>OV815293.1:22141667-23602083 GCA_929108145.2 Limnephilus rhombicus
CAAAGCTGAACTTAACACCATTAAAATAATTGCTTCTAATAATGGTTATAACTCCAAATTAATAGACGATTTATTAAACAAAAAATATAAGAAAAAATTTCATTTTGTCCTACATTTACCCATTGCTTACTGATAATATTAAAAAACAATGGAGAAAAATATTGTTTGTAAATCATCAAACCTCCAATTTAATCATGAAAAAAATTCCTAATACAATACAGCCTGCTTTTTATACGAATAATAAATTAAAAAATTATATTTTAAATAACAAGGACAAAGACCAAAAAATGAAAAAATCTGGAGTTTACCAATTGAATTGTAATGACTGCAATCATTTTTACGTAGGTAAAACTTGCAGAAATTTTGAAACGAGGATTAAGGAACATTTGAGATGTCTAAATAGTAATAATTATTCGGAATTTGCTAACCATTTAATTGAATTTAACCATTCATTTGATATAAATACTGGTTTTAAAATTTTACACACTAACGTTAGTGGTTTTCACTTAGATCTTTTAGAAATATTAGAAATTAGGAAAAATGTCAATAGAAATTTAAATATTATTAACAATCAAATTAATTTTGTGAGTAACCCTATCTTAAACATATTTCCATTGTAATTTTTTGTCTTTGTTCTTCTAAGCACCCCCTTTCCACCCCCCCCCCCCCCCCTCCCTCTTGTTGATCTTCTAAGCACCTCCCCTTTCCACCTTTCTCCTCCCCCACTACTTCCATTTCTACCCACGCCGTTCTATGTTTGATCATTTAGTATTTAGTACATTTTATGTCCTGATGAAGGGAACATCGTTCCTGAAACATGTTGACTTTTAAATAAAGTTTATTGTGGTAAAAACAAAGTGTTTTTAATTATTTCATTAATAAAATGGTGCCACAAAGTGAATTTGCTAAATTTGAAGAAGTGATTGTAGCGAGTACGGCTAAAAAAGCAAAAGTGTATAAAAAGCTAATGATCAAGTATAGAATTATTGGAATAAATTTATTTTTTCTACGTGAGTGCCAAAAACGGCAAGTTATTCCTAATTACATTAATTTAAAATTCAAAACAGTGTCTAACTCTTCAAAAAAGGCTAAGATAGCCTGGTTGAAAGAAGATTTAAAACTGTTTTTAAAAAACGTAATAATATTAAACTCCAAATCAAAGTGTTACACATGGATCTCGCTAGTAACTTGCATCCGGTTGAATGGTGTTTATTAGATGATCATGTTAGATTTATAGCCAGTATTAAAGCTTTCAAAAAGAAAGAAAAAATTAAAAAAAAACTTGTTAAATTGTGTAAAAACAACAATATTTTAACACCTGCTAATAACAATTTAATAATAAACTCATCTACTAATAATGATATAGATATTAATATAAGTGAAAAAAACAAAAATAAATTCCATAACCATGTCATCAACTTAACTCAACATAAGTTTATAACAGAAGAACTAAATTTGTTATCAAAAGGTTTAAACCATAATATTCACATAAAAAATAATAACAAACAACTCGAGTATTTGGCAGTAGATATTAATTGTGCATTATTTAAAGAGGCAAAATCCTTTCAATACAAATGTGGTGAAGTGATAAAAAACATCAATTCTAAATCTAACTTTAACGAAATACAGTATACGTCAGAACAAATGCACGCGATAAATATATCGAAGGTTACAAAGGAAAAAAACCTCATCATAACTAAAGCGGACAAAGGAAACTCGGTGATTATTATCAACAAAAGTGATTACATTGAAAAAACTATGGACTTTCTACAAGTCGATAACTTTGAAATAGTAAAAATAAACCCCATTAATAAATGTCAAGAATTGATAATGGACACTTTAAAATCTTGCAAAAGTGATAAAATCGTTAATTTATTTAGAAATAAAAGAATAACTGTAAAAAATCCACAAGTTCCCAAATTATACAGTTTACTAAAGATTCATAAGAAGACTCAACCTATCAGACCCGTAATTTCCAATTGCAATGCTCCTAGCTATAAACTGGCGTCAACATTGAATAATATTATTATTGAATCAAATATTTTTCAACCTAAGTATACAATTAAGAATTCCCTGCAATTAGTTGATCACTTGAAATGTTTGGAAATCCCGGATAATGCATTATTAGTGTCTTTTGATGTCGTTAACCTGTTTCCAAGTGTCCCAGTTGAAGAAAGCAAAACAATTATAAATAACTTACTGAATTCCTCCAAATTACCTAATGACTTATCCCAGGATTTACTTAAATGTCTTAATGTAGTCTTAAACCAAAATTTCTTTCAATTTGATAATAAAATTTTCAAACAAAAAGATGGCTTGGCCATGGGGTCAAGTACCAGTTCGTTAGTAGCAGATATATTTTTAAACCATTTAGAAAATAAAATCTTTAATAGTTCTGCCTTATTACTAAAATATATGTATTTTTACAAACGTTACGTAGATGATATTTTAGTTATATGGACCGGTACCAAAAGACAACTTCAAATGTTCCTTAATTTTTTGAACAAAATTCACAAAAACATTAAATTTACATTAGAAATAGGAATTAATTGTAGCATAAATTTCTTAGATTTAAACCTAACTATAATTAATAATAAGATTGAATTTAATATTTTTCGAAAAGAAACATACGCTGATATAATTATACACAACTCATCTAACCATCCATTTTCACAAAAACTCTTAGCTTTCCATTATTTGATCAATAGATTAATTAATATCCCATTATCCCCAAATAATTTCAAAGCTGAACTTAACACCATTAAAATAATTGCTTCTAATAATGGTTATAACTCCAAATTAATAGACGATTTATTAAACAAAAAATATAAGAAAAAATTTCATTTGTCCTACATTTACCCATTGCTTACTGATAATATTAAAAAACAATGGAGAAAAATATTGTTTGTAAATCATCAAACCTCCAATTTAATCATGAAAAAAATTCCTAATACAATACAGCCTGCTTTTTATACGAATAATAAATTAAAAAATTATATTTAATTAAATGAAGACAATATAAGCGAAACTCAATCGAAAATCTGAAAACAGAAAAATCAGAAAAAGATATTGACACATCTGGGACATCGTGTCCCAGATGTGTCAATATCTTTTTCTGATTTTTCTGTTTTCAGATTTTCGATTGAGTTTCGCTTATATTGTCTTCATTTAATTAAATATTACAATTTGAGGTTTTACTCATAAAGTTAAAATAAAAATAAAAATAAAAAATTATATTTTAAATAACAAGGACAAAGACCAAAAAATGAAAAAATCTGGAGTTTACCAATTGAATTGTAATGACTGCAATCATTTTTACGTAGGTAAAACTTGCAGAAATTTTGAAACGAGGATTAAGGAACATTTGAGATGTCTAAATAGTAATAATTATTCGGAATTTGCTAACCATTTAATTGAATTTAACCATTCATTTGATATAAATACTGGTTTTAAAATTTTACACACTAACGTTAGTGGTTTTCACTTAGATCTTTTAGAAATATTAGAAATTAGGAAAAATGTCAATAGAAATTTAAATATTATTAACAATCAAATTAATTTTGTGAGTAACCCTATCTTAAACATATTTCCATTGTAATTTTTTGTCTTTGTTCTTCTAAGCACCCCCCTTTCCACCCCCCCCCCCCCCTCCCTCTTGTTGATCTTCTAAGCACCTCCCCTTTCCACCTTTCTCCTCCCCCACTACTTCCATTTCTACCCACGCCGTTCTATGTTTGATCATTTAGTATTTAGTACATTTTATGTCCTGATGAAGGGAACATCGTTCCTGAAACATGTTGACTTTTAAATAAAGTTTATTGTGGTAAAAACAAAGTGTTTTTAATTATTTCATTAATAAAATGGTGCCACAAAGTGAATTTGCTAAATTTGAAGAAGTAATTATAATTAAATTTAAAGATTGTGCTCAATTTTATCAATTTAATAAATAAACACATTACGTAGAAATACGATGAGTTGTAAAATGATGTTGAATTTTTTTGGCGGTTCAGCGCCCCATTGCACGTTAGTGCCAGCCGCGCCTGGTTGTTAGCGAGCAGTATGCAAGTGTTTGATCTGATGACAAACCGTTTAGTATGGAGAAGGCCCGAAGATATCGATCTAGGGATTGGTTTATTTGTGACTCAACCGTTGAATAACATCCCCAAACTGTTTGAGAATTCCCCCTAAGCAGTGATTGCAATACGCGCACAGCCTCTCACCACTTACTTCAATTCCATCTATGGGCAGAAAAAAGAATTTATATGATATGATTCTTCGGTTAATTCGAAGCTGTTTAGTTAAATGTCGCTACGCTACCCTAATAGGATTTTTTTTTCAATCATGCCAAACAATGAACAAACAGTTTACTAGTATATTATCATAGTCGATGGTATTTCTTAAGGTAGAGCACAGGCATAGACATCCAAATGACTAGACAAGCAGTTACAGGTGAGGGGTCAAACCAAACCATGGAGGGCGAAGAGGGGAAAGATGACTGTGATTCGTTATACAATCAATCTGACAGTAAATAGGCATCTCGCATTACAATATCACCATTTAGTTCTTAAAAGCAAAATCTGCTTTGAATGAATAGACCTTTTTACATGGGAGCGCGAATTGCTTGCCACGATAATAACATATTTGCTAAGGCCAAATGCTCGCCCCAAAAAGACTCGCCCCAATACACATAGCAATATATTGTTGCCGTGTTTAGTTAAAACACTATTACAAATGTTTCATAATTTACTTACCCCTGTAACCAGCGACGAGCACACTGGAGAACCGCCCACATTCGCTATGTGCACATTGATATGTAGATATATTGTATAGAATACGCTACCGTTTTGGCGTTGTATTTCGTTAAATGTATGGATGTTACCTTCTAGCTGTTCACGGCAAGAATGATGACGTCACACATTTTAGATTCAAGCGAGGCTCTATCCCCTCCCCATGGAGCGAGCCGGTTCCAAGGAGGAGCTTCAGCCGGCGCCATGTGGAGGGGGAAATAATACGTTTTTATCACTTAGGGCAGGTCCATGTATATTCATATGTCCGTGGGCACAGGTATTTTAAGGTAGGGCATTGCCCCCTAATGCCCCCCCCCCCCCCCCCCCTAGCTACGGCCCTGCTTATAGGGTGTTTCGGAACGTAGGTACCCGACAAAACTTTGTAAAACATGTGGACGACATTTTTGTCTACGGTGATTTTTTTCTTTTAAATCAATAAAAGATGTTTCTTTTACATGTCGTAACGGGTCACTCAGTCCAGTAACTGCCCAACCCCCGTCGTTCTGACACTACCTGTTCAACACTTAAAAATGTCACTGACGACCTAAAGGTCATTTACATTTTTTACTCCACATATACTCAGAAATCACTAGTTAAAGTTTGTCGGGTATATTCTGAAACACCCTGTGCAGTAGAACTTAGTTGTGATCTCTGGTTTTTATGTGAAAACCACATAGTCCCAACTGCTGACAACGTCTGGAGACAGTTAAACTATGGAACCCCCCATTGAATATGACGTGATGCTGAAGGTAGTGGGGAGCGAAAGGATATGATGGAGAGGAAGATGGGAAAGTACCTAGATATTCAGATCTGGTCACCAAACACGGCTAAAGTCGTTTAAATCAACGTTTCAATTCTAAATGGTGGTATTACAGCAGGGCGATACTGAGAGTGTTTACCACTCTGGAACGTGCCGCAAATATACCACATTTTTTATAAAATGAATTAGTTGTGTAATAAAATAAATTACTCATATAAATTTTACTTGCGCACGCCGGAATTTGGAATTTGAACCCGATATCTCCGGATTGCTAGTTGAGAGGTTTACCCCTGGACTTCAGACCATCATCGCTTACTTATAAAACAGAGTCTTTGTGAGCAGAAGTCCCCGGCGTTGCCTGGACTTTATACAGAGTTTTTTTTTAATCAGATGTAGACTGTGACCTTCCTCTTATTCTGACGGTCAAGTGTGTGCAAAATATCATCAATCTCTTAATACAGCTGTACATTTGTATGACAATTAAATGCATGCCACCTACTCGATGTCAGATAGATATAGATAAATAGAAAGAAATAATAAACGAACCTATTTTTTGTATATTTGCTAAAAATCCAATTAGATACAGAAGTGGTGGCATTTAGCACGCGCTGTCACTTTCATAACACTTCATAGGAAGTGAGCGTCATCTTGTTATCGTGTGTTATTCATTCATAAAAAAGCCTATCGAACATATTGCGTTATTTGTGTTTCCCCCCTGCAGATAATATTTGACGTCATTTTATTAATTAACGTGATGTTACATAATTTATGTGTGTTTTTGGTGGCAAAAAGTTAGTTCTAGTGTTCACAATTTTTTTTTTTTGTTTTTCCGTCTGGTACGTACACAAATAAACAGATATTTTTCCGACGCGTGAGCATACACCTATCAGTGGATTTACCAAAAATATTTCCTGCTGTCCGCAACAGCTACTATGTCTCCTTTGCAAATTACTACCTCCCTATCCCTCCCTCGTCCCTAATTCGTCCGGCTCTTCTACCTTCCCCGCCTTCCCTTCTCCCGCGTCCCCCTCAAATTTTTCATTTTTCCTTCCCTCCTCCTTCCCGTTCCCCTTCCACTATCCCCACCTTCCTACCACCCTCATAAGCCCCTTAAAAAAATTTTGGAGGGGAGAATGGGTACCGCCGCGCGCCGCCCCGGGAACCTTTATTGGATAACAAATACCTCTGCCATAAGTCACCCCATGGCAGAGGTATTGGTTACCGCTTGGTTTGGTGATTTAGCAGGGGTGCCCGGGTTGGTGGGGTGAGGTTTGTCTAGGTCTTGGAGGCAGATGATCACGACACACTGAACCCCAGATTCCTACCCACCCCTTAAACCCCTTTCCTTCCCAGAACTCTCCTCTCCTTCCTTTCCTTAAAAAAAACCTCCACACAGCGTCCTCAAAGATGACATAGGCCCTGAGGGAAATTATTTTCCTCAGGGCCTCCTGTGTGGTGCTAATGTAAAAAAAAATGCGAAAAATTAATCACCACAGTTTCATCGCAATCGAATGAATGATATAGGAACTAATAAGGGACAAGCGAAACATTCATTTTTATACATAAAGATTTCAATTCAGTTTCCATACAATTCAAAACATTTACACCTGCACAATAATAATAATAATAATAATAATAATGATAATGATTATTCAAAAAACTGTTTCTGAAAAAATTAGAAAATACACAGATTTAGGAAATGAGATTAAAAGAATTTGGCATTCTCGGAATATAAAAATATTAC
Source organism: Limnephilus rhombicus (assembly GCA_929108145.2). Lineage (NCBI taxonomy): Eukaryota > Metazoa > Arthropoda > Insecta > Trichoptera > Limnephilidae > Limnephilus > Limnephilus rhombicus. Next base: position 22,148,959 of record OV815293.1, read on the forward strand.
CATTTGTTATTTCGGCTACTGGCATTATACCTAGGTCTCTGATTCAAAATTTAGGCGTATTAGATTTGTCAAAGAATTTATATATAAAAATGCAAAAATCGGTAATTTTAAATACATGTAGGATTACAAAAGATTTTTTAAATATTTATATTGAGGGATCAGTAGGATTTATAGGTTCAATTAGGAATTCCACAGAGCCGAACCCTCTGATATGAAAATATCTGGAGTCGGTGAATTATTTTCCCACCTGGTCTCTGGTAGGTTGACATGTTGTTCTTGTATTGTTTTGTAATTATAATACATATAGTGCAATTGCATAACGTGTATTGACCAGATGATCATTTGGGAAGTGTGTGAAAGGGTTTAGTTTTTCCTGTGGGGAAAATTAAACCCGGACATTTAAATCTGGTGCGTATGTCTTCATTTCTTAATAACAAATAGAGATAATGATATCCTCACTGGGATCTCCCGTGCTGAGGATTTCATTTACATTTTATAATTTAATTATAAGAATAATATGAATTCGACATAACATATATCATGTAGTATTTTTTTTTTAATAATTATAAAGTAAATAAGATAGTGTTTTTTTATAATTCAGTTCATTAGATTCGGTTTTAGTCTGTATTTGATTTCAGTATATTTTCTATTTCTGATCTCCCTATGTTTAGTATCCAGCTTTTTATTTGAAATTTAAATGTTATAATGTTGAGGTTTTTGAGTGAGAGTGGTATTTTATTGTAGAGTTTGATGCCATAATATAAGAAGCTTTTTTCCCCAAATGTTGTGTTAGCAGTTACTTGTTGAATATGTTTTTGACCATGAGATCTAGTGTTTCTAATGTACGTGTCAGTTGTTATTTCTTGGGTTTTGTACTTATGAATGTAAATGAGTATAGTTTTAGAATATAGTTGTTTAATTGACATTATGTTAAGATTGTTGAAGATTTCGTCAGTGCTAATTCTTACAGGAACTTTCAGTATAATTTTCATTATGGCTTTTTGAGTTTTAATTAGTGGATTTAGTATGTTTTTATTTGCACTGCCCCATCCAATAATACCGTATTCTAACAGTGATTGGCAGAGGGCCATGTAAATCTTGATTAAGTCTTTTTTAATGAGGACATTCCTGATAGATTTGAAAAAATAACTTAGTTTTTTAATTTTATTATTTAAATAGGTAATGTGTTCGGTCCATTTTAAGTTTCGGTCAATTTTTAGACCCAGATACGTTATATGGTCAACGTTTTCTAATGAATACAAAATACATTATATTATAATTAATATATTGTATATTAATACATTATATATAACTGGTTGCACTCCTCCTAATTATAATTCACTATACATATATCGAGTACCTATATTTTTTTCCATATTATTTAATATCATTCATTTTATTTGTTTTGTAATATGTTAATAGCGATAATATTTTACGTTGTTTATTCCTATGATATTGATAATTTACGTCTTCCTTAAAAATTGACATATTTATTTGAAATAAAAATAATAAATTTACGCGAATACCGCAAGAGTTCCAACTGCTCCTAACAGCCTGGAGACTACGGCATCCCCAATTGGGATTTGTTGTAAGACTGAATGTAGTGGGGAGGGGAAGGAGATGGGGAAGAGGAAGGTGGGGAAGTAAAAGGCCATTTCAGAATCGAAACGATTCTGAATGTTGGTGAGAGTATCTTTCACTCAGGAATGTGCCGCAAATATGGCTTATATTATTTTTAATTGATTAAATTTAGAAAATACAAATCGATTAAATAAAACATTCATGCGTACGCCGAGATTTGAATCCGCGACCTCCGGTTCGCTAGTCGAATGCGTCGCCCCTCGACAACAGAGGCCGGCATATTACTACCTACATTATTTGTATGAAAGTGCTAATCATCGTACATCTTTTCCGGTACACAGATAGATGCATTTCTTGAATATATAATGCTTCAAACTTTCGATAAAAACTTTGAGAATGTTCAATTTCGATGATCGTGTCATATGCACTCGATACATCCTTTATCGCTAATAACAAAACGCCAGGAATAAGCACGAGAAAAACGCTGTTTTTCAGTGACGTTTGGCAAGGACATCACTATGATAATAATAAATAAATTTAATTAGACATTGAAAAAATATGTTTTTAAAAAGAGTGTGGAATTCACACGCGGTAGAAGTGAAACCTTCATAAAACTAAAGTAGACAGGAGTAGGGAGGCTACGAAGCACCGCGCAAAGAGGAGACCGATTATACTATCTCAATCTCTCGCAGGCAAAAGCCTATAGATGTATATTTTTGTGTATTTTTAGTGTTACTATTTTTCGTTTCATCGAGTTTCAAATCGCAAAGAAGTTTTCTCTTCAAAAGTCTGTAATGTTCGAGGCAAATCTAACTACGCGACCTATATTTTGACCACCGTAGTCCAGTGGGTAAGACTCTTGACTCATGATCCGGAGGTGGCGGGTTCGAACCCGGCATGCGCAAATAAATTTTATTTGATTAATTTGTGTTATTTCACAATTAATTCATTTAAAATAATATATAGTATATTTGCGGCATGTTCCAGAGTGGAAGATACTATTAGTATCGCCCTGGTGTAAGACCACCATTCAGAATTGAAACGTTGCTTGAAAATGGCTTTAGCCGTGTTTGGTGACCAGATCTGAATAGCCAGGTACATCCCAACCTTCCTCTTCCCCACCTCCTTCCCCTCACCACTACCTTCAGCCTCACAACATACCCCAATTGGGGATGCCATAGTCTCACTGGCTCCAGACGGGAGCAGTTGAGATTCTTGTGCGGTATTTACTGTAAAAAAAAAAAAAAAAATAAAAATAAAGCGATTACAAATCATTACTAAGCACTAAAGTATAAATCGATTAAGCGTTGACACGAGGAAAACAATTTCACTCTTTCACTGTTCCTTTACATTAATTATACTAATAAGGTTTTGTCTCGTTCTGTATGCATATATTATAAGCTCACACAATGTATATTTTTTATCATTTTGATTTTATACCCTGAAGATGCTTGTGTTAAGCGAAACCGGTCGGTATTAAAAATAATAATAATAATAATTCGTGTTTAAAACAAAGTATTGGATATTGTTGATTTCATCATAAAAGCGAGAAACCCAATGTTCAACGTATTTTGCCACATCACAGTAAAACAGTTCACGTTTATAAAAATAATCCGTCAAGTAAACAACACATTACGAAATTTATTTATTTATAAAATTCACCTAAAATATTTAAAAAATTCAAATTCCGATCATAATAAAAATACGAATTTTATTAGCATGTGTTTACCGCCGTATTTTCTTCAATAAAATCTGTGAAACGACTAAGCGTGAAATAACCACTATACCTACCATAATAAAAATTAACATTCTAAATATGTTTTCATTCCATATTAATTGTATTTTTCAACTAAAATAAATTGAAAAAATTAAATTCTAGTTTTCTCATATTATTAAATGTATGAATAGTAGTGACCGACCGAACCGCCGAAACTTGCCGAAACCGGTTTCGGTTTCGGCAAGTTTCGGTAGGTTAGTTCTGCATTTCGAGACAACATAAGTCCTGTGCCTACGCACTCTTGTGAAGTTGTCGGGAACATAAAACCCAAATTTTTGTATAATATAGGGAATGCAGATTTTACCATTCGGAGATTATACGCAAAGCAGTTTTCCTTGTATCTGCGAGGCTATCAATACCCAGCATACCGGACATGAAGACTGATGGATGTAACCGGGGATAATTCCAGAAGATATAAATATCTCAGGCACTAAAAATACAGTGATTTCAGTTTATTTTATTTTTTTCATGTATAAATAAATCCGTTTTTTGGGCTCGTGACGTCACTACATCAAAATGTTCCGTCTCCTAAATATTCAATTAATTTTGTAAAATTCCATACAATTTTTTTATGGCAACACTTTGGTATCCGGTGAATTATTTTAATTTGACACTTAAAAATTCACTAGATTTATTGTTTGTTACCTTGCGAACTAATGTTTGATTCGAAGTTATGACAGATGGTATAAAGTGAACATCGCACAGATGCTTTCTGCAGCGGCTGACTTAAGGGCATAATGGTAATAGTGCTGATTTTAACAAAATCAAATTTCATAATTATAATTTACAAGTACAAGTTTGTTACATTGGATTATGTCATAATGTAGACGTTGAACATTATTATGATTAATGATCAATAGGATGGATCAAGGAAACAAATATTTATGAGATGTAATATTTTTGGTATGCCTCGTTATTCTCCTGAGCCATTCATGTGGAATATGTCGGTTTTTTCGGCTATGTAATTTTTTTTTGCACCCATAAAATTATGTCCCGTATTTTCGGTTTATAAAAAAATGGTCCGATTTTTCGGATTGAAAGTTTCAAAAAATCGCCAGGGTTTCAAAAATACGATTAAAAAAAAATACCGAATGTCTTAGAATATTTGCCTAAAACGGATTTTTTTTAAATGTGATGCAAGTGGCTTGTGTGAATGTCGATTTGTAATACTAACATCTAAAAGAGTCTTTCTTCTGCTTCAAGTTCAGCATTTTATTTTGCCATGCATTCAAAAACAGCGGGTTTATCTGGAATCAAATATTTTTCTCGGAAAATGTATTCTGATATTTCTTCAGAGAATTGAACAATGCAAGAATTCAAATGTTTTAGGGGTTATATTTGGTTTTTCCCGTATGAAAAAGTTACGTTGCTTCCACCCAACATCCATTTTATTTTTTTTCTTACTCTTAAAAATTCCCTTAGTTTCTCCGCAAGCAGCAGCTGTTGTGTATCCAATCATCTAATTTGTTTTTTGACAGAATGCACTCTGGTACGGATGCGTGTATTTATTTATTTTAGGCCAAGCCGGTGTTTTAATGAGGGACGACGTTTGACGTGACAGGTGATCAAAGGTGGGAAAATATTTCGTAGATCAAAAGGTTGTGGTGACGAAATTAAATCGTGTGCAGCCATAACTAGTTTAATTTAGCATATTTGATGATATTCATTATGTCGATGATTTAATTCTGGAATTTTGTTTTCACTTATAATGATGACTTCTTCTTCTTTGTGTGCCCTATCAGATCCCCCCGACGTTGGCGATCACTCTTGAAAATGTCTCTTTTGTCTTGCGCTGCCCGGAATAGCTCCTCCATACTTCTAATGCCCACTCTCGTATATTTCGCAGCCAAGACATTTGTCTCCTACCAGGTCCTCGGCGACCCTCTCTCTATCTTGCATCTATCAATGATGACTGCATAACTTAATTGACACGTTTTATTCATGGACCGCCAAACAACTAGGTATTGACAAAAACCTTGCTTCATTCACTTTCGTATGTCGTCTCACTCAAACCCTTTTGTTTTTTTTTTCATTAGCTCCACACAGGAGTACCGGAGGAAAATAATTATCATCAGGGCCTCTATCGTCTTTGGGGATGCTCTATGTAGGGTTTTTTAGGAAAGGAAGGAGAGGAAGTTCTGGGAAGAAAGAGGTATGAGGAGTGGATAGGAATCCGGGGGTCAGTGTGTCCAGGAGTGACGGACTTATGAATATATCCCTCCCACTACAGAGCAGGCCTACGTTCCGAGAGAGTCCTGCCGGAGATGTCAAAAGGTCTCAATCGGTGTCTGCCGATCCGGCCTGCCCCTAAGTTGATGGGCAGCGGAAAATTATTTTCATCAGACCCCAAGTCATCTTGGGGGATGCAAGGTGGAGGTTCTTTTTATGGAAAGGAAGGAAAAATGTACAAGAGACAGACGTATCCCTCCAACCGCAGTGCAAGGCGATGGGTCGAGAGAGACCGGCTGGAGAGGTTAAAAGGCATTCCTCAACCAGTCTCTCTCGATCCGACCCGCCAAGTTGAAGTGGGCAGATGCATCCGCCACCAAGACAAGGACAAACCTTATCACAAGAACCCCTGCTAACAACTTGGAATGATGGCGTAGGTGTTGGTTATCCAATAAATGGTTCGTGGGGCGGCGGTACCCATATACACCTCCAAAATTGGAAAATTATCCCATTCAGGCCTACATTTTAGTAACAATTAAAATAACAGAATATTCAACACGCTAAAATTCATTTTATATAACCTACTTCAATACGCTTTGGCTTTGAATTGTGAAATAATATTTTATTTTATTTTAGGTGTAAGCTTAACGAAATAAGCTGTATGTCAGTTATGCATCTGTGTGAATTTTGTGTTAAAGTCAATTTAGATTGATAGACCTACATCAGCGAACGTCCTTTTATAAACTATATCACACTTCGCCTCCGATCACACTGCTACACGTCACGACGGATCATGTGATACGCGCTCTTTCTCGTCCGTAATGCTGAAGTCACATGGTTCAGTCGGATGAAGGTTTACTCGATGAAATGTTCCATTCTCGTTTCACAGCGTGTTCACACGGTTCCTTCGAAGGAAGAGTTCACTCGACATTCTCGCTACGAAGTCGTCGAACGTAGTTGCGGCGCGCATTGGAATTCGTCCGGTGCTGACGGCTAAGTTCGGGAATATTTACGATTTCAATTGGCATTTCCGATAACGTCGAACTAAATTACGAGAAATTGGCGATTCTTGTAAACAGTAAATAAATTTCAGCACCATAAAATTAACATATGGTTAAATAATAACCTGAAAACAGATATCTACCAGTATTTTTGCACCATGAATTTTTTTTTTTTTCCAAAATAGGCCTCGGCTTGCAATAAAATCCATATAAATGGAAAATTTATTAACGTATCCAAAAACTAAAAACTGTTTTGGAAAGGTGATGAAATATGCTTCCAAAATTTATTATTAGAAATAACCACGTAATTTTTTAAATGGAATAAATTTTAATGTAAACTTTTAAAACTTAAAAAATGGCTCTCCTTGCTTTTATTCTAACTAAAATTACTGGTAACAAAAAAAATAAAAAACACACACTTATTTTCTTAGAAAAATAAATTATAAACGTTTCTCTTACCTCGCTTTTTTGTCGTTTCATATAAAAATAATTCATAAAAAATTCACAATGTTTCATAATGTTTTTTTTAAATTCGATCAGAAACTTTGGTTCCATAAAAGTGTAAATTCGTATTATGTTGTGTTTAGTTGTTATATTCAATATATAGAACATTATTTTCTCTTTTCAATACCGTTTAGATCATATTTTTCACTATGATAGTAAGGGAGAAACAACGATTTCTATAAGACGTGTAGGAGTTATTTCGAAAAGCGAACTAAACGGAGCATTTTGACATTTAAGCCGCTCCGACTACTCGTCCTCACGCCAAAACATTCTCGGCCGACTAATTCGCGAGTGAAAGACTGTTCACTTGAGTGTTCACACACATCATTCGCGTCGCCTGATGTTAAATTCCGGTTGCGAGTGAACAGTGCCGAAGGAAGCATTCCAACATTGTTGGAATGCTTCATTCGGCTCTGTCTCTCTTCACTTTCGTGTTCACACAGTTCATTTCGAGGGAAAGAGTCGGAATGAAATCACCAAATGAAAGATAAATGAACCATGTGAATGGGCTATTACCACGCTTCTGGAGTGCGTATCACATGACCTGCTAGGCTACCCAACTCCCAGTGACAAGGAGTGACGGAATTTTTTTTTAAAACAATATTTACCATATATATTCATCCAGAATCGAAACGTTGCTTGAAATGGCGTTAGCCGTGTTTGGTGACCAGATCGAATAGCCAGGTACTTCCCCACATTCCTCTTCCCATCTCCTTCCCCATCCCCACTACCTTCAGTCTCACAACATACCCCAACTGGGGATGACATAGTCTCACTGGTTCCAGACGGGAGCAGCTGAGATTCTTGTGAGGTATTATTATTACAATAAAAAATAAAAATAAACTCCAAATACGTATGCTCAAGAATGGCTGGTTCCTTTGTGCTGTTACACCCTGCGATATATATATTTTTTTAATTTTTCAATATTATATTGCCATCATATTCATTTTTCACATACAAACTTCTAAACTCATCGCTTCTACTTCAAATTTACTAAAGAAACTAACAAATGTTCAACGTAACATCGAATCTATTGTACAATCGACAACCCTCTTCAGCAATATTTTTGGCGTCGACCTTAATTAACTTTATCAAGAACCTCGATCAAATGGTACCGAGTTTAATAACTTTTTTTCCGGAATAAAATCTTAGAATCTAACCCTAATATTTTTTCCAATAAGTAATACACCAGTTATTAAAAATGGTATTTATCTTATCTGGTTCCAGTGAAACGTCAGATATATTTCCAGATTGACTTTTCGGAATAAAATTCGTGTTTATTCTAGTGGAAAGATTATTACGAAAGTGACTTAATGAGGATATTTGATCGCCCGTAAAATCAGTTGGAAGGCTGTCTCTGTTTAAGACTATTTTAACATAGCTGACTTGAATACTGATTCTGAAAAAAAAATCTTTGCTCTTTTTTACGTGTTTTTGCAATCGTTTTAATGTTTTCACATCAGGGGTTATCAGGTGTGAGATCTAAAGGGGTGGCGGTGGCCTCAAGGGCTTCAGGATGTCAGGAAACTGCAAAAATAAAATATTTTTCTTCCGAACCAATACAATATATTTTTCTTGAATATCGCAGTATAAAATATATATAAATAACATATTATCAAAAGTATTTCGAAGGGAATTGCCTATAGAAATAGCCTACAATATTGTAGAGCAAAAATAATGCGGCTACAGCAGAAAGGTGTATTTATATGTTTACAGTGGATTCCATGTCATGTCGGAATACATGGGAATGAAGAGGCGGATTTGTTGACAAAAGGAAGCATGCTTGAATGGAAACGAATATGACTAGACGCCAGATGCTGAAGATTACTGCCAAAAAATAAATTTGATATGTGAAGTTATTATGACACACACACAATTAGACCAAAATCAATACTGATTATGGTGGAAAAAAGCATTAACAATGAATATGTCAGTGATAATAAACAGAATTTAAAAAAAATCTGATTTAAAAAAATTATCTTGAATTCATTATTTTTATCGTATTTTTTATGCAAATATCACATTAGAATCCCAACTGCTTAGAGCCAGTGGAACCGCGGAATCAACTATTTGTGTTACAACATATTATTTTTTATTTTATTTTATTTGTAAGAAACAAACAGCTTATATACATACAATAGACATAAAAATATACACGTTAACTGCAGTGAAGCCAAAAGAGTTTCTTATGCTAATATTGTTTCTAAATGGAGTTTTAATTTATCTTAAGCTAAATTTAGACTTAGGAAGGGGAGAGGAAGGGGAGAGGAGGGGGAGGGGAGGGAGAATATAGGATAAGGATATGAGATGCTCTCGATACCTTGCACACCCGTATCAATCCAATATCGCACGCGTTACTTCTATTCGATACTTCTGAAGGTTTAAATTAAAAATGTCTACGTTGTGAAACAATTCGTTGTGTTGCGCACATATTCGAGGAATCAGGGAATTTTTTCTAAAGTTTGTTCTACAAGTGGGCAAATGAAGTAAATTCGATTGTCGGGTTAATCTTGAAGGAATGTGGAGTTTTATTAAATTGGTAAGCTCTGGTGAGTCCAGGCCATTGTTTAAAATTTTAAATAATAAAATTTGATCAAAAATTAATCGTCGTGTATGAAGGGAGTTGAAGTGATGAAATTTAATAGAATCGGTGTAATTTAGAAAGTGTAGGTTAAGTTTATAATTTAAGTGTTTAAATTTATTTTATTTTATTCTTTCGATCCTAACAATGTGGGCTTGGTAGAAAGGAGTCCAGATCAGTGTGCAGTGTTCTAAGTGTGGGCGGATATATGCGGTGTAGAGGGAATATAGAGTATTTACTTTTCGAAAAGGTTTCAATATACGAATTATAAATCCCAGCATTTTGTTGGCTTTATTGATGATATTATTAGTGTGTTGGATAAAGTTTAATTTAGAATCAAGCGTTACCCCAAGGTCCCTGATAGATTCAACTTCGTTGATAAGTGTCCCGTTTAGTGTATAATCAAATGAAATATTATTTTTATTACGTGTAAATGATATTTTATTACATTTTGAGATATTTATGACTAGTTTATTCAATTCACAGTAGACAAAAAGACGATTGAGGTCCTCTTGAAGTTTAAAGCAGTCTTCGATTGATTTGACAACTAGGTATATTTTTTTATCATCTGCGTATGCCAGATAATTATTATACAGATGTAGGTGAAGAAAGTGCGAAGAGGAAGGAAATGGTTAATAAGTTTGTTAGGAAACACCTCACTATTCCAATCTGGTAATAAACACGACTAATGCCATTTGAAGAATGTAATGTTTCCAATGATTCTGAATGGTGGTCTTTCACAGGGGCGATTCTGAGAGTATTTACAATGCACGTATTGTCGCACGAATTGTGTTTATAAACCGCTTATACCAATGTGTTTCAACTTGCTTTGTTTCCCAACGAAACGTAAAAGGATTGCATTTTTTCAAGAAATATTCTTGAGATTAGTGGATTGTTGATACACTCATTATAAACAGAAAAAAAATCAATAGAGCTTTTTTGTTGTGAAATGGAATAAAAAGGAGTTGAATAAGTTTGGGAAACTCTGCTTTAAATGAAAGTCCTTGCCGAAATATTTTCCGAAAGTGAGGTATAAAGGTTAAATGTCAGGCTTTTAATCTCACAATCAGAACAGTTTTAATTAAATCATCCAGTTTCACGATTAGGGTTGTTAAACTAGTTTTATGTTTAATTAGATTTAATAAATGCGCTACCTTATTTATATAACATTTACGATTTAAGCCCCATTTTCATCAAATTCAAACACATCTTCTGAAACTATCTTAAAATCATAGTAGAAGAACTTTTTCTAAAGGTGCAATATTTCATAAATAGTAAGTCCTGCTTTAATTGGAAATGAATTAGAAATATTTAACTATTACAATATTTTAGATTTACTATTTTTAGATTTTTGCAACTGTTTTCAAAGTCATGTTACAGTGCTTTAAAAATTCGATTAACGATCCAAAATAAGGCAAAATATAGTTTCTTGATGTTTTTCAAGAACTATCCTGTTTACCGCAATTAAGCAGTTTGTCTACAAACCAATTCAAATATTAACTTCGTTATTTAACATTGGAGAAGCCTAATTTTATCTTCAACTTCTTGAGCGCCATATTTTTTCCTGAAACATTCCCTGTCCATCCGTTTTATACGTTCAAACCAAATAATCTTGTGCATTGGGTAAGAGCGATTGGACCAAGGCCAGTTGTTTCACAGAATTTTAACAACTCATCAAATTTCGAAGTTATTTTTCAAGTTCTGTGAAAGTTTTATTATTATTTCAGTTTTATGAAACTTTTGACCCATAATAATATAATAACTAAACTTGAGTAGAGCTTTCACAGAACTGAAAAATAAACTTCGAAATTTGATGAATTGTTTAAATTCTGTGAAACAACTGGTTCTTAGCTTTTGCATTCTATAAATAATCTTATTGTAAAGGAACCACTCCAGAGCGTTATTTACATAGTGCTGTAATATCGCCCTGGTGATCACATTCGTCAATTCATAATGCGGATTTAATGGAGTAACACGTCAACAAAAAACTCAATAACTTAATAACACAGTTGATTCCAAAACAGTTTGGACTACTTCTAGAAGAAGACACAAAAAATAAAAATGTAACAGTCGCAACTGGGAATCGAACCCAGGAACTCTTAATTATCGGGCCAACTCCTCTAACCATTTTGTCGTGATTTATTTACGTCGTGTAGATCTCATAAATATCGTCCTTGTAACCGTAATTTATCGTAAGCCATCACATGTGCAAACATGCTTTTTTATTATTATTTTTCAGTGTGTTGGTGGTAATACATTTTTTTATATTCAAAAGGTTCTCGTTAAACGCCGATTCTAGGTGCTTTTCAGTTTTCCATCAAATAGTAATATGCTGACAAACTTAACAACATGGTAGTTGTCCTCTTCTGCTGATCACAATTTGTTCAAAATCTGAAACAAAATTAGCATCAGCAATCTGGCAAAATATATTATAATAAAACGAATACACCGGTTTCAGCTCGTTAGAGCCATCTTCAGACTGGTACAAATAATTCTTAGTCTACGGTTTATATATACAACATATTGGGAAGGGGGAGAGGGGTGGTCTACAAGGATTTTAATCAATTATAATAATTATATTTGTTGCTAAGTCGTTTTAGACTGTCGAATTCCTAAATATTTTTGGTAATTCCAGTAAGCTAATTACCTTGGGTTTGTAGCTCACTTCAATGATGATTAGTGAAAAACCTTACAAGTAATATGAGTTACTAATGACCTAATTTTATTGTCAAATCGTTATTATATTTATGAAGTATGGTATTTTTTTATTGCTTTTTGAAGGGATACATGTTTACATTGTAGTGGTAATGGTCTAAACTAATACATATTTTAATATCGAAATTATTATGAAAATTACACTGGATACAAATACACTGACATATAAAATCCAATCATTTTTTAACTAACTAACCATCACGCCGTTTCCCCGCAGAGGTAGGCAGAGAGGACGGACCGCCAAACAACTCGGTCTTGGCACACACTCTTTGCCTCACTCACATTCATACATCGTCTCATACATTCTCTTCTATTATTCTGACTTTTGACATGGCCCGACTCAAGTATCTGATTCACTTGATCGTGCCATGTCTTCCTCGGGGTCCCCGACTTCTTCTACCATTCACATTCGCGTCGTATATTCTTCGTATCATTTTTTATATTTTACTTAATATTTTCTAAGGTTATATGTCGGAAGCCACAATATTTTTGTTTATTATTTTTGAAGTTATACTATTTTTTCGCTCTTCTATATTTTTTTTTTATTTTGTAGCTTACGACGTATTACAGTTGCATGAACGATATTTCAATTTCAGAATTAACAATAACATTATCCTCAACTAGTTATTTTAAATTTTACGTTGATAATCCAATAAAACTATTCCAAAAAAACTGTGTAATAAAAAATGTATCTTTATTTTTTGTCCCCAGGTCTGGCTGTACCCTTCGTCGAGCTGACAGTGGCGCACGCCTCGGTGCTAACAATCCTGGCTATCAGCTTTGAGCGGTACTACGCGATTTGCGAACCCTTGAAGGCGGGCTACGTTTGCACCAAGACACGCGCTGCGCTCATTTGCGCACTGGCCTGGTTTGTAGCCGCGGTCTTCACGAGGTAATAAATTAAACTTTTGTTTTTGATAATTTGTTTTTTTTTTAGTTGTGAGAGTTTTTTTTCGGTTTGTAAGGGCGGTCGGTGAATTTTTAATGTATGCCTTATTTTAGTTTTTTAATAATAGGATTATCATGTTAGTGTAATGTGTCATAATAGTGTATGATTATGGTTAGCCCATAGACCTCCTATAGGTAGATCTTACCTATTGGAGTCTATAAACTCTTCGGGTCACATGGTCTCGTCATCGAGTTGTGTCGAAGATGACCGTAGGTAAATGTACGGAGTCATTAGGAGTTACAAGCTCCGCAGATCAAAACTAGCATTCAGCCTGGAAGTACGTTTGCCTCGGAAGTATTATTATAATAATTATATGAAACAACTGATCCTAAGAGTACAAACATTTTTTTTAAGTTTTCTTTATTCATTGAATTGTTTGTTATTTATTTTTTATTTTATTTATTAATTTTCGGGAAATCGACAGTTTACATTTATTTCAGTTTGTACATAGTATTAAATAGCCAAAATAAAACTAATTATGGATTTCCTCCTTGTGACTTTACTTCTACTGAGACAGCACAATAAGAATAAGCAAATTAATTTTATAAAAAAGGAATACGAATTCAAAATTATATAAAACAAAAAAATATGTGTATACTCAAAACAATTTTTTTATATAAAATGAAAAATTACAAAACAAAAAATCTATCAATACATTGGTAGCCATGGAGAGAGGTTGTACATATAAATCAAATCATAACAGAAATATAAACAATAAAAACATAACATTATTCAAGACCCATCCGAGAAATACTCTTTTATGGACCTTTTATATTCAGTAGGTTCGCAATTGAAAATGTCCAAATTGGATAATACGCTATTTTATATGACTTGAGGATTTTTCGACCACCATGCTAGGCACGTGCCCGTGTTGTGGTGGTTGATTTAAACTTGACTGCCATTCCATATTTGATTGTTTCTTTTAATGTCAGCGTTAAAATGTTCACCGACCGCCCCTGCTTTTAATTCCCCATGCGAGTGAACCAAAAAACGTGCATGCATTTTTATTTGGTATGCATAAATAACGCATACCCCTTTTAGTGAAGTGTGAGCTATTTTCAATGCGAAATCTTTTGAAAAAACTTTTCAGGAGTGCTTTCTTTTGTCAACCCTGACAACAATGCTAACGTGACAACCATGCTCGTATAAAAACCTTGTTGAAATATATTATTTGCTAGCAAAATGGAATTGGTTTTGGATTTGCTGTTTTTTGTGCAAGAAATATAGCAATTGATGCAAGCAAAAAGTGGAGAATAGTTTTCGAGTTCAACAAAATATGACAAATAATTTTGTATTTGATGCTTTCTTGATTATTGTGTGATTTTAAGAAAATATACTAAGGATGGGTTGTTTTAAAAAATTTTAACAATCCATCAAATATTTGAAGTTAATTTTCACGTTCTGTTTAAGTTCTATTCAACTTCTGTTATTGTTATATATATTATCATTATAGGCCAGTTGCTTCTTAAAAATGAAATAATCATGGAACTTGAATATGATAATGAATTGTTATTAATATTTGATGAATTGTTATAATTATATTATTTGAAACAACCCGTCTTAGGTTTGCATTTTTTAAATTATTCCTTGTTTGAATACTTTTTTTTATTTATACACCTCACTAGATAGATTACTTCAACATTGTACAACAACAAAAGCTACAGATTTTTAACATTAGACTCATCGATTTATTTCGTATAGGATTTTGAGGGAAGCACTTGACTTCCTTTAACTAGTAATTCCTGATACATAAGGTGAGGTTTGTCCAGGTCTTGGCGGTGGATGCGTCTGCCCACCAGCGGCATGGCAGGCTGGATTGAGAGAGAATGGCAAAGGAGTCCCTTTGACTTCTCCAGCCGTACTCTCTCGAAATATTGCCTTGCACCGCAGTGGGAGAGATGGATTCATACGTCAGTCACTCCTGGACACACTGGCCCCACATTCTTACACACGCCTCATACCCTGTTCCTTCCCAGAACTTCCTTTCCTAAAAATACTCTCCACATAGCATCCCCAAAGATGACTGAAGGGAATTATTTTTAAGAATTCGTTCATTTAGTTTATTTTTTAAATGGTAAACAATATCGTCGACACCCGGAAGCGCAGTCCCACCTAGTAAAAACTGCAAATAGCACATCTATTATATTTCAATATCTTTGTGTGGAACTAATGTAAAAAAAAAATATTTTAAAGAAAAAAAAAATAAAAACAAATGCTGTCGAAAAAGTCACCGGAGACCAAAACTTAATTTTTATTCCAAATAATATCTGGAATTACCGGTTAAGGTTAGTAAAGTTCATTCCTTAACACCCTGTACATTGATAATTAGTAATTATGTAAATTTAGCTAAAATTATATACACGAAATTTACAAATATTTTAGATTTTTCTTAGAATGAGATTGAATCAGTTGAAAAGGCAATTTTTACAAAATAAATTTTTTAATTTTTAGAGCTTTCAAAGTAAACCGATTTTTTCAATCACAAAAAAAGTTTATCAAACTATTTAATTTACATCAAAAGAAGCCGATATTGAAATAAATTAATTTTCTTTTTTTTGTTTGAGTTCTCCAATCCGTTTATTCAAATCTATCCAAATTTCGGGAGCCTTTGAAAGTTTTCAATTTGGGTATCCTAGAATTTTACCAGTGAAGACATCTTCGTATTCAAATACATAAACTCAATTATTCTAATCAAACGTAAAAGTTAGTTTAATGTAAACTTTACGATAGAAGTTATTCTACACTCTTTAGTTTCGAAACTGGTGACAACGTAATCTATTAATTTAATTTTGTTATCATAAATAAATATTTCTTAATAATTCCTATATGAATACAATAAAAATCCACATATCTTTAGTTATTTGAAAAGCTGTTATTTTAAAAAGTGTTCTGCAATTGAAATTATTTTTATCAAAACGTTTGGAATATAACAAATCTAAAAGAAATTGCAGTTTGACATTCTTAACTTTGCCGGCAAACTGAAATAATCGCTGAGGATCCAATCCATAGAAGTGTTTTGTGGGCGTGTCAGTATGCCCGAACTAAGATCAATATTGTCGTACTTCAATTTGGGAGGCGGGAATAGGTACCGCCGCCGAGGACACCATTTATTGGATAACCAACCATGCCATAGGTCACCTCAAGTTTTTCGCTACTTTTGTTGACTTAGCGGGGGTTTCCTGGTTCATGGGGTGAGGTTTGTTGTGGCGGCAGATGCGTTTGCCCACCTACTGCGTGGCGGGCCGGATCGGGAAAGATTGGGGGAGATCTTTTAAATTCTTCAGCCGGACTCTCTCATCGCCTTGCACCGCAGTAGGAGAGATGGTTTCGTAGGTCCGTCAGTCCTAGACATATTGACCCCCCCAGATCCCTTCCCACCACTCATACCCTTTTCCTTTCCAGAACTTCATCTCTTTCCTTTCCCTAAGAAGACTCTCTACACAGCATCTCTAAAGATGACATGGGCTCTGAGGGATTTTTTTTCCTGAGCTGAAGCAAAAACAGAAAAATCGGTGAAATTTATCGAACGTTTTCAAATGTCGATATTCTTTCTTGAATATACATGGTGTTAAGGGACGTACTTGACTTACTTTAACCAGTGATTCCTGACATTATTTGGAATAAAAAATGTAAATGAAATTTTGGTCTCCGGTGACTTCTTGGATAACTTTTTTTTTTTTTTTTTTTTTTCTTCATAATCAAACCAAAAAAAAATTCTTCAGCATGTCGTCACTGGTCACTCAGCCGAGTAACCGACCAACCCCTAACCCCGCCTCCAACTGTCCAACCCTACCATTTTTTATGTTTTTGTAGAAAAAATAAATAAAAAAATTCCCAAAATGTCACCGGAGACTTTTTACTCCAAATAATGTCAGGAATCACTGGTTAAAGTAAGTCAAGTACGTCCCTTAACACATTGTATAAACAATTTCATTAACCTGTTTGGGGCCTAGGAGTCGAAATGTCTTAAAAGTGTATAGTGAAATTAGTTCTATTTCGAATTGCCGTGGATAACACTTGTCTGTTCAATGGAAATAACGACTGTTTTAGTAATATTTTTTGTATTCTCAAATCAATACTACCAACGCCCTCCACTGCAAATTTAATTGTATGTAATTATTTAATCTGTTATTAAACTTCACACATTTAATTTTGCACTTGGTGGTAGTAGATAAAATACATGGTTAATTGTTGGCCTGCAAAGATAAGTATGTCAAACTGAAAAGGCGTATATTTACCATTGGTAGAACCTTTTTATAATTGTTAACAGCCATGATGTTTAACTTGATGTTGCCAACTTAATCGGAATAGCATTTAACTAAACAGTAAAAGGTTTCGGGTTCAAATCTAACCCACTCACGTCAGATTAAATTGAATACGTAAAATAAAGATTACAAAATTATTGTTAATTATAAACGTTATTTAATACAGTTAATTATATTTTGAAATCTTCAACTGGGTGTTTAAACTTGTATATTTTAGTTAAATAAATCTTCAACTGAGTGTTCAAACTTGTATTTTTTAGCTAAATAAATCATCAACTGAATGTTTAAACTTGTATATTTTGGCTAAATAATTTTTCAACTGAATGTTTAAACTTGTATATTTTAGCTAAATAAATCTTCAACTGAATGTTTAAACTCGTATATTTTAGCTAAATAAATTGAATGTCTTCGAATTTCAGTGAGAAGTAATTGATATTTAACTTTTAACAGCATAACATTATAAAATGTGTGTGTAAAATATTGCAAATGTCTTCTATTTGCAGATGACCTCAAACTTTTGATGGAAATAATCTGTTACTATGACTGCTTAAAAATGCAATCTGACCTTGATGCTATTGCAGAATGGTCAGTAAAAAACAAATTAGAATTCAATATAAAAAAATGTGTAACCATGACATATACCCGCTCCCAGAAGCCCATAGTTTTTGAATACAACATTAAAGGGAAAACATTATGCCGAGTCAATAGCTTTAAAGATCTCGGTATCGTCTATGATCCCAAACTGACATTCTCGGATCATATATCACGGCTCACTCCAGCATGCTACAAACTCCTGGGTTTCATCATCAGAATATGTAAGCAATTTGATGACCCAGATGCAATGATAGCCATGTTTGATGGAGTCATAAGAAGTAAGCTGGAGTATGCCAGTGGTGTGTGGACTCCGCACCAAGCGAAATATATTAATATGCTAGAACAAGTTCAGAAAAAATTCCTTAGGTATGTCTATATGCGGATGAATGGAACGTACCCGAGATTCATGCACCATATGGAATTACTTGAGGCAACAAATAGATTTAGCTTGGAAACTAGACGTTATGCAAATCTTGCAATTCTTAGTTTTAACATAATCCATAATCGTATTGACAGCCCATTCCTCTTGGAATGTTATGACTTATACGTGCCTGAAAATTTCAGCCGTAGTCGTCGACACGACTTGTTCAAAATACCATACGGCAGAACAGATGTTCTAGCACAGCATAGCATGACAAGAGGAATGGTGCTGTTGAACGAAATATCGGAAACACTAGATATATATAACTCTTCTTTAGATGGCCTTAAGATTTTTTTGTATATTAATCATCTTCCTAGGTGTTAAGACTGTTAAAATGAGAAAATTGTACAGTAATTGGATAAAAATCTGTTGTACAATTAAAAAAAAAAAAAAAAAAATTTACACAAAAATTAAATTTCGACACATTAAAATTGGTATTTTAACCGAAATTCCAAAAATACCGTTTCAAAATGCTTAATTTTTATCATTTGAGTGATGCTTTTACTAAATAACTGTTTTAATGAGCATGGTGTGGATTTAAAACTATAATTTTAATATAAATATTACAACATGTAACACAATATATGCACATTCTAATTTTCACCTTGTAAACATAATACATAATTCTTTGTTTAACCATTTCAGCCCTGAATTAATATCGGCAGTGATAGAACGGTTCCATGACAATTCAGAATCAAATAGCTCAACACCTCTTTGAAAAGTCTTTAAAAACTATTTAAAAAAAATGAGAAATTGCCCATAACCTTACCTAACGTAACCTATTTAACAATTTTTTTATATACATTTTTCATCACTTTTAACGAATTTTCAAATGAGGTGTTGAGTTGAGTTGATTGTGCTTGATAACTGGTAGATATTTGATTATTAGTAGCTGTTTTTCAATTAATAATATAATAAAACAAATATAAGACCAGTCTGAAGATGGCCTTAACAGGCTGAAACCGGTTACGGTTACAAATAAATTAAGTGGAAATGAGTTTTATATTCTTGTTTTATTAAATTATCATAATGGAAATCCAGCACGAATTGTCTGTATCAGAAATAGTAATGTTTTTCAATTTTTTTATTTTTTTTATTTATTAAACATATATTTATTATTTTTTACATTTTTATATGAAACATGTTAGGTTTATATTTATGTATATATAGAACAATAGTCCTCTTCACTAGGAGATCCTGTGATGAGAGGGACTATGCTTTAGATAAGTTTTCAGCGACTTCTATGGTTTAACTTCATGGTTTGGATAAGGTTTTCCAGAAACTTCCATGACGATGTTTTAAGTATACTAGTAAGTTCATTTTCCGATAGTTCTTCAGCCTTCCTGATTAGAAGTTATTGCTGCTTAAATTTAAATAAACATTTGGTAGAGTGCGTGTTTCACCTACAATTAAAAATCTTATACTGTGTACCAAAAATATAACATTTGCAAAAATTACTTAAAATTAAGCATTGATAACATATCTTCAAAATATATCAGGAGAAAGGAAAAAAGAAGATAATGAACAAAAGAAATCAAATTTTAAAAATCGGTAGAAATTAAACACGAAATTTAAGAGTTGGGTATGGGGTATCCGTCCGCCCCGGAAACCATTTATTTGAGAACCTCATCATAACAACACCTCTGACATGGTTCACACCAAGGGGATCGCTACGTTTGGTGACTAAGCATGGGTGCCTGTTGAGATTTGTCCGGGTCGGGAGAGACTGAGATCTTACTGGTTGATATTCGCCTTCCACCGCAATGAGAGAGATGGATTCGTCCTGGACGCACTGCTCTCTAATTCCTACCCACCCCTCTCACATACCCTTTTCCTTCTCAAAACTTCCTCTTCTTCCTTTTTTCTGAAAAGCCTCAAAGATAACGTAGGTCCTGAGGGGAATTGTTTTCCACAGGGTTTCCACAAAATTCTCCTTACGAAATATAAAAATGGCTACCGCCTGTGCCAGTAGATGAAATCAAATATCAAAATTTACGCGCAATACCAGTTATACCAACAATTGGAAATCGAAAATCGCCAATTTTTATTTACTCTAGATTGTGAAAAAATTCTGAAACCTACATATTTTCAAATATACTAACGGTCTAAAAGGGTATAAATAACGATCTGAAATATACAAGATAAAGCCCTCCGCTATATTATATATAAAAATTTCATGTCACGGTGTTTGCGGTCGCCCTCCTCCGAAACGGCCTGACCGATTTTTATGAAATTTTTTATCTATATTTGGTAGGTATGAGAAAAGGTTTTAAAGTATATTTCATAACGCTAGGTCATTAGAATGTCCCTACCCAAAAAAAAATCTATTTTTTTGACAATTTTTTTTTTTTGTATTGGCATCAAAAAATACCTAAAACCCCAAATTTAAACCCTCGTACCCCACCCTCCCATTTTTAATCGCGATTTCAGTATTTTTGTATGAACAAATTTAACCGTGTTTCGTATTTCAAACAGAACGAAATTATTTATGTTGTTGAATGACAGATGGCGCTACGTCATCGAACGCCTCATCGAACTTTCATCCACACATGCGCAAGACATTCACGAGAAACGTCGCGTCATTTTGATAATTCATTCGGCAATCATGATCTCGCGTGGGCAAACCATCGAGCTTATTTGTGTTAGCTAAAGACTGACTGAGAAAAAATATCGTACACTCAATTGCTCTTCAAAATGCACATTGATTTTCTTTATTTCATTTTCCTACTTTAGTAAGTGTTTTTTTTTTTTTTTTATCGGCGGTCATCGTCTACAGCGCTCCATTCCTCTTTCTATCATATATACCATCCCCGCACACTTGCAATACATTCGTTACTTTTTATTTAACAACCAAAATATTCACCACAAATAATTTATATAGCAGAACAACGTTTTTCGGGTCAGCTAGTTTTATTATAAAAATCCTTTTAAAGAATATTTTATACCGATACCAAGAAACGAATTCCAATATATTCGTATTTTTATTATTATTTGATTTTTCGTTTTGTCTCGTGTCAACTGAAAAGGTCAACTAAGCTTTCTTAAGTGCATTTTCTTGTTAAACACGTTGTTTGTCGTTAGTGGTAACCTCGATCCAAACAAAATCACATTGCATTAAAGTGTATATCTTCTGGAATTATTTGATTAAGATGAACGTTGGAATGAAACGGTATTATACTCGTATATAAACCTTTCCCTTTCCTGTTGAGTCATTCCCGACTACTAAATTTATATAAAGCTTCTTTATGTGAATACCGCACAAGATTCCTAACTGCTGCCAATTTGGGAGGCGGGTATGGGTACCGCCGCCCCGGAAACCATTTAATGGATAACCCCCTGCCATAGATCAACCACAAGTGGTTTGCTAGGTTTGGTGACTTAGCAGGGATGCCCGAGGTGAGGTTACATGAGGTGAGGTTTGTATGGATCTTGGCGGCGAATGTGTCTGCCCACCAACTGCGTGGCAGGCCGGATCTGGAAAGACTGGTTGAGGGAAATCTTTTGATCTCTCCAACAGCACTCTGTTGGAGAGGTCAGAAGGGTTCTGTCCTCTATCCTTCGTCACTTCTGGACACACTGAACTCCAGATTCCAACCCCCTCCTCGTACTTTTTTTCTTCCCAGAACTTACACTTCTTCCTTTCTTAAAAAGACCCTCCACACAGCACCCCCAAAGATGACATGGGGAATTATTTTCCTCAGGGCCTCCTGCGTGGTACTAATGTATAAAAACGAGCCAGTGAGTCTATGACATATCCAATTGGGGTGCGATGTAAGGCTAGATATAGTGGGGAGGGGAAGGAGATGAGGGAGAGGAAGATGTATAATTACCTGGCTGTACAGATCTGGTCGGCTAAGCCATTTCAAACAACGACTCTCTTTCACCTACCACTCTGGAACGTGTCTTTTGCCCATCTAGTGATATTTCAGCTGTCTTATCGCAGCGATGATTTTTTACCATACTTAACATAAATACATATAATGCGGTAACTTTAGCTAAATCAACGAATTAATCAATTCTCCCACCATGAGATATGTACACACGTATTATCATACTAGACGGTTTGGCTCCATCGAACATGTTGACTTAAAACCAGGCTCGTCTTTGCGTCCATACGCTCGAGCAGCTCCTCGAAATGCCGCCGAGAAGCTCAGTCAAATCTGAAATTTCTGTCAAACATCCAGCAAGTATTACGGACGTTGAAAGTTTTCGCATCGAACAAAATACATCGATCGAGGCGGTACACACGTTTAGTTAAGACATTTTCGAATGAGCGTAAAACCATCGAGCATGAACGAGCGTGGGTACGGACCAATAGATTATCTACAACAAAATAATCAGATTTTAGCGGAAAACATAAATTACCGTTTTTTATTTTTTTTTTTTTATTATTTATTTAATTACAGAATACATTTTGTACAAAAAATTTGAGTAGACCCACAAAGCTGTCATATGACAGCTTGTCTGCAGGTTCTAACAATTTAAACATTCTTAATATTATATCTAAGAAAATATTTGTAAATACATTTATAGTTTTAAGGAAACATTAGAATAGATCACATAGTAATATTGGATAATTTAACTTACAATCATAAATATATAAGATATTTCAATATACCTGCCTAATAACAAGATATGTAGGCAGCTATATTAAGATATTCAAAGATACATGGAGTTTTCACTCATTAACCATAGTTTTATCATTTTAGGACATAGTCTCTCATTTTTTTCAAGTTTTATGTTTTTATTGATTTTATTGAAAATCACTGGTATTAGATATTCAAGAGTACGGCTTCCATATTTATTTAATATTCGAGGAGTTTTTAGGCCCTTTCCTTCTCTAAATCTTGTGGTATGTTTGTGTACAAGTAGGTGTTTGTAAGGGCTTTCCCCCATATTATCCATAATAGTAGTGAACCAGTGGAGACCTTTTATTGTAAGTAAGCTCTCTGAGCCATACAGTAGTTTTAAGTTATGTCTCTGTTTGTAAATATTTGTTGTGACAATTTTTTTTATTATGGCAGTTTGTAAATTTTCAATATATTTAATGTAAGTAGTGCTTGCATGTCCCCAAGTTCGAATACCATATCTAAGGATGGATTCTACCATAGAAAAATATATGAGTTTAAGAGTACAATGAGGCAAAATAAATTTTAATTTGTAAAAGTTACTAGCTAAGGATCTGAGCTGGTTACAAATTTTAGCCACTTGTTTATCCCACTTAAAATTATTATCTACAATTATACCCAGATAAGTATATTCATTTGTGAAATCTATTTTTTCACAGTCACAAACATTAATAATTCCTCTATGTATACAGTCAAAGCTATGAGCGGTTATTTTAGGAACATTCCACATTTTCAAACTTGGTGATTTTATGTAAATGCATTTGGTTTTTTTTACATTAATAACTAATCCTACATCATGAGCCCATTTGAGAAGCTCGTTAAAATCTCTTTGTAATTCTTGTATAGCTATTTCAGGATTTTCATTTGATACAACAAGAGCAGTATCATCAGCAAAAATGAATCGACGAGCTTTTTTGAAAATCTTACACATAGCAATTACATATATAATATATAATTTTGGACCTAGAATTGACCCTTGCGGTACTCCCGATTTGATGTATCTTGATTTACTAATTATATTTAAAATCTTCACACTCATTTTTCTATTTGTCAAATAGTTTTTAAAGAATAAGAGGAGTTTACCCCGGATACCTATAAATTCAAGTACTTTAATTATTTGTATATGGCTAAGTGTGTCGAAAGCTTTTGAGAAATCAATAAATAGAACCAATACATGTTGTTTACAGTTTAGTTGTGAATTTATATGATTAGAAAATTTTTCGAGCAATTTATCGCAACTTTTATTTTTTTGAAAGCCATACTGGCATTCATCAATAATACTCAGATTATTTAAGTATTTATCTAAATTTATTGATATATATTTTTCTAATATTTTTTCTAATGCAGGAAGTAAGGAAATCGGCCTGTAATTGTTTATTAAAGAGTGATTTCCATTTTTAAAGATAGGCCTTACAATACTATATTTTAGTTCATCGGGAATATGGCCCGTATCAATTATTCTGTTAATTAAGTGGGCGATTATAGGACTAAGTAATTTAACATGTTTTTTCAAATCATACATACGAATTAAATCTATGCCTGGTGTCTTGGAATTTTTCATACCTCCGATAATTAATTCGATTTGCTTTGTATTTGCTCGTGGTAGATACATTGTGTGATTTAAATATTCCGGCGTGTATTCTGACGCTCGGACATCACATACATGTAATAACTTATTTACCCCCTCATCAAAAAAGTCTGCAAAATTTTCTGCCACTGCATCTTTCGATTTGGATTTTAAGAAATATTTTGATATGACTTCATCACAACCGGATTTATCTTTCCTTCCTAAAGTTTTATTAATTTCATTCCATTTTTTTTTAATGTCTTTGAAACAGTGATTAAATTTATAGTTATAGTATAATTTTTTTGTGTTTATTATTTGTTTATTTAATTTATTTCTGTATTTTTTGAAATCGATTTCATATTTTTTGTTGTTAGGTGAGTTTTTCCATTTCCTCCAAAGAGTATCTCGTGTTTGTATATTTTCAATGAGGCTATCATTCATCCAAGTTTTTTGATAATTGCGATATTTTTTATTAAATTTTGTGATGTAACTTAGTCCATAAATATTTTTAAATTTCGATTTCATTTCTTCGTACAATACATTTGGTTCAGATAATTGTAGCATTTCATTCCAATCAGTGATTGAGATAAATAGATTAACTTTTTTTTCAGAGAGTGCAGTATAGTACTCAGTGTGCGATATGTCAGAAGTGTGTTTGCCGTAGGTAGGGAAATAAATCGTCGTTGCAATTAGGTAGTGGTCAGCTATTATTGTTTCACATACGCACGAACTGATTTCTATGGTCTCTCTCTCTCTTATATAGATATGGTCTAGACAAGTAGCCGTTATATAGTTTGACAAAACTGCTTCTCGTGTCACATCGTTAATAGTTTTGACCAATCCGAAATTGGCCATTAGGTTTTCGTATTGGATTACAATCGGTTCGAGTTCATTTAAAATGTTTATGAATTAAACAAAATGGTCACTTGGTCTGAATTAAACAAAATGGCAAATACAGATATCAATGCACTAAAATTATGGTTTGATAAAAACCTATTGACTTTAAATTCTAAAAAAACCTATTATTTGCCATTTTTCATTAAAAAACAAGAAACACCTAAAGAAATAAACTTAATAATCCACTCAGTGACAAATACAGAAAACCACAAATGTAATATATCATGTTCAAAAATAGAAAGCAAAACTGATATTAAGTACCTGGGCATAACAATAGACCAGCGTTTAAAATGGTCTCCACACATAAATATTCTGAACAACAGAATAAGGAAACTAACATATATATTTAGATGTTTAAGAGATATTTTAAACGAAAAATTACTTAGAACCACATACTTCGCTTTCTGTCAATCAATTATACAATACGGCATTATAGGATGGGGCGGTACATATACAAATCAAACACAAACAATTTACATATCACAAAAACTAATAATAAAAACAATTTTAAAAAAACCCTACTCATATTCGTCAGAACTTTTATTCAAACAATTTAAAGTCAGAAAATTAAGTGCATTATACTTTTATCATGCAACATTACAAATTTATAAAGATAATATTAAAAATCAAGTTGCACCATTTAAAAATAACAGAAGTCTTAGACAAACATCAATACTTCCCACTCCAAAATGTAAAAAAAAAATTGGACAATTGAGTCATAAATATCTCGGAGCAAAATTTTTTAATTCATTACCAGAAAAAATTAGAAACATGAATACCAATATAAAAATTTTTAAAACTCACCTAAAAAATTATACTGAAAACTTCGTTTAAATGGTAATTTAAATGTGATATAAATAAACTGAACGATATAAAAAAAGCAATACAATAACACCCCCCCATACACACAAGCCTTGCTTAATTATGGGGGTACATCAAATATATCTACCATGTAATTAAATACTGTATAAAATTTATTTGTAATTTATGTACCTTCTATTACTAATAAAAAATAAAAAAAATTAAAAAAATAAAAAAAATGTTGGTATCGCCAAGTAATAAAATGGATTCTTTAATGTCAATACTGCCCAATACTGTATCCAGTTCATGGAGAAATAATTTTTTATTTGTGTTTGGAGGTCTATACATTGCCAATAGATGTATACGTTTATGTTTGTAAATAGAAACAGTGCCGTAAACGCATTCAAAATTAGTTGTTACTATATTTATTTTTTCGAATGTAAGATGATCCTTCACGTATACAATAATTCCGCCACCCGATCTTTTTATACGACAAAAATAGTAAGAGTTGAAACCCGATATTTTGTAAAGATTTACATTATTTTCATTTATCGACGTTTCACATAGCGTTATTATGTCAATATTTCGCAAAGAACTAGAAATAGTTAGGAGGAAAGTATCAAAATGTTTTGATAAGGATCGAATGTTAAGGTTAATGGCAGTTATATTATTAATTCCTAATACATGTTTATTTGACCAATTTTCAAAGTTGTGAGTACGTTCATAATCAATTTCTGATATGTCAAAATCTCCGTTCAAATCACCCATACTGAATAATATTTAAATATGCAGGAATAGTATGTAAACATGTATGAAGATTTATAAAGGCAAATTATAAATATCAATGTTTTTATAGCAGTAAGCATTAACAATATATTCATAGTTAGATTTTGGTTTTGATCAGAACATATTTGGTTTAATAATTGACAACAATAAATATTTTTTCTGCATGTACAAGTTAACAAAGGATAGACTAACATCAACATACATTTCAATACTAGCGTGTTAACACTGTGGTTACCGGACAATAATTCAGAATATAATAAAGTTAGAGAAGAAAAAAATTGCAAGGATATGAGATACTCATATTTCCTAAGTAGAAGACATATATTATTGAGCTTAACAGAAAAAGAGGTTAAGTATTTAAATAGAGTTTTGGTTAATAGCATTGAATTTTGTTTTTTAGAATAAAAATACATACAAAACATACCTAATCATAATCGATGCGACTTTGCGCGATATACATCATCTTTTTAAAGTAAGTGCAGTTTGTGTCGTTTGCTTTATGATTAGTGTTAAGGGTCATCTTGAAAGTAGTGTTTTGATATATACAGTTGCTACATTTTTCTTCTGAGTTTTTGTTTGGGCATTCCTTCCATTCGTGATCCTTAGCACAATGTAAGCAGGTCGCGCTTTTATCTTTACTCAAACATTTCAGTGCAGTGTGTCCAAATTTCAAGCAGTGGTAGCACTGCATCAGGGGGTTGGCGTCTACCACTCGTACTCTGCTGAATCCTATATTTATTTTTTCCTTTTCAATGAGGTAAGACCTCAGTGCTCCGCTGGTTTCCAGTATATAATTTGTTAGTCCATTTTGTGATTTAGGTTTAAACATTTTTATTAGTTTTATATTGTTTTTTGTATCATAATCCATAATATCTTTGATACCATCATTTTGGGTTTTTAAAGCCTCGATTATATCTTCTTCTGTCAGATCTGCCTGTACATTTCTTACGAAAATTTTGGGGTTTTTCTTTTTTAATTCTTCGGCAACCATATTTTTTTTGAGCAATTTATTTATTTCATCCGTCAATTTTTCTGCGTGGATTTTAGTAGGGCAAGATATTATCAGTTTATTTTGAGCGGCTTTGCGAACTCCATTCACTGCAATACCTAGATTTGCTATTTTTATTTTTTTGACGATTTGATCTTTTATCGCGTCTGATGTCATATTCGTGTTTTCACTTTTTATAATCAATGAATATTTCGATTCTGGTATTTCTTTTAGTCGACTTGCATAGGTTTTTTTTTCCATATTACTCACATTTTCAATTTTTTTTTCTAATTTTTCTATTAGTTTGTTTTGCAGAGAAGCGATCTCGTTTAGAAATGAAGTTTTTTCGTGCATCCATTTTTCTTCTAGAAGTTTTATGTTTGTTTCTAGATTTGTTTTGGCCTTGGAGTCTTGTTTGGTCGATATATTTGAGATTTCAAGTTTTATGTTCTCTATTAGTTGCAGCACGTCCATAATGGGTTGGGTTTAGTGACCGCGGTCACCTCACTCGCGGCAAATGCTAGTAGCGGTGTAACAATAAAACCTCTTATATTGTAAAGACGAAATTTTTTAGATATTGTTCATGATTGGTTATTTATGATCAGGAAAGCCAAGGGACCTTTACATAAATCATATTCTCGCGTGACATTTAACGTCTCAATTGTGGTAATTACCACAAAACAATATTGGGAAAGCAATGTAATGTCGACCTTTCAAGCCCAATACCTTATCTCGAATCTTTTACAGTGTGAAATTATGTGTGAATTAGCAATAATGTATGGCAATTTAACAAGAAACCTAGTATTTTACGCATTAAATTTAATGTACGAGTAACATGGTTCTTTTCTTCATGTATCGATCGTCCAGATGATTAGTCGTACAACTCTGAAAAATGGAATTTGAGTTAACCACTCCGACCCCTAAGCTTGTTTACACGACAATATAACAATAGCAATCTAATAGAATAAGCTTGTTTTCAAGCTAATGCCTGTGTTCTCACAGAAATCATTATAACTCCGTTAGTGTTCTAGTGACAACCCTAAAACCAAGTGTAGACGATCCATATTAAATCAAGCTTCACATTTCTATTCAAAGTTGTCCATAGAAATATATATAAAAGACTTATTTTGTAGAAACAGTTTTCACCCACCAAATCGCATACTCGCCGTTAGACATGGTTAATTTTTTATTACATATTTTTATATGAAATGGTAAAAAAGTGTGATGATGAAATTTGTTATTATACATTTATATGATATCATAAGTGTTTTTTTTTTACATAATCCGTGATTTTAGTACCGTTTTCATATAAAAACATCATCCTCAGAGTCATTTTTACAATTTTTTTATGTTTGCAATCTAAATTTTAATATTTACAAATGTTAATATATATTTATAATAATAAAATTTGAATGCTTATTTTATAACCTTTCAAAAACAGTTTTTAGTGTTCCGCTACGTCCAGAAATATTTCATTTATATATAGAGCTTTAATTGCGAAGCGAAAATAACTCAAAATTTTTATAAATCTGAGAGTTCGTTTAAGACAAAAAAACTTGCATCTGCTACGATTCAGATTAATCATAAACACCGCCTAATCAAGTATAATGCAGAAATTTTTTTTTTAATTTTAAACAAAATTTTGATGTTTTCTGGATCACTAGTAGGATATTTCAAAATGTCATACTAATGTACCTGACCGTTAAGCCTCCCGATTTTTTATCTCCGGTATTTTATAGCATAAAACACAGACACGTGTAAAAAGATTTGATATATGGTGAGCATTCCAAATATGGCTTTCCTCATTATTTCAAAACTGACTATTTGGAGATGTCTTACTAATCAACTGGACGATTGATATACAGGGTGATACAGGATGTTTTTGACTCACTCTAACCAGTTACGCTAGGAGGTCCTGAGTAAAACAATTTCCCTTGGGGTCTATGTCATCTTCGAGAATGCTGTATGGAGGTTTTTTTAGGGAATGGAAGGAGAGGAAGTTTTGGGAAGGAAAAAGGTAAAGCCTCAATTGCATTGAGCCAGTTTACAAGCTACTATCTACTAAGTTTAAAAGCGGGTGAATCGGCGAGTGAGATTGTCATGATGACACACAAAACTGTCCACTCGCCCAGGACATTTTTGTAGGAAACTGAGGTCGCAGGTTGCTGCTAGCGCCAGTAGCGAGAATAACGACGCCTGCGTGAACTAATTCTGTCAGATGTTTGACAGTCGAAATCAGCTGTTTGTTGGCAGCCATTTTGAACGCATAAATAAACCAATCACAAGTAAGCGAGTAGCAAGTAAAGTTTTCGTCGATTGTCAACAATCTGCTAGTTAGCAAGTAACACAATTACACTGAGCGAGTTTACTAACAGATAGTGAATTTCCCAGATAGTAGCTTAAAAACTCGCCCAATGTCATCGACGTTTAAGAGGGGTGGGTAGGAATCTGGACGTCATTGTGAACATGAGTGATGAACGTAAGAATCTATTCCTCCCACTGCGGTGCAAGAGAATGTTCCGAAAGAGTCCGGCTGGAGGGATCAAAAAATCTCCCTCAGTGTTTCCCTATCCGACACGCCATGTAGTAGGTGGGCGGACGCATCCGCTGCCAAGACCTAAACATACCTTACCGTACGAACCCAGGCAGCCCTGTTAAGTCGCCAAGCATAGTAAACCACTTGGGGTGACCGTGCAGGGGTATTTTTTATCCAATAAACCCCACACCCGCCTCCCAAATTTTCTTCAAAACCAATTTTTTTCCACTTGAACATAAAAACATCAGAATGTATTGAAAGTTAGGGCCAGAATGAGTGATTGGGCGGTTACTCGGCTGAGTGGCCAGTGATGACGTGTAAAAGAAAGTTTTTTTTTTTCAAAATACCTATTTAATTATTATTTTTAATTTATAAACTAACGTTTAGACAAGATTTTATGCATAGCACAAAGGGTAACAATTATTATAAGCAATAATTATCAGCCTGAAACACCGCCAACGGGACTTGAACCCGTGTAAGTAAATTGGCGGCAAGTATCTTTTCTCGGAAGATTTTTCAATGTTGATGAGTGTTTCAGGCTGATAATTATTGCTTATAATAATTGTTACCTATTTAATTATTTTATTTTATATTTTATCTCACTCATGCGCCATTTTTCAGAAATTGAGAAAGGTTTCGATGGATCTATCAGCAAAATACCTAGATTACCAAAAATGACATTAATTGAACATTATTAAAAAAGTACCCACATATTATTTCGTTTGATTCTTAGCAGAAATTTTGCATTAATCCCGAAATTAATCTACTTATTAAAAATGCACAATCAATGTGTTGTGTTATTTTTTTTTTCTAAGAAATGAAAGAAATGCTTTGGGGTTAAATTTAGCATATTATAAACACCCATATTGCATTTGTCAAACCTAAATGTCCACTAATGAGGTGCATCCGCTGACATAATGCCTGTCGTTTATTTTCAAACATTTACCTACTCGAAAAATGGACCACCGATGTGAGCTTTTAAGCTCTCCGTGTTAACAAATCATTTCTTAGTTCTTTTCTTTGCGATTTCAGAATTTAGCTGAAAAACGGCGGTTATTTCAGTATTTAGATCAAAACTTGTGATATTTTCCAAGAGACCCTTGAGATGATTTTCCGCGCGAAAACGGCGCTATAGAAATAATCCATTTATTTATTTAAGATAGGAATCTTTATAAAATCAACCGGTAAAAAAAAGTTTTTTACTATAATACATTTATTTTAAAATGTCTTTTAAAACTTCAAACAATTACATTAAAAAAAATAGTTTGTCTAAGAATCGAATCTTTCTACCTATCAACTGGAGTCAACCACGCTCCCAACTGAGCCAAATTATTACAGACATTTGTTTATTGTATTAATTGCTGTAATTTCATCGAATTTTAGATAAATACGTTTATGTATGTATGTGTGTGCATGATTTCCATCAAAAGTTGACAGAATGCGTTGTCACCGACAACGAATCTATATGCTTTTTTTCTGCTTGATCGGATGTCGGGAAGTTGGTCATTTTTTATGTTTATACAATTAAAAAAACAAAAGTTAAATCCAAATAGACGTATTTATTAATTTTGGGGGAGGGAATGGGTACCGCCGCCTCGGAAACCTTTTGTTGGATAACCAATACCTCTGCCATAGGTCAACCCACGTCGTTCGCTACTTTTGGTGATTTAGCGGGGTGCCCGGGTTCATGGGGTGAGGTTTGTCTAAGTCTTGGCGGCGGATGACCTAGACACACTGAACCCCAGATTCCTACCCTTCACTTCTCGTTTTTTTGTTCCTTCCCAGAACTCTCCTCTCTTTCCGTTACTAAAAAAACCCTCCACATAGTATCCCCAAAGATGACATAGGCACTGAAGAAAATTATTTTACTCAGGGCCTCCTGTGTGGATCTCATGTAAAAAAAATATATTAAAAAATCAGTTTTCGTATATGTAAAACACCACCACAAAAGAAAACCATTTACAGAAAGTTTTATTTACAAGCTTTGGAATCTCACTTTGGGAATGAGGTGGAGAAGAAGGTTGGGATGTAGCGGGCTATTCAGAGCTGGTCACTAAACATAGCTTAAGCCATTTCGAGCAGCGTTTCGATAAAAGTTGGTGTTTTATCAGCAGGGCTATACTTTGGGTTACGAAATATTTGAAAAAATAAAAGTGTTTAATCACAAACAACTTTGATTTTCTTCTCATGTTTTTCGTTTAATATATTTTGCAATAACAGAAGTAGGCAGATATTTAAAAAGTACAGCAAGTGCCATGCAAGCTTTTATTAAGCGCAGTATGTACAGAACAACGCGTATAAGTAGGCGAAAAATAGGTTGCTGTCATCTATGACATAAAGATAGTAGGCGTGGTTGCCAGATTGAAAGATATTTGTAATTTGTTCTGAAAAAATTCGTGTGTTCTGAAAGCTTTAAACAGTAAAAATACTAACTTCGGTTGTGCCTCTATCTGTAACACTGATTCGATGAACTCCACAATTTTTGCTTTGAATTTAAGCTTATTTTCAAAATTACAAATTTTTGTATGGTGAAAATTACTCTAATTGCAATTTTTCAGAATTGAAACTCATTTTTCAGGAATTTAGGCTACTTATCCCCATAGATGTATTATATTTAGAAGAGAAACTATGGGAAAAAAATATTTTCACCCTTTTACCTCCATTGGGGTATTACCACATTTTTTGATTGCTTAAAAAATTAAGCAAAAAATTACGAAGATTACTGCATTTTTATTTTATTTTTATATTGACAAATAAATTTTCTCCAGCGAGTCAAAGTTTGCCATTTTTTCCCATTTGAGGCTCACTGCCAGTGTTTATTTATGCTGGCCCAGCTGAGCGACGCTTGTGACGTCACAATCCGATTTGCCAACCACGAGCCGTTATGTTTTTGTCAGTTTTAGATCGTTTTTAAAATGAATAATATTGAATGAAAACATAAAAAACAAACATTTTTAGTAGGATGATTAAAATCATAAAAATGATCTTTAAATATTCCGTACATTTTCAACAGAATCCCTCGTTTGTGGAAATATCCCATCAGTCCAATTTGACCAACGCTCGAACGCCGAACGACCAGAAACTCGTGTAAAAATAGTGAAACACGTTTCCACAAGATACATACGCAATATTGCCTTAATGACTATCCCGTGATTTTTCACAAGTTTGCGCTAGTACTGAAAGAATTTCAGAAGTTATAATTATTAACGGCACATAAAAGTTAATCGCTGAAATGTACATTATAATATGCAGATAATCATAAAAAGCAAAACAATTCCAAATATACCCACAATATTAAATTCCCATACCATCTATTTCTTTAGAAATTTCTTAATAAATGTCACAGTTAGTAATCGTTTCTTATGAAAAGCTACTTATTGCAAATATAAAATTTTGTTATATTATGTAAATGGTAATTGTGATCATTTATGCATATTATTATTTAACGCCATCTACCGCTTTGTCTCAAAGGAGAAGAAAAGTTTATTGAAAATAAATAATATTTTTAGTTAACAGAGAAAGATGTTAAGTACTTATTTAAAGGATGGTTATGATTGTCTTCGTGGAATAAAGGAATTCTTATTATTGGAAATGTTTGTCATTAATAAAGTCTTCTTTTTTATTATGAGAAAGAGCTCCGCTTATTTTAATGCCAAAATTTTAGATAAATATTACATCAAGGCCGAGTTTCAAAGTCAGAAAACAGTTTATGTTTAAAAAATTTGGGTTTTATAATTGTGGCATCCCCATTTAAGATATGTTGTGTGGCTGATGGTATTTGGTGTTGGAGAGAAAGCTGGGGAAGTACCTGTCTATTCTGATCTGGTCACCAAACACTACTAATTCCATTTCAAGCAACGTTTCAAATTTGAATGGTGGTCTTACACCGGGGCGATACGGGTATCTTCCACTCCGGAACGTGCCGCAATTACGTTATATATTATTTTAAACGAATAAATTGAGAAATAAGACTAATCAAATAACATGTCGATTTCGGAAATTCGAAATGCTGTAAAGAACAATAATTCCAAAAATTAATTAGGTATGTATTATTATTTTTTTAATTTATAAACTAACGTTTAGACAAGATTTTTATGCATAGCACAAAGGGTAACAATTATTACAAGCAATAATTGTCAGCCTGAAACACTCATTTACATTTCTCGGAAGATTTTTCAAATCTGGCTGACAATTATTGCTTGTAATAATTGTTACCCTTTGTGCTATGCATAAAAATCTTGTCTAAACGTTAGTTTATAAATTAAAAAATAATAATTAATATTTAACAAGTTTAAGTATTTCCCCAATAAATGCAGACATAATTTGTCTCGACGCCACCTAGCGAGGGATTTAACACTAACAATGTCTTCCTCGCAAAAATAAAGTTGGTTGTTTTCAGGTGGAAAAAATATAACAAGCAGTAATTGTTGAATGAAACACTAGTATATATTGAATTATTTGGCGGGTATTTATAAGCCCCCATAGCTCAGTGGTCAGAGCATTCGACCGGCAATCGGAAGGACACGGGTTCAAGTCCCGTTGGCGGCAAGTATCTTTTCTCGGAAGATTTTTCAATGTAAATGAGTGTTTCAGGCTGACAATTATTGCTTGTAATAATAATTAGGTATGTCATTTATCATCGTTTTCTTTCTCTTTCGATCTATCGTCGAAATATTTCTAGAAAAATAAGTGCTTCTTACGACTTGGATTTTAAGATAAAAAAATCCGAAAAATTTAAAATTAATTAAATACTGCTAATAAAGAAATTTTCAAATAATGTTTAGTATTTTGAAAGATCTGTTCAATGTTAGTTTATAATTAAAATTTATAATTATAGGTAAACAAAAATAGGAAATATGTTTTTTTTACTTTCTTTTTGCTCTACTGAACAATTAATATTTTTTCCTTACAGCGTTTCAAATTTCCGTGATCGATTTATTTGCGCACGCCGGATTTTGATCCCACGATCTCAGGATTGCTAGTCGGGAGCCTTGCGCTTCGACCTCGGAAGAGGGTATTAACAAACGGTTAAACTGGTACCTATTTACGTAATAACAGATATAACACACTATAAAAATATTTAGATTTGTAGGAGAAAAGCCAAATTGGTGCAATACTGCAAAAATATATAAAACGTACTGCCGAAATAAGGTTTTCAACTTTAATATTTATTTGGATATGATTTTCAGACAGTAGGTATACTACAACAACAACAAAAAATCTAAATAATTCTAGGTGAGCACGATATTATCTCAAATGGTGGCTTATTTGTGTTTTTTTTTTAATATCATACAAACATTATTTTCATTGTTCTTCATAGGTTTATTTTACACTTGTATCATACTAGTATCTCGTTGGTACTAGCAGTTTTTTTTTCAGTCGCGTCGTTTTCCCGAGCATTATTTTCTGTTATGTCACCAAAAATGACGCTACAAAAATTTCCTTAACTAAAAAGCATTATATTGAATATTCCATAGATCCGGACGTTCTAGTTTGAAATGTTCGGTAAAAAAGCTGTACGTTTTTCAGGTCAGCATTCACAAAAACTTATCTACAAAAATCTGCAATTCTTACAATAGCCCACAAAACAAAGCATTTCAGGAAACAAAGCCGCAACTTTTTCAATCTTTTCTGAACAAAAATACAGTGAAAAATTTACATAATTTTTTTCTATCACAACTTGCACATTTTCGGCAATTTCCTTTTAGGGATATTTTTAGTATTTTTATCCAAGTTTTCTTATCTCGCGAATAACTTATTTTGTTTACTTTCGCCCCAGAATGCAGGCCCTATATAAAGAGGAAGGATGAAGGGGTTTTAGGCCTTTTGCATTAGAAGGGTGGTCCATCTTTACGCTTCCTGAAGCACCCTTACAGATTATCCGGCTGATAATAAGTTTTTCAATATAGCCGGGGTGTTGTGACCCAGTTTGTGCACAAAATTAACATTACAAAGACGAATTTTGGCTAAAAATAAACAATTAGGTCGGAATGCAGCGGGGATAATGACGCGGTTAAATCAACAGGAAAGTTTAAATAGCCTTAAACAAAGACTGTGTAAAAGGCTTTGTTTAGTAGATGCCTTAATGTTGATTAATTTTTGAAAGAAAAACAACGTTTTTAAAGTAATATCTGTAAAATAAAATTTATTTTTGAATCTCAGAGTAAAAAAATATTCCAGGCTGAAATATTTCAATCTACCCTCATTATTCCTCCCAAGAAAGACGCCCAGAAGTATGTATATAGATTATAATGACACTAATATAGTTTATATCAAAATTAGTTTATAACATTATTATTTATTTCAAAATCACGGGGCGTGAACATAAAACAAGAGAGGTTCATGGCAATGGACAGAAGATAGTACTTCTAAATAAATAAATATTGGAAACTCGGTGGTAACCTCATAAGTTCGTGGTTTAGATATTGGATTAGGGGTGCCTAACCCAAATTTTAGGGTGGGCCAAAAAAAATTACCAAGCTTAGATGGGCCTGGACAAATTGACCATTCGACCCGTCCATGAAAACAGGTAATTGTCGGATATTACCGTTAATTTTTACCGGTCCAAATAGTCCAAAAATGGTATTATTATGAAACTGCGACCTTTAATGCTAGAAAGCATAAACTGACTAAACTCGCCGGTGTGTGTCCTTTGCACTCACCTCCACTTATTAAAATCAGGTCAGTTGCTTACGGTCTTCCGAGAGATGTGCGGAAAATATGTTAGTTGGAATCGATTGCAAAAATCAATTCCTAGTGCGGCCACGCGCCTGGCACTTTTCAAGCATTAAATAAAGAAACCCCATAGAGACTCCGAGGTCTCATAACAAGAAAGTTTTAATATCACAAAATATAATGTAAATGTGATAAAGTTAGGAGAACAATTTTTTTTGTATGAATACCAAAATTCAAAACATAGAAAGCTGAAAACTTCAATTTGGGTCGCTTGCAGATTGGGAACGCTTATTTTAGATCAACTCAATATTTATTGATCGTTTTAGTTTTAGACCTCTTTTCCTAAACATGATCAAACTACACTGGTTATCGTTAAGTATTAAAGTTGGAAAAACCAAAGCTTGTCAAATACGAAGTGACTGCGCAAATCCTATTTGACTTACCATAAACAAAGTGTATTAGTTTAGACCCGATTCGGGTAAAATAACAACCATATTTTTTCTAGATAAAAAATGGTCGTTCTATCTGGGAAGCTTATTATGAAGACTCGGGAATTCGTAGCTTAAACACAAAAACGCTTTTAACCTTAGATAGAAATAATAGACGCGAAAAAATTTGTGAGTTAACATAGATTTTATTTTATTTATTTTAGAGAAAGTTGACAGCAAATCAGAGATGTTAACGTTTGTATTGTATAGATAAATAGAATGTCGGACAAGTCGGTAATAGCTTTTTTTAAAAAGCTCAGATTTGTTAAAACTAATTATATTTTTGTTACGACACAGCAAATTTATAATATGATGAGTTTTTATTGATAATGTTAATTATTATGAAGCGAGAAGCGACAGCTTGTATTAAGGGGTAAAAGCGTTCAGTAAATACCTATCTTTCAGAATATTACTTGAATGCCATATTTCTAAGAAACTCTCCTTAGTCTGATTTATTCGTTTTAGAAATTTAGTACAGATACCAGGACAAAGTTATGGTTAAAATGAGTAATTTTTTCAATTTTTAGAACAAGTCTCTTTTGATAACTTTTGAAGTTAATCCCGTCAATGTAATATATCATTGAAGAAGAAGGTAACACTAACAATCTAAAATCTAAACGAAAATATGAAGCAGACCAAGAAAAATAAAAGGATAATGGTTGCAACTGGGACTCGAACCCAAAACCTCTCGTCTTACAAATAATAGGTGGCAGTAGCCGAATTAGTAAGGCGTTTGTAAGATAAGACGAGAGGTTCTGGATTCGAGTCCCAGTTGCGACCATTATCTTTTTATTTTTCTGTGTCGTGTTGTCTTTAATATTTTTGTTTAGATTATTAGTGTTATCTTCTTCTTCAATGATATGAGTGATTTTTTATTATTTTAGTTTACTTTTAGATTTAGATTTTATCTTAATTTGACAGTTTATTGCACGTATTCTACATAGCACCTCTAAGCACTATTTGTGAGCTTTCTTCCACGCTCACCTTAACTGACATTAGCCCAGTCACTTTGGTAAAGTTCATCAGGGCTGTCATTGGGTGTTTGCCCATGTCTCCTGGTTCCTCAACATAGCTCTCCAGAGCCTTCTTCAAGATATTTTCACCATAAATTAAACCCCGTTTCTTTATCTCTTTACATTTCCTACCCATTTGTTCTTTCGTCTCCCAACTTCTGGTTGCATCTTCTGAGGTAGCAGTGTCATGTTAAGTTGGCTCGTTTGGGATAAGAACACAATACGAGGGTCAGTGGAAAAGTTAAGCCTCCTATTTTTTCTACTTAATGTTAGTTAAGTGAAAATTTTGAATTTGGCCTATACCTCAAACCTTCTACAATCTACTGCAGTAGTAACTTTTTGCATCAATAGGTGGCAGCACTGCAGCCGCTTGCAAAATAGCTGCATCGATGTTCCTATTAGATAGCGTTCTTTGATGGATTCTTGACTGTAGAAGCGCCAAACGCCATGTCTTCCATGAAACGCCAAACGCCATGTCTTTCATGAATATGAAAGACAATGAGTACCATGTACAATGATGCAACAGTGGATGTCAGCAATTCTAGATGATGTTTTCGTCGCTGTAACGAAGCTGAAGGTCAGACACCACTGGCTGACGAAAAGCGGAGCGGCTCAGGCCATTGATCGCAGTGACTGCACGCAATATTGAGCATGTTGTCGATATCATTCCTGGTGACCCCAGAGGTCGCATTCTCTCCCTCAGTAAAGGCAGTGTGATGACGATTATTCAACAAAAGTTTGTGCAAGGTGAGTACCAAGAAAGTAGAATAAAGAAAGAAGAAAAATAATAGCCACACTACACTTGCAGCGCTTAGTTACTGGAAAAATTGTGACTGGAGACGAAATATGGTTTCATTATTTTGAATCTGAATTAAAGAGGCATTCAATGGAATGGCATCACACAAACTCACCAAGGACAAAAAAATTCAAATCTGTGTGATCGGCAAGGAAAGTTATGACGATGGTGTTCTGTGTGTGACCGTGCTTTTTACAACTCTGTGATGCTTTTGTTAAAAGATGGACCAAAGCTGTGGAAATGGACGGAGATCATATTGAAAAGTACCAAATTAATCGTCAATAGTGTGGTTTACAACCCATGTAATTGCATTTTTTATTTCTTGATAATTAAAGGAGAAAAAATAGGAGGCATTACTTTTTAACTGACACAAAATCAGTGAATAAATACCTGTCAACACAATCGAAAAAAAACTTGACAGTCAATCTTCTAGATTACCCTATCACCGCACACTTATTTCAATCATTATAACGCAGACGATGACATCTGGTCTGCTCTTCAGATATTTAAATGAAAAGTGCTTTGAAAAACTAGCGTTATTTTGGAGTTGGGGCGAGCGCGTGCCCAGCGTCCGTACCTACTAGGTTTATATTCGCTGCGTTACAACAATTCACTTTTACGATGCATTCTTATTCTCAAATGTTTAGCTCTAAAACGATAAACTGCTTTCTTCCCATGGACACAATATGGAGCTTTCAGGACAATAGTTCACTCCATCGTCTTCTAAAAATACCCCTAAAAAGCCACCCCATACACAAAGGCTTCTTTTTGGAGGTTTTCATTATTAAAACACAAAACAAACAATAATATTAAATTTAATATTGTTAGACAAAAAACGTATCGACATTGATAGCATTTCTACATATTTTGAAGTGGCCATCTTGAAAAATAAAAACTGTTCGATCTTTTTTTTTACATTAACTGGGAACCCTCCACCCACACAGGAGGCCCTGAGGAAAATAATTCCCCTCAGAGCTTAGATCATCTTTGGATATGCTGTGTGGACGGTCTTTTAGAAAAAGAAAGAGAGGAAGTTCTGGGAAGGAAAAGAGTATTGGGGTGGGTAGGAAGTGAGTGACGGACGTATCAATCCATCCCTCCCACTGCGGTACAAGGTGATGTTCCAAGAGAGTACGGCTGGAGAAGTCAAAGGGACTCCCTCGACCATTCTCTCCCGATCCGGCCAGCTGGTGTGCAGTCGTATTCGCCGCCAAGGCCCGGACAAACCTCATCCCATGAACCCGGGCACCCTTGCTAAATCACCAAACGTGGCGAACCACTTGGGGTGACCTATGGCAGAGGTGTTGGTTATCCAATAAATGGTTCCCGGGGCGGCAGAACCCATACCAGCCTCTCAAATTTTTTTTAGCATGTCTTCAAAATATTGTGAGTGAGGATCTTATGAAAGTGTGTTGACCAAAAGTAGGTACCTACCCAAACCCTTTTTTCGTGAAACTGAGTAGGTGGAATCTTAAATTCCATTTTTAAAATTCAACAGCATAATTTTTAACATTCCTAAAAACTTGTAACAAACGTCCGTAGAAGGACAAGGCCTCTTTAGTGACATACGTGTAAAATGTTGTTAATATCCAATATCCAGTATACTTGCTTAAATAAATAGTTCTTTATTTCATTCGATGTCAACTACTTAGACTCTATTTCAGTTAGTGATTTTCCAGTGACAGTTAGAAGGCTAGAGGTATGTGAGTATAGGATTCCATAGATAAAGATATAACCCAAGGGAAGGAAGACTTGTAATTCTATTTCCTCCGCAAGATAATTCTAACCGGGGAGAGTAGTGCTAATGGCATAGATACACGATACAATATACTTATACTCGTATAATCACACAGGCAACATGTCAAGGGTAGGTTCAATACTTAAGTGGTTTTTGCACTGAGAAAGTCTGCAGTAAGCGGATGAAACACGCAACACTACTTGATATTATTCTCCTTATAATGGTAGTTTTTCTGAGTATTGTAGCATTTTGGAAGAGAGGCTAAATATAACTAATATTACACGAAATGATGAATAAGTGAGATAATAACTTAAGGATTAGTACCTATCTACATAATTTGTATGCAGGAATGAATGCAATGACAAATACGACAAAACCACTAGGAGAAATGTGATGTGAAATAAGAAATATTCTTGATTTTAGTGACATCAGTTAGAGACATCTATTATTATTTTTACCTTACAATAATTTTGTATTATACAACATAATATTTTTTTTTTTTTATTATGTGCATCTATATAAAAAGGTTTACATATATTTTTTTGGCCTTGCCTGTCTCACTAGGAAATCCTGTGTCGAGACAGACTAGTTTACAAATATTTTATAAATATTAAATAAAGTACACTTTTCAATACAGCAAAAATATTTGACAAAATTTTTCAGGTTGGTTAGTGGTAACAATAATGAGATAGAGGATTATATTTGGGTGAGGTGACTAATTATTGCACGACCTTTTTCGATGATCCATTGTTTGATCAGGATTTTGTATTTGTTAATATTATTCGATTGTCTTGTTTTGTCAGGTAGGTTATTGTATATTTTAGGCGCAATGTATTTGAAATTTCTTTGACCAAATGTTGTGTTTGTATGAGTTCTTTGGTTTTGTGCCGTGTGTTTACAGTATTTTGGGTATTTTCATAAAATGTACGTGTTTTATTTTTAAACAGATGAGTTAAGATTGTTTTTGTGTAAATTTGCCGAATATCTAATACAGGGAATTTTTTGAATATATCTACAGTACTTGTTATTATGGGAACTTTAAGAATGACTTTCATAATTAATTTTTGTGCCTTCGATAATGAATCTATAGCTGATAGTGTTGCACCTCCCCATGCGATTATTCCATATTCAATGATTGATTGACAAAGAGAGTAATAAACAATTTTCATAGATTTGGAATCTAGTATGTTTCTAATGTTTTTGAAGAAATAAATATGTTTTCTTAGTTTATTCGTGACAAGTAGGCAATGTGTATTCCACTTAAGATATTGATCATATGAGATATTGATCATATGAGATATTGATCATATCAATATGAGAGGCTAACTTCGTTATAAAGATTATTCAATTGAGAAAAACTTTAAAGTATCGTATTAAGAATTTTATACAGAAAAAATTCCTTCGGACTGCTAAATCACTTCAATATTATCGTCAAATGATTTCATTGATATTTAGATACGTGAGGTGTTTGGAATCATTGTTCACACTATTAATAATAACGTGGTGTAAATAATAATACTTTATGAGTTGGATAACACATATTTACAATTGTGTCGCTAAAAAGTATCAACAAATTGTCATCAAAAATAATAATAATTTTTAAAAATTGCGTAATTTAGTGCTATTTTAATTCACGTGCATCGATGATTTAAAAACTGAAGGTAAACCGCGGTATTTATGTAAACTATTTATGGTAAACTATGGTAAATAATGGTAAAATGTGGTAAAATATGGTAAATAATGGAAAACTATGGTAAACTATGGTAAACTGTTGTAAACAATGGTAAAATATGGTAAACCACGATCGAAAAAAATATAGGTCCCAATGGCCTATTTCCTTAACGAGACGAGAGATCCTGGGTTCTAGACAGTTACGTTTATATTTTTTCTGGGTCTCGTTCTGTTTCATGTTTCGCTAGATTTATTAGAACTATGAATTCTTCTTGAATAAAATTAGTGATACTAAAGATTA
Source organism: Limnephilus rhombicus (assembly GCA_929108145.2). Lineage (NCBI taxonomy): Eukaryota > Metazoa > Arthropoda > Insecta > Trichoptera > Limnephilidae > Limnephilus > Limnephilus rhombicus. The sequence continues at coordinate 22,192,401 of OV815293.1, forward strand.
TTCATTTGAGAAAAGTTTAAAGTGACGTATTAAGAATTGTACATCCATGAAAAAAGTACTCTTACATATTATGTAAGCTAACTATTTGAGAAAAGGTTTAATATGTCGTATTAAGAATTGTGTACATTCATGAAATAAGTCATATTTAACACAAACGATTTAAAACAAGTTTGAAATCTGAATAAATCACTCATCGGTTTGATAAAAATATATTTAAGTAAGATTTTAATATCGTAAAACAAAATTGATCCGAAGACTTTTACACCTCCATATATATGTATCTAAGTCTTAACGACGCAAAAAATATTGTTTATTTAAAAGACTTTTCCTATTTTTAAGTAAATCAAGAATGTATCTATTTTCAGTGTATCTTATATCACCACTGATATAGGTTATAGGCATAAAATTCGCTTGGCAAATGGGTTCTAGCAATTAATAGTCGATGTAAGGACAAAACTGATGTTTACATATTTTGTGAATAATTTTATTAATAATCTTAGCCATTATATAGTATTTAATGGCAAATATTGTATGTTTTAATAAGTTGTTCCTTAAATAAGGCGTTCAATAATTTTCTAATTAAAAAATGCTTAATTTACGCTTATATTTTTCATAAAATAATTTTTTTAAATATTTTAATTCTACTCAAGCGAAACGATAGGAAATAGGCTTCAATTTATCCGAAGGACTTTTTTTATTCATAACTAGCTGACCCGGCCACGCGTTGCCGTGGCTAACGAAACACAACGCCATCTACTGGATGGTTACTCAATATTTTAACTCACACCGCCGTCTGTTAATTTGTATACAAATCAAATCGATCGGTCGCTCCATTTATATTATTATAGCGAGTTCCCGGTATGCGTTGCAATGCCACTTAATAAAGAAATTGTTTCTGCCTGCGTGTCCTTTCCCATTCGTCCCGTTCCCCTTCCACCTCCTCTTCCTCACCCGCGTCGCCTTTCCTTCTCGCGTTCCTACTCCGCCTTCCCTTCCCCGTCCCCCGTCCCGAATCCCCCTCCCGAGTTCCCCTCCCTCATCCCGAGTTCCCCTCCCCCCTCCCGCATTCCAATAATTCAGTCCAGGTACATTCAGTTTTCAAACAGCTCGCGTGCCACCTATAGCAATTTTTTTGTACAGATTTCATAATGCCAGAGCTCACCAGTATAGATACCTCGTGGGCATGCACACTGCACACATCAAATCCCCAAAGTTTGAATTAAATAGGTAAAATCGTTCGGTAGTTATGCGGGTACATGCATTTAGGCGATTCATTTTTCACCGCTTTGGAGGGGTGCCGACATACGAGTATGTTCACCGTTTGTCCCATTTTCGACTGTTGACATTTAAAAAAGTATGTAAGAAAGAGGGCCAGCTTTACACAAACAAAAGCAAAACGATCAGCGCATTGACATTTGACATTTTTTAATTTTTGGAATTTACTCACTACTCAATATTATACTTATCAAAATATTCTTTCAAAAGATGAGAATTCGTTCCATACAAATTGTATGTGGAAAAGAAAATTCTTCTTAATTATTTTTTTCGTGTATTTTTCCGAAGTTTTGAGAGCTATTCTGCTATTCGGGGCGGAGAAAAATCCAATAAATCAAAGATCATAAAAATCGGTCCAGCCGTTCTCGAGTTATAAATGGTGTAACTAACCCCACTTTGTTTTATATATTAAGAAGATGTTAACCGATGCGAAAATTTTCGTATCGGTTGACATCTTTCTCTGATGGCTTCGCCTCAGTTATAGGGTGGTTTTTTTTTTTACCCAATCCGCCTTTCCTTGACAAATATTCAATATAAAATGTTGATTTGTGCAAAGGCTGCTTTAAACAAATTGCTGTAATAAATGCTGTGAAAGAAGAAAAAATACCCACACCTGCGAGTATATTTCCAATAAAACAATACGTGTACGTTTCTTTTGTAGTACCTCCGTCTAACACGAACAATGATTCTCCCTTCTTAAAAGCGTAAGCACGAGAATGCAAAATTCAGAACTTGCACAACTTCCCAATATCCAATATAAAAGAGGAAAAATACCCTCAAAGGGAAAAAATACATCATAAAAATTCCCTTTCAAATAACCTAGTACAAAAACGTGTTACACGCTTCGATATATTTTTATATCGGTCAATAAAAATACGCCAATATGTGGGACACATCACACGACATGAAATGCATTTGGCTCAAAATGAATTTGTTTGAGGGAGACGTATTGGGAAGGAGTTTGACAAAATTATGTAAATATTTGGGTTGTTCGTGTTGATTTATGTATTTGCCGCTGTAAAAGTCCGAAAATTGGTTAATCCAAAGTTTTACTGGTAAATTCTGGCATTTACCAATGCCAACGATCGTAAATGGCCGAAGTGAAAACGGTCGTGATCTTTAATCACACTTAAACAAAACACTTTTAGTAAATGCGAAGATAAGGTTAATAATTTACTAAATCAAGAAAGCGTACACCAAAAGGGGGATTAAAATACAATACATCCCCTAATTGACAAATGTAAAAAACAGGACAACAACTGAAATGAAACATTCTGAAATTACAGAATAATAAAGATATTCAGAGATAAAAATTACACTCCTTTAACCAGAGAACCATTAAGGGGATTCCATTCATGCAGCCATAGTTATAACAATAATAATTATACTAGCAGTTAAAAACCCGCTCAGTTTAAGTGTTGGTGACCATTTATGCCTTTGCCCAGTTCTTGCATATGTCGATCGTAATACTAAAAGCTGAAAGAGTCTATCACCTGCTTTCAAAAACAGTGTTTTATTTGGAAATACGTTCATAAACAGCGAATTTATCTCGAATCGAAAGTAATACGTAAATATATTTGGCGGAATACGCACTCTGACAGTTCACGTATCACGACAGTAGCCTTAGTCACAAACATCACGTGCACAGATGGTTTCCATACGGGGCGCGGGGCGGCATCAGAGAAATACTCTCGGGTTCTTAAATTTGAAAACACTAGGGTATTTGAACCGTACAGACGCTAGGCTATCTGATTCTCTAGAAAAGGTTATGTAAAAGCAGGTTGGGTTAGGGTATCATGCTTCATTTTTGGGGTTTTATACCGGGTTGCGCTTCCTCCTTCTGCAGCCAACGTTTCGGACACCATTACGACGTCCATCATCATATATGTGTAATCGAAGATTGTGGTGAAGTGTGTACTTATGTTTGTAGAAGCGATACCGTCGTTGGATGAATGGTTTTCTGCGTTTAATTGGGGTAATTGATGTAGCCCTCAATTACCTGATACCGAGAACTTTCTATCTTAGCCCTGTTATCTTTATTAATATTTTATTGAATTTTGTGAATCTCAATTGCCTCCGTAATTAAACATGCTCTATGCGTTTTGAGTCTTCCTAGGACTTCAGGAACAACCAAAAGTAAAGGCCAGTTTCAATTAAATGCTCAGAAAAGCCGAGTTTACATGCTCGAAAGTGTTCTGATATCCTTTTGGTCCGTTCTGTAAATCAAGCTAGGTTAAGTTATATTACCGATCAAAAGCGTTTTAAGACAACTTCCACAGAGACTTATCGCAAATTTCGAACTTCTATTCTATTCAATATTTAGTGTAGGTTTATTAACACCAAAATAAGGAACTCCAGTGAAAAATATTATGGCTTTAAAAAAATATGTTCATGTAGACCAATAAACGCTGATTCTGAATATATAAGTTTTATTTCATATTATTAAACGTAGAGTTATTAAAAAATTATTAAAAAGTGCATTTTTAAACCTCTGTAAACACACTGTAAAGTTGGCATTACTGAATGGTTAATGCTGATGTCACGCGTCACCAGTCATTGTTTTGAAATCTTTGATTATGTAGGTATGACATAAGCCATCAGTATTAACAACATTTCATGTTATTCGTTATTTCATACTGTTTATGGAGATTTAGTTATTGTGTTTATTGAAATAATATTTAAGCCTAAATAATTCAGTATCAAAAATAGAGGTATCTATTAGTTTATTTCTATTATTTAAAATATTGAAAAACTACTGCACAAAAAATAGTAATGCTACTTCTAGGGAGAATGCTTCGAATAACGGTATTCAAAATGGCGGCACTTGATCAGCTGATTACCCAATCCTATAGTAATTTTTCAGGAGTGATGGCGTCACACGATTCACCGTACATACGGTGGTCTTAGGGGGATCGTGAAAAATTAAAACTTTGACAATTATTTTAACTATTAAAACTAACTCTAAAAATAAAAATAAAAATGCAGTTATTTAAGTTAGAAGGTCATTATTCATTAAAAAAAAAAAAATTGGTCTGGAGTTCTCTATTTACCCGCAAACCCTAAGATTTGCCTATTTTGGATTTTTACAGTAACGTATGCATTTATTCAACCTTTCTCGCCGACACAAATGGCGATAGGAAACCCGCCGAATGCCAAATAATAATACAAAAACACATTATTCTGAATGCGAAGAAATGAGTTCGGTTATTTTTTGGGTTGTTATGCGGAAAAATTAAGGTACCTATAGCTTAGGTAACATTTGTTTTATTGGAATTGTGGAATTCTCTGTGCTGAGAACATTAACAGTTTTGAATTGAAAATTACAGCTTCATTTTGGCAAATATTTAGATTAAAAAACACGGTATTTCTTGTGTTCTTTTTTGTTACATTGTTTTTTACATGAGCTCCACATGGGAGGCCCTGAGGAAAATACTTTCCCTAAGGGCCTATATCATCTTTGGGGATGCTGTGTAGAGGGTTTTTTTAAGGAAAGAAGGAGAGTAGAGTTCTGGGAAGGAAAAAGGTTTAAGGGGTGGGTAGGAATTTGGGGTTTGGTGTGTCCTGGTCATCCACCTCCAAGACCTAGACAAACCTCACCCCATGAACCCGGACACATGGTCAGGATTGCACTATTTCAAACTAGGTTAGGATTTAATTTAAATCTAAACTGCATAATATTTTGATTTTTCACCATAGCAATTCGGGAGAAAAAAATACTAACATGTTAACTTAATTAGCAATTATTGACACTCTTATATTTTTCGGCTCTACCAATCCTTAATTTTCGTTTTCTTTACAAGGTGTCCGGTGGTAAAGTGCACAAACTTCAGGAGCATGATTGTACAACGAATAAATAAGATAAATAACTCTTTTTGAAATTCTGACGTTTTGAGGTAGTTTTTGGGTAAAAAAGTACAATTCCGAAATAATTATACTCTCTTATGGAAAAATATTTTTGTATTGGAAAAAAAGTTGTAATTTTGAAAAAAGTAATTTACCCTTTTTTCTTCTACCATCATTAAGAATCACCTCCTGAAGTTTTGTGCACTTTAACCCCCGTAAACCCTGTATAAAGGTAATCATTTATTCCTATTTTATTTTATACATTTACAAATCTCAATTTCAGAATCCAGAGGAAAGATAGTATTAAGTGAATTTAGAATATTTACCATAACGCCTCGGATGTCAAAATCCTCCGTCTAAATAAATCCCTTATCTCACTTCCCATACAGATCATTCTCATCCAGGAAAATTCAGACAAAGAGGAATAGGAAATAAAACAAAGGGAAAGAAAAGAAAAATGCAAAGTCGGATGCACGTCTGCGTTAGCAAGGGTTGCGGGGGATGCTGTAAGGCATAAGGCTAATAGATGGTTCTCCCGATACGGGGCGAGAGGCGAGATGGGATGAAACATAGTTTAGATACCAAAGGCAAAGTTTGTCCGCTTAGAGTTTATTCGAATGAGATTTAAAAGTGAAAAGATTACATCAAAGTGCACATGATGCTTCCTTAGAAAGTTTTATTTTGATTAGTAATGGTTTTTAAATGTTTAAAGAAACTGTAGATTATGATACAAGGTGTAATTAAGGTTTATTTATATAATGAGTGAGATTAAGAAAGGGACCCTCAGATGGTTCGGGCATGTAGATTGAATGAAAGAAGAAAATAGTGTGATTAGAACATATGATGCAAATATGAATGGAAAAAGAAGTCGGGGACGCCCGAAGAAGACATGGCACGATCAAGTGAATCAGATACTTGAGTCTGACCATGTCAAAAGTCATAATTATAGAAGAGTATGTATGAGACGATGTATGAATGTGAGTGAGGCAAAAAGTGTGTGTCAAGACCGAGATTTTTGGTGGTCCGTCCTCTGCCTACCCCTGCGGGGAAACGGCGTGATGGTTGGTTAGTTAGTTAGTTATAAATTAAATTCCTCCGCCGCGTCCGTCTGTCTGTTCGCGATGAACTCAAAAACTACTGAACGGATTTTCATGAGGTTTTCACCAATAGACTGATTCATGAGGAAGGTTTAGGTATATAATTTGTCAAGGTTTTGTATAAATTGGTTGAAATATATAAATAATTAAAGGAGAATGTCTGTATGTGGACGAGCGGGCTGGCAAGCGGTATGGATTTGATTTGTATGCAAATTAACAGATGGCGGTGTGAGCAGTGGCGTAACCAGCATGGGTGGCACCCGGGGCGGATAACGTGGTGTCACCCCCCTCCACCCCAAAAAAATTAATTATCCAATCCACTAAACTAATAACACTAACACTAATAGAATTACAACTTTTTCAACAACCGAAAGCAATCTTCCGAACAGGCCCTCCATTGATATGCTTGGTGTAACCCTAAGAGACCAGCTCAGGTATGGGGGCTCCATCGAAGCCAGAGTAAAGTTAGTCTCCCAAAAGCTGGGCGTACTGTACTGGGCCCGCAGATACTTTAATAGTACACAACTGCTAACCTCGTACAAATCACAAGTACGCCCCACGGTTGAATTTGGCAGCCATCTCTGGTCTGGAGCTCCAAAATACCTGAAAAATACCCTCGACTCTGTGCAGAAACGGGCGGTCCGTTTGATAGATTCTCCCATCTTAACAGACGGATTGCAATCTTTAGAGCACAGGCGTCGGGTGGGAATGCTATCCTTGTTCTACCGGTATTACAATGGAAGATGCTCCGAGGAACTAGCATCATTGATCCCTTCGGCACCGGTGCATAGTCGGGAAACACGCCAAACGCGTGCCCAACATTTGTACACAGTTGACATTTGTCACATGAGAACGGGTCGTTTCTTCGACTCGTTCTTGTGTTCAACAGCTCGGCTGTGGAATGATTTGCCGGCCTCTGTGTTTCCTCCTTCCTACAACATGGGTCTCTTCAAGACCAATGTTCATTCCTTCCTCTCCTCAAAAAGACCCTCCACACAGCATCCCAGATGACATAGGCCCTGAGGGAAATTATTTTCCTCAGGGCCTCCTGTGTGGAGTTAATGTAAAAAAAAAAAAAAACAACAACAACCAACAGGTAATAATTCCCTTCACAAGTTCACTTCAATCACAATGTAATATTTTTATGACAATATTCTTCGTAATTTTTTTCCACGGTCGGGTATTACCTACCCCTCATCCGGTGGCACCAAAACTACTTGTCTCTACACTGTATACAAAAAATCGACACTAAATAGATTCGTTTGACATCCAGTTATTTTTTCAGATGACTTTAGGTTTGAAATTGGTAAATAATGCGAAAAAATTTTTTTTGAGTAAATATCATTTGGGGGGCCAACTGTCAAGGGATCAACTGTGGGGTCACCATTTTAACTATTTACTTGTATTGTAGTTGTGCTGTTACTGCCACTATTAAATATATTAAAAGCATAGAGGAACAATGCAATACGTGTTTTTCAGTAAATCATTATTTGACCCTTTACACTATTTTATAAGTTATAATATCAAAAGAATACATGTGGGGGTTAAGAGGGTATTACCAGAGAAAACTAGAAATGTGTCATTTTTCATTTTTAAATCAGATTTTAGACTTATTGACTCTTTTCCACAAAAAAATATTAATGGATTTCGAAAGATTGTTCTTTATCTAGCATTCGCATGTTTTAAATTTTGAGAAAAAATGTTTATTTTTAGTATAATAAGGTTATACCATAGGTCGTCGGCAGATTTGTTAAATTTTCAAAAAAGATTTTGTATTATACCACACCCATTTCAAATCATATAATCATTCAGTGAAATAAATCAATCCATTATCTGGGTATCGCATGTTTTAGAATTTTAATTTTAGTTTATATAAAATCATTAAAAAAATATACTTAGGTAATAAATTGGTCACAACTTTCAACGAAATGTGGATTTTCGGCCGCTGGCTGGTTAAACGCTCTTAATGATAGAAGCGCCTGTGTCAGATTTTGGTAAGTTATCAGTAAGGTATCATGATGCACTGTAAAATACCTCTTTTTCCAAAAGTCCTAAAGCATAAGTTAGCCGCTTTAGATCAATGAAAGTGTGGTCTTTCTGATGGTGTTCATAAAAATAATATTTTGACATGTTTTACATCAATACATCGACAAATAATAGCCTTTTCTAAACAATTTAGATGTTTTACTTAGGCACTTCTAACATTAATCCCCGAACTAATCGAGAGAAAATATAAAAATTAATATTTTTTATAAGAACAGCTCTCTTCTTATAACTTTTGAAGGCTATTCCCATCAATGAAACATATCATTGAAGATGAAGATAACACTAATAATCTAAACGACAATAAAAAGAGAACAAGACACAATGAAAAAATTAGTTGCCGGTAGTATGGAAAAATTAGTCGAAGATAATATTATTGTAGAAAGCAAACACTCTGTGGCTTGACATTATATAGAATTTTTTTTAAACAAAGTACTTGTTTCATTAATTGAAGATAATATTGTTAATTCTAAAATTTGAAAATATGAGCTTGACAATTATGACGGATTTGATGGAAGTTAGCAATGGCTGAATTGGTAAAAACGCACGTCCCAGTTACACGAGAGGTTCTGGGTTCGAGTCGCAGTTGCGACCATTATGTTTTTCTATTATTTGTGTCTTGTTTTCTTTCATATTTTCGTTTAGATTATTAGTGTTATCTTCTTCTTCAATGATAAAAATAAACTTTGCAATCCGAAAAATGGTTTCCAATGTAACTGTGTTTCGTGAGTCTAATTTACGAAATATCCCACATAGGCTTGTGTGATGTCCACTTGCTAAAATTATCGAAATTTTATGATTATGAGCAAATTATTATTCTGCCTTGGGGCATGGTTCTCGTTTCTTATGTTAAATTTTACTTTTAACATGAACAATGGTACAAAATTAAGATGTTTTTCAGCTGCACATTCTTATAGTTTGATTTTATATCCCTCGGATGCCTTGAAATTTTCCAATTTTCCTTTACCTAATTAAATTATCCTTGATTTTCTTGCCCTAAAATGTCAGCATTTTAGGGCAAGATAATGTGTGTTGGGTGGTGTAAAATGTCAATAATGATAATATTAGTTTAACTAATTTTAGTTTATCTAGCTCTAACCCACTATGAAAAAAAAATCTTTTTCTGAAAGATGCATTTGTTAAGAATACTCCAGATGTTTTTAAGAAATTCGTAAAATTGAAGTAGATACAGCATTTTAAGTGAAACCGTTCGAAATATTTTGTATGTTGAATTGTCCTTCAGCAAAACTATGAACGCGTTTTTCTCGAAACTTCCTTTTTTAACCTGGTTGACAGCATATTAAAAAAACTATACATCCGATTTGCATGTACCAAGTCAACTGTTCAAAAATCCAGTCTTTGCTTACCAATATTGATATACCAGGTAGAGATTTTTTTGTGACCCAAGTAGGGATTTTTTTATTAAGGGCCCCCTTCTATTATTTTTTTTATGAACGATGAAAATTTTCCATTTTTTCGAAAATAAAATTCGTTGGTCCACCATTTTTTTTTTGTTTTTTAGATACCAAAATACCTCTACGTGGTGCCATAAACCCATATGTCTAGTTTCTAAATATTTTTTTATTATTTTTCTGATGCAATTTCGACGGAGTGTCCTGTTGAAGGAGGCGTACACCGCAAACCATACTTTAGATTCGTGTAAAAAAAATGTATGCAGTCTTCTATTTGTACACTTTGACTATGAGTTGTAATAAAAAAGATTTCATTTATCGTTTGCTTGAAAATAATTATGAAAAATACACCATTTTACTGTCCACTCACAGTGGGCTGCCCCCGTAACAACTACATAATTCTAACAAATAAAGTCTCTCTATATTTAGAAACTAGGTTTCAATTTGATTATATTCCCAAAAAAGCATCGCGTAAGATGTTCCAATAGCTATAACAGAATATCAACGTCATTTTATCAAATCAAATAGTGTCATCCCACGCATCTAAAAATGGCATCTAGCTCGTTTAAAAAATCCCAAAAATAACATACCTACGCGTTGCATAAAACTCCCCCAGGGAACTATACAGAAGTATATCTTGCGGATAATCCGGCCGGCACTTAACCCAAATTCGTTGCCCCAAAATATGGTCCAATTTGGTTTCATCCCTTGCATGGGAGCTCCAAATACCCTGAACGGTCCGGAACATTATATCCATCCATCAGCCGTGAGCCAGGGCAAGTGAACCAGGCCTGGGGGATGCACTGGCTTTTCTTTCCGGGGTCAATTTAACGCGAATAGGGCAGTAAAAAAGTTAAATTGGCTTTTTGGGGTGATTTTAATTTTGGAGTTACTGGCTGATTTTTGTTTTGTTTTTGTTTCCATTCAGTTAAGCTTTCTTGGTATTTCTTACGGTGTTTTAATTACATATTGAAAATAGACTGTACAATTTCTGTTTCGAACTCTTACTAATAAAAATGTCTTTAACTAGCTGCGAAAAAGCTGTCGCATTTTGGCAGAGTAAGTTCCAGAGTGGAAGATACTATCAGTACCGCCCTGGTAAGACCACCATTAAAAGTGAACGTCCATCTATCAACGGATTTTTCTATATCTTTATAGAAAAATCCGTTGCCCATACCGACCACCGCTATTTGCCGATAGTGGACGCAGTGCTGTACTAATTCATATAAAGATATAGACAAATCAGTTGCGTGCCGTGCGTGCGTTGCGGCCGGCGCGGACAAATGGACGCTCACCTTAAGGCGCCGCTACCCGCATTTCTACCGATTTCTTACATATCTCCCTTAAACATTTGAAGTTTTTAAGCTTTTAAAAAAATGTATGTTATTTTTTAAGATAATAGTATCTAGACGCGTTCCACGCCTAAACGCAAATTATATAAAATACCCTCGATAGAAAAAAATCGCAAAGTATGCTCCGAAAATTATTATAAACACGTTTGTTTCAGTTATTTTACAAGTTATAGCTGTGAAAAAAATCACAATGTTTCTTTAAATGATACTTAAGATACGTTCCACAAGATTTTAGAGTCGTGTTTTATTAAACATTTTCGCAATTTTCGCATCGATTTTGTCGCTTTAAATGTTAACGCGCTCCTCTAACATTCGTAATTTCATATCTCTCCATCTTCTTCTTTTTGGTGCCCGGTGGCGGCGCCTCAAGCCATGTTTGGTGATCAGAACTTAATTGCCCGGAATTTCCCCCCTTTTCTCTTTCCCACCTCCTTCCCCTTCCCATTACCTTCAGCTACACAACATACCCCAATTGGGTATGCCATAGTCTCACTGGCTCCAGGAGGTTGGGAGCAGTTGGGACTCTTGTGCGATATTAAAAAAAATATGTTTATAAAAAATAAAAACTTTCTCAGAGCTTCCTATGTGGAGTTAATGTGAAACAAAATGCAAAACAACTTATCATATCAAATAAATACAAAACAATCTGCTAAATCAAGTAAATATAAAAACAACCAAATAAACATTGCAATAGGTAGGTTTGCCTAAGAGAAGACATTAAATATATATTTTAAATGTTTGTTTGTCTTTCTGAAAGATAATTTAAAGTTCCCATGAATGCATCCGGCGTCATTTCAGATAAACGAATCAAAATTCGCGATCACCCAACCGAGTCTTCATTTTTCGTCAGGCACGGTTCCAGAAAAGCAATAAGTAATGACGTACGGCGTTATAGCCCCGAAGGCGCCCATTTCCATGCAAATCCTTGCAATTTGGGCATCGTTTGCACTGACAATCCGCAGACCATTATTTTGTTAGGGTTGTAGTCATATTTACGAGCGGTAGAATTGAATATACTCGAACTAAAATATTAACAAATAAACAACCCTTTTGCCTCTGATAAAAATTAGATATTTTTACTCCGAATCAAATACCTACATATTTAGCAATAAAAGAATTTATTCAATACCTATTTTAATACATATATAAAGAGAGGTATTTAATACACAGAGTACTCAAATAATAACTATAAAGGTTTTTAGGGGATTGCCCTCTAACTTATAAACGTTGTTTAAATTTTACACTATTTAAGTGTGGTAAGTAATGTGGTATGGTAAAGCCTATGGTTTAAGAGGAAGACACAAGCCAAAAATGTATGTAGCCTTGGAGTGCCTTATATCACCACAAATATAGGTAATGGGGATAAAAATCGCTTGGCTAACGCAATATAGAGATCACGATTTCAAACGCAAAAATGGTTTTTATTTATTTTGTGAATAATTTTATACAAAAGAAAACAGTTGTTTAATGGAAATTAAACTAAAAATTAAATTAAAAACAGATAATTTTAGCCATAAAATTATATTTTTTAAAAGTTTTTTCTTGTACGCGTTCATACATTTCTAATGAAGATGTTTATTTTTAGTAGTTTACGCTTATATTTTTTGTAAAGTAATTAACAATTTTATCTTAATTCTATGCAATGGAAACCGTAGGAAAGCTTCATTTTAACCAAAACATTTTTTTGTATTTATAATGAAAACCGGTTCATTGTAAAAAATACCCCAAATAATAATTATAAATATTTGCAAATTAAAATTTAAAACATTATTCCATACAAAAAATGTTTAAATAGATACATAGGCAAAAAATTTGAAGGGAACCAAAAATGATTTTTATGAAATTAAGGAGTTACTCAGATACATTGAAATAAGATAATAATGGATATTTTAAATGTTACACCTACTTAGTTATTTAACTTTAATAAAGATTTTACACTGAGAAAATTTATACTTTTCAATCTTAATATATGAAACAAAGTCGGGTTAGTTACACCATTTATAACTCAAGAACGGCAGGACCGATTTTTATGATCTTTGATTTGTTGGATTTGTCTTCGCTCCGAATAACAGAATAGCTATTAAAACATCGGAATAATTCATGACCAAAAATATGAAGAAAATTCTTTTCCTCATTCATTTTGTATGGAATGATAAATATAATAATGAATATTGAGTGAATTCCAAAAATTCAAAAAGTCAAATGGCAATGCACTGATTGTTTTGCTTTTGTTCTTAAATATATAATGCTGCCCCTCTTTCTTACACACTAAAGGTAAATATTAGAAAATGAGACGTACGTCTGCACCCTTCCAAAGGAAAAATATAATAATTATAATAAATCTCCCTCAAGCAAGTGGAAAAGTAAGAAAATCACAAAAAATATAAATCCATACACAACGCCATCTCTGATATTGACAAAAACAAAACACGGGCAGTTGCGCATCGATAATTGCTTCATTGCGTACTTTTTACCTAAATTCAGCTAATAACTACAGTTATTGATTCTGAGGCGGTACAGCTAAAGTAGGCAAATTTATTAATTTTTGAAAATATCTGATTTAGCCATTTCATACACGTCTATATTCTATACAGAGAATAATAATATTAAAAAATATATATTTGGGGTAGTTTGGGAAAACGAAAACGCTCCACATTTGCACTTCGCCGGAGTTTAAATCCGCAACGTCTGAACCCTGAAGATCCAAATTCTGACTAAGAAACTAACCGTTCCAGCACATTTATAATTATTATTTATTATTATAAGCAATAATTATCAGCCTGAAACACTCATCAACATTGAAAAATCTTCCGAGAAAAGATACTTGCCGCCAACGGGACTTGAACCCGTTTCCTTCTGATTGCATTTATAATTTCTCATTTCTTTTCATATCTTCTCATAATTATGTTACAACCTACTTTCATTAAAACCCCGTTCTTTATTTATCTCTTTTTCGGGAGAAAGTACTTAAAATATCTGTGTTTCGTGAATAATTTTCTTTTCGTGATGTTTTCGTGTAATATAGACATTAAGTACTAAATTTCGTGTTTTCGCATCGTTCGCGAATTTCACGAGATCGTAAATAACGTAATCTCGATTTTAAAAAGAGCTTGACTTGTCACTCGGTCGTTAAGGACAGGACATTTAACAAACCAAAATCGTCTCCACTCATTTCTCTAGGAATTTTCTTTGGCAAAGTCGTTTCAAAATTTGTATGAATTCAGGATGAATGATGATATTTGATTACTGCTTTTTTTAAAGAGAAAATTGTAATTATGCCGACCTCTGTAGTATTTTTTAAAAATTGATTCGTAAAGATGACACAGTATAACAGCACGTAACCGAAGGATTTTAATCAGTGATTCCAGAGCATACGTGGAGTGAAAAAAGTAAATGACATTTTACTGTCCGATGATACTTTTTTTCTATTAAAAACTAAAAACATCAATCACCCTTCGCCACTACTCACACTCCCTACAAGTCCGCGCGCTCTTTCGAGTGTTACCGTGCTGCTAGAATGAGAAGGAGTGCTTATCACCTGCTAGGCTATACCCGGCTTCTCAGTTGCGACGTGTGATGGAAAATATTTTAATTATTTTTAATTGAAAACAAAATGATCGGATAGTAAAATGACATCTACAATTTTTACTTCAAATTCGCTCAGAAGCTGATAAAATCCTTGGAGTACGAGCTCTCACGCCTGTATATTATCTACTTAGAAAAAATCACTATAATAAGGAAAATGTATGTATACATTTACGTTAACCTATGTTTTGTTAAGAAGGGATCTAATTGCCGTCCGCCAGCTCCAGTTTTCGTCCTGCAACGTATTTACTTTTAAATTTAATTTTAAATTATTCTTTATCTACAAATTCACATATCGCGGGATTAAATTTCATATTAGAGTTGTTTCACAACAATTACTTCATTAAAAAATAATGTACACGGTATCCGGAAACTCGTATTACAAGCGAGAGTCTAGAGAATTACATCACACTCGAAATGGTTTTTGTTGTTGATAATACTATTTTTAATTTGAGCTTTCGTTTTCGAGTAAATTAAGTCCAAAGCACGAATTTTTTAAGTAAAATTTACATGAAAATCGATCACTAGTGGGATAAAATCATCTGTTTAATAATATCAAACTCTTCGACCAAAAAACCGTCCCGGTTCCAAAAGTTTTTTTAACATTTTTTTTTTTTATTATTGTATAAACATTGCATACAACTGGAATTTATTACCCGCTAACCTACTGCAAGTAGCTTTTCAGCAGGAGATTAGTTCCACAGATTAGTTACAACAACAAATTAAATAATCATAAACGCATCAGCATAGCAAATAGCAACAACATACACAAATACACATCAGCATAGCAACAACACAGCATAACACGCATCAGCGTAGTAACAACATACACAAATACACATCAGCATAACAACAACACAGCATAACACGCATCAGCATAGCAACAACATACACAAATACACAAATACACATCAGCGTAGCAACAACACAGCATAACACGCATCAGCATAGCAACAACATACACAAATACACATCAGCATAGCAACAACACAGCATAACACGCATCAGCATAGCAACAACATACACAAATACACATCAGCATAGCAACAACACAGCATAACACGCATCAGCATAGCAACAACATACACAAATACACATCAACATAGCAACTATACAGCATAACACGCATCAGCATAGCAACAACATACACAAATACACATACAATATGCCTACCAACATTGTGATGTGGAATATATATATATAATATATATTTTTTTTAAATATCATGAATAAGTTGAGCAACATAATAACAGCAATATATTAGTAGTTAATTAATGATTAAATTATCGGAAAAATTGAAAAACGAAATACTCGGATCGAAAATAATAAGTTTCCAAAGCCTCACTGGCTCTAGACCAGCGGTCGTCACACTTTTCTGGTCAAGGGCCACATTTAATTATGATTTCGGGGGGGGGGGTTGTACCTGTTTGTTTAAAAGTAATTATTTTGTATTTAAGTACCGGGTTGCTACCTCCTTTCTTCTTGTGTTCATGATATAGTGTCAATTCTTAATAATAATAATATACGTAAAATCATATTATTATATATTTTTTAAAAATTGTGTAGTTGTACATGAAAAAATATATATTTACAAAGAAAACGGCAGATATTTGTGAGGGCTGCAAAAAAATGGATACTATAATTGTACGTGAAAAAGTATATATTTAAAAAGAAAACGCCAGATATTTGGCGGGCCGCACAAATATCCGCCGCGGGCCGCATGCGGCCAGTTGGGGCGGGAGCAGTTGGGGCTGAAGCTGCTGAGCAAACATAATTTGGTTGTTTTTGTTGAATTGTAGGAATATAGTCGCTTCTGAATACAATAATGTCTACAAAAAGTATTAGGTCCTTACATATGAAATTGGCGTTTTGCCGTACTGGCAACTTTGATCTCAAATATCTTCTCTTTGGTTAGGAATTCCAAATTCAAATTTATACAGCTATTTACTCATGTATTTGTGATTCGAAAATTATAATTCATTTTTTTTTCCTTAATTGTTTTTTTTCTTTGCGTCACTTAGTTTACAAAAAGGAAAACTTGAAATATCGCGTTATTTACGAGTACGAGTTCCATCGTGGCACAAGTGCTGCAGAAACGGCTCGAAGGATTAATGATGTGTATGGCAACGGTGCCGCAAAAAATCTGGCCAGACGATTACTGCAGATGTCTCTATTGTCAGCAACTGCAAACCATGATGGAAAAGCTAGCTGCTAAACAACCGAGCCTGGTTAATCGCTCTAGGCCACTGCTGCTTCATGACAACGCTAGTTTACACACTGCACAACAGACGGCTACCAAATTAGAGGAGCTTCAATTGGACATCCACCGTACTCTCCGGACCTTGCCCCAACAGATTACCATATTTTTTCAAAATTTGGATAACTTCTTGCAAGGGAAAAAAATCAACTCCGATGGGGCAGTCCAAACCGCCTTCAAAGATTTTATTGATTCCCGTCCGAACAGTTTTTTTTTAGTAAAGGGATCGATGAACTACCTATGAGATGGAAAAAGTGCATAGATAGCAATGGTACATACTTTGATTAAATAAATGTATTACATTACAAAAGATCGACTTTATGTCCCTCCCATACAAAACGCCAATTTCATATGTAAGGACCTAATTTTTTTTTTATTGGCAATGCTTATTAAAAATACATATAAAGTTACATCAGTTACAAAGTTACATAAGGTTAACAAAAAAATAAAAAATTGCCTTTCCTCACCATAAAGAGACAATGCTCTTGTGTTTGGTGAGGGAGTTCTGGCTCAATTAGTAAACTAAAAGATCGTATAATTTAGTAATAACGGTTATTGTATATAATAAGTAGGTTAAAAAATCATGTTTAAATTTAATAATAAAAATCCTGAAGAGTTTCATTATAAATGAAAGTACCATGTAAGTTTAAGTTTATACAATAGTAGACTCAGAGATATAGAAACTAAGAAATGAAAGAAAAAGAAGGAATGAATGATTTATAAAATAGCAGACTTTAAGATACAAAGTAAACATATTTGGGACTTTTATAGCAGTTTAAGGTAAATTTTTTAATTTGGGCTTAAATTCCTGCATATTTTCGATGGTTTTTAATTTTAATGGGAGGTTGTTACAATAGATTATGCCCAGATAAAGATAGGAATTTTGAATGTGCTTAATATTAAATTTAGGGATTTTAATAGTTTTCTGGTATCTTGCTGTTGTATTGAATTGGAAGTTACAAGTATTTAACTGTATTTCTTTGTAATTTTGAAGTATTGAATATTTTTTATAGATTTTGTCTATCGTAGGCACATTGAATATTGAAAAAAGAATTTCAGTAGGAAAGATAATAAAGTTATTCGACAATTCAGAATTATTTCCTATTTTGCTCGCCCAAAACTGATTTGTATGTAAAATAAATCTCTTTTTCTGTTTTAAAAAGTAACTAGCTTATTAAGTTATCCACTGGTGAAAATTATAATCTAATGACCTCGCTTTAATAATATCACTTTTGAAAGACAAATAACCGTCAAGACCAAAGTTTTTGTTTTTTTTTATTTCATAAACCATTAATTTCGTAGAATTCAGAAAAACTGTATTTATTATCATATTAATTGGCTTAAACAGTTTTATATGTGCTAATTCCCTTAAACTTATGTATGCGACCGGCTAAAGCCCACCGACCAGACGGGATAATTTTATTCAGCGTCGTTATTTTTCTTCTAAGCATGTATTATTTTGTATCATTTATCGGTCTCTTATTTCAGTTTAGTTTTTAAAACATTTAAGCAGAATGGAGTTGAGAACAATCCCGGATGGTATAGAAGTGAATATGAAACTAGGAGAGAATGATTTTTTTTATTAATAACTATTTAATTCAATTCGGTAGGCGGGTGGTATAGGTACCGCCGCCCCTAGAACCAATCCT
This sequence comes from Limnephilus rhombicus, assembly GCA_929108145.2. Taxonomy (NCBI): domain Eukaryota; kingdom Metazoa; phylum Arthropoda; class Insecta; order Trichoptera; family Limnephilidae; genus Limnephilus; species Limnephilus rhombicus. Next base: position 22,210,914 of record OV815293.1, read on the forward strand.
GCCTTAGGTCATCCCAAGTGGTTCTCTACGTTTGGTGACCTATCAGGGGTGCCCGGGTTCATGGGGTCAGGTTTGTCCGGATTTGGCGGCGGATGCGTATGCCCACCAATGGCCGGATCGGTGACCGATTAACCTTTCGAGCAGAACTCTATCGAAACATCGTCTTACCACAGAAGGAGGGATAGATTTCTGTGTCCTAAGAGAGATAGATTGACCCTGGACATACTGGGAGGCCGCCCCGGGAACCTTTATTGGATAACCAACACCTCTGCCATAGGTCATCCCAAGTGGTTCGCTGCGTTTGGTGATTTAGCAGGGGTGCCCGGGTTCATGGGGTGAGGTTTGTCTAGGTCTTGGAGGCGGATGACCAGGACATAATGAACCCCAGATTCCTACCCACCCCTTAAACCCTTTTCCTTCCCAGAACTGTCATCTCCTTCCTTTCCTTAAAAAACCCCCATACAGCATCCCTAAATATGACACAGGCCCTGTGGGAAATTATTTTCCTCAGGACCTCTTGTGTGGAGCTCATGTAAAAAAAAAAGGTACTGACCCCCAGATTTCTACCCACCGCTCATACATTTTTCCTTCCCAGGACTTCCTTACCTTCCTTTCTTGAAAAGACCATAAACACAGCATCCCTAATGACGACTTAGGCTCTGAGGGAATTTTTTTCGTCGAGACTTCCTGCTTGGAGCTAATGTAATTAAAAAAAGATTCATTTATCATGTGTTACAGTATGAGCACGAATTCATAAGTTTAATTTATTTGAGTTAAACGCTTTCTGAAGAACTAAGTCCAGTTTAAATTTTATGAAAATTCAGTCCGATCTAATACGTTCTATTTAACTCTCTGAATTCTACCCCTAAATATTTTCATTAAAATCGGAACAGGAATTGTTTTCGGAGCTAGCAACTAGTCTGATAGCATGTTAAGGTTGCCGAGTTTAGTTTTTAAGTTCAAAGATTTGAATTTCTTCAATTTGTAAGTGGAGCCTCAGTTTTCTAATTAGTACGAAGGAAGAATAAGTGAGCGCCTTCAACCCCACAATTAAAATGAAGTTGTCAAATCAACATGACTCAAAGATATTTGGTTTTTCCAGTCTATTCTTTCCGAAGTCAGGTCGATAGAAGAAAATTTACCTGAACCAAGGACTATTTATTTGTGCGTATTTTTATATAGTTACAAATTTATCCGCGTCCTAAAACAATCCTTTTATTTATTTATTTATTTATTTTATTTTAAATGCACATTTACAGTTATACATAACCAATAATAAACATACATTTTATTTTATTAAGTAATTATAGCGTTTTTGAATTGATGAATATTTAGTTTAAAAATATCTATGTCAGGGGGCAGGAAATTTAGTAAAATAATCATTTTTCCGAGCGGCATTACTAATGGTAAGTTAGTTCTGCATCTCGGAACAACAAAAGTTCTGTGTCTGCGCGCTCTTGTGAAGTTGTCGGGGACATAAAATTCAAATTTTTGTAATATATCGGGAACACAGATGTTACCGTTTAAAAGTTTATATGCTGTTGTCAACAAAGCAGTTTTCCTTCTTTCGGCGAGGCTATTAATACCCAGCATGCCGGACAAAAAGGCTGATGGATATAACCAGGGATAATATCCGAAGTCTCTAAGATATAAATATCTCAGAAACTTCTTTTGCACTTTCTCAATCATTTGAGAGTATATTTATATATTTATATATATTTATATATTATATTATATAAAAAATTGTTTTAATCGATCACGTATTGAAGTAATATGAATTTAAATTTGTTTACATTTTCTTCTGTGTTTATTTCCTTTGGCAATTCGCCAAATATCTTAGCTCCGTTCATCGACGACTTTTGACTCTTGAGTTTTTTTTTTCTGAAGAGGGGTCTTATTTCATTTTCTTTCCTCGTCTCGCGTGCTGCAGTTTTTCAATTTTTTTTTTTTAAATTCAGTTGATATATGGCCATTTTATTTTTTTGCAGATCAAACATAAAGTATTGGAGTAAGCACTCTGTTAAAATGTCAAGATACTCGTATATAACTTCTTCTACAATTCATTGATCATTGCTATATTATTTTTTAAAGTACAATTTGAAGGATGTAGTTAGGCTGAATTGGGAAGGAAAGGAACGAAAGAGGAGATGGGCAATGTAGGGATGTACATAGCTATTCAGATATGGTCACCAAATACGGCTGAATTCATTTTACGCAACATTTAAATTCGAAATGGTCGCCTAGATCTCTCACACGGGTCTCCTACCTACCACTATAAATCGATTTTCAAATAAAATTACTCCCAAAAGTATAGTAGATATATTGATAAACAAAAAAAAAATTATTGAATAGCCAGTACCCGGCATTCGTTGCAATACCACTCAAAGAAAAAAGGGTTAGATTTTTATTTTTGATTATTGAAGTGCTTTTGGATACACAGTATTTTTTTTATTTTTCCGAAGCGTGAGCAGGCCAGCTGTCCGTGTGAGAAGCATGGATTTTCCTAATTTACCAACTGCTATTCCTTACTGCTACAATGTCTCCTTCGAAATCCCTCCCTCTACCCCACCCTGGTCCCCTACCCCTTCGTCAACACTCCTCCCGTCAACCCCGTTTCCGTCACCGTTCCCCTCCCGTGTCCCCTTCACTTCCCACGTTTCCCTTACACCTTCCTCGCCTTCCCATTCTCCCACCTCCCATTCATTCCCATTCCCTGCCTGACGGTAAACTATTCGAAATACATTCTACTCAAAGTAGGCAAGGAGGCTACGAAGCACCGCAAGTAATGGGAAGAGGAAGATAGGATGGGGATAGGAAATGAGCTCGATACATTTTATACTTGTGCATTAATTTGTGATCGTACGTAAATTAATAATACTATGTGAACAAAACTAAGAGAAAGTATTACTGGTTTCTTTTCGTTCAAAACTCTTAAAATAAATCAAAGATCAATATTATATTTTACAAATATATATGTAACAAGAAAATAAAGACATTATTTGTTTTTAAATCTTGTACAATGTGGGAGGCGGGTATGGGTACCGCTGCCCCGGAAACCATTTATTAGACAAACAAAATCTCTGCCATAGGTCATTCAAAGTGGTTCGGTGCGTTTGGTGACTTACCAGTGTGTCCTGGTTCTCGGGGTGAGATTTGCCCACTAACTGCGTGGCATCCCGGATCTAGAGAGACTCTCCAGCACGACTCTCTCGGAACATCGCCTTGCAACGCATTGGGAGGGATGGATTCATACGTCCGTCACTCCGGGAGACACTGAACCCCAAATTTCCTACCAATCCCTCAAAACTTTTCCTTCAAAGACTTCCTCTCCTTCCTTTCCTAAAAATATCCTACACATAGCATTCCCAGAGATTACATAGGCCCTGGGCGAATTATTTTCCTCAGAGCTTCCTGTTTGGAGCTAACGTAAAAAATAAATAACCGAACCTAAACAAATCACAGATTCTCGGAAAATTCGTCGTATTGAAACACGAGCTTATTTTGTACATCTCCATTACAATTACGTTTGTTCATTCTATTTAAAATAGCCAGGAAATTGTCCATATTAAAAATATGAAGAAAATAGATCCGTTTATTTTTTCGCAGAATAATACATTAACTACCTGAAAAAAACTATAATCGGATATGAAATATACGGAGATATTAGAATAAATGCGGTGGCTGATTCCATTATATCCGCTTACTAATCGAATGTAAGTAACGAAAGAAAATCCCAGTAAATAATTCTAAAAACCAATTTATAACCAATTTTTAACTAATAAAATCCTATCTGTCCAACAGAAAACAATGTGTTAACATAGGAGATAAAAACAGTCAACTCGAGAGTATAAACTACGGAGTTCCACAAGGATCAATACTGGGGCCACTTTTATTCCAAATATACATAAATGACATCTGTCAGCTAAAACTACATGGTGAAATTTTCTTATACGCAGATGACACGGCAATTTTTTACTTCGGCAAAAACTTAGAAAGTCTATTAGAACAATCTCAAACGGATCTTAATGTACTAAACGATTGGCTAATACAAAATATATTAACAATAAATATTAATAAAACCGGTTACATGATCTTAAGCTCACCTAAAAGAATAATACCATCGCATAAACCATTACAAATAGAAGAAAGAGACCTACATATCCTAGATAGCGAAAAATACCTGGGCTTATATATTGATAAACATTTAACATTTAAACAACACGTAGAAAAACTAAAAACAAAAATCATCCCATTAATTGGTGTATTTGGTAGAATTGCTCATCTTCTACCAACAGAGGTAAAGAGGGGCTTATACTTTAGCTTAATCCAGTCCCACCTAAATTATTTAATAGAAATATGGGGAAACACATACATTACATACTTAAACGACTTACAAATAATACAGAACAAAGTTATTAAAAAACTCTTCAACTATAACCCAGACACTCCCACAAAAAAACTATACCAGGAAATGAACCTTTTGAAAATAAGAACATTGTACGAATATAACATATGTCTTTTAATCTACAAAATACAAAATGGACTTATACACACAAACACAACATTTATAAAAACATCACAAGTACACGAACATTATACTAGACAACACAATAAATTGTACACAAATACTGTCAAGACTGAAAGTGGCAAGAGAAGTATTGGTCACGAGGGAGTTCATATATATAATCTCCTTCCAGATAGCCTAAAAACGGAAAATAACATAAAAACCTTCAAAAAAAAACTATTTAAACTCAAAATGTTGGAACAAAATTAAAAATATTATTCTTATTACTGTACTATATATATATATGCTCTGTATTTAAGTTAAGAAAGCGAAATACTATGTTTCTTTTAACTTAATAATAAAAAAAAAAAAAAAAAAATTTGTTTTTATAGCCCACTGAATTCTGTTTATTTTTATTTTTAAATTCCCTTGAATTCCATACGAAAGCATACAAGAAAAAAATCACAGAAATTTTCTAGAAATAGAGAGTATCATTTTAATTAATAAAATTACTTTTTTTGTTTCATTTCGTTGGTCTTTCAGAATTTTTTTATCTTAATTTTTTTTACGCACCAGATTTAAATGTCCGGGTTTAATTTTCCCCACAGGAAAAACTAAACCCTTTCACACACTTCCCAAATGATCATCTGGTCAATCCACGTTATGCAATTGCACTATATAAGTATTATAATTACAAAACAATAAAAGAACAACATGTCAACCTACCAGAGACCAGATGGGAAAATAATTCACCGACTCCAGATATTTTCATATCAGAGGGTTCGGCTCTGTGGAATTCCTAATTGAACCTATAAATCCTACTGATCCCTCAATATAAATATTTTAAAAATCTTTTGTAATTCTACATGTATTTAAAATTACCGATTTTTATATATGTTAACATTATTATTGTTGGCTCTACCACCGGTTAGGTCGACCACCTTGCTAAGCCATATGGGTTAAATATTATTATTAGAAAACCAATGTGAATTGGATAAAATAAAAGAGGGCCTCGAACAAATGTGCATTAGGTAGTTTCTCAACTCTCTTGTAAAATAAAAGTATGTACTTCTGGTGAATATAATGCCTCATTCAAAATGGATTGAGTTTGTAAGATTTTGAGAATGGACAATATTTTAAATGTTAAAACGTGACAATGTATTTTGTTATTTATTTTTGGGATGTTACCTCCTTCTTTAGCCGTTTCAGATAGCGTTACAGTGTCCTTCATCAAGGCAGATGTGTAATTGATAGTGGTGAAGTGTGTGCTTATATATGCACACTTCATCACTGTCAATTACACATCTGCCCTGATGATGGATACTAAAACGCTGTCCGAAACGTTGGCTGAAGAAGGAGTTAGCGCAACACGGTATAAAACCCCAAAAAAAATAAAATATTAAAAATATATGGAACAAATAATTTGGTGTTTTGTCTTATGGTGGCACTTCACTTGGCTGTTCGTATTCGCGTATTTAGCACATTTGGCAACAATCGTCATGTATGGACATGTATATTTGACAAAGTATTGGCCATATTGGTCTATTCGGTAAACATGGCCGAATAGGCAAATACAGATTGATTATTTTGATTTTTTTTATAAAACGGTTCGCCGATTCTCTTCCCGTTTCTGCGCTTGATCTACCTCAAGCTTAATACTAGCTCCACACTGCTCGCGAAGTTCCTCGACGAAATATTCGGGAAGGTTGACCGAAATTCGAAGTACGTCACTACACACTCGTTCAACTTCGCGAGAAACTCATTCGCGCGGTGGTGCCGTCACGACTCGCACGTCATGGACATGTGCACGCTCGCGTATTATAATTTACCTACACTGCATACCACGTCAGCTCGAAGACATTTCATATACCTAGCTCCTAAAATATATGCTATTATTATAATTTGTTATAAAATTTTGCAATTCAATTTAATTTGTACAACTTATAATTTAATTTATCAACCATTACAAATGTATAATTTCGAATCTGTAAACTTCACCCGCATAACACAGGGACATCCCTAGCACGGCGTATGAAATAACATAAAAAACTAAACAATGTACAATATTCTTATAACAAATTAATAAATAAATAAATAACTATGTGCATATTTATAAAAAAAGGAAGAAAAGAAGATGGTGGATGATTGCAGTTGCAATGCACCGGAACCGAATTAGGTTAGTTTAGTCAATTAAACTATGAAAAGAGAACTACCGGGAATAAATAAATAAATTGGTACAAAAGGATTGTGTTTTTTTAATTTATTGTATTTTTTACAGCTAAAAAATAATTACTAGCACGGACGTGCGCTCGCGACGACGTATTGAAGCGAACTGAAGACCGAGTAGTGTAGAGAGGCACTTCGTGTAAGCACTTCGTGCAACTTCGAGTCCTTAGACTCGGGCGCAAAAACCGACAAAAAATGGAGGTCGCCCGAGGCGAGCCAAGGTTGGACGAAGTAAGACGAAGTGCCCCTCCGCACTATCGTATTCGGCTAACCTCATTCAACTTCGCGAGTAGTGTGGAGCTAGAGTAACCGCTGATCATAATTTGTTCAAAGGCTAAAACGGGCAGGTAATCGGCGGTTCAGGGGATCGGATCGCTCGAAGTTCAAATCATCGAATCGACTGTCGATCAACTGAGGTAGGGATGTATACATCCCAACCTCGTGTTGTGATATTTTTGCAAGCACTGCTGATGTTTTGTTTGACAACCAGCCTAAATTATTTTGTAAATTGTTTATATAGGTTATGTTTATTTTAATGTTAAACCTTCATTACTGAATTACTATTAAAACCTTTACTGATGAAACACCACTGCATATCGATAGCGGAAATTTGGAATGCTGTAAAGGACAGTAAATCCAAAAATGAACGAAATATGCAATTTTTCTCCGTTTTTTTCTCTTTCGATTTGGATAGTCAAAATATTACTCGGAAAATAAGTGCGTCTTTTACGACGCGCGTTTTAAGAGATTTTTTTCTGAAAATTATAGAAAAAATTAAATACTGTTTTTAAAGAATTTTTCAAAAAGTGTTAAATTTTCTGAAAGATATATTCAGTGTTATTTTATAAGAAAATTTCTTAACTATATAGGTCTGCAGAAACAGGAGACATGTTTTTTGAAAAAATAAGAAACTTTCTTTTCGCTCTTCTTAACAATTAAGAGGAAACCAGGCGGCGTTTTGTCCAACAATTTTTTTTTTTTTTTGAAAAGTTACTTCTGTTGAAGTTACCTTCAAACCAAATATCCTTAAAATTACTTGGTTTGAAAGCCATCCACAGATGTTCAGTGTGCAAATTAGACAATGTATTTTTTAAAAAAAAGCAAAACGTACAGACATAGAATATTTTCTTCTAATACAGTTAAAAATAAATTTCTAATTTCTAAAAATATTAAAAATCCGTCCACTTTTAGATGAGAAAAATGGGGAAAACAAAACCTCGATTTTGATGATTTTATTACGTATCATCAGCCTGAGGTGCATAACCCTTTCGCTCAGTATTTGGGGACGCAAGAGCGACAGTGACAGCAACAGTATTTTAAGATACCTGCTGTTTAAATTTTTTCAGCGACCGGGTTTCCTTTTAAAAAGTTTTGTCCATTTTTACAGCATTTAAAATTTCCGTGATCAATATTATAATATTACATGTTTTACAAACAACATGAAATATATTGTTTTATTAAACACTCAACATACATTATAATGTTTAATTTATTTAAATAATATGATTGCTAATGTTTTTAAACCGTGTGAAATGCTTGCATAACTAAATAAAGCTTAAATATTAACATTAACCCAAACTAAACACAGTTCTACTAACAGATTACAAGGATATGGCTTAAGCTGCGAATGTGGGATATGAAAAACTACAAAATGGCTAAGTATATTAAATTATACATAATACACAAGATACAAACTATATTACACTTCATATTGTATTATATTAGTATATTTGCATATTAAGAACATTTGGCTTTTTGGCTTCTATGGTGTGAAAACTGAACTTCCACATTATTAAATATGTTTGTGTTTGTTTCCATGGCTTTGAATCGATCTATTTGCAAACGACCCTCCTTAGGTAAGTACTAATCCGCAAAATTCATGTAAAAGATTGGCTGAAGGTTAAAATAATTCAGAATCTACTCTTTCACAGATGGCGACAGTTTAGTTATTTTAGGATAAAACACTGTTTGTAAATTATGCATTAAAATATTAAGAAGAATTATTTGTTTGCATCCGTATGCATATGCGCAATATGAATAAATAATTTTGTCCACAAACAAACTCAAGTCTTTCCAGAAGGTATTTGTTAGGAACTTCGCTCATGGAAAAACCAAAAACTGGTTGGCAACTCAATTCACGGCGCAACTCAACTTTACAATTTCAATAATTATTTCAGCTTGTTTAACAAAAATATAATATATTAATAATTTATCAATTATCAATCTTTATATATAAGAATAATTTATCAACATCCAAAAAAACGTTATTTTCCTGCCCTGACATATCGCAAATTACTCAAAAATTTGACAGGTTATAAGGAGTAACCGTGGCAACCTGTCAACCTGGCAACTGAAACGCGACTAACACTGCGACTAGCAACGCCCTTGACAACTGGCCTTTAAGGCGCTGCTACCCGAATTTCTACCGATTTCTTACATATCTCCCTTAAACATTTGAAGTTTATAGACTCTTAAAAAATATATTATATTTTTGAAGATAATATCTAGACGCGTTCCACGCCGAAACGCAAATAATATAAAATTTCCTCGAAAAAAAAAATCGCGAAGTATGCTTCGAAAATTATTATCAACACGTTTGTTTCGGTTATTTTACAAGTTATAGTTGTGAAAAAATTCACAATGTTTCTTTAAATGATACTTAAGATATCTTCCACCAGATTTTTGCTCTCTTTTAAACGAGTCGTGTTTTATTAAACATTTTCGCAATTTTCGCACCGATTTTATCGCTTTAAATATAAGCGCGCTGCTCCTCTGACATTCGTAATTCTAAATCTCTCCATCTTCTTTTTTTTTGAGTGCCGATTCGGCGCCTTAACAAGTTGCGTGCGAATCACCAATGAAATTCGCAATTTGCTTTCTTGTGGACAGCGATTGAGTTGCCAACTAGATATTTTTAAGTTGCTCCGTGAGCGGATGGGCTCACGGAGCAACTTTCTTAAAAGATTTGAGTTTGTTTATGAACAAAACTATATTGTTTTTATATTGAGTATTTATGGGCGCAAACAATTAAATCATCTTAATATTTTAAAACATACTTGTAAAAAGCGTCTTTCTCTAAAATAATTTAAACGGTGTCACTTTGAAAGAGCAGATTATGAATTATTTCAAGTATCACCTTAATATACCTAAGCAATATATTAATAATATAATCGAAGATTAATGATAATCTCATGCGAGAGCTATATTCACAATGGCGTCGTCAATTTCTTCTTCGTCTCTCGTAAAGTATGGTGAGACAAGCATTAAGCTTTAAATCACAATAAACTGTTATACAACTCTGTCACCGTAAAAACATCAATATAATTTTCTATCGATATCAGTCGTCGCCTTCAACAGACCATTAGAAAATTTTACAGGAGGAGAAGGTTTTCTTTCTTTATTTTAATAAAACATTACGATAGGTGTTTAAGATAAAGCTGTTTCCGTATAGGTAAAGATTTCGTCAGTTTAAATAATTCTTAGTTAAGTGATTAACTATCATTTTTTATACTTTATTTTTTTTATTTTAAAGTGGAGATTGACCAAAAACTAAAATGGTCTGTTGGACAAATAAGAAGTGAGGCTTCTGTGTTCTGATTGCAAATTTATATCTGCTTAATGCCTAGACATCGGATTATCGATGGCTTGCAGTTAAAATTTTGTATCTCCATAAATCGTAATATCGAGAAAACTAAAGTTTGCAAGCTTTCGAAAATAGAAAATACGACATATGAATAGATTTCATTATAATATCTGTATCTGTGAGGCCAACGTTGCATCTTAAGTCGTGAAAAATCTAACTCTTAAATGACCTATTTTATATAATTTAAAATATAATTAAATTATATAGCAAATATCCGTACTAGATATTTTCAAAACCTTTTGAAAAAAAAGTATTTTGGCTTCATATCCAAATACAGTTTCAAATGAAAAGGACCGCGCCGCCATCTTGTGGAGATACAAAATATGTTCTCAAAAAAACATCGACTGGAGGATTTACAATATATTTTAATATGTGTATATATTTGAGATGGTGAACACGGGGTTGAAGATACAATATTTGAACCCAAAAAATATAGGCTAATATATCAGTACATGTCAGTACCTACTTCATTTTTTACCAAAATTGGAGATACAGCATTTTATTTCTACTTTTAATTAATACTTTATCCGACTAAATTAGTTAAATATTAAGTTGTTCATTACAAGGCATATAGCGAATATAAATTGTTAATAATAATACGGAAATTAATGGGAAAATATATCAAAGTTGGAGTGGCAGAGTTGTAATGCAGATTGTTTGATGACTTGAAGCATAAGTTTTCGATTAATTATATGTTGGCAATACTTTTATGTGAATTTTAACACTAGTGTGGTCCTCCTTGGAAGGGTTAATCAATCGCTTAGGTTTATGGTGGCAGAAATACTCGTAGCTTTCGGCTTCTTTATATAGATTACTAAAAATACTAACTATTCAATGATTAACGTACGCGAATCTATGATGAGAAACAAAAATGCTTAAATGTAAATGATATTTCAGACAGGAATATTATTCATAAACAAAAATGTATTATGGGTTTATATTGTTTACAAATAATAACATATCAATGATTGAATGAATAACGATGATATTTTTTTGCTGTGAAATCTCAAATCATTTCCAACCGTTAATAACTGATCATTCATAAATTATCTTCAAAACATATGCTGGTTTTAAACAATTTCAATTAATAAAATGAAACAATACAACTTTGTATAAACCACTTATAAAATGTGCAAATCCGACCGGTTTCGGAACAAACGTTCCTTCGTCAGGGAAAGCTTATACTAATTTGACAGTTTAGAACAATGTTTTATTATGGTAGGGGTGGAGCCGTTGTTAGTTAATAATGTAGATTGGGTGGGTAGGTATTAGTGTAGAGTGGGTGGGTAGGGGAACAAATCCATGATTGGGCTATATGACAATATTTTTTGTTTGTTGATAATAGATTCATTTAATTTCAATTAATTTCAAAGTTCTTACTAAAAGTCCTTCTAATTCGGATAACATCTTGATTTTTTGTATAAGAATCTAAAAATAAAGCTAGGTGCACAATATACGAATAAACGTAAAACAGATTGAAATCTTTGCTTGTAAGATGGACTGAAAATTGTCTGTACATTTAAAATATTTAAATTTCAAAAATTTTATTAAATGTTAAGGATTTGTAATTGTAAAGAGAATTTAATAGGAATTAGCTAAATTTGTTGGTAAATTACCTAATAATATTACTTTTCTCAAAATCGATAACACCGCCTACGAAGAGAAATGGTAACATTTACAAAACATCAATAATTAGCCTTGAGTCACTGATAATAAACTGTTGGGGTAATAATGATCTTTCATGGTTGCTTCTTCGCTTTGAATGCTTTTGTTTGAAATAAGCTTTTTGACACGGCAGGCGAAATAAGAGCTTTCGAATGTGTGTGTGGTTTTAATAAGCAGATATCGACAATTAATTAAATTAAATGTATTTGACAAAACCTTATGTATTTTTGAAAATGTGAAAAGCCCAACCAAAAATTACACAATTTGGTCTAAAAGCACTAACTTATAATCAATTATTATATACGTAACAAGTCTGTAAAGAAGCAAGACCCAAAATTGTCATGTCAAATGAATAATGAGGATATTCAAATTTATTTTTACTAAGCATATTCGATACTCTCCATGGCTAATTTATCATTCATATTCACTATTCACGTATTTGTTCATTCCTTAGAAACAAAAAGCCATTTGATTCAAAGAAAATATTTCATTCATTATTTTAGCAAATTATTAAATGCCATTATAAAAAATTTTAATATTTTGTATTTTCTTTCCAGTCCAATCCTCGCAGTGGCGGAGTACCGGCAGCTAGAGTACCACGATGGCACGTCGGTTCCAGTCTGCCTCACACAAGCCACCACCTTCTGGCCGACTCTTTACTTCCTCATGACCATCTCCCTCTTCTTCCTAGTTCCATTCCTCATTCTCCTGGTCCTGTACACCATCATCGCCAAGAACCTCATTTCAGCAGCCTCCAAAGTCGTCATGAACAAACACGTAGACTGCTACAACCTCAGGGCAAGAAGACAAGTAGTCATGATGCTCGGGACTGTCATTCTTAGTTTCTTTCTCTGCCTCATGCCTTTCAAAGTCTTGACACTTTGGATCGTCATTGTCCCAGACGAATCCATCAACAAACTCGGAATCGAAACATATTACAACATTTTGTATTTCAGCAGAACTATGTTATATTTAAATTCTGCTGTTAATCCAATTCTTTATAATCTCATGTCTTCAAAATTCAGAGATGGTTTCCTTTTAGTATGTCACATGAAAAAAAAATCCGAATTAAAGAATCACAGAAGAGGCGGAAGAGATAGGCTTGGAACTTTCAGAACAACTTCAACATCGTGTACCACTAGTAGTTCTGTCTCCAGGCAAAGCACTTTGAAGAATACCCTTTACAAGAAATGCAGCTTAGACAGAAGTCACTCGGTTGTTGATCACCCTTCCTTAATTTCTAAACCACCAGATTTAAATACTAGAATAACGCAAAGTGACTTTAATAAATTAAGGCTCAAAACCAACATTTCGATTGATGGTGATTCGAAAACCAAGCTTAGAGACCAAAGAGATGATATTATAATAGAAGAAGAAGCGAATAGTATTATTGACGGTCAAAATTCAATTATTTCTAATGCTAGTAATTTGAAAAGGACTAAAAGTCTGCTTCGCGTTTTTAAACCTTTTAAAATTAGGCGGCAAAATTCTGAACCGGTGCAACAAAAACCTTTAATTTTAGCTACTGACCAAAAAAAAGATCCTAAAATTGAAATTTTTAATAATACCAAACACAGCAAGTTCACTGCAAAGCAAAAAGAATCAAATCCACGAAGCAAATCTGGTTATTTGAAAAAAACTGCATCTTCCGAAGACTTATCGAAACAAGTTTACGGTGTTCCGGAAAATGAGGAAATCGCGGATAGAAACGAAAAAACCAAAAAGGAAACTAACGACAAGAGAAATCGTCCGGGAGTATCGTCAATTTTAGTAAAGCAGCGTTCGCTTGATTCTAGCGGATATTCCGGAAACCACTCACTGAGACGAAGCGTCATTTTGAAAAGTGCTAAAAATATTAGTTACGATGAACGGGAATCGAATAAATTAAAGGGTCCCCCAGAGAGCTTTGTGTAATGTACAATTCGTGTTTAAAATATTTATAATTATGTGATATTTAACGAAAAGTCTATTCAATAGCGTGTTCAAGCATTTTTTAAAAGATAAAGCTAATTACCCCGACTAAAACCAAAGAGTATACATTTTTCGTTTTTATTATAAGTGAAAATATAATATTGTATGGGTGAAGGGTAATTTTTTATTAGACCTATTTACAGATTTTTTTAAACTGTAATAATTTTAGCCGCTAAAAATATTCGATCACTTAAGTTAAAAATATTTATAAACTGATTTTATTATACATTCTAATAAATATTGTGTACCATTGTTGATCCATCTTACAGTTTTGTGTACTTAAAAGTTAAAAATATTTGTATTTGCTTTGTGTTCACTCTATTATTTATAATAAATACCAGTATTATTTTAAGTTTACGAACATTTTATAAAACTTTGATTGATTCCTACAATTCTATCTATTTATATATAAAATAACTTTATATTATTATTGCTGGAAAATTCAATAAGAAAATTCCTCTCATTTGCTTAAAGTTTTGTAAAATATACTATTTTGGGCCAAATATAAAATCTATAAATCAATACTTTTTTTTTATTCCCTACATAACTGGCATGGTAGAAATTCTTCTATGTAATTTTTAAACGAAATTTTCCCCTCTCATAAAATAAAAATTGAATTCCTCTGCAAAAAGTCAGATGGAAAAAGTGTTCTTTATTTTCCAATTTTTTTTTACAATGAAACTACTGCACATAGTTAAGCACTTTTTTAAACTTCATGTTACCTATTATCAACGAAATATCCTCTACATTTTTTACTACATCTACGATGATAAAATTATTGTGTCCATCTTATTAAAAGTTCAAATGTTTTAACATGTACTAAATTAACACACGTAATATTTAAGTTATTATCAAGTTGATAAACAGGAAAAGGTGAACTTAAACAAGCATTTGTATAAAGGTGTAGTTTTTTCCATGATCGTTTCGAATATTGACTAATATTTCTTTATTACTTTTTTTTTCAGTCCAATTCTTGCCGTTGCCTCCTACCACTACGCGGAATACTTCGATGGGTCAATAGTTCCCGTCTGCCTCACTCAAGCCGACACCTTCTGGACGGCCACCTACTTCGTCACAACCATCTCCGTCTTCTTCCTCATCCCCCTGGCGATCCTCATCATCCTGTACACCATCATCGCCAAGAATCTCATGGAGAACCCCGGCATCATCAACCAGACCAACAAACACCATCACGTCTCCGGCAGTCATCTTAGATACAGAAAACAAGTTGTAATGATGCTTGGAACTGTCGTTCTGTCTTTTTTTGTATGTCTTTTGCCATTTAGAGCTTTGACGCTTTGGATTGTTATAGTCCCACCAGAGAATTTAGAATCTTTAGGTCTTGAAGGCTATTATTCAATCTTATTCTTTTGCAGGATAATGCTATATCTTAATTCAGCTGTTAATCCGATACTTTACAACCTAATGTCGTCCAAGTTTCGGGATGGATTTTTGAGATTGCTGAAACTTAACAAGTTGAAGAAGCTGCAGAGGTATCACAAAGGTGACAATATTAAAAGAAAGGATACTTTCAACACTACGTCAACCAATTATTCGAGTAGTCAGCATACTACGGATTCATTTTGGAGGAGGTACAGCAATAGAAACGCTTCTCAGAAGTCTCCACAGAAGATCAATGCGGTTCTGAATGGTATCGCAAGAAAAACTTCTCAAAATAATGGTAGTCAGGTTAAGAAACCTGTAGTTGTTAGCGGTAAGGTAGGTGAAATAGTAACAGTACAAAATAACAGACGCAACAGCATGCGATTTGTAAGCGATGTGATTCTGATACCAAAGGAAGATAAAGTAAACAACGAAGCAAGAAATGCTAATTTAAATAGCTATTTGGATAAAAACTACGATGAAATAGACAGAGAGATTGTCAGTGAAGTAGTTGTTATTGAGAATGTAGAAAATTTAGACACTATACACGAGAGTTCAACTGTTGAGAATGATGGGGAAGAGGAGAATTTACAGAATAAGAGTGTGGATTCGATTTACTGCAAAGATGCTATCATCATTGAAGGGCTCGGTTCGAATGATAAAAAAAGTCATTTTGTGAGAGTCCCCTTACTAATATCGAAGAATTCAACGTCCACCATTTCTAAGAATGGCGTCAGTCAATTTCCTAAGGAAAGTTTCGTTTAATAATTTTGTATTTTTATACTACCAAGATTGTTTATAATTTAGATTTTACAAGTTAATTTAGTCGAGAAAGATAGTTTAGTATGCCAAGTAACTGCAAAGGTACAAAATTCATCTAAAGATGCGATTTTTGTAAATGTTGGTTTTTCATTTTTATAATACGCGTAGAATTATAAACATATATTGGTGTATTTTTAAGTTGTTTGTTATTTTGTAAAAGCTTTTACGGAAAATACATGACTTCTTTAATGATAAAAGAATTATTTACCGCAAAAGTTTTTAACAAGTTTTTAAGATAAGATACCTAGATCCTAATAATTGTTATTCAAGTTATACTGTTTTAGGCATTATGCGTAATGCCTACATGTTAATGGGTAGTGTTTTCGTTTAGTAGTTTCATCTATATAACACGATGGAGGAATGTTTGTGATGTTTTGTGTTGTTACAGTATAAGTGTTTTGTATTTACGAGTAAGAAAAGGAAAAACCTGCATGCATTAATGTTATGTACATGGTGACTCTTATGTGATACGAAATATTGACGAACATTTAAGAAGGCCACAAGAAAAATTATCAGTTCTAAAAAGTTTTTCAAATGTAATCACTGTTATGTTGGTAGACAGACGCGTCCGCTGCGAAACCTCACCCGTGAATCCGGGCACCCTTGCTTAGTCACCACTCTAGCAGATGTATTGATTTTATCTAATAAATGGACCCGTACCCGTACCCGTACCCGTACCCGTACCCGTACCCGTACCCGTACCATTACCCGCACCCGCACCCGCACCCGTACCTGCACCCGTACCCATATACGAAGGTACCCGTCTCTCAAAATGAAATTAATTTTCAAGAATTGATAAAATAAACATTTTTGAATGAAAATTTCTCCTCTATCTTACCCTTTAAAAGTTAACACCAAGAACCAGTCACCATGTAATTAATATTTAACATTAATAATAAATAATTAAACCAATTAATTAATTTATGGAATTCAAGAATAATTAATTGAATTCATTTTGTATATTTTTACGATGTTTTATAACTTTTTAAGATTTATAAAAAAATTACGAATAACGATGAGATGAGGTTTAAAAAAAGACGAAATGTTAAAAAGGCAGGCAACTAAACAAAACTGAAAAAAAAATATAAGCTCAAAATTAAAGGATGTTTTCAGACAAATAAATTTCGAAACGTGTAGAAAATTAATATTAAAACTATGTTAAATTTAAAATGTTCATAAAAACTAATAAATGACATACGAAAGAGATTTTGGAACCTACTTTGTTTTCCGAGTAACATTAATTTAAAAATTTAAGCATTTAGTTAATCTAAATAAGTCAAATCTACCAATTCGAGAAATATTTTATAATAATCTAAAATTAAACAAAAATAATAAATTTGATAATAAGTGTCTATTTGTGGTGGAATGGTATTGAAAATTAAAATAATTAGTTAGACCAGGTTGTTCGAACTCCCGTTAATTTTACGTAGTCAAAAATCAACGATAACTGGCCGTTATTTGAAGAGATAAATGTAATACCTAATAAAATGATGCTGATTTTTGATTTATGTTGAGTTAGATTTAACTAGTGTTCGAACACCTGGGACATGGTATCTTCGATTACTTCACTTTATTTTGTTTTAAAGACGTACTCACGTACCTTCTTCATGGCAGTAAAAAGACAATTGTTTTACTGACCTGAAGAAAGCAACATTGGGTTCGAAACTAAGTATTTTATTTTACCTGATTACCTCATAATGTGTCCAACTGCCCAGAGCCAGTGAGACTATGGCATTCCCAATTGTATGAGGCTGAAAGAAGTTATGAGGGAGAGCATGTGGGCAAGAGTGACGGTTGACTACCTATTCAAACCTTGTCTCTAACTTCGAATAATGCCATTTTATGGCATTTTTCGACTCTGAATAATTGTGGAACTCAAATAAAATGCTGCGTTATAAGATATTTTGAATAACACTGTTTACAATACATCTAAGATAAAAATATGTCTTATGAGAAAGAACAGAACAAAAAACAATTGTATATTCAACAAGTTGAGTAATGGCTTCAACATTTAAAAAAAACATTAAAATATGATTTTTTATTTTATTTTCTGATGTTAACCTAAACGTATTTTATTGATAAATGTGATAATATTTATACAAACATTGTCTATACAACATACAATAATACAATTAGCATGTAAGAAACAGTAATTACATTAGAGTAACGAAACACGTGTGTGTTATACAAACTGATATACTTTTAAGGTTAAGCACAGAAAATCGAAAATTTCACACATAACAATATCAAAATATTATTCAATATTCACCCTTGAAGTAGGTGATACCTACTCAACCAAACATAAAATATCTATAACTACATTTTTGCTATCTTGCAATGACTACTTCTTCAACTTTTCGCGACGGCGCTATACGGTGCCAGGAAGTAAAAGGGAGACAGCGCACGCGTATTAGCTTATTTTCATTAGCTCTCTCTGGACTAAGAGCCAAAAATGTATTTGCGACAAGAGTTTTCTTTAAAATCGAAATGGATTGGATCTATTGTGTATCATTAATACCTCCTCAGTGATTATTACTACTAACCTAGCTTAACTCTTTTTCACGCAAAAATTCAAATGAAAAATTGTCATCAAATGACCATTCAGCTCCGTTTTATTTTTATTAAAGTCCAAAGGTTCCTATTAAACGCCGATTCTACATCCATTTCAGCTTTTGAACAAATTGTGATCAGCAGAAGAGGACACTACCATTTTGTTGATAGAAAACGGAAACGCACCTAGAATCGGCGTTTAACGGGGAAGTTTTAAATGTTTTAAAAAAGATGGCGCTGAATGAACATTTGCTGACAAAGATACTTTGAATTTCTGCGAAACAACTGGACCTAAGTCATTGTTATTATAGTGTACGAAACGACTTGCATTATTAATTTTTTTAAATTTCACACCAGTCATGATTGATAATTTTTTTAATGCATACAAGTATACTACCTGAATTAAATGAATAATTCTTTAATGAATAATGAACTAAATTAAATATACTGGTGTAAGATTTTTACAGTGCTTTGTTTGTTATAATAATTTTAATTTTAGTTTATATTTTAAGCTGTTTGATATATACCCAAAATCCGTACGCCATTATTGAATAAATGTTTTTAAAATACACAAATGCTGATATTTTTGTTGTGAATTCCTTTTTTTCTAGAGTTAATTATTTTCTATCTTAAACGTACATTTGATCCACAATCATAATTACACTTACTGTTAAAAGCCAAAGGTTGTAAGTAATAAATCGATATTTTCAGGAGGATTTTAATGTAATATAATATAATACAGGTAATTTTTTTTAAATACAAATACAACAAAAGAGTCTCAAATGCTGCCTGCTAATTGGAGCCATGACCCATGACATCCCTAATTTGGGGTATGGTTATGGGTGTAATGCTGAATACTGTGGAGAGGGGAAGGAGCTGGGGGAAAGTAGGCGTCGAAATTAGAAGGTACCCGAAATTCGGATCTGAGTGAGGGTCTTTGCCGTTTCTTTGCCTTTAACGTGCCGCAGGTATAGTATTTATACAGTATCTTATACGAGCGCTGGCGGACCCGTGTAAAACTGAATTTATAAAATATTCGCCTGATAAAAAAAATTATTCTCAAGCTATGCTAGCGTTATTCGATGGCATACTGAGAAGCAAGCTGGAGTACGCGAGCGATGTTTGGGCACCGTACCATCAGAAGTACATTGATATGTTAGAGCAAATCCAGAAGAAATTCCTCAGGTATGTTTATATGCGGAAGCATGGAACCTATCCAAGGTTCTTGCATCATATTGACTTACTGGAAACTGATTCTGTGAGTCTAGAAATTAGACGGAAAGCAAGTCTTGCTATTCTGTCTTTCAAAATTTGGAACAATTTCATCGATAGCCCATTTCTCTTGGGATGCTATGATTTATATGTACCAGACCACTACAGCCGAAGTCGACATCATAACTTATTTAAAGTACCGAACGGTAGAACAGACGTCTTGGCAAAGCATAGCATGACGAGGGGAGTGGTGCTGTTAAATGAAATTGCAAACCATTTGGATGTAAGTAACTTTTTATATGCCTTAAAAATATTATTGAAGAGTCACTTGCCTAAATGCTGATAGGGTAACAAAATTGTACTGTAATTGGAATTATTCTGTTGTACAATAATAATAATAATAAAAAAATAAAATAAAATAAAAATAAAACCCTTTAGAAAAGTCATTAAAATTTATGAATTTTGTTTTTTAAATAGCCCTTAACTTAACCTAACGTAACATATTTAACCAGTATTTGTATGTTTTTTTCATCACTTTTAATGACTTTTCAAAGGACACTTTGAAGTTTGCATTTTGTTGAGTTGTCCGGTCACCCTCAGAACCAAACCCAAAACCAAGATCAATACGAACTAATCGTCCCTTTCTCAATCTTATTATTGCAAGCGGCATGGTTTAAACTCTAAACTTACAAATTAAGTTAAAGTTTAGAGTTAATTCAACTGTTGTTGATATCTTCATTGCGTATTTAACGAACCATAAACAATAAACCACGTTTTATCAGGAAAAAATAATATCCAAACTTTGGTTATTTCTTCTAACTTAAATATCCCCTTCATAACATTTTCTCAGATAAGTAATGCAGTTATATCATATTCAGTGACCTAGTTTGTTAAAAACTTCCCACGTTTCTAGTGTCAGAAGAAAAGTGATATCAATATGAAAAGATGTTTGAAGGGACTGTCATCTGTCGTAAGCACACTTTCAGATCTCATCCTTATCCGATAAGAGCCCTTTCAGATGTTGATGACGTTTTAGGGACATTATTTGTCAGTTGGAAACACGGACATATGAATATACATGGACCTGCCCTAAGTGATAAAAACGTAGTATTTCCCCCTCCACATGGCGCCGGCTGGAGCTCCTCCTTGGAACCGGCTCGCTCCATGGGGAGGGGATAGAGCCTCGCTTGAATCTAAAATGTGTGACGTCATCATTCTTGCCGTGAACAGCTAGAAGGTAACATCCATACATTTAACGAAACACAACGCCAAAACGGTAGCGTATGCTATACAATATATCTACATATCAATGTGCACATAGCGAATGTGGGCGGTTCTCCAGTGTGCTCGTCGCTGGTTACAGGGGTAAGTAAATTATGAAACATTTGTAATAGTGTTTTAACTAAACACGGCAACAAAATATTGCTATGTGTATTGGGGCGAGTCTTTTTGGGGCGAGCATTTGGCCTTAGCAAATATGTTATTATCGTGGCAAGCAATTCGCGCTCCCATGTAAAAAGGTCTATTCATTCAAAGCGGATTTTGCTTTTAAGAACTAAATGGTGATATTGTAATGCGAGATGCCTATTTACTGTCAGATTGATTGTATAACGAATCACAGTCATCTTTCCCCTCTTCGCCCTCCATAGTTTGGTTTGACCCCTCACCTGTAACTGCTTGTCTATGCATTTGGATGTTTGGATGTCTATGGTTGGAAATGATTTATTTAACAGTTTGCATCTTTCAATCACAACATATCTATTTCATTTTGAGAATATTAGACAGTTCTTCATCCAGCAGTAGATAATAAGAATAATAGTAATCGTGACTAAAATGTAAGAAATACATATATAAGTTCGCGTCAAGTCTGAAGCAGGAAAAACTTAGTTTAGGTTAGTTTTGTTTACAAGAAATTCCCAATTTTACACTAAAGCTTTGAGCGTTGTTGGTGATAAGGGGCCATCCGTAAATTACGTCACTCCTTAAGGGGAGGAGAGTAGAGAAGTATGACCTTGTGTAACAAGGGGTATAGGGGGGTCATCAGCTCTGTGACGTCACATGTAAAAAAATTTAGAATTAGTGTTTTCATATTTTTAGATGTAAAATTGCAAAATAGGTTATGTCACATTAGGGGGGAGGGGTCTCACAAATATGACGATGTTGTCACACATGAACGTAACAAAAATCATGAATTTCGTGTGATGAATTTATGTATGGCAAATACTAATAATAATAATAATAATGTTGTCATTTAGTTCTATCTATTATTTTAGTTTTGTTTTATTATGACAGATGTTTGAATGTGAACGAGGTAAGGAACGTTGAACGTTTACAAGGCCATTTTCGAGCTGTGGATAGACCACTTTGAGACGACTTATTCATTTGAATCGAAATTTAAAATTAATTCATCTCTATCTCTACATATTATAAATTAAAGTCCCCCGCGTCGTCTGTCTGTCTGTTCGCAATAAACTCGAAAACTACTGAACGGATTTTCATGCAGTTTTCACCAATAGATAGAGTGTTTCGTGAAGAAGGTTTAAGTATGTAATTTGTCACATATTTGTGTAAATTGGTTGAAACATAACGATAATTGTTAGAAGTGTCGGAAAAAGTCAAGCCGCCTGGTAGCTTTCATCGAAAACGCTGCCTTATCCTTTTGGGATATAACAAAACAATGCGTATTCCTCTTTTATAGATCTACAAAAAAGTCCGCGGAGGCATATATCTATCTTTTACGGATAGCTTACTATACCCACTCTATCTTCTAAAAAAATGGTCACGTACATTGCGGTAATTAAAAAGTTATTTAGACGGATACAGTATTAATCCTTATTAACTTTAATACGTTATTAACTTAAATAGTTATAAATTAAAGTCCTCCGTGGCATCTATCTGACTCTTCGCGATAAACTCAAAGACGGAGGTGGTTTTAAAGGTTGGATAACCATCCGGTAGATGACGTTGTGTTTTATTAGCCACAGCAACGCGTGTCCGGGTCAGCTAGTTTAATATAAAATTGAAATTTATTTTCATTAGATAAATTAAAATCAAATTATTAAAAATCGCGTCTAGAATCCCCATATCATAGGCAGTGGCGGCCTAGATCACTAACGGGACTAAAGAAGTTTCACTTCAAAAATTCACTAACAATATACCGAGGTTAAATAAAAAGTTTTCATTGTAATAATGTGCTTTATATGGCGAGTACTATAAAGTTACCGGGACGTCCAGTTTTCGGGAGAGCCAATTTAACCCGCGCCGCGCAAAATTGTTTTCGCCGACAAACTTTAAAAAGTTTCAGCGTGTTTCTTTCGGGAAGTTTATTATTGTTTTATCACTTTAAGTGCTTTGACTTTGGGCTGCAGTTTATTGGTAAACCCAAACCTGTAATGTCTAGAGATTTTAACGACGGAAAAGTTCTAAAATGTTATTTTATCTCGACGTTAAACATTAATAAATTAGATTCGAGGAAAAGTATTTTCCATCTGTTTTATCATCACCTCTCTCAATATCTCTTATTGATATTTCAGCGACGAACGGTACACACATCGAAACATACTAAGGTACGAAAAAAAATTATCTTTTTCCGCACATTTTAAGATCAAAAGCATTGAATTACGTCTAATAGTTTTTTATAGCAGTTATTTTTAATGTTGTCCTATTTTTCGATGACCCTGTATGTATGGAGGTGACCCGGCAGTTGGTCCGGCCGACAGTTCGTCCGGCCGACATTTGGTCCGGCGACAATTGGTCCGGCGACAAATGGTCCGGCTGAAAGTTTAGAAGATGTTTCCTTCAAGTAAGTATACAAAGAGGATATACGGCCGTACAACCAAAGTCGATATACTTATATCTGAAGGCATCTTGAGTGAAAACCCCTTTTACTAATAATTTCGACTCTCCGAAGTAGCACGCGGCAATCACAAAATACGACATACTTATACGTGCAGTCGGCTTAGCAAAAAAACGCTACAGATTCCTACTTCCATATAATATAACTTTTATATCTGAATATAACACAAGAGTTCCAACTGCTCCCAACCGCCTCGAGCCAGTGAGACTATGGCATCCCCAATTTCGGTATGGTGTGATGTTGAAGGTAGTGGGGAGGGGAAGGAGATGTGGAAAATGTACCTGACTATTCAGATATAGTCATCAAACACGGCTAAAGTCATTTCAAGTAACTTTACAATTCTGAATGAATACTGACGAATTGCAAAATACGAGCTCTTAAATCTTAAGTACATATATTATATTATTTTATTATTTTATGTTTTTATTACATTTGATTTATTTATAATAATATTTGGATGATTTATATAGCGCCGTTTTTGTGAAAAATCACCTCAAGGGCGCTGAGTACGTAAGTACATATTTATAATGTACCTATGTGTTATAATTTTTAATTTTTTTAATTGAAAAAAAAAAATTCTCATCCCTTTACACACGAGTAGTTACACTCTCGAAAAGGTTATATATTATATACATATATATGTTTATACTGTTTCTAATCAATGTTGCATGTTAGTATTTAATGATTTGAGTTTAATCCGATTGTAACATGAAAATGTAATTACTCATGATTATTTTACATGTATATGTATATAAAAACAAATAAAAATAAAAATATTGCACATGTAAGTATGTCGTATTTTGGTATTCATAGAACTGCAACGTTATTTGAAATGACTTTTGCCGTGTATGGTGACTAGATCTGGATAGCCAGGTAAACTTTCCGCACTGCAGTGCAAGGCGATGGGTCGAGAGATTCAGGCTGGAGAGATTAAATGGTGATGGTGATGCATTTGGTGATGCTCGGGCTGTTTATAATACTGCAAAAAAATGCAAAATTATTAGGGTTTTAGGTAAGAAATTTTGCACCACCGAGAAAAAATTGCCTCTAAGTCTATAATACCCTGGTAATATTTTAAACACTCACATGAGGTAAAAATTGTGAGGCGCATATAACGCCATTCTATATACATCAATAACATTAACTTTAAATTCAGTAATTATTTAAATGATTTGCCACATCATGGAAAATAATAATGCCGAAGATGAAAAAAAGGTACAAAAATTCATGATTAAGAGTTTATTATAACTTTAATAAGTAGACTTTCAACTGCTTCCAACTGATATAAAAATTGATTTATGGCCTAAAATTTTTATTCTTAATTCATACCTGTTCCATAATTTAATATTAATTGATTTGATACAATAATACACTAACATTATAAGTTTGATTTGACTAATTAGGAAGGTTTCCCGTTTTAGGACATTCAAATTAACGGGTTTAGTTCATATTATTACATGCCAAACTTTAAAACTGACATGATACAGAAATCGTCGGAATAATAGACGAGTTTAAGGTCCGGAAAGCATGCCTCCCCGCCACGCCTTACTCTGTCGCACGTATGTTTTACGCATCTTTATATTTCGCTTACGGTCATTGTACATTCAGTAAGTGTACCTGCGCGAGAAATGATCGTAACAATTTCAGGTCAGCATTTAAGTTTGGCATGTACTGCGTATGCTCTTACGAGATGAGCCGACCCCAACAGCCTACCTAGGCAATGAATTGGGACACCGCAAGGAAGAAGATGTACTGCGTATGCTCTTATTTATAAAACTTCATACTGAATGAATTATTACGGTGCAAATTCCATTAACATACTTATCAGACATACAGTCAAGTACTAGGTTCTATAAGCAATAAAGCAACAAAATAATGTATTGGTAGCTTCGACCAAGTCGATGATTGGTAGGAATAAAGCTTAACAATTATTACAAGCAATAATTGTCAGCCTGAAACACTCGTTTACATTGAAAAATCTTCCGAGAAAAGATACTTGCCGCCTTCTTTTCTCGGAAGATTTTTCAATGTAAATGAGTGTTTCAGGCTGACAATTATTGCTTGTAATAATTGTTACCCTTTGTGCTATGCATAAAAATCTTGTCTAAACGTTAGTTTATAAATTAAAAAATAATAGGAATAAAGCTACTGAGGAAGCCATGTACAAAATTAAAATGTTAATTTAATACAGCCATAAAGAAAAATAAACTCATTGATTCATGAACGGAAAGATTAAAAAACTTTCTTCGATATACATATTTTTCTAATCGATTATTCGGCTGTATTTTTATAAAAATGCGTGATAGATTTGGGTACCTACAGTTGATCATAAATTTTAGTGTAATGTCTTGTGTTTTTTTATTCCTATCTTCTGTTTTCTTAAAACAAAAAAATGTATTCAAGTTAAGCGAATGAGAAGATTATTTATCAAAGAATTCTTCTCCATAAATAATGGAAATAAGTGAGTTTCGACGTGCATCTAATTCTAATTAGGCTCTCCCGCTCCCCCGTCCCTTCAACCCCCCTCACGCGTTACATGTATTCAGTCCCAGTGCATTCAGATTTCAAACAGCTCGCGTGCCACCCATTACAATTATTTATTCAAATTTTCATTTTTCATATTTTACAAATATTCATTTTTGTATATTATAAGAACAATCAATCAAATTTGGTACCTAACATAGGTACCTATTTAAAATATCTGTAATTTTTGAAAATCCATAGACAATACTTTTGTTAAAAAAAAACAGCTGTCTGCTAAATTTACAGTCATCAAAGGCGCGAAGTTAAAATAGTCGTTAAGTTTTCTGAAATCATCCAATTTCCTTAATTTTTTCTTTCCGTAAAAAACTTCTACAAAAAAAAAAGTATTAGAAAACTTTTTTTAAAAAGATGAATGAAATAGGTAAAGACATTCTGAAGTTATGGCGTAAACAAGGGAAACGGGGATTCATTTTATATATATATAGATTGAAATCTCAATCAAAACTCAAAACTATAATATTATTTTAAAATAAATAATAAAGCTACCACGAATTGTAATACTTAATTCAAATTTTCACACTAATAAGCAGAAATGTTTGCCTACTATAAAATAATATGTGTATTTATGTGTGTAATGTCGATGTGAATAACCTAACAATAATCAAGTAGGAACTTTTAATTATCTTTAAAATGCCGAAACAAGTTTGGCGCACAGTAGTACGAGTATTTTCTTGAAAATTCTAGCCTATTACACAGTTTTCCAACATAAACATAACCTATTTTCTCCCGTCACAAGTCGATGTTTTTAATTAGTGGGTATTGTGAAATATTTCCATTAATACTTTCAAAATATTTACATTGTTATACAATCAACTTGTTGGAAATACGAAGAAAAAGCATTATCTGTAGCTGGTATAGCGCCAATAAAATAAATTTGATCATTATTGGAAAGATATAATAATTCAAATTAAATAAATAATATAATTATTTATAACCACAAAGTTATAGCTACATTCAAAAGTATATTCATAAGTAATAAAATTACTTATGCATAGCATATTATTAATTCTAGTAAACTTTGATGCTTTTAATATTAAAACGTTCATTTGAATAAAATTAAGTGGGACGCGGGCGACTTTTTGTCCATGCAAATGTATTCCACTATTTCATTTCTGGATTTTGACACTTACTAGTGCAAATAAGCCACTGTCCCAAAGAAGTTTATGGGATATTCACACAAAAAATGATTAAGTTAGCTTTTTTCCATGTAGGTATAAACCTATATTTTATATTTATTCCAGTATTCTCGAATGTATTTTTAAATTTTATTATTTTTTTAAAATATATATATATATATATATATATATATATATATATATTTTAAATCATATGCCGGCTACAAAATGTTAAAAAAATAGGAACATTTACAGGGAGACTTCTATTTATTTTTATTTATTGTGTACCTTAATAATCATTATTAATTTTAACAAATATTATTTGGAAGTCCAAAGGAAGTTCTTTTCCTGCTTCGAAATAGGTTTTACGTTATCCTCCAAAAAAATTGTTCACGTTATTAATTACTTGTAACCCAAACCTGAAAAAATGGTATCCCATCTACACACCTGCCCTTCCTTCAGCCTGCCCGCCCTTCTTACTAAAATTCGATCAACATAACATTTATTCGAGAGACTTTAGATCGAAATTTGTCCCAATTAAGAGGGCATTACCAGAGAAAACCAGAAATATGTCATTTTCAAATCAGATTTTAGACGTATTGACTCTTTTCCACAAAAAATTATAAATGGATTTCGAAAGATTGTTCTTTTATCTAGCATTCGCATGTAATAAATTTTGAGAAATTTTTTAAATTTTTAGTATAATAAGGTTATTCCATAGGTCGTTGGCAGATTTGTTAAATTTTCAAAAAAGATTTTTTATTATACCACACCCATTTCAAATAATATAATCATGCAGTAAAATAAATCAATACATTATCTAGCAAACGCATCTTTTAGAATTTTAATTTTAGTTTCAATAAAATCATTGAAAAATATGTACGTACATGTGTTTCTTGACGAAAATTGGTCCATTTGTGTATTTATTTGCGCACTTACAAACTAATATATTTCAGATTTTTTTTAACATTCTTAATTTAGACATTATTGAAAAATGATAAATACTTATAATCAAAAAATAACTACAAAAAGTACATTATTTTAATAGTTTTATCATCACGCCTTTCAACATTTTTGGATGAAGGTATAAATTAAAGCTAATTTGAATTGAAATAAATTCGATATTGAGTTATAATTTTAAAAAGCTGGTACGGAGAATCATTAATCTTTCTCATTGTAACCGCCCTGCACGATCGTAAGAACAACTTTCGACGAAATGTGGTTAAACGCTCTTAATGGAATGGTGTCCCAGATAACAGAAGTAAATTTTTTTTAAAGTTTTTTAAGTTTCTTTATCAATATCATTAGTATCAGTTTATTAATTATATATTATTATTTAGTATCAGTTTTTTTGTTTTTGTTTTCTGTTCCTTGGGTTTTGTCCCAAATAACCAACTGTCCCAATATACAGGTGTACCAATTAAGCGGAAATGGCTAAAATGTAAATTAGGCTTCGGCTACTGGCATATCGCTACTTATTCCTTTTTTGATAAGTTACTTATCACAGGTGTTAGGGACCCTCCTAAAATCATTAAAATTACCTGGTTTGAACGCCATCAACAGACGTTCAGTGTACAAATTTCATAATTTATTTTTACAAACGCAAAAAGTACAGACATAATATTTTCTTCTAACATAGTTGGTGAAAAAATCTTAAGAATAGGTCCAGTTTTGAAGGAGAAAACAGGGATAAAAAAACCTCGGTTTGATGATTTTAATTAGGTTTAATCAAAACAGGGTTCAATAATTGTTCTTTTCGCGATGATCAATTGAATCAATTGGGGGGCGAGACATTGGACATCAACAATCCCCAATCAATTGGGGGGGCGAGGGACAGCAACAATTTTGTAATATACCTATTATTCCAATTTCTCGGCGCCCGCGTTTCCGCCTAACTAATCAAACCCAAAACTTCCAATAATGGAACCAAAAACTTTATTGCACATTAGTGCCCTCTACCGAAATATTACAATTGTTTTTCAATTCGTCAAGAAGTTGTTCTTTCATTCGATACAAAGCGGTCGAAAACTCTGCTGAAACTTTTCTTCACTGAACTCGTAGCCAGCCTGAAAAGGTTTTTATGACTTTCCAACTGCTTCGAAATACTGACGCTAGATGGTGATGTCGACGTCGAAGATAATTTAGTTTATTTACAACCGTACGTCACTAACGTCAGTTTCTCCGCCACGTTACTAAATTTATAGTATAGGATCTATTATTCTGATAATAATCAAGAAGTTATCTGTAAACTAACGTATTTTTTTAAGTTTAAAGTCGTTCGACATAAAATCAAAACTCAGTTTGTGAAAGATTGATTAGATTCATGACACGGGAAAACTATTTTATGCGACTATTTTGACAGATTAGACAATTTCCCTAGACAAGATAGTTCGTCGAAGTGAAAATATAAAGTAAACAGCAATGACAAAAGTTATGTTTATTAGATAATCGAAAGGATGCAGAAACGAGCGCACGAAATTTTTGAAACTGTTAAAATAATGTCGAATTGCTTCAAAGTGTCCGATTTTTGACAGGCCCCAACACGTCAAATAAAATCGTCGTTCTGTTTCAAATTAATTTTTATTATTATTATTGTTTGTTTGTTTACAAAAGTGTATTGTTTTTGCCACGCTTGGCGCTTGAAAAGTGACGTACGGGTATCCTACAATCTACGGTTGGAGTTGGAGTTTTTATCACTTATCCGCGTACAGTGCCGGTAGCCAGTCGCTTTATTTCATCACACAAATGTTAATGTCAGTCGGTTGGAATTCTGGTTAGTTCGCGGTTGCCTTTCACCAAGAAATCGAGATAATTAGTATCGCGCCCATACAAACACCAGCTGTCAGTTGGAGAGAACAAAAATTCGGGTGTTCACATCATTCCATTTTTTAATTAAATAACAACGGTATTTTTTTTAAATATTCAGCTGCTCGGTGCATTAGAAAGGTACCATGGCAGATCACAAAGTACTTCTCGGAGGAATAGAAGGGTAAGTCAATGATCCAGATAATATATAAATATTATTTCAATGTCAATAGGCAATATTGCCCGATTCAAAACTCACTTGAAACTTGTTTCTGTCAACTTTGTACGTATTTCCAGTTTGTTGAAGGATTTATCTTCAGACTTGGTTTTTTTTAATTCGTTCAGTTTATTTATGCCGGAAATCATGCATACCGGAAATAATGGTCGAAAAAACTTTCATGATAATTGGTTTGGAATATTTTGTAAATCGCAAAATAGTAAACCTTTTTATACCAAACAGTGTAAAATGCGTTGTTATTGTTTAATGTTTTGCGCATACGTTTAATGTTCAGGTAATATAAATATACCCTTTTTGCGCTTTTCCGTATCGTCAATATTATTCCACGCCGAGTTAAATTATTTGCAAAATGTATTAATAGTTTTAATCATTAGCCTTGGATAAATGAAATCTTACAAAATTCCTTGTACATATACATATATTTACCTATCTCGCGAAATAGTGTAATCGGACAAAGATGATTACCTTGATAATAATAATAATAATAATAATATATCTTTATTCAATTAAATTGGCAACATTACAACTAAAAAAGTACAGTAGGTAATTACAGTAGGTAATTAAAGAACAGAGATTTATAATTATAAATTTAGGTTTCTCATAACCTGCCTCACTAGGCTAGCCTGTGTTGAGGCAGTAATTTTATGTCAATTTATTATACTGTGAACATACCTACACTTACATTAGAATAAAATCACACAATAGAATGGTTGCATTAATAATAACAATAACATTGGTACAATAATAACAGCATTGGTTCAATATTAAGTTCGAATTTGGGTGAGTGCACCGGTAAATGCTCTATCATTATTTTTTATCCAAATTTTTATGTTATTTTTGAAATTTTTTTGTGAATCACATTTTTTTATACTAATTGGAAGAATGTTGTAAAGTCTTGTTGCAAGGTATCTGAAGCTTCGTTGACCAAAAGTAGTATGAGTTATGGGAATTTGTAGTAAATATTTGTTATTGTTTCGAGTACAGCGAGTGTTTAATCTTTTTTCATAGTATTTGTGTATATTTGTGTATAGATGAGTGAGGATTGTTTTTGCATATATCTGCCGAACGTCAAACACATTCATAATATTGAAGATTAAGTTGGAGTCTGTAATTAGAGGTAGTCTAAGAATTAATTTTATAATAGTTTTCTGTGCCTTTATGATTGGGTCCAGTGCTGATGCAGTACCGCCTCCCCATGCTATGATACCATACTCAATAATGGATTGACAGACTGCAAAATAAATCATTTTCAAGTGTTTTAAGTCGAGAAAGTTTCGTATCGTTCTGAAAAAGTGCATGGTTTTTCTTATTTTGTTAGCAATTATTTGAGTGTGAATATTCCATTTGAGATATGGATCAATTGTGAGGCCGAGATACTTCATCTGTGTAGTGCGCTCAATGTAGGGACACTGACAAGATTCATCGGAATTTAAACATGTGTGTATTCTAATAGAGGCGTCATCATGAGGTTGACCTGTTATATTTATGCTTGATGTGACATATTTAGTTTTCTCAGTGTTCAATGTGAGCGTATTTGTATCTAACCACTTTTTTATAATGTTTATATCCGTTTCAGCTTTTTTGTAAACAGCTTGCCAAGTGTCAGCTTCAAATAGTAAAACAGTGTCATCGGCAAAACTAACTATTTTTCCCTGAATGTTAAAGTTACAT
The DNA here is from genome assembly GCA_929108145.2 of Limnephilus rhombicus. Classification (NCBI taxonomy): domain Eukaryota; kingdom Metazoa; phylum Arthropoda; class Insecta; order Trichoptera; family Limnephilidae; genus Limnephilus; species Limnephilus rhombicus. Next base: position 22,243,119 of record OV815293.1, read on the forward strand.
AAGTCGTTGATATATAAAAGGAACAAAGATGGTCCTAATATGCTACCTTGAGGTATCCCATAGTGAGTTGAGCACTGATTGCTAAGTGTGTTCATTATTTTCACTTGTTGCTTGCGGTCATCAAGGTAGCTCTTAAAAAAGTTAAGTTCGTTGCCTGTAATACCGATTATTTGAAGTTTGTTTAATAATTTACTGTGTGATATTGTATCAAAGGCTTTAGAGAGGTCTAAAAATATTGAAATACATTTTTTGCTTTTATCGAGGTTTTTCACAATGAAGTCAGTTACGGCGGCAATAGCGTCAGAAGTACTCTTGTTTTCTTGAAACCCGTATTGATTTTCTGAGAGTACTTTATGGCACACCAGAAATTTTACCAACTGAGCATTGATAATTTTTTCAAATACTTTGGATAGTGTGGTCAGTATAGTTATTGGTCTGTAATTGTTTATGTCTGTCTTGTTACCTGTTTTATGTATGGGAATAACAATACCTTGTTTCAAGTTTGAGGGGAAGTGTCCTTGACTGATACTAAGGTTAATTAGGTATTCTAAAGGTAATGTAATTTCCGTAGCCAGCGTTTTCAAAATCTTGGTTGATATTCCATCAACCCCGGCAGAAGACGTGTTTTTTAGGGAATTAATTATTTTTAGAATCTCTTCCCTTGACACAGTTTGAAAATTGAATCTTCCTTTGGGAAATTGGAGTTCTGCTTCAGCAGGTAGAGCATTCCCACAATTTGGTAGACGAGAAGCAAGATTTGAACCAATATTTGTAAAAAAATTATTGATATAATCCGCAACGAGCTTGGGGTTTTTTGAGGTGTCAATAATTTTTCCGTCAATACAAAGTTTACTTATGTCCTGTTTGTCTTTAGTGTTTTGTGTATTTGTGGCTTCTCTTAGAGTTTGCCATATTTTTTTGGGATCATTGTTACTTTCTTGGATTTTGTCTCTGTAGTAGATTTCTTTCGCCTTTCTAATGACTTCGCCGCATGTATTTCTATATCTTTTATAGATGTTTAGTGATATAATGTCGTAAGGATTTTCTTTCACTTTTTTGTGTAATGCGTTTCTTCTACGAATGCAGTTGATGATTGAATAATTTATCCATGATTTTAAAGGTTTAATTTTGTTTGGAGTGTGTTTTGTCAGAATTGTAGTATTATTAATTAATTCATTTTTCAAATAGTCAACGAAATATCTCCATGCATCATCTGAGTTTTTTATTTGGAAAAGCTCTTGCCAAGATTTACTTTTAATTATATCTTTTAAATTCTCAAAATTAATATTATTGTACATAATTGTCTGATTATTTTTATTTTTTGTGGTGTCGGATTGCAATGTAAATATTGTTGTGTAATGATCTGTAATTGTTGATTTGTAAACAATGCTTTTGTTTTGTTTATTAGTTTTGACCATAACGTGATCAATGCATGATGTTGATTCATTAGCTATTCTTGTTGGTGTATTGATGGTACTAATTAATCCATGGAACTCTAACATGTTCAGATAGTCGTGGCATTGATGGTGTGGGTTATTTGGAAGTATGTTGATATTTAAATCTCCCATAATTATTATGTTTTTAGTGTAGGAAAGATTTGAGAGTATGCTATTTAGACTGTTAAGAAATGGTGTTATATTACGAATCGATGGAGAGCGATATATTGCTAGAATGCACGTATCATTATTATACATTATTTGCATACAGCTCGCGTCAATAATGTTTACTTCCGTTACAACACAGTTTAGGTCGTTTTTTGTGTATACCACTACTCCATCGTTCTGACTATTATGTTTTGATGAGTTGAATGAAGAGTAGTGAGTTATAAATTTTGGTGTGTAAATATTTGTCAACCAACATTCTGTAAGAATAATAACATCAAATTTTATATTAAGGTGGTTAAGCTGTATCTGGAGTTCATCAAAGTTTTTATTAATTGACCTAATATTTTGGTGCATAATAATAGTGTTTTTTGAATCGGTTGTTACGTATTTGCATATTTTTGCATCTGATGTTATAAACAAATTGTCTTGATCACCTAGTTCTTCATATGTATTATTAATGGTAATAGCCATATTAAAATTTATATTACAAAAAAAATAAATTGTTTATTTCCCTTAAATAAGAGAAACACTAATCCATAGCCATCACTGGGGATTACAACCTTTCATTGAAAGTGGTAGAGGTGAATTATTGTTGCAATTTGAAAATAATAGTATACAACATGACTCACCGAACTGAGGGGAATCGACCCAGTGAATGACCGGTAAAAGTGAGACTCTCAAATAGGAAAATTAATCAATTTTTTTAAGGTCATCAGAGTGTTTGATATATATTACTCTGTCATTTTCATTTTTTTTAACCATCACTTTACATTCTTTGTACCAGACATATTTATATCCCATTTCTTTCGCCTTAGTCTTCGTCCTCCACAGAAGATCTTTGAAATAGGCACCAAGGATTTCGCTAATAAAAATCTTCTGGTATCCGTTTCCTTGGGTTGTGGTAGGGTTGAGTAGCTTCCTGTTCAGTAGAATCTGTCGCCTTTTTTGGGGATTAGTGAATTTAACGTGAAATTTTGGGGGGACTCCTGGTCGTCGGTCTGGAATTTTCTTGATATCGAGAATATCATCGCCTTTTAAGTCGACACCTGTCACTGTGACCACTCGTTTAATTATTTCTGCTGGCTGTTCTCCCTCTTTTTCTGAAATTCCAGCAAATTCAAGAGTGTCTTCACGCGTTCTCTGCTCCACTTCTGCTAGTCTAACTTCAAGGCTTTTTATTATCCCATCTTTTTCTGTTAATTCCTTTCGCATTGATTCTACTTCCGAAACCAGTTTAATAATGGTCTCCATCTTTAGATGGATGTCATCATATTGCCGGCTGATAAAGTCTCTCGTGCTTCTGCTTTCTTGATTTTCATCATCAATTTTTTTTATTATTGCTTGCTTAAACACTTCAAGTTTTTTTTCCATCTTCATCTCCATCTTTTCCAGTAGGAGATCAATATTTATACCCTGGGACTCCGATGTGAGACTAGTCCCGGTCGTTTGCCCTTTGCTTCTCAGATTTTTTTCTGAAGTTGCCATTTTGAAATTGTTATTTGGTTGTAAGGTCAAACACTGCCTATTTCACTCTTTATTTGACAGTTAGTTCCCTTGTGATATTTTGATAAAGTTTTAGTTTCTAAAACTGTCAATTAATTATCCACTAGTGGGAAAGCAACACTTTCCAAGTAAAAAGGAATAATTCTTATCAGTTATGACAAGTGCACTGAATGTTAGTTCACTGTAATAAGATAATAACAATTGATTTCGGGAGCAGAGCAAAACACAGCTGTCACTCGATGTAGGTATGAAAAATTGCGTGACAATCATTGCAAATATTTTTATTATTTTTTAATTTATAAACTAACGTTTAGACAAGATTTTTATGCATAGCACAAAGGGTAACAATTATTACAAGCAATAATTGTCAGCCTGAAACACTCATTTACATTGAAAAATCTTCCGAGAAAAGATACTTGCCGCCAACGGGACTTAAACCCGTGTCCCGAAGTCCCGTTGGCGGCAAGTATCTTTTCTCGGAAGATTTTTCAATGTAAATGAGTGTTTCAGGCTGACAATTATTGCTTGTAATAATTGTTACCCTTTGTGCTATGCATAAAAATCTTGTCTAAACGTTAGTTTATAAATTAAAAAATAATAATTAATATTTAACAAGTTTAAGTATTTCCCCAATAAATGCAGACATAATTTGTCTCGACGCCACCTAGCGAGGGATTTAACACTAACAATGTCTTTCTCGCAAAAATAAAGTTGGTTGTTTTCAGGTGGGAAAAAATATAACAAGCAGTAATTGTTGAATGAAACACTAGTATATATTGAATTATTTGGCGGGTATTTGATAAGCCCCCATAGCTCAGTGGTCAGAGCATTCGACCGGCAATCGGAAGGACACGGGTTCAAGTCCCGTTGGCGGCAAGTATCTTTTCTCGGAAGATTTTTCAATGTAAATGAGTGTTTCAGGCTGCAAATATTTTTGATAAAAACACACATAGCTAGTTAAATTCTTTCTTTATTGATTATTATTTTTAATTTATTAACTAACGTTTAAGACAAGATTTTTATGCATAGCACAAAGGGTAACAATTATTATAAGCAATAATTGTCATCCTGAAACACTCATTTACATTGAAAAAAATGTAATAATCAGTAATAGTTGAATGAAACACCAGTACATAATGAATTATTTGGCGGGTATTATATAAGCCGCCATAGCTCAGTGGTCAGAGCATCCGACCGGCAATCAGAAGGGCACGGGTTCAAGTCCCGTTGGGGGTAAGTATCTTTTCTCGGAAGATTTTTCAATGTAAATGAGTGTTTCAGGCTGACAATTATTGCTTATAATAATTGTTACTCTTTCTTTATTATTTAATTTTAAGTGTATTTAAAATATTAACTAATCTAATAGTTTAGCGGGATCTTTTGATCGTAAAGTATTAAAAGCAATAGTAATAGTGGCTAATTTAAAAAAAAAAACTCACAACTGTAGTTAATATTTTACCAGATTACGACTGTTCTACATTCTACTTGAATTGAAATGAGATTTACGTGTGTAAAATATTTTCAAACAAATAATGTCTTTTAGGTACCGTAAACATGTTTGAATGGAAAACATAGTACAGCTTTATTGTTTCAATTTTCCTGAAATATATATGCATTATTCTACAGCAGTGGTTCTTAAACTTTTCGAATAAACAGAACATTTTTGATTCTAAGAAAAACTAACAATAAAAATATGCATTAAAATGAATTGAAAATCATGTGTAGTTTAAAAAGTAAGACGTAATTTGAATTTTTTTACTAAAATAACTGTGTGAATATTTCTTGTGCGAACCCACGTATTTGGTACCTACCAAAGATATTGAAATATAATAGATGTGCTATCTGCAGTTTTTACTAGGTGGGACTGCGCTTCCGAGTGTCGCCGATATTGTTTACCAATTAACAAATAAACTACTTAAATGAACGAATAATTAACGAATAAACCAAACGAACGTTAAACTAAATGAACGAATTCTTTCCGTTTTCAAACTATATTGTTAACCAATACTAATGCACACCTTCAAAAATCAACGAAATGAACAAATTCTTTTCGTATGCAAACTATTCTTATTAGGTCGGAGTCCGCCGACAGTTGCGCGGACATCATAGCATACTCTTTTGTATTTGAATATCTTTGGTACCTACCTACTGAAGCTGGTGATTTTGAACATCTCATCAATCAGAGGCCTGATACCAGATATTTTGTGTTGTATGCATGGTGTTAAGGGACTTATTTGAATTAAGTAGTGACTCCTGACATTATTTGTACTGAAAAATGTACTTAAATGAGATTTTAGTCCCTAGTAACTTTTTTGGTGTTTTTTCTTCAAAACCTAACACAAAATATATCTTTTACATGTCATCACTTGTCACTCAACCGAGTAACCGCCCAATCCCTCACCCCGACCCTAACTGTCCAATACCTACTGCCTTTTAAAGTTTTAAGTTGAAAAAAAACATCAAAATTTTCACTGGGCACCAAAATTTTATTTATATTTTTTAACTCCAAATAATCTCAGGAAACACTGGTTAAAGTAAGTCAAGTACATCCCTAACACCCTTTATAGCTTTTTTGATTTTTCGTCTACCGTAATAATTTATTTAGTTTTTATATTTGTTACCTAGTTCTGGGAAACCGAGTTTCTTCAAGAATTTCTTTAAAATTTAAACTAATGAAGTTGAATATCCCTGGGATGCTACGTTTCTGTCTAGACTGGAATGTGGTAGCGTGTTTTAGCAATGCTCGAGTTATAAATTCCTTTACTTGAACTTTTTGAGGGCCACACTTTTACTGGGGTTAGTCACAGCGCTCTTGAGGTGATTTAAAAAAAAACGGTGCTATAAAAATTATCCAAATATTATTATTTTATTAGATATTTTTTTTAGAATATAATCATTCCAATTATTCTGATAATTATTTTACTTCTGACATAAAATTGTGACTCAATACCGTTGTCTGTACAAATAGTGTTTTCTATTTCGAATAAGGAATCCACTTATCCGTGCTTTATGCAAAAAAAAACTAGGTAATTTTCCTCTTACCTTGAACGACGAGTGTGCAAAATTTCATCAATAATTATCAAAGTTCAGATTTAAAGCGTGGGAAAGGGAGATGAGAGTACAAAACTTCGTCAATAAATTTCAAAATTTTGCTTTAAGGATATGGAAAACGGGAAGGGAGTGGATTTTCAAAATCTCATGAAAACGGTGACCTTCCTTTGATTTAGAAGGTCAAGTGTGCAAAACTTCATCAAACTCGGAATAAAAATGTAGATTTGCATAAAAAAAATAAACGCACACGCCACAAGTTGCGTAGGTAGCTTTTGTTATGGAACACCGTTTGAGAGCCACTGGCCTCCAGTAAAAGTGTGGCCCTCAAAAAGTTCAAGTAAAGGAATTTATAACTCGAGCAGTGCTAAAACACGCTACCACATTCCAGTCTAGACAGAAACGTAGCATTCCAGGGATATTCAACTTCCAATAGTTTAAATTTTAAAGATTTATTTTTTATTATTTACTCAACTTCTACAGGAGGCACAATTGTTTCTTTTGGCTGAGAAAAAGATTAAATTTGTTGTAGAAAAGTTAACACTCAACAGCCGCAGTAGTTCTTTTGAGCACAAACGAGTCGTAAAATCGACCTGTGTCAAATGTCAACCGTCTAAGAATGCTGTATTTTCTTTTGTCGTGTTTTGCAACTGAGCACCGGCACTGAATAAAAAATAACACTAATTCCTCTGAGTAGCTTACATTTCAATATCGGTAAAAGAAACCTAACATTCTGGACTGTCGTATGCCTTCAATCGAAATGGAAAAATACTTTATTTTGCTTAAGTACATTATAAAGCTTAGAAACTCAAAATATGTCTTACCAGTTGAATTTTCCGGCGTCGCCCGGGCTTTATTCTATTTTAAAGGGTGGGAAAGGGGCACAGGTGTGGTTTTTCGAAATCTCACGTAGATAGTGATCTTCTTCTGGTTGTTAAAGTCAAGTGTGCAAAATTTCATCAATCTCGTAATAAAACTTGTATTAAAAAACAATTTGTATTAAAAAACAAATCAACACACCACACCGGGATATTCTTCTTATATTAATCGGCTGCGTAGCTTTGATTTTTTATACAATGATTGATTAGTGAAATTTTCAACACTTCTTGACCTTCAAAGCAATATCGTATATGGAACGAGCTACTGGCATCTTTTTTTACGGTTTCTTCAAGACCCGCATTAATAAATTCCTTCCTACAGCCCCTAACTTAACCAGCTTCACACAGCTGCCCAACAGGGTGGTGAAATAGTTCTCCTGTCTTTTCACTCTGCAAACAGAGGCACTCTTGTGAGATGTTACATATTTTTTGTTAAAAAGACGAAGGTTACTCTCTTTTTCTAAAGAATCTGTGTAAAGACTGCTCCACGCCGGGAACTTAAGGGCCCGCTACCCGAATTACTACCGATTTCTTACATATCTCCCTTAAACACGTTAAGTTTTAAAGCTCTTAAAAAAATATATGTTATTCTTGAAGATAACATCTAGACATTGCCCGCACCGGCCGAAACACAAATTATATAAAATTCCCTCGATAGAAAAAATCGCAAAGTATGCTCCAAAAATTATTATAAACACGTTTGTTTCAGTTATTTTACAAGTTATATGTATGAAAAAAATCACAATGTTTCTTTAAATGCTATTTAAGATAGTGCCCGCGAGATTTTTGCTCTATGTTAAACGAATCGTATTTTATTTAACATTTTCGCAATTTTCGCATAGATTTTGAGGCTGTAAATGTTAGCGCTCTCCTCTAACATTCGTAATTTCGTATCTCTCCATCTTCTTCTTTTCGGGCCCGGTTGCGGAGTCTTAATACGAGCTATAATTTTATAGACAGGATGTTAAGGGACCTTGACCTTATTGTAACCAGTGATTCCTGACATTATTAGGAGTAAAAAATTAAAATTAAATTTTGGTCTCCGGTGACATTTTTGATGTTTTTTTTTCAACTAAAAACTTTTAAAATCACTAGATATTGGACAGTTAAAGGGGGATGAGGGGTTGTGCGGTTACTCGGCTGTATTACTAGTGACGACATGTGGAAGATTGATTGATTGGTTGATTTTAAAGAAAAAAATTGAAAAACAAAACATCACATCAGGTCACCGGAAGCCAAAATTTTATTTACATATTTTACTCCAAATAATATCAGAAATCGTTGCTGAAAGTAAGTCAAGTACGTCCCTTAACACCGTGTATAGGCATGTAGATGGATAAATAGATAGAAGAAATTTTATAAATTACTTAATCTGATGTAAGTATGACAGACGATAAAGTGCAAAAATTTTAACATAATGTAAATGGAAATGAAACAATTTAACTTTGGTTGAACCACTTTTATATTTGAGTAAATCCGACCGGTTTCAGAACGACCGTTCCTTCTTCAGGGCAAATGTATACTGATTTGACAGTTTTGAAATATGGATGGGAACAATGTTTTATTATGGTAGGGGTGGAGCCGTTGCTAGGTACCGGTAAAAAACCGGTCGGATTTACTCAAATATAAAAGTGGTTCATGCAAAGTTAAATTGTTTCATTTATCTATAATGGATAACCACAAAGTTAAAGCTACATTCAAAAGTATAATTTAAATGTATTTAAATTCAGACAATATTAGCGAAACTCAATCGAAAATCTGGAGACAAAAAAATCAGAAAAAGGCAGAAGGTCCTGGGTTCGAGTCCCAGAGGTGCCAATATCTTTTTCTGATTTTTCTGACTCCAGATATTCGATTGAGTTTCGCTAATATTGTCTTCATTTAATTAAATATTACAATTTGAGGTTTTACTCGTAAAGTTAAAAAAAAAATAATAATTTAAATGTGTTAAGTTATTTTTATTGGTGATAATTCTATGTTCATTACCCAAAAAATAAATTAAAGTGGTTTTTATTTTTTTTATTCTAATATTGCATTTAATTACAGTAATGACGTATTGCCCCATCTCACTAGGTGTCAAACGCCTGTACCTGTATTCAGATGGCGATTTACAGAGTGGTTGTTAGCTAGGCTTTTGTTAACATAATATTATGAATATGACAAATAAAAATAAAATCAGTATTTTTTCTAATTGTTCAATTCATGTATTAATGTTAAGATTAAGACGACACGAGAATAATTTAGAAGTAATTAAATTTTAACTTCAATTAAATTTTAATTGATTGAGCTCCTCTGAACTTTTTATGACCAACTGGTTTCAAGCTGTAATTCCACGTTAATTTAAAGCATTAGGAAAGGCTGTTAGTTCATAAACCTTAATTGGGTAAGTACCTACCTTACTACGTATCCAATTACTTTCCTAGGCGTACTAATATTTGACAGTAGTTTTGTTAACAGTAACTCTAGCTTCAAAAATGTTGTTTCTAATGCCCAAAATGGAGTACTAAAGACAATTTTGAAATTACCGGTTAGAACCCCGACAGAAGAATTGTTTCAAAGCATTCAAGTCTACAATATACAAAAACTTTATGCAAAAAATATTTTATTTAAAATTTTAAAAAAACATCAGAATACTCCACTGTCCAACATAGATACACAACCAGGGCAATAAACCAAAATATTCTAGCTACAGCCAGTTTGAAAACATCTTTTGGACAAAGAAATATGAAATTCAATGCGACAAAACTATACAACGCTCTACCAACTCAAACAAAAAAATAACAGAAATAAATAAATTTAAAACAAAAGTAAAAATATGGTTGAGAGAACAAAGTGAAAATGAACTATCAAACATACTGAAGACCATGTAAAGACAACTGGATACTAAATACAAATGTGGAAAAACTACAGGCCGCCTCAGAACAGGAAACCCTAGTGAGGAGGACTGTGAAAAAAAAACTTTATAATACCTTAATATAATATAATTTATAAATACATTATGTATAAATTTTGCTATAGATACTAATAAAAAAATAAAAAATAAAAATAGTGAATTAAAAAAAATGTTGTCTTTTTTAATAAATCGAAAACAAAATTTCCATAAGATTTGTACGTAGGTACTTAAATACCCACCTACTTAATTGTAACTAATCTAAACTTCATTAATGTAAATAGAAAAAATCATTTCAAACAAGAAATTATAGGTAGATACATTTTTCCTAAAAAATGTCACCCTATCAATATTTCTTTCTTAAAAGTTTTTTCAGGAGGGTACCATAATAATATTTAAAATTTTATAGTGAATAAGAAAGTCGTGACACGACAGTTGATCCCCCGACAGTTTATTTATAAACAAGTTCTGTTATGTAATTATTATTACGCGTGACAGCTATTTCGCCTTCTGAAGGCATTATCAAATTGTGGTCATACCACTTACATACGATGTATTTTTATTATTTCTGGTTAGGTTTTTACGATGAAAAAATTTATTGCCTACGCCCTTATTAATTTCTGAGTAAAATTATTGAAATTATTAATGGTTATTATGCTTTTAATGTTTCCCCAAGTACTGCATCGTTTAAATTCGACTGAAGGTCGTAATGTATTCTAATCAATGTGTGAGATATTCACGAATGATGAGTCCTGGGTTTATTTTCTAGAATAATTAAGTATTTGAAATTGGCTTAAACATAGGTACATATCTAGGAGCTATGAGCGAATTATATTTTTTTGGTTCATTTATCAAAATAGCTTTCGGATTATTAGAATACTTTTTAATTTTCAACTGCTCTAGAAGATTGAATTTGCGTCCTTTATTTTGCATGTGTAAAGGCGTTGGCTTATTATAATAACTAAGTGAGTGATTTTTATGTAGGAGTTGTTTGGGAAATTTTGACTGTATTTTATAATTATTTTAAAACGATCGCATGTGTTTTTTTAAACTAGTATTAAAGGACCGGCCAGTTTGTCCAACATAAACAGCGTTGCATTCGTCATACTGGAGTTTATAAATGCCGCTATTTTTTTAGTTTGGGTACTTTACTATTTGAGTTTTTAAGAGATGATCCCAAATAATTATTTGTGTGGAAGGCAATATTTAAGCCACAATTTTTGAGAACTTTAGCAATTTTTTTACATGTCTGTCCGACAAATTCCAAACATCATAATAGGATAAAAAAAAAAGTCATCGTAAATACCTATCCAGAAATAATATAAATACATCGTTTGTAAGTGGTATGACCACAGTTTGATAATGCCTTTAGAAGGCGAAACAGTTGTCACGCGTAATAATACATAGCAGAACTTGTTTATAAATAAACTGCTTTTATAAATTGAATAATAATGTTGTTGAATAATTAAAAGAAATAAAAATTAAAATGGAGGTGTATGTTTACGAGAGACGAGAAAGGTCAATAAGGACAGGTTATCAATCAACGGCCTGGGGTTTGCGAGGGGCCCTGCCTAATTTTAATAAAGCGCACTTGAGTTGATCTTTTTTTTTCATAAAAACCACTTTTAAATCATTCAATTGTTAGGGTGATGCACAACGTCGTGCAAAATTCGGGATCAAGCCGCACATGGCAACGTATTGCGAATGAAGATAAAATGCCAATGTAAACGTAATAATTTATAAATTATGTAAGATTAAAAAGGGGACGCTTTGATTGTTTTTGACAAGTACAACATAGAGATGGTTAAGAGAGTGTCAAAATAATAATATAAATTTAATGTGGCTAGTGGTTAGAATAGAGCAGAATTTTCGCGACCAAGAGAATCGGATCATGCCTGAAAACCATAGCCGTAGTCGTCGTCACTTGTTCAAGATACCACACGGCAGAACAGAAGATGCTCTAGAATATGAAAAGAGGAATGGTGCTATTGATGAAATTTCGAAAACAAAATATATTATTTAACTGCTGTTTAAATAGCCTTAATACTTTTATGTGCCTATCTTCCCAGATATCAAGATTGTTAAAAAAAAAATCTTGTACTGTAAATGGATAATTAATCTGTCGTACAATTAAAAAAATAATGCTTGACTCGGTTTTTTTAGTTGTAATAGCTGTGTTCTCTAATTAGTCGGAAGACTGTATTTCTATAAAATAATATACATGAATGTGAATGAAGAAATCAGTGGCAATCAAAGTGGCAAGACGTAGTTGCGTGGTGTTCCATCCTCTCTGCCTACCTCAGTGGAAGTATGAAGTCTGATAAATTCAATAATAACGTTAAGAAATTTGTCCGAAAACTGCTTTTTTATGAGAAAACCGAAAAAGAAAAGAAAATTATTCGCAGCCAACTGGACTACATAAATCAACATCTACCCTGGTTTTGGACTAAGGCATCCCCAATTAGGGTATGTTTTGAGGCTGAAGGTAGTGGGGAAGGGAAGGAGATGGTGAAGAGGAAGCTTGGGAAGTACCTGGCGATTCAGATCTGGTCACCAAACGTGACTAAAGCTATTTCTAGCAACCTTTCTGTTTTTAATCAATCATTCAATTCAATTAAATTTATTTATTTTAAAAACAGTGCAAAATTAAAATTTCAAAGCGTTTTTAAAACAGAGAAAGTATTTAAGAAAAGATAAGCAGATTTAAACTAACAGCAACAAAGCCTGCCATCTAAATTATGCTGTGATTCTATTTAACAACAAGACAGCTCTCCCGACTGCCATGACCATTGGCAAGTTAGTTCTGCAAGCCGAGAGATAAAACAGTCAATGCTGTCGGTGACGGATATAACCATCGGGAACAAAGAAACGAATGCTCTCCATGATAGTCGAGTTTTTGAACCATCCACGAATCAGTCTGAAGAAATGTATTACAATGAGCACATCGCTTCTGGCCCATCATCATGTTTTTACGCAAGGCAGTACTGAGAGTGTCTACCACTTTGAGTGTAACAAATAATAACAAAAATATATGAATACGTTTGGAATTTAGGTCGGGTTATTTTTAAGATCATCCAGATATTATTAACCGCAAAATGTTGAAAATGACGATAACGCCAAGATGCAGCGTCATGTGAGATATATTTTAAGAAATTTAAAAAATATATGGATTCTGTTAAGGTTAAACGGAACCTTCTTGATAGCGTTAAATTAATTGTTTTACGTTAAAACACTTTTTGCAAGTTACGCTTTAAAATGATAACCACTGGAGCGATAGCGCATTTTAAAAATTTTTCTCCGTTTGCTGGACATTTTCAGAAGATTACATTAAAAATAAATCATACCTTCGAATTTTAACATAGAGACATAAAACCTTATTATAGTGCTACATAGCCAATGAATTAACCTGTACTTTCAACATTTATCTCATATTTGTAGGATCTATAAAAAAAATATTAAAAAATCGTAAAATTTATAACCACGCGAATCCTACGCGGTTGTTACTTTAAAACTGCCGTGAGAGGTACTTATTCGAGTCAACATAGAATATTTTCGATTTCTGTATATTGTCTGTGGTGTACTTGATAATGGAAGTTGTACATCTATGGAAAGGGGATTTAATTTTAACCGTAAACAGCTGATCAGAAATTCTATTTGAAAAAAAAAAATAAAAATTATTTTTAACATCGTTATAAAATAGTCTACGAAGTTCGGATTTGCGACATCTTTGATCATAATAGATAATGCATTTTAATAGCTCCGTTTTTAGTCCAAAATAACAAACGTGGGAGCTACAAATATTTTTTTTAAATGCCGAATAAAAGAGATAATTGCCTTTTTTATCCGAAAAGCAATCGGAGACATTTAAAATGGCGCCAATAAATGGCAAAAATCGCTCCACTGCTTAAGATGAATTAATTGTTTTTTTTTTTTTTTTTTTTTTATTTATTTATCTATAATAAAATATGTTTACAATGGTTTTATTTGTATGCCTGTCTCACTAGGGTATACCTGTGTCGAGACAGGCGTACAGGTATATAAATGAATATAGTAATTACAAGGATATTTCAGGTAAAATACATATTATGAATAGAATTAAAACAGAAGGGTGATTGGAAGGGTAATAAATCTTTTAAAGAGAGTTATTTTATAAATGTTGGAGATGGAGTAATGAAATCAATTCTGCCTAGTCTATTTATAGGTTAAATTTGACAGGATTCCATTATTTTCATTTGTTTTATATGGGTTAGGTTGTATGTGAATAGTTATTTATGTCTATGTGTGATTTATTTTACAGATATTTGTGATAGTGTGGCGTCCAATACTTATAATCCATTTTTTAATATCTTGTTTGAATTTTGTAAAGGAGTCACTTTGTCTGATCGTAGTTGGTAGTGTATTGTATAGTTTGCAAGCTATGTATTTAGAGTGTCTTTGCCCGAAGGTGGTTTTGAAAAAAGGAGTTTGGAGAAGTTCGTTGTTTTTGGCTCGGGTATTGTGTATTGTTTGTGTAGCTTTGTATGGTGTTTTATTGTTTTTGTGTAAATTAAGTAATATGGATCTTGAGTAGAGCTGTTTTATGTCCATAACGTTGAAGGAATTGAAGATAGTATCAGTGCTGGTAGTAAGCGGCATTTTAAGAATTATTTTTATGATTAGTTAGTTTACGCGAACGTATCGCACTATTTCCAGTCTTAGATCTAAATTACCTACCTGGTCGGCGTTTTGTCCATACGAACATATTCTCCAATTTCCCCTCTGGATTTTGACACTAGTGCAAATATTTTTTAGTGTACCAAGGAAATCGATAATTAGCGTGTCGGTACGTTTCGCTTTTTGGATAAGTTACTTCTAACAGAAGTTAGGACCCTTTTAAAAAGGTTGAAATTGCCTGGTTTGAACCCCATCAACAGACGTTCAGTATACAAGCTAGACAATAGATATATCTTATCCTAATATATAAAACAAAGTCGGGTTAGTTACACTATTTATAACTCAAGATCGGCTGGACCGATTTTGATGATCGTTGGATTTGTCTCCGCCCCGGATAACAGAATAACTATTAAAACATCGCAAAAATTCATGAAAAAGAAAGTTATGAAGAAAAATATTTTTTTCGTTCATTTTGTATGGAACGAATTCTCATATTTTGAAAGAACTGCGGCAATATTGTGATAGGTATAATATTTAACTATGCGTGAATTCCAAAAATTCTAAAACGTCAAATGTCAATGCGCTGATAGTTTCGCTTTTGTTCTTAATCATATAATCCTGCCCCTCTTTCTTACACACTAAATGTCAATAGTCGAAAATGAGACAAACGGTTAACGTATATCTCTGCACCCCTCCATAGGAAAAATGCAATAATAATAAAACTCTAAAGCGAAACGCATTTTTTTAACGTAAGCTCCACTCAGGACCTATGTCATCTTAGGGGATGCTGTGTGGAGGGTCTTTTTAAGGAAGGGTAGGATAGGAAGTTCTGGGAAGGAAAAAGGCATGAGGGGTGGGTAGGAATCTGGAGGTCAGTGTATCCGGCAGTGAATCCATCCCTTCAACTGCGGTGCAAGGCCATTGCCTTGACCGGAATTGACCTTTTACCTTGACCTTTCCAGCCGGACTCTTTCGACCCATGGTCGAGAGAATCCGGCTGGAAAGGTCAAAAGGCCTCCCTCAATCAGTCTCTCTCGATCCGACCCGCCAAGCAGGTGGGCGGACGCATCCGCCGCCAAGACCCGCCCAAAAGTCACCCCATGAACCCGGGCACCCCGCTAAATCACCAAACGTAGCGAACCACTTGGGGTGACATGTGGCAGAGGTGTTGGTTATCCAATAAATGGTTCCCGGGGCGGCGGCACCCGTACCCGCTTCCTTTCGAAATTCCCGTAAGTAAGTGGAAAAGTAAGAAAATCACAAAAATGTAAATCCGTACACAACGCAATCTCTGATACGGACAAAAACAAAACACGGACACTTGGGCATCGATAATTGCTTCATTGTGTAATTTTTACTTAATTCAACAGTTATTGATTCTGAGGCGGTACGAAGTTCGTCGGGTCAGCTAGTTATATATAATTTAAAAATATATATATATATACGGACATAGAATATTATTTTCTTATTATACAGTTGATGCAAAAACTCGATTTTGCCGATTTCATTTAGGTATTACCATCAGCGTGAGGTGCAGTTGTATCTTTCGCTTAGTATTCGGAGCAGTCCTGAATTTGTCAATAGGCCGTATAGGCCGCAGAGGGACGGCAGATTTCAGGGGGCGGCGCCAAGTCTACAAAGGAATTATTATGATAGGTGGCAACTTCTAAGAAGGAGGAAGGGCGGCGCAAATGAAGTGGCCTATACTTATGAAAAGTGTAAAAGTATAAATCCGCCACTGATTCGGGGGGGGGGGGGGGGCAGTGACAGTGAAATCTACAGTTAAATAAAAACCAATTATTCAAATTTCTCGGCGACCATGTTTGCTCTAAAAAAACTTATTTTTTTTATTAGTCACAAAAAAGATAAATGATTTACAAAACATTTTATACAGTAATTAATTACATAGTAGATGTATTTGATGTACGCCATAAATAAGCAAGGCTTGTATATATGGGGGGTGTTATTATATTGGTTTTGTTTGATATGTAAATTATTTGTGTTTGGTTTGTATATGTACAGCCCCATCCTATAACGCCGTATTGTATAATTGATTGACAGAAAGCGAAGTACGTGGTTCTAAGTAATTTTTCGTTTAAAATTTCTCTATATTTAACATATTTATGTACAGATCAATCGATATGTTTAAAATTGAATAATGATGTGCCTGCGTGTACTTAGTGTACTCATGATTCATGACATTGGTGAGTACTCAGTACTCAGCTACAATGTCCCGCCCTTTCCAGATAACATTTTTTCAAGTCCAATGTTATTCCGATGAACGATGATAATGACGTACACGTAATATTATCTCTTTTATTGTTTGCTAACATTCCTTCATTACGATTATTACAGCTGCTCGATAATCCACAAAGAGGGAATTATTTCGATGGTACTTTATTATCCGGGATTACGCTGCACTTTTAGTGTTATTGAATAACAATTCGTAATTTCCTTTTATCTTTTATTATGAGGTGAACTTTCAATAATATTTTTTTATTATGCATTACTAAAGTTTTATTAAAAAATAATCCGATGAATGATAAATTTTATTTACTCAACATTGGAAAAATCTCGTAAAATCGAACCTCTATTGACTGAACGTAGCGAATTTAGTATTTGTTTGTCTCTATTTTTTTTATTACGTTCCGGTTCCGGTTCAAGATGGTCGCCGTTATGGATATTACTTTTTTATCCAGCCAGAGTTTGAATGATCGTGGTTTCTTCTATGAGCTGTCAAATCGTAATAATCAATACGAAGGTACCTACCGGGCTGAAGGAAGTTTGAAAAAATATTCGTTATGAAGGCGGTGACATTTCTTTGGACAAGCTGTATAATTCCTTATTTGAAAGTTTTTGATTTATTAAATAAACTATTAAGTAAGTTTATTTAAAAAATCATAGTTCCCCCCCCCCTCTCCATTGTTCCCCTCCCCCCTCCCGGATTCCTCTCATGCCTTCCTTCCCTGCCTCTAAACTGTATACATATTTTTAAAACTACTCGCGCGCCACCTATTTTAATTGTTTAAAAAAATTTCATAACGCCAGTGCTCACCATTAAACCTTCGCGGGAGTGCGCACAGCAAATCACCAAAGTTTCATACCAATCAGTTAAATTGCGACATTATTTTCTTTAGGCACACATTTTAATGAATCACTGAATTGAATACTGTTACTAAGTCGCTAATTTCTAGTGCAATGATGTCAAGAAATTAATTTATATGTAGGGAATTAATACATTGGATTTTTTTATAAATCTGAATTGCTTATTCCCAATGAAATTAGTTAAAAAAATAAGTACGAAGAAAATATATCGGTAGTTTTATGTTTATTTTTAACGACCTTTTTTATTTGGTTTCTGTTTAAAAATAACTGTTATTTTCTTGATAATCTTCGACCTTGCATATTTAACTTTCATACATGTATAATATCTTTAATAAAGCATAATAAAATCAATTTTATACGTTTATTTAACTTAATAAAAGAAGATTAAAGTTCACAAAAATTGGTTTTATTATACTTTATTAATAGGAAGGAGTTTCAATTAACAGTTGAAAGAAAATACATCATCAATCATATTAACTTCGGTTGTTTGTGACATGAAATGTTTGACGTTAAATGTTTCTGCGTTAAATTATTCCCGTTCAACGAAATTTTAATCTTCTCAAAGTGGCTGCGATCATGCGGTTAAACAAAGGTAAGGGGTCACGTATGTAACGTGGGAATCGTAGGGCTATTAGCCTGCTTAGTTCAGTCGGCAAGCTGTACGGAAGGATATTAATTGAAAGGGTAAGAAATGAAACAAATGATAAAATATTGGATGTGCAAGGTGCCTTTATGAGTGGAAGGGGGTGCATGGACCAGCTTTTCTCTTTGCGAATGCTCATTGAGAAGTTTCTGGCCAAAAACCAGAAACTTTTCTGCGCCTTTGTAGATCTACAAAAAGCATACTAACGAGTAGACAGGAAAAAGTTATGGAAGGTGTTGTCCAAGTATGGAGTGAATATAAATCTCATACAGGCAATTGTCTCTCTATATGAGAAAGCGTTGCACGTGTTAATGCTCATTGAGAAGTTTCTGGCCAAAAACCAGAAACTTTTCTGCGCCTTTGTAGATCTACAAAAAGCATACTACCGAGTAGACAGGAAAAAGTTATGGAAGGTGTTGTCCAAGTATGGAGTGAATACAAATCTCATACAGGCAATTGCCTCTCTATATGAGAAAGCGTTGCACGTGTTAGGGTGAACGGTAGTTTTACGGGGTGGTTTGACATCACAAAAGGTGTTAAGCAAGGCTGCGTAATTTCACCATGGTTATTCAATCTGAATGTGGGTAATTGTATGCAAGAATTGAAAGAGGTGGGCATGGGCGCGAAATTGAGTAATCTGAAAGTATGTTGCTTATTGTATGCTGATGATGCGGTGCTGATTTCTAACAGTATGGAAGATCTACGGTCTCTCATGCCTAGGATGAACTAAGTATGTTTGAAGAATGACTTAATGATGAATTTAAGTAAGTCTAAATTCATGGTGTTTGAAAGAGAGAGTAAGAAAACAGTGTGCAATATAGTTGTGAATTATGAAAACTTGGAGCAGATGGATGAGTTTGTGTATCTGGGTAGAGATGGGAAGGCTGATAGAGATATTGAAAGAATTGTAAATGCAGGTAACTCCATTAATAGAGGGCTGAATGCAGTTGGCGCTAATAACTGTCAAAAGAAGCGAAGCTAGCAGTCCACAATTAAGTCCTGGTACCTATCCTGATGTATGGCAGTGAGGCATGGAACTGGCAGAGGAAGGATGAAAGCAGACTGAATGATGTTGAAATAAGATCCCTGAGGGGTATGTGTTGTAAAACCATGTATGATCGTGTGAGAAATGTGGAGATCTGCAAAGAATGCAAGGATGATGTAAGCGTAATGAGTAAGATTAAGAAAGGGACCCTCAGATGGATTGGGCATGTAGAGCGACTGAATGGAGGAAGTAGTGTAAGAGTATGATATAGAATACGACGCAAATGTGAATGGTAGAAGAAGTCGGGGACGCCCGAAAAAGACTTTTTTTTTACATTAGCTCCACACAGGAGGCACCGAGGAAAACAATTTCCCTAAGGGCCTATGTCATCTTTGGGGATGCTGTGTTTAGGGTTTTTAAGGGAAAGGAAAGAGAAGAAGATATGGGAAGGAAAGAGGTATGAGGGGTGGGTAGGAATCTGGGGGTCAGTGTGGCCAGGAGTGACGGACATATGAATCTATAGCTCACACTGCCGTGCAAGGCAAAGGGTCGGGAGAAACCGGCTGGAGAGGTCAAAAGGCCTCCTTCAATCAGTTTCCTCCGATCCTGCCCGCCACGCAGTGGTTGGGCAAACGTATCCGCCACCAAGATCTAGACAAACCTCATCCCATGAACCCGGGCACCCCCGCTAAGTCACCAAAAATAGCGAACCACTTGGGGTGACCTGTGGCAGGGGTGTTGGTTGTCCAATAAATGTTTCCCGGGGCGGCGGTACCCATATCCGCCTCCCAAATTGTGAATGGAATTAATGAATCTGGTGAATCAGATACATGAGACGGGCCATGTCAGGAGTCAGAATAATAGAAGAGTATGAGACGATGTATGAATGTGAATGAGGCAAAGAGTGTGTGTGCCAAGACCGAGTTATTTCTGTCACCGTCTCCGAGTCACCCTCCTCTCTGCCTACCCCTGCAGGGAAACGGCGTGATGGTTAGTTAATTAGTTAGAACTGATTGTGATAACAATAAATTCAGACAAACGATTATTCTATGCATATTTGAAACGCAAAATTTTGTCTTCTTTCTAGTCAACAAAACATAATTGTATTACGAGTATAAATAAAATTGATAATATTTGTTTCTGAAAGGCAATGATCCTGAGACATTTTATAAATACTTTCACCTTCGCAAATCCTGCAACTATGATGTCCCGTGATTTTTTACGTGTTAATAATAATTATCATTCTATAATAATGTCACTTCCGATCAAGTATGTAAATATCGTACTATTTTTGACAGATAGGTGAGACAAGGAACTGAGATAACGTTAGCTATTATCCAAAGAAATTTATCTTTTATTTTGTTTTTTTTTTTGTAGTTACTTGAGAAATAAGGCCAATGGCTATCTTTATTTAATGTGAAAAGAAACAGACATCTTTATGTGCATAATTAAAAATACTAAATGTTATCATTTTATTTAAAATATTTAACTTAAAATTAAGACTTTCCGAACTCCTGCAACAATAGGCGCAAAATTACATTGCTCATTCTCCTAAGGGGGCGTACATTAATTACGTGAGCTCAAAAGGGGGGGGGGGTCCAGCAAAATCTCACGTTACTTGAAAATAATATACGAGTGGCCCAAATTTATCTCACCAAGGGGGGGGGTCTAGATCGGAAGAAAAACTTCTCACGTAATAGGTCACTTGCATGGATTTCATAACGACTTTGAAAAAAACGTGTGGATAGATTTTTTTAATAAGATTACGAAAATGTTACAAAATTTTTTAGAATTGTACAGTTTTTTTTTTTAAATAAATAAATCCATTATTTGGGCTCGTGACGTCACTACATGAAAATGACCCGTCTCCGAAAATGTTCCTATTAATTTTGTAAAATTCCACACTGATTTGTTTTTTTTTATATGGCATCACTTTGATTTCAGGCGAATTTTTAAATTTGACATTTAACGTTCACTAGATTTATTGTTTGTTCTCAGCGAACTTATCATTTGGTTTGACTTTTTGACAGATGTGATGAAGAGAACCCCGTACATTTAATTTTGTCCGTACGTGTTTTAGAGGTATAATGGTTGTGGTGTTAATTTTAACAAAATCAAATTTTATAATATTCTTATTATTATTATAATTTACAAGTTCAAGTATATTATATTGGATTTAGTAATATAGACGTTGTACATTATAATGATTTATGAACAATAAGATTGATCGAGGAAAAAAATATTAATGAGATGTAATATTTTTGGTATGCCTTGTTATTCCCCTGTGCCCTTTCTTCTGGAAAACGTTCTTTTTTTAAAATGATTTTCGGCTATGTAATTATCGTTTTTTCGCACCTATAAAATTATGTCCCGTCTTTCCGGTTTATAAAAAATGGTCTGATTTTTCGGATTGAAATTTTCAAAAAATCGCCAGGGTTACAAAAATATGATTAAAAAAAAATAATAATACAGAATGTCTTAGAATATTTGCCTAAACCGGATTTTTTTTAAATGTGATGCAAGTGACCTATTAATGCATGCCCCCTAAACAGCGGTTTTACGTATGGAAAGTAATACTTTTGTAGGTTACATTGACATGTTTGATGTTAACTTTTGCATTTTGTGGACTATATTAAAAACCATTTCCAATCATATTCTTAAATCATCGGTTGTCTCTTTGTAAACCTATCTGATCACAATTTTTTTTTAAATTTTGTTTCTTGTATTTTTATTTCATGCATATATTTTTTAGCTAATTTAATATTAGTTTTATTTTTCCTTTCTCACGTTAAAGTAATACTCCCGTAAAATAAATAATTAATTAACGTTTTAAATCTTATCTATACAAGGAAATATTAATAAGTGGGAGTCCCTCTTACCTACCTTTGTCTTATAATTTACAAGGAAACATTTCATTGAAATTTTAAAATATTGCGAAAATATTGTCTAATATTCCTTAATCCTTATCAATTGTGTTTTATCTCCAACGGTATTAATTTTATCTAATTCCATTCATAAAACGATAAAATGTTCGCGATAATGTGATCAATAATTTCCTTTAAAACTTTAAAAAAATATTTTTTTATTGAAATTGTTTTATTATTTGATATTGACATGATGAGTACCTAGGTACCTACATTTTTAATACGGTTTCATCATCGAAATTACCGGCATAATATTCATGTCATGAATTTTTACTATTTTCTAATTTCTTGCAATGAAATTGGGGCGCCTAGTCACCATAAATTGAATTTTTATCAGAGTAAATGATAAAAATTCAATCATTAAATTTTTTACTATAATACATCTATTTTCAAATGTCTTTTAAAAGCATTTATTTGGTTTGTCTGCGAATTCAACCTTCCTACGCGGGAACTGAATTCGACATCTCTATCAACAGCGCTAAATCTCGAATTGACAAAACTGACATTTATTGCGCACCTTAACTGTTGTAATGTCCTCTAATTTCAGAGATATGCGTATATGTCCGCGTGTGTATGTGTGATTGCCATCAAAAGTTAATAGAATTTATTGTTGATATGTGTGATTGCCATCAAAAGTTAATAGAATTTATTGTCGTCAACATGGAGTTTATATTCCGAATTTCAGGTCGATCGGATGTCGGGAAGTGGGTTATTTTACACTTCCAAGATATTGCTTCATTTTTTTTTATTTTTTTTTATTCATTTTGTTTATTACAGGTTTGTTTTACATGGTTTTTCGACTACCAAGATAGGAAAATGCCCGTATTATGGTAGTCGAGATAACAAACACACAAACAAAAGTGAAATTCAAATAATTGTATTTAATAAACAAAAAAATTAACAAAACAAAAAAACGACTTAAAAAAATGCACTAAAAAGTAAAATAATAATTTCGTATTCTTCTACAACTTCATAATCAACTTACTTTTTCTAATCATCAATATGTAGGTACGATTGTTACTTTTGGAGTCGGTGTCAGTCAAGGTAGGTTTGTAACTACGTACATAGTTATAGGTGAGATGTGCTTGTGTCGCACAAGCGACTTGCTGACACCGACTCTAAAAGTAACAATCGTACCTACATATTGATGATTAGAAAAAGTAAGTTGATTATGAAGTTGTAGAAAAGTACGAAATTATTTTTTTTACTTTTTAGTGCATTTTTTGAAGTCGTTTTTTTGTTTTGTTAAAAATTTTGTTTATTTTTTGATTTTTAGGGAATCTGAAGTACACTAACTAATTTGTCTGAATATGGGTAAACCTACTAAACGTGCTGCTCATATGAGACAGACATAATTTGAGCATAACGTCAAATTAAGAGATTCGACCGAGTTTCGTTAATTTATCATGGATCCGATAATTAGAACCTAACCAAACTCTCATCAAATTACCCTTGAAGTACATCCTTTCCAATAAAAAAAGAATCATCGAAGTCGGTTGGCGTGATATTGAGTTATTCGTCCATTTGTCGCGCACATACTTAATGAAAATTTAAGACTTATATGGTTTTCTCATGGATGCCATTGTCGGAACTGGACCAAATTAAAAAGGGACTACATGGAAAGCACCAGCTTTCAAATAAAAAAGAATCATCAATATCGGTTCACCCAGTCAAAAGTTCTGAGGTAACAAACATAAAAAAAAATAATAATAATAAAAATCAGTCGAATTGAGAACTTCCTCCTTTTTGAAGTCATTTAAAAATGAAAAATTTGGCGCTAAAACTTTGACTTTCGTTTAAAACTGGCCTGCAAAAGTATGATTTTATTAGGTTGGTTAAATACAAAGGAAATTTTTTTTACATGAACTCCACACAGGAGGCCCTGAGGAAAATAATTTCCCTCAGGGCCAATGTCATCTTTGGGGATGCTGTGTGGAGGGTTTTTTTAAGGAAAGGAAGGAGAGGAGAGTTCTGGGAAGGAAAAGGTTTTAAGGGGTGGGTAGGAATCTGGGGTTCAGTGTGTCCCGGTCATCGCCTCCAAGGCCTAGACAAACCTCACCCCATAAACCCGGGCACCCTTGCTAAATCACCAAACGTAGCAAACCACTTGGGGTGACCTATGGCAGAGCTGTTGGTTATCCAATAAAGGTTCCCGGGGTGGCGGTACCCATTCCCGCCTCCCAAATTAAACAAAATAATTTGGGTTGTTGTTGTCGGTGCATTATTGTGCGTAATGTGTAAAATTTTGATAGATCAAAATCTGAATAATTATTTTTAAAGTTTACTGACGGTGTTCATTCGAAGGGAATTTCTGATGGTCTCTTGATTATTTTTAACATGCAATGATCCTGAGGCAAATATTTTATTTCAACTTCACAAATTCTACAATTATATTAACCCGTGATTTTTCAGTGATCTGCCTTCAAGGGCGGATTTTGGGGGGTGGGGCACAGGGGCACGTGAAATAAACTTGATGTATGATACTTGAAGTATCGTACTTCAAGTTTATTTCTAACAGTAATTATTGATTTTTTTCACACCCGTGAAGGTTTCTATTTATACTGGTGAGCTCTGGCGTTATGAGTTTGTATACAAATATTGCAATGTAGAGTTGTTTGAAAAATGAGTGCATTTCATTTAGTTTAGCGGCAGGGAAGGAGACATGAGAAGAGGAACTCCGGAGGGCTGGGGGGTTCGTGGTAGGGGGGATACGGAGTGGGAAGGTGGAAGGGGAACGCGGGTTGGGAAGGGGACGCGGGAGGGGAATGGGCGCGATAACAGGTAAAGGATACACGGAGAAAACTAATTTATTTCTTTGAGTGGCTTGCAACGCATGCCGGGAACTCGCTAGTATATATATATAAAAATCAAAATATGTTTGTTTCTGAGTTGAATGAATGAATAAATCAATCAATTAATTAATTAATTAATGGATGGATGAATGAATCAATCAATCAATTGATGAATGAATGAATCAATTAATGAAGGAATGAATTAACGAATGAATGAATGACTCAGTGGTATTTCCACCTATGCGAGCGAAGCCGCGGGTAAAAGCTAGTTTCTTTATAAAAAGCATTATTTGTTATGTTTACCATTTCTAGCTATACGTCTTCCTGATAATATTGTTATTTTTCAGATAAAACGTAAATTACCTATTATCTTAAACAAACTTGCTTTTGACACCAGTATAATCATTTAGAATATTGCCCCAATGCTCTTCTGTTTTGTTCTATGGCGCACTTTCCAAACGATTAATATTGTTCACAGTTTAATTTTCTTAAAAAAACAATTATCGTAGATCATTGTTTAATTGCGTATTTTCTTAAAACTAATTAATGATTATTAAATAAGTGATGTTACCTACTTATAAATACTTGGAGTTAAGTGGAAGATAGAAGAAGATTATATGATGTGAAAGTGAATAGTAGCAGTCGAAGACGGCCGAGTTTGACTGGCACGATCAAGTGAATCAAATACTTGTGTGGTAAAATGACGTAACATTGATCTTGCCCTGAGTTCAATGCGTTGTATTTATGATAAAGTCGCTTTAATTGATAGTGATGAAATAAATTTTAAAAAATAACCGGGTTAATAGTTGGTGAGTACTTATATATTGCGATTTGCGACCTACATATGGAGCGATATGAGATACGTAGCGGTTATGAAGATGTATATTAAAATATTATACTGTGTGAAGAAGATAATGTATGTAAATTGTGGCACTATGATTCAATTATTCGCAACAAGGCGTGAAAAGCGGCTAATCTTTGTTAATTTATTGTGAACCATCAGGGGCTGCCAAGCGATTTGTTGTGTATTACTCGTTAATTAATTGAGCCCTTGCCCGGAAAAATGTTGTAGCCAACAATAATCTTCTTCCGAGAAAAATGGAAAAAAAACGAAACCAGTTATCTTCTTATATATAAAAATGAATCGCTATGTGTGTTGCTAAGCGCAAATCTCGAGAGCAGCTGAACCGATTTCGCTAATTCTTTTTTTAGAATATTCCTTGAAGTACGAGGATGGTTCTTACGGAAAGAAAAATTAAGAAAATTGCGCAGAAAATGGGATAACGACTATCGCACGTTTGACAGTTCGCGTGTTTGAGAATGACATTTTAAATCAGGATTCTATTTTTGAAAATCTTTAAGTTGATAAATTTATTTAAAGTAGGTACTCCCCTAATAGTTTGAATCGAATCGAGAATTTTAGATATCTTAAATAGGTACCTATGTTAGGTACCAAGTTTAATATACATGAAAAATGGAAATTTGAATAAAAATTGTAAAAGGTGGCACGCGGGCTGTTTAAAAACTGAATGTACTGGGATTGAATATTAAATATTATTGAGGGCGGGGGGCCGTGAGAGGGGGGGAGGGGGGGAGGAGGCAGAGTGGGAACCCCTCTTACACCATGCGA
Organism: Limnephilus rhombicus; assembly: GCA_929108145.2. Classification (NCBI taxonomy): domain Eukaryota; kingdom Metazoa; phylum Arthropoda; class Insecta; order Trichoptera; family Limnephilidae; genus Limnephilus; species Limnephilus rhombicus. The sequence continues at coordinate 22,269,774 of OV815293.1, forward strand.
GCGAAGCCGCGAGAAAAAAGCTAGTGTTTCATAAAATTTTATATTTAAAATACAATAAACATGCAATTCTTAGTTTTAAGCGGAAAGTACTAAAGAAAAGCAATTAAATTTGATAATATAATAAAACAAATATTAATCTTATTTCCACTTGAATTTATTTGACCGGTTTCAGCTTGTTTTTTTTTTACATGAGCTTCACACAGGAGGCCCTGAGGAAAATAATTTCCCTAAGGGCCTATGTCTTCTTTGGGGATGCTGTGTGGAGGGTTTTTTTTAGGAAAGGAAGGAGAGGAGAGTTATGGGAAGGAAAAGGGTTTAAGGGGTGGGTTCAGTGTGTCCTTGTCATTCACCTTCAAGACCCAGACAAACCTCACCCCATGAACCCGGGCACCCCTGTTAAATCACCAAACGTAGCAAACCACTTGGGGCGACCTATGGCAGAGGTGTTGGTTATCCAATAAAGGTTCCCGGGGCGGCGGTACTTAGTCCCGCCTCCCAAACTGAAAAACCATCAACATTTAAAACCATCTTCAGACTGGTACAAATTATTTTTAGTCTACGGTTTATACCTATACATAAAATACGAGTGAGGGTAGATGAGAAGGATTGTCTACAAGGATTTTATTCAATTATATGGGTTTTTAAAATTGTTAGTCGTCTTTGGCTGTCAAATTTCTAATTATTTTGGTTATTCCCATTAATTACCTCGGATTTGTAGCTTACTTCAATATTGTTCAATAATTTATTGTTCAACTAATTTTATTGTTGTCAAATTGTCATTATATTTGTGATGGATGATATGGAATTTTTGATTGATGCGTTGATTTTTTAAGGGACTTATGTTTTACATTGGAGGTGTAATGATCTTACAATGGTTATTATCTATATGAACAAAATATATATTTTACATTAGAATATATCACGAAAACTACAATGGATACCAAAATTTCATAACATAAAATAATAAAACATATACACGCAACACACAAAATCAATATAAAACACGTAAGACTTACAAACACATAAAACATAATATACGCCGATTTTCATTTATTATTTAATTGTTTTTTTTATTTTTTTTTAGTTTATTTATTTAATATAATTTTAATTTTTGATCTCTATTTTAGTTTAAATTTATCTTTATTTTAAATAATTTTCTTTTGTTTTTTCACCAACTTTGTATATTTCTTTTTTTTTCAAACTATATGTATAAATTATTATATTATAAAATGGGGGCCTCAGCACGGGTAAACAACCCAGTGAGGCCAACATTACTGGTTTGTACTATAAAAATTTTGTAAAATAATAATGTATCAACTATAAAAAAATATATAGAAGCGGATATTTAGTAAATGATTCTAATTTCTTATTCATCACAAAGTTATGGTCTATTTTTATAGGTTTTTTCAGAATAAGATGTAGACAGCAATTTTCCTCTAATTTTGAACATCAAAGTTTTACAAAATTTCACCAAAAATGGGTGGGAAATGGAGGCGGAGTTGTTTTTTCGAAACCGTATTTAGACATTGACCTTCCCCTGGTTTTAAAAGTCAGGTTTGTAAAATTTCATCCACCTTGGAATAAAACTTAAGATTTGCATGGATCTCATAAGGGGCCGTTCAAGTATTACTTAACGCACTTGGGGGGGGGGGGGTCTTGTGAAACGTTACTGTGCGTTACGAGGGGGGGAGGGGGGTTTCGAACAACGCGTTACGTAACATGTTTTTCTTTATTTAGATTTAAAAAACCAGGGAATTAAAATCTTCCAAGTTGGCAATATTTTTCGTTCTTGAAATCTCTTGTTTAATTTATTACCGCAAACGTGATTAAAACACGAAAAAAGGTATTTAAGCGACTTTCCAGTACTTTGCGCAACTTACTTGTGACTTTCAGGTAAAAATGGTCACTTGGGCGGTACGTAACGTTTAGGGGTGGGGGGGGGGGATACGGAAAAACGTTACGGCGCGTTACTTAGGGGGGAGGGGGGGTCAAAAATCTTCAAAAATTGCGTTACGTAATACTTTAACGCCCCCTAACCACGGCGGCACGCCGCAGACACACAACTTTATATGTTAGAGATTTGTTTAAACCCTTAGCACAATCAAATCAACAAAATTTGTAATTTGCACTCCTCAATACCATTTCAATGGCCGTTCCCAAAACTGCGTGAACCGATCACTGTCTACCAAAATTGAATTTATGGAGATTACCAATTTAAACCGTCACGTTACGCCCCTGCGAGCAACTGTAATTGAAACTAATTTAGCTGAATGATAAAATCAAGGAGGTTAGTTATGGATAAAAACTATTTTGAAAAAAAATATGCTTAAATCTATAAACAATTTATTTATTTATTTCAGCAATTACTAGTTTTACGCAATGGTCTCGCAACGTCATTTCCATCACGAAGAAGTATTTAAATATTAACGCGGAACCTTAACTGTCAATATTTATTATTGTTTTTTAATTGATAAACTAATGTTTAAGAGAAGATTTTTTGCATAGCACAAAGGGTAACAATTATTATAAGCAATAATTATAAGCCTGAAACACTCATCTGCATTGAAAAAATTTTACTTCTTTTGTTTGCAGGAAAAATGTAATAAGCAGTAATTGTTGAATGAAACACTGGTACATATTGAATTATTTGGCGGGTAGGAGATTAGCCGACGTAGCGATGAATATATACGTGAAATCCTATTTAGATACTATTTTGATTAATCTTTACGACGAATCGGCTTACAGCATGAACATCAAAAAATATGCTACGGATGAATCGAAGCTTTTACTAGCTTTTCTGTGTATTGGAATTTTAATAAAATTATTATATACGTAACAAAAAATATAAGTGTAAACCACAAAAAAAAATGTTTTTTCAGGACTTAACTATGAACTAATACAAGAAACAAATTTTTTTAAATACCCCTTTATGGCTAAGACTATTTTTGAGGTTTTCCATGTTCTAACTTTTTTTCGTTCTTATGAAATTATGCACAAAATAAATTTTAAAAAACACTTTTTCGCTTACTAGCCGCGTGCAAAAAGACGCTCGATTTTAAAATTTTGCAGGCACGAGATTCGAAATATTTCTAGGGTTTATATTCCTCTTAAGAGCAGTTGACCGGATATCAGAAGGACGCGGGTTCGAGCCCTGTCGGCGGCATGTATCTTTTCTCGGGAGATTTTTTCAATGTAGCTGAGTGTTTCAGGCTAATAATTATTGCTTTTAATAATAATTGTCAATATTTGAAGTTTCAACAAAAATATTTGATATTCAAACATTTAAGAGGAACGTTCGCGCGCCCCGTTTCGGCCCGTTTCATACGAATCTTAATTTTGGATTTGAGATCAAAATACCGAACCAAACTGAAAAATTATTTTTGTAATCTAAAGGTAGGTAGTACCTACTAGGTACATCAAATATCTAGTACGGATGTGAACTACTTTATTTATTTTTGCTTTATATTATAAGACAAAGGCCGTTAAAGATTTTAATTTTTCATGATTTTAGAGGCAACTGAGGCAATTGTGAATAAATGATAAACATAAAAAAACTCTTATTTATTTTCAAAATATGATGAAAAATAAAATAAAAAATAAAACATCTTATAAAATACGTTTTTTGGATAGTAGTTTTAATTTTAATATATAAACTAAAATGATTTCTTTTATTAATTTTTATTTTATATTTCATCATATTTTTATAATAAATAGAGTAAATTATTTTTTAAATAAAACTTCTTTACGCACGCTTGACTTGGAGAGTAAGCTGGTGAATGCGTGACGAGAGCGTTACGAAAAGTGTGATCGGGCGAGGTGAACGGTCGGGCCTTTACGCACGCTTGACTTGGGGAGCAAGGGCGGATTATTTAGAGAGGGCAGACGGTATTTTTGCGTACTATGGAGATTCCATCACAGTACAGAACAATGTCTTTATTAAACATTTAATTTTTTATTGTTTTGACACTTTCATAAACCTTCCTTATGATACTTTAAGTTTATGACAATTATTGCTTATTTAATAAAGATTTTCTTTTTTATGATATTCAAATAAATTAATCACCAGGGACATGGATACAAAATGTACCACGTGAAAACGAACGTGATTTTCAGCACTCACATCACATTTTACAACCTTGAGCTTGATTGACTGACATTTTAACGTTTTAGTATTCATTGTTTCTAACAATTTCCTTATTTCCAACAAAGACAATGCTTCAAGTATTTCCCTCTATATTTCTATTTATTTGTCGCGCTTACTAAATACCTAATTAATTCTGAACACATTCGTAATTTATTAACTATGCAAAAAATCTGCTGCCGCCCGTTGCAAATTATTTTTTTTTTTATAAATACATGTTATATACATTAAAAAGGAGTTATAATTGATTATTTTTTTGCTGATTAAATTGTCCAAACCTTGAACCAAATTAATTAGATTGATTCGAAACGTTATTGTCTAACATTTTACTCTGGAGAGTCTCAAAGAAATAAACGCTCGTTCGGTACCAAGTTAGGGGCAAGTTAGTGATTGAATTGAAACCATGCAGTTTCACAGTTTGATTGATTAGTCTTATCTTCCAATTTTTATTTTTATTTTGTTTACTCTTTTTTACGCCCATTGGGCTTTTACATTTGGTAAATAATTTATTACATTACAGTGGATTAAAATTGGATACATTTGAAGAAAATAATAAACTAAAATTATCACAAATAATACATAATTATCACAAATAATAATTAACATATAAAAATTGTTTAAGAGGGCATTACAAGAGAAAGCCTGAAATACGTCATTTTCAAAAAAGTTTTTAGACGTATTGACTCTTTTCCACAAAAAATTATAAATGGATTTCGAAAGATTGTTCTTTTATCTAGCATTCGTATGTAATAAATTTTTAGAATTTTTTTTAATTTTTAGTATAATAAGGTTATTCCATAGGTCGTTGGCAGATTTGTTAAATTTTCAAAAAAGTTTTTGTATTATACCACACCCATTTCAAATAATGTAATCATGCAGTAAAATAAATCAATACATTATCTAGCAAAGTTATGTATTAGAATTTTAATTTTAGTTTCAATAAAATCATTAAAAAATATGTACGTACATGTGTTTCTTGACGAAAATTGGTCCATTTGTGTATTTATTTGCGCACTTACAAACTAATATATTTCAGATTTTTTTAACATTCTTATTAAATTTAGACATTATTGAAAAATGATATATACTTATAATCAAAAAATAACTACAAAAAGTACACTATTTTAATAGTTTTATCATCACGCCTTTCAGCATTTTTGGATGAAGGTATAAATTAAAGCTAATTTGGATTGAAATAAATTCGATATTGAGTTATAATTTTAAAAAGCTGGTACGGAGAATAATTAATCTTTCTCATTGTAACCGTCCTGCACGATCGGAAGAACAACTTTCGACGAAATGTGGATTTTCGTCCGCTGGCTGGTTAAACGCTCTTAAGTATGTTTTAAGCATAGAAATTGTAATATTAAAATATCGATATCATTTGTATATGTACTCATATTATTTTATTTTTTTTATTTCTTGCTTTAGCAATCCCGATGAGTTACAGAACTCATTTTAGGATGGGAGGAACTTCACAAATTAGAAATTCATTGGAGGAAATAGTTACAATTTTACAAAGGTATTTTGATATTAAAAATAAAAGTTTCACATACAGTGTAGATTTTAAACAAAAGACAGGTTAAGTAGAAACAAACAAAAATAGACAACAAATAAAGAAATAAAGAAACAAGATTATAAAAATATGGATGATTATGATTACAGATCCACGAAAAAGAAAAGGAGAGAAACAAGACAGAATAGAACATGACAATAGTTTCATCCTTAACCCTTAAACCTACTTACAAAATATTATTTTATTATACTCTGAATTTTTTTATTTTGTTGGATTCCCCTGTACATATCTGGAAGTGAATTATAAGTGTTTAGGCAATATAGTTCAGAGATTTTATCCCATATTTTGTAGTGTGTGCTTGAGGTACGCGAATTTTATTGCTATTTCGAGTGTTGTGAGTTATGAGTGTGGATGTCTTTATTGCAAAGTGGCTTGAAGTTAGTGAGTTGATTGTTCTCTGATATGGGGGTCCTATGGAAGTCCAAAAACATTTCTGAGAGCTCGGTTTTCAACCACCTACAGATCAGCTTTCAATTTCTTTTCAACCCAGTGGCGTAGCTAGCATGGGTGGTATCCGGGGCGGATAACGTGGTGTCATGAGAGTTGGGAATCTACGATCAGACCCAAATATTTTATGTTCATTTTCTTAAATATATTTTTATTTTATATTTGCTAAACTCTGTATGCAAGGAATTGACGAGCTTGCCACATATGTTTGTGAGTGGTGACATTGAAATAGGTCCTGTGTGAAATTAATTTACCATTTAATACAAGCATTCTTGTATATCTGATGAATACAATTTTTTTTTTAAATTTCCAGTGGCGCAACGCACTCCCGACTATGCATCTACTCCGGGGACGGGAAACTCCTGTCCAGCATAGCAGGGCCCGGCACTAACTACTGGATGCTCGGTGTGGACGAGACAGCCAATAGGATAGCAGAGATGGTGGAAAAGGGCAAGCAGGAAGCTAGCATCGACCCCATGACAGAGCTGGACGTTCTGGTGAGTTCGACCTTATTATATAGTCTGTATACAGGCAACGCGGCACAGAGATATCAGAAAGTATTTATAGGTACATATTATTCAGGTTGTGTTAACACCTATATGAAGAATTTTAACCAGTGATTCCTGAGAATATTTGGAGGAAAAAATATAGATGTCATTTTGGGGTCTGATGACATTTTTTCATTTTATTTTTATTTATTGGGTATACCGCAAAAGAGTCCCAACTGCTCCCACCTGGTGCCAGTGAGACTATGGCTGAAGGTAGTGGGAAGGGAAAGAGATTGGGAAGAGGAAAGCACCCTCAGATGCTGTGTGGAGGATATTTTTATGGAAAGGATGAAGAGGAAGTCCTGAGAATGAAAAATGTGGTTGGAAGGAATCTGGAATCTATCCATCCTACTGCAATATAAAGCGATGGGTCGAGAGAGTCCGGCTGTAGATGTGAAAAGGTCTCCCTCAACCAGTCTCCCGATTCTGCCCACGTGCAGGTAGACGTTTGTCTACCTGCACGTGGTAGACAAACGTGCCGCCAAGACATAGACAAACCTCAACCCGTGTACACAGGCACCGCTGCTAAGTCACTTAACACAGCGAACCACTTGGGGTGACTTATGTGTTGGTTATCCAATAAATGGTTCTCAAAGCGGAGGTACCCATACCCGCCTCCCAAATTATGTCTTTAATTTGCTTTATGTATTTACCGCACAAGAGTCCCAACTGCTCCCATCTGGAGCCAGTTAGATCATGGCATCCCCAATCGGGGTATGTTGTGAGGCTTAAGGTAGTGGGGAGGGGAAGGAGATGGGGAAGAGCAAAGCACCCATTCAAGAGAAATTACGTTGGTTAGTTTAGTTTAGGTTAGGTTAGATTTGTCGAAAGTTGATAAACCGTGCAAATATCCTCACAAGTGTGAGTTATCTCTACGGCATCACAAGTGTTCTTATTTAATATTAACTTTGCCCGAAAAATGCTGCCATTCGTAGAACACACCCTCTGCACTTGATATTCGCAGCGAGCCCATTTGCCGATAAAAACAACAGAGAAATGACGTACTGTTATTAAAACAATTAATAACACATCAATCTAACGAAGATAAGTTTCCTGGTAGGTAGGTAGGTACTCAGAAACACGAGTATTGAAGTAAAATATGATGTGGCTCGTTGTTAGAATAATAAAATGATAAGAGCTTGGAAAACTAATAATAAATACGCATATACTGTTTTCCGAATGTTTTAAAAATAACGCAAAATTGTCTATAAGTCGGGAAAGGTTGCGTCAAGGTTTGTAGAAAATGCTTTTAACACGGTTTAGCTCACGCGGGCCTTTTTGGAAAAAAAACTCATCAGGCCGCTTTTGAAATTCCGAATGGTGAAAAACAAAAGCGTGGTGTAAAACGTGAAGCGTGAAGCGTGGTGTAAGCGTGCCACGAAGCGTGGTGTAAAACAAAAACGAAAGCTTGAAGTGAAACATTGCTACTTGTATTGCAGTTAATTCAAATCTTCCTGCAGGATGGACATGGACTGCAAGTTACGTCATTAATCAAATTATTTTGAATAATTGCATATTATTCAAAATAATTATCAACAGTATTATTGACTCACTTTTTGTTACAACTCACCCAGTTCAACATCACTTCACAAGAAGACTCCGAAATAATTAATTGCTGATCCTCAATCAACACCACTAATTGTAGATACCTACCATTCTCCTTTGTCTAGGATGTCGAAACTTGTCAACTAAAGTCAAAGCATTAAGTTTTTTGATGTTGGACGGGTTGTTTCACAGATTCAAATTTCAAAGTCAGTCTTACGGCCGTCGTGGTATTGGGGTAAGGCTCGCGACTAGCGGCAAATCCCGGCGTTCGGGTGTAAAATTTATTTAATTGATTCATGTTATTTCATAATTTATTCATTTAAAAATACTATGAAGTATATTTGCTGCACGTTCCAGAGCGGAAGGTAGGTACACTCCGTTGGACCACCATTCAGAATTGAAACGTTGCTTTTTTTTTTACATGAGCTCCACACAGGAGGCCCTGAGGAAAATAATTTCCCTCAGGCCCTTTGTCATCTTTGGGGAGGCTGTGTAGAGGGTTTTTTTTTAGGAAAGGAAGGAGAGGAGAGTTCCGGGAAGGAAAAGGGTTTAAGGGGTGGGTAGGAATCTGGGGTTCAGTGGGTCCTGGTCATCTGCCTCCAAAACCTAGACCAACCTCATCCCATGAACCCGGGCACCCCTGCTAAATCACCAAACGTAGCGAACCACTTGGAAATGGCTTTAGCCGTGTGTGGTGACTAGATCTAAATAGCCAGGTACTTCCCCACCTTCCTCTTCCCCATCTACTCCTCCTCCGCACAGCCTTAAGTCTCACAATATACCCCAATTGGCAAAGCCGTAGTCTCATTGGCTCACGGGAGCAGTTGGGGTTGAAATAAAACTTAATTCCACTTAAGAGCGTTTAACCAGCCAGCGGACGAAAATCCACATTTCTTCGAAAGTTGTTCTTACGATCGTGCAGGGCGGTTACAATGAGAAAGATTAATTATTCTCCGTACCAGCTTTTTAAAATTATAACTCAATATCGAATTTATTTTAATCCAAATTAGCTTTAATTTATACCTTCATCCAAAAATGCTGAAAGGCGTGATGATAAAACTATTAAAATAATGTAATTTTTGTAATTATTTTTTGATTATAAGTATTTATCATTTTTCAATAATGTGTAAAGTTAATAATAATGTTAAAAAAATCTGAAATATATTAGTTTGTAAGTGCGCAAATAAATACACAAATGGACCAATTTTCGTCCAGAAAAACATGTACTTACATATTTTTTAATGATTTTATTGAAACTAAAATTAAAATTCTAAACATGCGTTTGCTAGATAATGTATTGATTTATTTTACTGCATGATTATATTATTTGAAATGGGTGTGGTATATTACAAAATCTTTTTTGAAAATTTAACAAATCTGCCAACCACCTATGGAATAACCTTATTATACTAAAAATTAAAAAAAATTCTCAAAATTTATTACATGCGAATGCTAGATAAAAGAACAATCTTTCGAAATCCATTTATAATTTTTTGTGGAAAAGAGTCGATACGTCTAAAATCTGATTTGAAAATGACATATTTCTGGTTTTCTCTGGTAATGCACTCTTAATTTATTTGTGACCGTTGCCAGTTTAATCTTGTTTTTTTTTTTTTTCAGTGAATGCCGCACAAGAATCTCAACTGCTCCCGTCTGGAGCCAGTGAGACTATGGCATCCCCAATTGGGGTATGTTGTGAGGCTGAGGGTAGTGGGGAGGGGAAGGAGGTGGGGAAGAGGAAGGTTGGGAAGTACCTGGCTATTTAGATCTGGTCACTAAACACGGCTAAAGCCATTTTCAAGCAACGTTTCAATTCTGAATGGTGGTCTTACACCAGGGCGATACTGATAGTATCTTCCACTCTGGAACATGCCGCAAATATACTATATATTATTTTAAATGAATTAATTGTGAAATAATACAAATTAATCAAATAAAATTTATTTGCGCATGCCGGGTTCGAACCCGCGATCTCCGGATTGTGAGTCAAGAGTCTTACCCACTGGACCACGGAGGTCGTCTTCAGATTGGGTAATAATTCATTCGGTAAACCAGTCTGAAGATGGCTTTAACAGGCTTAAACCAGTTACGGTCACAAATAAATTAAGTGTAAAAAGCTTTATTTGTTTTAATATATTTTTCTGTATGTACATTTTTTTCATTACTATTCGCGCATAAAATATGTGCTCTCATTTAATATGTAACTCATATTTTTTATATTACAATAAAAAAATTTAAAAAAATAAAAAATTTCGTAGTAATTTCTATTTTTCTTTCTCTTTTGTGAACTGTAAAATAATAAATAAATTGTGTTACTCCCGTAAATAGCACTGTGACAGTCATTTTTACACAAATTGCGCCCATCAAAAACGCTCTCAAGCCTTAAACGTTGAAAAAGGGTTTTCCAATGTCCTTAAAAAGAATGTGTAGTAAAAATCTATAAACTAATTGCATGTATTCGCACGCTCTAAATGATTTGTTTTAAACTACAGTTGCTATTGGAAGATTTTCATTTAAAATAAACAATAACTTTGTAAATTCCACTTTCATTTTTTATACTTTATGCCGACCGGGTTTAGCTACCGCCATGCTTCTTCAGTGCAGTATAATACTCTACTCAGTGGCGTAGCTAGCATGGGTGGCACCCGGGGCGGATGTCACCCCCCCCCCCCCCCCTCCCCCCGGGGCGTAGTGTCACCCCCCCCCCCCCCTGGTGGCTAGAGAATTTCCGAAGACCGACTGTAATATCTTGGTTACGTATATGCAATATATTGTGGCACCCCTCTTCGGGTGGCACGCGGGGCGGTTCGCCCCCCCCCCCCCCCCCCCCCCCCTCGCTATGCCACTGACTCTACTAAAATGAAGTTACATGTGTTATAGTTAATATATGGTTTAAAACAAAATGGACTCCTCAAGTGAAGAAAGAAGTAGGAATAAGGATAGATGGAGAATAGAATAGAGAACTCCAGGCCAATTTGTTATTTTTTTTATGAATTGACCTTAATAATTCTTACTTAAATAACTTCATTTTTTTTAGAGTTAGTTTTAATAGTTGAGATCATTTTCAAAGTTTTAATTTTTCAAGATCCCCGAAAACCACCGTATGTATGGTGAATCGTGTGACGTCATCACTCCTGAAAAGTTACTATAGGATCGGGCAATCAGCTGATCAACTGCCGCCATTTTGAATTTTGTTGTTCGAAGTATTCTCCCTAGAAGTAGCATTACTATTTTTTTTGTGCAGTAGTTTTTGAATATTTTCAATAATAGAGATAAACTAATAAGGGAACATGCCCATACACGTTTAGGGGAGGGGGGTCTACAAAATACCGCGCTTGGTATAAATGAGCGGCGGGGGGCTTAGGTTTTTAGTCACCGGGGAGGGGGGGTTAAAAATTGCAAAAAGTTGGTCACATAGTATGGGTACGTTCCCTAAAAGATTCCTTTATTTAGGCCTAAATAATGTTTCAATAAACACAACAACTAAATCTCTATAAACAGTATGTAATACGATGACTTGTGTCATACCTTCATTCCCATACAATGACTTTGCGGTGACGTCACGACACGAGGAACTGTGACGTCACCACTAAACATTGTAATAATGCCAACTTGACGGCGTGTTTCTACGACCCGATTAAAAATGGACTTTTTAAGAATTTTTTAAAAACTCTGCATTTAATATTATGAAATAAAACTTATACATTCAGAGTCAGCGTTTATTGGTAATCAGTATTTTTTTAAAGCCATAATGTTTTTCACTGGAGTTCCTTATTGGGAAGGGAAAGGGAATGTTCGTTGTCAATAGGAAACAACCTATTGGACTTTTATTTAAATTTATCTTCCTCTTGGAAAGCTGAAATTGGAAATCACTACATACTTACTGTACGAGACATGGCACTGTAATCGCCACCCGCACAGACGATGTAGTGGGAGGGGGACCGGCTGGCCGTTTCGACGCCTTCGGGAGAAGGGGAGAGAAAGGGTAGGTAGAGGGAAAAGTGGGGTAAATGTAGGGAGAAAGGGAGAAATGGGGAAAAAGCGAGGGAAAACGGGGAGAAATTGTAGGTAGAAAGGGAGAAACGGATCGAAGGCAAGGGGAAGGGAGGTAGAGCGCAGTAGAGGGGTAACCTTCGCCTTGATAAAGGCGTTTCGACAAATTGTAATAGGTTCTTCAGGGTGGGCTGGCCAGAGGAGAGAAGAAGTCCAACTTGCCGTAGGTAAAGGGAGAAACGGGAGAAGGCGAGGGGAAGAAGGGAGGTGGAGCGCAGTAGAGGGGTAACCTGCGCCTTGAGAAAGGCGTTTCGACAAATTGTAATAGGTTCTTCAGGGTGGGCGGTTCGGCCAGGGCCAAGAAGAAGTCCAAGTTTTCCAGTGGTAGATCGGAGCAGGCAGGAGAGAAGGCGAGATGCTGTTGTGGCGTTGAGATCTGGAGCTCTGCCGATCTAGCGCCATATCGGCCGTATTTAAAGGGCTCTGAGCCGGGAGTCTGCCCATACTTAGGCCCTTTTTTCATCTTAATTCTCCGAACTGAGATGAGTTCTAGGAATTTTGGCCGTTAGAGACCTTAAACGCTACTGCGGTTCGTTTTGCTCTTGCCCAACGAAGCAAAAACGCCACACCGTCCAATCTCGCCTTACTCTGACCGCTTCCCCGATACTTCATTTATTTATGAGTTTGCATAGACATGGTAGATTTTTATGAAAATAACAAATTCAAGTATGTAGGTATGTACATAAATCATGAAACTTTGCACAAAATAGAAGGAAGTTACATAGAGCCAATTTGTGCAGGATAAAAATACATAGTTTTGCACAAATTGGGTACATAAAGAGATATGAATGGCTTTGCATAAATTTGAATTTGCGCAAAGGTCAAAGGGTTGTAGGTATGTACAAGAAGGCTTTGCACAAATCACAAATTTATGCAAAGTAACAAAATACGTGTGTAGGTACGTACACAGACGTGGGAAAAGGGGGTGAAGGGGGCAAGTTTTGGGTTTTATCCCTTTGGAATTACTTGACCCCGGCAGCTGATTTATTAATTAATTATAATTTTAAATACAATTATTTAATTGTCAAATCACGTCCGGTACACTTACTACACAAATAATATACGAATACATTATTCTCTATTCTATTTTAATATTTCATTGTGACAAGGATCTCATGCGCCGCGAATAACAAGATCATAAATGTAATAATAACTTGCATTCGTAATTTATAAATGCAAGTGTAAAGATAATACCAATGAAATATGATCATTCATAATATAATATTTGCACCTTTGGAACCTACCTACGCAGTAATGAATAGGTAATAAAGCATTTTTTTATCTTTACTGCTCCCTAATAATAACATAAAGTAGGTATAGTTTCCATATTTCATACTATTCATTGTACATAATGCCAACTGTATGTGAATTGCAATTGTTTCATAAAGTTTATTTGCTTGTTATTATTTTCAATTTATCCTTTCTTTGTTATCATTGTTGTTAATTTTGATACTGCGGGGTCACATTCAATTTCAAAATATTCAGGAAGTATTTTGAAAGGGGCCAAACACTAGAGTTCATCGACCTGAAAATGGCAAAAGTTTTCAAAACCAAAAAGACGAATCGTCCGAAATAATACTTCATTTTGGACAATCGTTCTAGACAAGAACCTTAAAATGTTGCACGGGGGACACACCTTGGCATAAAATTGTAATAGAGCATATTTTTTATATTTCTTCTCAACAGCGTAGCCTATAAAAAATATTTACAGGGGTTACAGCGCGTACCCGAAGAATTTTAACCAGCAATTCCTGAATATATTTGATAATAAAAATGTAGATATCATTTTGCTGTTCGGTGACATTTTTGAAGTGAAAACTTCTTTAGCACCGTTGTGATTAGAAACTCGATGAAACTAAAAGAGGCAAACACATACATCTATAGGATTTAGCACTAGAGATAGAACACTTTAGACACTAAAAAGAGACAAAACACATACATCTAGGATTTAGCCTGCGAGATAATAAGATAGTATAATCGGTCTCCTCTTTGTGCGGTGCTTCGTAGCCTTCCCACTCTTGTCTACTTTAATTTTCTGAAGGTTTCACTTCTACCGCGTTTAAATTGCATACTTTTTTTTTCAATTGCACCTAAAATAAATGTTTCAATTCTGAATGGTGGTCTTTTATCAGGGTGATAATTTGGAGTGTCTAGCATTTTGAAATTCAGCGTAAACAAAAAATAATGTTTTGTATTATGTGATTTTATTAAAAGTATAAAAAGGTTTCCGGAAACCCATTTGATTGTCTCAGAGTCTTTCCAAGGTCATCTATCATTATCCAATTATCATGCACCTTATTGATATGTTGGTATTTGATTCCAGGGGCTCTCTCTGTCGGGCTGCGAGCAGGAAGCGGGCAACAACAAGCTGGAGCGAGCCGTGAAGGCGGTTGCACCGCACGCCGCTCGCGCCCTGCTCGTGTGCTCAGACACCAAGGGCAGCGTGGCTACGGCGGCGCCCAACGGCGGAATTGTCATCATCAGCGGTGAGTACTTCAGACTTCCCTTGGTTCAGCATTCCTTCTGTAATTTCAGGAGCTCTCGTGCTGCCGGCAGGAGGCAAAAATAAAAGTTTGTATAAAATGACCTGCACGGAAGTACAGAACTGCTCTAATGCCTGAGTCAAACGGAGTGATTTTATCGCTGCTGTGGCAAATGATCGCCACTTCTAGTAGCGGCCAGTAGATAGTCTGAACTGCAAGTGAAATGCCCTACGGTCTATAGGTACTGATAACATCTTGAGAAAGCAAGTAGCGATTAGCAACTAACGATTTGAGATATCGGACCAGGCGAGTAACTCGCTACTTGACTAGTCGAAAAGCATTCACATTACGATGCATTATGATCAAGTAGAGTATATTAGTGAGAGGTGCATTGCAAGATGACAGGCTGCTATGCAACAAAGTAAATAAGCTAATTAAACTGATTGTAATACTTATTTTAGAAGAGGTCGGAGAATAAATTAGTGAGATGAAAATAAATAAACTATGGACACGAAAAGGGATTAATACCAGCAAAAATAAAGAATTTTAGAGTAGCATCTTTGTTCGCATGGTGGGGGTCCCTACTCGCCCGAAAAAATAGAACGAAATGGATCGACTCTACTAAAGAGCTGACTAAACTACTCTACTAAAATTGTGGTGTTCGGATGCATTTAGTTACTAATATACTCGCTACTCGACTAAACTACTTGCCCAGTGCGAACGGCTCTTAAGTCACATGCGATATTCGCACGTTTCTAGTGACTAAAATTGAATGTGTTCTAATCTAGTTGCCGCTACGTTTAGCAAAAAAACTACTGGAATGGTAGTGACAAAATCGCCCTATCTGATTCGGGCTTAATATTGCCGGTACCTTGAATGCAATCGACGTTCGACAAGCTCTGTAGAAAAGCGATAAGGGTTTGGCTCTGAAACTAATTAAAAAAAATTGTTGTTTAACCACTTCATAATATTAAGAAAGAACTAATTTTGGTTGTGCCTCTGTCTGTAACTCTGGTAGAATGAACCCTGGAACTTTAACTTTGAATATAAGCTTAATTTTCAAAATTGGAAGTCTTTGTTTGGAGAATCAAGATAAAGTAAACCTACAACGTAATATTTTTAACAGAAAATTATTTTATTGGAACTGATGTGTCAGGAATTCAGATTGTCGCATTGTATTGTCGCATTGTATATTGATGCATTGTATTCAGATGAGACATGCGAAAAAATTACACATTTTTTTTACCCCCAGTTAGTTCACTTTGACCACCAATGCTCTAACACCGAACAACCGGAAACTACCGATTCCGGACCCCGTACACATCGCAAGAAGCAAAATAATGAAACACTTTTCAACAAGATATTAGTACGCAATAATGCCTCTATGACTATCCCGTGATTTTTCGTGGGTTTGCGCTACTACTTTAATTAAAACAGTACATTTACAATTTGTTTCATGGTGGGTCCTTTTCTATTTTTATGTAAAGAGGTTGTCCAAATGTGATATTGTCCAATCAGTAGGAAAGATCAAAGGAGAAGTCATGAGTCGTCAGTCATCAGTCATCAGGAAGAGATTCTAAGTGTTACAATATTTAGTTATCAGTGTGTTTGTACTTATAATTTCTGCTATATGTGAATTTTATCTTTTTGGCTATCTAAAACATTAATAGTTATTGTCTTTTTTGGTTATCACAGATCATTCATTTTTTTCATCATAGATTTTCATTTCCCTGTTCTCTTATCATTATCTACATACATACTAGGTACATAAAATACTGCAATATATTATTAATTTGTGATAAACGATTATTGATTTCTCGAAATGTAACCCCTGTTGTTCGCAGTTGTTTTTGTGTTCTATAGCAAATCCATAATACTAGTTTCGCGTGTAAACATATAGTTTCATCATTCATGCATTAGTTTTATGAAACCAAATTAGTTTCACACCCCATGCGATTTTTTGGCAACTGCGTCATGCAACTAATTTCATTGTGTAAAATGTGATAAAACTAGTGTCATGAAAACTATGCTGAACAGACATTTTATTATGCTTTGCGCATTGCAAAACAAAAAAAGCCTTGTTGATACTGAAGTATTCATGACACTAAATTTTATTCAATTCCCCGCTATCAAATTCGGCTCATTGGTGAATATATTTTAAATTGTCAGAATTCATAGACAAAAGTAAATTTGCAGCCATAAACAATCGACAACCTTAAAATATGCGTGTAGAAAAAAGAATAGACAATTATTTTTGTGTTCTCTGTGAAATTCATCTAAGTCTCAATAAATAATGTTTTTATATGGTTTTAATTACAGGAACTGGTTCAAATACACTCCTCTGCAACCCAGATGGAACCCAACATGGCTGTGGAGGCTGGGGACATATGCTAGGAGACGAAGCAAGCGGTAAAAAATAATTCTTGAACTAAAATAATGGTCTCGGCACAAGTTTTCCTTGGGAGTGCAGTTACAAATTGAACTCAAGAGATTTTTTTTTAAGAGAGAGTTGAGAATGTGAAATTTAATATGATATATTTGTAAACCGAAGTTTAAAATGATGCATTTATAAACAACATGAAATTTAATAATAAATATATGATACATTTTTAAATAACATGAAGTTTTATATTATGCATTTGTAAACAACGTAAAGTTTAATATGACGCATTTGTAAACAATGTGAAGTTTAATATGATGCATTTGTAAACAATGTGAAGTTTAATATAATGCATTTGTAAACAACTTGAAATTTAATACGATACATTTGTAAACAACATGAAATTTCATTGTTGGATATAACGTTATTATATTTGGAGAATTGTATTACATAATGGGGAATTTCCAAGTTTTTTTTTATTGCTTAAAAAAATTAAGCAAAAAATTTGCTATGATTATAGTATCTTTATTTTATTTTTATGTTGAAGAATAAATTTTCTACAGCGAGTCAAAGTTTCCCATTTTTGAATTACCGCTAAAACGATATTTGGGGCGGGGCTATCGTGTGACGTCATGAGCGTGGACGCTCACTGACAGTGTAAATTTATCTGGCCCAGCTGAACGACGCTTGTGACATCACATTCTGATTTTCAAACCATGGGCCGTTTTGATTTTGTCAGTTTTAGACCATAAAATCAATAATATTGAATGAAAACATATAAAACAAACATTTTTAGTAGGATGATTAAAATCAGAAAAATGATCTTTAAATATTCCGTACATTTTCAACAGAATCCCTCGTTTGTGAAAATACCCCATAGTTCAGCAATTTATTTTCTGAAAAAACATATTAATATATTTTATTTTTTTATTTTTAACTTTATGAGTAAAACCTCAAATTGTAATATTTAAATAAATGAAGACAATATAAGCGAAACTCAATCGAAAATCTGGAAACAGAAAAATCAGAAAAACATATTGACACCTCTGGGACAATATGTTTTTCTGATTTTTCTGTTTCCAGATTTTCGATTGAGTTTCGCTTATATTGTCTTCATTTATTTAAATATTAATATATTTTTTCAGCATACTGGATTTCGCACAGAGCTGTCAAGATAGTATTTGATGACCATGACAATTTCTCGGAGCCTCCTCACCCAACAGACTATGTGTGGGAAGCTGTGAAGTCACATTTCAAAGTGACCAACCGGACAGACCTGTTGGACCATTGCTATGCACATTTTGAAAAGCCTATGTTTGCAGGTTTGTGAGACAAAATCAATATACACCTGAATCTGTCAAAGCCTATGTTACCTTTATTGTGGACTAGCAGACCCGGCCACACGTTGCTGTGGCTAATGAAACACAACCATTACCCAACCTTTATAAAATCCACACCACCCGCTTGCCAGCTGCCCGCTGCCTGAATTGAATATTTGAATTTCTCTGATTTTTCTACTATAATGAGCATGTATTATATATATAAACCTTCCTCTTGAATCGCTCTATCTATTGGTGAAAACCGCATAAAAATCCGTTGCGTAGTTTAAAAGATCTATGCGCACATACATTTTGAGCGACTTCATTTCATACTATGTAATGATGCCGTTCGGAGGATCGTTTTATGGAAAGGAAGGAGAGGAAGTTCTGGGATGGAAAACGGTTTGAGGGGTGGGTAGGAATCTGGGGTCAACGTGTCCAGTAGTGACAAACGTATCCATCCCTCCCACTACGGTGCAAGGCAATGGGTCGAGAAAGTATGGCTGGAAAAATCAAAAGGTCAACCAGTCGTTCCTGATCCCGGTGATGAACCCGAGTACCCCAGTCACCAAACATAGCGAACCACTTGGGATGACCTAGGGGTGTTGGTTATGCAATCCCGGACATATTTTTATTGTGAGAATGCTTATTTAACTGAATGTAATAATAAAATCAAGAATCTTTTTATATATCTTCATCTTCTCTAATCTTCTAAGTTATTTGTGGCGGGCGGGCGGCATGGATTTGATATGTATGCAAATCTACAGTTTTATTTCGATACTGATGAAATTTAGCATACTTGACCTTCAAGAGAAGGAAGTTTAATGTCTATATGAGATATCAAAAAACCACCCCCATCCCCATTTCCCACTCCTTAGAGCAGAATTTGGTACTACTCGGATAATTTTTTTACATTTGTCGTTCAAAACTAAAAGAAATTTACAGTCTCCATCTGAAATCGAAAAAATTTGCATAAAGCCCGGGCAATGCCAGACATAAAACTTTCTTGACAAACTTAAAGACCAAGAGCTCAAAACTCAATAAAGCTCAAAGCAAAAGCTTGTAGCTCAATGCTCGAAGCTGAAAGCTCAAAGCACCAAGCCAAAGTACAAAGCTCAAAGGTGGAAGCTCAGACTCAAAGCACAAAGCTCGTAGCTCAAAGATTAAGTTTTCTAGAGTTTCTTAGAACATGTGGGAAACTCTAGAAAACTTGATTTGAAGAACACAAGCACAAACAAACAATGTAACTTATTGTGTAGGTTCATATTTAATGTCACAGCTGTATTTTTTTTTTTTTTACATTAGCTCCACACAGGAGGCACCGAGGAAAACAATTTCCCTAGGGGCCTGTCATCTTTGAGGATGCTGTGTGGAGGGTCTTTTAAGGGAAAGGAAGGAGAAGATATGGGAAGGAAAAGGGTATGAGGGTTGGGTAGGAATCTGGGGGTCAGTGTGGCCAGGAGTGACGTTTGAACACTGCGGTGTAAGGCGAAGGGTCAGGAGAATGGTCAAAAGGCCTCCCTCAATCAGTCTCCTCCGATCCAGCCCGCTACGCAGTGGTTAGGCAAACGTATCCGCCACCAAGACCTAGACAAACCTCATCCCATGAACCCGGGCACCCCTGCTAAGTCACCTATTGTAGCGAACCACTTGGGATGACCTGTGGCAGGGGTGTTGGTTGTCCAATAAATGGTTCCCGGGGCAGCGGTACCCATACCCGCCTCCCAAATTGTAATTGTATGGATGGCTTTAGCCATTTTTCATTTCCAGCATTGATATTTTTAATGGAAAATTATTTTAATTGACGTTTTCAAAATTAAAATCGATTTATTGAGAATTCAAACCATCCCCATTATGTATCCACATTGATGTATTATATTTAGATAATACATGAAGTGAAAAAATTGGTTCCACTTTTTTACCTCCAATTAGTCCAATTTGACCTCCAACGCTCAATCAACTTACTAAAAGCCGAACATCCGGAAACTACCAAATCCAGCCCCCACGCATTGCTACTCACTTGATAATAGTAGAAAACATTTATACTTACGCAATAACACTTTTATGACTATTCTATACTAATAATGCTAGATAATATTATTTTTTTAAATTTGTAACATTTGTTTTCAGGTCTATGTGCAAAACTAGCCGACGGAGCCAAAAATGGTGAAGCCCTGTGTCTCTATTTATTCAAGGAAGCCGGAATCCTCATGGCTAAAACCATAATTGCCTTGAAATCCAAGATAGACCCCTCACTCTACGAAACAGACCCTCTAAAAATCATCTGCGTGGGTTCGGTCTGGCTCAGCTGGGACTTTATCAAACCGGGATTCCTACAAGTACTAGAAGAGCAGAAACTAGCATTCGACATTGAATTTGTCAGATTGACCACTTCAACAGCTTTGGGAACAATCTATCTGGCAGCTGATTTCATCAAGTTTAATTTCGTAAGAGAATTCGAAAAGAACTACAATGTCTTCTTCAAGTACGAAGGGAGAACTCTGTTTGGAAAGGCAGCCCTGACAAATGGAAATTCACGTAAGAAAATAGTCACAAATGGAGTTCACGCTTGAAGAATATTTTTATATATAAAGAACATTCCACTTTTCAAAAAGTTGACAAAATGAAAGTCACTATTTTAATAAATAATGAGGGAATTGATTTAAATTCCACATCCTCTTGTAATTTTGTTATGAATTCTTTCAATCAATTTAATGTTTAACCCTCTTAGCCTCAGATGTTTTTCAGTTTAAAAATCTGAAAGTTTGAGATTTATATTTCAAAAATTGATTTCATGAATTGATTTATTTGTACGAGAATTGCCTACTCATGGATTTTCACAATGATTCCAGTCAGTCTTATATTTTTTTACATTAAACACAGGAGGCCAAAGTCGTCTTTGGGGGTGCTGTGGAAGGTCGTTTTGAGAAAAGGAAGGAGTGAACCTTGGTTTTGCAGAGATGTTGTAGGAGGAAGGAAACACAGAGGCCGGCAAATCATTCCACAGACTGAACACAAGAACTATATATTATTTGATACATCTAAGTTACTTAGCATTTTAGTTTCTGAGGCTAAGGGGGTTAATTTTTTTATCGTAATATTTACCATGATACATTTTCCCATTGTATTGTGAGTGAATTTGATTATAAATAAACTTGTAAATATTTTAATTTAATATGCATGAGACTTTTAGTAATGTATTACTTTCTAATATAATTTAGATTTATTTATAAACTACGTAATATTCTAAATTATTAACTTTTGTTTAAACCTCACACCTCGGGCGCATTTTGTTATAAACTCAGAATATTTCCGCTTTGCAATAAAATCCAAATAAATGGAGTATTTCTGAATGTAAAAGCGTCCGATACCTAAAAACTTACTTTGAAAAGCGGTGAAATACGTTTTCAAATTTAATTATTAGAAATAAACACTTAATTTTTAAAAATAAAATTTTATATTGTTAATATAAAAAGGTTTTAAAAATGGCTCATCTTACGTTTTTAGTAATTAAAATTAATGTTAATGAAAAAAACACGCACATATTTTATCAGAAAAATGTATCATAAGTTTTATAGTCATTTCATGTAAAAATAATTAATGAAAAATTGACAAAGTTTCTTTTTTTTTCAAATTGCAGTCGGAAACTTTGGTTTTATAAAGAGGTAGATTTAAATTCCTTTGTGGTTAACTTTTAGATTTGAATATAAAGCTTGGCATTTTCTCTTTCTAACGCCATTTAGATCATATTTCTAAGCGTGATAGTAAGGGAAATATAATGATTTCTATGAGACCTATATGAGTTGTTACGAAAAGTGAACAAATTAGCCTGAGGGGAGTTCTTACAGAATAATTTATTATTGAAATTTAATAAATTAGGGTAATAAAATTTTATATCAAAAACATTATTTTATAAGTAGCTACTACATATACGAAATCAATTTTTGTTCTGCTAAAACTCCAGAACCCAATAATAAGGACATTGTGATTTTGATAAAATATTAAATTTAAGAGTTTCAAATTTGTACGTATTTATAACTATATACTCTACGTATTAGAAAATAACTTTATTTTATAATGAATTAAGTATGTTCCGAGATTATTTACAATAACAAATTTTTGTCATTTATTTGTAAATAAATTAAATTTTACGATAGAAAAATAAGTCTTATTTACCATGAATTTCAAATCATTAATCATTCATTTATTTTTTATATCTTAGATCATGGAGGTCCGAGAACAACAACTGATTTGAAGCAGGGTTCCAGCAAATTATAAAATGAAATATGAAAATTCAAAGGCAAGAAACAAAGTTTTTTTTAATCTATTTTGGGAGTGGTAAATTAGTGTAAATTAAAAAAATATATATGATCTCAAAATCAACTACTTTGTTGTAGCATATTTATACTACACCCATGTTAGAAAGCTATAATAGAAAAAAGAATGCCCAGAGGTCGGCAAAGTGCGGCTCCGGAGTGGCATGCGGAACTTTAGCCCCCTAATAACACAAATGCATTTGTGTCGATTTGGCACTTTGGGTTGATTTATAAATATTGGAGAAGAACAAATGTGAGCTTAGTTCACAACACGAAAGAGTTGAGGTTCTTTGAAAGACCTGGAGAAGGAAGACATGATCATCTTCAACGCCTGAAATAATATTCCTGACTATTATGATCAGCTGAAAAAACTCGCACTTGCCGTTCTTTCCCTTTTCGGTTCTATATATTAACTTTATCAAGAGTAAACTGAGAAGTCGTCTTATTGATGAGAACTTAAAATCATGCCTAAAATTAAGAATAACACACAAACCCGACTAACTCAAGCTTTCCAAGGAGATGCAAGGGCATTGTTCACATTAAGTGTTTGTCAGTCATTGGTCATGATTTAAATTTATGGATTCCTTAATTACGTATTATTTTTTATCAATGAATAAAATCTTTTGTATGAAATCAAGTTTTATTCAGCATACCTGTAATTTAATGAAGTGCTAAAATTTTAATAAATGTTTGCTAAATCAATAAACAGATTTGGCTCTAAACTTTTTTTTTAATCGTAATGTACATACTTTGGCTAATAAGTTTGCCGACCACTGCCACACCAAAGGTATAAGTGTTGGTACGCAAATGGCTAGTCAGAAACGATACTAGAAATAAGAGAGGTAAAGGGTCGCCAACAATTGTAAATCGTATCTATGCACAGTAGCACCGTACCTTTATTTCTACCCACACGCAAAACGCGTAACATTCCAATGAATGCGCCAATGCTCCGCCGGTTTGACAGTCCTTGCCCTTTGGTCGTAGCTCAGCGACAGTCAGCATGCTTCCATGCCTTACTATGTTTCTATTATCAATGAGGACGACAAATACTAGATTAGAGATTAATTAACCAACTGGAAATTCAGAAGAAGAAATGGTAAAGGAAGCCACATCTTCGAACTTATGTGACTGGTACGGATGCAGTTCTGGTGAGTTCTTCCAGGGTGAAGATTGCCAATCTCCGATATCAGAAAAACAAAATATAACATAATCCCATCTCAACTACACACTACTCCCTGTCCTATTCGCAAAGCACCACCAGGCGTCTCTGTAATGAGCTGCTTCAGCGGTCTCCGAATGTCCATAGCAGGCCCAGCCTTCCTCGCACAGCCTCTGGAGTTGCATCTCCCAATTTGGCCTGGGGCAGTCCATTTTCTAGTCCAGTCTCCCCTCTGGAATCGCACTCAGTATTTTCAGTAGAATTCGGTCTTCTGGCATTCTTAACAAGTGACGAATCTGGAAAATAGTGCTGGTGTGGTTGGCGATCATTTGCATCATATGATAGCTATGTAGGCTTAAAAGATATTGTTTTAAAGATTTAAAGGCATTCTTTTATATGGTTCGTAAATATGGTGGTTGGTGTCAGGGAGTTGTTAAAAAATTAATTGAAAAATAGAAATAGTAATTGGAATAAAGGAAGACATGGTTTGTTCACAACCGCAACTTTTTTTAGGTTGTTTTCCTATAAACATACCTAAACATGATGAGAAATAAGTTTTGCTGTTTAATTTCAGATTGGCGGCGTTCGACAGAAATGATAAATTTTCAAAAGATTTTCTCAGAACCAAAATGTTGAAAAGTGAGTTAACTCAAGTTTTGAAAGAGTGCTAATTTATATTGTTATTAAAATATCATTTTGCTCAAACTAGATCATACTTGCGATTATAGCAGATTCCAAAGGCATCACCTCGTAGTCTGGTAGGACAAAATGGTTATTGCAAATACTAGAATTTATAGGTTTATATTTATGTATTTTTTAGGCAATATCCACTTTTTCTTAACTATTCGTCACCCTGAAACCAGACATTGTCCAGACATTCTCAAGCCCAATACAACATTAAGAGGAATATAAACGCTAGAAATATTTCGAATCTCATGCCTGCAAATTTTTAAATCGAGCGAATTTTTGCACGAGGCTAGTAAGCGAAAAAGTGGTTTTTATTTATTTTGTGCATAATTTTATAAGAACGAAAAAAAGTTAGAAGATAGAAAACCTCAAAAATAGTCTTAGCCATAAAGAGATATTTTTAAAAAATTGTTTCTTGTATTACTTCACAGTTAAGTCATGAAAAAACTTTTTTTTTGGTGGTTTACGCTTATATTTTTTGTTACGTAAATAATAATTGTATTGTAATTCCAATACATAGAAAAGCTAGTAAAAGCTTCGATTTATCCGCAGCATATTTTTTGATGTTCATACTGTAAGCCGATTCGTCGTAAAGATTAATCAAAATAGTATCTAAATAGGATTTCATGTATATATTCATCTTTTAATTACAATTTTTAATGAACATTTGTAGAAAACTGTCGTAACCACTGGAGCGACCACGCGAAATAAATAAGTTTGCCTCGATTGCTCGAGATTTCCCAGAAATCACTTTAAAAATTTTTCGCCATCGTTAAAAAAATCATACCTTCGAATTTTAATGAGACTAAAAAACTTGATTATAATGCTATATATATAGCCAATGAATTAACCTGCATTTTACCATTTGTCTCATATTTGTAGGATTAATAACCGCGCGAATCCTGCGTGGTTGTTACTTTGACTGCCGTACTTATTCGAGTCAACATGGAATATTTTCGATTTCTGTATATTGTCTGTGATATACTTGATAATGAAAGGCGCATATCTATGGAAAAAGGGATTTAATTTAAACCGTAAACAGCTGATCAAAAATTCAATTCAATTACTCAGATGAGAACGGGTCGTTTCTATGACTCGTTCTTGAGTTCAACGGCTCGGCTGTGGAATGATTTTCCGGCCTCTGTGTTTCCTCCCTCCTAGAACTCCTTCCTTTCCTCAAAAAGACCCTCCACACAGCATCTACAAAGATGACATAGGCCCTGAGGGAAAGTATTTTCCTCAGGGCCTCCTGTGTGGAGTTAATGAAAAAAAAAAAAAAAAATTATAACTTTTCTATGGAGAGTAACATCACAATAATCAGTAATAATGCGAAAACTAATGCAATCCATCATTAGTTTTACCAGTTCTAATCCCGGCACAAAATCAAGCTCTATAATACACAGGTATGTCAAATTCAGTAGTCCGCCGCGTGCCTGGACTCGAAGCGATGGGTTGGGTTATCTTTTTTTTTTTTTTACATTAACCCCACACAGGAGGCCTTGAGGAAAATAATTTCCCTCAGGGCCTATGTCATCTAGGATGCTGTGTGGAGGGTCTTTTTGAGGAGAGGAAGGAATGAACATTGGTCTTGAAGAGACCTATGTTGTAGGAAGGAGGAAACACAGAGGCCGGCAAATCATTCCACAGCTGAGCTGTTGAACACAAGAACGAGTCGAAGAAACGACCCGTTCTCATATGACAAATGTCAACCGTGTACAAATGTTGGGCACGCGTTTGGCGTGTTTCCCAACTATGCACCGGTGCCGAAGGGATCAATGATACTAGTTCCTCGGAGCATCTTCCATTGTAATACCGGTAGAACAAGGATAGCATTCCCACCCGACGCCTGTGCTCTAAAGATTGCAATCCGTCTGTTAAGATGGGAGAATCTATCAAACGGACTGCCCGTTTCTGCACAGAGTCGAGGGTATTTTTCAGGTATTTTGAAGCTCCAGACCAGAGGTGGCTGCCAAATTCAACCGTGGGGCGCACTTGCGATTTGTACAGGGTTAGCAGTTGTGCACTATTAAAGTATCTGCGGGCCCTATACAGTACGCCCAGTTTCTGGGAGGCTAACTTTACTCTGGCTTCGATGGAGCCCCCATACCTGAGCTGGTCACTTAGAGTTACACCAAGCATATCAATGGAGGGCCTGTTCGGAAGATTGCTTCCGTTGAAAGAGACTAGATTTTCATTTCGATCCCTTTTAGAAGTAATCAGACAAGATTGGGTCTTTGAAACATTAAATTCAAAGAGATTATTTTTACCCCAAGAGAAAACACTCTCGAGGTAACCGTCCATTCTTTGCTTCAAAGCCCTACGAGCTGTTGGAGTTTGTGAGCCCTTTGGGGGCTTGTCGACCTCTCCCTCAAGAAGTCGGCAATCCAAGTTCACAAAGATGCGGGAAGTCCGTAAGAATGCAGTTTGTTGACAAGTCCTCGGTGCCAAACCCGGTCAAAGGCCTTGGAGATGTCCAGTGCAACCGTTTGGGTCTCACCGAAACGTTCCAGGCATCGCCCCCAAACATGCGTCACATACGCGAGATGATCACCGCACGAGCGGTTCCGCCGGAATCCGTATTGACGGTCGTTAATAATTTTGTTCTTCTCGAGGTATGTGAGCAGTTTGTCGTTGATCACACGTTCCATCACCTTAGACAGAACTGATGTGATCGCTATGGGGCGTAGTTGGCCGGGTTGGAGCGGTCACCCTTCTTTAGAATAGGATGGATAACCGCTTTTTTCCAACCAGAGGGCACAGAGCCAGTCTTCAGGGACATTTTAAAAAGCTTCGTCAAAATTGGAGCTATTTCTGCAGCGCACCTCTGCAGTACCAGGGCAGGTATTCCGTCAGGCCCACTAGCTTTATTAACATCAAGTCCTCGTAAAACATGGAGTACTTCCCGATGCCGGATCCTCAGCTTTTTCATACGAAAACCGCAGTGGGGAACCGACGGCGGGACAGCACCTTGGTTATCGAGGGTTGAGTTATCCGCAAACATTTTACCTAATAAGTTAGCCTTTTCGGTGGCGGTGTTTGCTAGTGAGCCGTCAGGTCTGGTAAGAGGCGGCAGACTGGATTTGCAGAAAGTGCGACCTATTGAGCCCGCAAGTGACCAGAATTGCCTGCTGCCATGCGGGCATGCAGCCAGCTTTCTGCTGATCTGCTGGTCGTGCTCAAATTTAGATCTTTTTATGATTCTCTTTGTTTCCTTTGCCATTTTGTTGTAAGCTGTTCTGTCTTCGGATGTTCTAGATGTGTTGTAGGCTCGGTAAGCCGCGTTTTTTCGTCACACTGCTTCAGCGCATTGTCGACTGAACCACGGCTTTGAGCCTACACCAGTTTCCTTAACAGTAGATTGGATGAAGCCATCCATCGCGGATGTGATGCCTTCACCAATTTCCTGGGCACATCTTGAGGGATCCGAAGTCCGAAAACAGACAGCTGACCACGGGAAAGCATTAAAATGTGCCCGCAGACTGAACCAATCTGCTGACCTATAGTGCCAGACTTTTCTCTTCAGCCTCTCGTTTGGTGGTCTAAAGTTTACAGGGATTGATGTCGTCACCAGGCAGTGGTCGGACGATCCTAAAGGCGCCGTGACTTCAATCTTGTAACCGTGTGGCACAGTAGTTAAAAATAGGTCTAACAGATTGGAACGGTGAGTCTGGACATCAGGAACCCTTGTGGGCTCCTGAACCATTTGAGCCAATCCGTAGCAAAGGGCAAAGGATTCCGCTTGGCGTCCAACCGAGTCTGATGATCCTGAGAACTTCAACCAAGGTTCGTTATGAACATTGAAGTCCCCCAGGACCACAAACTCTGCCGTAGGGTAGCGGGGCAAGAGGTCATCAATAGTGTCGCTTAACCGGTGACAGGCCGGAGACGCGCCGGTGCGCGCGTCACATGCGCATGCGCGAGGAAATAATTCAAATATTTGAATATTTTCAACAAAAAACTTTTGGTCTGCGATTTTGGCCCTTCTATGTACATAATTTGTATGAAGAACAGTGTCAGAATCGCTTGCGCCAACATTACTCTAGGAGACACCTAAAAGTTTCATTCAGCTTGCAACCCCAGAATATTTTTAAAACGATTTCGTCTATGACAATGAATTTAACCGTCGCAACTAATGCGTGTTCCGCGACTAAAACATCGTAAAACCTATTAATTTACGTAATAAATGCAAGTAATGTTGTTTTGGTAGATAGTTTATTGTGTTGTGAACGTGTTTCAGTCAATAAAATATACAATAGCTCAAAATTAATCAACAAAACATTCAATTCAAAGTTCAAAATGGTGCTTTTTTAGTGTTTTTTCGTGAATTTTCGTGAAATGGCCTGGCCTTTGACGGGTTAAGTGTTTGAAGAGCTCGTACGTGTCTGATTCGCCAAGGTTCGGTGAGCGGTATAAACACGCGTAGAATCTTACCGTACTGGCAAGATTGAGGCGTACCCACATTACGTTGAATCTGGAGTTTTCCAGATTCAACAGTCGCACGTCATCTCGACTATAGAGACAGACACCTCCTTTAGGTCTGAACTTGCCTGCGAGGGTGAAGCCCGGGCAGTCCAGATAGGAGGCGTCTACAGGCTCAGCTATCTGTGTTTCAGACAGGAAAAGTAGGTTGGGGCATTGAGAAAAAAGATGGTGGTGGACAGAGTTTAAATTGGTGTGCAGGCCGCGAATGTTGGTGTAATTCACCAACAGTTTTGGCCTGCACCGGGGACGCCTACTCCTCGCCGCTGATCTTCATCTTACACTCAGTTACTATACCTACAGCGCCATCTGGATTTCTCTCGCTGATCATTTTACCAGTCATCAGGGTTTTTTATTATTGTTTAATTGTATTTGTTTAGACTTCTTTTTTTGACTTCAGGTGTTTCTGCCCGTTTCGTTCTGCAAGGTTTTTTTAAACAAGTTTACAAAATTGAATCTTCCCGCAAGTTTAAACACGACACCTCAACCAGATATTTTACAAAATATCGATAGCAGTGATCGTCTGTTTTTATGAAATATGTATGTGTTTTAATTTTCGGCACATTTTGTATGTAAGACTGTAATTTGCTGCTTTCACTAATAAGTAACTTGCCTTCACTAATAATAACTTGCCCAGTTTTTTGGGGTGGCAAATTATTGAAAGAGCATAATATGTATGTACGAGTATAGATGAAAAACAATAATTAACTATATTTTTCTACTTTCTTTTATTAAATGTTTCTTTGTTATTAAAATAAACAAGTTTAATTAAAAACAGGTGTCAACAAAACAAACTGACTGAGGGCTGGAGTTGAATTAAGAGATCTTTACAAAAACTTACATATTGTATAAAAAATATTTTGTTCAAAAACTTTAAAAGCAAGTGAAAAAAATTATTATAATGCTTGTGATTTTGAAAACAAGTTTATTGTTTTACAATGAAGTACACAAGATTACACTGGTTTCTTATCATTTTTTCATACACAACATATTTATTGTGAAAAAGAAAATCTTAAATTATGTTAAGTTTGTCAACTAAATAAGTTTATTATAATAAATTATAATATTAAAAAAGTGCTGAACAATTTATATATTTTAAAACTTAGTAAACTTCACAAGACTTTTCTTCTATAAATCAAAAACATTTCTTTATAAAAATTATAATCACTTATATTACAACTTAATAATACGTTTTCTTGGTTTTGGGGAAAGTATTTACATTAATATTATTTTATTACATTAATCATTTTAATCATAAATTTAGTCAAAGCTTCCAAACCCCATTTTGGCAGAAACTTAACTATTTTTTTTACATTTGGTACATTTTAAGATCATAAATGGTTTATTCTATCAGAAACAAAATATTAACATATGTGAAATTCAATATTTTCAGTATGTAAGTAGTAAGATTTAAAAAAATCATATGAAAATCTATACAATTTTATGAGATTCTACTGCTTTTAAAGTTTTTAATTTAAGTGGGAATGAAACGAATGTGTAATCATTTTCATTAAACTTAACTGTTATAACACTCAAAATGAAAATATGTGCCAATATTTACAGTGAAACTTCTCTATTCAAATTTTCCAAATGACCAGAAAAGAAAAACTTCTTAGGTGGAAAATCCTTGTTTGTGGGATAAATTGGGCGATTAAATCTTCCAAGGGACTGACAAAAACAAACTTCTTGCATAAAAACTTCTTTATCACTCTGATCTATCGCGAATATTCACTTTTAACATCTTAAACGAAATGTCAGTTTTACGAAAACTTTGTGTTATTACTGCTTCACAATTAAAGCTCTATAAATGAAACATTTCTGAATGTAGCTGAATACTAAAAACTGTTTTTGAAAGGTTACGAAATAAGCTTTCAAATTGTTATATTACAAATAAATATTAACATTTGTAAAAATGAAAATTTAGAAAGCAAACATTAAAAAAAATTAAAATGACTCACGTGATGTTTTTATGTGAAAACTAAAATCACGGATGATGTAAAAAAACAATACTTATTCTATTGTATAAATGTATAATAAACAATTTAGTCACCTCACTTTTTTATCATTTCATACAAGAATATTTAATAAAAATTAACTATTTCTAGCGGCCCGTAGGAAATTTGGCGGGTAAAATATGTGTCAACAGAATAGGTCTTTTTATGTATTTCTATGGACAACTTGTATAGGATGTGCAGCTTGATTCATTATCGACCTTTTACTTTTTGTTTTAGGGATGTCACTAGAACAATAACGGAGTTATAACGATTTCTGTGGAAACATACGCGTTGACGTGAAAACACGCTTGTTGTACTTGACTGCTATTGTCATATTAACGTGTATATCTGCTTACGTTGCTGAGTGGGCATGAAAACTTCTTAAGAGGGTTTCACTGTAATATGAATGAAAATTTTAAGTAATTATTTTGTTTTAATGTTTGTTGAAAAAGACATTTCTATTTAAATACACCTCATCTAAGCGACTAATGTGCGAACCATTGGCGGCTATTTCCGTACATGTTATTATGTGGATATTGCATATTGTGTGATCCATGAAGTTATACTCAAAAAAACACATTGTGTCAAAATTTACAGAGTGATGGGATAGATTGTGTTGAAAAGGTTTAATAAGATACTTAATTCTTTTAAAATATCTATTTTGATACTGTCAAGTACCCACCAAATTTAAACTTCAAAACATTAAAAACCAAAATATTAAAATGCACTTTTGACATATTTACAAATAAGGCTAATTAAATGTTACTTAAATGATGTAAAAATATATTTTAAAAAAAACTTACTAAATAAAATTTGAAAATTATGTATTTATGTATAACTTATTGAAAAATTTATGTACAATGGCAACTCAAAACAACATGACAAAACATTATTTTTTGTACTAGATATAAATTGTCTATGAAACAAAATATTATGTACAGACAAATTAATATACAGTGAAACCCTGATAAGAAGTTTTCCAAGCGACCGGAAAAAACAAACTTTTTAAGCAGGAAAACCTTATTTGTGAGAAAAATTGGGCAGATTTTGGGGCGAGGAATTGAAAAAAACAAACTTCTTAAGCCACGAAACTTCTTAAGAGGGTTTTACTGTAATCATATTATTAGACTTGCCCCGATGTGTTTTTGGACACATTACAGTGAAACTCGCTTAGAAAGTTTTGATGCTTGAGAAGTTTGGTTGTTTCGGTCCCTTGAAGACTAAATGGCCCAATTTATCCCGCACATAAGGCTTTTCCACCTAAGAAGTTTTTTCCGGTCCCTAGGAAAACTTCTTAAGAGAGTTTCACTGTACGTCCAATTTGCATGGGTCCAGCCAAGTTTGACTCCATCCTGTGGTCTATCAAATGGGAAATGGCTTAATTTTTTTAAATATGAAGACCCTAAGGGAAATCTCAGGGCCTACGTCATCTTGGGGAGGGTGCTTGTGTGGAGGGTAATCCTCATAAACCATTTTTATTGCCAAAATTGGTGATTTTAACACCATTTTCTCTCCAGAGAACTAGGCGCATTTAATTTGGATGTTAAAAATTCCATGCAATTTGTTCAATAAATTGTGACTATTGGATATTGATAACATCATCATACAGTTGGCAGGAAGTGGCAGTTAAACTGTAATCTAGTTTTCATACCTACAATACAACGTTATTTTAGGTACAGAAGGGTCAATCTATAATAAATTATTTTTATCAATGATATTATGAAATACGTAATTCTAAATTTCATCAACTGAATTATTGAGAGATTTTCGTGTCCTTGCCCTATAAACCTTCAAATTCTTTCCTTTGTCATTCAATTCTTTTGTCTTGCCTACAAAATGTTTATTGATACCATTAGTTGTAACACTTTCCAAATGTCCGTTAAGTTTTGCGTCAGAAAGGTCGTTGGAATTTAATAATAATGGTTTATCTGAACTAGAAACAATATCATCATCATTGATATAAGTGACGGTTTCACTAAAATGTACGCTATTCGATCGGGCCCTTTTTTTAACAGAATTATTTAAAGATTTGTCTAAATTGTCACTTTCGGGATAGGTTAAACTTACTCTTTTCCTTTTTACGGACTTGGTTGATTCGATAAGATCAATTTCAACGTCGTCGGTGACATCACCATTAGTTAATACGGGGTCCACTTCCTTTCTTGAAATTGGGCTGTCGGAATCTTTTGAGTCTATGGACGATTCTAAGCTCTTTTCTTTATGTTTTACCTCTCCCATTGCCTTTTTGATCTCTCTAACATCATTCTCTATGTCGTCTTTAGGCTCGGGTTCAGGTTCTTTGACTATGACGACTGCAGCTGCAGCCACCGCAGCAGTGGCATCTGCTGCCGATCTTCTCTTTTCTGACAAGGGCGTTCTTGTTCTAACTCTCTTTCTGGATGATAATGCCACCGGAGAATTCGTGGGAGTGTTTGGTAGCGATTTTTTCTTATATCTCCGTTTCATTTTGATGTTTTTAATCTTCTTTGGAGCAGGTTCATCCTGGAAAGATTAATTACATTTTACTTTGGGTGTGATAAGTGGGTGAGAATCATAAATTATTACGTCCTTCGAGGATCAGTTACTTATTTGTTTATTTATTCATTTTTGGGAAATTGACAGTTAACATTTTTCGGTTTGTACATGAGTAATATATCAAAAAAAAAAACAATTATGGATTTCTTCCTTGTGACTTTACCTCTAATAAAACAGCATAATAAGGAATAAGAAATAATTATATTTATAAGAAAGGAATATGAAGCCAAAAATTGTATAAAATATACAAAACGAAAAATTAAAAGAAGACAGGTTTTACATACAAATTAAATCATAACAGAGTTATAAACAAAAGAAACACGAAACATCAGAAAAATACTCTTTTTTTGGACTTTTTATATTTGGTATGTTAGAGATTGAAAAGTCCACTTTGGATACTACGTTATTGTAATTATTGCATGGTCTGTTCAGGCAAGAATTTTGCCTACAATTCGTTTTGCATTAATCTACTTTGCAAGACAGAAGAGCATGTTTAATGCGCAGGTACGCAACGCATATTTAGTGAACTAAAGTGGAGAATTTAGAAATTACAAAAACTTAAAATGGCCTGACAGTCCCTACTTCTTCATATTTATGGTGGAAGAGAGATGGTGAGGAATTCATTAATTTCCATCCAAAAGCAAGTGGAGTCGATCAAATAACTCACTTAACATTCCCAGATGAAATAAAAAAACATAAGCAATAATGAATTTACCTGGAGAGGTTTAGCGCCGATGAAACCGGCGCACCTTTTAGCGCCACACAAACATCTTTTCTTGTCGTCACCGGCACACGACAGGTTGTAGTTAAAGGTTGCTTCAGTGCCCTGGTAGAGTGGAGATAAGAGATACAATTAAATATTTCATTTAAAAAAATGCAGGTATACATTAGGGAGACAAAAAGCAATGGTCAGTTTGCTGCGGAATATTTTGGGAATTTTATAAGGAATCCCCGTTATTTCTTCAAATACTCATTAACCTGTGACAAGCCAGGAAAAACACGGAAATTCCTTAACAAAGCGCAACTTTGAATTTTGAATTGAATGTTTTGTAGATTAATTTTGAGTTATCGTATATTTTATTAACCGAAACACATTCCTAGAACAATAAACTATGTACCAAAACAACATTACTTGCGTTAATTACGTAAATTGATAGGTTTTACGATGTTTTTGTCAAGTAACACACACATCGACTTAAACAGAAAGAATCGCGTCAAATTTGATATTTTGATGCCACAGATAAGATTATTTAAAAACATTCTGGGGTGGAAAAGTGAATGAAATTTTTACCCATTCTATGGGGAAATGTTGGCGCAAGCAATTCTGACCTCGTCCTTCATACAAATTCTGTACATAGACGGGTCAAAATCGCATACAAACATTTTTATTTCTAATTTTTTTCTGCGCGCATATGCATAAACTGCGCACATCCGTGCGTCTCCGGCCGATTACAGGTTAAAAAGGTCTTGCTACCATTTGGTTTAGTTCAAAGTTAACCGGTCAAAGGCCAGGCTATTTCACCAAAATTCACAAAAAAACACTAAAAAAGCACCATTTTGAAATTTTAATTGAATGTATTGTTAATTAATTTTGAGCTATTGTATATTTTATTGACTGAAACACGTTCACAACACAATAAACTATCTACCAAAACAACATTACTTGCATTTATTACGTAAATTAATAGGTTTTACGATGTTTTAGTGGCGGAAGCATCGGTTGCGACGGTTAAAATCGCGGCAAATTCTGACAGCTGATTGTCATAGAAGAAATCGTTTTAAAAATATTCTGGTGTGGCATGGTGAATGAAACTTCAAGGCGTATCATAGAGTACTGTTGGCGCAAGCGATTCTGACACTGTTCTTCATACAAATTATGTACATAGAAGGGCCAAAATCGCAGACCAAAAGTTTTTTGACGAAAATAATATTCAAATATTTAAATTATTATCTCGTGCATACGCATGTGACACACGCGCCGGCGCGTCTCCGGCCTGTCACCGGTTAAGCCAAATAATGCACTCAGGTAAGCTGTTTTTGAACAATTATTATCGTTAACCCCCCAGGGTTTAACAATAAGAAAAATAAAATACTTACAGCAGGTAGATCTCTCAAGGCAAACAGTCCAACTCGAGTATCTCCATTTACTGTCCATTTCTGCGTTTCACAGTTGGGTTCACAGGAGTGGTTCATGAATCTGAAAATACTTACAGCAGGTAGATCTCTCAAGGCAAACATTCCAACTCGAGTATCTCCATTTACTGTCCATTTCTGCGTTTCACAGTTGGGTTCACAGGAGTGGTTCATGAATCTGAAAATACTTACAGCAGGTAGATCTCTCAAGGCAAACAGTCCAACTCGAGTATCTCCATTTACTGTCCATTTCTGCGTTTCACAGTTGGGTTCACAGGAGTGGTTCATGAATCTGAAAATACTTACAGCAGGTAGATCTCTCAAGGCAAACAGTCCAACTCGAGTATCTCCATTTACTGTCCATTTCTGCGTTTCACAGTTGGGTTCACAGGAGTGGTTCATGAATCTGAAAATACTTACAGCAGGTAGATCTCTCAAGGCAAACAGTCCAACTCGAGTATCTCCATTTACTGTCCATTTCTGCGTTTCACAGTTGGGTTCACAGGAGTGGTTCATGAATCTGAAAAAAAAAAACATTTTTTTTTATGTTGAAATCTTGTTTCTTTGCTTTAATACATATAGAAGAAGCCTTCTCTATCTTAAATAACAAACATATTAGGAGATCACAATGGGTCTGACGGATGCTGCAACAGATCTATCTAGTAGCCAGGTTAGCTGCAATAACCTAATTTTCTGGTGTGATATTCTAATGTGTTAAATTTGATCATTTCTAGACTCAATTTACAATGCTAAAAGCAATGGTCAAAATGATATTTCGCACATTCCATAGAAAAGGTTTGTAATTTAAAATTTTCTGTTTTATAAAATTTTGATTTTTATCTCTGAATAGTAAAGAGATTGTGATTATCTGTGCCCCATGAAAACCGTACTTAAGTTAGATCAGTCTATCTTCACGAGGTGGATGCGAATCCACGCGCGGTTTGTGCGCATGCGCGTGGAAAAAAATTCGAAATAAATATGTTTGCCTGCGATTTTGACCCTTCTATGTACAGAATTTGTATGAAGGACAAGGTCAGAATCGCTTGCGCCAACATTTACCCATGACACAGGCAAAAATTTCATTCACCTGGCAACCCCATAATATTTTTAAATGATTTTATCTGTGGCATCGAAATGTCAAATTTGCCGCGATTCTTTCTGTTAAAGTCCGAGGCGTGTTACTTGACGAAAACATCGTAAAACCTATTATTACGTAATTAACGCAAGTAATGTTGTTTTGGTACGTATTTTATTGTTCTAGGAAAAGTGTTTTGGTCAATAAAATACACGATAGCTCAAAATTAATCCACAAAACATTCAATTAAAAATTCAAAGAAGTGCTTTGTTAGGAAATTTCCGTGTTTTTCCTGGTCTTTGACAGGTTAATCATCATTTGTTTTCGCTCTCATGTAAAAATTTATTTTTTTTACTTACAACACTTTTCAATGGAATGAGCAATGTGCTATAACAAGTTGCCATATACAGGGTGTAACAGGACGTACCCGAGGGATTTTAACCAGCGGTTCCTGAGCATATTTGGAGTAAAAAATGTAGATTTCATTTTGCTCTCCGGTGATATTTTTTTTCTATTAAAAACAAAAATTATGTTTTTAAATCACGCGTCGCCAATGGCATGATCATTGGTCTACTCGGGAGACAACGTCGCAATTTCACACGTGCACACAGTGGAAGGGAGGCGACAACGACCAGCGCGCTTCAAGGCAGGACCATATTATATGCTCCAATACCAAACAAGTAATATTTAATATTGCGTAAATAATTATTATGCTTATTTTACTCAGATATTATTGCTAGCTTTAAGTAAAGACTTTAAGTACCGAAAATTCCTGATGGAATTCTAATTTAAATAATTTGTGGTTAGAAGACGGGTGGGTTTCTTCATTTACCGAGAATGCTAAATGGAATGCTAATTGTAAAAGTAAACGATCGAAATTTAAAAATGTCTATGCATTTGACCGTTTACTTTTACAATTAGCATTGCATTTAGCATTCTCGGTAAATGAAGAAACCCACCATTAAATAACTTTTAAACAAAAAAAAATGTAGTTCTACGAATTAAACACAAAAACAGTAATTAAATAACTTATTTGTTGACAATAATTGAGAATAATTTCCAATGGTCCTTTTATCATAAATATTAAGAAATAAGATAAGATAAATATTTAACCACCTTTAAAAACACAATCTCCCTTGCACTTGCTTAATTAGGTATCCAGAATCACCAAAACGAAACGCGCATTATAATCGCGAAATTATTGTCAATAAAATCAATGCTCATATAAAACGAACTTGTCAACAGCTGCAAATGCGTAACCGTGACCTTGACCCACAGAATTTAAAATAATATGAAATACATACATGTATAGGTAGAATACGATGTTATTTTAAAATTAGAATGCTGCCAGGTGCTGAAGTATTTGAATAAGAAAAATATTTAATTTTATAAATGAATTTAAAAATAAATCAATTACATATTGGAACAATTTTAAAACCGTGTGAAATATTTTGTTCAAAAGATTTATTAAACATCACGCGGTAGGTAGAGAGGATGAACTGCCAAACAACTCGGTCTTAGCATACTCCTCGCAATTCCACGTAGTAGGTAATTGTGTATTCTTGGAAGTACCTAGTCATGATTCAAATTCCAATTCAAATTCCCCATTTATTTTTACCTAACTACACAATGTAGGTACTAATATTTTTCAGTTATGTAGGTACTCAGAATAAGGGTTACAATCAATAAACTATTGGTTTTACCGATCTATTAATACGTATTATGAAGAACAGGATACCTAACACAATTCTTAGAAAGTTCTCGACTTATAATGTGGCCTAACCAGTGTTTTGAAACAATAAACTATTGGTTTTACCAACCCATCAATAAGTATGTTGACAAAGTTCTTAGAAAATAAGTTGATCTAGCAATGTTTTGAATGTAATAGCATACATTTGGATTACAAGGAACTATCCAGAATAAGGATTGCAATAATAACCTGTTTTACCGATACAAATAATATTATCATTTTACAGAAGGGAACGTACCCATACTACGTGACCATTTTTTTTTGCAATTTTTAACCCCCCCCCCCCCCCCCCTCCCCCTCCCGGTGACCAAAATCCTAAGCAAATCGCCGCTCATTTGTACCAAGCGTGACATTTTGAAGACCCCCCCCCCCCGAAGAGGTTACGTAGTATGAGTACGTTCCCTAAGGTAATGGTGCCGATTTAAAGAAAAAAAAAATCAAGTCAATAAGTTGACTGTATTCAGCCTTACCAATAAAATACAAACTAACCACAAACAGTCCGATTATGAAGGATTGGAATGTTTCATAATTTTGACACAAAATGTGAGTTCTTATAGAAGTTTCAAATAAATTAATCGTGGTGGTTCGATCATAAGCTTTGAAAACATTTTAGTATCTACTGTTTAAGTGTAATGTTGACTGAACTTACAATACTTAAAAATACTATTTGCGAAAGTTATAATTAAATAATACCTCTAAAAATAATTTAAAAACCCACCCGGCAATGTTTTGTTCGCGTTTGTGTCTGTCATCTGTCACAGATACGAACATAATATTATGAATGACATGTAAGAATAAAAATGCTGACATTTGGTTATAATATTTTTTTTATTATTATTATAAAAGTTGCTCGAAGTGGCCGCCATCGGCTTCAATGCATGCATGCAATCTTAACACATTATGGATGCTTAAATTAGCAGGATTCGCCTTCAGTTCGTCTGCTGCCTCCATGATCAGTTGGATCAATTGCTCTCTCGTCGCTATCGGCTTCGAATCACCTTTTCCTTCAGAGTTCCCCAGAGGTAGTAATCCAACGGTGTTAGGTCGGGTGATCTCGGTGGCCATGCAATGTTAGGACTACCTCGGCCTATCCACCGTCCAGGAAACTCTACATTCAGGTAGTTCCGCACGGCAACGGAATAATGGGGTGGAGCTCCATCGTGCTGGAACCACATCCTTCGCAGTGCTTGTAAGTTTACTTCGTCCAGAATGTCGCCCAGCTGCCCTTGCAGGAACTCCAGATACATCGGTCCATTTAACCTGGGAGGCAACTCGATCGGACCAATTATTTTGTTACCCAAAATACCCGCCCACATATTTACTGAGAATCTCTCTTGGCTCGACGATTCCCGGACAAGCTTAGGATTTTCTTCGGCCCAATGATGCAGGTTGTGGATATTTAATATTCCTGTTTTCGTAAATTGGGCTTCGTCTGTGAATAGAATATTTTTCATGAAATCTCCATTTCTCAACACATTTCGTAGCATCCGTCTACAGTAAATTAGTCTTGAGAAATGGTCGTTCTCCAGTAGACCTTGGCAGCGCCTGTAGTGGAAAGGTTTCAGGCGATGTTTTTTTAGGATTCTCCATACCGTCGTGTGTGTTATGTCTCCAACGATCATGGCGACGCGACGCACGGAAAGCGTCGGGTCTTCTGTCATCATGTTGAGGATCCTCTCTTCAACACGAACTGGAACATCATTATTTCCTCCGCCCTGAACCCGTACGATTCCATGGTCGCGCAGGCGTTGATACATCTGCAAACAAAAATACAATTGCTAACATTATTCTGTTATAAAATATCAGTAAAAATGAATGACGGGTGCGTTTTATATCAGTTTATTTCTGAGAACATAGAAATATTTGATTAACATAGAAAACGTTCCGTAAGTACGAATTAATTTATTTTGTGAGTGAAACTATTTAAAACAAGCTTTCTTGGAACCGATTTTGATTAGCAACTATTTACGTTGGGGGACAAGCACAAAATATGATTATTTAGTTCTTAATTTGGGTTATAAATAAGTGTTAATAACAATTTCAAAATGACGCGACGGCTTGATATTTTTTTCACAAGAATTTCGAACTTTAATTGTAATGAAAATGGAACTTTAAAGCATCTTTTACCAATTAACCTACGTAAATTATTCTTGTTTCTGTTGTATTATTATTCATTTTTTACATCAACTCCACACATTTTCGGGGATGCTGTGAGGAGGATATTAAGTTAAATGAAGTGTTATTTAAATAATTTGAGCTTAAAGAATTAGCCAAGTTGGGAAACATTACCCTATTTTTTTTACTTGGCACGTTTGATAGGTATTATCTTGGATTTCCGAGAGTGAAACATAAAATTTTGGAAAGTTTTGTAAATAAACATACGTAGTGATAACCTTTTTCCGTAACATTACAAGACACAATTAGGCGGATTTTTGGGAGCCTTTACAATGAGATGGCGGCATTAAATGTGTGTCTAGCTCTACGATAATAAATAGGTAGTTAGGTACAAACCTGTACGAAAGTTGTATGGTGTGGTAGACGTCGTTCTGGATATATTCTGCGATACTCTCTTACAGCTTCCACTGAATTTCCTCGGCAAATTCCATAAACAAACACTATATCTGCTTCATGGGCAGGTGGATAATTTTGAGGCATCTTTTAGAATAAACACTAATAATAACAGTAAAACAAAAACAAATTTCAAAGCAACTACGCACGACCCCGTTCACCGTCAAACTCCAAACACAACTGACCGAGCGGTATTCGGAAAGGGGTAGCTTCGCCGCGGTATGGGAGTGAGGGAGCGTGCTGCCGATAACTGTAGGGTTGGCTAGCGGATAGGGGGAGGGGTTATCGCGAGGTTGCCATATCCTTTACTCGAAATATGAGATCAGTGAAGGTGTGTAGAAAAAACAAAAAAAAATGTTTTTAATTGAAAAAAAATGTCACCGTACAGCAAAATGATATACAAATTTTTTTCTCCAAATAGCTCAGGAATCGCTGGTTAAAATCCCTCGGGTACGTCCTGTTACACTATTTAAAAATACTGTATGCGAAAGTTATGTTAAATATTATCTCCAAAAAAATATCTATTTAAAAAACCACCTGGCAATATGTTTATTCGCGTTACGAGGAGGCGCGCAGTAGAGAGTGAAAGAGTACGCTGCCAACAACGGGGTTCGGGTTGGCTAGCGGATATGGGGGAGGGGTTTGCGCGGAGTTGCCGTATCCTTTACTCGAAATATGAGATCAGTGACGGCGTGTGGAAAAAAACCAAAAAAATGATTTTATTTGAAATAAAAATTTCACCGGAGACGAAAATTTCATTTACATTTTTTACTCCAAATATGCTCAGGAATCACTGGTTAAAATCCCTCGGGTACGTCCTGTTACACCCTGTATATCGATCAAAGCATGAAGATACGATATTATCAGTTGTTCCATTTCCTCGCTGTGTACAAAATTTCTCACTAAAATTTAATCAGGCTAAATCGTCCACTCAATCCTCAATAAGCCGCAAAGCAGTTGCATTTTTATTACAATTTCAAGTATACTGTAATACCAGCTCGGAGTGGAGCTGGCAACACGGTATCGAATCCAAGTAAATAAGCACACATTTCACCACTAACAATTACACATTTGCCGGATCTGCCCTGATGATGGACACTGCAACACTGTCCGAAACGTTGGCTAAAGAAGGAGGTAGCGCAACACAACATAACACCCCAAAAACAAATAATGAAAAAAAAGCAAATAAAGGTCTTTATTTATTGGTAAACACCTTTGAATTGTGCTTTTTCGTGTTGGGTACGTATTCAGATTTGTATAGAAATAATAAAATCAGTTTATATTTGTGTGATTATATTTTTTGACAATTATTTCCATAACTGGAGATTTTTTAATCTTTTTTTTTAGTTAGTTAGCTAAACTGGAAAAACCTCTTACGATATTATCACGTAATATACATGAATAATAAGATATATTATTTGGTAAAGAGAAAACAATCGCAAAAAAAGCAATTCCTTTGTTTCTATAAGGATATTTGACCAGAAAGCAACAAGGTAAAATCTGGGTGGTTTTTCAAAATACGCCTGACATTCAACGGGTTGCTTGTCGTTTTATTCCTTTTCTTCACTTTGCTTCAAATTTCTGTTTCGACTTAGAACCGATTTTAAACATAATGGAATCAAGTCCCGTCAGAAAATAAAATGTTAATGATATATTTATGTATACGTGTGTACCTTGCAACATTCCCTTTAGGTCCCGCGTCAATCATGCGGTCCTTGTCCAGCGTGAGGAAGTAATAGTTCTCGTCCCGAATCTCCTGCCTCCGAGCCATCCTCCTTTGGAACTCCGCCTCATCTATCACCTCGCCCACGTATTCTATCACAAAGTCTCCTGGAAATTAAAAACAAATTTAATTTAATTTAGTATCACCACGCCACACCTGCACTATTACAATACATAGGGACCATTCTTTCTAGCCCAACAAATAAAAATATGTCATACAAATTGACCTGCTTGTAGCAGAGTTGACAAATGCATTGGGTTTCCTCAGCAGCGTCGTGGGTTAAATTCCTCTACTAGGTAAGTCCATCATTGCACAAGCAACATTTTCCACTTACAGTGATGTTAGTAGTAGATTTTTAAATGCTGTCAGGTTATTCCAAAGACATTGAAATACAAGAGATATACTTTGATGTCCCCCGACCGTCGGCGGACTACTACCTAATGGTAGTAATGTTGTAATGTTTCGCCTTTCTGACCCTTTTCTTTTTTCTTTTATGTTTTCTGTTGGCTGTGAACAATATTTAAATTTTCCTAAGGCTACATGTGCATGGTACAGGTGGAAAATTCCTCGTTTACATCACACAAGTAAATGAAAATCCAACCCAAGGAAAGAATTCATTCATTTAGTTGATTTTTTGAAGGTGTGCAGTATTGGTTAACCTCTAATCGGCCGGAGACGCTCATATGCGCGCAACTTGTTTCAAATATTTCGAAATAAATATGTTTGTCTGCGATTTTGACCCTTCTATGTACAGAATTTGTATGAAGAACAAGGTCAGAATCGCTTGTGCCAACATCATTGATGATATAGCCACAAGTTTCATTCACCTGGCGACACCAGAATATTTTTAAATGATTTATCTGTGGAATCGAAATGTCTAATTTGCCGCGATTCAAACTGTCGAAGTCCGACGCATGATACTTGACAAAAACATCGTAAAACCTGTCAATTT
The DNA here is from genome assembly GCA_929108145.2 of Limnephilus rhombicus. Lineage (NCBI taxonomy): Eukaryota > Metazoa > Arthropoda > Insecta > Trichoptera > Limnephilidae > Limnephilus > Limnephilus rhombicus. The sequence continues at coordinate 22,313,637 of OV815293.1, forward strand.
ACCAAATTAACGCAAGTAATGTTGTTTTGATACAAAGTTTATTGTTCTAGGAATGTGTTTCGGTAAATAAAATATATGATAGCTCAAAATTAATTCACAAAACATTCAATTTTAAAATGCGAACATTTAAAACTACAAAATAAAATAATTCAATTGCAAGAACAAATAATTCAAAATAATGAAAATTACTGTCAAAAATTAGAAAAAATAATTACAGCAAATCAAAATGTTAAAACATACGCTGAAGTTAGTGCGCAAAACAAATCCCCGGTTTTATATCCCATCATTATAAGTTCAAAAAACGAAAAAGAAGATATCAAGGAAATAATAACTAAGAACGTAAAGATTTCTAAAACTGGCGTTGGTATTGCTAGCATCAGAAAAACATCGAAAAACCAACTTATTATCAACCTTAACAAAGAAGAAGATAGGATCAAGACAAAAAACGAAATTGAAAAAATGAACCTTGAAGGAATTAACGTGGGCGAATTAAAGAAGAAAAGTCCGTGTATGATCTTCAAAGGAATCGACGAGAACTACAATAAAGAAGAATTTTTAAATGACTTAATCCTACAAAACGAAGACATAAACATATTAAATGTAGAAGAAAAAATCAAAATAAAAGGAATAATCAACATTAAAAAATATAAACATATTAACATTATTATCGAATGTAACGGAGACATTAGAAACTTACTACTAAAAAAAAAAAAAAGTAAACCTGGGTTTCTCCCAAATTAAAGTGGAAGACTGTAACCCGTTAATGCAATGCTACCATTGTCAGAAATATGGCCACACAGCTACGCGCTGTCTAAGAATAAACGAAAAACCAATCTGCCCTCACTGCGCTGGAGATCACGGACTCAAAGACTGTCAAAACAAAAATGAAGTGCCAAAATGCATCAACTGCACAACTAACAACCTATTTAAAAAGAGTTCTTATCCAACAAATCATAAAGCCAACAACGAAGAATGCAAACAACGCATAAAAATGTTACAATTTGCAAAGGAACGAATCGACTACAACTAAACATGGATGATTACATTACAAAAAAAATCGACCAAAACTACAATATTACAGAAGAAATATGCGAAAACGTTGACGAAATTAACAAATAGTGTCATAATACTGATTCCGCTTTTCTAGTGCTAAACATGAACATAAGAAGCCTTTCAAGAAATCTAGATGAATTATTAATAAACATTAATAATTTAAGCACATCACCGGTGTGCATAGGGTTAACTGAAACACACTGCAACAGCGATCAATACATAAGTGCGCTACCCAACCAGTGGCGGCTCGTGACTTTTGGGTGTGCTAAGAGTGCTGATATTAAAAATATGACATTATTGATGTTGTTGTAGCCGAAAAAAAAATTTTTTTTTTTTTGAAAATCAGTTTTTTGTGTGAAAAATTTCAGGAAGTTTCAGTTTGGCGGTGCGCTGCACCGATTTCCTGAAAAATCTTCATACAAAACACCGATTTTTGAAAAAAAATATATATATTTTTCGCATACGACAACATCCATGATGCCATTTTTTTAATATTAGCACCCTAGCACACCCAAAAGTCACGAGCCGCCACTGTACCCAACTACCGAGGAATTGCAACCAAAATATCTATAAACAAAAATAGTGGAATAATTATGTTCGTACGCGACGATTGTGAAGTGTTAAACACAGAAGAAGTGAACATTGAATTTGTCAACTGCTTAAAAATAGATATTAAATTTAAAAATTGTATTTATAGAATTATAACAATATACCGTACACACAAATCAAACATAACGAATTTTACAAACGAACTTTATCTATACCTAAATAAATTAACAAAGATTTTTACGATTGTATGTGGAGACTTTAACATAAATATTTCTAATAACCATAATTCAATTGAAAAAAATAACTTCTTGAACATGATGACTCATCACAACTTCAAATCGTGCATTAATAACTATACCCGAGAAGTACCAAATCAAACGCCATCTTGTCTAGACCATATTTGGTGTAATGTTAACCTGAATAATATAAAAAATGTCAAATCTACGATTTGGAAGATAAACATAACCGATCATCACGCAACACTTTTTAAATATGAAACTAAAAATAAAAACAAAAGCATACATAAATTAAGTACCACAAAAACCACATTAAGCTACCAACTATTAGAAAAATCACTCTCAACAGAAAAATGGACTGAAGTAATTAACAGTAAGTGTGCTAATGAATGTGCATATTTTTTTGAAAAAAAATTATCAGAACACATTATAAATGCCTCTGAAATTAAAAACTTGCATCAAAACTCAAAAACAAAAAAAATTAAACCCTGGATCACTAACGGATTAGTAAAAGCAGTTAGAAAAAAAAATAAACTTTTCAAACTAGCTCATCAACCGAATGCTAAAAAATCAATTATTTCATATTACAAAAAATATAAAAACATATTAACAACTTTAATTCGGAAAACGAAAAATAGCTACTACTCCCAACAAATTATAGAGGCCAGAAATAATAATAAAAAAATTTGGACTACAATAAACGAAATAATAAATAAAAATAAAAAGAGAAATTGTATATCTGAAATTTCAGATGGGAAAAAAACTTACAATGTCCAACTCGACACTAAAAAATGCTGCAATATTTTAAACAACTATTTTGTAAATGTTGGAAAAAATCTGGCAAACGCTATACAAACATCTCCCAACAATAATAAAAATAATCCCCACACTACCCAACACCAATATAATAATTTCAACAAAATAACAGAAACTGATGTTGGAAAAGTTATCGACGATTTAAAGGGGGGCTCTGCTCCCGGTTATGACAACATAGATGTAAACATATTAAAAACAATGAAACAATATCTAATTTGCCCATTAACTCATATAATAAATACAAGCCTTATAAAAGGTGTATTTCCAAATAATTACAAAAGAACAATAATAACACCGATATATAAAGCAGACTGCCCAAAAGACCCACAAAATTACCGCCCTTTATCCCTTTTATCTAATATATCAAAAATATTCGAAAAAATTGTAAAAAACCAAATCTGGGCCTTCTTAGAACAACATCACATTATAAATTCTAAACAGTATGGTTTCAAAAAAAACACCAGCACCCATGATGCCATTGCGAAAATAACAAACTATATATATACCGCCCTAGACTCAAATGAAAAATGCATTGGAATATTTATTGACCTTAAAAAAGCATTTGATAGTATATCTCATACTAACTTAATAAAAAAAATCAAATCAATTGGAATAAATGGACTGGTGCTATCCTGGATTATAAGCTTTTTGGAAAATAGACCACAACAAGTAAAAATATTAAATGAACTAAGTGATTCCGAAAGTAGTAACTTCTCAATACCACAAGGCACAGTTCTAGGACCACTTTTGTTCATATTATATGTAAATGATATATTTGAAGTTGCTAAATACGGGCAAATTATCTCATATGCAGATGACACAGTGCTTCTTCTAAAAGCAAACACATGGTTAGAACTGAATAAAAGGGCTAACATAGACATGAATGAATTAAAAACATGGTTTGACAATAACCTACTAACATTAAACTCTAAAAAAACACATTACATACCATTTTTCATAAAAAAAACAAACACGCCGAATGAAATAAACATAAGGATCCATTCTGCACCACACACTCAACAACACCACTGTAACTTATTGTGTACTAATATTGAAATGAAAACTTCAACCAAATATCTAGGAATCACTATTGACCAATGTCTAAAATGGATACCGCATATAACCATTCTTAAAAACAGAATACGAAAATTGACATATATTTTTAGCTGTTTGAGACACATTCTAAGTAAAGAACTACTGAGAATGACGTACTTCGCACTCTGTCAATCCATAATCCAATATGGTATAATAGGATGGGGTGGCGCCTATAAAACTCACACACAATCTCTTTACATTGCGCAAAAACTAATAATTAAAATAATACTAAAAAAATCATTTCTATATCCATCTGAACTCATATTCAAAGAATTTAAAGTCAGAAAATTAAATACTCTCTTCCTGTATCATTCAACCTTACAAGTTTACAAAGAGGATATCCTAAACAAATCCATACCCTTCAAAAACACAGTAAATTTTAGGCAAAAATACACGTTACCAATTCCCATTTGTAAAAAAACTTTGGGTCAACAAAACTATAAATACTTAGGAACAAATTTCTTTAATAAATTACCAGAAAATATAAGATCCCTTAAGGACAGTTACAAAAATTTCAAAACACAATTAAAAAAATATACTGAAAACCTTAACTAAAAAAAATAAATAATAATTAAAAAAATATATACATATACACACATATGTTTCTCTTATTCTTAATATATACTAAATAAAAATAAAATCAAAATAACCTAACAAATAATACTTCCTCCCATACACACAAGCATTTGCTTATTATGGGAGTACATTTAAAAAAAATATGTATATTTGTATTAAATAATTGAATTAAGTTTTTTTTATTTTTTATATACTTTCATTATATTTATGTATCTATTGTATGTACTGTACCAAAAAAAAAAAAAAAAAAAAAAAAAAAAAAAAAAAAAAAAAAAAAAAAAAAAAAAAAAAAAAAAAAAAAAAAAAAAAAAAAAAAAAATTCAAAGTGATACTTTGCATAATTTCCTTGTTTCAGGGCGGCCCGTGACAGGTTAAAGAAAAAAAATTGGGGCGCAAAAGGCGACTGCAGTCTAGTTCGCCAACTTAATTCTCAATTATGAGGCGGGTACGGGCACCACCGCCCCGGAAACCATTCATTAGATAACCAACATCCCTGCCATAGATCATCCCAAGTGATTCGCCATGTTTGGTGACAGTAGGGGTACCCGTGTTCATGGAGTGAGGTTTGCCTAGGCCTTGGCAGCCAGAAGTAATCTGAAAATGTAGTACCTTTCTTGACGTCTCCCAGCAACTTGAGTCCCCAGCCTCTCTGGTTAGTCCGGCTGGGTGCCAGCGGGGGGTAGAGGCGCTTTTCAAAGGCCTGGTTCTCACACCTCTCACCGGCGGCACACACGCTCGGCGAACATTCTGTCAGCAACATTCTGGAAGGGAAATAATCAGTCAGAATTTACTCACACTATCTACAGAATTGAGTTATCATACTTCAAATGTCAAAGCAAGCGATATACAAAATAAGGTGTAGATAACTGCAAAAATGTTTTTTCTTAGTCCTCCTCACTAGGGGTTTCTCAAGGTCTAGCTAGCATGGTCAATCGATAAAACCCTACGTCAATTTGATATTGACTAAATGCATCATCTCTGGTCAGTTGGCATTGCTTGCGAGCATGTTCAACAGTTGATAAAAAAAGACGATTGATAAATTTTAGCGCAGCCTCCATCAGATAAGCCTCGGTTAACTACACAGATAATGTACATGAATTTTTTAACGTCGTTCGTTATGCAAAATTACTAGATTAACTTCTCATCTGTGGCTCACCTGCTGGTGGGCACAAAATTTTTTTTTTTTTTAAATGCGATTTTAACCCTTATGCATAAAGAAACTGTATGAATGACAAGGTCAAAATCGCTTGCACCAATATCTTTCTTGACGTAACACTTTATATGATTATTCTAGCTTCTCAGAATGATTTTAAATGACTTTGACTTTTCTATGACTTTGGGGGTCAATTTCTGCAGCTGTCAATGGTGAAAATATCGATATTTTCCTTTTTCAAAACAGTATAAGTCAACATTTCTTTGAAAACTCCTTTGAATTGTTTTTTTCCTTGTTGGGTTACATTTTGGAATATCTATTCATAGACAAGCACCTCCTCCTTACATCGATTTCTTATTTATTGTGTTATCAATATTGGTCTGGCTATTGGCAGCGTGACTGTGCACAGGAAATCGGTTTAAAATCATCAGTATTAACCGGTCAAAGGCCAGGAATTCCAGGAAAAACACGGAAATTTCGTAACAAAACACGATTTTGAATTTTGAATTGAATGTTTTGTTGATTAATTTTAAGCTATTGTATATTTTATTGACTGAAACGCGTTCACAACACAATAAACTATCTACCAAAACAACATTACTTGCATTTATTACGTAAATTAATAGGTTTTACGATGTTTTACTCGCATTTATTGCGACGGTTATAATCGTGGCAAATTCTGCATTGTCATAGACAAAATCGTTTTAAAAATATTCCAGGGTTGCAAGGTGAACGAAACTTTAAGCGTCTCCGAGAGTAATGATGGCGCTAGCGATTCTGACACTGTTCTTCATACAAATTCTGTACATAGAAGGGCCAAAATCGCAGACCAAAAGTTTTTTGTCGGAAATATTATTCAAATATTTGAATTATTTTCTCATGCATGCGCATATGACGAGCGCGCCGGCGCGTCTCCGGCCTGTCACCGGTTAACTCCGATCGATCTAATATTGTCAAGTTATCGATTGTACTGTGTGAGACCTCTTGTGCCGAGCTGAGGCAGACTGAAGTAATTTGATTTCATTTAATTACCTGTATATAATACACTTCTGTCATTTTTAGTGCTGTTTTTAGAGTTATTTCAGTAGCGTCTTTCGGGCAGACTTTAATTCTTGATTTATTGGACTTTTCTATTCATTTTATATAATTATGTGGTTTTATAACTTGGAATGTTTTTTTTTATAAATACAGGAAATTTATCTTTCAGGAAACGATCAATGGAGATTTCACAGTATATATATGAACATAGTTACCTGTTGAGACAGTCAGAATCAGGGGCGCAGGGGTGCGGTGCTGAAGGGTTGCAGTCGCAGCGCTGTGCCTTGCCGTCAGATGCGGCCCCCTTGCCGCTGCCCCCGCCCACCCCCGCCACGGCACGGTTCACCTTCAACTTCACATACTGCGGGGGCAAAAGGCTGGACGAGAGCTCGCCTTCTTCTGAGTTCTGCTGCTTCATGTCTGCAAATGTGCAACATTATTAATTTACTGTGCGAAGCAGAGTCCTGCTTTAAATTGACCATTTGGAATTTCATCTGTAAATCTATAAATTTATAAGTTTTCAAGATGGTGGCCATTTCAACAGTTCAGTAAAGATTATTTTTTCAAATATAAAATCGTTGTGTTTATAATTAAGTAGATAGGTATTTAAGTACCTACTTACAAATTTTATGATTTCAGAGGAAATTTTGATTTATAAGAGAAAATTAGAAATATACTTTTTGTGAGATTCTACTGTTCACAGAACTACAGTTCTCTACGTATAAGTTGGCGAAAAAGGAAGGCGTTGTCGTCTTTGACATAACGATAGTAGGTGCTAGATTAAAATATAAATATACAGGGTGTTAAGGGACGTACTTGACTTACTTTAACCAGTGATTCCTGACATTATTTGGAGTAAAAAATGTAAATGAAATTTTGGTCTCCGGTGACTTTTTTTGACGACTTTTTTTTTTTTTTTCAAAATTTTTTTCTTCAAAATCAAACAAAAAAAAATTTCTTCCGCATGTCGTCACTGGTCACTCACCCGGGTGTCCGATGAACCCTTTACCCCGCCTCCAACTGTTCAACAACTACCATTTTTTTATGTTTTTGTAGAAAAAAAAAAAAAAAAAAACATCAAAAATGTCACCGGAGACCAAAATTTTATTTACATTTTTTACTCCAAATAATGTCAGGAATCACTGGTTAAAGTAAGTCAAGTACGTCCCTTAACCTCTAACAGGCCGGAGACGCGCCGGCGCGCGCGTCATATGCGCATGCGCGAGAAAATAATTCAAATATTTGAATAATCCATCCGACAAAAAACTTTTGGTCCACGATTTTGGACCTTCTATGTACACAATTTGTATGGAGAACAGTGTCAGAATCGCTTGCGCTGTCATTACTCTCGGAGACGCTACAAGTTTCATTCACCTAGTCACCCTGGAATATTTTTAAAACGATATCTTCTATGACAATCGGCTGTCAGAATTTGCCGCGAATTTAACGGTCGCAATTAATGGGTGTATCGCGAATAAAACGATCATAAAACCTATTAATTTACGTAATAAATGCAAGTAATGTGGTTTTGGTAGATAGTATGTTGTGTTGTGAACGTGTTTCAGTTAATAAAATATACAATAGCTCAAAATTTATCAACAAAACATTCAATTCAAAATTCAAAGTGGTGGTTTTTTAGTGTTTTTTTGCGAAGTTCCGCGAATTTCCGCTAAATGTCACGGCATGTGACTGGTTAACACCCTGTATAGTGTTAGTTCATGTTTACCCCACTTCCAACTTATAAGTGAAGCATTGAATTAGTTTTATTATCAATTTATTTCCATTCAAACTCTAAATTTTGTCAGTTCAAGGTCATACATTAAATCTTTAAACAGAAAATTATGTTTTCAGAGCGATGCTAAACACACACTTTTTTCTCTTTCAGTAAATCTGCCACTGACGCTGGAGAGAAAAAGATACAGAAGGTGTTGTGTTGTCCCTGGTGTGCCCAAGTAAGGTCAATATGTATGTGTTGATCAAAAATATCAAAATTATTTCTTGAATACAGTATGATCAATTTGGGAGGCGCGAATGGGTACCGCCCCCTTGGGAACCATTTATTGGTTAACCAACACCCCTGCCATAGATCACCCGTGATTCACTACGTTTGGTAGGAGTGCCCGGGTTCATGGGGTGAGGTTTGTCCAGATCTTGGCGGCGGATGTGTCTACCCACCAACTGCGTAACAAGCCGCATCGAAAGAGAATGGTTGAGGGAGACTGACCCCCAGATTCCTTACCCAAACCTCATACCTTTTTTTCCCAGAACTTCCTTTCCTAAAAAGATCCACCACATAGCACTGATATTTTGGATCACACTTCTAGTTATTTTCTTTTTAGTGGCCCCTAATCTGTATGAAATCTTTTGGTTACAACTGAGAATGTATGGAAACTACAGAAAAATCAGAAAAAGATAAGATAACAAAAAAACATTTGGGAAATAGGGAAATATTGAATTATAATTCACAAGATAATATTGTTCATTGTACAATTGAGCCTTTGCCCGGAATAATGTTATATCCAACAATATTCTTATTCCGAGAAAAATTGAAAAAGAGAAACCAGTTGCTTCATAACATTTCATATTTAAAATACATAAAAGATACAATTCTTAAGAATTTTAATTGAAAAGTTGTCTAGGAAATCAATTAACTAACTAGTGTTGAGTACCTCATACAAGAGGCACCTCAAATGTCCCATACAAACACGTAAAATGTCCCCCCACCTCACAATATGTATTTGTACCAACTCTTTTTCTTTGTATTACTACAAATATGAAGGGGGGACAAATATGAAGGAGGGACAAATATGAAGGAGGGACAAATATGAGGTGTGAGGTGGTTTGTTGTGTTGGACTACATTCATGTCATGTACGGGACAAATATGAGGTGAGGTGTGAAGTGGTTGGTGTTTTGGACTACATGTCATGTCACGTTGTGACGTATGGGACAAATATGAGGTGGGGTGTGAGGTGGTTGATGTATTAAACTACATGTCATGTCACGCATAGTTTGGGACAAATGTATGAGGTGGTGAGGCGTGAAGTGTTTGTATAGGTGCCTATTCCATGACATTTTTGTATTAGAACCGTGAGGTGGTGATGGGGTAAGCCGATTCATATATTGTGAATGCCGCAGAAGCGTCCGAACTGCTCCGAAGTTTTTATTTTTTTATTCTAAATTATTGTTAAGTGAATACCGCACAAGAGTACCAACTGCCCCAAAAAAAAAAAAAAATTTTTTTTTTTAATGTAAATTATTGTTATGTGTATTCACAATTATGATTTATAGATAATACAAGTATATTTGTCAACATTTTTACATATTATAAAAAATATTGTAACAAACTATAAGTAAATGATAAAAAAATAACTCACTACTCAAAGGGTTAACACAGGTAGGTATAGTAAATGAAGTAAGTATTATTCTTACGTGTAATGATGTCATATGCTTCCTGGGCCTGCTTGATGGCAGTTAAGAATGTAGTATCCACTGCCGACTTTTTGCTGGAAGCATGACCGGTATCACCTACAACAAATAAACACAAAATAATAGTAAAAAATATTTAAATAAATTTACATAAAAGTCCCGATAAACTACTTTTAGAGGGGAAAAACATGACTCACGCTAATCAAACACACCGAAAGAGCTCGAAGTCTGAATCGCAAACTATTCCCAGCCCCACCAACAATTTTCAACAAAAACTTTTTAAGAGGGAACTTCTTAGGGGGGTTTCACTGTAACATAACATGAAGTTACGCTAAAACACATACACAATCTAAAAATGTGAATTGAAATTGATGGTTGCATTAAAATGGCCAGCTTTGTAAAGGTCAGGTTGTAGCAAATCTAATTATTTCGAGCATATATATCGATAAGCGTTCACGCTCGAATACTTTCTCTGTCTAGCATTTCTTGTCTCGCCGATATAAAGACAAGCTAAACCTTAAGTTGTTGAGTTTTACCTGCCGGGGCGGCCTGCGTGAAACTTCAGGAGAAAAGATACTCTTCAATCGTTTGTATAAGGTGATGATCGATTAGGGGATAATTAGTTTCCTTTGGGACTATTATAGTTATAATACCCATAAAGCTATTGTTATAGTTATAGGTACTGTTAAGCTACTGTTTTACGATTATATTGAACTGTCTACTTGTAAGTTGATTGTATACACCCAATAAAGACTCATTCAGCCTTATGAAACCCTAAAATGGCGCTGTAACGTCACGTTAGCTACACGTCGCATTAACCTACACTGCTCAGGTTAAAAATCTTTACTCGTAATCATAAATTTTCCCAATATTGCTCGACAGCTGGATGATGGGTTATGATTTTTTTAGGGTAGCAACACTCTGCTCCAAAGCTGAAAAACGCGGTCAATTTGGCATTTCGCGGCATGTTGCCAACTTCACGTTTATTCATGCGTCAAAATATTATTCGACGAGATTGTTTTGTGTTTCACGTTTACTTATACTTTGCCACCGCGTTTATTGTTCACATCCAAATACGGCCGTACCAAGTCAATCAAACGTCTCATGTTAACTTTTGTAAATCTTTATTTAGACCTAAAATTTCCTTCCATAAGCGCCGCAAATAGATCGTACCTTTTTTTGTACCTTTTCGGTAGACATGGTGCACGAATGCCACGAATGCCGCGAATACGGTCAATATTAATTTGCCAAAGCTCCATTCAAAACGTCAAGATTCTCAAAAAAGTTCACCATTTTGAAAGTTATACTGCCGTAGTACTGAGTTAACCAACTACTTAAATCTCCCGTACAGCGATGGGGTAAGAAAACGTGCATGCGCGCGGTCGACCCATCATTATGAGTAACAATTTCACCAAACCCGTTCTTCATTTAATTACCAGTGCTACAAAGTGTAATTTAATCTCGCTCACCTTCCTGATAAGGGAACACACGGCCTCCGCTGACCCAATAGTGATCGTAATCCCCGAAGAATCGCACGGCAAACTGGTTGGGTGCGTGAGGCAGCGCGGCGATATTGGGCGGCACGTCTGCCGGGTGGAGAACCAAGGCCGGCCACCAGCGGTAGTTGCCCAACTTCACCCACACCAGCTCTCCGTACAGGGGAAGCCTGCCTGTCTCGCAGTCTTCGCAAATGTAGCCCCCTGGAATATTTAAAAAATATTAATACATATGCAATGAAAGCTTTCAAGTAAAAAAAATTCAAATTGAACTAATTAACCACTCGAACGTCCACATAAAAAAGTGCTCTGAGAAGGTGATAACCCATTGGCCTCAAACCCCGCCGGCCCGGTGAGCCTGAAGTATATCAGCTTAACCTCTGACCAGCCGGAGACGCGCGGGCGCGCGCGTATTGTGCGCATGCGCGAGAAAATAATTCGAAAAATATTCAAACAAAAAATGTTTGTCTGCGATTTTGGCCCTTCTATGTACAGAATTTGTATGAAGAACAAGGTCAGAATCGCTTGCGCCAACATTACCCCATAAGATGGGTAAAAATTTCATTCACCTTGCAACCCCAGAATATTTTTAAACGATTTTATCTGTGGTATAGAAATGTCATTTTTGCCGCGAATTTTAGCTGTCAAAATTGATGCGTGTTCCTCGACTAAAACATCGTAAAACCTATTAATTTACGTAATTAACGCAAGTAATGTTGTTTTGGTACATAGTTTATTGTTCTAGGAACGTGTTTCAGTCAATAAAATATACGATAACTCAAAATTAATCCACAAAACATTCAATTCAAAGTGGTGCTTTTTTAGTCAATTTTCGTGAAATGGCCTGACCTTTGAGAGGTTAACCTGTCAAAGGCCCGCAAATTCCAGGAAAAATACGGAAACACGATTTTGAATTTTGAATTAAATGTTTTGTTGATTAATTTTGAGCTATCGTATATTTCATTGACTGAAACACGTTCCTAGAACAATAAACTATGCACCAAAACAACATTACTTGCGTTAATTACATAAATTAATAGGTTTTATGATGTTTTAGTCGAGGAACACGCGTCAATATTGACAGCTTCAATTTGCGCCAAAAATGACATTTCGATTCCACAGATAAAAATCATTTAAAAATAATCTGGTGTTGTCAGGTGAATGAAACTAGTGGCTATATCATCAATGATGTTGGCGCAAGCGATTCTGACCTTGTTTTCATACCAATTCTGTACATAGAAGGGTCAAAATCGCAGACAAACTTTTTTATTTCCAAATATTTTTTTCGCACATGAGCAAATGAGCAAATCACAATGAGCGTGTCCGGCCGATTACAGGTTAAAAGTGAAAAACGGACAAACAAGTGACATCGTATTTCTAATTTTAAATGCCAATCGCTCGATAGATAAATGAAGCACTCATTTCGTGAGGTTGCTATAATACATTATGAATATTATCTCATGGTTGTCATAGATGGAGAAGGGTGTAGAGGAAATGTTATTCCATCCAAAAATAAAAAGCGAATTGCGAATCTATATTGCTCCTTCTCCATTTTATTGAGAAACACAAGTGATACAACTTGCTGCCAAATAAAAAGTAACCTAAGAATCAGCCTGAAATTAATATATGAACGATGTCAACTTCCCTCAGCAATGCCACCTGTCTTCAAACATGGGTGGTTCTTATTGATCTTACATATTAGAAAATACGTTTTTGTATAAGAATAGTTTACCTTCAGGCGGTGATATTTTGAGGCACTCGGCGTGGAAGGAAGTGGGACAAGTTTCACAGCAAATGAGGGAACCACCCTTAGCGCATATGAAGCACCAAGAAGTGTTCACGTGAAGTGGTATCTTGCTCAGTCTGAAATACAAACAAATACATTAATTCATATTTATATAGTGATACATTATATTATTCACAGTGCCGTAAATAGGGCGGTGCCACCGGTGCCCAGGCACAGGGCGTAGACTCTGGGGGGCGCAGAATGACCAGACTAGGCAGGACTATTATTTTTTCATTTTGCTCCTGATTGCTCCTGATAAGTTCCCGGCCCCGCTGCGCCCCTAGTGCTCGATTCCAACACATACGTACCTACATGCCAGTACCATCAAAAACGTAATTAGACAAAACAACGCGCTCATTTTTATATTTATTATCCAGCTGAAGAACTAAAAAAATATGCCGCTGATTTGAGTATCAAATATTCAGCAGATATTAATGCTACTGAATTTTGGGCTGAATTAGACACTATAAAGAGTCAAGTTGAAACGACTACATTATTTGATAAATGTGACTGTAGTTCAAGTCTGGATCTTCTTAAAGCTATAGTCGAACTAGATTTAAAAGAGATGTTTCCCAATGTAGCTTCCTGCGAAAGATCATTCAGTCAGCTCAAATTAATAAAAACTTACTTGCGCTCGACGATTGGACAAGAAAGGTTGTCCGGCCGGGCCTAGCGATTTTGTCAGTTGAACACGACATAGGACGGTGCCTGTCGTATGAAAAGGTTAAAAATTAAATCTTTAAAAAAGTTTATAGCTTGCTTTAAATCTTTACTATCTGAACTTATTCATTGGTGTATTGTAGTTGTGAATAATCTTCGCAAATATTTTCGTACAAACGTTTTTTCACCAATTCATAATTACGCAATTTATGTATATACTACCTACCTTCCTTATTCAAAACTTTACCTTACCAAGTACTTAAAATTAAATTAATTTACAGTTTACTGAAACTTTGCAGGATATTTTATTATAGAAGTATGAAGACCTAAGTGGCCCAAAAATTAAATCTTAAGCATCAGGGCGGGCAACGCATTTGCATCAGTGAACTTGCGTTTGAGTTTTAGTGAGTGAGACACAGTGGGTGGTATAATAGGCGAAGGGTCCACTTAAATAGGGCGCAGTTATAGAAGCTCGCACAGGGCACAGAAAAGGCTATTTACGGCACTGATTATTCATAACTGATTTTATGTATTTGAATTCTTCTTTCACCAGGTAAAGGATCATTCATTTCATCATATTATTGTAGTCCTTGATCATAGCTTTATTCGAGCAAAAGGATTTGTTAAAATCATATCATGTAGATCCTTAATCTTTTAAGAAAGGAATTGTATTGCACTTTATGAATTTACTTAATATCTGAATTGAAGTGCCAATCGCGAAGGTTATTATGAATTTACTTATCTATCAGAATTTGATGGGAAAAAACTAGACATTTCAGCGATCTTTTTTTATTTTCTTCAAAATTCGAATTATGTAGGAAATTATTGTTAATTTGAAATTGATTTTTGAGTTCCCATGGAATTCAAAATGATGAAGTTCTACTGTCTAAACATTACTTTAACCAAAAAATGAGATAGAGAGGGATGAATTTAAAATGTGCTAGGAAAAAATTGGATGAGTAAAAATATAGAATATCACTGAAGCTTCATATGATCCAGTAATAATTATTAACCCAACAGGAGAAACTCTCGAGTGTACTCATTTCATTAGAGAAAATTTTTACTCATTTCTGTTCCTTTCGCGCACAAATTATTTTCAAAACTTATCACTTATCACCAAGTAAAACAATATGTTGAACTTTCGATGAAAAAATGTCCATAAATTGATATCTTATACAAACAATCTAGTACCAACGTTACATTCGTTATCAATAATTAAATATATATACTCACTTTGCATCACAATGTCTCGGACATACAATGGTAGCTGCTGTTATCACCTTCGTACCGGCTGGAATGCACTGCGTAAACGAATGATAGGTGGCAGGACACTTTACACAGCGAACAAGTTTATCTCCAGAGAACCTCGTTCTACAACCACGTGGATCATCAGACACGCAAGTGTGACACACGTGTCTGGGGCAACTCACAGCCTCGACGTGAGGCTGTGATTTCTTCTGATTCTTAGAGGGTCCACCGGTGCTGTATTTTGTCTGAGGCCACGCTCGAAGACATGACACGTGGTAGAACTTGTTGCAATGCAAAACGCTACACTTCTGACGCTCTTCCGTATTTATTTTAGGGCAGGTGATAGACCGGCACACAAAGCAAGGAGGAATTTCGTATCTCTGACAATCATTGCATTTGAACACTTGTTCCGATACCTCAGGTTCATTGGTACTTTCCACAAGCGTTTTCAATTTTCTCTCCAGCACGTCTACGATGACGCATTCACCTGCTTTGACGTTGTCCCAATCCGCGTCCCCGTCTGTAGAAGAAGCCGACGAAAGATCTAAGTCTTGGGGAACAGCCGTCTCCATCAATTCTTGCATTTTCTTTTCGAGTTGAGACTCAAAGTCTTCTGCGTTAGTTACAATATGCAAGGGAGAGGCACTGTCTTCTTTCCTGGGTGATTTTTTTATCAAATCTCTCACCGCACCTCGTGAACACCGCCGTTTTGTCGGGGAGATTTGAATTTCCCCATTCAAAAACGGTTGGATGATTCTGGATTCACTTGTATCTACGCCATTCTGAAGAGTGAAAGATTCAGAAATGGATTCGTCAACTTGGCTATCGTCCCCACTCTCACAATCTGAATCTGCCTTACTGACTTCATTGTCATCAGTTTTAGAGGTATCATTATCACTTTTCTTTTTCAACTGGTAAGATTTGCGGCCTCGCTTTTTCCGTTTTCTCGTTGGTTTAGAATCAGTGTCATCGGTGGAGGAGGGCTCCAGCTGTTTTTGCACGCAGGCTAGATGATACATTCCACTACACGCCCCTTTGCATTTTATCAGGCCGCTTGGTTTTTCACAGATTTCGCAGACCTTTTCCTTGAACAGACCCTTGAAGATGCTGGGTTTAGGGACTGAAAGAGCGGCCATGTAATAATCGACAGGTTCCTTATCTTCTACCTCCTCTTCTAATCCATTATCCTCTGTAGTTTTAATTTCCAGCTTTGTTTTCTTTACTATCTTAACGTCTGTCTCAATTTTGTTAGGTTCGCATTTTACTTCGGAACCAGGACTTGTGACAACTTTCACCAGACTATCCAACGGTTTAGATTTTGAAATAGTATTTTTCTTAATAGCGTCTTCTATATCGGAAAAATCAGAATCTTCTTCAACCAAGTTAGATTTCACCAGCTTTTTTCGTGATGATTTTTCTCTGATCTTCTCGGGACTAGTTGGTGAAGTATCCTCATGCACCACTTCCTTCCGTTTTCTTTGTTTCTTTGGTTCAGGAGTACCAACCTCGTCCCCCATTCCTTTGACCAGACAGAAATCATTACTGCTCTTATCCTCTGTTCTCTGATTCTCTCCGTACTGCCAGGCTTTATACAGATAAGAGAGAACGTACTCTTCAGTTAGCTCAGGATTTTCGTCTAGCAAGGCATCTCGTTTGAATTCTAAAAACTCTTGGAATTCTGGATCGTCATATTTAGACGGAGTTACTTTACTTGCCGCTGAAGATTTAGAGCTGGCCGGTGGAATTAATTCCTCTTCTTCACTATCAATTTCCTCTTTCACTTGGGAAGTAACCTTCGCATCTGCTTGTGTAGGTGTAACAACAGCTTTACGTTTTCTAAGCGATGCAATACGAGGTGTAGTAGCCACATTTTCAGATTCAGTATCCTCTTTATCAACATCTTCTAAGCTTTCTTGTGATATTTCTTCAGATTTTATACCATCAGTATACTCCGAAGACTTATTTTCAACCTTTTCAACTAAAACTATTTTGTCAACATCATTCACAGCTTCAGATTTATGTTCTTCACCTGGAGAGATTATTTTGCTATCACTGGTTGGTTTGTCAAGCGAAAGAACTTCCGGAGACAGTTTCCTTTTCTTAAGAGGTATGCGAGATTCACTGTCCAAGTTCTCCTGACATTTACTCAGAGATAAACATTTGGGTGCAGCAGATTTGGCCGATTTCTCTTCATCATTGGTAGTTTCGGAAACCTCTTCTGTGGGCGCTTTGGAAGATCTAGTTTTACGCTCTTGACTTTTTGGTTTCCCGAGCTCATTTTTATCAGCAGATTGACTTTTCGGGGTTGTTTTGATATCTATAACATTAGTTTTAGCAACATCACTAACAGTCGATTTTTCAGCAATCTCTGGTTCTATTTTGACTGGTTGTTTGGCCTTTAAAAGCCAGCGATCCATATGTGATTGAGTTTTGATTTTCACAATTCCACTTTTTTCAGCGATGCTATTGATGCAATCATCGACTAAGTCTATAATATCCGTGCCATCTTGAGGTAGTTTACCAGCACTTTCAACTTTTTCTTCTACTTGCTCTTCTGGTGGGCATCGGAACAGACTATCAAATAAGGATTCACTCAGCGATACATCAGTTGAAATCTCTTTTTTAATTTTAGGTTTCTTTTCCTTCTCCACACTCGCACCCTTAGTAGCCACGATGTTAGTGGACAAAAACATGGTGATGAAGAACTGTTCCCGGGTCTCGGCTGGTCTGCGTAAAAGCATCTCGGCCTCTGTGACTCCCGTCAGCCATTTTGCTTTCTTGCTCTCGGAAACATTAAATGCGGCGCAGAACTTGGCCTCCTTTTTCTTCATCTAAAAATAAAGAAAACTAATTATTTCTTGAAAAGCAGATATGGTTTTAGTAGGACTAAGTTACTGCTTGGTAGACAGTTTATGTATGGATTTAGTGCTAGTTGCTAGAGTTAAAGGAAACATCCTAACCTCAGGAGTGAACCCCTCCCTAGTATTGTGGAAATGTTCCTGTCCCTCAAACTTCATGAGGAAGTTGGAGAGCAGCCAGGCCCTGCGGCCGTTGTCGGCGAAGAAGGTGACGTGCAGCACTTCCGATGGTATCAGCGATCTGCCCGCAGCTTGAAAAAAAATACACCGATTAGTATAATTCTTTAATCAGGCAATAACTTATCAAAGCAACAATTACTTTAGTAATTCAACTGTTCCATGAGCAAACTCAAATGAAAAATTAACTCAACACATTCACGGACACAACGTCTATTTAGAGATGTGGTATTGAGACACCTTCTATTGAGGTCATTTGGAGATGTGATATTACGCAACCATATATAAAGAATAACAATATATAATAAGCCTTGTGGGCGTGTTTTGTGATTCAAATATTTGCTTAATTTGGGCCTATATTTCCATACAAAACTATATTTTCAAAATTCAAATGGGATGAAGATCTACGATTTCAGGCGACTGTAAGTGAGACGGAATGCTGGGCGGTTCATCCATTCAAATTTGTAAGTAAAGGCACTTTTATTTTAATTTTTAAAAAGAAAGACAAACATTCCATGGTTACGAATAACATGACAATATTTTAATATCTCCTACTACCATCACAGTGAGTGGAAAATGTTGCTTGAGTCGTGATGGAGGACGTAGCCAGCCACCTGTCGTCTGGGTGGGACCCAAACGCTACGCCAACTCAGCCACTTCTAATGTTACATTCTTTATTTTATGCAATACGACAAAGGACTGGGAAATCAAGTTTTATATTGAAGTAGTATGCAGCCTGTCTATTTGTGTCAAACACGTGTCCTGTGACCAAAGACAATGTGATAAATGATTATGCTTGATGACTGACCAAAATTTTACCAAACAGCAATCAGCGGTTGCCAATCGGCAGTGGCGGTTCTTCACAGGGGGACAATGGGGACGGTCCCCGCAAGTTACACTCAAAACCTACTAAAGGAAATAACAGTCGATGCTTTGTCTTCACCAAAATGAATGAATTCTTTAAACATAAAAGTAATTAACATTTGCAGAAATAAAATACAAATAATTATTCCGGATGATTTTAATAAGACCCTACGCACGTACAGCGAACAATGTACGGAGCACAAAACAGCGGGTCAATTTCTCAGTGCGCAGAATCTAATGCGCACTTAGGGGACGATCCGAAGTATCCCCATACTTTCCTTGCGTTGTTTCGCGATCATATGCATCTGCGCATGCGCAGTCGTATGTGAATTCAAATACCCGCGGTGTAATGGTGCCACCCCCCCCCCCCCTAATGAAAACTTTACAATATTCCTTCTTCTCGAAATTGAATTAGAAGATTTACAACAAAGATCGGTGGTGACGCTCTCTCCTCGGTCACAGAACCACTTGTGATGTTGCAACCCTTTTCCTCGGATTTTATACCCTCCCCCCCCTCTATCTCGCGCATTCAGATCTCCGGTTGGTAGATCTTTCTCTCGTACCTACTAGATGATTCGCCAATAAGGTTTGAATCATGACTCGTTTTTCCCACCCCTGTGACTGAACACAGTAAAAGGTAGTTTTCCGGGAAATTCTTACAATAAACCCTTTTCTCCACGTTGTGTGATTTTTTGCTTCGGAGCACCTAGGACATCTAGGATAGGTACTTAATGTCTTTCGTGGTAACTTTCGGTTCTTTTAGGTAAGGTGTGGAAGAATTTCTCTGTATCTCTTAAACGTCTGAAGGACACGTCCGGTCTAAACTATCCTGAATTGGTCCCCGCTATGATCCTAATGATGTACACTGCTCCAATATTCACATTATGAGCACTGTTCTTATTACTCTCGCTAGGCTATAAAATTGATCTCCCCCCCTCTACGTCCTAATAAGTTTTAATGTGCATACCTGGAATGTTTCATTTCAGGTAATTGGCGAATTCTCTGCACCGCTCTCCATGGCTATATCCTATACATAATCGTGATAATATGTTCTGTTGTTAGTAAACACAAATTTATACCTAGGATGGAAGTATAAAGACGGGATAGAGGATAGGATGGATGGTGATGGGGAAGAAATTCTTTGCAAACTAGTACTGGCTCCTCCACTTGACCAAATTGACTAGGTGGTCAGCTCTCAGGACACGACCCTCCGACCAATGCATGATGAGGCTATACCCATGGCACCCGGAAAATCTCTTGACGATAAACCAGATACCCGGACCCCTCCATAACAAAAGAAGAACGACATGCCTTCAAACCTTTCCTGATCAACTCCAGTATCGAACACCTCCGGAACTACTTTACTGGCTCTAGAAGGGGTATTCTATTTCGTCCCTTATCAAGACTCTACTCACGGTACAATGTGGCGTAAGCTTGCGAGAGGCAGATCCTTCCTCCCACGTGACCGACCTAGCGTTACAGACCACCTCTAGAAGCCGACGTATCCCCACCCTTGTAAGAGATACGTTTGCTTCCAGGTCGATAGGATTAAAAAATGTGATGATGCTGCAGGAATCCCTCCACAAGAAGTCATGCCCATGCCTCCATCCACACTACCTTGCCGGTAACTCGAGATGCTTTTGGCCAAGACGCCTCCGACAGCGAACCATGCCCTTTCATACAAATTGGCACCTCATTTCATACGGTCCTTCGCGCCCAATCACTCGACACCGTCCCGCGAAAGGGAATTGCTTCCAGGACCTCGCGTGACCCGATCAGTCTATGGTGAGCATCCTCCAACATGACAAAGCGGAAAGACCCTTACCGGTGGACCACCAATTTTCCACATAATGTGTAGCCTCGGTGTCGTCATCACATTGTTCAATCATAAAGATTTAAAAAGCGTAAATCAACAAGTAGGGATTCAGCGGAGTACCTGTTAGTTTTATTTGTTTCATATTTAATATTGAGGATCTGCTCTTCTGCTCTCTTGTCTAAAGATGTTCAGCTGTTCGGGTTGCAGATAATCGCCTTCGATTCGATATGTCGTACTCTCGGAATGCCCACCATTTGGTTGAGTGTACAACACCCCCGAGATGTACATAAGTACCTCGCTTGCTCGTTCATTTTTTTTGTATGTGTGTGCTCCTCCGACCGCCCGGCATCAGCTGTCTGGGAGAAAACGTCACTACCCTAAATGATAATAACGGTTAAACATATCCATATGAGCTGCCACAATAATATTAAATTTTTTCGGCGCTGGAGCTGTTGAAATTTACTGCCAGGGTTCGCGTTCCATTCACGTCACTCTGCAACCAGGTACCTGTAATTCAATCATAGATTTCTAGGTTCCGATACCGGGAATCGAACCCGAGCCTCCTGGGTGAGAGCCAGGGTATCTTCTACGCTGGTTCCGCACGTGTCTACCCTTTTTTGTCTAGCTCGGCATCAGTTGTCTGCCGAGAAAAGGTCACTGTCCTGTGTGATAAAAATCTGTGAATTATGCCTAGTACCTATTCTGGGATAAATAGTACAGCAATCTACTCGCCGCAGGCGCTCATGCAATTAACTGTCCAGGATTCGCGTTCTATTCACACCATCCTGCAATCAGTGAGGTCCTGTAATATAGATTAAAGTTATTTGACTTACCAAGAACATGGTTGCTAAAATCGCGACTCCCGGTCGGGTAAACGCGACCCCGCGTCTTAATCACGCGTCCTCCCTATTAGGATCAAACTCCCTACTTGCTTTCCTTTTCACCATACAAGGTCTTAATGTAGGTACTGCAATTTTAAAACCTCCTTTTTTCCTAAGCTGCATTTGTGGGAAGATCTTCTCTCACGTCCTGTGGCCCCTTATCAGAATATTGCGCAATTGTAACTTCTAATCCCCCCCCCCCCCCTCCCTGACTATACGCGGTAACGTCGGACCTACTGCAAATAAAAAAAAACCCTCGTTTCTAAACTGAATTTTTGCTTTCGACTGACTGTACATTTATTATCAAAACTCAAATTATTCTGGTTAAAACTCCTCAACCGAATTAACTCCATTTTTCCACTATTTTTATTATTATCATTATTTTAATCGTCGCACTGTCTTTTAACTAAAGTATGGAAGATTTTCTACGGGATTATTATTATGTTCCGGGACCATCGTCGTTACTCAAGATAAATATTTATTGTTATATTTTTCTTTCTACATAATGAATGATACGTCGCAATTATTATTAATGTAATTACATTTTTATAAAAGTGTAGCCATGTTTACGAGTCGACTTAAAGTTGCATAGAGAAGTAAATAGATCGACTTAAAAGTTACGTCCTTAACACGGGTTAGTCCAGTGGCGGATTTTTTTAGAAACCTAGATTTAATAACTATTTCCTAATTTTCATTTGTCTATTGTTCATGTTTATGTTTTCTGTTGATATCCCTTTGTACTTATGTAATTTTAAAACCACTGTAAGCATTTACACTGAGTCTGTATTTTTTTGTTATAATCTCGTAGATCTCGTTCAATAAAGATATATTATTATTATTATTAATTATGACGGGAGTCCAACACTTTAATCAAGTCTCTATTCCCAACTTTAAACGTTTAGCGCGCGGCAATCGCGAAGTTTAACAACGGTTATCCCCTTTTTAGTAAGTAATACAACACCGAAGTTTTTATTTTACACAATAAATTACTGCTAAATTTTTCACTGAAGCTAGTTTAAACTAAAGTCCCAAGTCCACCACGACACTTTCCGTTTCTCTCACCTTCCGAACTTCGCGACCAACCCCCTTAACGACTCGAAACTGTCTATCCCTTCTTCCCTCTTCCCATCTCGTAGGTCCCATCTCAAACCTACTTTCTAACGTTTTTTTCATTAATTTATCACTCATAATTTCTCGGAGTTATGCGAACTGCACTCAGCAAAACCACTTGAATTTGCACATAATTTAAAGTTCTGACAGGACATTAATTTTTATTAGTTTCACTAATTACTTTCTTGAATTTCGTACACGTAAAATCAAGAGATAAATTCAGCTTTAATGATATCTTATTTACAACGAACATGTCGGCCGTATCTTGATCTTGACAACCCACTCAAATATAAGTGATCTAACACATTTTTCATCTGCATTATCTGAAAGATACAAAATCCAATCCGAAACCTTAACCTTTTTGTCACTAGCGTAACCTATTACTTGCAAAACTCGCTGATTTCAGACGTGAAGCCAATCGTTGCCGACTCCGTTCTCTTTCCTACAAAACGCGATTTATGACTCGAGCGAAGTGGTTCCTTCCACTTAACATTACTATCCCCTAAAACGTGGGACAATATTTTGTACTAAATGCACCAAGAGGCATCAGAACTCGCCCTTTCCTGTGATTGATGGGACGCCCCTAATATGGTTCGATGCCTATTCTGATTTGTTGAACGCTTTCGTTACCCTAGAAGATAAATCCTTCCTCGAAAGGCCAGCCCAAATTGCTCCACATTCCTTTAATTTCGCTCTCGAATCTACCCCATAGCTGTCGGTAGTATGCTCATATTTGTTATTTAAAAAAAATAAAATTATCCGCCTTACAGTTCATAAAACAGGGTTCATCACAGCGGGGACAATTCTTTGGATCCCCACAGAAACATTTGTTTGCGAAGTTTCGGGCGGGAATCGCTCGTGTTCAAATTAGTTTGATAATAATCTTGCAAGATAAAGCTTTATTTTTATTATACTATATTGTAAATTGGCATATATCTTTGGATATTTTATATTATTTTGTGTTTAGATATCCGACTAGTATGATTGTACCATAAAAATTTTTTTTGAGAAATTTTATATTATATTCTACGGGTGGTGAGGTTGCGGTACAGTACGTAAAAAAAATATCGATCCCCACCACTAAAGAAGTGCTCGAGCCGCCACTGCCAATCGGGGATTGTTAACCCAATCGCTGCCATTTACGCGGATCGGCATACGAACGATCCGTGCCACAACTGCCATGTACGCCGTATCACGTAAATCGCCAGTATGAATGTTTCGAGGATGATATTTCTAAGTTCTAATGGTAGATGGGGCTAAATATTATTTTGTAATATATTATGAACTGTTTCTTAGCGACATCTCTTGTAAAATATGATAATTTAAATTGTTTATATTACGAAAAGCAGCATCCAAAAAAGGTCAACAGATTTCTTGGCGCAGTCGTTTGATTCTCCCGCCATCGCAGCGTTGTGTGTGTGGATGTCACGTGGTTCTTATTACGTTCTCCGTGGTGTGGTTCTAAAAGTTTTTATGATATTCGGAGGGAAAGTGGACTTGAGTTTTTATTCCCGAATTGAGAATTTAGTTTGTGTTTTTTTTTTTAAATTTAGTTTGATATTTCATTTCGTGTGTACTTTTATACAATCATTTTTGAAACTTCAATTTTACTATCCCAAATATGTCAAGACGCGATCTCAGTGAAGAAGAGATAAGAGAATTCGTCCTCGATGTTGACTCTGAAATTGAGGAAAGTGATGATGACTCGGATTTTATAACGCAACCTAGTGACAATGAAGATGAGCCTATGGAGACTGGAGTTACCCAAAGAACTTCGTCAGGAAATTGGACTGTGAATTCCGGAAATTTTAAACCAATCATCCATCAATTTAATGATTTTCCATCTGGAATAATCGCGACCCCATTATTATCAGAAAATTCCCGGGAAATAAATTTTTTTTAACACTTTCTAAATACAAATATAATGGCCGAAATTGTCAAGGAGACAAACAAATATTATCAAGCGACTATTAGAAATAAAGTTATTTCTGAACATTCACGGCTTCGCAGGTGGAAAGATACATCAGTTAATGAACTCTACATATTTATTGCAGTGACAATGCTAATGACCAGAAATAAGCACCACACGATAGAAGAGCACTGGTCGAAAGATCCCCTTCTGACAAGTAATATATTTGGCAAGACGATGGCAAGAAATCGTTACCAGATATTGCTGAGTATGCTGCATATGTCAGACCCTGATTCTCAAATTACTGGTGACAAATTAAATAAAATTAAGCTTCTGGTCAATCACACTCGAAAAATGTTCAAGGAAACAATGGTGCCATACGAAAATCTATGCATTGACGAGAGCATCATAGAATTCAAAGGACGTCTTAAGTTTAAACAATATATTCCATCCAAACGCCATCGGTTTGGAATAAAAATGTTTGTTTTGTGCGACTCGAAGACAGGTTATGTTTTAGATATAATTATTTATTGTGGAGATGGGACGGATGTCACTGACGAACAATGTCTCGGGGCTTCAGGAGCTGTTGTCACCACTATGTTAAATGGCTACCTCGGTAAAGGCCACAAATTATATGTAGATAATTGGTACACTAGTCCAATATTATTTAAATTTTTGCATGACCACCAAACTAACGCATGTGGAACGGTGCGAAAAAACCGTAAAAACAGGGAAATTACTTCTCAGTATTCCGATTCACTGATGGCATTAAAATGGCACGACAAAAGAGAAATTCACATGTTAACGACGCTTCATGATGATAAAGTTTCTCCAACTGGGAAAATAAATTTTAGAACTGGAGAAGTAGTTTCGAAGCCAAATTGTATTCAAGATTACAATAAAAACATGGGCTTAGTAGATAAAGCGGATATGATGATAACTAGTGTAAATTCCCTTAGAAAATCAATTAAGTGGTATAAAAAAGTTTTCTTTCATTTAATCGATTTATATTTACTGAATTCGTACATTATGCACAAAACCGTTAGTTCCAAAAACATTACTTTTCCTGATTTTCAATTATATGTGATAAGACAATTATTAGAAAAATATCATACTACATCGCACCCTGAAGTTGGTCCATGTACGTCACAAGATCTGCCATTACGGTTATCTGTCAAAATGCTAGTAAAACATATGCCTATACCTATACCCGCAAAGGAAAAAACCCAAAAACCTTATAAAAACTGTTATGTTTGCTCAAACACTAAACTTAGACCAAAAACAAGAAAAGCGACGAAGTACATGTGTGGCGAATGTAACGTACCGTTATGTGTTTGGCCATGCTCAACAATATTCCACGAAAAAAAAGAATATTAATTTTTAATCTTTAAAACAATGTGTAAATAAAATGTAATACAATCTAGTGCAATATCAAATATAAAATGTGAAAAAGTTGGAGAATCGTTGCCGAACTCGATACAATCCATAATGACATGTGAGTGTTTATCTATCAGTAATGAGTGTCTAATATAAACAAAGGCCTCAATGGCAAAGGGAATGCCGTAAAGATTAATTTAATTGAGAACTTAAAAAAGGCTGAAATAGCTTGGCGTGTGATAGTTGACAGAGTATATTGTTTGGGCAGCTATTGGGTTAAATGTGAAAAACCTAAATGGTGCTAATCATCAACTCGCAACAATTTAAAATGTGACAGGGACTGATTGAGCTCTCAGGAGTAAATCAGAAATTTAAAGAAAAAATGTTTGACATTGCAGCAGAGAAACAAAAATAACCCGTGCTCATTTTGCATTCACGTGGGGGCGGCAATGAACAGTTGTGATATTTTCATTATCAAAAGACTGTCATGAACATTTAATCTATCCGTGGTACAATGCATACATGTGCTTTAACCCCTCCGAAAATCGCCATTAAAGCCCTTAAAATGTCTCAAACGAAATGACATTTTACGAAAACTTTTTGTTATTACCGCTTCACAATTAAAGCTCCATAAATAAAATATTTTTGAACGTAGCCGAATAGTAAAAACTGTTTTAGAAAGGTTACAAAATAAGCTTTCAAATTATTATATTACAAATAAATATTAACATTTGTAAATATTAAAATTTAGAATGCAAACATTAAAAATAGGTAAAAATGACTCACAAGATGTTTTTATGTGAAAACGGTACTAAAATCACAGATTATGTAAACAACAATACTTATTCTATTGTATAAATGTGTAATAAACACTTTTGTCACCTCACTTTTTTATCATTTCATATAAAAATATATAATAAAAATTAACAATGTCGACCACGTTCGAGCCGCCAGTAGTAAATTTGAGCGGGTAAATATTTGTGTCAACTGCACAACTGACGCGTATTCTTGTTATGTATTTCTATGGACAACTTGAATAGGGATATACAGCTTGATCTACTATCGACCTTTTACTTTTTGTTTTAGGGATGTAACTAAATCAATAACGGAGTTAGAACGATTTCTATGGAGACACACGCTCTGACATATTAACACGCTTTTTGTACTTGACTGCTGTCGTATTTTTAACGCATATATCTGCTTAACCGGTGACAGGCCGGAGACGCGCCAGCGCGCGCGTCACATGGCGCATGCGCGAGAAAATAATTCAAATATTTGAATAATATTTTCGTCAAAAAACTTTTGGTCTGCGATTTTGGCCCTTCTATGTACATAATTTGTATGAAGAACAGTGTCAGAATCGCTTGCGCCAACAGTACTCTATGATACGCCTTGAAGTTTCATTCACCTTGACCTTCTACCTGTCAAAATTTGCCGCGATTTTAACCGTCGCAACCGATGCGTGTTCCGCGACTAAAACATCGTAAAACCTATTAATTTACGTAATAAATGCAAGTAATGTTAATTAGCAACAATATACAGTGTTAATTTCAAGCGACCTCCCAGGTAAGTATGGTCCTGTTTTCATTAAATTTTAGGCAGCATCGCGTTCATTGGTCAAAATATTGTACACATATTTTCGTATCGGTGATCAATGAACCGATGTATGCAATTTTTAGCCATAAGTTGTTTATAATTGTTTGCCTAGCTTGTAGTTTTTAGATTTTAGAAATGTATTATAAGTTTGTACAGCACCCTTGAGGTGATTTTTCACAAAAACGGCGCTATATAAATCATCCAAATATTATTAAATATTAAATATTATTAATGTTGTTTTGGTAGATAGTTTATTGTGTTGTGAACGTGTTTCAGTCAATAAAATATACAATAGCTCAAAATTAATCAACAAAACATTCAATTCAAAGTTCAAAATGGTGCTTTTTTAGTGTTTTTTCGTGAATTTTAGTGAAATGGCCTGGCCTTTGACCGATTAAGTTACGGAAGGGTTAAGAGCGTTTAAAATCCACATTTCGTCGAAAGTTGTTCTTACGATCGTGCAGGGTGGTTATAATGAGAAAGATTAATTATTCTCCATACCAGCTTATTGAAATTATAACTCAATATCGATTTTATTTCATTCCAAATTTGCGTTAATTTATACCTACATCCAAAAATGCTGAAAGGTGAGATGATAAAACTATTAAAATATTGAATTGAATGTAGGCCACAATGAGGGAATTTTCATAAAAATGTTGCTTTTTACCAGTTGTATCATATTTTAGTTTACATGTTCAACCGAGTAAAACCGGCATCTGGCCAATGACCTGGAGATTTATTTATTTATTTTATTCGTGTACATAATATCACAAAAGTTATTACACACATTTTGTTTGTAAAGTACCTTTGATACATTTCATCACTTTGGTTGGACAGGGTTTTAACTTCATTTACCTTGTTCGGAGATAAGTGGTGACAAAGTTTGCAAAGACAATGTCTCATCGTTATCAATTTACCAATTTTTGATTTTGAACCCAAAACCTTAATCTTGCCGGGTATCCGCTCTCTCATTATAATTACGAAAATAAATATTTATCCTAGACTTGTAGAAAAGTCAACAGATTTCGCACATTAACCCGTCTAATCACAGGAGACCCAAGTTGTCCCAAAACATCATACGCTGTTATAATAACAGGAGACCCAGATTGTCCCAGAGCGACAGTGCATTATTAAAAGTTAGATATCTCTCTTCCTGTCATGCAAATATTTGTGATTTCTTTTATGTTAGAAACGGAATGAAATAATGCTTCTCATTGTCTTAGAGTTATATGAGCTAGGTTTTTCAGATATTTTACAAACCCGATCAAAAGTGACGGTTTAGTTTTTCGCCAATTTGTGACGTGTCACACATTTAATTTAAAAATAAAATTGTATGAAAGTGATAAAAAGTGAGGTGACAGTTTTATTTCAAATTTTATTAAGAAAAGGAGTCTGTATTTTAAATTATAAGTTTATTCTATTTTAATTACTTTAATTCGAATATTCGCAGGTATGCATTTTTTAGCCAATTTAAATTTCCAATATTAAAATTTTAATATTTAGAAACAAAAATGTTGATTTCTAATAAACACACCGGAAAGATTATTTTATCTTGATTTTAGAACAATTTTTGTTTTTGCAAAAGCGTTAAAAAAAACCAATAAATAGGAACATTTAAAATGCATGGGAAGAACCAGGAATTTTGCGCGCAAACCTTGATAGGCAAAATTTGACAGAAAATTATTTTCTTATTATTCGAAGGGTTAAAATAAAAATGCTCCATATATTTATCCAAAACTCTATGATTGCATTTAGTTCAGGAAGAATCTTGCAATCATACATAAAAGATAGCAGCCAAAAAATATGCAAAAGTAAATGAAGTTAATGTTGGTACATAGTTCACAGCCAAGTATGATACAGTTAAATATGAAGGGGGTAGGGTGGAGTTAGTTCAGTGGTTAGAGCGGAGCCCCAGCAAGGCAAAGTTCCTGGATTCAGATCCTAGATGCAACCGAATCTTTTTCTGATTTTTCTATTTCATATATTTATTTTAGAGTCGCTAATATTGTCTTCAATGTTTAAAAAGGAAAATATTTAAATCCGAAACATATTTACTATTTTAGAATATACCTAAACGTGCAGATAGAACCATATGCAACCAGCTATGGCATTTCCCTAATCCAAGATAGGATCACGTCCTATTTAAATATTTCCCTTAAATGAAGACAATATTAGCGAAACTCAATCGAAAATCTGTGAAAAATCATAAAAAGGTACTTTCTTCACCTCTGGGACTCGAACCTAGGACCTTCGCCTTACCGGAGCGAAACTCTACGAACTGAGCTAATGTGTCCCTATCCGATTCGGTCATATTTAACTGTATCATACTTTGACTAAGAACTACCAACATTATCTTCATTTTCTTAACACATATTTTTATTGGCTGCTATCTCTGTACATACAAGATTGAACCTCAAAATCAATAATTGTTAAATAGATTGTGAAAATTTGTCTTCGCAAACTTTAGACACCTCAGCTTTCTCCCCTGCTGGCACTCTCGGGCGCATACAGGACTGTAGCTTCGGACGCATTGCCAGTTCTGGCCGGTATTTTGCCCATTGATCTAGAAGTAACTAAGAAATAACTAATTAGAGGAAGGTCAGCCGTCCATCTTGGAGTTGAACTAATACCAGGTGGGGCAGTACCTCTCCCTCGACTGCTGAAAGAGATGCGTGAACTCACTCTTAACGAATGGCAAAAACGTTGGGATAGATCGAATACGGGCAGATGGACTTTCTCCTTCTTCTCGTCAGTTAACCCTTAGGCACCGAGAAGGATTTTAATGAATTGGCTGCCTGGAACGGCATGAATTTCTGTTGTGTTTTTTATTTTGGGTTTTTGTTTAAAAAATCATACAGCTGCACAAACCAAGTTTTCAGTTATAAATTTTGTTTTAATGCATTCTTAAATGTTGAATTGTTATATTTATAAATCTAATATTAGGTTTTTGGTTTCTGATTAGGTGTTATGTGAAATATAAACGAAAATTTACCTTAAAAATGCAGCCACCCGAATTATAATCACTCACAGTTTATTTATTCATTGTAATATCGAAGAATTTTTTGTTTTTACATAAATAATATACTTTTGGCAATCACATTATCAAGATTTATCTGGAGGTTTATTTACACATTGATTACAATTATTGATTTCTTACTACGCAGTCATTTTTTTCCGGTGATCACACATACACTTACGCGACACCATGTCTATATTAGATAGGGTCACCATAAGATTGTTAGGCGCGGCGGACACTTTTAATAATTAAAACTTCTGTACAGTATGATATATTTTAAAACAGGTAGTGGGGCATAACGCAATTTCGCAGTGTGAACACCAATAACGTGTCTGAACTCGACGCTTTGGATTTCGCATTGAGTGTTTGCAAACATAACACTCCCGGTAAACTGTTTTTCTCTTCGAATTCGCAGACTGTGGAACATCCGACAGAAAATGTCTGGCAGTTAGCCTTAGCGGATATTCACCAACTCGATTAACTCTTTTTGTTGAGCCGGGAATGTGATGTTTTTGAATTAGTTGCCTTATGACTTCTAAATGAAAATCTGTTAGGCTTACTTCTTTTTTAGTTGTGTATTTATACATCGCGTGGGCATTTATTAAAACTACATCGATTGTCCGAAACGCAATTTTTTTATACCATTTAACGGTTTTACGAACACATTGCACAAATGTTATCAACATATCCGACCTATCAACACCCCCCATATTCTTATTATAATTTACAACACAATTGGGTTTTATTATTGGATCCTTTGTTTTCCAATTCACTTTTCCTGTTTCTACCATTGAATCATTGTGTGATGTAGTGAGCATATAAACATCCCTCTTATCGTGCCATTTTATTGCAAGTAGGCATCCAGATTTCTTCCTTTCCACATCTCCTTTTTTTACATCTCCAAATGATGGTAAACATTTTCGCGTTTTTTTAACAGTGCCACACGCATTAGTGTATTTATTGTGTAAATAACTAAATAAAAAAGGGCTCGTGTACCAGTTGTCCGTGTATACTGTGTGTCCCTTTCCTAAATAATCGGCTAGTAACGAAACCACAACTTTTCCAGAAACCAACAATTGCTTTGATATGCCTTCATCCATATTTGGTATGTCTATGTTTGTTTTGGCGCCACAATAAATAACAAACTGTAAAACAAAACCGGTTTTGCAATCACATAAAACAAATAGTTTTACGCCAAATCTATGTCTTTTTGCTGGAAGATATTGTTTGATCGATAATCTTCCTTTGAATAGCACCAGCGATTCGTCAATACATAAATTCTCGAACGGATAAAAGTACTTTTTAAATTGGCCGCATACCATATCTACAAAATTTCGTATTTTGAAGGTCGTATCGCCCTTTTTTTGTTTTTCGTTATCTGAAAAATGGAGCATGCTCAGAATTGACATATAGCGATCTCTTGACATGGTTTCTCCAAATATTGGGGATGAAATCAACTTGTCCAGTGTCCAATATTGACGAATTTTCCCTTTTTTGCTTCTCGCCATAAGCATAGTAAGGGCAATAAATACGTACATCTCCTCTGTATCAACATCTTTCCATTTGTGTAAACTTGAATTTGGAGCAAATACTTTTTGTGACTTTACAGTGGTAAAATATCTATTGGTTTCGGTTGTAATGCAACCCACGACATTTGTATTTAGGAAAAGCTCAAAAAAGTCAATTTCACTACTCTCCGGATTGAGTTCACAATCTCGTAAACCAGATTGTTGGTTGAAATTATGTACATCGGGTTGGAAGTTTATTGCACTTTCCCATACTGGCGAGAAATTCATAAAATTTATATCAGAGGATAAATTGTCGTCCAATCCAGAATTGTTAATTTCATTATCTTCGTTTTCTGATTCATCGGAACTCTCCAAATTTTCTGGAATGTAGTCTTCTTCATCACTCATGGAGAACTCCGAATCGCAATCTAACACATAGTTTTCGATATCTTCGTTATCCATTTTTAAGAATTATAAACCCACTGTACACTGATATACTTGTCTGAAATTATTTAATATAATAAAACATGGGCCACGAAAGAATATGCACCGCAATGAGATATTTTTAAAGTTACCGAAATAATAAATGTTCATAAATAAAATCGTAGGTTTCAAATTTCACGTAAATATCTACACGGATCTCATGAAGCCGACAAAGGACATAACTCATCTCAATAAGTTTATTATCAGCCATAAAAAGATAAGACCTCGCGAAATAATGTGCACCGCAATAAACGATATCAATGTAAGCACGCTTGCTCGGTACCGGCACGCACTAACACATCGACGCGCAAGACGAGACTGTATGCGGTCCAAAAAAACTTCGACGTAATTTGAAAGGTTCGCTATGATGAAAAAATTAATTTAAAAAATAACTGTAAGTAAAAAGGTATTTCTCTTTAAAGGACATGGTACAAAACACTTGGTTTAATAATATGAATCTTTTACTACGAACATTTACTAGTAAATTATCTCAATATTTAGAGATGAACATGACGAATTCTCCAAACTACTAATACAGTGGGTCGGCCCACATGAGAATTTCCTTTCAACTACGTATACAGTTGGTCGGATCCTTCGGGTTAAAGCCAGAATGGAAGGGGCGTTCATCAAATTGGATCATCACTTAACACAAATACTTTCAGGTCATGGTGAATTCAGGGGAAGACTGCACAGCCTGACCCTATCTCCCCATCCAAACTGTGCGTGTGGTGACACAAACCAAACAGCTGAGCACATTCTGTGGCAATGTGAGATTTTGACGGACGCAAGGGACGAAATGTTGGAAGGTCTGAAAGTAACTACGAGACCAGCATGGAATGCGGATCTCGTGTCGAACAAGAAGAATCTCGAATGCCTGAGGAAATTTACAAGGATTTGGGTTGAGAGATGGCCTGAACTTAAGAGTCGATGATTAAATTTAACTTCATTATGTGTTTAGGATCCAGGTGTAATTGCTCCTGGCATCCACGGTCACCCTTTTATAATATTTATACTACTACTACTGCCCGGATATTACGCACTACATTTTCTTATTCACACTGAAACTGTTCACTCATGTATCATGTTTTGTATTAATATATATCATGTTTTCTTAGGTACCATCTTCAAGAACCTCTTTAACATCTAAAATTTGTCTATTACTTGTTTTTTCCTTTTTGTTTAACTAGATATTATCAATTACCTTCGCGTATCCTAACTATACTTGCATTTTTCTAGCACTCTTTTTCTAAATCTAAGATATATATATCAACAAGTTTTTCGTGTCTTGACTTGGATCATTCAAGGAGCCGGAACTGAACTACCATCTCATTTTTGTATTGTCCTACACCCCATCAAGGGGGTGGACTAGATCTATGTCCGTGCAACAACCGAGAAGATGACTCCCAAGGTAGCCGCTGCAAAACCCGCCCGCGCCTCCCCCGTCGCTATGAGCGGGCCAGAAGACCAACTGTAGCGGACCGGTGCCCTTCTGCCCTGCCTCCGGTGACCCGATGCTCTCTTTTATCCCTAGTGTCTTCAGGTCTTTCTGCCCTTAATCCCAACATATGTGATACTGTGAAATAAATAACTAACAACATGTACGCACTCGCATACTGCCTGCTAACAATGTATGCCCGGACATTGGGGGTCGAGAGTAATTTTAAATAAAAAGTAGCTTCTTTATAAATAAAAAAATTAGAGTCCTGACGAGTACGGTGAAGGAGGAAACCATCTGTTTCCTTAGAATGCCGTGGGAAAGTGGTGGGCAACCTCCAACCTCAGAACATGGTAAGGCGAAGTTAGAACAATATTCAACCAAAGTAACGAACTACAATGTGCCTCATAATGTTAGATACAATACAAACAAAATGGCGATTGCAAAAGGTTCAAAGTGGTGTTAGAACCTTGTAAAATAAATGTAATACTATAATTTGTCATCTAAGCATCTACGGAAATACAACACAGAAATGAGCGAAATGGTTTTGCATTCAAAGGTCATTTTTGAAAAAAAATGTCAGTGAGAACTTTGCCCAACCAAGGTGACAATTTAGTACATAGTGCCAAAAACCTTGCAAACTCTTAATAGATTTCGGAGAATACTTTGAATTTGTCATCAACCATAGTGCCGTAGATGTAAAGTTGGTAATGATTTGAAAGCATAATTTTTTTTATGTGAACACCGCACAAGAGTCCCAACCGTCCGGAATTGGGATATGTTCCAAGTTCCAAGGCAGAAGCTAGTATGGTGGGAAGGAAATGGGGGAAAAAAAGTTGGGAAAGCTATTCAGATCTGATCACCAACACAGCTAAGGCCATTCCAAGCAAGTTTTCGATTCTGAATGGTGGTCTTTCACCAAGGTGATACTTAAATTATGTTCCACTATGGATGCAGGGTCCAGAAAAATATTTAAGTACTAACAACTAGGAATTAATTTTGTCGCTGGGCGAATAATACCTCCAATGTGAAAAAAATTACAGGAGAGTGAAAAAAAACATATTTTTAAGCATAGAAGGAACGTGAACTGAGACTTAACCCGTCTGCTTGTTTAGGAATAAATACATCCCAAAACACGTAATCGTATTATACTTTCATAAGACCAAAAACGTCCCAAGCGACCTTACATTTTAAAAGCTATACAGGGTGTTAAGGGACGTACTTGACTTACTTTAACCAGTGATTCCTGACATTATTTGGAGTAAAAAATGAAAATGAAATTTTGGTCTCCGGTGACTTTTTTTGACGATTTTTTTTTTTTTTTTCAAAAATTTTTTCTTCAAAATCAAACAAAAAAAAAATTCTTCTGCATATCGTCACTGGTTACTCAGCCGGATGTCCAACGAACCCCTTACCCCACCTCCAACTGTTCAACAACTACCATTTTTTATGTTTTTGTAGAAAAAAAAAAAAAAAAAAACATCAAAAATGTCACCGGAGACCAAAATTTCATTTACATTTTTTACTCCAAATAATGTCAGGAATCACTGGTTAAAGTAAGTCAAGTACGTCCCTTAACACCCTGTATATCTCTCGTCCTCTCATGCAAACATATGTATTTTTTCTTTTAACCAGAAAGAGAACAAAATAATGCTTCTTATTGTCTTTGAAATATGAAAGCTATTTTGCTTTATTATCTTGGATATTTTACAATCTCGATCCAAAGTGACGGGTTCAGAATTTTCGCACGAACCTGAGGCTTCCAGATTGTGAGGTGCGAATATATTGAACCAAGCAGACGGGTTAAGGTGAATAAAGAGTCCGTATAAGAATCCCAACTGCTCCCAACCGCCTGGAGCCAGTGAGACTATGGCATCCCCAATTAGCGTATGCTGTGAGGCTGGAGGTAAGTGGCAAGGGTGAAGGAGACAGAAGAGGTAAGAGGTGAGTAAGTACCCGGCTATTCAGATCTAGTCACAAAACATGGCTAAAGTCATTTCAACCAATATTTCAATAAATATTATTTGTTGCGGACGTTAATAATCAAGTAATCATCATTAACATATTATTATATTAAATAACACATGTTTGTAAATGGCACGTCGTGCCGTAAATTTTAAATAAAGAAATAAACATAAATAAATATTAATGAGAGGTTCACTTTCAAAATTGGTTTTTTTCACTCCTAAAATATTTCATTTTCACATTATTAATTACTAGTAACCGAATCCCGAAAAATTTGGCATCGTCACCCGTACCACACGCCTTTTGAACTAAAATTCGTTTATTAAGATACGTGTTGCATCGACTTAAGGTGGCAATTTGTCCCAATTAAACGGAATGGTGTCCCGGATAACTGAAGTAAATTAGTTTTATGTAGGTATTACACCATCTCTTTTTTCAGCCTGATTCTCCTAAAAGAGACCAAAGACAAAAATTTTCGCTTTATGCAATCGCCATTTTTATCTCTATTTTCATATCTACGATTTCAGTTGGCATCACAGCAAACAATATGGATCATGTGTTGTTCGCTGTGATGCCAATTGAAATCGTAGACATGAAAATAGCGATTGCGTAAAGCGAAAAATATTGTCTTTGGTCTCTATACGGGAATCGGGCTGAAAAAAGAGATGGTTCATACCAAAGATATTGAAATATAAATAGATGTGCTATCTGGTGTTTTTACTATGTGGGTCTACGCTTCCGGGTGTCGCCGATATTGTTTACCAATTAACAAATAAACTAAAAGAACAAATAATTAACGAATAAACCAAACGAACGATAAACTAAATGAACGAATTCTTTCCTTATTCAAAATATATTGTTAACCAATATGAATGCACATTTCCAAAAAATCAACGAAATGAACAAATTCTTTTTGTATGAAAACTACGCTAATTAGCGCGTAGTCCGGCGACAGTTGCGCGGACACCATAGCATATCTCTTCTGTATTTGAGTATCTTTGGTTCATACCTACATTAGTTTCTTTTTTGGTTTCTTTTTGATTTCTGTTCCTTGAGTTTTGGCCCAAATATCCGGCTATCCCGATAAAGTGCGCCCCACGGTTGAATTTGGCAGCCACCTCTGGTCTGGAGCTCCAAAATACCTGAAAAATACCCTCGACTCTGTGCAGAAACGGGCGGTCCGTTTGATAGATTCTCCCATCTTAACAGACGGATTGCAATCTTTAGAGCACAGGCGTCGGGTGGGAATACTATCCTTGTTCTACCGGTATTACAATGGAAGATGCTCCGAGGAACTAGCATCATTGATCCCTTCGGCACCGGTGCATAGTCGGGAAACACGCCAAACGCGTGCCCAACATTTGTACACAGTTGACATTAGTCACATGAGAACGGGTCGTTTCTTCGACTCGTTCTTATGTTCAACAGCTCGGCTGTGGAATGATTTGCCGGCCTCTGTGTTTCCTCCTTCCTACAACATGGGTCTCTTCAAGACCAATGTTCATTCCTTCCTCTCCTCAAAAAGACCCTCCACACAGCATCCCAGATGACATAGGCCCTGAGGGAAATTATTTTCCTCAGGGCCTCCTGTGTGGAGTTAAAATTAAAAAAAAAAAAAAAAAAAAAAAAACTGGTGAACCAATTAAGCAGAATCTTCTGTATTTCTTATTGTTTGCTATACCTCTATAATTACTGCAAAATTGTCTATTCCTCCTATGCCTTATGTGACGTTATTAATACGCCAACATCTGTACGGGTGACATTTATAATCCGACTACGAATATAACTCTTTTTCTTACATCGCGCCTTATGCAAAACTGTTGAATTTGTTACAAATCTACTTTTGTAATAGAACCGAATAAAAGCAGTGTCAAAAGATGGGGCCACTTAAGTTGACAGCTAGCGTGAGGAGTGTCGACAGGCAGTCGTAAATACTATTGGATTCGTACTTTCGTCGATCTCTCTAGGTATGGTGTAATATAACCGAATAAAAGCAGTGTCAAAAGATGGGGCCACTTAAGTTGACAGCTAGCGTAAGGAGTGTCGACAGGCAGTCGTAAATACTATTGGATTTGTACTTTCGTCGATCTCTCCAGGTATGGTGTAATATAACCGAATAAAAGCAGTGTCAAAAGATGGGGCCACTTAAGTTGACAGCTAGCGTGAGGAGTGTCGACAGGCAGTCGTAAATACTATTGGATTCGTACTTTCGTCGATCTCTCCAGGTATGGAAAGGTCGATGGTATGGTGTATAATAATACCATATTGTGATTTCCACCATGCGTCTATATATTATATACGACGTCATTGCCTGTCAAGGTTACTTTGTCTCGGTGACTAGCTATCACTGGATCCGAGGAACCGGCTACTTTTGGAACCAGTTCCTGTCGGATTTATAAAACAGTCACCAACACTCAAAGTGAGTGATACCAAACCAAAAACCGCTCGCAATAAAAACCTGCGGAGCAAGTTTTTAACTGGTTAGATTAAATCTTAATATATAAAACAAAGTCGGGTTAGTTACACTATTTATAACTCGAGATCGGCTGAACCGATTTTGATGATCTTTGATTTGTTGTATTTGTCTCCGCCCCGGATAACAGAATAACTATTAAAACATAGTAAAAATTCACGAAAAAGAAAGTTATTAAGAAATTTATTTTTTTCATACATTTTGTATGGAACGAATTCTCATATTTTGAAAGAACTGCAGCAATATTGTGATAGGTATAATATTTAAAGCCGCGTACAGATTGCTGTAAGGTAACATGCAATGTAACACGCAATGAAAGAATTTGCCGTCCACATTGTCGCAATGTATTTTTTTATTATTTATGTTTATTTAGGAAGCATACAGTTGTGAATAAAGTAGTTGTACATAAAATAGTGAACATAATTTAAACCAGTTAAGTTCCGTTTATATAATAATATGTAGTTGTTAATGGTTAACCCGTCTGCTTGTTTAGGAATAAATACATCCCAAAACACGTAATTGCGTTATACTTTCATAAGACCAAAAACGTCCCGAGCAACCTTACATTTTAAAAGCTATATATCTCTCTTCCTCTCATGCAAACATATGTATTTTTCTTTTAACCAGAAAGAGAACAAAATAATGCTTCTTATTGTCTGTGAAATATGAAAGCTATCTTGCATAGATAATTTACAATCTCGATCCAAAGTTACGGTTTCAGAATTTTTTCGCGAAACTGAGACTTCCGAATTGTGAGGTGCGAATATATTGAACCAAGCAGACGGGTTAATGATTATGTGATTATGAATCAAGTGGTAATTAAACAATTATAGCAGGTATATGGTGTGAGCATCAAATACCTACTTAAATGTAAAAAAATATCAAAAATGTGATAATAATCAATACAGAAATAATAGTTTCCAGTAGTTTTTTAAAATAATAGTACATAGTGTTAAATAAAAAGTTATTAAAAAGAAAATAATAAACAAGAAATAATAGTTTTCATTTATGTATCATGCAATGTAACAGAATTCCCATAGTGTGGACGCCTTGCGCGCACCAACCGCGCACACTCCGCGCGCGAACAGAGCATTTCAACTCGTGCGCACCGCAATCCACAAAGCTTCAGTTTTTTCGCCGAATACAAAGGGGCGCGCAGTGTGCGCAGAGCGTTAAGTGTCTATATGGCAGAACGCGCGCGTACAATGGAGGACTTGTTCTCGGCAGACTGAGCTATGTTCACTGCGCGCATGCCGGAAACAGATGCGAGTAGGTACATGCTCGGTTCGTGCGCGCGCTGCGTCCACACTTCTGAAATGTTCCTTTCATGTTACGTTACAGCAATCTGAACCCGCCTTAACTGTGCGTGAATTCCAAAAATTCAAAAACGTCAAATGTAAATGCGCTAATTGTTTCGCTTTTGTTCTTAATCATATAATGCTGCCCCTCTTTCTTACACACTAAATATCAATAGTTGAAAATGAGACAAACGGTGAACATATGTCTCTGCACCCCTCCAAAGGAAAAATACAATAATAATAAATCTCTGAAATGAAACGCATTTTTTACGTAAGCTCCACTCAGGACCTATGTCATCTTAGGGGATGCTGTGTGGAGGGTCTTTTTAAGGAAGGGTAGGGTAGGTTGTTCTGGGAAGGAAAAAGGCATAAGGGGTGGGTAGGAATCTGGAGGTCAGTGTATCCGGGAGTGAATCCATCCCTCCAACTGCGGTGCAAGGCCATTGCCTTGCCCAGAATAGACCTTTTATCTTGACCTTTCCAGCCGGACTCTTTCAACCCATTGGTCGAGAAAATCCGGCTGGAAAGGTCAAAAGGTCAAAAGAGCTCCCTCAACCAGTCTCTCTCGATCCGGCCTGCCACGCAGCAGGTGGGTAGAAGCATCCGCCGCCAAGACCCGCACAAAACTCACCCCATGAACCCGGGCACCCCTGCTAAATCACCAAACGTAGCGAACCACTTGGGGTGACCTATGGCAGAGGTGTTGGTTATCCAATAAATGGTTCCCGGGGCGGCAGCACCCGTACCCGCTTCCTTTCAAAAATTCCCGTAAGTAAGTGGAAGTAAGAAAATCACAAAAAATATAAATCCGTAAACAACACCATCTCTGATACTGACAAAAACAAAACACGGACAGTTGGGCATCGATAATTGCTTCATTGTGTAATTTTTAACTTAATAAAACAACTTAATTTAATTCAACGGTTATTGATTCTGAGGCGGTACGAAGTTCGTCGGGTCAGCTAGTCTATTATATATGGGTGTAATGGATCAGCATTTTCACTATAAGTGAAGTACATCATTATCACGAATGACTTTGCTCAATTTCCAAAGAGACCCTGAGCTGACCATGATATATACCCCTATTTGGGTTTTATTTTGTCTAACTTTATATATCTATTATATTACATAAATTGAATATTTCGAGCGGTAAAGTAGATCAATATTTGTTTAAGAATTTACTGTCTTTGGGTAATGGAGTTCAAGTAAGCTTAAATTACATGTATTTGTTTACGGAATCCATTTTTTTTTTTTAATTTCACAGCAATCTACAATAGAGTTCTAATAGCAATCCTGATGGCAGGGAGGAGAAAAAAATGAAAACAGTAGAAATTTATATTACTGACTAACTAACTAACTAACTAACTAACCATCACGCCGTTTCCCCGCAGGGGTAGGCAGAGAGGACGGACCGCCAAACAACTCGGTCTTGGCACACACTCTTTGCCTCACTCACATTCATACATCGTCTCATACATTCTCTTCTATTATTCTGACTTTTAAGCATAGTAAAAGTTCAATTCAAGATGCAAAATATCAGAAATTCAAAATGGCGCTCACCATCGATTTGATCAACCAAAGGTGACAGTCAACGAAAAGTTCTCATAAATGCAATACTAATAGTGATGGGGTTAGCAAATGTAAAATCAAGCAATGTCCAATGTTATAAATATACTGTCCTCCGCTTGCAAAGCCTTTTCTTCTCCAAGCATAAACTTTCTAATTATATAAGTGTATTTATCGGAAGTGACCTGCCAGGTAAGAATGTTTTCTGTATCTCCTTGTAAATAATAAAATTAAATAGAGCCTAAGAATTCATAATAAATTGCACAGCACCCTTTAGGTGATTTTTCACAAAAACGGCGCTCTACAAATTATCCAATTATTATTATTAAGAGTGGAGAACATAAAAATTAAGTTTTCCATTTCAAGTGTATTGCAATTGCATTGTACGTAGTTTCTAGATTATTGATAGTAAAAACTTTATAATTAGCAATAATTTTGCATAATATATTGCATTGAAAACTGTTATAACATTCAAAGCGAATATGTGCATGAATCTTATCTACATTTTCAAGGTTTATTTAAATTGGTTGAGAATTTATGAATTGAGACTCGTAGGTATAAAAACATGAATTGATGTGTAGATTGGGCCACTGGAAACTTATTTTATACTCAAAACAGATTTAGGTGAGTACAGTGCCATAATAATTGTTGTTGACATTATTTAAAATTTAAGTACAGTAGGGCCTCGCCAATCCAGAAAGGGAAAAACAAGAGCCCTTCCGAATTATCGGAGCATCCGGATTATAATATGCAATGTTTTAATAGGAGCTTTCTCACAAATCATATCACAACTTACAGGAACATGCAAGCGCCTTTGCTGCAAAAACCATGTAAACAAAGCATCTTCTAAAACAGGATTTGCTGACTTCTCTAGTGTTTTTCGTGCACCGGGACCACGTTCTGTGTGGCTAACAAACTTCAACATTTTATCTTTCTTCTTCTTTATATCGCCTGCAGTTGATCTGCCTAAACCAAACTTCTGAGCAATGACAGGATAGTTATCACCTTTATCTAACATTTCTATAATACGCAATTTGTCTTTTATTGACAATGTAGAATGTTTACGCAGCGATGCCATTTTGTCAGCGAACGCGCATTAAATTAACTAACAGTGCAGGGTGATAAATAAAAGACTGACGAGTGAAGGCAAATGATTGAATATTGACACGTTGTGACACGCACGCACCTACAGCTTCCCCCCCGCGAACGTCCCCCCACGCGATCCTCTCGCCTGTCCGGATTACAGTGTGCACCGAAGTAACGGGGATCCGGATTAGCGAGGCTCTACTGTATTTGGTTTTTTTTAAATAAAATTTTTCAGCATTCTTTGGTTTGATGCCTTTCCAGG
Organism: Limnephilus rhombicus; assembly: GCA_929108145.2. Lineage (NCBI taxonomy): Eukaryota > Metazoa > Arthropoda > Insecta > Trichoptera > Limnephilidae > Limnephilus > Limnephilus rhombicus. The sequence continues at coordinate 22,356,450 of OV815293.1, forward strand.
CATTCAAGTAGGACCAGCGTAAAAGGAAAACTATCCTTCCAGCCTAAAGTGCGTTAATATAACAATAAACACACATATAACGAGCAACCACAATATAGAAAATAGATGTAGAAAAATAATGTTACAATTAACTACAATATAAAGGTAAAAATACATAGATAGATATAACACACGCAATGCAGTCATTTATTTAACATTTTCGCATAAAAAGACCGTATTTCAAATTAATTACGAGACTATGTAACAAAACTTTGAATTTACTACAATGTTTAGAACTTTATTATGGTGACATTTAAAAGTCGATTTTAAAAATATTGATAAATATTATATTAAGCAAAAGCAGGAAAAATTGTTAAAAAAGGTTTACTCACTCTTCTTCCTGATGAATCTGGAACAGACAGGATCCCGTGTGATGAGGCAAGGCCAGAACGGATGAGAACCGACCCTCGCCCAAGCCAAATCTCCCAATTTCCACTTGGAACTGGCTTCGTCTTGCAAAACGCTTAAATTATTCACCGCAGCACTCACCATATCCACAGTCAAAGTAGATTCCGAATTAACCGACGAATTCAAACCAGAAACTTTTGGCGAATCATTCGTTTCTTTTTTTATCTTTGGTTTATAGATTCGATTTGGTTTTTCTTTTGGCGAGCCTCCCAAACTCAGTCTGTTTGGCTTCTTTTGATTTTTCTCCACGGATTTATTGACCGTTTTTTTGACAGAAATAGCTTTTTCCAGCTTGGGAGTTATTTCTTTCGGCGGTGGTGACTTTATCGGCGAAAACATGCTCATCATTAGACTGCCTGTCTCTTCTTTCTCATCGCGCTTTCTTTGTATAAGATCTTTTCTTACGTAAACTTTCATGGGGACTTTTGCTGGATTTTCATTCCAAGGGGTGTTGATTAATTTCTTTTCTACAGGAGAATAATCATCAACAGAAATAGCGGGAACCTTCACTGGTGTATGGTTATCATTTATCTTTGGCGATGCGTATTTTGAAGGGGTTGAATGCATTTTTAATGGAGATTTGGCTTTTTCCAGAGTTGCTATTGGAGAACGTTTCATGGGTGATTTTGTAGGTGATTTTGGTGATGGTCTTGATAGTTTAGAATTCAGTTGAAACGCCACGTCAGTTGGATAGAAATCGGCGATTGTTTTCTGTTTTCTCGCTCGCCCATAACGACTAGTATTTGGAGGACTAGAACCTTCCGGAGTAGACGATTTTTCACACGATGTTATCTTAGGTGTTAAGTTTGTCTCCAATTCTCGTTCTAATTGAGATCTCTTGATGCTCTTACGTTTAATACTTGAAGTGTTTAATTTATCATCTTCAAATATTAATGGCGAATCAGTTATCGATTTGTCAAATGTATCTGTTTCATCAGACGAATCAGTAAATATCTTAGCACTCTCAGATAACATTGAGTTATCTTCGTTGGGCAATGAAGACTGATTTTCGGTAGCCATTTTTGATGTCAAATCATGCTTTTGAGGAAATACTCGAAAACTGTTTGGTGACCTCCTCCAAAATGTATAAATATTGTTTATCACTGTAAACAAGTGAATAAAAGAAATTAGTTTATGTTTTGATTTTTCTGACAGAAGAATGGCGGTTGAATGCATAAAATAGGTTCAGAACATGAAATATAGAGATAATTTGTACGCAATATTGAATTCCAAGGCAACATGCTGAATTAGAAAATGGGAACTAAAAATATTGAAAAATTAATATTTTAACTAATTAATAACATAAAAAAGTGCAGCTGAGCTAATACAACGATTTTCAGGGGTGACCGCACCTGTTTATCTGTAAGATATTATGCACAACGCGTGGAAAACGTCCGACGAACAAAATGGGAGATGTAAGGAACTGCTATTATGGCATAGGATACTAAAATAGGAACTAAAGAATTGCATTATTTCGCCTCGGAGAAGAGATAAAAATACATTGGATGTGTTTTTATACTCCAGCATAATAATGGACACGGAATATATGGTGCAAATTGGCGCTATTTCCGTATTAGCGTAAATAATTGCTAAAAACTTTCTACGAAATCACACTCACTCACTGAACGTACTGCACGCCATGGAGGCAAATTTTTTCGAACGAGATTTTCGCGGTGATATAATTCGGGAATGACCTAAATAACGAAACTTACCCGCGTTTTATTGTTTCTTTTGTGAAAAACTGCGGCACAAATGAGAAAACTCACTGTCAATTGGCGACATTAAACAAAATTAAGTTCAAACGTTCATTGACACAAGCACGAACAAACGGCGGCTCTTCGGCCATCGGCATTTAAGGAACTTCTTTACCGACATTCCGTCTTTCCCGCTAACTTTATCTAAAATGTCAAAAATAATAACTTATTACATTGTTCAAATAAACATTCAATTACAAATCACTGTAGAAATACCAACCACTTCATATAAATTACATTTATATTCCAATATTTTTTAACATGTGTTTTACTTTTCATTTTTGTTTTTAAAATTAGGTTATGTTTTTTCTCACATTTATAAATAAACATAGATTTGCTATAGGGACCCCAGAAATAAGAACAATTTACAAAAATACTGTAAAAAAATAAACTAAAAGCTTGGTTTAATATTCAAGGGCCTAACTGTAACAAAATAATGTTATCAAATTTAAAAACAATGTTATTATTTAAAAATAATGTTTAATAAATTTGAATTGTATTGGAGTGTCTTCTTTACCTACAATTCTACAATTAATTGATATTTGTCGTAAATCCGCAAGATGGCAGTAGTACACCAAAACAAAATCTGCCATCATTCCTTTTCTGCTTGTAACCAGGGTTGCCAATTCGCGGGGAATTCCCTAAATATCGGGGAATTTCTAAGATTTTTCAAGGACTTCGTATAGTGATAATGGAACAAAAAAATCTATATACAGGGTGTTAAGGGACGTACTTGACTTACTAACTAGTGATTCCTGACATTATTCCCGCAGAATACAGGATCAAGTAACCACATTGCATGCGTAAATTTTTTCTTTCAACATGTCTGACGAAAATTTTTTGTATGAAAATTATATTTGTAATAATACTAATGAATTAAATAATCACTTTAAAGGTATAAACTTTTCAGTTCTTAATATGAACATACGAAGCTTAAGAAAGCATTTTGATGAACTCTGTGTACTTCTCGAAAGTCTAGATTTTTCTCCGAGTATTGTAATTTTAACAGAAACACAGATGAAAGAGGTAATCCCCTATAACCTTCCAGGATATGTCACTATTTCATCTGAATGCAAACATACTGGGCACGATGGAATCACTGTTTTTGTGAAAAATTGTCTTAAGAAAACTACCTTCAAAATTTTAGATTTTAAAACAGCTAATGCAATTGAATTAACATTCAAGCACAATAACTGTAATTATCTGATATTAGCTATATATATAGATCACCTTCTTTAAATGAATCACTCTTCACTAACGAACTTAATTCATAATTTTTTGGGCATTAACTATGTAACAATTTCTAGACATTTTATTTTTTGAGGAGTTTTATTAAATGTACATTTGTTACTTAAATTAAATTTTTCCGCGACCGGTTTCGATACAACCGTATCATTCACGAGCAGAATTAAAACTAACTTAAAAAAATAATATCTCCTTTACTAACCATGTTTCCGTATAATATTGACTCCTCCCACCGCTTTCCCCCTCCCCCCAAAATCATCCCTCCCACTACTCCCACCTAATTAATCTTTGGTACTTGCATATTATTTTTTAAGTTAGTTTTAATTCTGCTCCTGAATGATACGGTTGTATCGAAACCGGTCGTGGAAAAAAAATTAATTTAAGTAACAAATGTACATTTAATAAAACTCTTCAAAAAACAAAAAAAAAACTTAATTCATTTTTTAAAACGGCTAACAGAAATAACTTCAATTTTTCAATATTATCTGGAGATATCAATATAAACATTAATGAAAATAACAAAAGAACAAACTGTATAAATGAATACTTAGATTGTTAATACTTAGAGGATATCAGTCATACATAAACTCTCCAACAAGAGAAAATTTGAATAACTCCACGACTCTAGACCACATATTTGTCAAAACACACAAACACGTCAAAACTACATCTTCAACTCTACAAACAAACATTACTGACCACTACCCAACATTTTATGGACACAACATCTTAACCACTAATTTAAAAGAAAACTCTGGTTATCTAGAAAAAAATTATATTAACTATGACACATTAAACAATCTACTTCATTTGGAAAAATGGGACAATGTACGATCGACAGCTAACCCACATTCAGCATTAGAATTGTTTTATAAAACTCTACAAGATTATGTTTCGAAAAGCACATACAAAATTGTTATTAATAAGAGAAAATATTAAAAAATCAAACCTTGGATTACTGTAGGACTAATAGTCTCCATTAAACAAAGAGATAAACTTTACAGAGAGATGTTAAATTATGAAAAAACCTGTCAAAAAAATAACGTAAGAATAATGTCTTTTATGAAAATAAAGTATTTGATGTATAGAAATTTACTCAATAGGTTAATCAGAAGTTGTAAAAAGAAATACTATTGTGAACAAATTGATAATGCAAAAAATGATACCAAAAAAACGTGGAATATTATTAATGAAATAATGAACAAAAAACAAATGGCATCAACTGATGTGAAAGAGATTAAAATAAATAACAATATTATAACTGACAAATCGGCCATTGCAGAAAACTTTAACAACTTCTTCACAAATGTAGTAGATCAAGTACTTGAATCTTCTAGTAAAATTGATAGTACAACACCCGTAGACTCATCTTTGCATTTAGTCTCAACTTACGATTCAATTAACTCCCTAGAATATTTTTCACCTATCACGATAAACGAAATTGTGAAACACATTGATAGTCTAAAGTCAACAAATTCTACAGGAATTGATGGTTTATCGGGTAACACACTAAAAAAAATCATAATATCTTTGTAATAATAATAGCAATTCCATTGCTACATATTTTTAATATATCACTAAAAGAGAGACATTTCCCAGAACAATTTTAAATCTCCACCATCATTCCAATTCACAAATCAAGAGAAACGCACATAATAGACAATTACAGACCTATCTCTTTAGTTTCAAACCTCTCAAAAATATTTGAAAAATGTATCAAAAATAGAGTAATGAATTACCTAGAACAAAACAAAATTCTGTCCCAAAATCAATATGGCTTCAGAAGTAAACTAAGCACTGAAGATGCAATATTCGATTTGACAAAAAAATTGTACACATCTGTTGATAAAAATAAAAAGTCTAGCTTTATTTTTAGATTTAAGAAAAGCTTTTGATACGGTAAATCACAATACACTTATAAAATAAATTAATCAAATAGGTTTCAAAAAAGATACACTCAAAATTCTCACTAACTATCTCAAAGACAGAAAACAAAAAACAAAAATAGGGAATTTTTATAGTACTGAAACGAGGATAAAAAATGGAGCACCACAGGGTACTGTGCTTGGCCCAATCCTGTTTTTAATATATATAAATGATTTATGTAATGTTGTAATCCCTGGTGATATTGTATCTTACGCTGATGATACAGTAATAACTGTAAACGGAAAATCCTGGCTTCAAACTTATTTAAATGCATCAAAATGTATTGCACATGTCTCATCATGGCTAAATAGTAATAGACTCTTCCCTAAACTACAATAAAACATTTTACCTACCTTTTTATAAAAACAGTAAAAACAAACCCCCCAATAACCTTAAAATTAGAATTCATAATGCTAACTGTAATCAAGTAATATGCTCATCTTGCTCTAAAATTGGAAAAGTTGAAAAGATAAAATATTTGGGTATATGTATTGATACAAATTTAAATTGGCAATCACAAATAAATAATACCGTTTCTAAATTGAGATATCTTACGTATATATTTTACAGACTTAAAAAAGTATTGAATATTGACAAATTAAAAATGATTTATTATTCTCTGGTGCAATCTTCACTCATGTATGGAATAATAGGATGGGGTGGTGCGCTTGATACTTTTATAAAACCTTTACAAACAACTCAAAATTATATTATCAAAGTTATGTATAATAGAATTAAAACATTTTCGACAGATGCTTTATACAAAGAATCTAAACTATTCAGTCTCCGTAAACTATTTATACTACAAACTATGAAATATATCTTTAAAAACGTAAACAAACTCGAAAAAAATGTAAACAGAATCAACATTAGAAATAATAATGTATTCTATACCCCCCAAACACTCACAAAACAAATGCAAACTCACAGTAGCTTTATTGGACCTCGTACCTTCAATAGTTTACCAAAACATATTCAAGTTGCAACTAAACTTCCGCATTTCATAAAAGAGTTAAAATTATGGCTAAACCATACAGATGTAAAAACTCTATTTATTTAGTTTTATTTCACTTTATGTTTCTAAAAACTCTATTTATTTAGGTTTATATCACTTTTCTCACAAACTTTACACCTATTCTTACAATGTATCATTTATTACACTTTACACTATTTAACCGTACACTATTGTATACACTTTTTGTACAAACTGTTTAAAGAATTTTTGTTTTTGCTTTATATACACCTGTTTGTTTTTTTCTAGGTACTAAATAAAACTTATATTAACTATATTACCCACGCACAGGCTGCGCCTTAGTGGGTTCCCACATTATTGTTTATGATTTTCAAAATATGTAAATATAAATTGTAAAATATGGGAAAAATAAAGGAATAAAAAAAAAACAAATTTGCAGTAAAAAATGAACATGAAATTTTGGTCTCCGGTGACTTTTTGATGACTTTTTTTTCAAACATTTTTTCTTCAAAATCAAACAACAAAAAAAATCTTTCGCATTTTATCACTGGTCACTCTGCCAAGTAACCGACCAACCACTTATCCCACCTCTAACTGTCCAACACCTATCGTTTTTTTATGTTTTTATAGAAAAAAATAAATAAAAAAAACATCAAAAATGTCAACGGAGACCAATATTTTATTTACATTTTTTACTCCAAATAATGTCAGGAATTACTGAAACAGTAAGTCAAGTACGTTCCTTAACATCCTGTACGTATGTGCCATCAAACTTTTAAATATTAATGGATAATTTGTAGAGCGCATGTTTTGTGAAAAATCACCTCAAGGGCGCTGTTAATGCACATTTTTTTATTGTTATTTAGGAAGCATACAGTTGTGTATAAAGTAATTGCATATAAAATAGTGAATATAATTTAAACCACTTAAGTTCCATTTATAATATTTAGTTGTTAATGGTTAATGATTATATGATTATGAATCAAGTGGTAACTAAACAATTATAGTAGGTATTTGGTGTAAAGCCTCGATGACACACGGCGAGTTGCAAGCTACTATCTACTAAGTTTTAAAAGCGGGTAAATCGGCGTGTGAGATTGTCATGATGACACACAAAACTGTCCACTCGCTCAGAAGCGTAGGAAACTGAGGTCGCTTTTAGCGCCAGTAACAAGAATAACGACGCCTGCGTGAACTAATTCTTCAGATTTTTGACAGTCGAAATCAGCTGTTTATCGGAAGCCATCTTGGAAACGTAAATAAACCAATCATGAGCAAGCGGAGCAAGCGTGTAGGCGAGTAAAGTTGACGGCCTTTCAACTTTTTTTTGTAGATTGTCAACAATCTGCTAGTTGCTGCTAGTTAGCAGTGACACGATGACACTGGGCGAGTTTACTCACAGATAGTGAATTTCCCAGATAGTAGCTTGTAAACTAGCCCTGTGTCATCGACGCTTTAGCACGTTGTAAAATTTTTTCAAAAGGGTGATATAATCAATATAGAAATAATGGTTTCCAGTAGTTGTTTAAAATAATAGTACATAATTCAATTTGGGAGGCGGGAATGGATACCGCCACCCCGGGAACCTTTATTGGATAACCAACACCTCTGCCATAGGTCACCCCAAGTGGTTCGCTACGTTTGGTGATTTAGCAGGGGTGCCGGGTTAATGGGATGAGGTTTGTCTAGGTCTGATGACCAGGACCCACTAAACCCCAGATTCCTACCCACCCCTTAAACCATTTTCCTTCCCAAAACTCTCCTCTCTTTCCTTTCCCTCACACACACAAAAAAAACCTCCACACAGCATCCCCAAAGATGACATCGGCCCTCAGGGAAATTATTTTCCTCAGGGCCTCCTGTGTGGAGCTCATGTAAGTAAATAGTGTTAAGTAAAAAGTTGTAGCGGCTACTTAACCCGCTCTGCGAAATCTACCGCTACGCCACTGACCTCCATGGAATACGCTGGATACTACGGAATACCTACCTTCAGCGTAGTACCAACGGCCGCCTAGAAATATTAATTCCGCCACCTACGCGAAAGAGCTAGAACACCTGGCTGTACCGTACAAATGCACACAGAAGGTTCGAGCGGTTTCTCAGCTTTGCGTGAATTTACCCAGCATTGCTTACCGTTCTCGAAAGTACTTGCCCGGCCGGCAGAGTATATGAGTCAGCGTGAGCCGCATACAGCTCAGTCTCAAGTCTAGTCTCAAGTCAGTACTTTCCATTCATTGATCAAGGAACACAGTCCAAGCAGTGCCGCGACTAAGTACGTACCTGCGCCGGGCACGGGGCCGCGCAGACAGCAGTGAACAACACATATCCAGTGTGACTTCAGTAACATCTTCATAACACCTTCGAGGAACTTCTCCAACTACCATCTCGACATGAGATGTCAGGCAACGCGCCAGCAACACAATCAGCAACGGGAAACCAGCATCCTCACCGCCTCTCAAGGTTCCTTCCTGCGTCACGTGTGTGCTCCGACCCACTGGACACACAGCCGCCATACCTCGTCAACGCGACGATGGTCGACCGCCTGGATCAAGGTCACTTCTACACCGCCATGGTGTAGGGCAACGCGCCGGCTCCCTGAAGACCTGTGATCTTCACCGCCGTAGTCTCCTGACCTTCACCTTCACATCATCACGTAGCAGCAACACTCACGGCACCACCGTCACTCCGCTCCGCTTCGACCTCCGCTACGTAGCGCAACAATAAAGACTCACTCATCACTGACTGACGCCTTTCATTTCTCTCACGCCCCGTCTCTACCGATCCAGCCCGCTCCCTCAACTGGAGGCCCCGTCTCTACCGATACGGCCCGCTCCCTCAAAGTTATTAAAAAGAAAATAATAAACAAGAAATAATAGAAACATTGTACGGTTAGTTCGATTTTAAACGATTTAAGGGTACAATGGAAAATGTCAATATTTCTTAAGGGTATTATAAGTTTGGCAGATACGCCCGAGCAAGGAGTTTTGTGCGTATTTCGATTTAAAATGTTGTATATGAAATAAGGTATTCGATCTGGTATTGCGTTCAGGGCAACGAAATGCAATTCTTTCTAACAAGGCTGGCGAGTCAATGAGGCAGTTCACAATTTTGTACAGAAACAGTACATCATAATTTATTATGAATTCTTAGGAACAGTTTAAAAAAAACATACTTACCTGGCAGGTCACTTCCGATAAACAAAAGTAGCAACAATTACAAGCGGGAATATATTATAATTTCGTTTTCTTTCATAGAAAATTTTCAAACTAATTTCTATATTTTAAAGGTGCTGTAAGACTACGCTATAAAGTAGCAAGAGTTTTTGGGCTTGGCCTACATCAGCACATTGTTCGCTAAATATTCCCATCGGGAAATTAAAATGTTTGCTGAAGTAGGCCAAGCCAGAAAAGCATAGCGTACACATAGCGTGGTCTGACACAGTTATAAGTGTGAACGAAAGAGAAAATGACTAAGTAATAAAAAATAATTGCTCATTTCATTAGAAATTGGTTTTATTTTGGGGTAAGGGAACTTGTAGGGAATTTGAACATCTATTGTGGGTATTTCAGAACATATGCATTGGCAACCCTGAGTGAACTGACGTTTCTCGAGCTCGACTATTAATTATTAAAAATGGCCGTCGGAAACAGAGGCAAGAATCCCAAAGGCGGCGAAATATTCGCTTATAGCGAAATGGGGCTGAGAAATAACGCAGCCGTAGTCGAATATTGCCGAACGTCAATGGCTGCTTTATCTGGCGGAACAGCAGGTTTGTTTATTTTCTTGTTTATATGTCAAAAATTTCAAAAAACATTTCACGTGGATGTCAAATGTCATCTGCCTTACTTTCATTAATTGAGCTGTGATATTTTTCAGGATTACTGGGACTGACAAGCTTCTACGGATTTGGATTCTACCTCTTCTCAGTTGTCAGTTTGTGGGCTCTTCTACTCCTTAAGGCTGGCAGTAATTGGCAAAAGTTTTTCATTTCCAGAAGAAGTTTACTTACAAACGGATTTTTGGGAGCACTGTTCACATATATTCTGTTCTGGACATTCATATACGGAATGGTTCACGTATATTAATGAGGTTTTCTAGTTCCTTTTTTGTATAATACAAACATGATAATATATTTTTAGTTAAGTAGGAATGTTGAATTTTGTACTCTTAACTAATAATCACAATTAAACACATCATTACTTCATACTGTTCTGAGTTCTGATCTTCTTCCTCGGTTAGTTCAAATTATGTTTGCACACAGTATTTAAAGTGAAAAAATAACACATTCTACATTGTTTAAAATATTCCGAGATCCCTGATTGACAGAATTTATCTAAATAAAATTTATTTCACTCCATATTTGTTTGAATCGTTGATACATTTCCAATTATTATTTCAGGTGATCTTTGTAACCTATAATTGTAAGGACGTTTGTTTTTAAATAAATTATTATATTTACTTCCCATAAACGAGTTTATTTTTTAGCATGAAAGTTCAAAAGTAAAATGTCTACATTGCGGGTTCATTTTACTGCAATGTTTTTAGGCCTACTTGTTCCGCTGTTTCTCTGCTACAGAAATATTTTAATTTATAAATTATTATTAGTGAGTATAGTTTGGACGTTTACTCAAAAATTACTAATGAATTTAAGTAGTATAATTATTAAGTGTTTTCATATGAATTATAATAATAATAATATTTGGATGATTTATATAGCGCCGTTTTTGTGAAAAATCACCTCAAGGGCGCTGTACAAACTTATAATACATTTCTAAAATCTAAAAAACTACAAGCTAGGCAAACAATTATAAACAACTTCAACTTATATAGGGTGTAACAGCACGTACCAGAAGGATTTAAACCAGTGGTTCCTGAGCATATTTGGAGTAAAAAATGTAGATGTCATTTTGCTGACTTAAGATATAGTTTTCAATTAAAAACAACGTTGCAACTGAGTGGTCCCATACAAGGGCGGATCCAGGATTTTTTTCTGGGAGGGGCGGACGGGCAAAAAAATCAACAATTGCTGTTGGAAATAAACTTGAAGTATCATACTTCAAGTTTATTTCTACAAGTTTAAGTATGTATAGGAAGGTTTATGAAAGTGTCAAAACAATAGAAAAATTTAATATTATGAATACAGTTTTCTGTACTGTGATGGAATCTCCACAGTACAAAAAAATACCTGAATCCGCCCTTGGTCCCATATAACATGGCGGCGGGTCGCATGATAAGCACTACATCACATTCTAACAGCACGGTAACACACGAAACAGCACGCATATCAGTAGCGGTGCATGATTGAAAAATTTATTTTTGTTTTTAATAGAAAAAAAATATCATCAGCCAGCAAAACGGTGTGTACATTTTTTACTCCAAATATGCTCAAGAATCATATTTTTTAACATTAACCCTTATCTTTTGGGATGCAGTAGTATTTGTAGTAAACTATCCGTAAAAGATAGATAAATGCCTTCGCGGACTTTTTTGTAGATCTATAAAAGAGGAAAATCCCACCATGCATTGTTTTGTTAAATCCCAAAAGGATTAGGCAGCGTTTTCAATGAAAGCTACAAGGCGGCTTGACTTTTTCCGACAATTCTAACAATTATTGTTATGTTTCAACCAATTTACACAAATCCTTGACAAATTACATACATAAACCTTCCTCGCGAAACACTCTATCTATTAGTGAAAACCGCATGAAAATCCGTTCAGTAGTTTTCGAGTTTATCGTAAACAGACAGACAGACGTTGCTGGAGACTTTAATTTATAATATGTAGAGATTATGTGTTTGAGGGATTCAATTATTACAATGCGCTCTTGTGAAATTTTTGATGATTGTTTTGAAATCGAATGTAGTATAGAATGTCTGTACAATATTGGGTTTGCATCGGTGATTCAATTCAACGTTGTATTTGTATGCCTTTCTTGAAAGAATTAAATTTTTACACAGACAATATTTATTCATGTATAGACGCGAACAAACGATTTATATTTTGAAGGATAACTTGCAAAAAGTGTTTTTTTCTAAAATCACAAAATTAGCGCCATCTATGAGTGAGCAGTTTATGAATAATTTAATGTTTACCCAAAGTAGTAGGTGGTGCGTAATTTCAATAATTTGCTAGTTACCTAAATTGAGTCGTTCAATTTCTATATCCGCTATATCAACTTTCACTGATTCGGAGAAAACCGCAAAAAACTGTCACATCTGTAGCGTAAATAAAAAATTGCATTTAATTTTTTTATATAATAAATTGGAATAATATACATTCGAAAAGTGTTCATTTTTCAATGTATGTCTGGAAATATTTAAGTAATTTGGAAAATACAGGGTGTTAAGGGACGTAAGTACTTGACTTACTTTAACCAGTGATTCCTGACATTATTTGGAGTAAAAAATGTAAATGAAATTTTGGTCTCCGGTGACTTTTTTTTATCACTTTTTTTTTTCAAAAATTTTTTCTTCAAAATCAAACAAAAAAATTTTTCTTCCGCATGTCACTGGTCACTCAGCCGGGTGTCCGACGAACCCCTTACCCCGCCTCCAACTGTTCAACAACTACAATTTTTTTATGTTTTTGTAGAAAAAAAAAAAAAAAAACATCAAAAACGTCACCGGAGACCAAAATTTCATTTACATTTTTTACTCCAAATAATGTCAGGAATCACTGGTTAAAGTAAGTCAAGTACGTACCTTAACACCCTGTATAATAGATATAGCGGATTTTGATACACAATTCGTGATTTATATGAAATATAGAGGCTTTTGAAACTAAACTGACCTGAGGGGCGTGTTTCTACATCCGCCATCTTGGCAAAATAACTGCTCGTGACTGGTCGAATTCCGATATAGCGGGTTTTGATAGTAATATCTTGGGGGCCGTTCAAGTATTACGTAATGCACTTGGGGGGGGAGGGGGGTCTTGTGAAACGTTACTGTGCGTTACGGGGGGGGGGGTTCGAACAACGCGTTACGTAACATGTTTTTCTTTATTTAGATTAAAAAAACGTTAAGGCGCGTTACATGCGGGTGAGGGGGGGGGGGGGGGGGGGTCAAAAATCTTCAAAAAATGCATTGCGTAATACTTGTTTCTCACTCGAAGTTTTAACATGGTTTTTGGTCGTGATAAAGGAGGTTTTGAAACTCAATTTTAGATTAGTCTTGTTCCTCGCAAAAATGTGAAAAAGATGTCATACTAAGATCATTTCGTCAAAAGATCGGACATAGCGGGTATTGATATTATAGGACTCAATTGTTCTTCCACTTTCTTTAAATTATTTAATTTATTTATTTTTAATCTTAAACCCCACTTCAAAATCGGACAGTCTCCAGTATCGTTTCTCTACTCCTCGGAAAGGCTGATGCGGCAGCCAGCCGGTCACCACAGCATAATTCTTCAGTACAGTACCTAAAGAGCCACGACCATTGAAGTTAACACGCGGTAGAAGCGAAACTTTACCAAAACAATCTCAACCAATACTTGAAAAGTGAGGTCATAATCAAAGTGGCCAATGAGCGAATACCTAGCAACATTTCCGTTTCACATTTCAATCAATAGGAGCCTTGAAAAGTGACATAATCAAAGCGGCCAATGAAGCACTTTGATGCTTCGCAGGTGCAGTAATGCATCATATCCGTTTCGTCCGAATTCCAAATCACAGCGGGGCTAAAGAAGTTTCACTTAAAAACACGGTGCTATGTACATCTTAAAAAAACAGGTTATATTCCTACTTCATTGACATTCTGGTCTGTCATAAAAATATATATGTTAACCTATCTGCCCGCCAAAGGATTAAAGTTGAGTTGAATGCTACTACCACACCGAAGCCAACACAAGTTGGCCGATAATTAGTGGCTGCGGCCAACCCTCCAACTCCGAACTCCAAAATGACGGACGTCGAACAGCTGATTCGGCGCTGCATCTTATCAGTTGCCTAAAATTATGCAGGTGGTGCTTCAGTTTCCATCGCCGATCGCCTCGAAGGCGATGCAGGGCCAACTCGAACTTCCAACGCACGAACTACCCCTCCACACAGTCGTCCAAGTCCAAACATTTGAAGTTGGAAGTTGGCCTCAGTGTGGCCGTACCATTTAATTAATAAATACCTAAATAAATCGATCGTTCAGTTGATTAGTCAGACATCCCCGAAAAATCTAAATTTGATTTGATTCTAAAGTAAAATAAATTTCAAAAGTTACGTTTACTAAATGAGCATTTTTTAAATACCTAACTATCTAGGTTAGCGTAGTACATTTTTTACAGTATGTTAGCTAATAAATAAAAATTACCAAAGATATTCAAATACAGAAGAGATATGCTATGGTGTCCGCGCAACTGTCGCCGAACTACGCGCTAATTAGCGTAGTTTTCATACAAAAAGAATTTGTTCATTTCGTTGATTTTTTGAAAATGTGCATTAATATTGGTTAACTATATATTTTGAATAAGGAAAGAATTCGTTCATTTAGTTTAACGTTCGTTTGGTTTATTCGTTAATTATTTGTTCTTTTAGTTTATTTGTTAATTGGTAAACAATATCGGCGACACCCGGAAGCGCAGACCCACATAGTAAAAACAGCAGCTAGCACATCTACTTATATTTCAATATCTTTGAAAATTACTAATGAATCCAACGAAAATGTTTCTATTTGCCAAAAGCACTTTCCAAAAAGGCACTTTTAGTTCTATTTGTAGGGCTATTCTGGGTTGCGCCACAAAGATTAGAATATGCTTTTTGAAGTAAAACTTCTTTACGCACCCTCGACTTGGGGGGGGGGGGGGGGGTAAGCGGATGAATGCTTTACGAAAAATGTGATGCGAATGGTAATCGATTGAACGGTGATCGATGGCGAGGCGAACGGTCGGGCCTTTACACACTCTTGACTTTGGGAGTGATAAGTATAAGGATGGTCACCCCAAGGTCGTAGGTCACCCCAAGGTCGTAGGTCACCTCAACGTCATAGGTCACCCCAGGGTAATAGGTCACCCCATGGTCATATGTAACCCCAATGTCATATGCAAGGCCGTAGCCAGGGAGGGGATCAAGGGGGATTGATCCCCCCCCGAAATTAACATTGACACCGAGGAGGTAATTGATTTGTTCGCTGCAAAGAAAGCTAGAAAACTAAATTTAATTTTGTAATTATAAAAATATATGATAAGATTAATAAGTAACACCATTTAATTTCTTTTATTAAAAAAAATATTTTAAAAAACTTAACGTATTCCTATAAACACTGTTCCACCAAACAAAACCCCCCCCCCCGAATTTTTTTTCTGGCTACGGCCTTGGTCATATGTCACCCCAATGTCAATGTCAATGTCATATGTTCTTTTTTAAGTTAGTGAAGTTTTACTTCAGTCGTGTGGTCTAAAGCACACTCGTTTTCTTTTAGCTGTGACTCTTGACAAACTATTCTAAGATTTGTGTTTTCTCTCTAAAAGTATCAATATCTCGTAAACTAACGACTGTTTACTGTAGTCATGTTATGATATTCGTCCGTCATGAGTCCGTCTCAAAGGATAACGTTGAGTTTTGTAACACTCTGTATAAAGTTGTAGCATGTTGCTATTACATCAATATTTGACAGTCAATCATTTCTCGTAGGGAATATGAGTTGATTTATAGTTCTTTATGAGCTTAATCTTATTTTTTTATTTGGCATCAAAAAATACCTTTAACCCCAAATTTTAACCCTCCTACCCCCACCCTCCCATTTTTTAATCGCGATTTTAGTATTTTTGTCATACGAGGAATTAATGCTATAAAGTTCACGTTCATGAAAATTGACCGAAACATCAAGAGCAAAGTTAATACTATAATAAATCTATGTTTTTTTCATTTTTGAAGTGAAACCTCGTTAGCCCCGTTAGAGCGATTTGAAATTCATATGAAACGGAAATGACGCACTACGGCTCCTGCGAAGCATCAAACTGCGCTCAAGGCTCCAATTGGTTGAGATATAAAACGGAAACGACGATAGGTCTGCGCTCATTGGCCTCTTTGTTTTTTTACAGGTCATCGGAGTATAATACGGTAAATTACCAAGCGCATCCTATAGCGCAGCGGTATAGTACCTCGCAAATCTCAACGATCAAAGAAATCCAGCGGACGGAGGTTCGAATCCTACGAAATGAAAAAAAAAAAAAAAAATTATTTTTGTAAATCAATATCCAATCTTTAAACCACTTTAAAATAAACAGACAAAAGAAAGCAACATCTAGCGACTTTCTAGGTTCACTTCCATCACACTCTTTTTTTGCGTTATTTATTAAATTCATTAATTAATACAACCATTCGCTCCTTCCAAACCCTCAGAAATGAAAATGTATTTTTGAAAAAAGTTCAATTGTAGGTAATGACCAGTAGCAAACGCTAAATAAATAAATAAAACTTTATTTTTTAATATTAGAAGATATTCCAAGGCTGCCTTTTCTTAATGGCTTTTCACCACAAAGGAGTGTTCTGGCCAGTGTCAAGTGAACGCTTTTGTGAATGTAATTTTTGGTTAATATTTGGTGGAGACTCCATCACAGTACATACTTAGAAGCAAAAACTGTCTTTATTAAACATTTAATTTTTCTATTGTTTTGACACTTTCATAAACCTTCCTAAACATACTTGAAATAAACTTGAAGTATGTACTTCAAGTACATACTTCAAGTACATACTTCAAGTTTGATTTTTTGCCCGTCCGCCTTTTGTGCCCCCCCCCCCCCCCCCAGAAAAAAATCCTAACAGTAATTGTTGATCTTTTTGCCCGTCCGCCCCTTGTGCCCCCCCCCCCAGAAAAAAATCCTGGATCCGCCCTTGACCCTATCCGCATGCGGCAAATGGAGGATTTCGAGAATTTGTTAAAAGAGAGTCTGGAAAACCACGGTTTTGAAGGAATCGTTGCTGAATTGTGAAAAAGTTATATCGTTTTGTTTTACTAGATTCTTCCCAATGATTCTGCCGTGTGGAAATCATGTTTTCCTTCAATCAAATTTATATAAAATATCCCCCGAAATAACAGGATCTTTTGCCAATGAATCGGCCTTTTCATTTCCAGGGCAAGGCTGCCTTTGAGCAGCTTTTGAACACGGTGTTCAGAATTAGTGGTACTTTCTTAAATGAAAAGGTTTTAATGAAATTGGCATTAATCTGTCTTGCCATTGTGATTTATTTCCACGTAAATTTCTACATTTTATTGTCAAAATCTGCATAATTTTCGTTTTTTAATTGGCGTTATTTTTTCACTCGGGCAGGCAGGTGTTTATTTATTAGTGTTGGTTCGATCCTGTGCATATTATTGTTATACCTAATTTCATTTGTCAATGGACGATGGCGATGTAGGAAGCCTCACAAGGAAATGTAATGGTCTTTAGAATCCGTACAAGAGTCTCCAATCAATAATTCAATGAATAAGCAACGGCGGCTATCGCGCGTTACGGCTGCCTACAAAACCAAGGCAGATGGGGCTTAAAAATGTAGGGAAATTTATTTAAGAGAAGTAGGTACCTAATTACCTACATAATAAAGCGATGATTTACAAAAATGGTAATTGAAATGTCGGGAAATTTATTTATGAGTAGTTACCCGTCCCCATGTAGGTACCTACCTAATAAACCTGTAATAATCGAGAGAATGTTTTTGTTCGTGTAAAACCTTAGTTGAAAAAGGGGCATTTGTACTTTATCTACGGTGCTTGGCCTATTTAAAATGTAGGGAAATTTAAGTACATATGCATTAAGGTTCGTAAAAAATCGTTGGAACAAGGTTAGCCCATACGGGCTCTTTTCGAAAAAAAAACTCGTCGGGCGCTTACGAAATTTCGAACGTGTGACGTAACTTTAAGGAAAAACTGCCACTTATTGTGTCGCAGGTAATTCAAATCTCCTGGTGGAACATGGACTTCAAGGTACGTCACGAATTTTAGCCAATCACTGCTCTACCCTCTCGATGAGCTAACTTTTTCTAACGGATTTTCTACGAACATTGCCTATGCATAATGAAGCGATGTTTTTTTTCAGGTAAACGCCTGGTTTCCAAATGACCATTGAAAGTTTTGGAAAATGTATGTATAAAGAGTTGATACTTTGAAGCGTTGACTTTTTTTCTGATTAAAGCTTGGTTGCATAAAAGGTCCATGGTTTTGCAATGATAATTATATTAGGAGAAGTTTTCATTTTTAATTTTATTTTTGGATCTACATAAAATCGGTATGATAGAGGAGCAAGTACCTACTTGCTTTTACCACTACCACGGTCCTATTTGATTGCCTCAACAAATGCTCTATAGATGAAATTTTTCAACAAAATTATGAAAATATACAGAAAATGTTGGAAAATTTTAGGTAAGTAGTTATTTGTACCGATTTTTGAAGTGAAAACATCTTCAGCGCCGTTGTGATTTGAAACTCGATAAAACGGAAAAAAGCATCACTGGAAAGGGACGAATACATACATCTACAGGTTTTAGCCTGCGAAAGAAAAAAGGTCTCTTCTTGATGCGGTGTTTCGTAGCCTCCCCACTCTTATTTACTATAGTTTTCTAAAGATTTCCCTTCTACCGCGTGTGAATTGCACACTCTGATTTTTTTTAAATGTAAAATAATCTTTTGGTTTGTCGTTTTTAATGCGTACGCTAAAACAAGGGTCAATCAGTCGTTTTCAAGGAGGAATGTGTTGACGGAAAACATATTAAAACAGTAGAAAAAGGGGATGCTAGGGAAAGGTTTTAAATAGTTGTTGAACTTTACCGTAATAAGAGAGAAGTTTGTAAAAATTGACGATAATGGAATGGAAAGTGGGAGATTGCTTTCCATAACTATATAGGTACCTATGTACAGTCCTACAGACAACAAGAGTTCAAGTCTTTGTATTTTTTGTACTTTGTACTTTGTTTTTTTGTACTTTTCAAAACTTACGTCCGGTCGCCTGGCAAATAATTTGGGTAAATAATTATTGTAAAGTCTCTAAACAGCTGGTGTTAGACTCGTGACTGTTTATTTTATCAATTCAATTTTTTTATGCGAGTAAGTACATATTGATTGATCATAGAATAAAAATTATAACACTACAAATGCCTTCCATAGAAATTTGAATGAAAACGGGGGGGGCGGTCCACCCCGGGTGCCAGGGGAGGCGCCTACTAATATCTACAGGAATTCCAAAAACTAAACAAATCTGACTAATATATACGAGAACCAAAGTGGGGACGAATATCTACAGCTCAAACTGCTGACTAATATCTATGAGAACCAAAGTGAGGACGAATATCTACAGCTCAAACTGCTGACTAATATCTATGAGAACCAAAGTGAGGACGAATATCAACAGCTCAAACTGCTGACTAATATCTATGAGAACCAAAGTGTGGACGAATATCTACAGCACTGGCAGAGGTTGGATTTACAATTATGTATAGCATATTGGAATAACGTAATATTGCGTATGCAGTTTAAAAAACTTAATTTATATATGTATGTATGTAAAAATTCCTTATATCGGACTATTGGACACATTTCGCAGATTATTAAGGATTTGGGTGTTTGTTTTAACAGCTTTCTTTATTTCGAGTGCTTCTAAATTAGTCTGCCACCATGACCATTTCTATATCAGTTAGTTTAGGTTAGGTTAGGTTAGGTTAGGTTGTGGTGCCGTGTATTTCGAAATAAATAAATATCTTTGTATTAAACATGTTTGTTCAATAAATTATTGTCCTCGTAAACAGCAAAATACGTAATATTATGCAAAAAGTTCATGTACGTACTTTAAACGCTTAAGCCTTTACGTAATTAGTAATTACGTAATTGAAGTAATTTATGCTTTTCCGTACAACCTCTTGCTCAGCTGCCCTCTGTAGAAATTAGTCCAACCTACACTCCATAGATATTAGTCACCACTGGGACCGTCATAGATATTTGTCCGACCTTAGCTCTGTAGATATTAGTCCTCACTCTGAAGTTCATAGATATTAGTCCAACATATGAGCTGTAGATATTCGTCCGACATACAGGCTGTAGATATTAGTATCTGGAGTCAGTGCCAAGCACCGAGGGGTGACAACGACAACTCACTCGTACAGACTAAGAATGCGCAGAAAATCTCCCGGTGTAAAGACATTTCTAATTCCCTTTCTAAAAGTGAAGAATCATTTTGAGAATCACTCGAAGAGATGTGTGATCCCAGCACCAGCAAGGAAAGTCTTGAAAGAAGAGAAGCAGCATCAACACTCATACCAGCTTTGTGTGACTTCAGTTTTCTATGCTATCTTTCCTTTTGGTGTGAAGTCCTAGAAGAAGTTAATCAGACAAAAAAGTAAACACAAAAATCTGGGCTATCATTGGAAAAGCGTGTAATAAAAAAAAAGTTCTTAAAATTTTCTTTAAAATGGATGCAACCAAATAGTGGAAAAGGATATTTGGTACGCTACAAAAAAATGTGGGGACCTAGACATCCGATTGAAGGAAAAAGAGGAAGAAGGAGATTTCGAAAATGTGTGCCTGGAGAAATGGCCCGAGATGCCGGACTTACATTACTAAAGGACCTGCAGAGAGCAATGTTAGAATGTCACGATAGATTTTACTAAGAACTAGAAACTAGACCATCGTTACAGGGCAATAGATTTTATTCTGGTTACATTTTAGTGTTTATTTTTATTTTTAACTTTATGAGTAAAACCTCAAATTGAAATATTTAATTAAATGAAGACAATATTAGCGAAACTCAATCGAAAATCTCGAGACCGCAAATCAGAAAAAGAAATTGGCACCTTTGTGACTCGAACCCAGGACCTTCTGAGCTAATTAATAATTTATCTAGACACTATCTAGATAGCATTTAGTTCGGGTTTGAATCTTGCAATCATATACAGGGTGTTAAGGGACGTACTTGACTTACTTTATTTAACCAGTGATTACCTGATATTATTTGGAGTAAAAAATGTAAATGAAATTTTTGGTCTCCGGTGACATTTTTGATGTTTTTTGTTTTTTTTTTCCTACAAAAACATAAAAAAATGGTAGTTGTTTACCAGTTGGAGACGGGGTAAGGGGTTCGTTGGACACCCGGCTGAGTGACCAGTGACGACATGCGGAAGATTTTTTTTTGTTTGATTTTGAAGAAAAAATTTTTGAAAAAAAAAAAGTCGTAAAAAAAAGTCACCGGAGACCAAAATTTCATTTACATTTTTTACTCCAAATAATGCCAGGAATCACTGGTTAAAGTAAGTCAAGTACGTCCCTTAACACCCTGTATAAAGGTAGCAGCCAATAATATGTGCGTTAAGAAAATTAAAATAATGTTTGTACTTCTTAGTTGAAGAATGATACAGTTAAAAGTGACCAAATTGGATATAGATACCTTAGCTATTGGTAGAGCTGTTGCCATGTAAGCAGAAGGTCCTGGGTTCGAGTCCCAGAGGTGCCAATATCTTTTTCTGATTTTTCTGTCTCCTTAATAATTTTATTTAAGGTTCACGTTGAGCCAAGCGCGAATAACCAATCTTTCTAGGTTATCAATTGAAAGAAACGGGGAAAACAATCTTGATAATGGGATCGAATATTTTAGTAAAATGAAGTCTCGTAAGCATGTTTAGTATTTGGTGTTTTATTTTCTGTCGAGGTTTCAGACACTGCTCAGACTTACCAAGTACCTTTTGGTTTTAGAGTATTTCGCACGCTGTCTGTCTCTCTTTCGTAATCATTGGTGAAAAAACACAGCTTGCGGAAATACAGGCCGAATTAGGCCTAAATTGGATCACGAAACAAGGCACTTCTTGAGTTCTTTGTTCTATGGTTGTGACGCTGAATTTAGTGGGGAGAGGAAGGAGATGGGGACGGGAAGTATCTGACTATTCAGATGTGGTCACCAAACACGGCTAAACCATTTCAAGCAACGTTTCGATTCTATTTGGTGCACGGTCTTCCAGCACTCTGGAACGTGCTGCAAGAATAATACGTTACATATATCAATTTAAAATATAAAAAAAAAAACAATTACATAAATTAATAAAATAAATTTTACTTTCATTTGAGTCCACGACCTCCGGATTTGTAGCAAGGATTGTAACCACGCAGGCTGTAGCTTTACTTTCCAAAAACAAATTTAATAACAGGTATCTCTAAATAATTATCGTTCCGACTAATTTCATATTAGACTTGTAGAAGAATGGTGGAGAAGTGGGTAGGAACTAACTTTCCACGGTACCTACTTCTGGCTGTAAGTATTTAATACAGGAGATACCTACCTACATATTAAATTATTGTAAACGATATCTCCTTAGGGGTAAGCACCGCGTATTGCAGTACCTACTTCCCCACGTTGAAGTAAGGACAGATACGAGTAGATAGCAATCGCCACAGATGTATGTAACTTGTAACGGATTGGTAGATATCAATTACAAACAGAAAAGGAATTACAAAAATAAAGATCGCCGCGTGGACACTATCATTTGTATTTGTGGTAACACTAGAACTGGAAGATGATACAGGGCCGAATGGAGGGAATAAAAGGGTGAAAATTTTCGACAATAAATAAAAAAGGTATGTTTTATAAATATAATTTATTTTCGGAATCAATTCCAACCAGTTTACTTTTTCCGCACATTTCTCGGAAGATCGAATGCAACTGACCGGATTTTAATAAGTGGAGGGTTAGTGCAAAGGACACATGAAGGCGTATGTATAATGAAGAGCGAGAGAGCGCCATATGATTTCAGAAGTATTAAGTAGAAAATTCTTTAGATTGTATATAATATGCGTTTTTATACAGTAGATACACTCTCAATATATTGTAGTATGATATGATTTTAGATTATCACCGCCAAAAGTGGTATCCTAATTTATATCCATCATAAGGGCAGATGTGGACACTATAACGCTGTCCGAAACGTTGGCTAAAGAAGGTACCATAACATGGCAAAATACCTCAAAAATATATCGCGATAATGGAGAAAACATTCACTATTGCTGCATAATATCAATCTCTAACACTGCGAAGTGCAATAATTTATGTTTGTATGTATACGCGATTAGTACGCTACGCACCTCTGCATACTTTCAAAATCCATGCCTTCATAAGACTTGTGAAAGATACATAAAATGATACAGACTTGTGAAAATTAACAAACTTCCTGATTTCCGTAAAAACAATATTATTTTAGCACAAAGGTACTTATTTAGATCGCCAAAAAGTAATACTAAGGAAAATCCTTCTTCAAACCTATTAACCTATTAACTATTAAGTTTAATGGAAAAAATTAAATAATAATAGAAAATATATAAGAATTTTTAATGTTAACATTAAAAAAAAACTTAAAAAAATGATTATAGACAGATATAAAGTTTCATTTATGTGTACATAAAAAACAGAGAAAACAGATAGAAAAAAAGAAAACAACTAAATACTATATTCAACTATTAAAACAACTATTATACCTATTCAGAAACAACTATTTAAATTGCAGATTAAATTGAATAAAAATAATAATTTAGAAGTTTTTTCTGAACATGAAAAAAGTTACGAAAAAAACTATCTTTCAGAGTTTTTTCTGAACATGAAAAAAGTTACGAAAAAAACTTTCTTTCAGAAATAAATAGATTTAAAATCCCCAATGTGGGAGGGGAATATGGGTGCCGCCGCCACGAGTACCATGTGTTGGATAACCAATACCTCTGCCACAGGTCATCACAGGTTGTTCGATGCGTGTGGTGACTTGCCCGAATTCATGGGGTTGGGTTTATTCAGGTCTTGACGATGGATGCGTTTCCCACCAGCTGCGTAAGGGACCGGATCGGGAGTGTTTGGTTGAGGGACAACTTTAGCCTCTCTAGCTGGACTCGGATTAAAACTCGATACACTGATGCTCAGATTCCTACCCACTCCTAATACCCCTTTCCTTCCCAGAACTCTTCTCCTTCCTTTCCTTAAAAAGATCCTCCACACATCACCCCAAAAGATGACACCTACCCTGAAGAAAATTATTGTATGTGTTGAGTTAATGTTAAAAAATCATATTGTTAAGAGATAAATGCAAATAATACAATGAAGGTAAGCTAAAGATAAAGATGCGTAAAAACATACTTGCGATAGCGAAAGGCGTGTGCGGAGGGGGGGTGGCGTTCCACTTTTCTATCCTGAAACTCGCCTATTGCGACGATTTCTAAACTTAGTTTGTCCTGTAGATACTATACT
Organism: Limnephilus rhombicus; assembly: GCA_929108145.2. Classification (NCBI taxonomy): domain Eukaryota; kingdom Metazoa; phylum Arthropoda; class Insecta; order Trichoptera; family Limnephilidae; genus Limnephilus; species Limnephilus rhombicus. The sequence goes on from OV815293.1 coordinate 22,380,981, forward strand.
TTGGTATTTTTTTTCCTACCCCCATACACACATTTAATGCAAGCCTTTGACGGAACGTAAAGGTATTTTTTTAAATCTATGAACGGGACGCAAACAATATATTTTTTTTGATGGGGCCTAAAAAAATTCCTTAGATTTTCAAAAAATAATCACACCATGAATTTTTGCAGTATGAGTCTTAAACACGGTGCATAAAAACACTTAATATTAAAACATATTACTCGTTGCAACATCCCCTAAATTTGTTTCTACCTTGCGCTCGATTCCTCCCTAATTACAGCCCTGTAACCGTCACCCATCGCGCATCATCCTAACCGCGACACGTGTCCGCCACGCGTCTCGGGCCATTTTCAGCTGAATTAACCCGAGCCACAATGGCCACAAGAAGATAATATTCCGCTTAGCGTATTTAATATATCAGAGTGCAAATATTAAAATAACTAATCGGCGATCTGGGCCTAGCTTGCTTAGCTTTGTCGAATGATGTCCGCGGTGGGAAAAAATTATGATGGTTGATGATTAGGTACTGGCTCTACTTTTGATTATCGCTTTGTATGAAAGAAAATTATGAGATAAAATTAAATATTTCAGAAGTTGGTACGCCTGGAAAAATTATGATTTAGAGATTATTTTCTAATAACCCAAATACAATAGTGGAAAAATCGGACGAACTGTTATTACCTCTTGATCAACATCACCCGGCTTTAGACATTATTTTTACAAATGAATCTAGAAATTTGCAGAACTTTAAAACTCCATCATATAATTTTACTAAAGCTGACTACCCAAATATTGTAAATTATCTTGACCATTTAGATTGGTCATTTTTAGAGGCAGGTAATGATATAACTGACCAAGTACAACAATTTTATTAATTTTTAAACACTTCTAAAGAACTTTATGTTCCTAAAATTCATTTTAAAGTCTCTCATTATCCCATATGGTTTACAAAAGAATTTAAGGAGTTAATATACAATAAAAAACAATTGCAAAAAATATATAAGCAATTTAGAAACGTTTATGATTATATAAATTTTACTAACTTAAGAAGGCAATGCAAAGACGATTATGTTGGTTTAATAGAAAAAGAGGTTCGTCATAATGTAAAAAGATTATTGAATTTTTCTAATGCTCAGCGAAAGAATGATTGTAGTTTACCAAATACTATGTATCTTAATAACAAATGTACTGACAGTACCGAAGGCACAGTCAATCTTTTTACAGATTCATTTAAAAGTGTTTATGACATGGATATTCTTGATAGTGAGATCCCTAAAGATATATCTCTTGAAGAATCACTTAATTTAAGCCATTGTTTTATTGAAAAAGCTGCAATAGAAAAGGGTATAAAAGCATTAGATTCTAATAAATCTGCTGGACCGGATGGTTTTCCTCCAATATATTTAAAATGTTGTATTAAAAGTTTGACTTTTTCATTATTTATACTATTTAACAAGTCTTTGTCATCAGGGTGTTTTCCAGATCAGTGGAAAAAAAAGCTTTTTAACGCCTATTCACAAAAAGGGTGATAGAAGCGATGTATCAAACTACAGACCAATATGTATATTGTCAGCTATTCCTAAACTCTTTGAATCATTGGTCCTAGATGTCTTTAAAAAACAAATCCATAATATAATTGTTCCCAATCAGCACGGTTTTATCACAGGTAGAAATACTTTAAGTAACTTAATCATTTATGAAAATTATATTACTGATTCCCTTGTCCTTAAGCATCAAGTGGATTCTATATACACTGATTTTTCCAAAGCTTTTGATAAAGTTAGGCGACATATTCTTGTACATAAACTAAGTTTGATGGGCATTAAAGGAACCTTATTGAAATGGTTTAATAGTTATCTTAGTAAAAGAAAGCTTTGTGTTAAAATAAATTCTGTAGTATCGTATATATTCGAAGCCACAAGTGGGGTTCCCCAAGGATCTCACCTTGGACCAATTCTTTTTCATTATTTATAAATGACATTGTTAGTGCATTTAAAGATGTACAAGTTTTGCTCTTCGCTGATGATTTAAAAATATATAAAATGATACGTAATATAGAGGATTGCCATATTTTACAATCTAATTTAGATAAATTGTTTCATTGGTGTGTGATCAACTCGCTATTTCTTAATATTAAAAAGTGCCAAGTTATTCGTTTTCATAAAATCCAAAGTCATATAACTTATGAGTACTCTTTAAATAATGTAATATTGACACCAGTCGCTCAGATCAGGGACTTAGGTGTTATATTTGATGAAAAGTTAACATTTACTCTACACGTAAATGAAATAACAAATAGAGCTATAAAAATGCTTGGTTTTATATGCAGAACAGCAAGTGATTTTAAGTCACTAGAGTGTTTGAAAATATTATACACTTCTTTAGTAAGAAGCCAGGTAGAGTATAATTCGCCCAATTGGTCCCCATTGTATAAAATACATTCCGACAATATAGAAAGGGTACAGCACAAATTCCTAAGATTTATTAACTTTATGCTGAATATTCCAATTAAAAATATTAACTATGTCCTTTTGATGAAACAACTCAACTTAATTACGCTGTCCGATAGGCGAATCATCTCTGATCTTGTACTATTAAATAAAATCATTAATAATTGCATTGACAATCCTGAAATTCTCGCCAAAATAAAATTTTACGTACCGACCAGAAATACGAGGCAAAGTGCTACCTTTTTCTGTGACAATTTTAAAACAAACTATGACGCTCATACACTTATAAATAAATTACATTATTTTGGCAATAAATTTGGGAATATTGTAGACATGTTTGCAGATTCCATATTAGTTATAAAACGAAATCTTTATAATTACTTTAATGAAATGTATGATTTTAATTTTAATTAATTTTCATTTTTCATTATTATTTTAATCATTGTATATTGTGTACTACATACCTGCCTAACTGTTATTATCTATCTTTGTAAAAGCCCACTAGGGCGTAAATAAATAAATTACATCAAAATGTTTTATGTCAAAAATTACTGGAATTTAATGAAATGTACATGAAAAATCACCAAATTGAATACAGTTCAAATGTAATCGATCACCATAACACGGGCATGCCTAGCATGGTGGTCGAAAAATCCACAAATTATATAACCATCAGGGCAATGAATTAGGCGACTTGAGGCATTCGAGATGTGAATCTACAGAAGAATACTTAAAATAAGCTGGATGGACAGGGTTACAAATGAAGATGTTATGGTTCGGATGAATAAAGAAAAGGAAGTAATTAAAACTATAAAAATCCGAAAACTTCAATATCTTGGAAATTTGATGAGACATTCAGAGAGGTATGAGATTCTGCATTTCATAATGCAGGGAAAGATTGCCGGAAGACGGGGCCCTGGAAGAAGGAGAACCTCTTGACTGAAAAACCTGAGACAGTGGTTTGGCCAGTCTACCATGGAGCTGTTCCGGGCAGCAGTAAACAAAGTTCGCATAGCCAACATGAAAGCCAACGTCCGTTGAATGGACAGGGCACAAGAAGAAGAAAGCAATGAATAAAGAAAAAATTAAAAATAAACTAAAGTTTGATTATTTCCGCAGAATCAAAAATATTACACACTAGCTGGTACCCGGCATGCGTTGCAGTGCCATTCAAAGAAATAAATTGATTCTCCCTGCGTGTCCTTTCCCGTGCGTCCCCGTTCCCTTCCACCTTACCTGCCTTCGCCTTCCCCTTCCCTCGTCTCTTCCCTCTCCGCGAACTCCACCTTCCCCTTGACTTTGCTCCCTACCGCTAAAATATATGAAATACACATTTTCATATATACAAATTTCATAACCCCAAAACTTACCATTATATACAGCCTATGTTACTCGCTGATAATTTTGCTTTCTATTGGTGAAAGAAATTTTAAAATCGGTTCAGTGGTTTAGGCGTGAAGGCGTAACAAACAAACAAACGCACTTTCGCATTTATAATATTTAAAAAAGTATCGATTTCAAAAATAGAATAAAAATATTCTTCTAGGAAAATACTTTTATTAGTGGACAAGTTCTACTTTATTACATTTGTGGATTTGAAAGATTTAAAAAAAAAATATATTGTGTTATAAATAATATGAATTACACCGAAATCGTTCCAGCGGTTATATATATATTTTTCACAAAATATTATATTTAAGGTCGCCGTTGGTCCTGTATACCTTATCAGAAAAGAGGAGCTCTTGTGCCTGATAAGGGAGCCGCGGTTCTTACGTATGTTGTATGTTATACAATGTTTTGAATAAAATATTTACTTTTTACTACAATTTTTTTTTGAAAAATTGTTTAATTTTATTTATTTGTTCTGATTGATTGATGATACAGCGCAATTCAGAAGCGAGATTTTTTTTTATAACTTCCACAACACACCAAATGTTCACTATTTAGGTAGGTTCCTGTAAATAGATATGTGATTTTTAAATAACCATCAAATTTTCAAAGTATTTACCTACCTTTACCAACCTGCTTACTTATTTTTTACCAAAACATTTAATTAGGTGCTCTCATAATATAATTATGTAAAGCTTCTTTGAGTTATTACTTGCCTAAATACATTTACACCAATAAATAAATAAACATTGGAATGAGTAGGGGTTGGTTGCTTTGAAGATGAATAATAATATTTTTGGGGTAGGTACCCCAATTTCTCATGCGGAAGAAAATCGCAACACATTAAGCTGCTAAATAAACACAGGTGTCATAAAATAGATAGCGGGTTCTCTTATCTGACCGCTTTGTTCAATTTTACCCCCTGTTAAGTGATTTATTTTGTTACACATGCAGGTAGGTACATACCTATTGTACCTAATATTTCAGATAATAATAATATGTTTGTGTTCATTCACAAAAAAACTGTGTGCTGTTTCGTAGGTATATATTCTTTTTTGTTTGTATTGTAATTCGTACAAAAATTGGGATAAATTAAAAATGTTAACAAGTGCAGATTCACAATCTTATCTGGATAGTTTGGGCGGTTTGGGGTGTCGCTACTGTGTATATTATGATTACCTGTGCAAAATTAATAGGTTCGTTGGCTTGGTCCTCCTTTGTCCCACCATTATTGTTCGTTAGTTCCACTTTCGACCGCATTTGTAGATTTTTTCAATTCGGTAAAATTAATAAATAAAAAGATATTATTAAAATTTTTATTGGAATAACTTTTTTGTTTTTTTTTGGGTCATTTTTATCGATCTCATATTAAATGATATTCATTAATGACCGAAAAAAACAGGACCCAGGACAAGAGATCCTGGGTTCGTGTCCCAGTTGCCGCCGTTACCTTTTTATATATGTACTGACAAGATAGCAAAATGCACACACGAAAGTGCTAATTGCAGCCAATACTCAAAACAGAGGGTAGATCAAAAACTACAAGTAATAAAAAAAGGAAAAAAAAAATTAGTTTTGCCAATGTACAACTAAATACAAATCCATCATCGGTATTTCGGCACCAAATTATTTTTTAAATTTGTTGACCAGTGTAATAATACGTTTATGTTTAGATTTATTTATTTATTTATTAAATACAAACGGCATAAGTATGCCATAAACATTAATTACATGTCACAAATTCATATTAAAAATATTAGTAATGGTAAAACAGTGTATGTATAACAGTTAATTGTGACGATACATTAGGAAGTGACACCAGAGATACATTTACATGCAAAAATCTATAATATAAATAAAATTAATAGTGATTAAAAAAATATGATAGCATAGCCGTCTTGTACCTATGTCCCGTGCAGTTAAATAGATCTATCATCTCTGCATATCTATTAGTAACGTCATGCAACCTAGGTAAAAGTGAGTGTTTCGTATTAGTCAGTCCGATTATTGTTACATTTAAAAAGGATTTTAGAACGAGTGGTTCTCGTGGGAATATGAAATTCAATGAGCTTAGTTAGATCAGGACTGTCTATTCTACCATTTACAATTTTGAACATTAATATTAAGTCGGATATAATTCTTCGATCTGACAGTCTTAGTAAATTTAATTCTTTCATCAAGTAATTATAATTTATGTTTTCAATGGGAATACCGAGGTTAAAGTTGAATTTTTTCGATTGAATCTGAATGTATTTTAAAATGGGGGGACCAGATCGAGGAGTTATATTCGACTTGACTACGTAATAAGGATGTATACAAAAATTTTAAAGTTGAAATATTCTTGAAACCTCTGGAATTTCTAAGAACGAAGCCAAGCAAGCATTTTGATACCTTTATTATAGATTGAGTTTATATGGTATATGAAGTTTAATTTAGAGTCGAAAGTGATGCCCAAGTCACTAATTTCTTCAACAGAGGTAAAGGTAGAGTCGTTAAGTTCATAAGGATGAATAATTGGTTGAATTATTCTGAAAAAATTATTGAATAACACTTATTTATGTTCAGATAAAGTTTGTTAATAGAGCACCAACTAATTAATTTGTTTAAATTATTTTGTAGACAGGCACAATCTTCAGCGGTTTTGATGATTTTAAATATTTTTAAATAATCTGCAAAAAGCAACACATCTACATCTTTATCAAAAATGTCAACAATATCATTTATGAACAGTAAAAACAAAATTGGGCCTAAATGGGACACTTGAGGTACACCACTGGTAGCTATAAATTGATTGGAATAGAACAAATTAATTTTTACAAGTAGAACTCTATCAGATAGATAGCTTGCAAACCAGTCAAAATGTTTTCCGTCAATACCGAGCTTACGTAGTTTAACCAGTAGAATTTTATGGCACACTTTGTCAAAGGCCTTGATAAAATCTGTGTATATGGAATCGACTTGAGTTTTGTTAGCTAATGCATTTGATATAAAGTTTTCATATAATGAGAGATTTGTCAGAGTTGACCTGCCAGACAAAAATCCATGTTGATTTGGAACAATGAGATGGTTAATATATGGGGAAATTTTATCAAGAAGTAATTTTTCAAAAAGTTTCGGAATTATAGATAGCTTACATATAGGTCTATAGTTAGTGACATCACTTTTATTACCCTTTTTTAGTATAGGCGTTAGATAACAACGTTTCCAAATGTCCGGGAAGCAACCTGTATCAAGCGATTGATTAAACAATAGACAAATCGGCTCAGCCAGTGAAGCAATGCAATTTATGAGAATATTGGGGTGCACGTTATCAGGTCCGGCCTTTTTGTTTTTGTCTAGAGATTTAATTTTAGATTTAACGTCGTTTATATTGATGTGTACAGCAGGGATATGCATGCTCTCAATAAGGCAAGGTGGTATGTAATTTTCTGGGATATCTTCGTCATATACACTTTTGAAGTAATCAGCAAAATAGTTAACCTTAACTTTCATATCAGTGCTAATCTTATCTTTGAAGTGCATTGAAATGGGTAAACCTTGTTTGTTTTTTCTTAGAGAGTTTACATGTGTGAAAAAGTTTTGTATATTAGAGGGTATAGATTTTTCGATTCCATTTATATAATTATAATATGATTTTTTTGACAGTTTTTTACATTGAGTTCTGTAATTGTGAAATAACTTATAGTCGTTAAGGGATTTAGATTCTTTAAAGTTTTTGTGAGCAGTTTTTTTGCAAATAATCAGGTTGATTAACTCGCTGTTGAACCATTTCGGGAACTTCGCTTCTTTGAAATGTGAAAGTTGTACATAGTTTTCAATGGCCCCGTTGATAATTGTGTAAAAAATTTCAAGATCGTTGTTAATATTATTGTTGGGGTGAAGAAATGACCAGTCTTCATTTGTAAGATATTGGTTCATATTAGGATAGTCAGCTTTGGAAAAATTATAAGTAAAGTTAGGAAGAATAGTTGTGTCGTCTGGTGAGTTATTCATCAAGATGGTTATGCTTAAAGCGGGGTGGTGGCAGTCTAGGGGGAGGAGCTCGTCAACTGATTTAACAATGTGAATTGAGAGATCACTACAGAACACTAAATCCAGCAGCCGGTTATTGGTATTGTAGACTTGATTGACTTGATGTAGAGCGAGTAAGTTCGTCATATCTATTATTTCACGAGCATTTTCTGGTAGGCTTAAGTTGTTAAAAGAGTTTTTATTCATCCAATCAATACTCCTACATATTTCCAATCATACTTCCTCGGTGTGAATATCAGGATCAAGCCAGGTTTCAGTAAGGAGAAATACATCGACGTTTTTAAGTAAAGGAATAGAAGTTTGCAACTCTAAGAGTTTGGTTCGACAGCCGCGAATGTTTTGGCCGTATCCATTGATGTGTTTGAGTTTTTTAGATTTTTCTTAACTATTGTCGGCTTGCTGTTGATATATTTGATTGTTAGTCCAACTTCACCTCCCTGTATCCTACTTTCCATTGATTGACGTAGGTCTGATAAATATTTTCTTCGGTTCGGATTTTTGTCGGAAAAAATTTTGACAGGGGATTTGTTAAGATAAAAGTTTTTTTTCTGAGAATATTCATTACTTCAGTTGAGTTTCTTAAGATCACTTTAATGGGCCTCGATTTATCAGGCCTCACTGCTCCAAGACGGATATTTATTGATATTATCTTCTTCTTCAAAGACATTTTTTTAATTTGTTTAGGTCACGGCACGCCCATGCTAACTATGAGTAGTAACTACTATAATATTTGAACAAAATAAATTTTAAGAGAAAAGTTATTAGGGTAGATGAAAAAATACCCGAAAAGAATCTTCGTTAGTGGTCTAATTTATTTGTCGTAACAAAGCTTTTCAACAACGCTATTAGATAAACATCATGTTTTCAAACGAAAACACGAAAATCTGACTCTCTATTCCAAAAAAAATTATTTCACAAAAGATCGGTATTCATTTCAATTTATTTCAGGCACAGTTTTTGTACACGAAATATTGAAAGGTTTTTCCAGAGACCGTGATCGATCCAGAGATGTAAGGTAATATTTTCACAATGGAAAGAGGTGGATATTTATTTTAAATCTTGCGTAAGGCAACCACGTTAAATGAAAAACCAAAAGTATATTGTTTATCAACCGTCTTTTATTTGATTTGAAATCATTTTATGCTTCATAAAAGCTAGGCTCTAATTCATGAAGTAATTGAACTGTGTGACATTTTTTCGGAATTTTTTGGGAATTGTACTAAGCACGTACATATTACAACCGGCATTATAAAAGTTTTTTTTTTAATTGAACCAACAGTACGGCATTCTAGTTTATTTCAAAGTGCGATCTCTCATGGTCAAAATGACATTACGAGCTAAAAAATATGAACATTGACCTAAAAATTTCTGAGAGCTGTGCAAATTTTACGTCGTCAGATCTCACCGTAGGTACGAGGGTTTTTTTGTTTTTGTTTAACAGAATTTTATTCTGAACCGTAGTTTACCTAATTGTAACCAAAAAATCTGAGTGTGCAGTTCACACGCGGTAGAAGTGAAATCTTTAAAACTTAAACTTAAAGGGAATGAGAGGAATGCAGAATATCAGAAGTAGGATAATTGTAGGGTTTATTTATTATATTATTGTTACCTGCTTAAAAAATATTTTAGATTTTATTCTTCGAAGCACCGCACAAAGAGGAGGCCGATAGGCTACGAAATACCACATAAAGAGGAGGCCGATAGGCTATGAAGCATCGCACAAAGAGGACACCGATTAATCTATCGCATTCTCTCGCATCAGGCTAAATTCTATAGATTTATTTATTATTTATTTATTTATTATTTAAATACCCGTACATAGGGCTATTACATACATAATACAAGTGTATCGAACATTTACAAACATTATATATATATAGAATAACATACAGTACATACATATGATGCATATTAGTACAACAAATATTTATCATTTTACAAACATATCAGTTACATAAATAACTAATTATTTTTGCTTTGATGTAAGACGGTGAGGTAATGAAAATATCGAAAAGGTATGTATACGTATTGGCAGTTCGGTGAAAACGCACTAGCGGTGAATGATAGGAATACTTTTTTTTTTTGGTTTTAGGCAATTCACCCTGAAAAGAGTGCTTTGCGCCGGTAATAGTTAAAGTGGTTTACTTACTGCTATGATTGTCACTGTGGAAAAGGTGGTGGAGTCGAGTTGATTTAACAGGGACACGAATATTTATAACACTTAACATTTGAGGGCAGTCTATGAGATTGTTCATTAATTTAAAAAGTATAAGAATGTCATTAATAGTACGCCGGGTAGAAAGTAGTGGTAGGTTTAGATCAGAAATTAATGCATTGTAGCGGATTTCAATTACAGGCTGTCTCAATTTGAAGTGAACGTTTCGAAGAAATTTTCTTTGTACTCTCTCCAAACGGTGTAAGTTACAGGTATAAATCGGAGACCATACAGGAGATGCATATTCCAGCTGCGATCTTACAAGAGAGCAGTAAAGTAGCTTAATTGACTCAATGTTTTGAAAAGTCCTTGTGTTACGTATTACAAAACCTAGAATTTGCATGGCCTTATTGGAAATTGTTTCACAGTGACGATCAAATGTAAGTTTCCGGTCAAAAATAACACCAAGGTCTTTGATGAATGGTACTAATGCAATTTCATTATTGTTAATTAAATACGATGTAGATATTGGAATCCGTGAACGGTAAAAACACATGTGGAAACATTTTTTAACGTTTAGGAATAATTTATTTATTTCACACCAGCTAGCAAGTCTATCTAAATTTTGCTGAAGGATAAGTGCATCATTTAAACATTTTATAATCTTAAAAAGCTTTAGGTCATCTGCGAATAGAATGAATTTGACATTATCGAAACATAAAGATAGATCATTTATAAATAAAATGAAGAAAAGTGGGCCCATATGAGAGCCTTGAGGAACTCCCGATGTTACTTTAAATTTATACGAAAATTTATTATTTAATTTTACCATGAGTTCGCGGTTACAGAGGTAACTATTCAACCATTTTAGGAATGATCCATGTATAGTATACCAAGGGCTTGCAGTTTCGCGAGAAGGATATTAATATTTACTTTATCAAAGGCTTTTGAAAAGTCAGTGTATATTGAATCTACTTGTGCACGAGACGTGAAAGCTTCACAGATATAGTGTTCATATAATAGAAGATTGGTTGTGGTTGACCGACCGGTTACAAAACCAAGCTGTTCTGGAGTAATAATATGCCTAAACTTATCAGCAATCTTATCTAAGGCAATACTTTCAATCATTTTCGGGATGGTAGACAGTATGTAAATTGGTCTATAATTTAAAACACAATTTATATCACCTGATTTAAATACAGGTGTCAAGCCATTAAGTTTCCAAGGACCAGGAATTATTCCGGTTCGGAGTGACAGATTAAATATGTGTTGAAGAGGAGCTGCTATAAACTGAGCGCACTCCTTTATGAATACCGGTGGAATTTTGTCAGAACCTGACCCCTTCTTACAATTTAGAGATCTGATATTTTTATTAACATCATCCAAGGAAATGTGGCATGTTGATATATCAGTTACATTGGTGTATTTAAATTCAGGTAAAGTCACATTATCATTATTGTGTTCATAAACACTTGAGAAATAATCAGCAAAAAGGCCAACTATTTCTTGATCATTGTCAGCATGTTTGCGCCCTGAATACATTGATCTAGGACAGCCGTTATTGTCTTTAAGAGACTCAACATAATTCCAGAAATGTTTAAGATTTGACTTGATAGTCTGCTCTACATCTGTAATATAATCTGAATAGCATTTTTTAGATAGACTTTACATTTATTTCGTAAATCAGAAAAAAATTTATAGCAGTCAATGGAGTTATTGGATTTATAGTTAATGTGAGCATTTTTTTTACATTGAATGAGTTTTTTTAGTTCAGTACTAACCCATTTTGGGTAATAATCGTTTCGTTTTACAATAGATGTTGGTATGCAATTTTCAATGGTATTATAAAGGATTGAATTAAACACATTTGTTGCTTCTTCTACGTTTGTTGACAAAAAAATGGGGGACCAATTGAGTGAAGACAGATATAATCGCACTTGTTTATGATCAGCTTTCTTGTAGTTTGGTGCGTGAATGGGAGGTTGGGGGGTAAGGAGTTCAAGAATTCTATCATTTATGTTTTTAACATGATTTAATTATTTAAGATTGATAAAGTTAATGGTATCAATGATTAATTGGGCTTTGGCAGAAACGGAATTTGAAGATTCAGTGGGTTGTGCCCAGTTTACATTTGGAAGATTAAAATCTCCAAAAATTATCAATTTTGCATCAAGATATTTCATTTTCAATGATTCAATTTCATCACAATGTTTACAATACACATCAACACTAGCTTGGGGGGGGGGATGTATGCACACACAATAATTATTTTTGTCGTTTTGAGTTTTGCTAATATAGCTATTTGTTCAATGTTTTTATTTTTTATTTTTAATAGTTTTGAATTGAACATCTTTCTGATCGATATTAAAACCCTACCGCCAATAATATTTTGTAAGCCTTATTCAGGGGAAGATATTTTTTCATAAAGCCAGGTTTCTGTTAGGCAGTACACATCGTTGTTTATCGTTCGAATATTACATCTTAGGGTGTTGAGCTTGGTGCGTAAACCTCTAACATTTTGGTAGTAGAGTGTTAGTTTTGTGGGGAGTTTTTTGAATGAGCCTTAACGATTTTGGGTATACCATTAATATGTTTGATAAGTATATCTGTTTCTCCCTTTTTCTTTCGCTCCTCCACTTTGTTCCACAAATCTGTTAATTGCTGTATTTGCTGGAGCATCCTATCAGGTTTAAGTCGAATTCCATTTGGTAATCTGGTTTTATTAAATATAAACTGTTTAGCTTGCAAGGTGTCGTTTAGTTCGATTTTTATAAGTCTCACGTTATTCAATATTTTTCTGCCAATTCTATAGATCTTCACTTCATCAAAGTTAATCTCTGCATTCATCAAATTTAATGTAGACATGACTTGTTTTTTATCTTCAGTAATGCATTCTGCAGTCGAATTTGAGTTGCATTCCGGGACATTTAGTAGGATCACATTCTTGGAACGGACCTTACGTTCCTCCATTTCAGCTAACATATCACAAAGAGGAGTTATCTGGGGTGATTGTTGTGCTATCTTTTCGTAAGTCATTAATTTACCTTCAAGTATTCCAACTTTTGTTCCAACGTCAACCATAACCCCAAAAAGATTGGATAATTTACTCAGAAGTTTTGCCATCTGATCTTTTGTTAGTTTTAGAGATGGATCCGTTATGGCATTATGGATGTTGTGTTCGTCGCTTTTTAGTGTCGCTCGTTTCCGTTTCATCGAGTTTCAAATCACAACGGTGCTAAAGAAGTTTTCACTTCAATAATACATACTAGGATACCTTGATATAAATGAACATGAAAGTGAATCAACATTAATATATCAGGGCTATCCAACTGGTAATTTACAATAATATTTAATTACATAGCCGAAAATCATTTTTAAAAAAAGAACGTTTTCCACACGAATGGCACAGAAGAATAACGAGGCAAACCAAAAATATTACGTCTCATAAATATTTTTTTCCTTGATCCATCTTATTGATCATAAATCATTATAATGTTCAACGTCTATGTTACTAAATCCAATGTAATATACTTGTACTTGTAAATTATAAAAATAATAATAATAATAATAAATTAAATAAATTTAATTTTTTTGAGACATGTAGATGAAATTGGGAGAAAATTTGGTTATAACGTTGGTAGTAATAATAATGAAAATATAATCAATGATTTATTAGATTTATTAAAACAAAAATTAGGTGTAAAAGCTAGTAGATTAAAAAGATATAATTATACGTATAATAAAAGAAATAATAATAGATTATTTAAAAAAAAAATGAGAAAATATTTTATTCCAAACTTGATGATAAACAAAATATTATTTCGAATAATAATATTCCGTTGCCATCTGAATCAGATATGCGCGATTTTTGGACAAACATTTGGAGTAAAGATATAAAACATAATGAGGCAGGTTCATGGATAGAAAATAAAGAATTCAATTGTTCAGACATTGAACAAATGAGTTTTTCTGATATATCGGTTGAATTAAAAAAAATACTCATAATTGGAAAGCCACGGGTTGCGATTGGATACATAATTTTTGGTACAAACGTCTAACTACTTTTCATCCTCTTTTTGCAAAAAATCTTTCAAAACTTGTCAAACAACCTCAAAATTTTCCTAATTTTCTAACTAAGGGCATAACTTATATGTTACCTAAAAGCGAAAATATTAATAATCCCTCTCAATATAGACCCATTACATGTCTACCGACAATATACAAAATTTTAACCTCTTGCTTGACAGATTTTATATATACTCATTTGGATGAAAAAAATATTTTATCTGAACAACAAAAAGGTTGTCGCAGAAAACATATGGGATGTAGAGAACAATTAGTTATTGATTCTGTAATTTTAAAACAAATTCAAAATCAAAAGCGTAATTTACATACTTGTTATATAGATTATCAAAAAGCTTTTGATAGTGTCCCGCACTCGTGGCTAATCAAAATATTAAAAATATATAAAGTTAACCCAATTGTAATTAGATTTTTGAAAAATATTATGTCCTTTTGGAATACATATTTACTAGTAAATTTAAAAGGTAAGAAAATAGTAGTACCGGGCATTTCAATAAAAAGAGGGATTTTTCAAGGAGACTCATTGAGTCCTCTTTGGTTTTGCTTAGCATTGAATCCTATGTCTAAAATGTTAATTAAAAGCAAGTTTGGAATAAAAATTAAGGGTAACACAAGAGAGAGTAGTATAGTTTCACATCTATTATATATGGATGATATAAAATTATTTTCATATTCTGAATCAAATTTAGAGAAAATGATTAAGGTAGTTAAATTTTTTTCAGATGATATTAAAATGACTTTTGGTTTAGATAAATGTAAAACGATCCGTATAGAGAAAGGCAAAATTGTAGATGGAGACGAGGGTATATTTAGAAATTTCAAAATTAATAGTATGAAAGGGGATGAGGTTTATAAATATTTAGGATACCCGCAATCGAATAGATTAGATCACACTAGTATTAAAAATGATATTAGGATTAAATTTCAAACTAGGATCAGAAAATTTTTAAAATGCAATCTATCTGCTAAAAATTTAGTAAAAGCAATAAATACCTGGGCAATACCTTTATTAACGTACTCATTTGGCATAATTAAATGGTCCAATACAGATTTAGATAGTTTAGAATGATTAATTAGAACTACGTTAACAAAGTTTAATTGCCATCATCCAAATTCAGCTATAGAACGAATTAATTTACCTAGAAATTTAGGAGGTAGAATTGTAGTCAAAATAACATCTTTGAAACACAATCAGGTAGAAATGCTTAGAAATTTTTTCCATAGGAAAGCTAATAGCTCAGAAATGCACAAAATAATTTGCAAGGCAGATAGAAACATTACACCTTTAAATTTATATGACGAGAATGCCAACATTCTTATAAATACTAACCAGGAATTATTAGATTCCTGGTCAAATAAAATTATTCATTCAAAACACTTCAATTATCTCAACCAAACGTATGTTGATAAACTTTCGTCAAACAAATGGTTGAGTATTGGAGAGTTGAGCGCAGAAATAGAAGGATTTATGCTTGCCATTCAAGATAGAGTCATTAATACTAAAAATTATAGGAAGCATATAATCAAAGATATAAATCAAATTGATGATTTATGTAGAAAATGTTTGGCTTTTCCGGAAACTATAGAACATATTATATCGGGATGTTCTATATTAGCGCCGTCCGAGTATACATTTAGGCACAATCAGGTTTTAAAAATAATCCACCAAAGTTTGGTAATTAAACATAACTTGATTGACTGCCGTAATATAGTACCATATTATGAATATTTTTTTTATTTGTATATTTTTTTTACAGTTTTTTAGAGAAAATGTGTCCTAACTGGGGTACCCCGTTCTAAGGACACATTGTACAAGTTTTATTATTTGAATTATAAGTAAATACCTAATCTATGTTAGAATATTGCCAAGGAAAATTATTAAGTTAGATCTAAAAGAAAGTACAAAACAAAGCATTATTCTTTGTTGGGTTGCAAAATTGAATCTATTTTCTTCCTTCCCATGTCCATAATTCATATTTTTATGCTTCTTTTGAAGGCGGTTTTTTTTTTTTGTGGTTTTCATTGCAAGAGGGAGTATATTAAATAATTTTACAGAGAAGTATTCCATATTTCTTTGTCCAAAAGTCGTTTTAGTTGTAGGTTGGTATAATGTATGTTGTAATGTAGATCTTGTGAATCGGCCCGAGTTTGTCTGTGTAAAGTTATCCTGATTTTTGAATGCGTACATTAGAATATCTTTTGTATATAATTGTTTCAGTGACATTAAATTCAGCGCTTTAAAAACATAGTCTGTAGGGGATATATATGAACCAAATTCATTTTTAGAAAATGAATTTTATAAAATATATTATGATAAAACTATACTAACAGACAGAACAATTAGTCATAATAGACCTGATATAGTTTTACATGACAAAATTAAAAAAATAACTTATATCATTGATGTAGCTATTCCAAATTCCTGTAATATTCAAAAAACTGTTTCTGAAAAAATTAGAAAATACACAGATTTAGGAAATGGGATTAAAAGAATTTGGCATTCTCGGACTATAAAAATATTACCATTTGTTATTTCGGCTACTGGCATTATACCTAGGTCTCTGATTCAAAATTTAGGCGTATTAGATTTGTCAAAGAATTTATATATAAAAATGCAAAAATCGGTAATTTTAAATACAATGAGGATTACAAAAGATTTTTTAAATATTTATATTGAGGGATCAGTAGGATTTATAGGTTCAATTAGGAATTCCACAGAGCCGAACCCTCTGATATGAAAATATCTGGAGTCGGTGAATTATTTTCCCATCTGGTCTCTGGTAGGTTGACATGTTGTTCTTGTATTGTTTTGTAATTATAATACATATAGTGCAATTGCATAACGTGGATTGACCAGATGATCATTTGGGAAGTGTGTGAAAGGGTTTAGTTTTTCCTGTGGGGAAAATTAAACCCGGACATTTAAATCTGGTGCGTAAAAATATATTATAAAATTTAATTTTGTTAAAATCAGCACCATTACCTTATACCTCTAAAACACGTACATACAGCATAAAATGTACGGGGTTCTCTTCATAACATCTGTCAAAAAGTCAAACCAAATGATAAGTTCGCAGAGAACAAACATTAAATCTAGTGAACGTTAAATGTCAAATTCAAAAATTCGCCTAAAATCAATGTGTTGCCATATAAAAAAAAATCAGTGTGCAATTTTACAAAATTAATAGGAACATTTTCGGAGACGGGACATTTTCATGTAGTGACGTCACCAGCCCAAATAATGGATTTATTTATTTAAAAAAAACTGTACATTTCTAAAAATTTTTACTAACATTTTTGTAATCTTAGTAAAAAAATCTATCCACACGAATTTTTCCAAGTCGTTATGAAACCCTTGCAAGTGATTTCAAAGAATGTACAAAAAATAATAATCAATTCTACTAAAGGAATTCCAAATCTAAAATAAATACACTTCAAACATTAGCGTTGGCATCTTTCACCAAATCGTAGAATTATATTATTCTGGAATGCTTTTTAAAGAAGTGTACAGAAATTTTAATGCACAGGGATCAATTCTTGGACCGTTGCTATTTCTTATCTATGTGAATGACATAACAAATTGGGGTATTAAAGGAACTCTACAACTCTATGCGGACGATACTGTAATTTTTTACAACAGACTGAACCTAGCGGAGCTTGAAACGGAAATAAATGCTGATATTTCTAAACTCACAAGCTGGTTAAGAATAAACAAACTAACTCTCAACGTAAAAAAAACTCATTATATACTTTTTGGCAATAAGAAAAATATCAGCCTCAATATCAAAGTTGGTGATAACTGCCTCGAAAAGAAAATGAGCACAAAATATTTGGGCCTGATCGTAGATTCCCAACTTTCGTGGGATCTCCACATAAATCATGTAAAGGAGAAAATTACACCCCTAACTGGTGTACTTTATAGACTCCAAGGATTACTACCCGTACCTTTATTAACATCAGTGTACTACGCCATGGTACATTCACACCTTTCTTATCTCTGCTGTATCTGGGGATTTGCCTCAAAGAAATTGATAGCTGATCTGCAGGTGGTTCAAAACCGAGCTCTCAGAAATGTTTTTGGACTTCCATGGGACACCCATGTCAGAGACATCTATTTAGTTTCCGGTATTCTTCCAATCACAGTCCTTCCTAAACATGAAATCACAAGCACCATCCTACAAATTACCCAACAATCAACTCACACTATCATCAAGCCACTTTACAATCAAGACATCCACACTCACAATACTCGAAATAGCAATAAAATCCGCATACCTCAAACACACACTACAAAATATGGGATAAAATCTCTGAACTATGTGGCCTATACACTATATAATTCGCTACCAGATATGTACAAGGGAATCCAGCAAAATAAAAAAAATCAGAGTAATGCTTTAAAAGAATATTTTTTAAGTATGTATAATTATGAAACTTTGTAATTTTCTTGTCATGTTCAATTGTCTTGTTTCTTTTCTCTTCTTTTCTTTTCCATTAAGTTGTAATCATCCATATCTGTATAACCTTGTTCCCTTTTTCTTTAATTGTTTTCCATTGCTGTTTATTCTACTCAACCTGTATTTTATTTTTCTTCTATATTGTATGTGAATCTTATATTTTAATATCCAAATTCTTATGTAAAATTTTAACTATTTCCTCCCACTCATGATTTGTATGTTCCTCCTGTCCCAAAATGAGTTCTGTAACTCATCGGGATTGCTCTAGCAAGAAATAAAAACAATAAAAATAAAAATATATATATATATTTATATATTTTTAAATCGTTTGAAATTCTCATTATAAAACCCTACAATTTCCTGTAGCCCTGCTAGCAATGGGAGTGATTGATATACAAAGCACAGTTTCTGGTCATAAATGACGCCTAGATCAAGTATTTCGACCACAGAATTAAAATATGGTGGAAGATGTTGGCAAAAGGGATATAAAAATGATACAAATGTAAATGGTAAAAGATATCGGCGACACCCGAGAAGTATCCGACGTGATCAAGTGAACGAGATACTTGAATCGGACCATGTCAAGAGTCGGATTGATATAAAAGTATGTATTAGACGACGTATGAATGTGAAGGAGGCAAAGAGTGTGTGCCAAGACCGAGTTGTTTGGTGGTCCGTCCTCTCATGCCTACCTACCCTTGCAGAGAAATGACGCGGTGTTTAGTTAATTACAAACCCGGTACAGCAAGAAGATAGGTAGGTACTTTTTCCACTCGACCACTTTCAAATTCTAATAAATTTCATGACTAATATTATTTTATGAAAGACTGGAGGAAAATACAAGCTTTACTTGATTGGACCAACCGAAAACTTAGGGGAGGTTTTACACCAATCACAGTCCGCTGTGGGGGGTGGGGGCGGTGCCACGAGTTCCCGGGAAAACACCCTCGCATTGCTATGACAACGGAAATCGATTTATATAAACTTGGAAATTTTAGGTACATTCTGATATATGGAAATTCAGGAAAATGTTTTAAGGCAATGAAGAGTTGCGGGTTTTAAACCAACTTGAGTAAACTATTTAGCAACTACTCGTCCAGTAACTTTTAATCATACGATTAAAATGGTTTCACCACTGTTAAGTGGATCACAATTAGTAATCATGGGATTGAGTGTTGAATAGTTTGAATTACTGCTCAGCGGTTGTGAAATAAATAAAATTATTATGGGCAGAAAATTTATAAGAATTATTCTCCTCAAATAGCAAATGATCGTGTGAGAAATGTAAAGATTCGCAAAGAATGCAAGGCTGGTGTAAGAGTAACGAGGAAAATTAAGAAAGGGACAATTATATGGTTTGGTCATGAAGAGCGAATGATTAAAGAAAGTAGCGTAAGAATATAATGACACGTATCTATATGATTGGTAGAAGAATTCGGGGACGCCCAAGGAAACATGGCACGATCATACATAGAATTCATCAATTTTATTTTTTTAATCATACAGATTTTATCTAGCAATCAAAAATAATGATCGCCGCTAAAAAAATGTGCGTTAAGAAATTTAAGATAATGATGGTTATTTTTAGTTGAAGAATACTTCGACTAAAAATTAATATAGCTCAGTGATAGAGCACGCCCGGCAAGGCTAAGGCCCTAGATGCGGCCGTATCCTTTTCTGATTTTCCGTTTCAAATTTTCGCTTGAGATCTGCTAATATTGTCTTCATGGATTAAATATTACAATTTGAGATCTTACTCTCAAGTTAAAATGAAAAATAAATAGTTAGTTTTATTAATTACTAGCGCAGACCCGCGAAAAATCACATAATACAATCAAAATATTTTTTTTCTCAGGATCATCATCAAACGACCACATAATATATAATATAATCAAAATATATTTTTTCTCAAGATCATCATCAAGCGATCACATATAATCAAAATATTTTTTTTCTCAGGATCATCATCAAGCGATCACATATAATTAAAATATATTTTTTCTCAGGATCATCATCACGCGATCACATATAATCAAAATATATTTTTTCTCAGGATCATCATCAAGCGATCATATATAATCAAAATATATTTTTTCTCAAGATCGTCATCAAGCGATCACATATAATCAAAATATATTTTTTCTCAGGATCATCATCAAGCGATCACATATAATCAAAATATATTTTTTCTCAGGATCATCATCAAGCGATCACATATAATCAAAATATATTTTTTCTCAGGATCATCATCAAGCGATCACATATAATCAAAATATATTTTTTCTCAGGATCAAATAAGAAATTTATCTACTGAATGTTAGTAAACTTAAAAAGTTCACTTTTATCCAATCCTAAGATATTATACAAATTTAATTTGTTTTCTGTACATTCTGTATTATTATGGTCACCGATAAAAAATGACAACTTTATGTATTTACACAGAAAAAAATACAGTTTTCTGAATTATTATTATCATGAGAGATTTTTTGTTGTTGTTTCAAATAATTCTGTATTGAACTTATGTAATAATTAATTAATTATTACGAAAAATTTTTTTTTGTGCATCTATATAAAAAGGTTTAGATTATTTTTGGCCTTTCCTTTCTCACTAGGAAATCCAGTGTCGTGACAGACTCGTTTACAAATATTTTATAAATATTAAATAAAGTTCATTTTTCAATAAAGCAAAAATATTTGGCAAAATTTTTCAGGTCGGTAGGTAATGGTAAGAATAATGAGATAGAGTGAGGTGAGGTGACTAATTATTATTGCACGACCTTTTTGATGATCCATTTAATTAATCCTGCTTGATTTATATAATACTAGCTGGTACCCGGCACGCGTTGCTATGCCATTTAATAAAGAAGTTGTTTCTCCCTGCGTGTACTATCCCATTCGTCCTGTTCCCCTTGCGCCTTCCATTCTTTTCCCGCGTCCCCTTTCCCGCGTCCACTCCGCCTCGTCCACCTTTCCTCCCCACTGCACTCCCTCCTTCCCCGCGAATCCCCCTCCCGAGTTCCCCTCCCCCCTCCCACGAACCCCCTACCCAGATTCCCCCCCCCTCCCTAGTTCCACTCCCCCCCTCCCACTAACCCCCTACCAGAGTTCCCCTCCCCCTCCCACATTCCATACATTCACTCCCGGTACATTCAGTTTTCAAACAGCTCGCGTGCCACCTATTGCAAATTTCATAATCCCAGAGCTCACCAGTAGTTTTATACAAACCTTGTCCTGTAAACAATAACAAACACAAAAAAAAATATCCAATTTGGTGCAGTCGTTCGGAAGTTATGCGCGTACATACATTTCGGCGATATTAACTACACGACGTCTGAAATAAAATTTCCTGCAAATATATCAACACGGTTTCGAAGACAACGATTTGTTTTGCTTCTCGTCTGACTTTAGCAATAACTCGCTTTTGTTGGGGACAGAAAACGTATAATAAATATAATATATTAATATTTATAATTTCATAACGCCAGAGCTTACCACTATATACAGCCTATTTTACTCGCTTAAAATTTAGCTTTCTATTGATGAAAGAATTTTTAAAATATTTTTAGTTGTTTAGGCGTGAAAGCGTAAACACACTCACCTTCGCATTTATAAAATTAGTATAGATAACTACCTGGTTCCCGGCTTGCGTTGCAATGCCGTATTCAAAGAAATAAATTGTTCCTCCCTGAATCACCTTTCCCGGTGCGTCCCCGTTCCCCTCCCGCGTCACCTTCCTAGCTAGCTTTATAAATTATAACCTGTAATGTTATTCTGATGTATGACCTATATTGTTGTAAAATTTCATTAAAATCCATGCAGTGGTATTTTGCGTGAAAGAGTTTCAAACACACATATATCTATACAATTTTCGCACTTATAATATTAGTAAGATCGTATATATAAATGTTTTTCTTACTTTTTGTCGTTCTAAACTGGTTATCAATATTATACTACTGAGTGAATTCGTAGATGGTTTTCGTAGTATCTACATAATTTCTGATACCTAATAAATGTAATATCAGATGAAACATATTGCAAGCGAGGTGTCGTCATGTGTATTAGGGGGCGAGGTGTCACCTGTGATGGTTAGATGGTTTACGATGAGAAATGGTCATGACGCGATGGCGCGCCTAATCAGGATATCCGTCGCTTGAGGACATCCTTCTCCAACACAACATGTTTCTTGGGATTCATCAATTTGGAAAGGATAAAGGTACCTTTTGCGTGTGAAAAGTTAAACAACAGGTAGCATTTAATATATTATTATTTTTAATTGTTAAACTAACATTTTTAAGACAAGATTTTTATGCATAGCACAAAGGGTAACAATTATTATAAGCAATAATTATCAGCCTGAAACACTCATCCACATTGAAAAATCTTCCGAGAAAAGATACATGACGCCAATGGGACATGAACCCGTACCCTTCTAATTGCCGGTCAGCTGCTCTCCCAATTGAGCTATGGCGGCTTATCTTATACCCGCCAAATGATTCAATATATACTAGTGTTTCATTCAACAATTACTGCTAATTATATTTTTTCCACCTGAAAACAACCAATTTTATTTTTGCGAGAGAGACACTTTTAGTGTTAAATCCGTCGCTAGGTGGCGTCGAGACAAATTATGTCTTCATTTCTTGAGTAAATACTTAAACTTGTCAAATATTAATTATTATTACCGTTAAATGCAGTGAAATTCGTGATATGTCTTTATTCTTGGGACTAACTCAATCAAACAAGATTTTCAACTTTAACAATCGAATGTTGGATTTAGTGTTTTCAAGTGATTCGAAAATAGTAGTTGAGCTATCCGACGAATTATTATTACCGTTAGATCAACACCACCCACCATTGGACATTATCATAACAAATATGCCTTTAACATCTTAAAAAAAAACAAATGCCCCATCGTATACTTTTCCAAAGCTGAATTCTTATTACTGAGTACCTTATCCAAACAGATTGGTCCTTTTTAGATGAGGATAATAATATAAATGATCAATTAGAACACTTTTACTCGATTTTAAATACCTCTATAGAACAATTTGTTCCCAGGGTTAGCTTCACATCATATAATTATTCGAAATGGTTTACAAGGGAATTAACTAATTTAATTAATAAAAAAAAATGTATCCACACAAAATATAAACATACCTGAAATCCTAACGATTATATAACATTTACTAAACTACGAAAACAATGTAAAGACTTATCAATAAAATGCTATATTAACTATGTTAACGTAATAGAAAATGAGGTACGTCGTCACAATGTGAAAAAATTATGGAATTTTACTAAATCTCAGCGAAACGACAACTGCGGAAACCCTAATAGCATGTATTTTAAAGGAAAATCTGCCGACAGTATCGAGGGTATAGTTAATCTCTTTGCTGACTCATTTAAAAGTGTTTACGACAAAGATATTCCCGTCAATGCAGTCTCCAGTACTTCAGTGGAAGAGTCATTAAACCTAAGCCAATGTTTCATAAAATTAGAATCTATAGAAAGGGGCATAAACGCATTAGATAGTAATAAATCTGCTGGACCGGATGGTATTCCTCCCATATTTTTAATAACTTGCATTGATAGTTTGATATATCCCTTACACAAACTTTTCAACAAATTCTTAGCATCTGGCTGTTTTCCGGCTCTGTGGAAAAAGAGTTATTTAACGCCTATTCATAAAAAAGGTGACAAAAGCGATATATCAAACTATAGACCTACCTGTATTATGTCTGCTTTACCCAAACTTTTCGAGTCATTAGTATTAGATACCATTGTAAAACCTATCAACAATATTATTGTTCCTAACCAACATGGCTTTATCAGAGGTCGATCTACCTTAAGTAATTTAACTATCTATAATAATTACATATCCGAATCCCTTAGTCTGAAACAACAAGTTGATTCTATATACACCGATTTCAGTAAAGCATTTGATAAGGTTCGACATCACATTCTTATATCCAAACTCCGACTGTTAGGCATCAAAGGAAGTTTATTGACATGGATTATCAGTTACCTCAGTAATAGAGTGCTTAGTGTCAGGATTAATTTTATAGAATCCTATGTATTCGAGGCCACAAGTGGTGTCCCGCAAGGGTCCCACCTCAGCCCAATATTCTTCTTAATATTCATTAATGACATTGTAAACATATTTAAAGATGTACAAGTCCTACTTTTTGCAGATGATCTAAAATTGTTAAAAAGAATACGAAATATATATGATTGCCTAATTTTACAAGCTAATTTGGATGAATTTTTTAAATGGTGCGAACAAAATATGTTATTTTTGAATATTGAGAAATGTCAAGTAATACGATTTTCCAGAACTCATTCTCATATTTTACATGAATATAATTTAAATAATGTTAAATTAACACCAGTATTACAAATTCGCGACTTGGGAGTTATATTCGATTCAAACTTAACATTGACAGCACATATAGATGATATAACTAATAAGGCTTTAAAGATTCTTGGCTTCCTTTGTAGAACCCTAACTGATTTTAAGTCCATGGATTGCATGAAAACACTCTACATTTCATTAGTTAGATGTCAAGTAGAATATAATTCACCTATCTGGTCCCCTTTCTATAATGTACACTCTAACAAAATAGAACGTGTTCAACACAAATTTCTTAGGTACTCAAATTTCAAACTCAAAATTCCAATAGAAAACATTAATTATTTAAGTTTAATGAATCGACTAAATTTAATTACGCTGTCTGACAGAAGAATCATTTCAGACCTAATTTTATTGTACAGAGTTATGAACAACCTAATTGACAGCCCTGCCATCGTTTCTAGTATTAAACTCCATGTACCGACAAGGAATACTAGAAAAAATATAACATTCTTTTGCAACACATACACAACCAACTATCAATCACACTCACTTACCAATAGGATGCATGATTTAGGCAACAAGTTTGGTGGTATTGTAGATGTATTCGCTGATTCCCTTTACATTCTAAAATGGAATTTAAACCAACACTTTGTGGAATCCTACAAATCATTGTAACGTGGGTATAATATATTTAACGATTTGATGTGTTATTGTAATGTTTTATATTTTATTTTGTTCTATGTTATTGTTAAATATTACATTGTTTAAAATATTTCACGGTTTTACGTAAGAATATACAAGTGGTTTTTTTCCTTAAAAACTACTTGTATATTCTTAAAAGTTTTTTCACTTTTATAACTTTTGGTATAAATTCTATGTATGTGAAATCCTCGATATCTTAAATATTATTTTATAATCTATGTAAAAGCCCTCACGGGCGT
Source organism: Limnephilus rhombicus (assembly GCA_929108145.2). Lineage (NCBI taxonomy): Eukaryota > Metazoa > Arthropoda > Insecta > Trichoptera > Limnephilidae > Limnephilus > Limnephilus rhombicus. The sequence goes on from OV815293.1 coordinate 22,406,840, forward strand.
ATAACAACAATAAATAAATTATTTGCGTCATGTATCTTTGGTGTCCCGTTGGCGTCATGTATCTTTTCTCGGAAGATTTTTCAATGTTGATGAGTGTTTCAGGCTGATAATTATTGCTTAAAATAATTTAATATATTAAAAATTATTTTAAGCAATAATTATCAGCCTGAAACACTCATCAACATTGAAAAATCTTCCGAGAAAATATACTTGCCGCCAACGGGACTTGAACCCGTGTCCTTCTGATTGCCGGTCAGCTGCTCTTGACCACTGAGCTATGGGGGCTTATCAAATACCCGCCAAATAATTCAATATATACTAGTGTTTCATTCAACAATTACTGCTTATTATATTTTTTCCACCTGAAAAAAAATGCGTTAGACATTTATGTTTAAAAAAAACATCACTTTAAAAAATTCTTATAAAATAAACACCCTCGCCGAAGTTTGCTGACTGCCTGTCAGTGCAGTTGAGTCAGACATCTCTGAAAAATCGAAATTTGAGCGGATTGTGCGTTTATAAGTAAATGTATACATCTGGTACAATTATAATGCAGGAAAACTAGTGAGGAATTAAACTAAATGTTGATGTTTTCTGGGTCACTAGTAGGATATTTCAAAATGTCATTCTAATTTACCGGACCGTTGTGCCTCCCGGTGATATTTTATAGCACATTTAATATGTAAAACACAGGTACGTGTAAATAATATTTGATTTGTTTATTCGAATATTTCCTTCCTCGTTACCTCAAAACTTAGTATTTGGAGTTATCTGACTAATCAACTGGACGATCGATATATCATATATTATCTATTTATTTATTATATATGTACAAGAGGCGCAAAATTCAACACTCGATTTTCTAAAGCAGTAACTTTGTTTGAAATAAAACAAAAATTAAAAAAAAAAAACACAACTATTCCGCGTTCTTGGGGAGTATGTGTTTATTGTTTTTATTTGAAAAAAAAATATCATCAAACAGCAAAATGACATCTATATGTTTTACTCCAACTATGCCCAGAAATCTCTGGTTAAAATCCTTAAGATACGTGCTATTACAAGCTGTATAAAGCCTCGTGCTTCAAGATTATGTGCTACCAACTTGCAAACATTGTAAAATAAATCCACGTTGAAGCAAACGACCACAGCATAAAAGCATCGGCCTTCAAACATCCCCGATAAGTTTTTAATTACATCACAATTTCATCAAAACCTCCCTCTTCCGGAGCTGAAATATCAAATGACACAACCAAACGTTAAAGCCGTGAACCGTCAGTATTGCCAACTAAAAGTACCTACCTACCTACAACCTAGAATACGAAGCACATACCTACCTAACTAGCAGTCCGATAAGCGGATATCCGCCCCCAGGCCCTTCATGGCGGCCGGAAGAGGTCCTACTCACCGGCCGTTGGACCGGAACCGGCGGGAAACGATCCAAATTCGAAACTCGATACACGAATGGGCGGGAAATCGATATGTCGGGACGAATTCGTGAATTTAGGAAAGGATTAATGTCAGTCAATTCAGTTTTGTGATAATAATAATATTTGGATAATTTTTATACTGCTATTTTAGTGATTCACCTCAAGGGCGCTGTGCGAAGCTTGAAAATCACTTCATCTCTTTTTAAAGAAAGACGAGCGTTACCGGGATACGAATAACCTGAAAATATTTGAATTCTTCCTACTGAGATGAACTGAAATTGTTGCCCGCGCAATAATAAAGAGAAGTTTAGTGTGAAATCACTATTTTAGATTATTTTTTACCACGAATTGAATTGGGTTATGAATACAGAAAAATATGTTCTAGGTAAATTGATGCTTTTCCTATCCTTTCGCTTGAATAGAATTAAAATGAAATTGTTGATTGCTTTATTATAAATATAAGCACAAATTACTAAAAAAATGCATTTTTGATGTGAAAACTCGATGAAACGAAAAATAGCGACAAACACGTACGTCTACAGGATTTACCCTGCGATAGAATGAAATAGTATAAACGGTCTCCTCTTTGTGCGGTGCTTCGTTGCCTCCCCACTCTTGTTTACTATAGTTTTCTGAAGGTTTCACTTCTACCGCGTGTGCATTTCACAATCTGATTTTTTTTCATTAGAAATGTGTGAACGCATAAAAAATGACTTTAAAAAAATATTATTTTATGCTTAAGATTACACCCTTCAGCGCCCTTGAGGTGATTTTCCACGAAAACGGCGCTATATAAATTAACCAATTATTATTATTATTACACAGGGTGTCCGGGGGTAAAGTGCATTAACTTCGGGAGGTGATTCTACATAATGGTAGGAGTAAAAAATATTAACAACTTTTTTCGAAATTCCAACATTTTTTTTCCCATACAAAAAGATCTACCTACTAAAATTCCTTAGTGTGAGGTAGAATCTTACTTGCCGGGAGCCTGCCGGGCACGATCGGTTGTGATTGGCCGTAATCGAAATAGCGGAAAATAATAAAGCTAGCCGCGCACAGCGGTCTAATTTTATCTTTTTACCACAAAACTACCCCTAAAAGTTGGAATTTTGAAAAAAGTTATTTTATCTTTTTTTACTTATACTATCATGTAGAATCACCCCCGAAGTTAATGCACTTTAGCAGCGTAGGGAGTGTGGCGAACCCATCGCTCAGGGAGTGGAAACACAAACCTGCAATAGCCACCCCAAGCCAAGGTGTGAGCTACCGTGCTCAGGCTGAATGTCCTGGGGAACAGCGTCACGAACGGTGCCTAAAATAAATTCCATTTGTAATAATATGTGGAATAATCATTTTGAAATGTTGTCTACCAATAAAGGAACATGATACAGAAAGCTCCAAAACGAACTGTTTAAAAGACCATGGTTCACTGAGGTTAATCTGAAAAGATAGGAAATGAGAATCATTTTTAGATTAAGATCCGGACATGCACTAATGGGAAGAATATTGTATTTGATTGGCCTCTCTGATTCTCCAATGTCTCGATATGTGAACAAATTGAAGATGTCGAGCACACATTATCGAAGTGCATTAAATATGAACGACAGAGAGCTACAATACTAATGACCTCGAAGTCATCGGAAGTTCAGAATTTAATAGCCTCAACTGAGTTTCATGCCATATCGAGAATAATGAAATTTATTAGAGCATGTAAACTGGAAAATATTTTTAAGTGATTTTTTATACGAAATGAATATAAAAGGTCTCTAAGTAACTTTTAAAGATCATTAGAGATTATAATGATAATATTATAATTTAAAAACAGATGAGGCAAAAATGACAACATTGTGTGAGTCAGAAGCCTCGATAATATACATGACATAAAAAAAAAAAAAAAAAAACGGTGCCTCTCGGAGTATTTAGTATCTCGGAGTATTTAGACCTCACTCCAGCACTCAGGGCTCTGCTGGAGTAGACCTTCTATTTCCCTGGGAACTCGTGGGACAAAAAAAAAATGGACCATTCGAAAACTAGGGGCCTTTTGGGAACCTAGGAGTGCTGAGGCCACCTCTGTGGATTTCCTTCCTGGGGCCATAGGAGGAACCAAGAGGAGAAACCGTGGAGAGGTGAGCTTAGGCCACCTCCATGAACTCGTCCCTTGTGGGGCCTTCGAGGAACCAAAGGGAAGGGCACCCTTCCAGCGCGGGGTCTTTGTGGAACCAAGGAGGAGTGAAGTGGAGAGATGATGTCCTCTTCCCATGTGGGGCCTTCGAAGAACCATATAGGAGTGAGGAGGAGAAATGAGGCCATCTTGGTGAACTCTTCCTTCGTGGGGCCTTTAGGGAACCAAGGAGGAGTGAGGAGGACAGATGAAGTTCTCTTCTCTCCCCTCATTTCTAGACTCCGTTTGCCATGCGATTTTTATACTATTACGTTGTTAAGTTGTGTTGTATTACTAAGTTGTTTTTTTCAACACTTTTAATGACTTTTCAAATGAGTGATGAACGTTTTAACGTTCTCACATCACTTAGTATGTATGAACTTTTATTTCTACCCATATTATAGATAATACTGATACATCGTGCATTTTGTAACCTGATCCACAATATTGAACAGGCGGCATCAAGTCATCCGTAAGGAAAATTAGTAGGTGGGTAAATTCCTGCTACCTGGCTGCCTTATACCTTCACTAGTATTAAAAGAACAATAATGGTATTTCGTATAATACAGCTCGTTCTTCTTCAAGAGTTTATGAATTTTTCTAACCGCTTTATTTTTAACGACAGGTACATCAAACGAAATTCAGAATATGATCGACCGCCACTTGGAAATTTTTACTGTTTTCATTAATTTTATTTTATATTTCAGTCACAGCCTGTAAGACTTTTTCACTGTCTTCTCCGTTGGGACGAAGATGCAAGATAAGACAAGAAGATCCAAGAAGAGACTGGAAGAGCTAAGAAGAGAATAAAATAGACTATTATAGTTGGTAAGTACAAATATTCAAGATGCAGAGGCAAGGCGAGCCAAGAACGAAAAAATGCAACAAGAAAATCCAAGAAGATACCAGAAGAGGCAAGAAAGGGCGGTAAAAGTAAGAATGCGCAAGAAAAGACAAGAGGCGAGATGAATCAACGCGAACCAAGAAGAGGCTAGAAGAGCCAAGAAGAGACGATATGAACCAGGAAGAGCCGAAAAGATGCAAGGAAATGTAAGAAGAGGCAGAAGAAGGAAATCATAAAGAAAAAAAAAATAACGCTCAACCAATTCTTTTATTCGTGCCCATCCTATATTCCTGCAATATTGGCTTATTAGGAACCCATGAACACCATTCGATTCCTCCTTCCTCCTCCTGGCTGTGTTGGTAAATCGTATCGTATCTGTTTTCCCTGATGTGAGGGGAAAGATATATATAATGAAGGGGAAAGTTGGGAAAACCTTTTTTTTTCAATATTTAATTGCCGACATGCTATTCTTCTACTCAAAGATATATCAAATTCTTAGTTTCTCATTCCTCACAGGAGGCCCAGAGGAAAATAATTCCACCCAAGGTGTTTGTTATATTTGGGGAAGCTGTGAGGAGGGTCTCTTTAGGAAAAAAGGATAAGAAGTTCTGGAAGAAAATGTATGAGGGGTGGGTAGGAATCTAGTGGTCAGTGTGCCCAGGAGTGACAGACGTCTGAATACATCCCTCTCATTGCGGTGCAAGGCGATGTTCCGAGAGAGTTCTGCTGGATAAGTCAAAGGGCCTCTATCAACCAGTCTCTCCCGATCGTCGTGAGCAGACGAATCTGCCGCCAAGAACTGGACAAACCTCACCCCATGAACCCGGACACTCCTGCTAAGCTACCAAACGTACCGAACCAATTGGGGATACCCATACCCGCCTCCCATAATGAAAAGCATGCAGATTTTAGTGAAATTTTTTGTTGAATTTTCACGTCTAAGGTATGCGAGCCCCGCATAGCTCTCGTCGCATGGGAACTCTGCAGTGCCTAATGAAGTGTATAGTGATCGGCCTGTTCTTATCCCATAAACAGTGTTGAACACGCCATGAGAGGGGGGAAGGAAGGGGCCGCCTGTTCCCGCGCGCCGTGGGTGGTGGGACTTGTCAAATGTAATTCGCGCTGCGTAATATTGTGAAAGGGTACACCAGTAACCACCCTTAGGATTCAGGGCTGGCCAAACTAACAATGTTAACAGGGTTAGCTCATACGGGCCTTTATCGAAAAAAAACTCGTAGGATCGTTTTTGAAATTTCGAATGCGTGACGTAGCTTGAAGTAAAAGTCTCTCGTAATTCAAATCTCCCAGTGGAACATGGACTGCAAGCTACGTCACGGATTTTTAGCCAATCACCGCTCTATTTCTCTCACTTTGTACGAACCTTGAGTAAAGGCGGTTAAATATACCCAAGTGGATAAACTTTTTGCAGTGTTTGAAAACAAAACCTAACCAAGCATTATACTATATTATTCTCTTTGCTTTGTTTTTGCTGGATTTTCATCGTGATATATATATTTATCTTTGAATTGCGCTACTTTCCAATTATTTGATTTATTCCATAGGTTGCTACTGGCTTTCTGTTTGTTGGGTTTATCTTAGAACTGGATATTTACTACTCATCTATGAATTTTTAGGCGACTCCCCCATGGACCGGCATGGAATCGACATAACTGGGTGCGGCAAAAATTAGGCCCGTGAGGAATCTGCCTTAGATTGCACCACCTTTGCACTCTTTTACTATGTTAACAATGGATAATATATATTGTATATGCATCATAATTTAAAAAGTGTATGTATTATGTGAATGGCCCTTCGACCAATGGAATGGCCTAATTGGAAGTTAATAAATAGACGGACGGACGCCAACAATGCCTGATGCAGCACGTAAGTATAATTTTTGTGTTTTAATTTTTTATCAATTTTGACTCTCTCCAACTCTCCTCCACCATACGAAGAAGAAAGGGAGAACCAAATTTTTCTCAGAGCTATCTGAGATAAAAACTTGATTAAAAATAACAAATAAATAAATGTAAGAAAATATGTGCTTGAACAAAATTTGCAGCTGTTTTGTTTGTTTTTTACAGCCCATTCATCTAAATCCAGTTTATCCCTATATAATTTATACTTTTATAGATCTGGTAACTAAACACAACTAAAACTAAAACCATTTCAAGCAAAGTTTGAATTCGGAATGGTGGTCTTACGCCAGGGCGATACTGAGAGTACTTCCACTCTGGAACGTGCCGCAAATATACCTACTATAGGTATATTATTTTTAATGAATAAATTGTGAAATAACACAAACTGATCAAATAAAATTTATTTGCGTTCGCCGGGTATTGAACCCACGACTTTCGGATTGCTGGTCGAGAGTCCGAAAACGAAACACTACGCTGGTGATTTTTTTTTACTGTTCTTGGGCGAAAGCCCAAATGTGCAGATAATCAAGATATCATATCCAGACGATTTTTGATGTTATTTTATTTTTATTTCAGCTTTGTTAAAGTCTTGTGGCAACCCTGCTGGTACCCTGGGTGGCCTCTTGGCTGATTGGCTGCGTGCTCACACTGTGCAAGTCCTCGGCAGGCAGAAGAGGTGTTTTTTACACAAATGGACCAAGCGCAAGACCGCCAATATGCTCACAGATGACCGGGCAGGGAGATTCGGCGAGGAATGTCCAACGTCCCATGTTCACATCCACACACCTGCAGTTTTTTTCTGATAGTCAGTAGTTAAAATGGTGAGAAAATACAAAGTGCTTGACCTAGGCTATGCATTACGGCTTGACTATGTGAATTTGATACCCTATTCGAGTTTTAAGAGGATCATGTATTATGATGACTCATACAAATCTTAACAAGAAAATAAAATCTATTTTTTTGTGTGAATACCGAAAAACTTTTTTATGTGAATATCAAAACTGCTCCCAACCGGCTGGAACTAGTGGGACTATGGGAATTGGGAGGGGAAGGAGACCCAGAAGGGATGGTTGGGAAAAACTTGGCTTGTCAGATCTGGTTACCAACACCAATAAAGCCATTTCAACAAACGTTTGTTGGAATGATTTCAGCCGTGCTTGTTGACAAAATCTGATGAAACTTCGCCACCATCCTATCCCCCATTTACTTTGCCTCTTCACACCCTTCAGCCTCTCAAAATACCCCAATTGGGGATGCCATAGTTTCACTGGCTCCGGGCAGTTTGGAGAAGTTCGGACTTTTTGGCGGTATTCACATTAAAAACACATAATGAACTTTCCACTGAAATACACTATTTTTGGGAAATTTTTTGATATAGGTACCACTGATAAAAACTTGAAAAGTAAAGAAATTTAATAAAATTCTAAAATTAATAAAATTAAAATCCCTATTGGTGTAGGAATCGGTTTGATAAAATCTACGAAAAAAAACTCTCATCAACTCATCGCTTATCCAAAATATTAATTTCGGTTGTGTGTCTGTTCTGTGTAACTCAGGTTCATTGAACTCTACTTAACTAACTCTGGTTCAATGAATACTTTCTATTTAATGCCAAATGGGAGGCTGGTATGGGTACCGCCGCCCGGGAACCATTTATTATATAACCAACTCTGCCATTTATTAGATAACCAACTCTGCCTTCTACCGGTAGAAGGGTTGCCCGGGTTCATGGGGTGAGGTTTGTCCTAGTCTTGATGGCGGGTGCGTCTGCCCATCTCCTGCGTTGCAGACCGGATCGGGATAGACGACCGGTTGAGGGAGACTCTTTAACCTCTCCTGCGGGAATCTCTCACACACCAGCGGGTGGGATGGATTCATACGTCTGTCACTCCTGAATACACTGACCCTTAGATTCCTACCCACCCCTCACACTTTTTCCTTCACATAACTTCCTCTTCTTCCTTTGCTTAAAAGACCCACCACACAGCATCCCCCAAGATGACAGAGGCCTTGAAAGGAATTATTTTCCTAAAGGCCTCCTGTGTGGAGCTAATGTCAAAAAAGGTGATTTCATAAAAAAATATTAAAAATATAAACATAACATAATTAATCTTTATCTCTCCACCTACCCTATTTTAAAGACAGTTTAGTAGTAGAGTAGTGGTGTATAATAGCAACAAGGCACGGTATTTGGGGGTTCGACGCACGCCTCATTGCACCCTTTATCCCGGGCTGCGGTTTGAATCCCAGCTCACCCCAGCGTTTAGGGATCATCAGGAATCGGGATGTACCTAGTACCTACCCACAATTTATATTTTGTTGCGTTTTGACAGTGGTAGAACTGGATTTTTTTTAAATTTTCGGGAGTTTGTTTTTTATGTATGTACGGCACAAGAGTCCCAATTGCTCCTAAGTGGGGGGAGCCTGTGAGACTACGGCTTTCAACATTGGGCTATTTGTGGGTTTGAAGATTGTGCGAAAGGGAGGACATTGGGGAGAGTAAGGTGGGGAAGTACCCAGCTACTCAGATCTGGTCACCAAAGACGGTCAAAGCCACTGCAGGCAACGTTTCGGTTATGAACATTTGGGTGATGCTTAAATGAATTAATAACAAGGACATAACAAACAGTCCATGAAATAAAGTGAAGATACGTCGCATACGCGCTGTTTCACTGAACTAGGTCCAGTGGACATACTTTACTCGTTCATATACATGTTATTTAAATAGCTATCCTTTTCATAAGCAGTGCTACATTTTTGTTCGATTAGAATGAATACAACACGTCTTTCTTAATAGAATCAATGGATAGATGTCGTACTTAAAAAAAAAACATACAAGCATACTTCTTCAAACACAGAACTCATGAAAATCTCATGAAAATGCCAAACTGTTCGAGATACTAGAACCAAGGGGTACAATCTCTTACTTTGCTAAAACAATTTGGCCAAAGAAATTTTAGTGCAACAAAACTATACGCTGCACTTCCACTGGCCAAAACGACAAAACACAATGTATCTTAAATATAAATCTGATACCAAGACCTGGATACCAGCCAAAACAGATCCATCATAAAAGATATTATCAAAACTTACTTATAACTTATAAGCATCTATTTTTTCAATGGTACATTGATTATTGTCTGTTACTTTATTATATTTCTGTTACCATTACTGTTGTAATATTGTGTTAGTATTCTTATTGTATTTGTTGTTATTTTTATTATAAACTGCTCATTTTTTACAGCGCCTGCTCTCAACATAGGTTTCCCTTGTGAGATAGGTATAGGACATTACAAATTGTAAGTCTAGAATTAATAACGATGAATAATAATGTGGGTGTAATTTTTCAAGTTTACTAACACTAGGCAATTTTTTTATAAATACTTTCAGCTTCACAAATCGTACATTATAATATCTCGTGAGTTTTACGGGTCAATAATTAGTAGTTGTACATTTGAAGCACTGGTCTTTTTAATAAGTGACTAATAAAATGTAAGTTTCCACTCTATTCGAATGAATGAACTAGTAAAATATTTACTAGTCACACCAGCCCTTGTAAACTTCCTACTTCGTAACCTCAACCAATATTGATATTTACCTGTACCATCGACTTAACCCGTCTGCTTGTTTAGGAATAAATACATCCCAAAACACGTAATTGCGTTATATTTTCATAAGACCAAAAACGTCCCGAGCGACCTTACATTTTAAAAGCTATGTATCTCTCTTCCTCTCATGCCTCTCATGCAAACATTTGTGTTTTTCTTTTAACCAGAAAGAGAACGAAATAATGCTTCTTATTGTCTTTGAAATATGAAAGCTATCTTGCATAGACATTTTACAATCTCGATCCTAAGCGACGGTTTCAGAATTTACGCGAAAAACTGAGGCTTCCGAATTGTGAGGTGCGAATATATTGAACCAAGAACATATGAAGTGTTTAAACAATAATAGTTTCTCGGAGTTTGTCAATCATTTATTGGAGACGAATCACACGTTTGGCTTTAATTTTAATTGTTTTCATTTAGACATATTAGAAATCTTAGAAATTAGAAAGAGCGAAAATATGAATATAAATAATCGAAAAATACTTTTATATGACCCATTATTTTTGTAAATTGTGTCCTATTATCCCACCTCTCCCTTCCCACTCCCATCTTTCCATTGACAACTGACTACTGTTTCATGTATCTCCAGTGTTGTTGTTATTTAGTCCTGCGCTTTTGTTCATTAAATCTGTCCTATCGATTTGTAGACACCGTAAATTTGTTCTCTTCTTATCGCTTTGTAAGAGTATATACTGTATTTTCATTTTTATTTTATCAACTACACAAGCAGCACTGTTGGAGTAATTCTATAGTAAGCGTACATGAAGTGAAATAAAACAAAACTGCTCTATATAATTATTATATTATTATTATTATTATTATGAAGAAGGTTGCGCCAATACAGTTGTGTCGCGGTCCATCCTCTCAATCTACGTCTATGGAAAAGCAGACTTATGGTAAGTTAGTTTTTAGGAAAACTTGTGAAATCTGGATAATTTAGTAATATAAGTAACAAGTTTTTGGTTGTAGTAAAAGGGTACTTTAAACTTCAACGACGAAACCTTATCACTTCCAACAATTACTTCTGACCCTGACCTACCTCTGCAGCTGACCAGAGCACTGATGTGAAGCCATCTTTTTCAATGTTAAAACCACAACAAACTTAGCCACCTCTCTAGTCAAGTGGTATTTTGTACAAATCAATAAGAACGGACATGAATCTTGCATTTTCTTGAAAGATATATTTAAATATATAATTTTAAAAAAACTGTAACTACTTATTTCAGTAACGCATTAGTTCTTGTCGATTTTTCACCTGAGCCTTTTTTGTATAAAAAACCCCTGAAGGGCGCTGTACAAATTTATTTTTAACAAGGCTCTATTCTGTGCCAAAATAAGAGGTTTATCCTGGTCTTGGCAATGGATGCATCTGTCCACCGGCTGTTTGGCATGCCGGATCGGGAGAGACTGGTTAAGGGAGACCTTTTGACCTCTCTAGCAGGACTCTCTCGACCCATCACCTTGCATCACTTGCAATGGGAGGGATGTATACATACATCCGTCACTCCCGGACACATTGATCCCCAGATTACTACTCAACTATCATACCTTTTCCTTCCCAGAATTTCATCTCCTTCCTTTCTCTTCCCTCCACATAGCATCCCCAAATATGATATTTCTTCACGGCCTCCTGTGTGGAGCTAATGTAATAAAAAATATTACACTTATATTATTAAAAGTGTAATAGCAGTACTTCACACCTCAAACTCATTTAAATTTCGCAACCTAGATTGGAAATATGGAAATATTGTTTAAAAAAATAATAAATGACTTGTAATCATTTCAGGTTGTTCTAATTAAATAAATAAATAAAAGAATTACTCATTTATTTTTATCTATGCTTACATTTTATATGTATGTGAGTATCATTCAAGATTCCCGACTGCCGGAGCCGGTGGAACTATGACACCCCCATTCGGGAAACGGTTCGATTTTGAAATAAGTAGGGAAAGGTTATTGGAAAATGATGAATGATTTATGAGAAGTGAGTACCTGGCTTTACTGATCTGGTCACAAATATCATTATTTTTTAGTTGATAAACTCGTTGTGGGATCATTTTTTAAGGTTTCCTCTATTCATTGAATTGTTTGTTATATGAATTGAGGATTTTTCGACCACGCGTTGTGGTGGTCGATTTTCTACACAGTACATTAACATGCAATATAAAGAATGTGAGAAAATATTAAAAAATATAAAATAATATAATATTAAAGAATACAAAAGAATATAAAATAAGGTAAATGACTACAGAGTTATATAAACGAGTATGGAAGAATATAGTAGTATATAAAATAATATACGAAAAGTATAGAACATGAAAGAATATAAAAAGTATGTCGGTAATTATAAAATACGTAAAATCGAAGTAAGTACCTACTGTAGAGTAAGCAAATTAGAAAGGATTATTTAGGGTTATTTATTTATTTTATTTATTTTTTATTTATTTATTTTATTTAAGATTATTTAGGATTATTTATTATTATTTTTACGCACCAGATTTAAATGTCCGGGTTTAATTTTCCCCACAGGAAAAACTAAACCCTTTCACACACTTCCCAAATGATCATCTGGTCAATTCACGTTATGCAATTGCACTATATGTATTATAATTACAAAACAATACAAGAACAACATGTCAACCTACCAGAGACCAGATGGGAAAATAATTCACCGACTCCAGATATTTTCATATCAGAGGGTTCGGCTCTGTGGAATTCCTAATTGAACCTATAAATCCTACTGATCCCTCAATATAAATATTTAAAAAATCTTTTGTAATCCTATATGTATTTAAAATTACCGATTTTTGCATTTTTATGTATAAATTCTTTGACAAATCTAATACGCCTAAATTTTGAATCAGAGACCTAGGTATAATGCCAGTAGCCGAAATAACAAATGGTAATATTTTTATATTCCGAGAATGCCAAATTCTTTTAATCTCATTTCCTAAATCTGTGTATTTTCTAATTTTTTCAGAAACAGTTTTTTGAATATTACAGGAATTTGGAATAGCTACATCAATGATATAAGTTATTTTTTTAATTTTGTCATGTAAAACTATATCAGGTCTATTATGACTAATTGTTCTGTTTGTTAGTATAGTTTTATCATAATATATTTTATAAAATTCATTTTCTAAAAATGAATTTGGTTCATATTCATAATATGGTACTATATTACGGCAGTCAATCAAGTTATTTTTAATTACCAAACTTTGGTGGATTATTTTTAAAACCTGATTGTGCCTAAATGTATACTCGGACGGCGCTAATATAGAACATCCCGATATAATATGTTCTATAGTTTCCGGAAAAGCCAAACATTTTCTACATAAATCATCAATTTGATTTATATCTTTGATTATATGCTTCCTATAATTTTTAGTATTAATGACTCTATCTTGAATGGCAAGCATAAATCCTTCTATTTCTGCGCTCAACTCTCCAATACTCAACCATTTGTTTGACGAAAGTTTGTCAACATACGTTTGGTTGAGATAATTGAAGTGTTTTGCATGAATAATTTTATTTGACCAGGAATCTAATAATTCCTGGTTAGTATTTATAAGAATGTTGGCATTCTCGTCATATAAATTTAAAGGTGTAATGTTTCTATCTGCCTTACAAATTATTTTGTGCATTTCTGAGCTATTAGCTTTCCTATGGAAAAAATTTCTAAGCATTTCTACCTGATTGTGTTTCAAAGATGTTATTTTGACTATACCTCTACCTCCTAAATTTCTAGGTAAATTAATTCGTTCTATAGCTGAATTTGGATGATGGCAATTAAACTTTGTTAACGTAGTTCTAATTAATCGTTCTAAACTATCTAAATCTGTATTGGACCATTTAATTATGCCAAATGAGTACGTTAATAAAGGTATTGCCCAAGTATTTATTGCTTTTACTAAATTTTTAGCAGATAGATTGCATTTTAAAATGTTTCTGATCCTAGTTTGAAATTTAATCCTAATATCATTTTTAATACTAGTGTGATCTAATCTATTCGATTGCGGGTATCCTAAATATTTATAAACCTCATCCCCTTTCATACTTTTAATTTTGAAATTTCTAAATATACCCTCGTCTCCATCTACAATTTTGCCTTTCTCTATATGGATCGTTTTACATTTATCTAAACCAAAAGTCATTTTAATATCATCTGAAAAAATTTTAACTACCTTAATCATTTTTTCTAAATTTGATTCAGAATTTGAAAATAATTTTATATCATCCATATATAATAGATGTGAAACTATACTACTCTCTCTTGTATTACCCTTAATTTTTATTCCAAACTTGCTTTTAATTAACATTTTAGACATAGGATTCAATGCTAAGCAAAACCAAAGAGGACTCAATGAGTCTCCTTGAAAAATCCCTCTTTTTATTGAAATGCCCGGTACTACTATTTTCTTACCCTTTAAATTTACTAGTAAATCTGTATTCCAAAAGGACATAATATTTTTCAAAAAGCTAATTATAATTGGGTTAACTTTATATATTTTTAATATTTTTATTAGCCACGAGTGCGGGACACTATCAAAAGCTTTTTGATAATCTATATAACAAGTATGTAAATTACGCTTTTGATTTTTAATTTGTTTTAAAATTACAGAATCAATAACTAATTGTTCTTTACATCCCATATGTTTTCTGCGACAACCTTTTTGTTGTTCAGATAAAATATTTTTTTCATCCAAATGAGTATATATTAAATCTGTCAAGCAAGAGGTTAAAATTTTGTATATTGTCGGTAGACATGTAATGGGTCTATATTGAGAGGGATTATTAATATTTTCGCTTTTAGGTAACATATAAGTAATGCCCTTAGTTAGAAAATTAGGAAAATTTTGAGGTTGTTTGACAAGTTTTGAAAGATTTTTTGCAAAAAGAGGATGTAAAGTAGTTAGACGTTTGTACCAAAAATTATGTATCCAATCGCAACCCGTGGCTTTCCAATTATGAGTATTTTTTATAATTTTGGCTAACAATTCAACCGATATATCAGAAAAACTCATTTGTTCAATGTCTGAACAATTGAGTTCTTCATTTTCTATCCATGAACCTGCCTCATTATGTTTTATATCTTTACTCCAAATGTTTGTCCAAAAATCGCGCATATCTGATTCAGATGGCAACGGAATATTATTATTCGAAATAATATTTTGTTTATCATCAAGTTTGGAATAAAATATTTTCTCATTTTTTTTTTAAATAATCTATTATTATTTCTTTTATTATACGTATAATTATATCTTTTTAATCTACTAGCTTTTACACCTAATTTTTGTTTTAATAAATCTATTAAATCATTGATTATATTTTCATTATTATTACTACCAATGTTATAACCAAATTTTCTCCCAATTTCATCTACATGTCTCAAAATATTTCTACTTCTATTCCCATTTTTATATTCAATTACTCTAGCTATACTACTTCTTAAAAATACTACATCATTTTCTAATCTAATCTGCCATTCTGGTTTACTATAACTATATGATCTATCATCAGAGGATGTTAATTTAACTCCTAACCTAGTACATATAGTGATAGCACTAGCGTACACTAACGTATGAAGATCTAAAAAACTAATATCGTCAAATATTATTTTTGGTAAAATTAAATTATTTAATTCAGAAATTAATTTAGATAATTTTTTTGACGTATGCAATTTTGGTAATTTTGGTCTAACTGTGGGCTCTATATCTATATATCTATTTATATTATTATGAAGCAAGTTAGCTAATTCTATTACATTATCATCTAGTAAGTTTAAATTTGTAATGTTGATTTCCCTAAGATTATGAATAGCGTCTAAGTTATTTGAATCTACTGTAATATCATTAGATTCTTCTACTAGAATATTATCTAAACTGTCTTCATTCAATGTATCTAATATAACATTACTACTCGTATTAATTTGTTCTAAATTATTCTCTAATTGCAATCTATCTCCTATTTCCTTTTTTATCTGATTTAATGTTACTACAGGGATTAAATTATTTTTGAAAATTGCCCTTTTTTGGTCAGCTAATCTTTGTTCGTTTACTTGGGCAACCGGATAATTTTGTGAGAAAAGTAAATGTAATTTTTTCCTATACAATAACATATCTGTTTCTAGTTTCGTCACATAAAAATATGAACGAACGATGAACATATTGACATCGTTCGTCCATTTCATTCTCTGCCTAGGAATACCTGCTTTTGTTTTTTGGGGTCTCAGATTATCAATGTTCATCTGTAAAGATGACATAATCAACCCATTTTCATTTCCGTTGGTTGAAAATGACATTTTGTCACCGTTCAAAACAACTTGGAAATGATTATTATTATTATTCCTACATTCCAGTAACCAAGCAACTGTCGTCGTTACCTAATACTGTCATTTGTCAACAAATAATTTTCAATTTGACCAAATTAAATATTTTAATGTAAACTACCCTTCAATACTACAAATCTATAATAAATATTATATTTTAGAATAATGTTATCAAAATAAAATATATAATTAAATTTACCTGCAAAATATATTTCAAAGTAATCTCAAAATACTGTTGTTTACCTTGGTTACTGAAGCCCTCACAAAAGGAAAATTTTTATATCGTATTTATTTATCTAAATATCCTACGGTTGACTGGCAGTTTATTTATTAGGTTATCTAATATACTTATTTTCAAATATTTATATGTTTTGGGATCAAAGCTAATTCTTTTCTTTCTGATACAATAAAAAAATCAGAGAGCCAAAATACAAGCAAACGTCGAGGCTAGCGTTGCTAAGCAACCTAGCCTATTATTATTATTATTATTTTATTATTTTTCGCCATAACACAGGGTCATCCCTAGCATGGAGGGTGAAATATCACAAAAAAACTATTTGTACTTTCGATAATTCATGTATTAAATAAATAAATAAATAAATAATAAATATTATGATGAAAATCTATATGTGCGTGGTTATATTGGTAGGTCCATTATTTTACACCAATTTTTGTACAAATAAATGTTAGAATTCATTTTTGTTATGCCGTGTTGCGCTACCTCCTTCTTTGGCCAACGTTTCGGACATCGTTGCAGTGTCCATCATCAGGGCAGATCCGGCAGATCCGGTAGATGTGTTAGAATTCATGTTTCAAGTCCAGTATGCAGTACATTACCTATCTACAGCTTTTGACACGATGTATTATTTAGGTGACCGGACAACACAACTATGTACAACCAATTATATATTTCACTTCACTTCAACCGAAATAATTATATCGATATTTTTAATGAATTTATTTTATTATGAATTATATATAATGTATTACATTGCGCTAACCTTGCTTACCGTCTAGAATAAATTAATATTACTGTACGGTAATCTCTTACCAGGCATTATTGTGCTGATTTTCTTCATTTTTTGTAGGGCTTTCTTGACCCATCGACTTGCACTGCAGTTAGGAATGGATTCGTACGTCCGCCACTCCTGGATACATTGACCCCCAGATTCCTAGACACCCGTCATACCTTTTTCCTTCCCAGAACGTCCTCTCCTTGCTTTCCTTTAAGACCCCACACACATAAAATCCCCGAAGATGACACAGGCCCCGAGGTATATTGTTTTCCTCAGGACCTCCTGTGTGGAGCTATTGTAAAAAAAATATTTAAAAATCGCCAAACATAATATAGCCATAACCACGTAGACTACCAAATATATTTTTTGTGATAACTTCAATTAGTAAGTTAAGTATACCATATATCCTTAGCAGCCGATGGCATAAGGCTAGTATCCTAGTGGGTACTGGTGGGTACAGTGTGGTACAGAATGGTATGTTAAAAAAGCTTCCTCTGGTATCGGGTGTACAGGAAATCCGATGATCACTGGTCTGCGAAACCGTCGTCAGCCAGTTAACTCTTCTGTTCTGGTTAACTTGAACGTTCCGACGGTTATGGAATATGGGATCAACTGTCGGTTGCCAATAAACAGGGGTGGACTTCGAAAAGAAATTTTCATTTATAATTTCTATGGTATCGTACATGCGTCTTGTTTTATTGTCAATATGCGTAAAAAACATATTTCAAATCCCGACACCACGGAAATCTTAACTTAAAAAATCCAGTAATATTGGCATATTTGGTTATCTTCGATGCCAGAGCTTACCTATTGAGTGTTCAGTTCATTCACAAAAAAAAGATGTTCTGATTTGAAGATAAGATTGCCTGACTGATTCATCTGCAAATTTGTTTGTGTGTCCCGTTTCCAATTCAAGATGGTTGTCGTGGTTAATAAGCGACGTTTCTTCAGACAAATTATATAATTCCTTATTTGGCAAATTTTTAGAGTTACATAAAATACATGGTTTTTGATTAAGTGGGTGGGTTGTAGTAGTACCTACTTACAAATCTTATGATTTCAGAGGAATCTAATGGTTTTGATTGGTTCGGCTGTCCTCCATCACGACATAAGCATCGTTTTCCGCTAAGTATGGTAGTAGAATGAGATTTTCAAATATCGTCAGGTTACTCGTAACCCAAAAATGTTTGTTTTTCTTTTTAAAAAAAATGAAAAAACACCTCTATTGTTAATCAATAAAATGTATATAAATAAGAAAGTTAAAAAAATATCGATATGTTTTTTAAAATGTAAGGTTTTGGAATCCACGGGCATGCCTACCCATTAGATATAGCAGTTTTAAATCAAAACGTACGGTAGGTACTTGTTTATATAAAACTACATTTTCTAACATTTCAATTTTTGATACTGACAATTCTTGGTAGAATTCCATTATAATCCTATTATGAATCGCAGATAAAACTTATTTCCACTTAATTTATTTTTTACCGTAACCGGTTTTAGTTTGCGTTAAAGCCTTCTTCAAACTGTTACAAATAATTCTTAATCTACAATTTATATACCTACTGCATAACATATGGGGGGAGCATACCTACTGCTAATATCCAAATAACTAAAAATCCAATCATCAAAGACGACATGGTAACAAATATGGAAAAACCATATAAATTGAATAAAATCCTTGCAGACTACACCCTCCCCCCCTCTCTCACTCATACGTTATGTATATAAACTGTAGATTAAGAATAGTTTGTACCAGTCTGGAGATGGCTTTAACAAGCTGAAACCGGTTATGCTCAAAAATATATTAACTGGAAATAAGTACAAAATAATAAATATAAAATAAATTATATATACAACCTTTTTCCGCATGAAAAAGATGTTCTGCAGTCAACCTTGGATTACGAATGCGAAAGTTCAGATCCTACGTGTTTTAGTTGTTATTTTATGGAATGGAAGCATGGACGCTTACTGAAGAATTAATTACACGACTTGAGGCATTCGAGACGTGAATCTACAGAAGAATACTTAAAATAAGCTGGATGGACAAGGTTACCAATGAAGATGTTATGGTTCGAATGAATAAAGAAAAAGAAGTTATGAAAACTTTAAAAATCCAAAAACTTCAATACCTTGGACAAGTGATGAGACATCCAGAGAAGTGTGAGATCTTGCATCTCATAATGCAGGGAAAGATTGCCGGAAGGCGGGACCCTGGAAGAAGCAGAACCTCACGGTTGAAAAACCTGAGACAGTGGTTTGGCCAGTCTTCTGTAGAGCTGTTCCGGGACGCAGTAAACAAAGTCCGCATAGCCAACATGATAGCCAACGTCCGTTGAACGGACAAGGCACAAGAAAAAGAAGAAGGAAATAAGTTTAGTATGTGTTTTATTATATTAATATATTTTCTGTTGTGAAATAATGTTCTCTCTTTTCAATCCAGCCCTTGCATGTCGTGAATCAGATGTTACCTTATAGGTCCCGTGTTCCCATCTCACGTCACCACGCATCTGTTGAGATAGTCCTGCCTCTGCTTCCTTCACTAAACATACGTCAAACACGGATCAATAGTTCGCTGTATCTTTTATTGAACTTTGTCAGCTATGAGATAGGTATTTTGTACCTACTCGTATTTTAATCGATCTGCCTAGCGATTCCGTATTTTTGTGACATCGTTATTGGATAACGGACGTTAGATTTGTGTGATTTTTACGACACATATTTTAGTTGAGATCGATTTAAACATGAATTCCTGCAAGTACGCATGATTATTTACTCATTTAATGTACGTTGTACATAGAAAACGCAAATAACAGCCATAAAAATCACACAAATCTGACAGGAGATTACGTCCGTTATCCAATAACGATATCACAAAAAATACGGAATCGCTCGGCTGATGTAGGTATTGCCATGGTATTGCTTTGTAACTTCGTAAGCTAAAGTAACAAAAAATCTTAAGTCTATCTAGGTAGTTTGAAATTATTGTGTAGGGTGACATTTTACAAAAAGTAGGTATCATGAAAATTTGGTTTAGTATAAAAATTTATATTAATTATTTGAAGCAGATGTAACGCTCATGTAACACAAAAACTTACATTATATCTGCAAATAGCTTGTCGGCGGGAAAAACGACGTGTAACATTATAAAATGTCTTAAATACGAGGCATGTTCAGAAAGTAAGTGAACTGAATTTGTTTTTTGTTGTAAAAGTGTATTAGAAAAAAAATTACAGGATATTGTTGATACACTTGTTGACTATTTTTCCAAATAATTGCCAACCCGTTCAACACATATGGTGAGCCGTGGTACGAGTTCCTTTATGCCCTCCTCGAAGAATTCTTCCGCCAGTTCCTTTCCCCACTTCACTACCACTTCCTGCACCACTTCCTGCACCTGCTCGTCGGTTGAAAATTTATTTTCATCCATACATGTCTTTAGGAAGGTGAAAAGATGAAAATCTGAAATCGTCAAGTCAGAGGATTACGGGGAGTGGTTCAAAACATCCCAATTGGTGGCTAAGGCTGTGTGAGGACGGACGTTTTTGTGAAAAAAGCACACTTCTCTGGTCAGCATTTCCCTCCTTTTATTTTGAATGCTCCTTTTGTGACACCACTTTGACAACTGTTTTTTTTTCCAGGCGTGTAATGAGCCACCCACTATCATCTCCGTTCACAATAGAGCTCAGAAATCCTCACCTTTTATTCTTGTAGGTGTTAATCCTTCCATGAGTAAAAAGCATAATTCAATAAAACTGTAAGTATAATGCAATAGAAGAAAAATATATTGCAATTTAATAAAATAAATAATAAAAAATAAATACCTGTTTACGAAAATTGTGTTTTTTTGGTTAAAAATGCAGAAATATCCGCGAAATCGTCAACATTTGAAAATTTGTCAAATAATTTTCAGACACCGTTTACTCAACGCTTGGTAAAAATGCAGATACGTTTTGTTTATATTTTGGTGAAAACACTTCACTTCTAATGCACTGGGACTATTCCTGAATAATATTGTTAAAATTAATAATAATAATGTTTGCATATTTCAGCAAACAGGATGGTAAATGTATTGTTTGCTGTGATGCCAATTGCAATCGTAGATATGAAAATAGAGATTAAAATAGCGATCGCGTAAAGCGAAAAATATTGTCTTTGGTCTCTATACGGGAATCGGGCTGAAAAAAGATGTCGTGTATAACGGCCATAAGAAACAAGTAAACCAACTCAGAATCAAGTAAACACAACACCTCTTTAAAAAGTCATTAACAGATCTGAAAAAAATAATTTTTAAATAGCCCTTTACCCTAATCTAACATAACCTATTTAACCAATTTTTTATGTTTTTTATCGTCGCTTTTAATCACTTTTCTGTAGAGGTTCTGAGTTGATTTCATTCTGAGTTGTCCAGTCACCATTAAAAACCTAACGCTAGGGGGTTAATATCAGCTTTTTAATGTCGTTTTAAATGCTTGGGGCTCAATGACCGGAAAGGCCACGGTGGAACATTTTCCTGCTGGGGGATGTGGGCCTATAAAATACCGTGATACGCCATCTTGCAATAACATCAGCAACATTTCCAGTAAGCCATACTCCTTAGCATCCTAGAGTGGTCTTTATGATCCCGCGAGTCCCGGGCAATATGACCACTGACCCTAACATCGTGGTCGTAGCTGATAAGGAGAGGGCGAATGGCGAGTTTCCGGCGCCATAAAACCGGATCAGCTCAGCTAAGGGAAGGTAACCCCTACAGAAAAATCCCTGGAGAAGGCAATGGGAAACCACTCCAGTATCTTTTCCCAGCATATCACTATGGAAAGAAACCAAACAATGGCCCCGAGTCCCGGGCGGCCCTTAAATGGGCCAGGGGTGCGAAGAATCTCCCGGCTCAAAATAGTGAATTCAAAAATAAGATTAAGAACATGGAATGTTAGAAGTTTATACAGCGGTAAATTGGATAATACGATACGGGAAATGGAAAGATTAAAAGTAGATATCCTTGGAATTAGTGAACTGAGATGGACTGGCAGCGGCATACACCAACATGAGAAGGGAAATCTATACTACTCAGGAAGTGACCCACAGGATAGAAACCATCGAAATGGAGTTGCTATATTTGTCATGGAGAAGTATGTAAAATTTGTTAAGAATTTTGTACCCATCTCGGACAGAATAATATTATTACAATTACACTGTCAACCCATCAACATTAATATTATTCAAGTGTACGCACCAACAGCGGAAGTGAGATATGATGGTGATGTGGAATCTTTTTATGACTCACTAGCCAGTACATTGCAAAGTTTGAAAGGAGGAGAAGTCAATTTTGTCATTCTCATCTCATATAGTTGGTGAATATGGCTTAGGCATAAGAAATCAAAGAGGTGATAGACTATACGAATTCTGCCAGGATAAAAATATGTTTGTATTAAATACCTGGTTTAAACTCCCGAAAAGAAGGCTTTATACATGGAGATCACTTCAGGATGGAACAATCCATGATATTGTCAGGAACCAAATAGACTATGTGTTAGTAGACCATAGATTCAGGAACTATGTAAAGAGAGTCACCACGTACCCTGGTGCGGACATTGGTTCTGACCATGTTTTGTTAACTGCCGATATTGTTTTACGCTTAAAACAAATAAAAAAGCCCAAAAACAAAATTAAAATGGATATCTCGAAACTCCACGAAGAAGTGGTCAGAAATAAGGTATCTCAGACTTTGAACGATAATATTAAGCTACTCCCTTGTGATCCATCGATAGAAATACAAACACAATGGGATAACCTTAATTCAGTTATATGTGAAACCTGTGATACAAATTTTACAAATAACTTAATGGATGAGAGACGTAAACACAAACATAATGAAACACAATATAAAAACTTACAAAGAACGATTAGACGTGAAATTAAAAAAGCCAAAGAAGAATGGATGAAGTCACAGTGTGAAGAACTAGAGTCATACAGTCGTAGTCACAATGCATTCAAACTTCACAAAAAATTGAAGGAAATTACGGGCACTTCTAGAAGAATTACTCCATCATGTTTAGTTGACGATTACAATAAATTAATATTGGATGAAAAAGATATTTTACAAACATGGAAAAAGTATATTCATGATACATTCAAAGATATTAGACCGGATATTAATATTCCTAATGATCAATTGCATGGACCATCGATATTAAAATCAGAAATTCTTCATGCGATAAAGACTTCAGACAATAGAAAAGCGTGCGGACCAGACGATATTCCAGTTGAGGTGTTGAAGCTCTTTAATGATGAAAATGTTGACTACCTGTTGAGGTTATTTAACTCTATATATGACACAGGGAATATACCCTAAGATTGGCTAAAATCCACTTTCGTGACATTGCCTAAAAAACAATACCCTAAGAAGTGCAGTGACTATCGATTAATAAGCCTGATGAGTCATGTCCTTAAATTATTCCTTAAAATAATACATGCCAGGATACGCAATAATTGCGAGCAGGACTTGGATGACACTCAGTTTGGCTTCAGAAATGCGTTCGGGACGCGTGAAGCATTATTGTCTATCGACGTACTATTGCAAAAGTGTCGTGACCAAAGAAAGGAAGTCTTTGCTTTATCTTTGTTTTATTGACTACGAAAAGGCATTTGACAGGGTAAAACATGCTGACTTAATGAAAATGCTTGCGGATTGTAACGTTGATACCAAAGACCAGAATTTCATTAAAAACCTGTATTGGTTCCAAACAGCAGAAATAAGACATGGGAATGAGAGATCTAATGCAATTGCCATTCAGCGTGGAGTACGACAAGGCTGTATCCTGTCGCCACTATTGTTTAATCTCTATTCCAACTATGTCTTTAAAAGAGCCCTAAGTAATAGACATGGGCAGACTCATTCCCAGGAGTGAATCGATTCATTGTGATTCCCTCGGCCTTTTGAATTGATTCATTTTATTCATTCCTTTAATTCCACAAAAAAAAAAAAAAGAACCCTCGCTTATATTTTATGAGGCTACGAAGCCAAAGAGGGGAACAATAATGCTATCTCATTCTCTCGCAGACTACTTTATTTCTTAGTTCTCCTTTAGATGCATGTGTTTGCTCTTTTTAGTGTCGTTATTTTTCGTTTCATCGAGTTTCAAATCACAACGGTGATAAAGAAGTTTTCACTACGCAAAGCACTCTTCTTAGGGTAAATTATGTTGTTCTGAAAAATCGTAGGTACTAAAAACGACGCGCGACGAGGTTAATGAAATATTTCAATGTGTACTTAGATATTATTTTTCCCAAAAGACAAATTTTTGACAAGAAAAATGTGTTTATATTAGGCTATCAATTAAATCTTAAAATTAAACAGTTTTTGTGGTTAACCCCTAAAGTTTTACTAATTTTTATTTAATAAATTAAAAATACACTTTGTAAAGCACCACTTTTTATCACAATTGATATTAAACAGCCAACCAGGTTTCGCTCATCTCGAGCTTCATCAGGGCTTATTATAACAACTAAAGATAATTATCTACAGACATACATATATAAAAGAAATTAAGAAAATGAGTGAAAGAGATAGAAACAGAATAGGCAACACCCTATTGGTGCCAGAGAGCGATACAAATAGAAAAGAGGGAGACAAATTACAGGATGGGTGAGTAAGGGGGGGATAGAGAGGGAGGGAATTGTTTAAGAAGATGTTAACGGAATAAATTAAAAATGGGACTATCAGATAAATTGATTTGGTTATTAATAATATTTGATTTATTATTGACGGCTTTTTTTATTTCGAGAGCTTCTAGATTGTTTAACCGAATTCCAATTCCATTTTTATGTAATATTTTAGTCCCGGAGGTTTTATCGAATGAGTGGTTAGTTTCTATTAGATCCGTGGTCGTCAAACTGCGGCCCGCGGGCCGCATGCGGCCCGCGGCGCATATTTGTGCGGCCCGCTCAAATATCTGGCGTTTTCTTTTTAAATATATTTTTTTCACGTACAATTATACTTTCCGTTTTTTTGCGGCCCTCACAAATGTCTGCCGTTTTCTTTTTAAATATTTTTTTTTTAATGTACTTACATTTATACTTTCCGTTTTTTGCTGCTGTTTACTTTTACAATATGTTTTTTTTTTTCATGCACAATTATACTATCCGTTGAGACTCGCAACAATA
Source organism: Limnephilus rhombicus (assembly GCA_929108145.2). Classification (NCBI taxonomy): domain Eukaryota; kingdom Metazoa; phylum Arthropoda; class Insecta; order Trichoptera; family Limnephilidae; genus Limnephilus; species Limnephilus rhombicus. The sequence goes on from OV815293.1 coordinate 22,432,309, forward strand.
ACATTTGGCTGTCATCAGTTCTTTTGTTTTGCTCTTTCAAAAAATATTCTTAAACCAATCTTTTTATTGTGTTTTGGCTGTAAAAAGTTTAGTGTGTTGGAATCTTCTCCCCCCTGATCTTCCAGGAGTCACTTCTTGCTGCTCATTTTCAGATATTTATATAATTTTTTTACTTCTGTCACTTTTTATATTAGCTGTAATTTTTTGAACAATGGAGGAGGATTTCCCTCCTGTACCCCTTACAAAGCCCCCAGATCCCCCTCCTGACCCTCCAGATGGAGATATTTCAGATAAAATAGACTTTTCAGAACATTCAAACATTTCAGACAATGAATCTGTCATCCTAACCTCAATTAAAAAAAGAAAATTTAGTCCCCTTTCCCCAAAAAAACATGATTCGCCTTTGTCTTCTCAGTCCCCTCCAGCTCTTCCTCAACCTCCTCCAACAATCTTTTACTCTACTCATTCCCGTGGCCCCTACATTGTATATGCGCAAAAAACTGAACAAGGTAAAACCATCCATCCTCTTGAATTTGGTAAATTTCTTTCAAATAACAAGAACCTTTCGATTAAACCTGGAGGTGTTAAAGCCGAGGGTCGCTTCCGAATCTCTGTTGAATTCCTGTCAGGTTCAGCCGCCAACAACTTTATCAAAAATATATTTATTTCATCAAATTCTAAATTCAAGGCGTACATCCCAACTTTCAATGTCACTCGAATGGGCCTGGTCAGGGGTATCTCGACCGATCTGTCCATTCCAGAAATCCTGTCCTCACTTTCAACCCCCCAACATATCGGCAATCCCATAAAAGCCAGGAGGCTAAATTATAAGGACACCTCTGAGGGCATCGTTTCCTGGAAGCCCTCCCAATCTGTCGTCATCACATTCGAAGGACAATCTCTTCCCTCCCATATTTATTTATTTTTCAACTCCTTACCAGTTGAAATGTACACTTATCCCACCACTCAATGTTACAACTGCTGCCGTTTTGGTCATACCAAGGCTGCATGCAGATCCCCTCCCAGATGTTTCAAATGTGGAGAAAACCACTCAGCTGACCAATGTTCTTCTCTCTCTTCACCTAAATGTTTTAACTGCTTAGGCGCTCATTCCGCCATTAACTCTTCTTGCCCCGAACAATCTCGCCAAAAAAATATAAAAATTTCTATGGCCTCTGAGAACTTGTCTTTTCTGCAGGCTTCTAAATTATTCCCGCCTGTCAAAAAATCATTTTCCGAGGTTTTATCCAGTAACTCTTCATCCAACCCTCTCGCCTCCTCCTCAACATCTTCCCGTTCAACAAAATTCACATACAAAAACCCTATCTCTAAACAGACTCGTGGATACGATCAGCAACAACACAACTCACTTCTCTTAAATCCCAATGGTTCTCCTCTTTCACACGCCACAAATGGGTGCGCAAACAATTATAATTCATCCTCAACAAACTATCAAAAGCTTTCTGAACAACTCTCCCAAGATAATTCTTCATTTATTCAAACTCTTATTATGCTTCTAATTGACCTAATTTCTTCTCAAACTAATCTACCGTCCAACGCTGCTTCTATTATTTCCACATTAAAATCATTTATTCAAAATGGCTCTTCAAGATGTCAGAATTCTTCAGTGGAATAGCCGCAGTGCTATTTCTAACAAATCAAACCTTCTTAACCTATTAAATTCAAACCTTGTTTCTGTGGCTGCTGTCTCGGAGACATGGTTTACTCCATCCACCCACTTTAATGTGGGAGGGTACTCCTGTCTCCGCGATGATCGCCCGGAAGGTACGGGCGGTGGTGCTGCCCTATTTATTAAAAAATCCCTTCCATTTTTCCCAATAAATAATATCAAACCCCCCAATGCTGACTTTCAAATGGTTGCAGCTAAAATAAAGGACCCTTCCTTTGTTTCTATCTATCTTCCCCCAACATCGCACTTCAATAAACAAGCGTGGTTGCAAATTGTCCGTCAACTAAGCCCTCCTTTCTTTTTATTGGGTGATTTTAATGCCCATTCCCCCGTCTGGGGTTCTGCTTTCTGTGATCGAGACGGTCGAAGTGTGATGGATTTCCTAGATGAATCCAACCTTTTTCTTTTGAATGACGGATCTCCTACTAGAATCTCTCGCCCCAACACAAACCCCAGTGCAGTGGATCTCTCCATATGCTCTATTAATCTGGCACCTCTCTCCTCGTGGGTGGTGTCCCCCGACCCTTGCTCCAGTGATCATTTCCCGATCACCATCACTTATCAAACTTCTTTCCATTCAGACAAGTCCCATATTTCGACAAAGATTAAAACAAAACACACCAAATGGGACGAATTTAACTCACATATGGATAAGTTTATACAAAATTTATCCTATACCGATACATTATCTGTCAAAGATGACTACGATAACTTCAAATCAATGCTCGTAACTGCAATCAATAAATCAAATCCTCCCCCTAAAACCAAATCTCTCAAAAAACTCCCTCCAACTCCCTGGTGGGATGAGGAATGTTCCAAAGTAGTGAGAATTCGGAAAGCTAAATCTCTTTCCTATCGTCACAATATGACTATGGAGAACTATCTCATATACAAAAATGCCGAAGCCAATGCCAAAAGGGTATTGAGGTCAAAAAAAAAATCCGGGTGGTACAACTTCTGCAGTTCAGTATCTCCGAACACTCCAATTTCGGAAGTTTGGTCTATGATTCGAAGATTTCGATCCTCCTTCAGTCCAACATCTCCTCGAGCTTCTCATTCTAAATGGATAGACGAGTTCTTGGACAAAATTGCCCCCCCTTCTGTACCTAACTTAGATGAAATAACTCCAATCCACAACACTCCTATGTCTGATCATTGGCTTGACTCTCCATTCACTTTAATTGAATTAAAAAATTGTTTATCAACAGTCAAGGACTCATCTCCAGGCAGAGATGGTATACCTTATAGCATTATCAAAAATAGTAATGATAATGTTCTAAATCACTTTTTATGCATCTTAAATAAAATCTTCCAGACTGGCATAATACCTGATGACTGGAGTTCTCAAATAATCATCCCAATTCTAAAATTAAACAAATCACCCAATTCTGGATCCAACTATAGGCCAATTGCTCTTTCATCCACCCTTAGTAAAATTTATGAAAAATTAATTAAAAACCGCTTAGAATTTTTTGTCGAGAGTAATCATCTTCTCTCTCCATCCCAATTTGGATTTAGGAAAAAGAAATCTACACAAGATAACCTTGCCATCATCAGCACTGATATTAATTTATCCATTTCTAACAAAGAAGTATGTCTTGCAGTCTTTATAGACATAGAAGGCGCCTTTGACAATGTTTCCATCCCAATTCTTAAAAAAAAACTTTTAGGCCTTGGCTTACCCCTCATGTTTGTCCAATCTATTATTAATCTTTTTCTCGATAGGAAAATTTTCATTGAGCTACCAGATGTTACTCCTCAGAGTAGGTCAATTTGGAAGGGTTTACCCCAAGGCGATGTATTATCCCCCTTACTGTATAATATATACACACACGATATGCATGTCACCATTCCCCCTCAAGTAAAAGTTGTTGAGTTCGCAGATGACATAGCTTTCTTCTTATCATCCAAAATCATTCCATCCGCCGTCAAATATCTTAATGAAGCCATGGATGCCCTTTGCACATGGCTTACTTTAAATGGTCTTGAACTTTCAGTACAAAAGAGTCAGTGTGTTACCTTCTCAAATCGTCATAATAACCCCCCTGTTCAAATTTTATTTAAAAACTCTCCAATCCCCAATGCTTCCGAAGTAAAATTTTTGGGAGTAACATTTGATAGGAAACTTAAATGGTCTTCCCACATTAATAATATAGTTACTAAATGTGAAAAAAATTTAAATATTATCAGATCATTGACTGGCGTTTGGTGGGGTGCTCATCCTATCTGCATTAAGTTGCTCTACAATGCACTTATTCGAAGTCATCTCGACTATGCCTGCCCACTTTTTAGTACTGCATCCAAAAATGCACTCAGTAAATTAGACAAAATTCAATCTAAGTCATTGCGAATAATAACTGGCGCGATGCAATCGTCGCCCATCAATTCCCTTCAAGTAGAATGTTCTGATCCTCCTCTTTATTTAAGGCGTCAATTATTTGCTGACAAATTTGTTCTTAAATGTTTAAATTCTAAAAGTCATCAGATTATTCCCAGAGTCTCGTTGTTCAACGACTCAACACATTCATCTACAGTCAGAGCTCGAACTAAACCTCTCCCTGCCATCTGTAAAAATTTTCACTCTCTCTCAGAGCTTCAAATTATCAAAAATGATCTTCTTCCTTTGTACAAATTAAAATATAGTCACGTCACCCTATCCCCAACGATATTAGAAGGGATCGGCATCCTTAAAAGTCATTCCAATCTCCCAGCCCGTACTGTCAATAATATGTTCAATGACATTATTTCTTCTAAATGGCCCAACTCTTCTCTTTTATTTACTGATGGCTCCAAATCTCCAGACTCTCCTAACTGTGGTATTGGTATTAACGTTTACCACAATAATTCTAATGAAAGAATATTTTATTCAATTTCAAACCAATTTTCAATATTTTCTGCCGAGTGCATTGCGATTATTGAATCTCTCAAATATATAATAAAAAATAATTTTGAACATTCTCTTGTCCTCTCTGACTCTCTCAGTTCCCTCCAAAAACTTAAAACAAGTCCTCTTCTTCATCCTGATGATCACTTTGTATGTCTTATTCGAGTATTGATAACCTCCATTCAAAGCTCTGGAAAAACTGTCACTCTGATTTGGATTCCTGGACATGTTGGCATAGTGGGTAACGATATTGCTGATTCCTTGGCAAAACAAGGAGCGTCTAACCCTACCATTACCCTCGTAAATCATATTCCCCTGTCTGATATTTTTTCCATCATCAAAGAGAGATCCCACAATGTTTGGACAGAGTATTGGAACATTGCTAGTCAATCCAAGGGTGCCCGCTACGCCTCAATACAAAGGACTATCCCATCAAAACCGTGGTTTCAAAAATTCCCCCATTTTTCCAAAAAAGAAATTTCCTTACTTATTCGTATGAGAATCGGACATTGTTCCGTTCCTTCTCACCTTTATAAAATTCATGTGCTTGACTCCCCAGATTGTACGTTCTGTGGTCTAGATGTGGGAACTTTAGATCACATATTTTTTGATTGTCCCTCTCTAAATAAATATCCTCTCTTCTATCAAGCGTTATCAAAAATTGCCTCTCCTCCATTCAACATCTCATCTCTTCTAAGTCTGAACTCTACTCCAATCTTCCATAAAATTCTGAAATTTGCACATTTAAATAAAATTAATATATAAATTCTCCTTTCCTTTTTCTGTAATTATAAATGATGGCCTAGAACACCCTTGAAGGGTGAAAGCCAGAAATAATGGAAAAAAAATATATACTATCCGTTTTTGGGGTCCGCACAAATATCTGCCGTTTTCTTTTTAAATATTTTTTTTTCATGTACAATTTTATAGTATCTTTTTTTTCGCGGCCCGCACAAATATCTGCCGTTTTCTTTTTAAACATATATTTTTTCAAGTACAATTATAATATCCGTTTTTTTTGGGGCCCGCACATCTGGCGTTTTCTTTTTAAATATTTTTTTTCATGTACAATTATATCTACTATCCGTTTTTTTGCGGCCCGCACAAATATCTGGCGTTTTCTTTTTAAATATATATTTTTTCATGTACAATTATATTATCCGTTTTTTTTTCAAATATTGTGTTTAAGTACCCACTTGATTTTAAAACGTTGATTTTAATTGATTGACATTTGATTTTAAATCGCCAGTTGGTTTTTTAACATATGGTGTACGTCATAGGTTCTCAACGTGGGCGATAAACCCCCCCCCCCCCCTGTGGTCGTTTGAGACTTTCAGGGGGGCAGTAGAAGACCCAGAGAAAATTAGAGGGCGTAGAGATGGCACAGTGTAGGTAAAAAAAATGGTCTAAAAAAGACCAAAAAAACACGCTTATCATGTACTAATTAAAGATTAAAGCAAAGTAAACTTTAATATTGGTTAATTTTTGTTATTGTATGCATTGTAATAATTTTTATCACGTGTGCGCAAATTCACACATTCAATAGTTCGGGAAGTGGATGAAAATTGAACTGAAAGATTCCATTACGTGCATTATTATTATTAAGAATTGAGACTGCATCACGAACACAAGAAGGAAGGAGGTAGCAACCCGGTACTTAAATAAAATAAAAGCTTTTTTAACTTGCTAAAAAAAAGGTACAACACCCCCCCCCCCCCCCCAAATCATAAGTGTGCGGCCCGTGGTGATACCTCACATTGTCCTATGTGGCCCTTGACCAGAAAAGTGTGACGACCACTGTATTAGATGGTTTGCGAATTCTGAAAAAGCGTTACTATTTAAACATCTTAGATGTTCTTTAATTTTTATGTTTATGTTCCGGGCCGTTTTTCCGATATAGAATGCAGAACAATCATTACAATTTAGTTTATATACGCCAGAGTGGCTAAATTTATCGTCAAAATCTTTAGTGTTAATTAAGTGTTTACCTAAGTTATTATTAGTGTAAAAGGCGGGTTTTATTTCCGGGGGGAATTTTTTTACGCTCAAAGAAGAAAAATTATTTGTATACAGTACTCTACGCCATTGGAATTGGTGATTAATATTTATATTATTATTAGAATTATTAAAAAGAAATTTATTTGATGCTGCTTGTTTCAATTTTTTATTAAGAATATTGTCTACTAGTTTTGTCTCATATTTAATGGTACTGTAATCAAACGATGTATCATGGAGTGGAAGGCGGAATGTTTGTGGGATATGGGGTGGTTGGATGAATTATGAATGGTAGTATCGGTATAGGTAGGTTTACGGTAGATATCGAAATCAATTTTATTATTATTGATACTTAAAGTTAAGTCTAGAAAATTCAAGCTTGAGTTGTTACCTATTTCTAAAGTAAATTGGATTTGTTTATGAAAGGAATTTATTATTTTAAGAAAAGAATTTAGTTGTCTGACGGTACCTGTCCAAATGCACAGAATATCATCAACGTAACGTCTCCACAGTAAAATATTTTTTAAGAAAGGTGATTTAGAAGCAAAAATATTATTTTCCAAATTGTTCATGAAAATGTCGGCGATTAGAGGACTCGTAGGAACCCCCATGGCCAAGCCATCGTTTTGTTGATAAATAATATTATTATATTGAAAATAATTTTGGTTCAAACAAATATTAAAAAGCCGCGACAAGTCATTAGCTAGATCTTTAGTTAAGTGTGAATTATTCAGTAAATTGGATATTAGGGTTTTACTTTCAGGGATGGGAACATTAGGAAATAAATTGACTACATCGAATGATATTAATTTGCAGTTAGCGGGAAGAACCAGGTCCTTTAGTTCGTCAATTAATGTTAAGGAATTTTTGATGGTATACTTAGGGGAAAACACATTGGAGTCATTGAATACCTTTGTTACAAAAGAAGATAATTTAAAATTAGGGGAATTACAACATGAGACCACGGGTCTAATGGGACAATTAATTTTATGGATTTTCAGAAATCCGTACAGTTTTGGTGCCTTGGGATTTTTTGTAAGAAACTTTGTTTGGTGATATGACTCATCTTGAAAGATAGAGTTTTTACAATTTTTTAGGGCACATTTTACATTATCTAAATATTTTACTGTAGGGTCAGTTGGTAAAACACTAAACTTATCACTCTTGATGAAATCTTCAATTTTTGAGTTGTAATCACTTTTGTTTAATATGATAACAGTGTTGCCTTTGTCAGCTTTCGTCAAGATTAAATTGTCATTTTTTAACTTATTACGTATATTCTTCACGATGATAGCTTCGGGATCTGTTTTCAGGTCAAGATTAAATTTTGGAATTAATTTTTTTAAGGTTTCGGCACTTTTGTATAGATATGGTTTTGGTTTATTATACAGAGCAGTTTCAATGTCCACTGCGACGTTTTGAATAGCACTATTGAAGTCATTTTTATTATATTTTAAGTTGTATTTAAGACCTTTAGATAAGAGGTTGATTTCTTGATTGTTAAATTGTCCAGAAGAGAGATTTTTAACGCGATCAAAAAATTGATGTGTATGTTTTATATGGTTACTATTATTTAACGTTTGATAAGGAATGCACAAGTTTTTTAGTTTTTTGTTTAAGATTTCACGTTTTTTAAACGCTTTAATAGAAACGAAGTTTCTAATTTTATCGTCGAACAGGTCCCATTCAACAGCATGAAGTTCATGAACAAGTTCAATATGTAAGAGTTTAAGTTTTAATTTAATATTGTTCCGTTTTTTGTATGCATTTTTCAGATCTTCTTTTAGCCATGCTATTTTGGCTTGGTACATCGAGGATTTAGATAAATTATTATTTTTGACACGATTAAAATTTACATTAATATAGTTCGGAAACACTTTACACTTTAAACACTCTTTGTAAAAATATATATCTAAGCACATAAGTCTGTATTTAATGGAATAGTTTTTATAATATTTTGCTTTATTGGCAGTACTAGCCGATATAGACCCGTGGTCTCATGTTGTAATTCCCCTAATTTTAAATTATCTTCTTTTATAACAAAGGTATTCAATGACTCCAATGTGTTTTCCCCTAAGTATACCATCAAAAATTCCTTAACATTAATTGACGAACTAAAGGACCTGGTTCTTCCCGCTAACTGCAAATTAATATCATTCGATGTAGTCAATTTATTTCCTAATGTTCCCATCCCTGAAAGTAAAACCCTAATATCCAATTTACTGAATAATTCACACTTAACTAAAGATCTAGCTAATGACTTGTCGCGGCTTTTTAATATTTGTTTGAACCAAAATTATTTTCAATATAATAATATTATTTATCAACAAAACGATGGCTTGGCCATGGGGGTTCCTACGAGTCCTCTAATCGCCGACATTTTCATGAACAATTTGGAAAATAATATTTTTGCTTCTAAATCACCTTTCTTAAAAAATATTTTACTGTGGAGACGTTACGTTGATGATATTCTGTGCATTTGGACAGGTACCGTCAGACAACTAAATTCTTTTCTTAAAATAATAAATTCCTTTCATAAACAAATCCAATTTACTTTAGAAATAGGTAACAACTCAAGCTTGAATTTTCTAGACTTAACTTTAAGTATCAATAATAATAAAATTGATTTCGATATCTACCGTAAACCTACCTATACCGATACTACCATTCATAATTCATCCAACCACCCCATATCCCACAAACATTCCGCCTTCCACTCCATGATACATCGTTTGATTACAGTACCATTAAATAATAATAATTTTAATAAGGAATTATCCATAATTAAACAAATCGCTATAAATAACGGGTATGAGACAAAACTAGTAGACAATATTCTTAATAAAAAATTGAAACAAGCAGCATCAAATAAATTTCTTTTTAATAATTCTAATAATAATATAAATATTAATCACCAATTCCAATGGCGTAGAGTACTGTATACAAATAATTTTTCTTCTTTGAGCGTAAAAAAATTCCCCCCGGAAATAAAACCCGCCTTTTACACTAATAATAACTTAGGTAAACACTTAATTAACACTAAAGATTTTGACGATAAATTTAGCCACTCTGGCGTATATAAACTAAATTGTAATGATTGTTCTGCATTCTATATCGGAAAAACGGCCCGGAACATAAACATAAGAATTAAAGAACATCTAAGATGTTTAAATAGTAACGCTTTTTCAGAATTCGCAAACCATCTAATAGAAACTAACCACTCATTCGATAAAACCTCCGGGACTAAAATATTACATAAAAATGGAATTGGAATTCGGTTAAACAATCTAGAAGCTCTCGAAATAAAAAAGCCGTCAATAATAAATCAAATATTATTAATAACCAAATCAATTTATCTGATAGTCCCATTTTTAATTTATTCCGTTAACATCTTCTTAAACAATTCCCTCCCTCTCTATCCCCCCCTTACTCACCCATCCTGTAATTATTTTGTCTCCCTCTTTTCTATTTGTATCGCTCTCTGGCACCAATAGGGTGTTGCCTATTCTGTTTCTATCTCTTTCACTCATTTTCTTAATTTCTTTTATATATGTATGTCTGTAGATAATTATCTTTAGTTGTTATAATAAGCCCTGATGAAGCTCGAGATGAGCGAAACCTGGTTGGCTGTTTAATATCAATTGTGATAAAAAGTGGTGCTTTACAAAGTGTATTTTTAATTTATTATATAATGTCACACCACAAAGTATTTGCTTCCTTCGATAATATAATTTTTATTTATTTATTAATCTTAAAATTGTTTCACTTCACGTGATCTAAACTTCCCACTACCTTTAGCCTCGCAAAATATCCCAATTGGGGATTCCATAGTTTCATTAGCTCCAGACGGGACTTGGGCGGAATTCACATGAAAGCCATACTATTATCGCGCTTTCATAGGTATATCCGGAACGGTCACCTGGAATAAGCTTCACTCAAATATATATATATATATATATATATATATATATATATATATATATATATATATATATATATATTTTAAATGCACCTACCTCAATGGTGAAGTTAATACCACGCGCCGAATAAAATCTAATTAAAAGCCCTGGCGACACGCGTCATATAATTTGTTACCAAAATATAAAGGAACAAACCGCTCGATTATCATTTATCAGTATCACGGTTCGATAGCGACTGATGTATTGTTTACGGCTAGAGTAGACAGAGACAGATACCATAAAAAAATAATAATAATATAGATAAACATCGTTTTGTTTCTACAAGCATTGTATCACAATTTACGCACGTGTGAGGAAGAAAAAACATAAGATTAACTTTCGCTTTTAGATTTTTATTAACGTTCAGGGTCCGAAGTGGGAAGTTTCACCCTAAGATGACGGCTTGGCCGCGCGGGGACTAACGACGAACCGATTCTCGGCGGGCATCAAGAAATGAATTAGGAACTTCTGACTAATAGGTGTCTTTTGTCTTGCTGTGACTTGAATAACTTGCATTCCGCGGACCGGCCGGATCGACTCGACACGTGGGACCCGGGACCCGTGGGACTACGACGTCACAAATGAATAAGAAATAAATGTTTTGATTCCTTGAATAAGTGAAACAGAGATTGGGGTTGCGGATTGAGTTCGCACAGACCGAACAGCTTGTAGGACTATGACCACGGAGGAACGATTCCTCCGTGACTATGACTGGCGGGACAACTGTGAAACAGACGCGACTCTCGGAGCTCAGAATTATTTGGATCTTGGCTGACTCGCTTGTCTGTTGGCGGTTTTGTCATTTGGATTGGGGACGGGGACTCTGGCCTACGGGGTTTTTTGTAGGTATAAGATTTACTGCGCGGGATACTACTCATCACACGTGATAGGCAATTTCGCGGCGCGCATCGCCTGTAGTAGGTGTACCTATCCGCGCAACAAATATCCAGAATAATATTTAATTTAATTCCTACGAAACACTACAATATTTATAGAGTACATTATTATTTTCTTACCTCAATATAACATGAAATATTTAACTGTAAAATAAATTAATCGAAATAAAAATAAATATGGTGCTGTTAAAAAATCGTAAGATGCAAGGCCAAGGGTAAGGAATAAAGATTTAATTCCTTTTGAAAATGAGAATCAGATCGAGTGTGTTACAAGATTGAATTTATTCATTTAATTCAGTCATTCAATTTTGCCCACGTCTACTAAGTAATACTGAGAAGGGTCTGAAGATCAACGGAGTTGTCATTAATAACATAAGATACGCAAATGATACTGTATTACTAGCTGACTGTATCGATGACCTCCAAGACCTATTAAATCTTGTTAATAATGCTGGTGAGCAACTGGGCCTAACAATCAACGTCAATAAAACTAAATGGATGACATTTGGACGACTAGATCACTCTGAATCAGTGATACAGTTAAATGGTTGCAATGTCGAAAAGGTGGAAAGTTTTAGATACCTTGGCAGTATTCTCACGGAGACTCTTGACCGAGATGTGGAGGTTAGATGCAGAATTGAAGCAGCAAGAACTGTGTTCATTAAAATGAAATCCCTCTTCTGCAATGACAATATCAGCTTAAAACTAAGGCAGAGAATGCTAAAATGTTATGTGTGGTCGGTCTTGCTCTATGGATGTGAAACATGGACCTTGAAAGTAAATACCATGAACAGGTTAGAGGCTTTTGAAATGTGGCTTCACCGGAGAATGATCAAGGTCCCATGGACCGACATGATCACTAACACAGAAATTCTCAGGCGGGCTAGAGCAGATAGAGAACTGCTTACATTAATAAAAATCAGGAAAATTTCATATCTGGGTCATATACTTCGAGGGGAGAAGTATCACTTGCTCCATTTGATATTGAAAGGCAAGATAGAGGGTCGCCGAGGGCCTGGTAGGAGACAAATGTCTTGGCTGCCTAATATACGAGAGTGGACCGGCATTAGAAGTGTGGAGGAGCTATTCCGGGCAGCGCAAGACAGAGAGACATTCTCAAGAGTGATCGCCAACGTCGGGGGGACCTGATACGGCACGCAAAGAAGAATAAAATGCTTAGAAACGGACATCCGACTCTTAAAGTTTTCTTAAACCTTAACAGCCTTACTAAAAAAAAACCACAGCGCGACCAATTAACTGTGTTATTACAATAACATAATTAATCCCCGTATACACTAAATCACGTTTTATTACCAATAACGTTTCTTGCGTGATCACGCTGTTAAAATGCATTAAGATCTGACAACATTGTAAATGGTTTTAATTTCCTAGGAAACAATGTTGTTTTAATTCTTCTCCGCTAGGGGCATTATTGGTGCTCCGGTGCATATCAGCCCGCGATGACAAAACAGTTCGGTGTGTTTATGGCGGGATATGGAAAATTTTGTTAGTGCCTAAATGTTGTGATTTTACTAAATAATTTCTATTGTAGTGACGAATTTACTCTTCTGTTCACATAATTGATATATTTACCATATTATTTGTGTGGCTTACATCAGTTTAATCAAGTTATTGTACAAACGCCGTACTTTCAAAGTTGAACTGTCAGAATATTGTTTTTTATAGGTTACTTAGATAAAATTTTCATTTTAAGATCTTTATTTTAAAAGAATTTCTTAAAAGTGATATTTTTTTATAATATTAAAATCTAATACATGTGTTCGTAAACGTATCAAAAAAATTAACGTCTTTAGAGATGCAAGAAATCTGTTTTAAATTTCGCTATTGTTTCTAAGTTATTTTTTTGGCAATAAAAAAAACTTTGAAATTTTTTATTATTTTTTTATTGTATACACGATAAAAAAGTGAGGTGATAGTTTCCTTCCAAATTTACTACATAAAAGGACTGTGTTTTTTAAATTTTTATTTTATTTAAATTTCTCTACATTTTGGTCAAAAATGTTGTCGGAGGAAATTTTTTTCCATGTTTTTCCGAGTTTGAATCATAAAATATGGCAGTTTTTGAAAGCTAAAGTGTATTTCAAATACTCAAATCTAAAAGGTAATTTTATCTAGTTTTCATAAATGGTATTTGTTTTTACGACACCTTCAAAAATAAGAAATATATAGAACATTCAAAATACTATGGAAAAATGACAAATATCGTTCGGACATCAATGGTTAAAACAGAGATAAACTACCCTCTCAGGCCGTGGAAACCATGTGTATTTCTTTCAAAGAACAAAATTTTAATTAGTAATGTTTTCACATCCGCGGCCGTTTGTCAATTGAATAAAATTTTCACTGGGTTTTTTAGTAAGGCTGTAAGTTATTAAAAAAAATGTTAAAAAAATTTAAAACATCGTAATATTCAGATAGAAATAAAAGTATTTTCCGGTTCTCTGTGTTGGTGATTTACCAGTTTCTAACTTGTACTACAAGTTTCCGGACACCGTGTACAATATATAGTGTCCCTTTTCCCAGAGATCCCATGCATATTGTAGAGTCAGGAGAAATGTATATTGTGTATTCATAAGGGTAGGTATTATCTCCCAAATGGGTGACGATTGAGGTGGGATGAGAAAGGGACAAAAGAAATTCATTTTATACTGGCCGGAAACTAGATTAATAGGTCCTTCTAGAAAATTTCATTTAAGTTTAAATTGTAATGAAGATATTCCATACATTATATTGAAATGCTGTAATTAGAAGCATAATAAAAATTTTAAAACAATTTTCCTGAATTTTCCGAATTTTATTTCCTCACCAAAGAAGTTTTAAGCACGAGGGAAAAACAGGGGGGCGGGTTGCGTATTTCCAAAACATATACCGGTTCAGTCGCTTTACATTTTCAATATCAAAATATAAATATTTAGAAATAAAATTATTTATTTCTAATATACACATTGGAAAGATTATTTTATCTAGATTTAAAAAAATTTTTTTTTTTTGCAAAGTGATAAAAAATTATCAATATACAGGTGTATTTACAATATATGGGAATAATATAATAAATATTTAGAAATAAAATTATTAATTACTAATATACACATCAGAAAGATTATTTTATCTAGATTTTAGAACAATTTTTTTTGCAATGTGATAAAAAATAACCAATATAGAGGTATATTTAAAATGTAAATTGTAGCTACCGTGACTCAACCGGTATAGGTTTTAGAAATACGCGGGCGGGTTACTACAAATAAATAAATCAATGAGTTACTACAAAGAAGGCAATTTAAAGCTAAACAAAGTAACTATCGGGACATTGATGGGCTTTGACTGTACCCCTGAACCCGTAGGTGCAAAACCGACAATTAAAATTTGTTTTTAAAGATAGAGGCTTGTACAATTTTCATTAAATACATGTTACAAATAAATTTAAACTCTACACCTTTGAGCTTGCTGTGTTCGGCCCAGAAAATCAAATATATATTACAAGTTTTATTATATTATTATTTATTATATTTACTACATGAATATAAACTAATAAGCACAATGTAAAATTTTGTTTGATGAATTTAAATATTTTTACAATAAGCATAACATTTCTTTTAAAATACATACAGTCTTACTTTCAAGCATTTCATCTTACATATTTAGTCCTCTATACATTAGGCAGTTCTGTGATTTTGATTTTTTCATTTGTGACAATCTTACTCTTTTTATATTTCTTGTTTCGTAATTTTAATTTGTGAGGTAGGTATGGGTACCGCCGCCCCGGGAACCACTTATTGGACAACCAACACCCTTGTCACCCAAATTGGTTCGCTACGTTTGGTGACTTAGCAGGGGTGCCCGGGTTCATGGGATGAGGTATGTCTAGGTCTTGATTGCGGACACGTTTGCCCAACCACTGCGTGGCGGGCTGGATCGGAGGAGACTGATTGAGGGAGGCCTTTTGACCTCTCCAGCCGGATTCTCTCGACCCTTCACCTTGCACCGCAGTGTGAGGAATAGATTCATACGTCTGTCACTCCTGGCCACACTGACCCCCAGATTCCTATCCACCCCTCATACCTTTTTTCTTCCCATATCTTCTTCTTCTTCCTTTCCCTTAAAAAAAAACCCCACACAGCATCCTCAAAGATGACATAGGTCCCTAGGGAAAATGTTTTCCTCGGTGCCTCCTGTGTGGAGGTAATGAAAAAAAAAAATTATATACATATCTATTAAAACGGCCCGTTTATATACACATATTCTTTGAATAGCCAACCTTTTCATGAGCGGTGCTACATTTTTATTCGATTAGTAAGAAAATTACGTATTTTCATAATGTCATTGGATAGATGTCGTAATTTTTCAATGTAAATTTCTTCTTTTGAAAGACAATGATCCTGAGGAAAATGTTTTTTTTTATAAATACTTCGAGCCTCACAAATTCTACAATTATAATATATTATAGATAATCCCGTGATTTTGCACGTCATGTTAATCATTCTCCCTTTAAAACTGAACGTACAAGCTTTTTTGACCTACGGAGAAGCTAGTACAATACTAACTCCTTTATATTAATTTCTCCGTTGTTTTGAAATGAACTAACTCGCCAATAGATAGATACATATTATAATGTATCTACCCACATCCATCAAGTCATCGACTACCCGCCTACTGAGACATAATAAATCCCGTCCACGCACACAAGGCACACGACCCTCTTGACTGTGTGTAGTTGGTAATTCAACACCGCGACTGTGTTATTTTTTCCCACATGCGAGGGGTAGGCGGTAGGTGTGATGAACCCCCTCCCCCCGGCGACAGTGATGCCTCGGCCTAACAATGTTTTCAAACCCCCTTTAGTCAATAGCCAATTATGTCAATCGTCAGTCGATCCGACATTGTCTACTGGCCGCATATACGAAAAGCGCGCTAAAACCCTGCGGCGGGAAAACTGGGAAAATGTGCACAAGTGCAACTGTCAAAAAGAATAAAAGTTTTTCAAATTGATTTTAAATCACCATTTAAAAAGTTTTGTAAAACGAGTGCTAACCTAATAATTAATGTGTAGGTAGGTACCTACCTATTTTAAACATTTATGAGCCTAATTAATTAAACCTTTTTTAATATTTGTTTTGAATCTTTGGTGGCTGGAAAAATGTGCAATCCGGATTGTCAAAATAGTTTTAAAATGTAGGTTATAATATAAAAATGGATAAGTTGTGATTTATAAATTTATTATTATTCTGTTCGGACTGTAATATTGGTAAATCTATTTACTTGGCTTTGTAATGGAATATTTGTTTAATCAAATTAAACATTCGTGTGTGTGAAATTTTACATATTCTTATAAAATGATATTTACGTTGGGATTTTTTAGTGTTGATGTGTGGAACATCAAAAAAATAATGTGTTTTTGAGGTGTTTTATTATAAGGTAGCTATAAATTTATTCATATGATTATTTTTGATGAATGCGTGGATGTTTTTCTAAAAAGGCAGGTAATATTATTTTCTTTGTTTTTCCGCCTTTTAGAATTTATTATAGATACATATTATGTATAAACAAGAGCAATGGCCTGTTCATCACATTGTAATAACTTCATTTTTAAATTACACCTCACAAGAGTCACCTGGAAAAAGGTTTTCACGTTAACCCCACACAGGAGACCCCGATTAAAATAATTTACCTTTCGGCCTATGTCATCTTTGAAGATGCTGTGGGGAGGGTCTCTTTAAGGAAAGGAAGGAGAGGAAGTTCTGGGAAAGAAAAAGGTATGAGGGATGGGTCGTAATCTAGGGGTAATTGTGTCCAAGAGTGACGAACGTTTGAATATATCCCTCCCGCTGCGATGCAAGACGATGGGTCGGGAGAATCATCTGGTCATCAATCCGGTCAGTGGCTGAGTGGGCATCGCGTTTGGGTCCCACCCGTGCGTCTCATGTTCGATTCCTCACCTGGCTAGTCCTCCATCACGACACAAGCAACATTTTCCGCTTAGTGTGGTGGTAGTAGAAGATTTTAAACATTGTTAGGTTATTAGTAACCCGCGAATGATTTTCTTTCTTTTAAAAAAAATCTTCCCGATCCAGCCCGCCACGCAGCTGGTGGGCAGGCGCATGCGGCGCCAAGACCTGGACACACGTCACCCGATGAACCCGGGCACCCCTGCTAAGTCAAAAAATATTGGGGTGATCTATGGCAGAGATATTGGTTATATCCAATAAATGGTTCCCAGGGCGGCGGTACCTACACTCGCCTCCCAAATTGAAAACTAAAGTAAAGATAACTTGGTGACTAAAAAAAAAACAGGGATCAAAAACAAATAACTGGAAAGTCGAATGCCAGTAGCTCGTTATCGTGTTTGAGATATCAACTGTGAACTGGTGTTCCTCTATGCCCGTCGAATTTTACAGTGGGGCACTGGTATGCAGGGGAACAATATCTACTTCTGGTTACTCCAAGTAGCAGTAGACTCAATTATAATATTTGTAAAATAGACTCAGCTTATCAGCGTTACATATGTCGTAGAGATAATTAATATTCTTTAGATGATGACCCTGCAATCTTCTGCGTACGGGTTACAGAACCCCAAGCTTTTTAAAGCTAGATTTAAAAGTGCGTGTACAGAGAGGAATCCCAACCCAAGGTTTGTAGAAAATGCGTTTAGCAAGGTTAGCTTTTTCGGAAAAAAAAACCGTCGGGCCGCTTTTGAAATTTCCAACTAGCTCTACATCAAGCTTAATGTAAAATACTGCCACTTGTATTGCGGTTGATTCAAATCTCCCAGTGGAATATGGACTTCAAGCTACGTCACGATTTTTTTTTTGTTCAAATACCGCTCTACCCCCCACTGAGCTAACCTTGTTAAACGCGTTTTCAACGAACCTTGGAGGGATCCCGAAAAATGCCATAGATAATTATTAAATAAATAAATAGTTCCAAAAGCGTTTCAAATAAACTAGTAAAGTCTCCGTGGTCGAGGGGTAAGGCAAATACATCCGAAGTTCGCGGGTTCAAATCCCGGCGTGCGCAAATAAAATTTATTATTTGATTAATTTGTGCTACATTTGTCCGCAATTTATTAATTAAAAATAAAATATGGTATACTCGTATTTGTGGCACGTTCCAGAGTGGAAGATACACGCCCTGGTGTAAGATCAACATTCAGAATTGAATTGAAAAGTTTCTAGAAATGGCTTTTGCCGTATTTGGTAATCTGAATAGGCAGGTACTTTCCGACCTTCCTCCTCCCCTTCTCCTTATCCCCATTAAATTCAGGCTCACATCACACTCCAATCGGAGATGCCAAAGTATAAAAAAAATATTTATGAAAATGTACAAATTTATATGTGGGAACATTATCACTTGTCTGAATTATGGACATTTGAGAAAATAACAATAAAAATGATTTTCTGTTAAAATATTTTATTATAATAGGTAGATAATTTATCGCTTGTGGGAATTCTTCTCAAAATCAGTTACAATTTTAAAAATAAAACAATAAACTCCGTAGTAAGTGTTTAAAATGAAGATGCAGATGGTTTGCAAGGGAGACATGTACGAGTAAGTACGATTGAAAGGTGGAGCGAGCTAATATTTTAAAAAAAAACTAAGTTAATAATCGACATAAGCGAATATATTCTATAAAGCATGACTTATTCAAAATAGAGCAAATATCTGTCGAAAAATGTCTTAAGTAGCGTTTGAAGAAACACCGTAAATTAATCATACCTATAACAACACCAAATGTGTTTTTTTCTAATAGAATTTTCAGATTTTCTTTTCCATTATTTTCTAATGAGAGAATTTCATATAAATAAAATTTTACCTGGCAGTGGTGATTATCTTAAAAAATTTTAAATATCTTTTTAAGAGCTTAAAAACTTAAAGTATTCAAGGAAGGTATGTTATAAATCAGTGAAAGCAGGAATTCTGAATCTTTTTGAGGCCATTTCAATCACTGTCTATGTCATCTTAGGGGATGCTGTGTGGAGGGATTTTTTTAATGAAAAGAAGGTCACCAAACATAGCGAACCTCCTGGAGTGAACTTTGGCAGAGGTGTTAGTTACCCATACTCACCTCCCTAAATGGCATTAATTAGAAAGTAGGTAAATCCGAGTTCCAGAGTTCATTGAACCAGAGTTACACAGGACCGACACACAACCGAAAATAGTATTTTTGAAAAATACTATTAGGTATCACGTTGTTTTTGGCAGTATTTCTTTAAACCGTTTCCCACTTCAATAGGGGTGATTTTATTAAGATGCCGTTACGCGAATTTCTACCGATTTCTTGCAAACCTCCCTTAAACATTTGAAGTTTTTAAGCTCTTAAAAAAATGTATGTTATTTTTTAAGATAAAATCTAGACATTCGTCGCGCCGAAACGCAAATTATATAAAATTCCCTCGATAGAAAAAAATCGCAAAGTATACTCCAAAAATTATTATAAACACGTTTGTTTCAGTTATTTTACAAGTTATATGTATGAAAAAATTCACGGTGTTTCTTTAGTGCTGTTTAAGACAACCCTCGCAAGATTTTTGCTCTATTTTAAACGAGTCATTTTTTATTACACATTTTCACAATTTTTGCATCGATTTTGTCACTTTAAATACTAGCGCTCTCCTCTAACATTCGTAATTTCATATCTCTCCACCTTCTTCTTTTTGTACGCGGTTGCGGGGCCTTATAACGAATTACTTAAGATTTTTTACATATTTATCTGTATTAGAATAAAAACTTTCCCCAATATAGTATGTTGCAGTGGAAAGCATATTTATTTTAAATTCTGGTTCAGAAAGTGAGCGTGAATTTTAATGTGAGTATCGCCAATAAGTTAGAAATTTTCCCAACAATCAGGAGTCAGTGAAACCATGGCATTGTTACCTGAGTACATTGTGAGGACTCCAGATACTAATCCTGTATGTCGGACGAATATCTACAGCTCATATGTTGGACTAATATCTACGAACTTCAGAGTGTGGACTAATATCTACAGAGCTAAGGTCGGACGAATATCTATGACTGTCCCAGTGGTGACTAATATCTATGGAGCGTAGGTTGGACTAATATCTACAGAGGGCAGCTGAGCAAGAGGTTGTAAAGCATAAATTACTTTAATTACGTAATTACTAATTGCGTAAAGGCTTAAACGTTTAAAGTACGTACATGAAGTTTTTGCATAATATTACGTATTTTGCTGTTTACGAGGACAATAATTTATTGAACAAACATGGAGGTCATAATACAAAGATATTTTTTTATTTCTAAATACACGGCACCACAACCTAACCTAACCTAACTGACATAGAAATGGTCATGGTAACAGACTAAATAATTTAGAAGCACTCGAAATAAAGAGAGCTGTTAAGACAAAAACCCAAATCCTTAACAATCAACTAAATGTGTCCAATAGTCCGATATTAGGGATTTTTAAATACATACATACATAAATTAAGTTTTTTAAACTGCATACGCAACATTACGTTATTCCAATATGCTATACATAATTGCACACTTTGGTTCTCATAGATATTAGCCAGCAGTTTGAGCTGCAGATATTCGTTCTCATAGATATTAGTCCGATTTGTTCAGTTTTTTGGAATTCCTGTAGATATTAGTAGACGCCTCCCATTGTGAGGCTGAAGGGTGTGAAGAAGTAAAGGAGACGGAGGAGAGGATAGTAACGAAGTACCTAGCTCTTCATATCTGGTCACCAAAAACCATTTCGTCAAACGAATAGTGCGATTCTAATCTGACTTTATTATACTTTTATAGATCAAGGCCCATTATTTTTTTTCTATTGGGATAAGGCTCTCGACTAGCGAACCGGAAGTCGCGGGTTCAAATCTCGGCGTGCGCAAAAAAAAATATTTAATTAAAAATAATACAAGGAACATTTGTGACACGTTCAAGATTGACTCTTAGAATCGCCCTAGTGTAAGAGTTGAAACGGCTTTAGCCCTGTTTGGTGACTAGATCTGAAAAGCCAGGTACTTACTCATCTTCCTGATCCACATCCACGCCCCACTACCTTCAGCCTCACAACATACCCCAATTGGGGATGCCATAGTCTCAGCAGCCGGCACTCTTGTGCGGTTTTCACATAAAATCATTGAAAAAAATAGAAGATAATACTTAGGACAGGTTGTTTCATAGAATAAGAATAATTCATCAAATTTCTAAGTTACTGTTAAGTTGTTTAAAAGTTATATTTATGATATATAAAGTTTTACGTGAAATAACCGCCCAATGATGATATTAAAACAAAAATTATATAAAAACTGCACAGAACTTGAAAATTAACTTGATGAATTGTTTAACTGGCCCCAATAAATCTAAACGATTCATGAAAGAGATTTTTAAAATTTTATTTTAACCTTCTTCCGGCCAGGCAGTAAGCGCTCAATAGAAAGATGAAGGGGAGATATGTAAATACGAATGTTAGAGAGAGCGCGCTTACATTAAAAACCGTAATAACGACTTATTTAACCTCTTGCTAGCCAGGAAGCATTTCTTAAGAAATCTCGGAAAGCATACATTGAAGTGATATTTTCTCGATTTGTTTTAAGCTATCGTTTATTATATTTATCGAAACACATTCTTTGAACAATAAACTATCGATATAAACAACATTACTTGTGTTTATTTGATGAATTGACAGGTTCATCGAAGTTTTTGTGACCGACCATCGACTGACTTTGACAGTTCATTTCGCGGTATGTGACATTCAAATTCCATAGATAATTATTTTTTAATTAAAATAGAGCAAAAATCTCGTGGAAAATCTCTTAAATAGCATTTAAAGAAACTCTTAAGATTTTTTCATACTTAACTTATAAAATAACAGAAAAATAAGTAATTACAATAATTTTTGCGTACTTTGCGATTTTTTTCTATCAATGGGAATTCATATAATTGCCGTTTCGGCGTAGCAAATGTACGAGCATAGATATCATCTACAAAAATAACTTATATTTTTTTTAGTAAGTTAAAAACCTAATTGTTCAAGACAAATACGTTATAAAACCATAGAAATTCGAATTACATTGACGGGTATTAATAACCTTCAAAAGTTATTTCAATAAATTGAATATTCAATTAATATCTGAAATTAATTTTGCAGATGTTTTAACATCCAAAGTAACTGGAAAACAATTTGGCACCTGAACAGTTTCTACGGTTTCCCCACGTAAGTACGAGTACTTAATAAAATTTCTGCAAAGTTTAAATTGCTTTCTATACAACAACAAAAAAATTGTAATCTCTCTCATGCAATGAGTTTTTTTGGTTTAAAACGTCTTTTTATATTTTATATAATAAGACCTTTTATTAAAAAAATAATTTAAAAGATTGTTTTTCAATTTGTAGATACGTTTTGAACTTTTTTAAATTTCAAATCAGGTATCTGATTTGATATCTTACGACAATCTCGACTGTTAAAAAAAATTCATCCTCTTTCGGGAAAAAAAGTTTTAATACTATAGAAAGTGGAGGAGGGGATAGGGAATGTAATGTTCTTTGATTTGTATTGTGGCTCACTAGTCCACAATGTAATGATTACTACGTAAGTTCTTTTTACTGGTTTATTGCGAATTATATTAGGAACAAATATAGTTAATAGCGTCTGTTTACAGGCGATCTCTAATTAGGTCTGACCACGGTTCGCCGAACGGAAGACTGCTCTACTTGTACCTCAGAGTAACAATACTTGTACGCACGTTCAGAAACACTCAGCGCCGCCCGACCATCTCCGAACGAACGCGGTCTTTTCGTGTAGCATTCTACACCACTACACTCATATACTACAGAGAAGAATAGAGGAAGGTTGGAAAGTACCTGACTATTCAGATCTAGTAACTAAAGCGCAGCATAATGCAGTGTTTCATTTCTCAAGGGTTGTCTTTTATTAAAACTATAGGTACCTACTGAGATATTTAACTATTTTACTCTGGAAGGATGTGCGAAATGAACTTTATTTTAATGTTTAATAACGGCCTCCGTGGTCGGGGGCTAAGGCTCTCGACTAACAATCCGTAGGTCCCGGCGTGCGCAAGTAAATTTTACTTGATTGAACTGCGTTATTTTACAATTTAATAATTTTAAATAACATAAGGTATTTTTTCGCGCCGGTCCAGAGTGGAAGACACTCTCGGTATCGCCCTGGCGTAACACCAAAATTCGGAATCGAAACGTTTGTTGAAATGGAGCAGCCAGGTACTTCGTCACCTTCTTCTCCCCCATTTACTTCGCCTCTTCACTCCTTTCAACCTCGCAACATACCCCAATTAGGGGTGCCATAGTTACACTTGCTTCGGACAGTTGGGAGAAGTTCTAACTTTTTGGCGGTACGCATAAAAAAATAAAACAAAAAAAAATAATAATATAAAGGAAAAGTGAAAAATTTAATAGATTTATTTTCACATGCTGGGATTTGATTTTCGCCTCGATAACTGAGTTAACAAGAAGACATTAAATTATGTTTTTGTATTTCAATCCTTTGATGCTGTTTGTGAACGTAGGTTGAACAAACAGCTAAAAAATCGCAACACGGCATAACACCCTAAAACAACTAATGATTTGGTACACTTTATTTTGCCTTCTGACTGGCTTAATTATTTATTTGCTACTTGAGAGCGGCTCGGTGAATATTGCGGCTTGGTCTGAACGTGGCCAAAGAATGCCCTAGTGAGATGAGCGGTTATTTTGAATATTTATTACATTACTTTTCAATAGTAAAATTCTCACGAGGATTTCAACATTTTTCACTCATTTTCAGATTTAGCGTGAACTATTATAAAACTGCGCCAAATAAATTAACCATTAATTTTATAAAATTACAACAAATATTAGCAAGCGATTTTTTCTAAAGCAGACCTTAGCTACTCAAATTCGTAAAAGTAATAGGAATCAATAATATTTTTTTTAAATGTATATATATATTTTTTTAAATTTAACTAACATTAACCTCATATATTTTCACATCCGGTTTTGTAATAATAAAAACACTTCTTTAAAATTAGCAGGACAATAATCACGTTCCACGTAACAACAAGCCTATACCGAATGACCCTAATATAATACTGATAAAATTAATAAATTAAGATTAACATTTAATGTAGGGAAAACAGATTTCAAAGTACCCCACAAAATAGAGAATCTATTTTCACAATTATTTTCTCAGTAACCGCTAATAAATCAATTTAGGCACCTTCAGAATTGTAATATAGAATCCTATAAATAATTCGTCTCAAAGTGGTCTAATCACATTTTTAAAATGACCTTTTGCCGAAATAGCTGTAAATAATTAAAAAAACTATAATATTTTTTATTTATTTTTTTTTTATTCCAGTTAAAAGAAAATTACATTTTCACTCATTTAACTAGAAATAATTATACACATTAAGATAAATAAATATTTCAATACAGCGCTATTCTATTTCATTATTTTGTTTATCAAGAATAAATATAAATAATTGTTTTTTAAATTTACCCAGCTTCTTTTCGTTTTTAATGTCATTTGGGAGGCAATTATATAAGTTTCCCCCCTCGTAACCAATGGATTGTTTACCATAGTTAGTGTGGATGGTATTTAAATGTATGTTATCGCGTTGTCGTGTAAAGTGTTTGTGTATTTGGGACGTTTTAATGAATTCTGTGTTTGTGTGTACGAGATTATTTTGTATTTTGTATATAAGGAGACATGTATTGTATTCATATAGTTTTCTTAATGTTAATAGTTTTGTTTCCATATATAATTTTTTTGTGGATGTTCTGGGCTTGTAATTAAATAGTTTTTTGATTACCTTGTTTTGTATTACCTGTAATTCATTTATGTGTGTTTCACATGCGTTTCCCCAGATTTCAATCAAATAATTTAAATGTGATTGTACGAGACTATAATATAAACCTATTTTTAATTTATTTGGCAACAGATATGATAGCCGGCTAAATACGCTGATTAAGGGGATGATTTTATCTTTAATACCTTGTATGTGTTGTTTAAATGTCAAATGCTGATCAATGCACAACCCAAGATATTTTTCCTGAATCAGGTTTTGCAAGTCGTTGTTTTCAATTTTTAAGGGTACATGAGGAGGAATTATTTTACGGGTTGAGCTTAAGATCATGTATCCTGTTTTTTTAACATTCATTGTTAAAACATTTGATTGGAGCCAACTATTGATTTTTTCTAGATCTGTTTGTGCATTTTCTAGTAAGATATCTAAATCTTTACCCCAGTAGAAAATTGCTGTATCATCTGCGTATAAAAAGATTTCACCATTTAAAATTAATTGCGATATATCATTGATATAAATTTGGAACAGTAGTGGACCTAGTATGGACCCCTGCGGAACTCCATAGTTTATTGGAACGTAGTTGCTATTTTGATTGTTAATGCTAACGAATTGCTTTCTATTGCTAAGATATGATTTGAGTATATTGAGAGCAGGACCAACTACACCAATTTTCTCGAGTTTCTTGAGAAGTATGTCATGACTAACTGTATCAAAGGCTTTTTGAAGGTCAACTAAGATAGATAAAATATAATTTCCACCATCAATGCCACTTCTAAGTTTACTGATTAAGTCGTTTATTGCTCCTAGTGTGTTCGATTTTTTCCTAAAGCCGTATTGTTTTTTATATAAGAATTTTTTTTTTAGCAGAAAATTGTTTAATCTATCGTAAATTACACGTTCAAAAATTTTAGATAAAATTGGTAAGATTGAGATGGGTCTGTAGTTTGAGGTATTTGTTTTGGACCCACCTTTGTGAATTGGTATCACCTTAGCAATTTTACAGCTATCCGGAAAAGTTCCCTCTTTAAAACATTGATTGATTAATTTTGTTAAAGTAGGAATCAATTCTGTGGAGAGACTTAGCACTGTCTTACATTTGAGTGAATCGTAACCAGCACTTGCATTTTGTTTTAGAGATTTTAATATTTGACTTATTTCTAACTCCGTAGTAGGCTGAAGATATAAAGATTCAATGCTATCATGCATTAACGTTATTTCATTGGCTGGATTGTGTTTGATTTTGCCATGTATATTAGCGGCTAAGGAGGAGCCAACGTTGCAAAAGAAATTATTAAATTGGTTGCATATCTCTACATTGTTAGTGATTATTTTATCATTAATGATTAATTTAGTACAAAAATTTCTTGAGGCGTAAGATTGGTTCTTAATAATATTATTAATTAAGTTCCAAGTTTTTTTACTGTCATTTTCGCATTTTTTAAAAAGATTACTGTAGTGTGTTTGTTTTAAGTTTCGTTTTTTTGTAGTGACATTATTTCTTATTTTTACAAATTCTGCTTTTAATAATGTGTTATTTGGTTGTTTTTTTAGTTTCAGATGTAATTTATTTCTTTTATTGATTAATTTTATAAGGTCTTTGGTTATCCAGTCTGGGTTATTTATGTTTTTTGTTTTAATTTTAGTGGTACTGTTAGAATTAATTTTATTTTTCAAGTAGTTCACAAGATTGTCATAATTTAATACCGAATTGTCATTCATATTTAGATGAAAGGGATTTTGCAAGATATCATTCTTTAGATTATCAAGATTAATGTGTGTATATTTTTGGGACGATTTTAAAGATGTGCTTTTAACGTATGTGTGAATTACGTCAAGGAGTAGTATATTGTGATCAGAAATGGAATTATCACAGTTCGTTAGTGTGTATGATAGTTTTGTATCTGTGAGTATATGATCTATAATTGTGTTTGTATTTTCTGTGATGCGTGTGGCGTGTTTTTTGTTTATTTTGTTCAAAATAGTGTAATTATTAAATCTAATTGTGTTCGTATATTTACAAGTATGTGTATTGGCAGAGTCAAGCAGATTTATGTTGAAGTCTCCAAATACAATACCTCTTTTATATGATCCTAGATGAGAGGATAGTGTTTCCAGGAAGTCTTTGAAAACAGTATTTGGTTTTTTATACACTAAACCTATTTTTAGATTAAGCTTATTTACATGAAGCCATAGAAAGTTGTTGTCGGGGTCACTAGTGTTATTAATCACATTGTATTCTAAAGAATCTTTTATAAATATAGAGACTCCGCCTCCAGCTCCCTGCGGCCGGCAAGATGCTTCGTGTTTGTATCCTTCTAGGTTGACGTACTTTAGGTCCGCTTCTTTGAGCCAGGTCTCACACAGTAGGATAATGTTGAAGTTCGATTTCGTAGATTTTAGTAGGCATTTGATGTCATCTAGTTTACCTTTCAAGCTTCTCACATTTAGGTACATAAAGGAAATTGAGGTTTTTCCTTTTGATGTGCTCGGATGTTTGTGGTATGATATATTTTTAATTCTTATGTGGTTTTTTAGTTTTTCTGCAGTATTATGATGAACAGAAAGATTCTGGGTATGATTAAAGAATCCCAATTCTGAAGTGTCAGTGAGAGCGTTAGAGTCGTGGTTTAAAGTAGGTAAGTTTGATTTCAGATCCTGTAATTTTGTTTGTAGTCCTCGTACATTTTGATGATGTATTAACATTTTAGTGTTTAGTTTTTTGGGCGCATTTTAACGATAGTGGGATTGTTATTTAGGTATTTAATTGTAATGTCCGTTTCACCAGAAGACTTCCTTTTTTCTAGTTCTTCTCTTAAATCTGTCAACTGTTTCCGTTGTAGAAAAGACTGGTCTTGGTAAATTCGGATATTATTTTTCAGAGTGTTTTTCTTTTTTAGAAGAATTTTCGGCCATTTGGCTTCCGGAAATTCAACTTTTATACTTCTGGGTTTGTCAGTTTTCGGAACACCCAATCTGTAGATTTTTAAGTCGAGGTTTGTTGTTGAGGCATCCATATCAGAGATAATTTTCTTAACTGATGCGATGTCACTATTTATTGATTCAGTCTGAGATAATGATATATTCTCAGGAATATTGTGAATAATAATATTTTTATCTCGGTAACTTTGTTCTTTTATTTCCGCTAGGATTTCGCACACAGTTTGGGTTTGGGCTTGTGGGGAGCATACATTTGGAGTTGCACTTTTTAGAGCCGTTAATTCGCCCTCAAGGTTTGCCATTTTTACTGCCATTTGGGCGATGGTTCCTAATATGTCGTTAGTTCGAGGTATTATTTTCGCAATCTGCTCTTTTGTAAATTTATTATTAGGCTCCATTATCATATTGGTCAGCAAGTTGACTGCGTCCTTTGCTAAAGAAATATACGCCTGAGCATCCATATTGATTAAAAAGTTGTAAAAATTTTACTTGCAGTTGTTGTGGCTGGTGAGACTGCCTTGTTTCCGCTGCGCTTGTAGTAACCGCTATGAACGGTAGCGAGTAGGTACTCGTACCTCTGGCCAATACACTGTGCACTGTTTTTGCGGAGAGCGAGTGGTACCCACACCGTAGCGTATAACAATGTCACAAAATTTGCTTACAGCACTTGACGTTTTTGATTATTGGTTTTAGATTATTATTTGATTGTTAATCTTGAACTAAACAATGTGCTATGCAGACTTTAATATTTTAATTCTTCAAGGAACGGAATTTACACTATAACTTTCGGTAAAACTCTTTAAATTTTGTTTTTTTGCAAGACAGAATATTATGCGTGTGAACAGTACTGTAATATAAAATAATAAAAAACTAAAATATTAAATAGTATTAAATATAATTAAAATAATAATTTTTAAAACTTAAATGGAGTTCTATGAATTAAATATAAAAAGCAAAATCAATAATAGTCCAGTCAGTGGGGAGTTTTACCTTGCAAAAGATCATGTGGTAGCGATTTTGATATATGTTATTTAGATTGGAACTCTAAAGAAGAAAAAAAAGGTTTCGACCTTGGGGAGGTCGAGCTTGAGCCGCCATCTTGGATTGAAGGTGCCAAATTTGTGGTATCCCCAGTAGGTCTTCTTCCTCTTCAATGGCATTACAACCCATTTCGAGCCTTGGCCTCCTTCAACATAAGCCTCCACCGCCCTCTGCGACCGCCATCTTCCAATCTGCGACATGGAGTAGTCCTCTTGCATCCTTCCTGACATCATCCTCCCGTCTCAGCCTAGGTCTGCCCGCCTTTTGTTTACCTCCTGGGTGTTCTGTTAGAACCTTCTTCGGTACTCGTGTGCTTGACATTCGATGCACATGTCCGGCCCATCTTAGCCTTTGGCGCCTTAGATGGATAGAGAGTCTGGGAGCTTGGTAAATATCATAGAGCTTTATTGTGGCGAATTCTCCATACCGTTCCCTCTCTCGCACCGCTCCTAAGATTCTTCGAAGTACCTTTCTTTCGAAGGTACCCAGCTGTTCCCGCCTCACATCCATAGGCCAAGACCGTTCTAATAATTGTTTTATATAGGGTAAGTATTGTTAGCGGCTGTGATGCGCTTTCTTACTTCTACTGGGTTTTCGTTGTCACGCATTATGATGGAGCCCAGGTATGTAAACTCTTCGACCACTTCGAAATTATAAGTGTCTTTAAATTTCACTTTATCTTTTATTCTGTGGTGTGAGGTTCTGGTTTGCATCGTGATATTAGTGTTAGGTATTCTCATTGATTTGCCACCTCTCTTGCCGAGTCTCCAAAAACCTCTCCTACAGCCTGTAGGGATCTTCCGACAATGTTAACGTCAGTGGGTCTATTCCACAGATATTCCAGCGATGGTATGGCGAGCCGCACAGAGTTCGATTAGTATTCGTAATTATGTTACATATTCGCTACTGCGTAATAATATTTTTTTGTTGATCCCGGTTGGTTGATGTTGACATCTTAATAGTCTTTGTCATCAATGTCATGATCTAACTCATTGCCTGTGGTACTGAGATGCTGGGCTTCCATTGACAAAATCCCTTCATATTCAATTGCAAGAAATAAATTTTAATAAAGTCTCGGGTGCTGGTTTCTTTGTCATTCTTACTGGAACAAGCTCAAGGTGCCACGTTTTCATCCCCAGTTTTCTGGATTTTTTTGGATTCCATACTATTTTTGGACTTGATGGTATGTCCTAAATGCATGGTACCGTGCTTCGCCATTCTTTGGTGGCAAAGGAGCAAGACTGAATTTACTTTTTGTTGTCGATTTTGCGAAACGTTGGTAGCGGACTTCTTCCAAGGTTTCCTCATCCATGTAACCTCCGTACAAGGCAACAAGAAAGCGTGTTCCTGCATTTGCTATATATTGTGGTTTTGCATCATGTTGTTTTCATTCGTGTACTCGATGAAGACGCACTGGCAGACCAGCTTTTTTAAGGCTTACTAAACGTTGATTATCACTACAAAGTATGTAGTTTCATCCATGTACTCGATGACGTCAGGTTTGTCATAGTGGGATCCCAGCCTGTGGCAAAATAGGCGCTGAGGTGACAACGCTGCAGTCAGGACTTCAGGCACGCGGTACGTGGCTGTGTCTTTCTCTCCTCTATGTAACCCGAAAAATTACCGTAATTTGAAATAGATTTTGCTATACAGTTATATTGTATTGTGGAAATACTTTCAAATGATATTGTGTAATATGTTCTTAAAATTTATCAAGAAAACTTGAGTTTGACGATTTTTGTCAAAATTTTCTTCTTTCTACCGTTGTAAGTCATTATATAGATTAATAAAAAAACGTCAAACAAAAAATATATGTAATTTAGTCTTCTTCAAATTTGCCATAAACACTTTTGTTGTAAAATCAACCGTTGAGGAATTATTTTGAAAAAACAAAAATTTGACACCTTCAATCCAAGATGGCGGATCGGGCTCGAACCCTTCAAGGCCGAAAACTTTTTTTTTTCTTTAGAGTCCCAATCTAAACAATCAAAATCGCTACTACATGACCTTTTGCAAGCTAAAGGCCTTTTTTATCCCCCACTGACTGGACTATAATTGGAACCGATTGATTTTGTCTGTAATGGTTCTGATGTGTTCTATTTCAATAAATTCACGAAAACAAACAAAAAGATTTCTTGATTTTCATCTTAATAAATTTGAGCTTTTTAGGGAATATTTTTGTACACCTTTTGTATTTTTCACATCACAAAACTACGCACAAAATAAACGAAGCCCACCAGAGCCCCTGGCGTATTTAATAACATGTACTTTCTCATTGAATTGCGACAATGCTACATTTTTGTATTATTTGTTGAAAACTTTTACTTTGAATAAGTAGGCTCTATATTATAACCATCAGGCTTTCGAGGGTTTCTGTTTTCTGGCAAT
Organism: Limnephilus rhombicus; assembly: GCA_929108145.2. Lineage (NCBI taxonomy): Eukaryota > Metazoa > Arthropoda > Insecta > Trichoptera > Limnephilidae > Limnephilus > Limnephilus rhombicus. Next base: position 22,463,901 of record OV815293.1, read on the forward strand.
GGAAATGGTGGAGATGACAACCACAAGATGAATACATGAGATTTCACGAGAACTCGGATCAGTGCCAAATTTTAATTTAAATAAACGATTTTTTTATATTATTTTCAATGCATAACGTACAACCACGGAGAGGATTTTTGCGTAATGTTAGTCTCAAGTGTTGAATTTATAAGTAAAATTAAATGAAATATGTTTTGAGAAAGGTTATCTCAAAAAGAAGAAGACGGAGAGATATGTAAATTAGAACGTTAGAGAGAGCGCGCTAATATTAAAAACGATAATATTCAAGCGAAAATTGTGAAAATATTTAATAAAACCCGACTCGTTTAAAATAGAGCAGAAATCTCATGGGGAATGTGTAAAACAGCATTTAAAAAAACTTTGTGATTTTTTTCATACATATGACTTGTAAAATAACTGAAGCAAACGTTTTTTGGTTATTTATTTTTGGGCCAGCCTTTAGCCAGCTTTCGGACAGCGTTACATGTCCATCATTAAAACACATCTGCCCTGATGATGGACACTGTAACGCTGTCCGAAACGTTGGATAAAGGAGGAGGTAGCGCAACACGGCATAACACCCCGAAAATAAATAACAAAAATAAATCTAAAATCATATCTGAAACAAACGTGTTGATAATAATTTTCGGAGCATATTTTGCGTTTTTTTGTATCGAGGGAATTTCGTATAATTGCAATTTCGGCGAATGTATAGATATTATCTTCAAGAATAACATAAATATTTTAAGAGTTTTAAAACTTAAACAGCCTTACTAAAAAACCCAGTGAAAATTTTATTCAATTGACAAACGGCCGCGGATGTGAAAACATTACTAATTAAAAATTTGTTCTTTGAAAGAAATACACATGGTTTCCACGGCCTGAGAGGGTAGTTTATCTCTGTTTTAACCATTGATGTCCGAACGATATTTGTAATTTTTCCATAGTATTTTGAATGTTCTATATATTTCTTATTTTTGAAGGTGTCGTAAAAACAAATACCATTTATGAAAACTAGATAAAATTACCTTTTAGATTTGAGTATTTGAAATACACTTTAGCTTTCAAAAACTGCCATATTTTATGATTCAAACTCGGAAAAACATGGAAAAAAATTTCCTCCGACAACATTTTTGACCAAAGTGTAGAGAAATTTAAATAAAATCAAAATTTAAAAAACACAGTCCTTTTATGTAGTAAATTTGGAAGGAAACTATCACCTCACTTTTTTATCGTGCATACAATAAAAAAATAATAAAAAATTTCAAAGTTTTTTTTATTGCCAAAAAAATAACTTAGAAATAATACCGAAATTTAAAACAGATTTCTTGCATCTCTAAAGACGTTAATTTTTTTGATACGGTTACGAACACATGTATTAGATTTTAATATTATAAAAATTATCACTTTTAAGAAATTCTCTTAAAATAAAGATCTTAAAATGAAAATTTTATCTTAAGTAACCTATAAAAAACAATATTCTGACAGTTCAACTTTGAAAGTACGGCGTTTGTACAATAACTTGATTAAACTGATGTAAACCACACAAATAATATGGTAAATATATCAATTATGTGAACAGAAGAGTAAATTCGTCACTACAATAGAAATTATTTAGTAAAATCACAACATTTAGGCACTAACAAAATTTTCCATATCCCGCCATAAACACACCGAACTGTTTTGTCATCGCGGGCCGATATGCACCGGCGCACCAATAATGCCCCTAGCGGAGAAGAATTAAAACAACATTGTTTCCTAGGAAATTAAAACCATTTACAATGTTGTCAGATCTTAATGCATTTTAACAGCGTGATCACGCAAGAAACGTTATTGGTAATAAAACGTGATTTAGTGTATACGGGGATTAATTATGTTATTGCAATAACACAGTTAATTGGTCGCGCTGTGGTTTTTTTTTAGTAAGGCTGAAAGTATTTTAGGAAAATAAGTAATAAATCGGTAGAAATACGGCGGCGTTTTTTCCGTACAAACGTATTCCCCGATTTCCAGTGTGGATTTTGAGACTAGAGCAAATATTTTTTTAACAAAATATGGATATCGACCGCTGGCGTGTCGGTACGTTTTGTTTTTTTGGTAAGTTACTTCTTATATGTAGGTGTTAGGACCCTCCAAAATCGTTAAAATTGCCCGGTTTAAACTCCATCAACAGACATAGATAAGATTCTAATGCAGTTAGTATAAAAATATTTAAAATCGGTCGAGTTTTTTAGGAGAAAAACGGGGAATACAATACCTTGATTTGGATGATTTTATTTAGGAATTATCAGCCTGAGGCGCCTTTCGCTCAGTATTCTGGGAAGTAAGAGCGGCAGTGACAGTATCAATTTGGTAAAAGACCTAATGATCAAATTTCTCTGCGACCGGGTTGCGAAGTAAGTGAAAAAGTGGTTTTTATTTATTTTGTGCATAATTTTATAAGAACAAAAAAAAGTTAGAAGATGGAAAACCTCAAAAATAGTCTTAGCCATAAAGGGGTATTTAAAAAAAAATGTTTCTTGTATTACTTCATAGTTAAGTCATGAAAAAACCTTTTTTTTGTGGTTTACGCTTATATTTTTTGTTACGTAAATAATAATTCTATTGTAATTCCAATACATAGAAAAGCTAGTAAAAGCTTCGATTTATCCGTAGCATATTTTTTGATGTTCATACTGTAAACCGATTCGTCGTAAAGATTAATGAAAATAGTATCTAAATAGGATTTCAAGTGTATATTCATCTTAAAATTAACATTTAAGTTAATATTTATTCTTCACCTGTCTAAACGAAATAAAAGATAAAGCTTTTAACCCTTTGAGGAGTATCGCCGCACGTTGCGGCGGCACTCGGACGATCCAAATAGAGTATCGCCGCATACGTGCGGCCGTACGACTTAATTCAGTTTTTTCTATGCCATGTTGAAATTTCGATTAAATTATGATTTATAGATAATACAAATATATTTGTCAAACATTTTTACGTATTCTTACAAAAATTGTTACGTATCTATACAGGGTGTCCGGGGGTAAAGTGCATTAACTTCAGGAGGTGATTCTACACGATAGTATAAGTAAAAAAGAAAATAGCTTTTTTCGAAATTTCAAATTTTAGGGGTAGTTTTGTGGTAAAAAGATAAAATTAGACCGGCGTGTGCTGACAGCATTATTATTACCAAGCAAAGTTGTAACAATCGCGCCCGGCAAGCTAACAGCAACTTTATTGAGTAAATTTTACCTAGCACTGAGGATTTTTAGTAGGTATATCTTTTTGTATGGAAAAAAAAAGTTGGAATTTCAGAAAAAGTTAAATCTATTTTACTCCTACCATAATGTAGAATCACCCCCGCAGTTAATGCACTTTACCCCCGGACACCCTGTATACATAAATATAAATATATATTACTAATTCAGTGGCTCTCTATATTAAAAAAAAGGTTTAAAATTGTTTAATTTTTTTATTTATATAAAAAAAATGTACAATAATGAAGGGATAATACTAAAAATAAAAATGTGAACTAATCCGGTGTCTCTCAACGTTTTACAAATAGTGTTTTTAAAATATATATTTTTTATTTATAAAAAAAGAAATGCACAATAACAAAAAGATACTCCTAAAAATAAAAAGCAACGTATAAGTAAGGTCTTATAATAAGTTGGACAAATTCAGTAGCTCTCAACATTTTACAAATAGAAAGTTTTCAAAAAAAAATTATGTAAAAAGAAATATACAACAATAAAAAGATAATACTTTAAATAAATAAAAAAATCTATTGCAAGTAACTTCAAATTACTAGAATGTTTTAAAACACCGTTCCTATAATCTCCCAGTTGAGTCCCCGACAGTTGGCCCCCAACCTAATTATATACAATATGCAGTCGGTTTAGGGAAATAAGCTATACCTAATGACACAAAATATACCTAAGTGTCCCGAAGGGATGTACAGAGAGGTTGTACCACCGAATAACAACAGCCTAAAACATATTTTCATTCAAATGCCTGAAATATAAAATTACATGTCTTGTGCTGTAAAAAAATCGACACTGAAAATAAATTCGTTTGATATCCGTGCCAACTTGTAGATATTTTTGAAGTCGAATTTAGATTTTATAATTGGAAAATAATGCACAAAAATAAAAATTTTGTAATAATTATAATTTTGGGTCATGTAGGTCATTGGGGCGTAAATAAAGAGCAAGTATAATATACACTTAATATTTGCACCCTTGTACGTAAAGAGGCTATGGTAGAGTGAAAACTTTTATACGTAAGGAGGCTATGGTAGAGTGAAAAAAGTAAGTATTTGAAATTTGTTTGTTTTTCAGAAAGCTTTCGAGTTACGAGCTACCCTTGACGTGGAAATTCGTCGTTGGCTTATCGCGCCTTGTAGACGAAACTTCCACTGACGCCCTTGTTGATAAAGAAGCAGAAATATGAATCGGTACAAGTAACAATACTTCACTCGCCCACACAAAACGTGACATTCGTCTACAGCACAGATTCTCAACCTTTTTTTGCCCACCGCCCACTTTGAGAATATTATTTTTTCTAGCGCCCCCTAACGATTAATTAACCACAACGGGGGGGGGGGGGCGTAATAGGAAGGGATAAGATGGGATATAATATTAATAATTTATTAATTTCTAACACCATTACAAATTTGAGTTTATTACATATAAGAAATATTTTACAAAAAATTGTTAACAAATATTTATACATAAAAGAAATTTCAAGATATACGGCAATTACAAAAAAATGGTGGTGAAGATTTCATTAATGAGGAGAGACTCTTTTAAGAATAAAAATAATTTCCCTTTTGAATCTCTCCTGACTGACGCCAAACATATCAATCTCGGAGGAGATTTGGTTCAGGAGCAACATAATCCTTACCAGGACTAACCTGCCAATGGATGGAGGACTAACCATTGGTAGGTTAGTCCTGCCGGCAGGAAGATAGAATAATCTATGATGACGCTGTATAAGATAGTCATCTGGAACATAGAGACTCAAGCGCTCCAAAATGGCTGAGTTCTCAATATAGCCTCTTGGCAGTCTGAATAAGTGGGTGGTGGCATACCCCCTCTTTGAGCTGCAGGGAGTGAAGTCCCAGCATGCCCAGAAGAAAGTTCGTCGGGTAGAGCCACGGATAGTGGCCATACTCCCTCATGTAGAGAAATCTTAGAAACTTTTTTGAACCCTCTCCAACACGAGGGAGCACCCCACCTCATGAGGACTCCAGATAAACGAACCACTCTCCAGCCTACTGCGGATCAGGAAGAAGTATAAAATCTTCAGGGTATATTGAAAAACTCTGACGGTTCGCAGAACAAACCTTTACATTTTTAAGGCCGACTGGCACACTCCTTCGATATGAGGATGAAATGTCAACTTACTTTCATACATAATCCCAAGATCCTATGTATTTGAAACTCGTTTGAGATTATGACCGAGCATAGTGTACCTATGGTAGGTGAGACTAAATGCTCTGGTAAAAGTCAAAACTACGCATTTCAAGACATTGAAATGGGTTTCATTGACACCATTCTTAAATGTTTAAAAAGACGCAGGCAATCCTCAATATTTCTTATTAGAAGAAATAATTTTAGATCGTCAGCGAACAGCAAAAAGCGAGAAAAACGGATGACTCCAGCAATGTCATTAATGAAAATGTAAAAGAGAAGAGGCCCTAGGATCGATCCTTGGGGAACCCCAAAAAAACAAGAAATTCAGCAGATTGGAAGATTCCGTGTGTACCAAATTACTTTCTGTTCTTGAGGTAACTTTTAAAAAACATCCGAAGGGAATAACCCAACTGGGCGTGTTTTGTATATATCGTGATTCACATTATCAAAGGCTTTGGAGAAGTCGTTATACGAAGTCTACTTGGTATCCACTGTCTGATGGGGTGGGATGGGTTTCTCTGGGTCTCCTACCGCCCCCCTGAAAGTCTGAAACGCCCCCCAATTTTCTCTTGGTCTTCTACCGCCCCCTGAGGATCTGAAACGCCCCCCAAGGAGGCGTTATCGTCCACGTTGACAACCTATGGTCTACAGCGTGAAAAATCAGACTTTTCTTACAAAATAGAGCTTGAAAAATTAAAGTTGTTTATGGAAAATAATTGTTAAAGTTGTGTATTGAGAATATTGAGAATAAATCATTGTCACACTGGTGTGTAGGGTTCAATCGTTCAACCTGACAATAGATGAAAAACAAAACTGTTTTATTATTTGGTTGCGTGTAAATCTCGGATTTTGGGGTACAACTTTTTTGATTTGAGCTTTCATTTAAAAGTAAATCGAGTCCAAAGGTGAAATTTTTGAGTAAAATTAAAAAAAAATCCTTTGGGTTTAATTACAATTACTGTCTAGCCTTGGGGAGTAAGCTGGTGAATGCGTGACGAGAGTGTTACGAAAAGTGTGATCGGGCGAGGCGATCGGTCGGGCCTTTACGCACGCTTGACTTGGGGAGTAAGCTGGTGAATGTGTGACGAGAGCGTTATGAAAAGTGTGATCGGGTGAGGCGAACGGTAGGGCGAGGCGAACGGTCGGGCGAGGCGAACGGAAGTCGAGAGGGAGGTATGGTCGTGTGGTCTAAAACACACTCGTTTTTTTTTATTTCCGGGGGCCAACTGTCGGAACTGTTGGGTCGCCGTTTATTAGATCTATATAAATGTCCTCCTTTGTTAGTGTCAGGTGCGTACTGTCGAACGGATTTATAGACCACAGCTACATGTTTGGTAATATAAAGTGATGGAAAATACTTGGAAAATGATGCAGAAAGAAATTTTGTTTGAACGTTCTCTGCACTTCGGGAAGCAATGAAGCTGAGTTTTAAACTTGTTTGGTCCACAGTCCTAACTTGTTAGTGAAAGATTTGATTTTTTCTGTAATTGTAAAGATATTTCTCTTCGCTCCTCGCAGGCTTAAATTTAAAACTTGTATCTTCTCAAAAAGATCATTAAAGAAATGTTACTTGCAATGTTAAATGCACCAATAGTTCTCGTGAATTTGGTATTTTCTGGGACAACTGAAGATCGCTAACGTACAAATAACAGTGGACGTCATGGGCCTAGCCAGGTTTTGATTTAGGATGGGGCAAAAAATAAAAATCTAAAGTAGATACCGAAAAAAGTAAGCTTCTACAACATATTCATGATTTAAGCTCTATGAATACAAAGAATATGAATGGAAGAGGGAAAACCCGGCAATCGACAATCCCAGAGATCATGCATCGGCCAGCCAGTTGGTCGAATATATTAAGAACACTCAGCCATTGTGAACTGTCACTTATTCGTTGGCGATCTGCAATCATGAAGTTACTGAAAGTTACCGATCATTACCGATCGCCAATCTAGGACCCCTGGTAGTGACTTTAAGATCAAAACTTCGCGGAGAATCATGCAATGTACAATCATCACTTATGATTTTTATAATAATACATAAGTCACGAAGTCGTTTTGACGCCCTTGCATGGAAAGATCGCCATCAGTGCAAGCCCTAACATACGTTTGCAACTGAATCTCTCTCAATTCGACTTTTTGTTACATATCGTCCTGTCGTTACGTTCACGAACTGGTATCTATTTTTGCTCTTTTGCTAAAATAATAGTTTGGGTTTCATCTCAATTTGTTGGATTGCTTTCTATTTTTAAACAAATTGCCCTAAAAATTTATTTCACAAATTTGATTAACTGCTGGGAAGCTCCGGTGTATTATATTTCACAATTATATTTAGACAATTTCTACGTGGGCACCTGCAGACAATGCTCATCCAACGGGTTGCCAAAGGTTTTCGGAAATCGTTTTATACAAAAGTAATGTTTTACAGAAACCTGTATTTAAATGTAGTTTTTGGGAAACTGCTTTATGCAACATTAATGTTTTAAGAAAAACATTTAATAAATCTAATAAATAGCTATTAAATATCATAAAAAGGGAAGCCAACAGATTCCGGAATCCATTTTATACAAGATTGATGTTTAACGGAAACCAGATATTAAATGTGATACATAGTTATTGTTCGTCATAAAGGGGGTTTTGTTTAAATTTTAGTAAACTTCTATATACAACATTAATGTTTTAATAAAACTATTTAATACGTTTCATAAAAAGCTATGAAATATCATAAAAGGGTAGCCGAAAGTTTCATAAAAAGTTATTAAATATTATAAAAGGGTAGCCGAAAGTTTCGGGAAACCATTTAATGCAAGATTAACGGAAATTTTGCTTACCGGAAACGAGATATAAAATGTGGTATTTAGTTACTAGCTGACCCGGAAACGTTGTTCTACCATGTAAATTATTTCTAGTGAATATTTTGGTTGTTAAATAAAAAAATAAAGTATGTATTGTAAGTGTGTGGGGATGGCATCTATGACAGAAAGCGAAATGGAGCACTGTAGACGATGACCGCCCACAAAAACAAAAAAACACCAACCATTCTCAATTGAATGTATTTCATTAAAGTAAGGGTGTTTGATCTCTTAAAAGTTAAATGAAGAGTGAAAAAAGTTATCTATTTTTTATTCTAAAGTAGGAAAATGAAATAAAGAAAATTAATAAAATTTCGAAGAGCAATAGAGTGGAAAATATTTTTTTATGAAATTTGAAATAAATTGAAATCAATAATTTCGTTCTGTTTGAAATACGAAAGACTAAATTTTTAAAAATGGGAGGGTGGGGGTAGAAGGGTAAATTTTTGGTGTTATAGGTATTTTTTGATGCCAAAAATAAATTTTTGGTGTTATAGGTATTTTTTGATGCCAAAAATAAATTTTTGGTGTTATAGGTATTTTTTGATGCCAAAAATGAATTTTTGGTGTTATAGGTATTTTTTGATGCCAAAAATAAATAAAAAATACAAAAAAAATTGTCGAAAAAATACAAAAAAATCTTTATAGGGACACCCTAATCACCTAGCGATATGAAATATACTTTACGACTTCTTCTCATATTTACCAAATATAATCAAAAAGTTTCATAAAAATCGGTCAAGTTGTTTCGGAGGAGTGCGACCACAAACACTGTGACAAGAGATTTGTATATATGTAGATCGTTATTATTATTTATTTTTATAAAGGTGTTTTTATTCAAGTTTTAGTAAACTTATTTATACAGCGTTAATGTTTTATTAAAACCATTTAATACAGATCATAAAAACCTATTAAATATCATAAAAGGGTAGCCGAAAGTTTCTTGAAACCATTTTATACAAGATTGATGTTTTACGGAAACCAGATATTAAATGTGGTAAATAGTTATTGTACATCATAAAGGGGTTTTTATACAAGTCTTAGGAAGCTTATTGTTTTAAGAAAACTATTTAATACATCCCTTTGAACAAAACTGATGTTTTACGGATACTAATTATTAAGGGCCATCCATAAATTACGTCACACCTTAAGGGGGGGAGGGGAGTACAGAAGTGTGACATTGTGTGATAAGGGGGGGGGGGGGGGGTTGTCAGCCCCGTGACGTCACATGTCTAAAAATCTAAATTATTAAAACGCAAAACTTAAATGTAAACGAAAAATTTAAAATATTATTTTAGATGAAAAATTGCAAAATATGTGACGTCACAATAGGGGGGAGGGGGTCTCACAAAGTGACGATGGGTGACAGGGACGGGGGGGTGGGTCAAAACATCATGAAATGCGTGTGAGGTAATTTATAGATATCCCCTTAGATGTGGTTAATGGTTTATAAAATAAACATATTAAACGGTTTTCCAAGGGTTTCCGGACCCCCTTTAAAAAATAATGTTTTGATGGAAACCAGTTGTTAATAGTCAAAAAAATATTCTTTTGCTTGTTAACAATAAGTTTATGAATTATTATTACCAACTATAGGAATATTTTCGAGAAGTCGAATTTTTTGTTACTGTCACCATCGGGTACTTTAAATTCATTATATAAAATCTTGAAATAACGTGCTCTATAAATTGCCGTTGATAGATTTATGGTGAATTAGACGAGATGTGAAACATACGTGTGAACGGATATTTATTCATTACCAGTGTAGTGTGCAATTTAAAAATCTATACATTTATCTATTATTATTATTATCTACCTACTTTTATATCTTCGTTTATTTTTGTACTACAGTGGTGTACCAACCTACACGATGGAAAATTTTCTTTGGAAACCAGTTGTTATGGAAATTGTACGACACCACTTCCGCCATCCTGGGTGATTCCGTTTTTCAATTTGCTTTCAAAATCGATCCTGTGATATAATAACATGAGTAAAACTTTTGTCAGTGTGAATTGAGAAAATTGTTATTATTTCTACCGCTAGTTCGTTTCCCATCTGGAATTCGTTAAATCTTTCAAAATTTAATTGAAAAATAAATTTATACTTCGTAAATATTAATATTAATGTCACCAACAAAACGCGTGAATTCCTACTGTAGAAGACATTGGATATTTTATTGTTAATTAATGTGTACAGGTACTAAGGATTATGTTTGCACATCCTCTAGGAATTAGTTAATAAACCCGGCCACGAATCCCTCTTCGGGAACTATTTCAATTACATATTCAGCAGGCTCTCAAAGTTCTCAAAGCAACTTCACCCTAAGAAGCCATATCTCCGCAATGAAAATATCTCATTTCAATGGCTATCAATTAAGTTGTAAGGGCGCCGACAATATTGTGATATATCTACCTTTCTAATTATTAATTTCATATTTTCATCCCCCTCCTCTCAGCATGAAAATATATTCATCTCGTTCCTTCTCTTTGCAGGCTGTGGCTGAAAGAACGGAATAACCATATACTGATGGTGGGAAATCACAATATCAGCGAAGATGCCGCCGTCGAATCTGCTAGAGCGACAGAGGGTGAGATGGAAATACAGCATCCATGTGAAAAGGAAAAGGACGATTGGTATCTGTAAGCTCCCGACCGGGTAAAATTTTCCCGCTTTCCTCTCAGGGAAAAATTGCACGCTGACGATACGCCAACTCGGCGGGAGGGAGGAAACATTTCGCGGAACTCGTATAAAAAGGACATTTTCAAAATGGAGTCGTGTTATATTCCGAATAACCCTCAGTACGGGCTGACTTTGGAGTACACGGCTTACAATAACGCTGCCAGCTTCAATGGTACTCTCGCAGGCTTTCCCTCTAGCTGCGATCCAGTTTCTGATAACGTGCTCTGTTGCAACGGGAACCTACAGGACTGCACCTCCTGCAGTGGACCTCTAGGATCGCTCAGGGACTGCGTGGGAAGCCATTGCCACCTGAACTGTGGTAATGGCGATTGTGGAGGAACTCTAGACACCATCAACGGCCACCTAGACGAATGCAACGGGGGCTTAGATGACTGCGGCGGTCGCCTTGTAAATTGCGACCGACTGGAAGATTGCGAAGGAAGACCAGATAATTGTGATAATAGTTTAGTGAACTGTGGCGTTCGGCTAATCGAAAGTGAAGATCGATTAGCAAATTGTGAACGGAGTTTAGATAATAGTGACGTGCGTTTAGTTCAATGTGACAATTTAGCGGAAACTGACGGCCATCTGAGAGACTGTGATGGAAGACTGATCGACAACTGTAGCAGTCGCTTGGATCACTGCGAAAGACAGTTAGGTAATTGTGACGATTCCTTAGAAAACTGTGGGGATCATTTAGCGGAATGTAATGACGCTCTGAGAGAGTGTGATAATCGTCTAACGAACTGTGAAGGGAGTTTAGACAATTGCAGTGATCAGCTTGTTGACTGTGAAGAACAGCTGGGTGATTGTGGCGACCGTTTGGTCAACTGCGACGAACGTTTAGGCAATTGTGACGACCATGTCACGAACTGTGAAGACCATTTAACTAATTGTGACGGTCGCCTGGGGAATTGCGGTGACCACCGTTTGGGCGATTGTGACGGTCACCTGGGGGATTGTGGTGACGGGCGTTTAGATGATTGTGACGACCGACTAGGCGATTGCGATGACCGACTGGGAGACTGCGACGACCGACTAGGCGACTGCGATGACCGGTTAGGCTTCGAGGAGTGTAGGGGTGCACTGGGCCCAGGACAGGCGGGTCCTGGCTATTGGATCCCTGACGAAATGGCCTCCTGTTCCTTCTCTCTACCCCCGTTGGATTTGGATCCTCTGCCGAGCCTCTTTCCCTTTTCTCCCTGCTCTGGAAACTACAAGTAAGAATTTTAAACCATTTTTTTGATAAGTAAAAATTTATGGCAGGATTAGGATTTAGGCCATTTTGTAAATTTAGGGGTCGCCAATTTTACCCACCTAATTTCCGTATTGAAAAAGAAGACAATTTAGAGATTATGAATGTTTTGAAATGTTTTGTTTTATTCTGCTTCCATACCTGTACGAGGAATACAAATAATTTTGGCTTGCTGAGTGTATACGAGTTTTATATGACTGGTGCAAGATGGGTGTATAGAAACCGATAGAATACAGACTATGCAGAAACTATCTAGGTAGCATTTAGTTCGGGTTTGAATTTAGCAAACATACACAAAAATAACAGCCAATAAAATATGCGTTAAGAAAATTAAGATAATGTTGGTAGTTCTTAATCGTAGTATGATACAGTTAAAAATTACCGAATCAGATAGGGACACATTAGCTCAGTTGGTAGAGTTGTATTTATTTATTCACAAAATTATATACCGAAAGCAAAAACATAAGCCCACATCTCACTAGAGCAGTCCTGTGTCGAGATTAGCAGCTTTACAATTTAAGTGAAACAATTTAAACCAATATAAAAAATTAAAATAAATTATATTATGCATTATTCATCTTCTCTTTGTACTTAACCTATAAGGTATGTGCTAAAGATTCTCAATCCTATCAATTCTATCGATCGACCATGCTAGGGGGCCGGATCCTAGCATGAGCGATCAATAAGGATTGATAAGATAACTTTCGGTAACTTCTCATCGTTCTCTAGGACAACTACAGATCGCTAGCGTACAAATAACATTGACGTCATATATTTATTAAGAACACTCGTTATTGTGAACTGTTACTTATTCGTTATCTATTTGCAATCGTGCTAGGAAACGATGAGAAGTTACTGAAAGTTATCCTACCAATCCTTATCGATCGACTGTGCTAGGGGGCCCTGTCTTTATGGTTTTATAGTGCTGTTAATTCAAATGCCAGTGTTTTATAAGTATCGAAAAATATAAATCCTACGGGGATATTACCTAAAACTATAAAATTAGGTCTTCTTCGGAATGCCCGATTATTTAAAATTCCATTCTGCCAAAATTCCTCCCTTTGGTTGACTAGCCTAGCGAAATTTGTACAATTACTCAAAACTTTAGAATCTACGGAAAATGGCTGAAAGATTAGCGGGAGTTTTTTTTTAAATACATCTATTTGAATTTCACTTTTATTTTCTTGATTGAATGTATGTATGAAACGGAATCTTGGAAGTCGAAATTTACTCACTTCCCGACATCTGATCAAGCTGAAACTTGGCAGATAGACTCGTTGTCGATGACAATGCATTCTATTAACATTTAGTGGCAATAACAATGTCGGCCTTGCCAACTCGCGATTTGGTCCGGTTGGTAGCGCGGTTTTCTCCGATAACTGAATACGAAGGTTCAATCCTCAACAAAAAAATAAAGTTTGAAAATATTTTGAAAATAGGTAGTATGGTAAAAAAGTTCGTTTTTATGGAATGATTTTTTAAACAAAAAAATCTTTTGACTAAGTCTTGACATATCATCTGTAGGTATGTGGAAAACTTGAATCTTTTAATGTGTATGTATATCTGTAGATGTTTTTGTTACATTATTTTATAATATTTATAATATATACAACAGACAGGGGTTAACAAATAATAAATTCCAGCTGTCCAATAACGGTGTAGAACAATATACAAGAATAAAACACCATTATTTAACCAATTTTTTATTTTTTTTACATGAGCTCCACACAGGAGGCCCTGAGGAAAATAATTTCCCTCAGGGCCTGTGTCATCTTTGGGGATGCTGTGTGGAGGGTTTTTTTAAGGAAGGGAAGGAGAGGAGAGTTCTGGGAAGGAAAAGGGTTTAAGGGTGGGTAGGAATCTAGGGTTCAGTATGTCCTGGTCATCCGCCTCCAAGACGACAAACCTCACCCCATGAACCCACGAAAATAATCGACATGTTTCAATATCTTTTTCTGATTTTTCTGTTTCCAGATTTTCGATTGAGTTTCGCTTATATTGTCTTCATTTAATTGAATATTACAATTTGAGGTTTTACACATAAAGTTAAAATAAAAATAAACATATTCATCCTAGACTTGCAGAAAAGTCAATAGATGTCGCATATTAAATGAAATGGATAAAGATTTATCCAGACACTATCTAGAGAGCATTTAGTTAAGGTTTGAATATTGCAATCATACATAAAATAGTAGCCAAAAATATATGCGTTAAGAAAATGAAGATAGTGTGGGTGTAGTTCTTAGTCGAAGTATGATACAGTTAAAAATGACCGAATTTGATATCGACACCGTGGCGCAGTGGTTAGCGCATTTGCCCGGAAAGCAAAGGTCCTGGGTTCGAGTCCCAGAGGTTTCAATATCTTTTTCTGATTTTTCTGTTTCCAGATTTTCGGTTGAGTTTCGCTTAAGGGTCAAAATCAGAGAGGTGAGCATTTTAGGTTTTCAAATATCTGAGAAATGAAGTTTCCTTTTGAAGAAAACTAACTAGCGGAGTCTGTTGTGTCATTTGTCATGAATATTTCCTGTGAAGAGGCACGCAGAAAAATATATATTTTAGAAGTTCTACCTGTTAATAAAAATAATGCCAGAGTCATGAGACATTTCGGGAACACTTCTAAATGATTTTTTAATAATTATGTAACCAACGTATTTAAGAATCACCTTCAATAATTTGTAATAAACCTGTTCCTAAATTGGAAAATATTGTTTTTTTTGTATATTTTTATGATCAAAAGATTTATTTTTCAAATTACTCTCCATAAATTTTCAATTGGTGTAATATCTGGTCTAAAATTTCATTTTATTGTATACATTCTTGCACTACGTGGGATATTAATAATATAAATACAAAAGTTTAAATGTCATTTCATCTTGTATATGCAAGATTTAACTATAAAATTACTTATTAGTGATTTATTTGCCGTTTTTATGATGTTCCCAAAATGACGGCGAAGTTCCCTAGATAGTAGATACGGTTGCCACTGCGCATTTTTGAAAAGCCTCTCGCTGTTTAGAATTTTTCGGTATTTTGTCAACGGTGTCTTTTAGTTGAGTTGTCAAAACCTTGCCAAATAATAGACCAACTTCCTGATCAACAGAACATCCTCTTGTCAATTCATCAACTTTGCGAGTAGGCATAGAAGCTTTCTTTTGGGATGCTCTTTCTTCACGTCTTCTGCTTCTCTCTACTTTTTTCGCAACTGATCTATTTGTTCTTTGCATTTTTTTTGTTTTTTTACATAAGAGTCCCAACTGCTGCCGTCAGGAGCCAGTGAGACTATGGCATCCCAAATTGGGGTATGTTGTGAGGCTGAAGGTAATAGGGAGGGTAAGGACATAGGGAAGAGGAAGGTGGGGAAGTACCTGTCTATTCAGATCTGGTCACCAAACACGGCTAAAGCAATTTCAAGCAACGTTTCAATTCTGAATCTTGGTCTTACACCAGGGCAACGTGCCGCAAATATACTATATATTATTTTAAATTAATTAATTGTGAAATAAAACAAATTAATCAAAAAAAAAATTGATTAACTTGTATTTTATGTTTCTGTTTTTTAACGGTTCTGTAAGCCTGCGCTTTATCTTTTTTAACCTGTTTTCTCCCTGATTTCTTCCTCCACATGCGATATCGTTTTCCATCTCATTGTCAGAATCTGGGGGGCTGTTAGCTAATATATTTGCCATCATCTTTTTTCCGTCTATACTTTTGAGAATTTATTCTCCACGAATTTCTCTGTTTCCTCTTCTCTCTTTCTTTCAGTCTTAACTATATTTTCAGCGTTCTTTCTTTCTTTCAGTCTTAAAAAATATATTTTCAGTTTTCTTTCTTAAAATTCCCTCTCTTTCAATCTCTTCATCTCTTTTGGTTCAGGTGTCATTTTGTCGAAAAACTTGCACTTACTTGCATTAACCTTTTCACGATGCCTTTTAGAAGCTATACTGTCCTGTTTAAATCGGGTTTTTTTTTTTACTTCACTTTCTCTTCATTTTTATCGTTTTCCATGTTACTCGAACTAAATGGACACCTAAAACCAAAATTTTGCATGGTTATGCTTTTTAAAAGTATTAGAGTATCATTTTGTTCACGTATTGTCATTTCGTGAACGCCCGTCATATTCGAGAACGTTCCCGAAATGACCGTTCCCGAAATGATTATTCGATAAATAGTCACGCTTGACGCCGCCATGTTAGATACTGGTTTTAGAGGTTATGAACAAGTGAGCTGTAATATTTATAAGAATTTTGCAAAAAGTAAGCAAATTTTCGAAAAACTAATCACCAAACAGCGTTCCCGTAATGACTAACCCTAATTCACAGATATTAAATTAAAGGGTAGATACCAACAAAATCAATTATTTTTTTCCGTAAACACGACACACGCCGATTGCTTTGACTAGTGAACTCATAGTGAACTTCAGTCTTCACAATGTTGCTGCCTAACGCCACCTAGGGTTTGTTGTTTTAATTACATCGACCAATATCCACTTCATTCACGGAATGATTTGATAAACAGCATTTGGATAGCCAAAATATGTAGAAATTAAACTGAAATGAATTTAATTTTTATATATATATATATATATATATATATATATATATATATATATATATATATATATATATATAAAAATTATCAAATGAGGAATATATATACATATATATTCCTCATTTGATAATTTGGTAATTGTTCGGAACAAACGTCAACGGTTAATACGCACTTTTTTTGATAAAACTTTTAGATTCTTCTTAATTACCATAAAATACAACTATTTGCATTGGGGGAGGTTGAAAATGTTACATTTTTAATTTTATTTACGTAAATTGAAAATTTGCTTTCACACTGTCAAATCACTCTGTTTGCAGCTCGGAACAAACGTCAACTAAAACTTAGAAACTATAAAACTTTTAAAATTAAGATAATATACACAAGCCCGCTTCACAAACCCTGCTTTGCCAGACAAACCATTCAAAAACGTAGGCTATTTTTTAAAGTAAAGATAACATACACAATCCCGTTACATAACCGTTGACGTTTGTTCCGAATATTTACCGATAATTTTTAAAGCTAATATTAAAATATGACATTTTTGACTTGTCTGAACTATGAAACATGGTATAAGGACGCTTTCCCGAATTGACTATTTAGGCATGTTTTGTTTAAAATCAAGTAAAACATTATTATAGAAAAATAAATATGCTAAGTGCCTTGTAATTATGCACAGTACCATTATTTTGAAATAAATATTGTAGTAATATCATGTTATTTTAAAACTTTGTCAGAAGCATAATGCTCACCTCTCTGATTTTGACCCTTATATTGTCTGTATTTCATTAATTTAGGCTCATTGTTATGTTCTTTATCTGTGGGTACTTATTTGTCAATACTTTTTTATCCATTCTTACATTTATTAATGTTCATTACACCTTTATCCTGGCGAAGGATCCATTGGTTTTGAAACGTGTTGATTATTTTGATTAAATGGTTGTGTATATAAACTTATTTATTTTCATTAAATTAAAATAACGCCACAAAGTGAATTTGCGATTTAATAATAATTAATTGTTATTAATTCTTATTAATTTAAAAAAAAACAATAACAAGAGACAATAAAGTTTAGGTCAAGTGAAGTCAAATGAAAACAATAGTTTCGAGAAGTTAATTTAGTAAAGTTTTGGGGGTTATCGCTAAATATGTCCGTAATGTTGCCACCACAGAAAATATTAGCACAAAAGGTTGGGAGTAAGTTGAGTTGGGTCTGTGGAAAGAAATATGGAAAGTTTAGAGGTTTCTTAGTAGACAGTAATTGATATTGTTTTGATTGTGGCCAAGATGTGATCCCGCCTCCCAATTGTGACCATTTTGGGAGGCGGGAATGGGTACCGCCGCCCCGGGAACCTTTATTGGATAACCAACACCTCTGCCATAGGTCACCCCAAGTGGTTCGCTACGTTTGGTGATTTAGCAGGGGTGCCCGGGTTCATGGAGTGAGGTTTGTCTAGGTCGTGGAGGCGGATGACCAGGACACACTGAACCCCAGATTCCTACCCACTCCTTAAACCCTTTTCCTTCCCTGAACTCTCCTCTGCTTTCTTTCCTTTAAAAAAACCCTCCACACAGCATCCCCAAGATGACATAGGCGCTGATTAAAATTATTTTCCTGAGGGCCTCCTGTGTGGTGCTCATGTAAAAATAGAGGAAAGATTCTACATAGTTATTTGTAAATTTGATGTAATTTTCGTATAATAATGACGTTCATTTCTAATGTTTCTAATTTAAATTATTCTAGGCATTTCTTATAGTCGATAAGCGGTGCGAACAATTGGCGTAAAATCTTTTTTATCTATTACAATTTATTTATTTATTTATTTATCTATATAAGGTATGTTTGCATTACATTATTCGATGCCTGTCTCACTAGGGTATACCTGTGTTGAGACAGGCGAAGCAATGAAGCAATACTAACAAGACAATGAAGCAATACTAACACAAACCGTAGTCAACAAACATTAAGAGTGGGAATCAATAACATTATGTTGAGGACATTAACAAACATGAAGAGTGGGAATCAATAAACATGAAGTTGAGGAAATTAACAAACATGAAGAGTGGGAATCAATAAACATAAAGTTGAGAAAATTAACAAACATGAATAAAAGTAAATCGTGTTGTAACACCATCAATAACCTCCAGTTTTAGTTTTCCTCGGCACAGGAATCCCTAGTGAGGACCGTGAACTCTGTATTTTTTAAGTAGTCATTATTTATTTTTTAAATTTTTCCCATATTTTGGGCAGCTACCTTTTTTTAATTGGAAACAAATGTTCGAAAAACTGCTTTGTAACCTAGATAGTGAATTGGATAAACATATTCAATTTTATTTATCCGGAGTACAACATATTGACCCTTTTCTAAGTCTAAATGAATATTCAATTTTTTATTAGAATTATTTATTTAATTGCCGGCAACCCGGGCGTTTATTGAAATAACATTAACAAATAACAAGTAAGTAACCCGCCTCACTAGACAAGGTCTGTTCTGAGACGGGTACATATAAATGCATACATATACACAGACATACACACATACACATATGTATATGCATGCATGCACATAATCATAAAAACATAAGTATACAGAATCTAGATAAAATTATTGTAAATTGTTGATGGTTATAGTGGGATGTACATAATGTCATAAAACCAAAAATATAAAAAGAATTATTGAAAATTGTTATAAGGTTATCATAGAATGTACATAGTGTCATAAAACCAAAAATCTTGACAGAATTACTGGAAATTATTATAAATTTTTCATGGAACGTATATATATATATATAGTTTAATAAAATCAAGAATTTCGTTAAAACTTTAAAAACACATAGTAATGCCAAAATCTAAATCT
This sequence comes from Limnephilus rhombicus, assembly GCA_929108145.2. NCBI lineage: Eukaryota > Metazoa > Arthropoda > Insecta > Trichoptera > Limnephilidae > Limnephilus > Limnephilus rhombicus. Next base: position 22,483,488 of record OV815293.1, read on the forward strand.
AAACATAGTAACAAATCGGCAAAATAATATAAATAAACGTATGAGGTAATAATAAACTTAACGTGCGTAAAACATAAGCAGCAAAGGAAAGAATAAATCTCTATAAATAAATAAAACTCATATATGTACATAGCGAATGAAGATTAGATCAGGATGGTATTAGAAATAGTATTACTCTCTTTCATAACTTTTGAAGGTTATTCCCATCAATGTAATATATATCATTGAAGAAGAAGATAATACTTATAAATCTAAACGAAATGGGAAAAAGAACAAGACTTAGAAAAATAAAACGCTAACTGTTATCTACAACTGGGACTTGAACCCAGTATCTCTCGTCTTACCGGGACGAAGGCCTTAATCAATTCGGCCATTGAGACTCCTTATTTTTGAGTCATTTTTGTCAATCTCGTATTTCAAATTCAGAATTAACAATATTATCATCGACAAAATTTTCTTTGGGTTCGAATCCCAGTTGCGACCGTTAGCTTTTTATTTTTCTGTGTCTTGTTCTTTTTCATTTTGTTTAGATCTTCTTCTTCAATGATATATTGAGGGGAACAACCTTCAATTGTATAAAAGAGAGTTATTCTAAAAAATTGTTTTTTTTTTTTTTTTAAATAACAATGAATTGAAAATTCAATAGTGTGAATGTTTCTAGAGGAGAACTGAAAGAGAAGCAACCGCACGAAGTAGCTGACGTCCTGTTGTCCCTCAAGCACGCCGTGGTGCACCCGGGCGCGGAGCTCGGCGTGCAGTACGGCCAGCAGGACCTGGCGCTCCATCCTCAGGTAATACGTCACTTCTACCTATTGCTTAATCATCAATTCTTATCTATAGGCTGGCTGGGTTATTTTGTCTACTAATTTCGAACAAATAACCTCTACCCACGTCATCATACAGTTTTCACAAACTCTCATGCACACATTGCACCCCAAAGAGACCATTTAGGGAAGCTGGAGGGAATCGGAGCCTACTAAGGAAAAAGTTCAATAATAGGCAAATTTATAGATACTTTAGGAACTTTTTATTAGAAACTAAATCTTTAGGTACTTATTTGACTATCATTTAATCACAGCGTCAACGTTACATTATTTATCATTTGGCCACGGATAAACTTTTTTCGAAAAAAACAGAATCGCTCCCATTACCCAACTTTGCGGGAAATGAGAGCCTATAAATTCCCATATGTGTAAAGGGAGCTACTTAATTCTATAAGTCAGTCTGAAATCTCACTTATTCATATAAATATTAATGTAAACGTAACCGTATAATAATTAACTTTAAGGATCCAGGCATTCTGTCATTTGCAAAAAATACATATTAAAATGCACATGGGGTAATTGGAGCTACCGAATACCACCATCTTGAAATTGAATAAAATGATATCCTCAATCTAGCTTGTAATGAAATTATACGCACAGATATTCAAAATTGATAATATAGCTATAAAATGAAACAGGTTTGATTGTAACAAACATAACTGCACACTTACCTGGCCGTTGAAATTTCGTATTTTTTATAAGCGCGGGACAAAAATCGACAAGCGTCCGTGGTCACATAATTCGTGGCACTGGCGAACCTAGCGCGGCAGGGGAACACGGCCGCAGTGTGACAAAGGCGCCCGAGTGGCAACCGAGTGAATACGAGCTATAGTTTTGTCTATAGTCGCACCGCTCCCGTTGGCTCCCATTACCCCTGCTCCCCTACTCGTTCTGACAAGATATAAAACTGCTGTATTTGAGGGTAGTTTCAGCTATGCATCATCTAAACTTTGGAAATAAATTCCACTTTCTATTCAAATATCGACTTCGTTGCGTGCTTCAAGAAGCTCTGCAGCGAATGGTTGCTGACTTCACGGTCAACCGCATTACATCATAATTAATTTATTATTATTAATTTAATGAAAGCAATACCTACTTGTGTTTATGATTACATTATTTATTTTGAATTTAAAAATTATTTACTTTAATTTAAATTTTGATTTATACGATTTATTATTATTTCTAATTTTTATTATAAAAATAATAATGTATTATTATTTGTGTGTAAATTAAATTAGAAGATCTGTTGAAAACCAGCTGCATTACGGAAGAAATCCTGATTGTATAGCTGAGCAGTGACCAACTTGTCAAAAGAATCAATGTTATAAAAATTTAAAAAATATGTAAATTTGTAAAAATCTATTGACAAATAAAAGTTTTTATTTATATTATTATCTCTAACCGCACGGTTCTAGCGAAGTAAGCAGCAGTAACAAGTGGTTTTTTTCACCTAATAAACTGCGCATCGTTTCTTAATCTAAAATTAATACATCCCTTCATGAAGTCGAGTCGAATAAGATGTGCATTGCAACATCACCAAACCACACACCCTTTTTGGGGACAAGACGAGTCTCTCATTACGAGTAATTTGTTTGCAAAATATTATTAATGCTAGTGTACTCTAATGGCGGTACTGCAAAAATGGTTCCATGGCAACTCAGAATGAAACCAACTCAGAAACACCTCAGAAACGTCATTAAAAGCTACGATAAAATAATTTTAAAATAGCCGGTAACCCTAACCTAACTTAACCTATTTAACCAATTTTTTATATTTTTTTATCATCACTCTTAATGACCTTTCTGAGGTGCTTCTGAGTTGTCTGGTCACCTGCAAAAATATGCGTCATAATATACCATATTAAAAGATCGTAAAAAAAATTGGGTCAAAATTTAAATTTGTATCCGGAAAATTTATGCTCCTTGTAAATCGGTAATTTTTAATTTAAATTTAAATCCTTCGTAATGTTATTTAAACTTTTTATAGTGACCGACCGAAGGTTCAGTTTCGGCAAATTTCGGCAAAAACTCTAGTTTCGGCATCAGTTTTCGGCAGATTTTCTGCCGAAACCGAAACTCGACAAAAGATCTCATAAATAGTAAATTTAGTCTTAAGGCTCTGCAACCGGGCCCGAAAAGAAGAAGATGGAGAGATACGAAATTACGAATGTTAGAGGAGAGCGCTAACATTTACAGCGACAAAATCGATGCGAAAATTGCGAAAATGTTTAATAAAACACGACTCGTTTAAAATAGAGCAAAAATCTTGCGGGCATTATCTTAAACAGCATTTAAAGAAATACTGTGATTTTTTTCATACATGTAACTTGTAAAATAACTGAAACAAACGTGTTAATAATAATTTTTGGAGCATACTTTGCGATTTTTTTCTATCGGGAATTTTATATAATTTGGATTTGCAGGCAAAGTCTAGATATTATCTTCAAGAATAACATATATTTTTTTAAGAGCTTTAAAACCTACCGTGTTTGAGGGAAATATGTAATAAATCGGTACAGATCCGGGTTCCGGCTCTTAAGAATGCTGTGATTGTAAACGCAATGTAAATTAAAATACTCAATTAATGAGGTCTTTTCTTTATAATGTGCAGTAATAAGTATAATGTAAGTTTTGATTACTGACAATTTTTGTTCCAAGAAGTAGTTTTCATGTTTGATAATTTTTAGTAAAATCAAAAAAAAAATTCACATACTTGTTTTTTTATTGTTTTTTAATTATTGTTTTTTTTTTTTTTATTTCATTTAACACATGTTAACTGTTTGTATAAGTGTAAAAAATTAGCCAAATTTCAGAAAACAATAGATTTTTAACATGTCTAAAAAAGTTTCGGTTTCGGCCGAAAATTAGACAGCTACCGAAGATTCGGTTTCGGCAGAAAATCCAGTTTCGGTCGGACACTGTCTTTTTATTTTATGTTTTGTTATTTTTACAAAGAAGGTTGGGAAAAAATTATAATTTTTTTTTTTTTAATATAGATATATAGTACAGTGGTTTTATATAAATTACATATCGGTACACAAATTATTTAAAATTGCAATCTCACCAAAGAAGAAACTAGTTCTTGTGCTTGATGAGCGAGTTACACTAATTATAACAGAAGTAGAATAACATTATGCAATAGGTAAGTATAAAATGGGAACAATTGAAACTTCTGAATTATCTATAAGCGTAGGTGTACATACATGGGATACGGTTACATACTAAAATATTGTGCACTTTAGTGAAATTCGAAAAATCTAAATAAAATAGAGATGAATATAGATTGATGATACATAGAAAGAAAGAGAAAAACAGGTAATTATTAAGTTAATTATTCCCGATGAAGTGTAGCTTCAGTTTGAGTTTCAGTTTATTGATGTCTTTGGTTTTTTTTATTTCAATCGGAAGATTGTTGAAAAACTTTATTCCTAAATAGATATAATTGTTTTGCATTAGTTTGGTATTAAATTTTGGTATTTTGATGTTGTCTTCATATCTTTTTGATTGATGGGTTTCAAATTTTTTGATGATATTATCTTTGTAAATTTGGATAATTGCATTTTTCTTGAAGATATTCTCTACTCGAGGCACCGTGCAATCGGCGAAAAGCGTTTCTGTTGGATAAGTGGAGGGTTTCTTTAGGATTACTTTAATGATTAACTTCTGGATCACTTTGATCGGAGTTAGAATATTGTTGTATGACCCCCCCCCCCCCCCATCCAATAATTCCATATTGAATTGATGACTGGATTAGTGCATAGTATACTCTTTTTAGAGTGTTGAGTTTTAAAATATTTCTTAATCTTATGAATATATATATTTTTTTTTTTTTTCTGATACGCTTAACCAATTCGCAGATATGACTCTTCCACTTCATATGTTGTTCTATTATCACTCCGAGATATTTAATTTCTGATACTGATTTCAATGTTGAACAGCCTTGGATACATGTTATTTTATTACATTTGTTATCATGGATAATTATTTTGGTGTTGGGGATTGTTTTTAGTTTGCTGATTGAGAAGTGTATGCAGTATGTTTTGTTAGTATTCAATGAGAGAAGATTTGTGTCAAACCAATGTTTTAAGGTGTTCATGCTATTATTTGCTTGTTCGTTTGCTCTATTCCAGTCGATTCCATTCACTATGATAGCTGTGTCGTCGGCATATGATATTATGTCTGCGTTAAGTGGTAGTTTAAAAATATCGTTTACATAAATTATAAATAGTAGGGGGCCAAGGGCTGTGCCTTGAGGTATTCCGAAATTACTTGTTAGTGGTAGACTTAGGGAGTTGTTTATCTTGACTACTTGTTGTCGTTCAAATAAATAGCTTTTTATCCATTTTAGAGCTTTATCGTTTATCCCAACATAGTTTAATTTTTTAATAAGTTTTTCATGAGAAATACTATCGAAAGCTTTTTTAAGATCTATGAAGATTCCGAGGCATTTCAAAGATTTGTCGAGTGTGTTCTGAATAATGTTCGATAATTTAGCAATCGCATCTTGAGTACTTCTATTTTTCATAAATCCATATTGGTTGTCGTGAAATATGTTATTTTTGTTAATAAATGCAGTCAATCTTTTTTGATGATTTTTTCAAAGATTTTGGCAATGTTTGAAATCAGCGATATTGGACGATAATTTATCACTTCTTCTGGGTTACCAGATTTATGGATTGGAGTGATGATGGTTTGTTTATATATCGTTGGAAATATTCCGCTTTGAAGACTAATGTTGATTAAATGTGTTAATGGTTTTGAAATATGTTTTTTTGATAGTTTTCAGTGTTTCGACAGTAACTCCGTCGAAACCTGGTGCTGATCTTCCCTTCATGCTTGTAATGATTTGTTCGATTTCCTGGGCTGAAGTAAGGGGAAAAATGTCAATTTTGTTTAAGATATTGACGTTAATGCTCTGTTCGTCATTAGACGGTATTTTTTGTATTTGATTTGCAAGGTTTTTGCCTACATTTGCAAAAAAGTTGTTAAATATGTTAGCGGCAGCTGATGGATTTTCTTCGCATCGAATTTTGATATTGTTATATGTAATACTGTGTATTTCATTTTTTTTATGTTTTTTCTTATCTATGATTTCATTTATAACATGCCAGACTTTTTTTGCATCGTTCTCCGTTGCTTCTAGTTTTCGCCGAAAATAGTTTTCTTTTGTGTTTTTTATTAAATACGTAAGTAATAATATATTTTTTAAATAATTATCATCTCACAATAATTGCCAAAATTGCCTCTAAAATCATGAAAAATCGACTTCATTAATTTTAAACAAAAATAAATAAGCACCTATCCGTACTAGACATTTGCTATACCTTTTTATGAAAAAATAATTTTGGGGTTCCATGACAGTTGATCCGCCGACAATAGTGAACTCCAGTCCAAATTTTTTATTTTTTTTATGAATAACGACCTTCTAACTTAAATAACTGCATTTTTATTTGTATTTTTAGAGTTAGTTTTAATAGTTAAAATAATTATCAAAGTTTTAATTTTTCAAGATCCCCCTAAGACCACCGTATGTACGGTGAATCGTGTGACGTCATCACTCCTGAAAAATTACTATAGGATTGGGCAATCAGCTGATCAAGTGTCGCCATTTTGAATACCGTTATTCGAAGCATTCTCCCTAGAAGTAGCATTACTATTTTTTTGTGCGGTAGTTTTTCAATATTTTAAATAATAGAGATAAACTAAAGAGATACCTCTATTTTTGATACTGAATTATTTAGGCTTAAATATTGTTTCAATAAACACAACAACTAAATCTCTATAAACAGTATGAAATAACGAATAACATGAAATGTTGTTAATACTGATGGCTTATGTCATACCTACATAATCAAAGATTTCAATGACTGGTGACGCGTGCCGTCAGCACTAACCATTCAGTAATATCAACTTTACAGTGTGTTTTGACAGAGGTTTAAAATGCACTTTTTAATATTTTTTTAAGAACTCTACGTTTAATATTATGAAATAAAACTTATATATTCAGAATCAGCGTTTATTGGTCTATATGAACATATTTTTTTAAAGTCATAATATTTTTCACTGGAGTTCCTTATTGGCCCCCCGGCGTATTAGGGAAAATACGGTATTCCTAATTTCACATAAGTAAATGACCCGAAGGAATGTCGATGTCCAGAGAGGTTGTACCACCGAATAACAAATGTATAAAACACATTTTCATTCAAATGCATCAAGGAAAAACCTGCTTTTCTAAAGACTATGTGTACCAGCGCATTAACACGAACAAATTGATACTGTTTATAAATTCGTTTGATATTTATTAGATATTTTTGAAAAGAATTTTACGTTTGGAATTGGTACATAATGCACAAAAAAATATAATGTTGATAACTGATTTTAAAAAACTGAAAAGGTAAATTATTTTTAAAAAAAATACAATATAACTAATTAAAAAAAAACTGGAAATGTAAATAATTTTAAAAACATGTAATTTACTTTAATAAATGGTTAAGATCACCTTTAATGCGTGAAAGCCAAATAAATAATTAAAATAATAATGTATATCATATCGGGGGGCCAACTGTCGGGTTTTATTATAAAAAGGCCGCGCAGTCGTTCCTCTTTGGAAAAGTCGCCAAAAATCAATTTATCTCTGCAATTGTACTGGACACCCAGTTGGGGCGATTGAGTTCCAGTTTGTAAAAAAGTTGGGAGTGTTTTTGCAAATTTTAAAATGAGCATTGTTTTATTGACAGATGGTTATGGGCGGGCCGGGATGCTACGATTCCTGTGGGGCAGGAGTGTTCCCCACAATGAGCGTCAACGTCTCCATGAACATGACCATGCATGGGTATCCCCCTGACCAGATGTGTCCACAGGTATTTATTTTATACGCATCACTGTGGATTTAAGATTCTCGACGACAAAAGTTTGACATCTGTCCTGATGATGTGGATGGACACTGCAAGAGGCTAGCCAAAATGTTGGCGAAAGAAGAAACGCATTCGAGAAAGAAAAGGAAATCGCTTTGTTTTTCTTATCTCTTGAAAAGTCTGAATTATCAATTATTACAATATCTGCATTAGAAATAGAAAGACCAAGTAATAAATACCTGCCTACAAAAAAAAAACGTTTTCTTTCAATTTTCTATTTTTTTAAATCAAACAATATTCTCCCATCTGTTCGCGCACCCATGTATATGCGTGAAGTATTTAGAAATCATCTGATAAACATTGAGAAACAATCATGTTTCATTATTTATACCTAGTGCATTTGTGCACTGCACTGCCGAACGTCAATATAAGTCAGAAGTGTAAATTAGTACATCCTCTCACGAAGAATTCCCGCCAATTCGTTACCAAATCTTTACCAATTGACTAAACTCACTCTCATGGGAGAAAGAATTCGTGCACATTTTTTTATGCCCAGGCGTGACATGAAGTTATATTTCTATTGGGATCATCTCCAGATGCTGGAGTGCACGTGCCCGTGAAATAAGCAAGACAGGTATAGACCCATAAGGACGATTGACGTGTGAAAGCAGAGAAGATATATGGTGCCTGCGTGCATTAGCGGTGCAAATGACAAAACGTTAAACTTGCGTAATGTGGTCCCGAACCTTTGGAATGAAATAGTTATGTTCAACAAATTTAAGACTAATTAACAATGTTATGTTTTAACGCCATCGGTCGCCGGCGCGGCGCATCAAGATCAACCTCAGTATTGTTTCGCTTTCGGTTATGGTTTCGGGTATTGACAGCATTTTACGCTTTTCGCAAGTTTTGTTCTGTAAAAAATTTTATTTAAAAATGAGTGCTACTGAAAACTTTGCGATTAACGTCGATTTTATTTATTTATTTATTTATTATTAGTTTCAATAGCAAGGTTTGTAAATGTATGTATAATGTATAGTATAAGTATAGATTCTTTTTTTTTCACAGACCTCCTCACTAGGATTTCCTGTTCTGAGGTGGCCTGTAGTTTTTTTTAAATATTTGTATTTGGTTATGGATTTGAAACTTAGTGGAGCGTTTTAGTGAAACGGTTAACTAACTAACCATCACGCCGTTTCCCCGCAGGGGTAGGCAGAGAGGACGGACCGCCAAACAACTCGGTCTTGGCACACACTCCTTGCCTCGTTCACATTCATACATCGTCTCATACATGCTCTTCTATTATTCTGACTCTTGACATGGCCCGACTGAAGAATCTAAGGCTTAATGCTTTGTTAATGATGATCATCGAAAAAGTTTTCATATCTTCTATACCACACTTTAACAATCGTGTCATTGAAGTATTTTCACAAATGAAAGAGCGACGAATGGATTTTCTCTACAAGTGAACATTTTTACTAGGTATGTCACTCCCTTTAAATCACTTTATTTTCCCATGTTAATGTTATCTTTTTTTGTGAAATGCACTGCTCGCAAATTTTGTCACGGGCCGCCTCTGCTACCAAGGTACTGAAGCTCCTCCGAAAAAATCTAAGCGAATAATAGAAGTTATCAAAGTTCGACATGTGTGAAAGATTTGTACCCTTTCCAGATGCAGTGGGGTCAAAACCCTTCATCTTCGCCAATGAACGTCATGTACTCCCAAAACCAAGGAGTCATTAGCCCCGCCCCTTACCCAGGATCAGCCACCTACTCCTTCACAGCAGACTTCAGGACTCCAAATCAATCAGATCCTCTCATCACAGCCACATCCTCATTCAAACCCATACAGCTAAATCAGAAATGCCAACAGAACGTATCAAACTACAACATATTCTCACAGAAACAAGTCCAGCCGAATTTCGGAGCTCTGAACCCAAACTTGGTGCAAAAGCCACAAGGATTCGGTAGTCCAAACCATAGTCAGATCAAAACCAGATCAACAGCGAAGTTACAACTTTCAAATGAACACCAGCTGAACTGTGCCGGTGTTGGCCCGACTTACCAGATTTTAGGAAGTCAAAACCAGGGTCATCTGAATCCCCATTTGGGGTATCCTCAGCTGGGAAATCAACTGCAAAATGGGCATTCTTTGAATGGTGGGAAGGTACAGATTGGGTCTCTTAGTGGGTGTTCGGGATCTGAAGATGAACAAAAGCCGAATCTGTGCAGAATATGCGGGAAAACCTACGCAAGGCCGAGCACATTGAAGACGCATCTTAGGACGCACTCTGGGGAGAGGCCATATAGGTAATGTTTATTACATTTTATTTTATCTTTAAAACGTTTACACTTTTTGGGAAACTTCTATTTTTCCCTGGGAAACATTAATTGATTACGTTCTCCACGGCTAAACTTAGAATTGCTAATTTTAAAAGTGAATATTCCACCGGGTCTCCATTAAGGTATTCCATCGGGTCACCATTAAAATATAGGAACTGGGTTTTAAACGTTTTTTATCAAAAATGCGTTAAGTTAGTGTGTTAGAAAATCTCTAAGTTGGTTTTAAAGTTTTCAGATATGTTTCGCCCGAGATATCACCTTGTTTTTTTAACATACTGGGTAGAATTTACTTGACTGACTTTAACCATGTGATTCCTGACGTTATTTGGACTTAAATAATGTAAATGAAATTTTGGTCTCCGAAGACTTTTTTGGTATTTTTTTTTCAACTAAAAACATTAAAAAAATGTAGGGGTGAGGGGTTGGTCGGTTACTCGAGTGACCAATGACGATATGTGGAAGAATTTTTTTTTTTTAATTTTGAAGAAAAAAGATTTTGGAAAAAAATACATAGGTACGTAAAAAGTCACCGGAGACAATTTTTTTTTATTTTTTACTCCAAATAATGTCAGAAATTACTGGTTAAAGTACGTCCCTTAACACCCTCCACATGTTATATTTTTAATATGGATAAAAACAACGTGGCGTCTCATCTTGTAAATATTGTTCAAAAACAAATCACTTCCCTCAATCAATTTTGTTTAGTTCCGAAAAATGCATTATAAATTGTTGATAAATTTAAGAAATCGATGTATTGTGAACTACTCTAAACGTTTTATTTTTACATTTCAGATGTTCCGACTGCAATAAAAGCTTTTCCCAGGCAGCGAACCTCACCGCACACGTCAGGACTCACACTGGACAAAAACCATTTAGGTTGGTTCAAATCAATTAAACAACTATTATTAACCAATTTTTAATCTTTTTGTTCATTAACTCCCCACAGAATCTATTTGTCGACCTTCGAACTTCGACCTTTTTACAAGTTTCAACCCCAAAGTAATAGATCACAGCCCTTGAGATGATTTTTCACTAAACAGCATTACACTAATTATCCAATTATTTTTCCTGCAAATTGAAGTTAAACTAATTAAACTAAGTACTTAATACTCTATTTAGTGTTCAGTAGATTAATGAAGGATAATATATAATTTAAAAAATTATGATTAACTTTTTTACATTAACTCTAAACAGGAGGCCCTGAGGAAAAGAAAATCTCTCAGGGCCTGTGCCATTTTTGGAATATGCTGTGTATAGGGTCTTTTTAGGGAAAGGAAGGAGATGTGGATCTGGGAAGGAAAAAGGTATGAGAGGTGGATAGGAATCGGGGGGTCAATATGTCTAGAAGTGGTGGACCCATGAATCCATCCCTCCCACTGCGATGCAAGGTGATGAATGGAGAGTCATGCTGGAGAGGTCAAAAAATCTCCCTCAACTAGTCTCTCCCAATCCGGCCTGCCACGCAGTAGGTGGGCAGATGCATCCGTTACCAAGACCTAGACAAACCTCACCCCATGAACCCTGGCACCCCTGCTAAGTCATCAAACGTAGCGAACCACTTGGGGTGACCTATGGCAGGGGTGTTGGTTATCCAATAAATGGTTCCCGGAGCGGCGGTACCCATATCCACATCGATATGGTATATATATAAACGCTCATAAATGCAGCTTGTGAGCATGCTTCATTTGACCGTGCTCTTCAACGCCTTTTTTACGTTTTTTTTTCATTTTTAATTTTATCTATCATTGTTTTATCACAGTAGTTAGGGCAAGGATATTTTTAAATAATTTATATAAAACTGTCAAGGTTGCCTCTATAATCAAGAAAATAGTATTTTTTTAATTGCCTAAATTTTATTTAAATCACAAATAAATAAAATACCTCATCTTTTGATTAGATTTTTGCTATAAATTTTTATTAAAAATAAATTATTCAGTTAATTTTAGGGTGGTTATTTTGGTCTAAAATCCAAAATTAAGTTTCGTGTGAAAACTTCGCGCAGCCGGTCATTTTAAATTTTGGAAAAAATTGTATGTACCTTTTGTTTTCATCCAGACCAAAATCTTATGAATAAAAAATGTTTTTACAGCTGCCAGATCTGCCATAGAAGATTTAGCCAGAGTTCCAGTGTCACCACTCACATGAGAACACACTCAGGAGAACGTCCTTATAGGTAACTAAAACAAATTATTAAAATAGGCACTACTTACTTCTTGACTAGAAACTCGAGGATTTTTTGGACGCTTCTCTTGTTAGCACGAGAATGAATTGTTTTGTGTACATGATGTCCGAAAACTCGTAGTAAAAGCGGGAAACTGGAAAATATACTTCACATTTGCAGTCGATTTTGTGGGTGACAATCAATGTCAAAACTAAAATCGACTTCAAAAATCCTTTAATTCATTCTTTGCACTGGTGACCAGAATGATGATCAGAATATTCATTTCTTCCTCTGATGCTCTCTCCTATCGAAGGTTAGCATCAGGGTTATCTTCATCCTGCTGGCTACGGTCCTAAAAGACTGCACTCGTACGAGCCACGTAGGTTTTGATGTCCTTCCTGTGCTCTATCTTCCACCAGTTTTTCTTTTGAAACGCTGAGCACCCTAAATTTATAATAACTCTGTGGTATGTCGAAGGTAAAAATCCACAAACAGAGAGAATTCCTTTTAGATTACCAATTGGATATGCTGGTGCTCAACGAATACAATTTTCTCATAACCAATGGGTTCTTGAAGTTGGTGTGGATATCTAACGAATTTATTTATATTGTCTATTTTTTGTACTCATACGCTAGTATATAGAATATACAGACAAGAAGTTTTTTCCTTGATGCATTTGAATGAAAAAATATTTTATACTTTCGTTATTTTGTTATATTTTTGTTAGTCTGTGCACACATCTGTCGCGGTCCGTGTGTTTTCAGTGAGCTAGAGTGCTAAGATTGAAAAATACGACGTTAAGTATCGATATTGTTGTAGCTGAAAATGAATTTACTTTTTTTTTTATTTTAAACATTTTGTATGAAGATTTTCAGTATTCTACTGAAATGTGGATGCGCCACATCCACCTATATCTTGTAATGATGAAATTTTGAAAAAAACATCATTTTCAGCTACAGCTACATGCTACATCAAAAACGTCGTATTTTTCAATCTTAGCACTCTAGCTCACTGAAAATACACGGACCGCCACTGGCACACACTCCCTCAGGAAACATATACATATTTAGTGTAAGTGGATTTCCGTATTTTCCCTAAACCGACTGCAAATCGTATAAAAGTTTTTTACATCAGCTCCACACAGGAGGCCTTGAGGAAAATAATTCCCCTCACAGCCTATGCCTATGTAGAAAGGGTCATTTTAGGAAACAAAGGAGAGGAAGTTCTGGGTTCTGGGAAAGAAAATGTATGAGGGGTGGATAGGAATCTGGGGGTCAGCGTGTCCAGGAATAACCGACGTATAAAACCAACCCTCCCAGTGCGAGGCAAGGCAATGTTCCGAGAGAGTCGTTCTGGAGATATCAAAAAGCTTCCCTCAACCAGTCTCTTTCAATCCGGCCCGCCACGCAGTAGTTGGGCTGACTCAACCGGCGCCAAGTCCTAGACAAACCTCACCCCATGATTTTTCACTGAAACGGTGCTATACAAACCATCTTGTGCTAATAAATTTGCCTAACCACAGGCGCTGCCTAAATGGTGACAACAATATATGTAGATACAACCATTAAATGGCTTTGTTTATTGTCGTTAAATTGCCAATAAGAGTCATTTTTCAGATTTGAATGGTGCCTACCCGTTATCAGCTTTTTAATAATTTTTGATCAGCACTTTTTGACCGGAAATAATTGTATTTTTTTTTTATTTCAGATGCCGAGCATGTAAGAAAGCATTTTCCGATAGTTCCACCCTTACCAAGCACCTGAGAATCCACTCGGGAGAGAAGCCCTACCAATGTAAGCTGTGTTTTTTGAGGTAATTGATTACTTTACACTTGTCCCTTAAATATATATTTTAATATATAGTAGGACAGATTTAGGGGCGCGCTGTGCCATTGGATTGCATGCTTTTTTCACCTTACAATTAATTTTAAAACAATTTCCTTCGGGGCCCATATCATATTTGGCGAAAATGTGTGGAGGGTCTTTTTAGGGAGTAGAAGAAGAGGAGGAAGGAAAAGGGTATGAGGGATGGGTAGGAATCTGCGGTCAATGTATCCAGAAGCAAAGGACGTGTAAACCCATCCCTCCCACGGCGATGAATCGAGATAGTCCAGCTGGAGTGATATAAATGTCTCCCTCAACCAGTCTTTCCCGATCCAACCCACCATGCACTAAGTAGGCGAACGCATTTACCTGGACAAACCTCATTCCGTGAACCCGGGTTCCTCTGCTAAGTCACCAAACGTAGCGAACCACTTGGGGTGACCTATGACAGGGGTGTTGGTTATCCAATAAATGGTTTCCGGGGTGGCGGTACCCATACCTGCCTCCCAAATTGAGGACGAGAGTGAGAATATAATATTTTAAAAATGCATTTTATAATTTTTCCTTGTAATTGGTATTTTAGAGGTGTTTCTGTAGTGTCCAGCCCCGGATCTACGACTTTTTCAAACCAGGGCAGAAACTTGTAGTGGCGCCCTCTCTCGCGGGGGGGGGGGGGGAGGCTCAACTCAATAATTCGATTGAAAATATTAATGATTTGTTATACCTATTTGTTTAAAAAGCAATTCTTTTGTAAGTACCGGGTGGCTACCTCCTTCCTTCTTGTATTCATGATATAGTGTCAATTCATAATAATTATAATATACGTAAGATGATAATGATAATATCTTAATATATAAAACAAAGTCGGGTTAGTTACACTATTTATAACTCGAGATCGGCCTGACCGATTTTGATGATCTTTGATTTGTTGGATTTATCTCCGCTCCGGATAACAGAATAACTGTTAAAATATCGCAAAAATTCACTAAAAAGAAAGTTATGAAGAAAAACAATTTTTTCATAGATTTTATATGGAACGAATTCTCATATTTTGAAAGAACTGCAGCAATATTGTGATGGGTGTAATATTTAACTGTGCGTGAATTCCAAAAATTCTAAAACGTCAAATGTCAATGCGCAGATTGTTTTGCTTTTATTCTTAATCATATAATGCTGCCCCTCTTTCTTACACACTAAATGTCAACAGTCAAAAATGAGACAAACGGTGAACGTATGTCTCTGCACCCCTCCAAAGGAAAAATACAATAATAATAAATCTCTGAAATGAAACGCATTTTTTTACGTAAGCTCCACTCAGGACCTACGTCGTCTTAGGGGATGCTGTGTGGAGGGTCTTGATAAGAAAGGGTAGGATAGGAAGTTCTGGGAAGCAAAAAGGCATGAGGGGTGGATAGGAATCTGGAGGTTAGTGTATCCGGAGTGAATCCATCCCTCCAAATGCGGTGCAAGGCCATTGCCTTTACCGGAATTGACCTTTTACCTTGACCTTTCCGGCTGGACTCTTTCGACCCATTGGTCGAGAGAATCCGGCTGGAAAGGTCAAAAGGCCTCCCTCAACCAGTCTCTCTCGATCCGGCCCGCCACGCAGCAGGTGGGCAGACGCATCCGCCAAGACCAACCAAGACCCGCACAAAAGTTACCCCATGAACCCGGGCACCCCTGCTAAATCACCAAACGTAGCGAACCACTTGGTATGACCTATGGCAGAAGTGGTTATCCAATGGTTCCCGGGGCGGCGGCACCCGTACCAGCTTCCTTTCCTTTAAGTGGAAGAAAATCACAAAAAATATAAATCCGTACACAACGCCATCTCTGATACTGACAAAAACAAAACACGGACAGATGGGCATCGATAATTGCTTCATTGGTTAATTTTTAACTTAATAAAAAAACTTCATTTAATTCAACAATTATTGATTCTGAGGCGGTACGAAGTTCGTCGGGTCAGCTAGTTATATAATAAAAACTTAAAAATTTCATATCATCCAATTTAATGTAGATCTGAATGTAATGGAATCTTTCAGTTTAATTTTCATCCACTTACCGAACTACCGAAATAGGGCTTTTTAGACCATATTTTTTTACCTGCCCACGCTCTCACTGTGCCATCTCAACGGCCCCTAATTTTCTCTGGGTCTTCTACTGCCTCCCCTGAAAGTCTCAAACGCCCACAAGGGGGCGTTATCGCCCACGTGTTGAGAACCTGTGACGTACATTATGCACGCGTTCACCAACTGAGCGTTTTGAGATCAAATGTACATATAATCGATAGAAAAACGTGCGCTTTGTGAATCAAGTTTTTTTTTTAATTAAAATTATAAATTACTATTTTGGCGCCCCCTAAAACTGCCGGGACAAATCCCCCCCCCCCCCCCCAACTACATCTGGGGTTGAGAGTGTCCAAAGTGTTTCCGAACATGTTTAAGTAAGTCAGTCCCAAAATAATTATAATTTTTTTTTATATTTCTAGATTTTCCCAGTCTGGCAACCTTAACCGTCACATGCGCGTCCACGGCAATAATGCAGCGATGCTTGGATGACAGTATGGACACCCTTACGGACATTTGGCGGCCGTCTACTTTTAAACATGGAAAACAATATGGCGTTAGACCTGTAACAACTGAGTTCATTAACTTTCATCCTATGAGCGTAATCGCTAGTATATGGATGATTACACAAAAAAAAATAAGCAATGGCATGCCACGAAAGCGTGCCGACTGTCGCCGAGCGCCTAGAGTTAGAAAGAAAGGGGTGCCACCGGGCGTAGTGCGAATTTGTAGTACCTAGTGTATGAGCGAACGATGTTACCTACTCTACGGTGCAATTAAAAAATAATCATATTGAACATCAGCTTGAGAAGAAAAAGTTATGGAACCAACACAAAACATACATAAATATGTTTGCACATCTCAGCATTGTAATCTCTCGAACGGTGAACTTTGGATCTGAATTATGCACAGATTTTTCCAAGAGAATTATTTGTCAACTTAAATATTTTCATTTCGAAACATCACTCCCATCACGAGCTATGAAGCTTAGAAATTTCAATTTGACTTCCAACAAATAAGACAAGACGCTATACTGATTGTTCCTTATTTTCAAAATGTGTTTAATAAGGATAAAAAGTGCTGTTAATAAGGATAAAAAGTGCTGAAACTTACTAACTACTAGTTAAATACTTAAAAGCGAATTGGCTCTGAATGAACCTACCCCCCAAATTGGTACCAAAGGTTCGCTAGCTGCGGGCAGTGTGTGCACTTGTGCGGTAATCACTTTTTTTACCGCTGGAGGCGCTTGCCAGTGTCATGGCATTTTTATACAAAGGTGTTGCTGACAGCCATTTTTAGCTCTCTATGTCAGATGTGGCGTAAAGCTAGTCTTGAAAGAAACTTTTAATGTCTTGATGTCTCCTTTTCATGTCTTACTATTTTAAATAATAAATTACCAGTTCCTAACAATATTGTCATTTAGGCCTTGTGCGCACTAGCGGCTAGCCGCGTAGGCGGTCAACCGCTCGGCCAGCCGCATTTTCATTTTAGTATGAAATTTTTCGGCGGTTGGGTGCGTACGGATGTGAGCGGTTGCATACTAAAATAAAAACGCGGCTGGCCGCGCAGTTGACCGCCTACGCGGCTAGCCGCTAGTGCGCACAAGGCCTTACTCTTTGATTGCAAATACTTTTACCGAAAGTAAACATGAATAAATAATGTCTTTCGACAAGATTTTGATACTTTCACAATGTCAATCAATGTTGTTTTTTTTTTATCGGCATAAAAAAATGTTCTGTCGGTAACTGCAATACTAAATTATAGATAGACTTTTGAAAAATAAACTCAAATCCTTTTGGATTTCATCCTCTAGGAATGTACAAAGCTTTTTCTACAACTTCTGAATGTCATTTTTTTCTTTATAAAATTGATAAAAAACAAATCTTACTCGGTACAATAAAATTTACGTGAAATTTCTCGAAGCATTAAAATGTTTACAGTGTTTCAAAAATATTTAATCTTTGTATATAATCTACGAAGTCCTTTAAGATTTATAATGTTGAAAGGCAGCGGTGCAAATTTTACATTTTTAATTAAATGTTGCAATAACTCCAGATAAGCTTTAATGGAATATTACATTTTTATTTGATGTTTTCTACTAAAAAACGGTCTCAATAGAGAACTCCAGCCAATTTTTTTATTTTTTTTAATGAATAAAGACCTTCAAACTTAAATAACTGCATTTTTTTTTTTATTTTTATAGTTAGTTTTAATAGTTAAAATAATTGTCAAAGTTTTAATTTTTAAAGACTCCCAGAAACGCACCGTATCTATCTATGGTGGTCTAATTTTTTTACTTTTTAAGTTGTCATTTTGAATCAGTGATGTTATGTCGAGGTAAATTTCCCTAGATCTAGGGGAGAAAAATATTTTTTTGGGATAAGGGAAATCAGGACAAAATCTAGGGAAATTTCGAACTCTGGCAAAAATTTTATTACATATGACAGTATTACTGGTATTATTTATATATATACGTATATATATTTTTTGGAATTCCTATGAATCTTAATTATTTTTCATGTACTTACATGCCATGTTATTTTTAACACTGACAACTCAAAATGATATTAGGGAACGTACCCATACTACGTGACACGTTCGGGGGGGGGGGGGGGTCTTCAAAATACCACGCTTGGTACAAATGAGCGGCGGGTTGCTTATGATTTTTATTTTGCAAAGTGTTTTTTTTTTTAAATTTGGAATTCAGTTTCTAATTCAGTGGTGAGTGTATTCGTACTTTTAAATTATTACTTCACGTAGCAAAAAGTGTTTTATTTGGAAAATCACGGTATTATTAGTATATTTACCAAGTTCCGATATCTTTCCAATTAATTATCATATTAATTAACATATAACAGGATTAGTGTTACACAATCAGGTGGCTACGTAGGTAATTGCGTAAATGTGAAATTCTAGGGAAATTTCACTTCTAACTGTTGGCAACACTGTGAAGAACCCACAATAATCATGGCGGATAATGACTTTTAGGTGTGAGGTGTGTTTTTTATTCAAGATTAACTGCTTTTAATATAGAAAAACATTGGTAAAATGTCCACATTTCACCGCTATTGTTATTGTATTTAATCAAAGTGCAATATAAAAACAATAAATCATCTCTTTCATTGCAAATACATGTGACATCGTGTTTTGTGTCAGGTGTTACTTTGTCGGTACATTGTTTTATGTATAATACATACAAAAACACTGGTATTTATAATACACTGATCATGACGAGTGTTTAACAACTTGTATAAAAAGCCCTATACTAAAAACAATTTGAAAATACATAAGCAAATGTCAAAATAGGACATGACTTTAACCTCAAATAGACAAAATTTATTGCAGATTGTCCGCAAATATAGCCCTTTTCGTAAATTGTTGAGGGCCTAAATTATGTTTCAATAAACACAATAACTATTATTTATCTAAATCTCTATAAACAGTATGAAAATAAACCAAAAACACGAAATGTTGAATTGCATAGGTACCTGTGCACTTCAAGTCATTTCAAATGTCAATACAATACAATACACAGGTGACAGGTTAACTGTGACGTCACGGTTAACCATTTCAGTAATGCCAACTTAACGCTGTGTTTTCCGAAGAGGTTTAAAAATGCACTTTTTAATAATTTATTAAAAACTCTGCGTTTAATATTATGAAATAAAACTTATATATTCAGAATCAGCGTTTCTTGGTCTATATGAACATATTTTTTTAAAGCCATAATATTTTTCACTGGAGTTCCTTATTTGAAATGTTATTGACGGCGTACAATTTTAAAACAGATGACGTCACCATAGATGTCAATCTCTCCGAGAAAGCGTCAAATGACAGATGAATGTCAAATGACGCAAATGAAAGGATGCAAATGACGTCAAAGCCAAGCCGAAGCATTCCTGTTACTTTTTTTTAATAATTTTTCAAAATAGATTTGTATATAATATAATAACACCTATGAACATATTCAGAATCAACCCTTGTTGGACGATGTGAATAAGCCTATGCATCTTTAAATCATCATAATGTCTCCCGAGATTTATATTGTTAAAAATGTAGTGCATCGCTGTTTTAAATAATAATTCAATAAGGTTTAATGTTCCCTAATAATTAGTAATACACTTTCCTTCTAGATAAATAGCAGCCCCCCACAAGCACACTTCGGAGCGACCGAATCCCGCGCCACTTCAGGTCGCCGCGCAGAAAAGTAAAGACCGATAGTACCTAAGCAGCACAGTTCACTGAAGTGGCGCGGGACTCGGTCGCTCCGAAGCGTGCGTGTGGGAGTGCTAAGTATATATTTTCTTTGTGTTTTGTTTTAGAACCGACGCAAAATAATTTACTTTTAAAAATATTGTCGCCTCACAATACAGGGTAACCTCAACACATCGATAAAAGATGCCTAATATTTTATTAATATTTTTTATTTCCCAATATTTTTTTTTGTTCTGTTTGTAATCAAATACATTATGTCTAATAATTATAATTAAAACATTATATTATATAGTTTTGTAAGTAAATTGATAACCAAAGTGTATTTTTTATTTGGATTTGATCGATTGTTGTAAATATTAATTTTATATGTGTAACAACTTTAGTGTCTAGTCATACTATGCATTCGTGTCAATAATAAAATGTAATATTTTCATCAAATTTCTTTATTTAATTAACACAATAATTTATCCGCAGCAGCATCCAGATTTAACAAAAATATCGAAACAGTTCGTGGAGACCCTGTCCTGTTTACAAAAAGTTAAAACGTACTTTCAACCCCCCCTCCCCCCCTGGTTAGACCGCCACTGTTGTGAACGGATGGCAACTTAAAAAAAAATTAAAAAATTAAAAATATTTTTTTTAAATGCGGAGTCGCTACCAACAAAGTGCTAAAATGTTAGTCACAAATGTTTGTTGAAAAAGTATGTGTAATTTTTTTTAAAACCCCGAAAAGGAGCTAAAAAGGATCTAAATCCTAATTTAGGAGCAGGGAAGGCAGAGAAGACGGACCGCCAAACAATTCGGTCTTGGCACACACTCTTTGCCTCATTCACATTTATACATCAACTCATTCATAATCTTCTATTTTTCTGACTCTTGACATGGCCCGTCTCAAGTATCTGATTCACTTGATCGTGCCATGTCTTCCTCGGGCGTCCCCGACTTCTTCTACCATTCACATTTGCGTCATATATTCTTCATACATTTTCACATCTTTATTTCTTCATTAATTCGCTCTACATGCCCAAAACATCTGAGAGTCCCTTATCTTACTCATTACGCTTACATCAACCTTGGATTCTTTGCGGATCTCCACATTTCTCAAACGATCATACATGGTTTTACCACACATTCGCCTCGGGGATCTCATTTCAACAGCATTCAGTCTGCTTCCATCCTTCCTTTGCCAGTTCCATGCATCACTGCCATACATCAGGGTAGGTACTAAGACTCCATTGTGGACTGGTAGCTTCGCTTCTTTTGACAGTTTTTTATTAGCGCCAACTGCATTCAGTCCTCCAATAATGGAGTTACCTGCATTTACCCTTCTTTCAATATCTCTATCAGCCTTCCCATCTCTCGTAAACATACTACCCAGATACACAAACCCATCCATCTTCTACAAGTTTTCATCATTCACAACTATATTACACACTGTTTTCGTACTCTCTCTTTCAAACACCATGACTTAAGACTTACATTCATCATTAACTCATTCTTCATACATACTTCGTTCATCCTAGTCACGAGAGATTGTAGATCTTCCATACTGTTAGAAATCAGCACCGCATCATCAGCATACAATAGGCAACATACTTTCAGATTACTCAATTTTGCGCCCATTCCATGTACATATTGAATAACCATGGTGACATTGCGCAGCCTTGCTTAACACCTTTTATGATGTCAAATGTCAAACCACCCCGTAAAACCACCGTTCACCCTAACACACGCAACGCTTCCCTTGTATAGAGAGGCAATTTATGAGATTTTTATTCACTCCATACTTAGACAACACCTTCCATAACTTTTTCCTGTCTACTCGGTCGTATGCTTTTTGTAAATCTACAAAGGCGCAGAAAAGTTTCTGGTTTTTTGCCAGAAACTTCTCAGTGAGCATACCTACGCAAAGAGAAAATCTGCTCCATGCACCCCCTTTCACTCATAAAGGCACCTTGCACATTCCATATTTTATCCTTTGTTTCATTTCTTACCCTCTCAATCAATATTCTTCGGTACAGTTTGCCGACTGAACTTAGCAGGCTAATAGCCCTATGATTCCCACATTCCATACGTGACCCTTTAACTTTGTATAACGGCATGATCACAGCCCTTCTCCAATCTAAAGGCGTGTAACCCTCCTCTAAACACTGGTTAAAAAGTTTGCATGAACCATGTGAGAATAATATGGCTATCTCCTTTAAAGTATTCAGCAGCAATATTGTCAAACCAACAACCTTCCATTCTTTATGCATTTAATCGATTTTTTTTATTTCATCCATGCTGATTTTGATAACATTCACTCCGTCATCTGATTCGCCGCTGTAATCATTATTACCCGGGTTGCTTTCGAAGACTTCCTCAAAATACTTCATCCATCTCTCTTTTATTTCTTCCTCACTCGTCAACATTTTTCCATCTTTCGATTTTATCACTTTCAGACTTCCGTTCTCTGGACCACTCCGGGACCTTTTGACCTACTTCCAAAACGCCTATGTCATCTTTGGGGAAGCCGTGTGGAGGGTTTATAAGGGAAAGGAAGGAGAATAGAGTTCTGGGAAAGAAAAGGGTTTAAGGGGTGTGTAGGAATCTGGGGTTCAGTGTGGCCTGGTCATCCGCCTCCAAGACCTAGACAAACTTCACCCCATCAAACGGGCACCCCTGATAAACCACCAAACGTAGCAAACCACTTGGGGTGACCTATGGCAGAGGTGTTGGTTATCCAATAAAGGTTCCCGGGGCAGCGGTACCCATGCCCGCCTCCCAAATTGAGTGATAGATTATTTAAGTATCGCCCAGGTTAAAGACTACAATTCACCATTTAAACGTTTCTTAAAATGGCTTTAGCGTTTAGTGATCAGATCTAAATAGCCAGGTAGTCCAGCCTTTCTCTTCCTCTTTCTCATCTCCTTCCCTTCCCCATTACCTCCAGCCTCATACCTTTCCCAATTGGGGATGCCAAAACTTCATCGGCTCCATCTCAATCTTGAACGGTACTTAATCCAGGAGGATCGGGTAGTTAGTGCAAACAGTTTCAAAACAGTTTAATGTTTTCTTGGAAGTCTTTCATCATTTTTATTCCCTCTTCCTCTTCCAGGCGTTTCTTTCTTTCTTTCACTCCAACACTTACACTTTTCTTGCATCTCTTATATACTTCTTCCGCTCGAGCTATCTCTTCGCTAGTAGCACTATCAGCCTCTAAGAGACATAACCATGCTGTCTTCTTCTCTGAGACCAGTGCTTTAATCTCGTCACCCCACCATATGTCACCTTTCTTCCTGCCTTGCGTACTTATTCCACACTCGTCTCTAGCAGATTCACAAAGACTAGCCTTTACAAGGGCGGATCTAGCTTTGGCGCCAGGGGGGGGTCACATAGCGCCAGGGGGGAGTCACATAGTCGTGATCAAGTCACAAGAAGTTATAATTCAACTTTGATAATATTAGATACAAGTAAAAAGTAGGTAGGTAATTTTGTCCGGCGACAGTTGCGCGGACACCATAGCATATCTCTTCTGTATTTGAATATCTTTGCTCTTGACACTACCAAAAGTGGTCAGTTTCAACCTCAGCCCCTCCGAAAACTCTTTTGTCCTCGGTAACGGCTCTCAACCTAGAGTCAATTAAGTACTACAAAATCGATTAATGATCTTTCATTTCCTCTTTCCCATGTATATTGGTGGATACCTTTATGATCGAAGAAAGTATTCGATACAAACAGGTACCACTCTAAACATACTTCAAGTATTCTATTCCCATTGTCATTAGTTATTTTATCCCCAAACTTACCTAAGACTGATTCAAATCCGTCACGTCTAATTCCCACCCACCCATTCAAATCGCCCGCCATTATAATCCTTTGATTCAAATTTTGTAATCTCATTACATCGTTCACACCACTCCAAAAATCATCTTTCACTTCGTCGCTTTCAGAATTAAGAGGATTATAAACGCTAGAAATATTTCGAAACTCATGCCTGCAAAATTTTAAAATCGAGCGTCTTTTTGCACGAGGCTAGTAAGCGAAAAAGTGGTTTTTATTTATTTTGTGTATAATTTTATAAGAACGTAAAAAAGTTAGAACATGGAAAACCTCAAAAATAGTCTTAGCCATAAAGAGGTATTTTTAAAAAATTGTTTCTTGTATTACTTTATAGTTAAGTCATGAGAAAACTTCTTTTTTTTGTGGTTTACGCTTATTTTTTTTTTTTACGTAAATAATAATTTTATTGTAATTCCAATACATAGAAAAGCTAGTAAAAGCTTCGATTTATCCGTAGCATATTTTTTGATGTTCATACTGTAAGCCGATTCATCAAAAGATTCATCGAAAGATTAATCAAAATAGTATCTAAATAGGATTTCACGTATATATTCATCTTAACGAGAAATTCGAAAAATAAATAAACCGGTTCCTTCGAATTTGAGGATTCTTCCGAAGTTCTCAATACGAAAATAACCGATTCCTTAAGAAATAACTTTTGAATTCGTAATTTTTCTGTTATTTTTGTACATAATAGAGCTAAGAACTAAACCACTGTTTTTGGAGCTGACGACCTCATTTTGGAGCTAAATCTAGCTCTAAAGGATCAGAGCTGGCAACACTGACCCGCTTTGTTGCAAAATGTATGTTGCCAGTGTTTTGACGAAGCGAGAGGTAACTACTTGTACTTTGATTTTTATTTTGATAATAGCAAGAAAAGCAAGCAAAAATGTTGCCATTAGCTTTGATTTTGACGTTTCACAAGTTTTACGAGTTTATGTATGCACTTGCGAAGAAAGTCCGTCGTACTGCAGCGACATCCGGATATGCCGTAGTATTATTGTTTTATTATTAATAAACAAATCATAATCAAGCAGATTTACCGTTAACATATCGGCTTCGGCTCGCGCTACCGTCTCGAGCTAAATATCCATCGTTCACCGGCCATGGCAGACGATTCGGCGGATGCTCTCTCCGACACCAAATGCTGTAATTTTATATGCGGTGTAGTTGAAGGTATACATTTATTAACATACTTTAATTTTAAACTATACTACATACTTACTATAAACATCAAATTCCTCAGAGAGTTATTCATACATGCATTCTTGTTTTGGGTTATTTTCTGTCCTGTATCCAAGAATGTTTTATTTCCTTGTCGCCGATTGTTCTTTTCGTGCTTGTATTATGTTAGTAATAAATATATGCCTGCTTTTAATGCTTTATTTATATCTTTCAATTAAATAATAACAGCTTTGGCTTACAGAAAGCAAAATTAACATCTCGATAAATTCTCTTTTATTTATGAATGCTTTTAATTTTTATCAGGATTTTACGGAAGGCCATGGACAACAGAGCAGAGGAAAGATCTCTTTCAAAAGTAAGTTATTTTAACAAATAATCATTAATAAAATTACATTTTTCTCAGAGAAATGAGGATGCGTTCATAAACGTTTAAAATATAGGTAAATATGCAGTTAGTCCACCTCACGGATAATACGAAACGTTTGTGTTGTCGAAGTTTGATGCACGGATAATACGGAATGTTCCTTTTTTAGCTAATAGACAATCAAATATGACATTTGTCAGAAGTACCAATCTTATAAAATAAATTCTCTAAAATAAACTCGCTTTTCATCATACTTTTAAAAAACATCCCAGGTTTTAAATGGTTTGTTTGGCTACGCAGGGTTTGTCTAGCGGGTTTGTGTAATTATTTTAATACATTTCTTTCCATGTTCTACTGTTACAAATACTTGTCAATGATGCATTCACTTTGTTTTACGCAAAAATATTTTTCTATGATTGGCAGCATTGATGAAATGTTAAAATAAAAACGATGAATGAACATGGCGTTACCGTGCGAGTGAATTAATTTTAACAAAATTAAAAGGTTAGATGCATATTTTTTGCATGTTTTTGGTCTCCCCCGACATAAATACTCACTTTTCGTAATAATAAAGCTAAATATAACTGTTTGGATAAAAAGTTTTCCTTATTAACGAGTAAGCGGTTTAATGCATAAATAATAAAATATATTTTAGCCATGCGTGATATCATTATTTTCATAAAGTATTTAGTTCACAGGATTCAAACCATATTAGTTTCTTTGTGGCTCCTCATCATTTTTTCTAACCATTTTTTTCTATCCGTATATTCATGTGTTGAAACCTCAAAATCACTTTTTTCCTTATTCGTAATGCAAAAACACATTATTTCGGCTTTTTTTATTTATAAATATTATTTATGGATAACCTAATAATTTAACTGTCTAGCTTTTTATGTTAAATTCTTTACAAATTAGTACACATTGAGCACATGAAATGTCTTAACCTGCCTAGTGATTCCATATTTTTTATGGAATCATTATCGGGTCGTCCAGCCGAGTCTGTTGATCCTGAGAACTTCAACCAAGGTTCGTTATGAACATTGAAGCCCCCCAGGACCACAAACTCTGCCGTAGGGTAGCGCGGCAAGAGGTCATCGATAGTGTCGCTTAAATGTTTGAAGAGCTTGGACGTGTCTGATTCGCTAAGGTTCGGTGAGCGGTATAAACACGCGTAGAATCTTACCGTACTGGCAAGATTGACGCGTACCCACGTTACGTCGAATCTGGAATTTTCCAGATTCAACAGTCGCACACAGTTGACGTCAGCTCGATTATAGAGACAGACACCTCCTTTAGGTCTGAACTTGCTTGCGAGGGTGAAGCCCGGGCAGTCCAGATAGGAGGCGTCTACAGGCTCGGCTATCTGCGTTTCAGACAGGAATAGTAGTTTGGGGCATTGAGAAAAAAGGTGGTGGTGGACAGTGTTTAAATTGGTATGCAGGCCGCGAATGTTGGTGTAATTCACCAACATTTTTGGCCTGCGCCGGGGTCTCCTACTACTCACCGCTGTAATGCAGTTCATTTGTGTTGGTTGTGTTGTCATGATTTTATTGTTTGATTTTTTTTTTATGATAGGAAGTGGGGGGAGGGAGGTCTGGGAAGGATAAGGTATGAGGGGTGGGTAGGAAGCTGGGGATCAGAGTGTCCAAGAATGATGGAACGAATGAATCCAATCCACCCACTGCGGTGCAAGGCGATGGGTAGGGAGAGTCCGGCTGGAGAGGACGCCCAATGCGCCCCAAACGCTGCTGCTGGGTCCCGTCCGGTCACGAACCGGCACAACAGCAGCGGCGGGGTTTTTACACTCGTTGATGGGGCAGCCCACCCTCAGTCGTGGGCCTGAGGGTCGGGCCCCTGTACTACCGAGCGGCCCGGACAGCGGTAACCGGTTGTAAAGGGTCTCCCTCAACCAGCATCTCCCAATCCGGCCCGCCACGCAGAAGGTGGACCGACGCACCCACCATCAAAACCTAGACAAACATAACCCCAAGAACCCGGGCACCCCTAAGTCCCCAAACGTAGCGAACCACTTGGGGTGACCTGTGGCAGAGGTGTTGGTCATCCAATAAATGGTTCCCAGGGCGGCGGTACCCATACCCGCCTACCAAACTGGAATGTTCACATTTTAATATTGTAATTCATTGCCATAAATATTTCATTCCAGAATGAAGCGCTGGGGCATGGACTCGTACGTGTATGCCCCGAAAGATGACTACAAGCACCGGGCGTACTGGCGTGAGCTGTACACAGTGGAGGAGGCGGAACACCTGACTGGCCTGATCTCCGCAGCTAAGGCCCAGGGGGTAGCCTTCTACTACGCCCTGTCTCCGGGCCTTGATATCACCTACAGCAACCAGAAGGAGGTGGCCACCCTGAAGAGAAAGCTGGAGCAGGTGTCACAGTTTGGCTGCACCGCCTTTGCGCTGCTGTTTGATGATATCGAGCCGGAGATGAGCGAGGCTGATAAGGAGATTTTTCAGAGTTTTGCGCATGCACAGGTTGTTTACTTTATTTTGCTTGTGTGCATTACTGTATCAAAATATAACTAGCAGTGCGATTAGTACCGTATCAAAATATAGCTAGCAGTGCGATTATTCCTGTATAAAAATATAACTAGCAGTGCGATTAGTATTGTATCAATATATAACTAGCAGTGCGATTAGTACTGAATCAAAATATAACAAGCAGTGCGAATAGTGCTGTATCAAAATATAACTAGTAGTGTGATTAGTACTGTTTGGAGGTGTACGTTATGTACACGTCATGTTAGTTGTGTGTGTGGGAGGAAACACCACGGGAGTAATAAGAATGACACGTGTGCTTCAGAGCTAGTGCGTTTATTGACTGAGCATTTGTTAGTAAAAGCAGTATAATATATGAGGCAATGTTGAGGTGGGGGGTTACCGTGACGTAACCGCCACAACTGTATCAAAATATAACTAGCAGTGCGATTAGTACTGTATCAAAATATAACAAGCAGTGCGAATAGTACTGTATCAAAATATAACTAGCAGTGTGATTAGTACTGTATCAAAATATAACTAACAGTTGGGAATAACAGCAAGACGCCGTCAAAGCCCAAGGATATCGACCAAAATTTGCATAACCCCTCAGGCTAATTTGTTCACTTTTCGGAACAACTCATATAGGTTCCATAGAAATCATTGTGTCTCCCTTCCTATCATAGTGAGAAATATGATCTAAACTGAATTAGAAAGAGAAAACACCACGCTACGTATTTAAAGCTAAAAGTTTACCACAAAAGAATTAAAATGCAAGCGTTTATGAAACCAGTTAGAACTTCTAAATTATTAGGATCGTTTTTGATTTCTATTTTTTTGTCAGCATCGGCAATGTTGACAAATATATTCAAGTTAACAAAAATAGCGGCATTGGCATTTTTTCGAAATATCAATGCCCAATGAGTTAGATAAATAGTATATAGTATGTATTTAATCTTATGTTTTTTTTTTTTTTTTTACATTAACTCCACACAGGAGGCCCTGAGGAAAATAATTTCCCTCAGGGCCTATGTCATCTGGGATGCTGTGTGGAGGGTCTTTTTGAGGAGAGGAAGGAATGAACATTGGTCTTGAAGAGACCCATGTTGTAGGAAGGAGGAAACACAGAGGCCGGCAAATCATTCCACAGCCGAGCTGTTGAACATAAGAACGAGTCGAAGAAACGACCCGTTCTCATGTGACAAATGTCAACTGTGTACAAATGTTGGGCATGCGTTTGGCGTGTTTCCCGACTATGCACCGGTGCCGAAGGGATCAATGATGCTAGTTCCTCGGAGCATCTTCCATTGTAATACCGGTAGAACAAGGATAGCATTCCCACCCGACGCCTGTGCTCTAAAGATTGCAATCCGTCTGTTAAGATGGGAGAATCTATCAAACGGACCGCCCGTTTCTGCACAGAGTCGAGGGTATTTTTCAGGTATTTTGGAGCTCCAGACCAGAGGTGGCTGCCAAATTCAACCGTGGGGCGCACTTGCGATTTGTACAGGGTTAGCAGTTGTGTACTTTTAAAGTATCTGCGGGCCCTGTACAGTACGCCCAGTTTTTGGGAGGCTAACTTTACTCTGGCTTCGATGGAGCCCCCATACCTGAGCTGGTCACTTAGGGTTACACCAAGCAAATCAATGGAGGGCCTGTTCGGAAGATTGCTTCCGTTGAAAGAGACTAGATTTTCATTGCGATCCCTTTTAGACGTAATCAGACAAGATTGGGTCTTTGAAACATTAAATTCAACGAGATTATTTTTACCCCAAGAGAAAACACTTTCGAGGTAACCGTCCATTCTTTGCTTCAAAGCCTTACGAGCTGTTGGAGTTTGTGAGCCCTTTGGGGGCTTGTCAAACAAAAAGCAATCATGAACTGTACTGTCATCCGCGTAGCAGTGAATTGGTGCACATGACAAAAGGTCGTTGATGTGCAACAAAAACAGAGTTGGAGACAGAACCGATCCCTGCGGGACGCCAGCATTTATCGAGTGAGAGGAAGAGGTGAAACCATCGACTACCGTCTGAATCGACCTCTCCCTCAAGAAGTCGGCAATCCACGTACACAAGGATGCGGGAAGTCCGTAAGAATGCAGTTTGTTGACAAGTCCTCGGTGCCAAACCCGGTCAAAGGCCTTGGATATGTCCAGTGCAACCGTTTGGGTCTCACCAAAACGTTCCAGGCATCGCCCCCAAACATGCGTCACATACGCGAGAAGATCACCGCACGAGCGGTTCCGCCGGAATCCGTATTGACGGTCGTTAATAATTTTGTTCTTCTCGAGGTATGTGAGCAGTTTGTCGTTGATCACACGTTCCATCACCTTAGACAGAACTGATGTGATCGCTATGGGGCGGTAGTTGGCCGGGTCGGAGCGGTCACCCTTCTTTGGAATAGGATGGATAACCGCTTTTTTCCAACCAGAGGGCACAGAGCCAGTCTTCAGGGACAGTTTAAAAAGCTTCGTCAAAATTGGAGCTATTTCTGCAGCGCACCTTTGCAGTACCAGGGCAGGTATTCCGTCAGGCCCACTAGCTTTATTAACATCAAGCCCTCGTAAAACATGGAGTACTTCCCGATGCCGGATCCTCAGCTTTTTCATACGAAAACCGCAGTGAGGAACCGACGTCGGGACAGCACCTTGGTCATCGAGGGTTGAGTTATCCGCAAACATTTTACCTAGTAAGTTAGCCTTTTCGGTGGCGGTGTTTGCTAGTGAGCCGTCAGGTCTGGTAAGAGGTGGCAGACTGGATTTGCAGAAATTGCGACCTATTGAGCCCGCAAGCGACCAGAATTGCCTGCTGCCATGCGGGCATGCAGTCAGCTTTCTGCTGATCTGCTGGTCGTGCTCGAATTTTGACCTATTTATGATTCTCTTGGTTTCCTTTGCCATTTTGTTGTAAGCTGTTCTGTCTTCGGATGTTCTAGATGTGTTGTAGGCTCGGTAAGCCGCGTTTTTTCGTCGCACTGCTTCAGCGCATTGTCGACTGAACCACGGCTTTGAGCCTACACCAGTTTCCTTAACAGTAGATTGGACGAAGCCATCCATCGCGGATGTGATGACCTCACCAATTTCCTGGGCACATCTTGAGGGATCCGAAGTCCGAAAACAGACAGCTGACCACGGGAAAGCATTAAAATGTGCCCGCAGACCGAACCAATCTGCTGACCTATAGTGCCACACTTTTCTCTTCAGCCTCTCGTTTGGTGGTCTGAAGTTTACAGGGATTGATGTCGTCACCAGGCAGTGGTCGGACGATCCTAAAGGCGCTGTGACTTCAATACTGTAACCGTGTGGCACAGTAGTTAAAAAAAGGTCTAACAGATTGGAACGGTGAGTCTGGACATCAGGAACCCTTGTAGGCTCCTGAACCATTTGCTCCAATCTGTAGCAAAGGGCAAAGGATTCCGCTTGGCGTCCAGCCGAGTCTGTTGATCCTGAGAACTTCAACCAAGGTTCGTTATGAACATTGAAGTCCCCCAGGACCACAAACTCTGCCATAGGGTAGCGGGGCAAGAGGTCATCAATAGTGTCGCTTAAATGTTTGAAGAGCTCGGACGTGTCTGATTCGCTAAGGTTCGGTGAGCGGTATAAACACGCGCAGAATCTTACCGTACTGGCAAGATTGACGCGTACCCACATTACGTCGAATCTGGAGTTTTCCAGATTCAACAGTCGCACACAGTTGACGTCAGCTCGACTATAGAGACAGACACCTCCTTTAGGTCTGAACTTGCTTGCGAGGGTGAAGCCCGGGCAGTCCAGATAGGAGGCGTCTACAGGCTCGGCTATCTGCGTTTCAGACAGGAATAGTAGATTGGGGCGTTGAGAAAAAAGGTGGTGGTGGACGGAGTTTAAATTGGTATGCAGGCCGCGAATGTTGGTGTAATTCACCAACATTTTTGGCCTGCGCCGGGTTGTTGTTGGCCATTTAAAATTTATTTTGTTGTCTCCTCAGGTATCTGTGACCAACGAGGTCCAGCAGCACCTGGGCGGGGGGGCCGTGCGCTTCCTGCTGTGCCCCACGCAGTACTGCGGCACCCGAGCCGTCCCCTCCGTCTCCAGCTCCGAGTACCTCATTACCCTCGGGGCCAAGCTCTCCAAGGACATTGACATCATGTGGACAGGTAAGCTTACTAGCCTTATTCACTCGGGTCTACGTGACCAACCTGTGTAGGGGCACCATTCATTGCTTAACTAACACCAAGGTTACCCCAAGAAACAGAAAAATACTAAATATTTTGTACTTGCCATTTGAAGATACAAATGCTGTAATTTCTGGATGGAGTAACATTAGTCAACTGTGACACATTTAAGTATCTGGGCTCACTTATTCACAGAGACGGGGGGGATGTGCAGCGGATGTCAACCATGGAATAGATGTGGGATGAAATTTAGATCCGTAACAGGAATCTTGTATGACCCGAAAATGCATATAAAACAAAGGAAAGATATACCAGACTATTGTTAGACCCGCGATAATTTATGGCTCCAAATGCTGGACTTTGTACAATTCCTACTCTAGGCAACTCGAAACAGCAGAAATGCGAATGCTTAGATGGTTGGCATCTAAATATATATCACTAAAAGATTGCTTTAAAAGTTCACGAATTCATGATAGCTTGGGTGTCACGAACATAAACAGTTAACTGGAGGAACGACAGTTGAGATGGTATGGGCACATAAGACGGAGACCATCAGACCACACAGTGAAGCAGGCAATGTCTTTGGAACTTCAACAGTCATCCAGAGGAAGACCAAAGAACTAGGGATGCTGGGAGGGTCTTTTAACATAACCATACATATGCATTGAAATACTTATTTTTAATATGGTGTATAACTCTATTGATGCCCATTCCTCTCGGAATGCTACGGCTTATACGTGTCTGAAATCCTTGGAGTCATCACCACAACTTGTTCAAGATACCACAAGGCTGAACAGTTGTTCTAGCACAGCAGAGCAGGACAAGTGAGATGGAGCTATTCAGTAAAATTTCTAAAACATTTAATATATTTAATTACTCTTTAAATAACCTTCAAACTTTTTTGGATAGGTACCTATCTTCCCCAAGTGTTATGAATGTAAGAAATCTTTTAGTGTAAATGGATGATTAATCTGTCGTTGAATAATTAAAATTAACAATTTTTCAATTTTCAATTTGGTAGGCGGGTACCGCCACCCTGGGAACCATTTATTGGATGACCAACACCTCTGCCACAGGTCACCCCAAGTGGTTCGCTACGTTTGGTGACTTAGCAGGGGTGCCCGGGTTCTGTTGTCCAGGTCTTGATGGCGGGTGCGTCGGCCCACCTTCTGTGTGGCGGGCCGGATTGGGAGATGCTGGTTGAGGGAGACCCTTTACAACCGGTTACCGCTGTCCGGGCCGCTCAGTAGTACAGGGGCCCGACCCTCAGGCTCACGACTGAGGGTGGGCTGCCCCATCAACGAGTGTAAAAACCCCGCCGCTGCTGTTGTGCCGGTTCGTGACCGGAGAGGACCCAGCAGTAGCGTTTGGGGCGCATTGGGCGACCTCTCCAGCCGGACTCTCCCTACCCATCGCCTTGCACCGCAGTGGGTGGATTGGATTCATTCGTTCATCACTCTTAGACACTCTGATCCCCAGCTTCCTACCCACCCTTCATACCTTTTCCTTCCCAGACCTCCCTCCTCCCACACCCTATCAAAAAATAAAAAAAAATCATGACAACACAACCAACACAAATTAACTGCATTACAGCGGCGAGTAGTAGGAGAAAAATGGCCAAAAATGTTGGTGAATTTCACCAACATTCGCAGCCTGCATACCAATTTAAACTCTGTCCACCACCACCTTTTTTCTCAACGCCCCAACCTACTATTCCTGTCTGAAACGCAGATAGCCGAGCCTGTAGATGCCTCCTATCTGGACTGCCCGGGCTTCACCCTCGCAAGCAAGTTCAGACCTAAAGGAGGTGTCTGTCTCTATAATCGAGCTGACGTCAACTGTGTGCGACTGTTGAATCTGGAAAATTCCAGATTCAACGTAATGTGGGTACCCGTCAATCTTGCCAGTACGGTAAGATTCTACGCGTGTTTATACCGCTCACCGAACCTTAGCGAATCAGACACGTCCAAGCTCTTCAAACATTTAAGCGACACTATCGATGACCTCTTGCCCCGCTACCCTACGGCAGAGTTTGTGGTCCTGGGGGACTTCAATGTTCATAACGAACCTTGGTTAAAGTTCTCAGGATCAACAGACTCGGCTGGACACCAAGCGGAATCCTTTGCCCTTTGCTACGGATTGGAGCAAATGGTTCAGGAGCCTACAAGGGTTCCTGATGTCCAGACTCACCGTTCCAATCTGTTAGACCTATTTTTAACTACTGTGCCACACGGTTACAAGATTGAAGTTACTGCGCCTTTAGGATCGTCCGACCACTGCCTGGTGATGACATCAATCCCTGTAAACTTCAGACCACCAAACGAGAGGCTGAAGAGAAAAGTGTGGCACTATAGGTCAGCAGATTGGTTCAGTCTGCGGGCACATTTTAATGCTTTCCCGTGGTCAGCTGTCTGTTTTCGGACTTCGGATCCCTCAAGATGTGCCCAGGAAATTGGTGAAGTCATCACATCCGCGATGGATGGCTTCATACAATCTACTGTTAAGGAATCTGGTGTGGGCTCAAAGCCGTGGTTCAGTCGACAATGCGCTGAAGCAGTGTGACGAAAAAACGCGGCTTACCGAGCCTACAACACATCTAGAACATCCGAAGACAGAACAGCTTACAACAAAATGGCAAAGGAAACCAAGAGAATCATAAATAGGTCAATATTCGAGCACAACCAGCAGATCAGCAGAAAGCTGGCTGCATGCCCGCATGGAAGCAGGCAATTCTGGTCGCTTGCGGGCTCAATAGGTCGCAATTTCTGCAAATCCAGTCTGCCACCTCTTACCAGACCTGACGGCTCACTAGCAAACACCGCCACCGAAAAGGCTAACTTATTAGGTAAAATGTTTGCGGATAACTCAACCCTCGATGACCAAGGTGCTGTCCCGACCTTGGTTCCTCACTACGGTTTTCGTATGAAAAAGCTAAGGATCCGGCATCAGGAAGTACTCCATGTTTTACGAGGGCTTGATGTTAATAAAGCTAGTGGGCCTGACGGAATACCTGCCCTGGTACTGCAGAGGTGCGCTGCAGAAATAGCTCCAATTTTGACAAAGCTTTTTAAAATGTCCCTGAAGACTGGCTCTGTGCCCTCTGGTTGGAAAAAAGCGGTTATCCATCCCATTCCAAAGAAGGGCGACCGCTCCAACCCAGCCAACTACCGCCCCATAGCGATCACATCAGTTCTGTCTAAGGTGATGGAACGTGCGATCAACGACAAACTGCTCACATACCTCGAGAAGAACAAAATTATTAACGACCGTCAATACGGATTCCGGCGGAACCGCTCGTGCGGTGATCTTCTCGCGTATGTGACGCATGTTTGGAGGCGATGCCTGGAACGTTTCGGTGAGACCCAAACGGTTGCACTGGACATTTCCAAGGCCTTTGACCGGGTTTGGCACCGAGGACTTGTCAACAAACTGCCTTCTTACGGACTTCCCGCATCCTTGTGTACGTGGATTGCCGACTTTCTGAGGGAGAAGTCGATTCAGACGGTAGCCGATGGTTTCACCTCTTCCTCACACTCGATAAATGCTGGCGTCCCGCAGGGATCGGTTCTATCTCCGACTTTGTTTTTGTTGCACATCAACGACCTTTTATCATGTGCACCAATTCATTGTTACGCGGATGACAGTACAGTTCATGATAGCTTTTTGTTTGACAAGCCCCCAAAGGGTTCACAAACTCCAACAGCTCGTAGGGCTTTGAAGCAAAGAATGGACGGTTACCTCGAGAGTGTTTTCTCTTGGGGTAAAAATAATCTCGTCGAATTTAATGTTTCAAAGACCCAATCTTGTCTGATTACGTCTAAAAGGGAACGAAATGAAAATCTAGTATCTTTCAACGGAAGCAATCTTCCGAACAGGCCCTCTATTGATATGCTTGGTGTAACCCTGTTATGATAAAATATTTGTCAATATATCTCGCAGTTTATTTTATCATAGATTTAGGCAAGCAGGTACCTCATTTCAAGAGGTGATTAAATAATATTTTAAAAAATAATAAACTTCAACATAAATTTATTTTTTGAATTTTGGAAGTAAAATCATTCAATTATTTCTTTTTGAATAAGGTATAAAAATCGAAAAAATTTGCTTACAGCTCTTTTCTCAGTTGATAGCCCGTGGTAGTGGACTATTTACTAAAGTCAAACGTGATTCTTATTTTACGTGTTATTTCGTTTAATATTTTAAAAGAAAAATGATTGTTTATTTAACCGAAATGGTTTATTATTAAAAGGCCGCGACCAATATTAATCGTGGTGCCGATAAAGTGTTAATACACATTTCTGAGACCGAAATAACCGCAGAACTATTACCAAAGGATATTGTTTGTATTTATTTGCCGAGTATCAAGGCAATTCATTTAAAAATATGGAAGTTTATTAAATCACAAGGAGACCAGCCTGTCTAATGATGATGGAATTATAGCCTCGCCTGAATATACAAATATTCAATGGTTGGAGTGAAATTTTGAAGCAAAAACTGTTTTTCAGCCGACTACAGTTCAAGGTAATTTGTCAGACTCTACATCATGAGAAAAACCAGAGGCTCAAGATTTGTTACTTAGTTAGTTTAATTACTTGAATTTTGGGTCGATCCAAGGGAGGTGAGTTTAAGAACTATAAATATGTTTTAATGTTCCAATTATGTTTTAATAAATCTATTATTTCTTATTTCATATCAATACTGTCTGTTTTATTTAAAATTCTTCTATTTTAACCTTAAAGTTTGTATACCAAAGGCCCTGAGAGAGGATTATTGCTTTCCCATCTGCTAGCCTGGTTAATCAACCAGTGGCGCCCCTTTAAAAATAAAGCTGGCAGATGTTATTTCCCTTTAACAACATACCTTTTAATATTTTATTATACCTGTGATATGATATTTATGTGTTAACTTCCTTATGTACTAAGATCACGATGTATTCGCGTAACAATTTGACACACTCATATCTTTCTTAGTAACAATTTGGCGCCCAACGTGGGGCAAATTACAAATTACAAATTGTTTATTATTGCGGCCTTTTAATAATAAACCATTTCGGTTAAATAAACAATCATTTTTCTTTTAAAATATTAAACGAAATAACACGTAAAATAAGAATCACGTTTGACTTTAGTAAATAGTCCACCACCACGGGCTATCAACTGAGAAGAGAGCTGTAAGCAAATTTTTTAGATTTTTATACCTTATTCAAAAAGAAATAATTGAATGATTTTACTTCCAAAATTCAAAAAATAAATTTATGTTGAAGTTTATTATTTTATTAAATATTATTTAATCACCTCTTGAAATGAGGTACCTGCTTGCCTAAATCTATGATAAAATAAACTGCGAGATATATTGACAAATATTTTATCATAACAACCCTAAGTGACCAGCTCAGGTATGGGGGCTCCATCGAAGCCAGAGTAAAGTTAGCCTCCCAAAAACTGGGCGTACTGTACAGGGCCCGCAGATACTTTAATAGTACACAACTGCTAACCCTGTACAAATCACAAGTGCGCCCCACGGTTGAATTTGGCAGCCACCTCTGGTCTGGAGCTCCAAAATACCTGAAAAATACCCTCGACGGGCAGTCCGTTTGATAGATTCTCCCATCTTAACAGACGGATTGCAATCTTTAGAGCACAGGCGTCGGGTGGGAATGCTATCCTTGTTCTACCGGTATTACAATGGAAGATGCTCCGAGGAACTAGCATCATTGATCCCTTCGGCACCGGTGCATAGTCGGGAAACACGCCAAACGCGTGCCCAACATTTGTACACAGTTGACATTTGTCACATGAGAACAGGTTGTTTC
The DNA here is from genome assembly GCA_929108145.2 of Limnephilus rhombicus. NCBI lineage: Eukaryota > Metazoa > Arthropoda > Insecta > Trichoptera > Limnephilidae > Limnephilus > Limnephilus rhombicus. The sequence continues at coordinate 22,521,612 of OV815293.1, forward strand.
TTCGACTCGTTCTTGTGTTCAACAGCTCGGCTGTGGAATGATTTGCCGGCCTCTGTGTTTCCTCCTTCCTACAACATGGGTCTCTTCAAGACCAATGGTCATTCCTTCCTCTCCTCAAAAAGACCGTCCACACAGCATCCCAGATGACATAGGCCCTGAGGGAAATCATTTTCCTCAATGCCTCCTGTGTGGAGTTAATGAAAAAAAAAAAAATTGTATTATTTTGTTATTTTTTGCAGGACCTAAAGTGATATCAAAAGTACTGACAGCTGCCTGCATTGAAGAGATCACGCAGGTGTTAAGGAGGCCCCCTGTCATCTGGGACAATCTTCACGCCAATGATTATGACCAGAAGAGAATGTTCTTAGGTAAGATTTACATCACGACAATCTAAATTATTTCCCAAATACTTTGCACCTCCGCAAGGAAAGTGTCACAGTTCAAAAGAGTGAGTTTTTAATTACTCATAACTATTATATAACTTTTTTTAACTCAACTTCAATAGACATCTATGCAATTAAAAAGTTTAAAAACTTTCATACTATTCGAGTGAGACAGTTTTTTATTAGCTTCGACTGATCCGGATGTCAACGTATATACAAGGGGGGACCCAAAAGTAACGGAACTTTCTTTATAACTTTTTTATTTTTCAATATTTTTACACCAAAATTTGGTCGCCTTCAAAATGTTCACCATTACAGTGTATGCACTAGCAGTGGCGGCTCGTGACTTTTGGGTGTGCTAGGGTGCTAATATTAAAAAAAAATGGCATCATGGATGTTGTCGTATGCGAAAAATAAATTTTTTTTTTTTTTTCAAAAATCGGTGTTTTGTATGAATATTTTTCAGGAAATCGGTGCGGCACACCGCCAAACTGAAACTTTCTGAAATTTTTCCTACAAAAAACTGATTTAAAAAAAAAAAAAAAAAATTTTTCGGCTACACAACATAATGCCATTTTTTTAATATCAGCACTCTAGCACACCCAAAAGTCACGAGCCGCCACTGTGCACTAGTCCAACCTTTTTTTCCACTGTCCTTTATGGCCTCCAGCGATTTTGTTTCACTTCTTCAACAGTATGAAAACATTTCCTTTTCAAGTCCCTTTTCATCCTAGGGAGCAGAATGAAGTCACAGGGAGACAGGTCGGGTGAATACGGCGGGTGAACAGTCGGGATCATTCCATGCTTGCCTAAATACTGTTTCACAGACAACCCAGTGTGAGCTGGTGCGTTGTCGTGGTGGAAGAACCAGTCCCCCGTGCGCCAAAGATTCGACGATTTTCCTGTTGCTCTCTCACAACCTCTTTAGTGCCTCCATGTAGAACTGTCGGTTAACTGTTTGGCCTGGAGAAACAAACTCTGTGAGCACAACAACTCTGAAAAAAACCAATGAGCATCGTCTTGATGTTCGATTCCACCTGACTTTTTTCTGAAGAGGATAGACAGCACTCTTCCATTGGCTTGACTGTTGCTTGGTTTGGAAATCTTACCCATAATACCATGACTCACCAATAATAACCTTAGAAAAAAATCTGGGTCCTCTTCCAGCTGATTTTTCAATTTGTGGCAGGCTTGAAGGCGACACTCTCTTTGATCTTCAGAAACGAGACTTTCGCGTTTTCGCCGAAAGAATGCATGGACCCACAGTGACGCGCTTTCGCACACTAACCGAGAAAGAGTTTCCGTACAACAGCTGATCACACAAAACCCATTCCCCTTCCACTTCTCCCCTCTACCGCCCGAGTCCCGTTAGTTTTGGGATCCCCTTGTATATTTTATGCTTAAAATGTCTGAAGATACATAACCAGAGCATAACCGGTCCAATCCCGAATAAATAAGTGAATAAAGTTTTATTAAATAACATGTTTTCAAAAATATTTATTTGTTCATTGAAGAAATGCTGCCTGCGGTTTTTTCTTGTGTTTTTCCTTACTGATGTAATTCAAACGAACTTCACATTTTGTGTAAATTTGTTGTAACTGTTAATAAAAAGTGCTTTTCCTTTTTTAGGACCCTACACAGGACGATCCCCCGAACTGATTCCCTTACTACGAGGTGTCCTGTCCAATCCTAACTGTGAATACAATGCCAATACTGTACCCATTAGAACACTAGCTCACTGGGCCAACTGCAGTGTCGATGTTTCAACAAACAGTAAGTCAACAATTAGTTGTATTTTTTTATTAGTTGAATTACTTGGACTTCAACAGGACACTGCGGCCTCGGGAGACATACACAACTGTTGGGAGTACAACAAAACCCTAGAATAATAACCCCTTAGACTTTTGGCATATTCTAAGGTAAAATAAATTAGTAAAAAATTCACCAAGTTTCGTAAAAAAAAATTCCTATTGCGGTCGAAAATTTTGGTTTCATAGAGGTGCAAATCACAAATCTGACATTGAGCACATAAAAAATATATTTGTAATTTATTTTCTAGTTGACAGCGTTGCCGCCGATATTAAATTAGAAAAAGAAGGTGGAGGAGTCGAAGACGAAGGAGTTACAGTAAATAAACACGTCTATCATCATAGACAAGCCCTTAGGTAAGCTATCTATCTCACTTTCATAAATTTTCACCTTGTATTTTTTTCACTTATCTATTTAAATAATTTTAATTTTCCCTTTATTTTGCAGAAGTGCCGTTCTAGATTGGCTTCCAGAGTTCTCAATAGAAAAAGATGCCTCGGGACCTATAGTTAAACCCCAACCTGTGGTCAACAGTAAGTCTTTTTAAATTTGTCAAATGAAATATCTAATCAAATAATTACATTAAAAAATAATTCATATTTATTTGAAGGAGTCAAAATTTAAAAAAAATCTGACTAACCTTTTCTATTCAAAAGTTCATACCGCATTACGCTTATAAGCCACCAAAATCTTTTGAATAAAACATTTACAGCTTGGCAAAAAGCCAAACTTTCCAGTTGTGGCTAGATTTTGTGAATACACAATGTATGGATTAAAATAATTAGTTCCTCCTTTAGCTACCTGTAAAGTTATTTGTGCCAAGCTGTAGTAGCTGTAATTGATTGTTGATTATTGTGATTGATTTATTGTGAAGCTGACAAATATTGCTTGAAACAACACTTGACCGAATAAATTCATTTTTGAAACATATTTTAACAATGCACGCCAGTCTGAAAATTTTCTGCAATTATATTATTAAAATGGGATGGATTCTTAAAAAAATGTTAGCAAATAATCGTCGTATGTCACTTACTTACTGTTTGGTATAAGAAATTAGCTTCCAATTGCATCAAAGCACTTAAAACCTGGGTTTATTTCTATTACTTTTTCAGTTTGTCATTTTGCACTGAATTTCTGTAAATTATTTTCTTATTTGTAAACACTCATAAGGTGCACTAAAGTTCAACCATAAACAAAAGACTGCTTGCTATTATCGTCCGGAATGAAGTGCGGTGCGGGAAGGTGAGTGTGGTAAGCTACCAATGAATGTTAGCAAACTACTAATAAATCACGTCCTTACTGCATATTTACAGAGATTCCACCTTCATTTAATTGCAGTGTAACTATTTTGTGTGTAAATTAATACAAATGTTGCAGACACATTTATCTAGGGATATTTTATACTCATTATCAACTATTTTTGTAATTCTAGCATATTTCATAAATTTCCTGTTCATGTCTCCAAGAAATAAATCTATATATTGAAAATCTCGTGTCACGGTGTTTGTGGTCGTACTCCTCCGAAACGGGTTGACCAATATTTATTATTTTTTTTATATATATTTGGTAGGTATGAGAATAGGTCGTAAAGTAGATTTCATACCGCTACGTGATTAGGGTGTCCCTTTAAATAATTTATATGGCAGGATAACGTTTGCCGAGTCAGTTAATAAGCAATAAAATTATGCCTGAAATGTGCCTCCATATATAGTTATGCCTCCAGGCTTATAAGCGGTCAGTTTTGAGGGGTGCACTAACAAAAAAACACAGTTATTAAGTATGTAAATATGCAATAACCGTTCCCTAAAGATTACATAAGCCGTGAAAGCATAAATTAAAATTAGCAAACAATATCAAGCAATATATGTCAGCCGCAAGCTGGTGCTCCCATTATTCGTCTGGATGATGTGTGCGGGTGTGTATTAAAACGTCCAGTGGCCCCAGTTGCTATCCTGCCCATCATCCCCATGCTGAACACGTGCATGTCGCTGACGGCGCCCGTCACCACGGCCACGCAGTCCTCGGCCGTGCCCACTCTCAACACCACGCACCTACAAGCTCTGGCTGAAGTCTGCACCACGGTATGATACACGTCTATTACAATGTCCAGTTGCCATCTTGCCTAATATTTGCAAGCTGCACAGATTCATGTCGCTGAAGGTGCACGTCACCACGACCTCGGTCACAACAACTGGAGATGAAAAACCCACCCTGACTATGGCAAAATTGAGTGCTTATTTTGTATTTTAACAAGTTGTTCTACATTGAGACACAAAATGCAAGATATGCTGTCTTTAAAATGATTGGATGAAAGATTATTACATTATTAAACAGTATAGTATGATTAGTACATTTTATCGTTGTTGTGTTTACTGTATTGGGATAAATGTTATCAATTCCTTTTGTTTAAGATGCCAAAGCATGTTTCACCTGAATACATTTAAAAATAATGTCGCCTATTTTAGCCCTCTGACTCAAATGTCTCTACTATATAAAAAGATAGACAATAAAAATGAAGTAGACATTTTCATTGATAATTTATTCAATTTCAGAAAAAATTTACATATAATTTTTTTAAATAAAGACCAACATTCCCAGGCTAGGAATAATCTGACAATATTTGAAAATCTCCTACCACCACCATGGTAAGCAGAAAATGTTGCTTGTGTCGTGATGGAGGACTTAGCCAGCCAGGAATCGAACACGCAACGCCTTGGTTGAACCCAAACGCGATGCCAACTCAGTCACTGACCGGTGGCTGCTATTGCTCAAAAATATGTAACCACATATTGTTATTGGGAATTTCATAATGAATCTCTTGTGTCTCTTTTTTTATCTTGCTTCTCTTCGTATTATATATTTGTAATTTGAATCAATTTTTATATAATTTTGTTACTTTATGTGGATTTACCTATTATTGTAGGTTTTTGTAATTTTATATATCTACACATCTGTATAATAACTGGATTGTTCCGTAAGAACCTGTTATAAACATAAATTAAACAATATAAGTTGTTACAAAGCAATATAAAAACCTCCTTAGCCCCTAAAAAGTAAATTAGTTGTCACCTTCACAAATTTTAACTAATGTGTGCTACGTCGTGTATCTATACTTTCAGGTATCAGCAGTAGAGAACTTCAATCCCGTTGCCAATCCCATCATGAACTCCTTAGTATCTGCCTCCAAAGTCGTCACCAACGAATCTATCCCCAACCCGATCCAGCAACTAGTCACCTCCAACATCCTCATGCCCGCGGAAATACTCGTCTCCACAATACCCGTCCCAATCATGGGAATGAAAGATTATCAAGATGCTCTCAACAACACTGACAACAATATTGACGCTTCAAAAATGAACTTCACTTCAGATATGCTTGAAGTTACTTCCAACGATCAAGGTTCCGAAAATTCTAGCGTTTCGAACATGCCTAACATAACCGTCATGTCAAATAACCAAAATCAATCAATGTGTACTGTATCAGACTGTTTGGAAGTGAGGGTTTCACATATGGAAGAAAAGGATAAAGTTGTTTTGTCTAATTCTGGAGACATGGGAAATTCGGTTATTGACGGAGTCAAGGTTTTGGTCAATGACGAAGACAGCACGGCAGATATTATTGTGGACGATTGTGATGAAAGATTAGAGAATAAAGAGATCCAGAATGGAGCCATGAGTGTGGGAGGTATGTATTATTAAATAAATATAACCACAAACCAAGTAAGGGGGCATGCATTAATTATGTGAACTCAAAAGGAGGGGAGTAAAGCAAAATCTCATGTTACTCGAAAAGAATACACGGCCCAAATTTTACTCACGAAGGGGGGGGGGTCTAGATTGGAAGAAAAACTGCTCACGTAATTAATGTATACCCCCTAATACTGAAATAAATCTAATACATACTAATTTCGGTTGTGGGTCTGTCTGTGAGTGATTTCTCACCGATTGTATCAATTCAATGAAGTATTTATTACCTACCTATATTTTAGTATTTTAACAGAAAATTCATTTTAATGGTCATTTTTAAAAATTGGAACTGATGATTCAAGATTTCAGACAACTGATAAAGTACCTACCTAAATATAATATTTTTTACCAGAAAATTATTTTAATTCCATATTTGAAATATGTATTTCTTTGGTTTAAATTTCTTAAGGCAGAAACATACTTGCGTGACATGGCGTATCGTGATGCGCCAGAAGCACATTGGTTTTATACATTTATAATGGTTAGAGACATGTTTGTAGGTCGTGGCGTGTCGACAAGCCACGACGATGATTGGTTAATTTGTAGTCACGACACACAAGTATGTTTCTGCCTTTAGGATTAATCTTAACAAGTGAAATCAGACTTCGTGGTTTTGAAGGGTCTGAACTCTTTAGCTAACATGAGTCTGAGCTTATCAATTTGCTTGTGCTAGGAGGCCAGTAATTTGCTTGATCGGGTTTTGTGTTGCCTTTGCTCTAAAAAATGCTAGTTCAGTGCACATATATTTAGACATTTATTTATCGTTAATTTTTATGAGAGTTACAAAACTCTTCCAGTCTAAAAATTAGAAAAATTATTACAATCACCTCCGTACCCATTGACAACAAGGAGACGAAAAATACAATGTTAACCTTTTCAAAGTGATCTATTCCAACACGTGGCATGTTTTGCCACAATGTACGTGTTTTAGTGAAACATGGATCATGTATGTGTATGCAGTGGTTTCTGGCCTTTTTTTGACCAGGGACCACTACGACATTTATTTGTTCTCACAGGGACCACAAGGTACAATAATGATAACCTGTTAATCTCGTAATTAAATGCGTCCTTGCAATTACTATCATTTTGCAATTCAATGTGCTCTTCTGGGACTTCTTCAGCTACCTCTCCATCATTAATACCAAAAGGGGTTACAAATCAGCTTTTGGATACCTTTCGATTCGGTTTTGTAGTAAATGAATAAATGTTTCGTGGACCACATTTTAGATCTCGCGGACCACCTGTAGTCCACGGACCACCGGTTGGGAACCACTGGTGTACGGGGACAGTCACCAACATCCACATAGTTGAGGTTATAGTACAATAGTACTCAGAAGTAGTAGATGTGTTCAACTGCACCGAATATAGTTATAAGAAGGCTATAATATCATACCTCAATGACAATAATTAATGCTAGGTATAATAGTGTTCGTCTGCACGGCGTCTATATTATACTCTAATATAGATTCCAAACTGCTTGCTTCATTTATATTAACTATCAGACAGACTAGTTAAGTGATAGCTAATAATGTATAATTTTTTTTTTTTCTCCAAAATTATTATTTTTAAACCAAAGATTTATTATTGATTCTCTAACTGGCAGCCCTGAAAAGCTGAACTAATTAGCAGTACCTGTAGTCATTTTAAACTTCAGTCATTTCAACTGAAGGTAACAATAATATCATTACTAAGTTAGTCCATTTTAGCCAATTCCTAGAATCCAACAATACGAACAAATAAAAGTAAAGTAGGTATATTATACTTGATGTTGAGAATTTTTCTAAGAATTCACCTTTATTTACTTATGTTTATTCTGCATAAAAATGTGTATTTTGTATGAGCTCATATTCATTTTTGTTTGTTATAATCATAACCTATGTATAACCACTATTTATACCACTGTCTATCATGTATCACAGGATGTAATAGCCATTTATGGCGTTGAAATAAATAAATAAAATAATGAATATGTGGTGTTTGTTCAGAGTCTCCTTGCACAATGAGTCCGCCCCACACCGACACAGACATGGAATGCACCCCTGAGAATGAAACAGCCGCCGCTATCATCAGCAGCCTAAAGAACTCCCTCAAGGTGGACGCCGTTTCTCCCACCTTGGAGAGCCCTAGTAATGATATTGACGTAGTTATGACTGACACAAATGAGGTTCGTAAAGGCTATTTATTATAAAATTTCACTGTACTTTAACTTCCACGCTAGTCACTGAACAATTTATTTTGATATATTGGAAATTACTTTTATGTAGAAGATTTTAAATGCAATCTTAAACAAATTACATAAATTCTTTCAGAATGGATCTATGCAAGTAGAACACTCCGGTGGAGAAATTGTGATGGAAAATAATGATTCTGGTGATAGGTAAGTTACTTTGTTTGTTTTTGTTCAACGGTGTAAGAATTTCTTCCCGCAGCTGGCCTGCTTGCTTCAGACTGACTTGCGCTTTGATTGGGCCCAGTCGTCAGAGGTTAGGAGGCGATAAGCATTCAACTGCACTGTGCAGTTAGGTGAAATCCTTGGCTGCCTCGGAGGAGGTGTAGGCCAATTAAATATAATTTTGAAATAAATTCATAACGCCAGAGTATATATAGAAACCATCACGTGCATCCACACATCAAATCACCAAAGTTTCATCGCAATCAATCGATTGTTTTAGGAATGCATTAGACTAATAAAAAAACATTAATTTTTATATGATTAAGGGTCGTCCATTAATCACGTGATGTTTTTTAGCAACTTTTTAACCCCCCCCCCCGTGGTGATATGCGGTGAGGTTTTGGACTAACCCCCCCCCCCCCCCCCCCCCCCAAATCACGTATATTTTTTTTAGTACCAAGTATTTTGAGATTTTCAGAATATTATCACGAAAAATAAATACACGTGATATCTCATACACCCCCCACCCCCCCCGGTGATATTTCGTGATTTTTTCCGAACCTCCCCCTTTCGAGCCTCACGTGATTAATGGACGATCCCTTACATGTTACATGAACCAACAAAGTTTCTGCATAAAATTCATATAATATACAGAAAAACATGATGATTAACCCTAGAAAATGAGAAAATAACAAACAGCAGGTTTCGTAATTAATAATTTGATATATGTACGTTGTTTCTTTTTCAGCTATACAGAAGACTCTTTGAATATGGATGATTTGATGTTGCTCTGTGATCTCTTTTATCTTCCGTTTGAGCACGGGAGCCAGGGACTGAAGCTGCTGCAGGAGTTCAACTGGCTCAAGTGCAATGCCCCCGTACTGCTGGCTTCCCCCACCAAGGATATCAAGAACTGCGGAGTTAACAAGTCTGAGGTTGGTATTCACACCATTAACATTTAGGACCTTCGCTCACGGAGAAACTGAAAACTGGTTTGCAACTCAATTCACGGTGCAACTCAACTTTACGATCAACCTGGCAACTGAAACGCGGCGACTAGCACTGCGAGTCGCCGCGTCGTCCTTGACAACTGGTCTTTACAAATTGCCTGTTTGCGGACCGCCAATGAAATTTGCAAGTTCCTTTCCTGTGGATAGCGATTGAGTTTCCATTGGTTTTTTTTTCAGTGGCCTCATGAGTGGATGGACTTAAGCGTGACAAATGACTCAAGTGAAAAATTTGTGATTTTATTCTAAAAGTAATTTACTTGGTTTAGCAATTTTTCTCTTTAACCACTCGAGCGATGGAGATTTCCGGATGTGCGGTTTTCGATTCGGTCATTCGATTTAATTAATATCTTGCCTCCAAATGTTACTAAGGAAACATATGAACCATTTACTGCATTTTAAAGCCAATGAATCTGCCCGGATTTCACCATTTACCCAGATTTAATTAATATCTTGCCTCCAAATGTTACTAAGGAAACATATGAACCATTTACTGCATTTTAAAGCCAATGAATCTGCCCGGATTTCACCATTTACCCAGATTTAATTAATATCTTGCCTCCAAATGTTACTAAGGAAACATATGAACCATTTACTGCATTTTAAAGCCAATGAATCTGCCCGGATTTCACCATTTACCCAGATTTAATTAATATCTTGCCTCCAAATGTTACTAAGGAAACATATGAACCATTTACTGCATTTTAAAGCCAATGAATCTGCCCGGATTTCACCATTTACCCAGATTTAATTAATATCTTGCCTCCAAATGTTACTAAGGAAACATATGAACCATTTACTGCATTTTAAAGCCAATGAATCTGCCCGGATTTCACCATTTACCCAGATTTTTAGGTTTATAAAAAAAATTATAAATAGTGAAATTTACAATTTATTTTATTTTGTAAAAATCACCTGCCTTATTTTGGTTAGCTATCGCTGGAGTGGTTATCTTACAAACGTTGTATTTTCTCATTTTTATAGAAAACTAAACTTCTGAAGCGAGTTTCAACATAATTAATAAACATGCCTGTGATTTTCAGTCGCAAGAGTGGCACTTTCGCGCCCGTCACTTTGCCACCCTGTGCGGCCACGTCACACGACTGTCACGCCGCCTCGGTCTTTGCCGGAACAAGGAGCTGTCGCACGACCTTTGCGGTTACGTGTGGGACCTCCGCGCCGTGGTGGGCCTTCTCAACTCTTACGTACAGTGGCTCGGTAAGTCACTAATATTGTTATCAACTTACATTAAACACTTAAATCCTGTTCAAGTGTAAATGATTGCATTAAACAATTTTTCCATTCTCAAAAAACCTACCCAAATTTCATTACAACATTAATTATTATTGTCTAAGCCCAAAAGTTCACCTCAAATAGGATGTTGAATTTAAAACAAAATTGCGCATCTATCTTTAAAATCTAAAATTATAGATAAACTTTAAAAACATCTCATATCCTGTTCTTTCATCTCTAAACTTTTTTTTTCACATTACATGTTTTCTGGATTGTGTTTTTAGAGTTTGACAATGTAAGCCAGATAATATATGTGCCATCTACTATTACTGTGGTTTTTACTATTATTATAGGTATATAATATATAATTTACTCTTTTGGGATACTGATTGATACTTTTTTCTTCCAGCACTTGCTAAATTCCCACCAAATATTGCCAACTTCACTCAAGGCAGCTACACATGTAAGTACAGACCCATTGATTAATTTAAACCTAGCAATATTTTAGTTGCCACCGGCAGAATCACTGGATACTCGACACCTACTGATCACATCGGATCAGAAATTACACAATGATGTCTAGTAGAAAGTTACATAACCAAAGGACCTTTCCTAATTAATAATCATATCAATCATGCAGCGTAAACACCCTTTTAATTATTCAACTTAAAAACAATATATAGTCGTCAGTGGTATGCAGTCCACAAGAGCTGAAAGGCTGTGCGTACTGCCAGAAAAATGAACCATAGAAATAAATTATAATACAAAATGGACAAATTTTTTATCAAAATAATTTTTTTATTAACCACTCTGACCCATAAGCTTGTTTACACGACAATGTAACATTTCTAGACATTCGTATGACATATGAGGCTTAATGAATGAATTTGGTAAGAACTTCCACGCTTATTTATTTAATTGGCCACAATCACTGGAAGATGGTGATAAAATGGCCATTTTCAAATATTCTACACAGCCTTCCTTTGGTCATAGAGCAATGCATGCCACTGGTGCGTGCCTTGAGGTGATTTTTCACAAAATGGTGCAATACTTAATTATTCAATTATTATTAGCCGGGAGTCAGCTTGCGGGTATCATCAACTGGGCCGGGGAATGAATGGAGCGAATGGAGCATTCACTTACCTGTCTGTCCTTCTTGTCCGTCCGTCCTTGGTCGGTCTTGTGCATGCAGGCACAACAGCAATTATCTACCTAGAAATATGGCAAAAGAAGCATCCTTGACTTTTGATTCCAGGGTTCTCCAAGGGCTGGAAGGAGGCCTTCATGTCAGGAGACCAGGAGCCGTGGGTATTCCGCGGGGGGCTGACGGCCGACCTGCAGCGCCTGCTCCCTATAGACAACGGCAATGACCTGCTCACATACAAGCTGCCTGCCTCACCCACCTCACAATTGTGCACCATTCGGCCGTATGCGGACGGCGATAAGGACCAAGTGAGTTTTTTTTTTTTTAAATTTAAATGCATTAGTATAAATCCCTTGACTTTATTTTCTCTTCTGTCAAGAAAATAATCTGTAGTCCATTACCTCTGTTCATTTCATCTGTAGTCTATTACTGTTGAATGTATAAACATAACCCATCCCATCCAAAATTATTTTGACTGAAACTGACCACAGCAACGAAATTAATTCTGGTCCTAACTCACCCTGCTTTATTGTTAATGATTTTACCCTACTAAAAAAAACTGTAAGATATCAATGAACACTACTTTTTTACGTAAAAATAAACATGCTTTCCGGTGCCCTAAATTATGGCGGCTCGGACAGCATGGGTTAATGAAGTCACCCTTATGCTTAATATATTCCCACAATACTAATAATAATGGCTGTTGCAATGCACTACCGAGCACCAAAAAACGTCAAAAGTGTAAATTCGTAACATTCATTCACTAAGAATTCCCGCCAATTCGATATAATATCCTTACCATTTAACTTTCGTACAGACTCTGGCCATACTCGTATCGGCCCATACGAAAAAGCACTGCGTGCATCTTCCGTTATGCCGAGACGTGACGTCACTTGAAGTGATATTTCTAGTGGGGCTGTCTCCAGAGGCTTGGAACGGTGAAATGAGCAAGACATGAGTGAAGCTATATGACACGCGCGTGCACTGGCGACGCATGCGCAGAGGCATTCTGATTTATGACAAAACCTTTAACAGGCGTGATATGTTACCGAACGTTTGGAATGACTTAGTTAGGAATAAGGAATTTACAACTAATTGGCAATGTTACGTATTAGCTCTACCAACGTACCGGGGCGGCGAAATCAAGCATTTGGCAGATCACTGCTCACTATTGACACCTTTTTAATGGTTTTCGCTAGTTTTGCTCTGTAAAAAACTTATTTAAAAATGAGTGTTAATGAAAACATTGTGATTAACGTCGATTTATTCAAAAGTAACCGAATTTCATTTGAGAATAAATTGTTTTTGAAAAATAATGGCCCTCTAAAACTTTGCTGAATATGATACAAGTTTGTAAGGTTAAGGAAAATAACTCTGAACAGAGTTTTTAAAACAAAGTATTAAATATTCGAAAGCATCTTGGCTTTGTGAATGTGATTGTTTGAACACATTTTCTTTTGTTTTCTGTGAACAATTTTCGTGGGTGAAAGTGGTGTAAATGATAGCCTTCATTTTACTGAAAAATTTAATAAACATTCATAGTCCCAAGCACACATAAATAACGTATTGCAATTTAGTTTGTTAGATCGAGTTGATCGGTATACAATTACAACTTGATGTTGGTTTTCACGAATCTATGAATCAATCAATTATATTTTCCCGTATTAATGTTACCATTTTTGTGAAATGCACTGCTGGCAAATTTTGTCACGGGCCGCCTCTGCTGTTAAGTTGTTTTTGTCATTGTGGGCCTGCATGCGAAAAACAACCGCTCTCACGTTAAGTTTAACCTACGGTAAGGCTTATTTTGGCTCAAAAAGGACCGTGGATGAGAATTGTATGTAAAAATTCAGACTTTTTGTCTTTGGAACGTCGACATATGGGAATCAAACTACACAACCTGAGTGGCTCAGTGAAAAGTTTTGCAGTAAGCTCCTTGGCCCCTTTTTGCAAAATAAAAATCATAATATGAATGAACAAACCTGCTGGCTCTGTAGTAAATTGAGCGGTTAATTCTCTGGGCCTTTATGTAGGCATACCTCTTTGCTTCATCCACATTCATATTCATGTGAAAAATCCTTGAATGATGCTTAATTAATATTTATATGAATTTAAAACCCAAGGTGTTATAATAAATACCATCACTGATATAATTAAAAATAAGTTGTTGAACCAAACCCTGGGCCGTAGCCATTTTCGCTGAGACTCTGTGTTTTTGTTGTGCAATGCAAATATTTGTAAGATGGCTGCCTATTTAAATTATAAAATGTTAAATGTGGCAGGGTTTATTTTCATAAAAAGGAGCTCCTATACATGTTTTTGTAATGTATTTTTTTATTCTGATTGTGCTCCGTATGTCACAGAAGGTGCAGAGAGATGGAATGGATTATTCTGATGAATGTATTGTTTTGTTCTAGTTGTGCTCCATATGCCACAGAACTTGTAGAGATGGAATGGATTGTTCTGACCAATTCCCTCCTGAACTTCAAGCATTACCAGCCGACAGGTAAATTATATTTTTATTGACATAGAGGAAATTCTATTATTTAAGTAATATGCTTGAAATTCATTGAAAGTATTGTTTATACAAATACAGTGAAATTCTCTTAGAAAATCATCTAAGGAACCGAAATAAAATTAATTAAAAAAAACTTATTTACATATAAAATTTAGGGTACTGAAAAAACAAAACTTCTTACATGGGAACTTCTTAAGTTAGTTAAATGGGTTTCACTGTACCTACTCTGAACGTCTCTAAAATATAGTCTGTCAATTAAGAGAAAATATTAAAAATGGAACTACATACAAAATTTGTAGGCTGGCAACACCAATTTAACTGTAAAATATTCTTTCAAAGCGCAATGACACTGAAAATATAGAAGACTGTAAATCTTTTTTTTTTTAAATTCACTTTTATGCCTTTTTAATTTTTTTATAAAAATGTAGGTTACGCAACTTTACATTTTCACCATGAGTTATATTTTTAGTATTGCCATTTGAACAACAGTGGTGCCCTCCTATGTTTTTTTACTCTTATTTGACAAACTGTTGAAGTAAAGATTACAGCAGATCTGATTTTAATCCAGTTTTGTATTCTAGACTGGTAGCCCCCTACCTGTCCCTGTATCCTGAGCTGTGTATGGTGGTGGAGGAAGAGGCGGGCCCCTGCGGCAGCCCCCCTGTGAGGCTCTTGGGGTACGCCTGCGCAGCCCCCGACACCAAGGTGTTCTGCAGGAGGCAGGAGAGGGAGTGGACCCCTGCCATGATGGACAAGTATCCTAATCATGTTGTGCAGGTATACATTTTTGTTTGTTTTTATATTTCACACATTTGAAGATTTTCACTGTTAACCTGTAAACGGCCGGAGACGCTCATTTGCGCGCAGCTTTTGCGCATGCGCGAAAAAAATATTTCGAAATAAAAAAGTTTGTCTGCGATTTTGACCCTTCTATGTACAGAATTTGTATGGAAACAAGGTCAGAATCGCTTGCGCCAACATCATTGATGATATAGCCACTAGTTTCATTCATCTGACAATACCAGATTATTTTTAAATGATTTTTATCTGTGGAATCGAAATGTCATTTTTGGCGCAAATTGAAGCTGTCAATATTGACGCGTGTTCCTCGACTAAAACATCATAAAACCTATTAATTTACGTAATTAACGCAAGTAATATTGTTTTAGTGCATAGTTTATTGTTCTAGGAACGTATTTCAGTCAATGAAATATACGATAGCTCAAAATTAATCAACAAAACATTTCATTCAAAATTCAAAATCGTGTTTTGTTACGAAATTTCCGTATTTTTCCTGGAATTTGCGGGCCTTTGACAGGTTAATAAAGTTTCATTATTCTTTATGCATTCGTAAATTCATTATTGTCATGCTGGTACCGTATTGGTTAACACTATCAAAATATAAATGAAGAGGTCAACACTTAACGCTTTTGATGAAAATTTGCCTCAACAGTTGTGTGTAATTTTTTTTATTTTTATTACAGTAAAAAAGAAAATTACATTTTCACTAATTTAACTAGAAATAATTATACACATTAAACTAAACTAAATATAACAATACAGCGCTATTCTATGTCATTACTTTGTTTATCAAGAATAAACATTAATAATTTTTTTTTTAATTTACCCAGCTTTTTTTCTTTTTTAATGTTGTTTGGGATGCAATTATATAAGTTGCCCCCCTCGTAACCAATGGATTGTTTACCCATAGTTAGTGTGGATGGTGTTTAAATGTATGTTATTGTGTAAAGTGTTTGTGTTCTTGGGACGTTTTAATGAATTCTGTGTTTGTGTGAACGAGTTGTTGATACAGTAACTACATTATTATTCAACACAACGCAACGCACTCAACTGACTATAACATTTTGTTTTAGCAGTCTTTGTGCTCAAATAAATATAAAGTTGCAACAGTTTATGCAAGTGACAAAATAATTTTTAATGATCTTTTAGTTATGCACCTTTCTAATAGACGTCTTTTTGGATTTTCCTAACGATCCTAGTGGCAAGTAAAATATAGATATTGTCGTTATAAATAACTTTTTTTGTTATCTTTCAGGAGTGGAGCTCACACTTTGAGAGCGCCAAGCACACGGTCCCCGAGGAGGTGAGCCGCCACCATCCCGCTGTCATGAGCGTCAGTCTCCTTCCTCACTGCTGCGATCCCTCCGCACCCAAGCGCCTCGTCACCTGCCTGCTCGCTGCTCTCAGGGCTAACGGTTAGTTTCTCATAATCTCTAGTTCTTCTCTCTGGACTATGATCCTGTAGCATAGGTAGTGCTTAAATAATAAAATTTTATCATTCAATCTTTATATTCCAGGTTCCTTCGGTGTCCATGTGTGCATAAACTCCACCGACAACTATATGCACCAGTTCTACAGCAAGTTGGGCTTCGTGGAGCTGACGCAGGACACGACCAACAACAAGATCTATCTCGGCCGTAACTTTTAGCATACAATCACCTCCAAAGCGATTTGCGTCCAGAGGAAATCGTCCATCGTAAAATCTGCCAAGATGGCTACCAGAATAATGCTCAACACTATTCCGTTGCAGAACCTAGCCATTAAATGCAAAATCATGAAAATAATTCCGTCGGCTTTGACGTACGGTATCGATGATTTGACCAAAAAGACTAATGTTACTAAAGCTGTGCAAAAACGTAACGGTGGTTTTTTTAAATTTGGCTGGGGTAAAGGTAATCGTGTCTCCCCGAATTGTGATGCCACGAAGAAATCAGCGGAGAATTGTTCCCATTTAGTGAGTTCTCATAATGTAAATCTTAAAATATTTAATATACTTAACCGTGATAGGGAATTTCATCAAGAAATTCCCAAGAAGGGGAAAGATGAGAAGAAAAAATCTAAATCTATCTAATTATCATAATATTATGTATTAAAAATATCAATATATTTTTTCGTGTAAGCAGCATTTTTTTGTATTTTTGTAAGTTAAGTAAATGTATTCTTTACATTGTTTGAACATTAAACCTATTTATCATGAACTTTATATTATTTATAAATACAGCGATGCATTATTATTATTTTGCATTACCATTAACTTCATCAAATTATACCTACATTATGTAATTGATTATGATTGAAAACTCTGTAATTAGTCTCACTCATTGAAGTGAACGCATGGTTTATTTCTGTGTCCACATATAATAAATTATTTTATAAATAGTGTTGTACCATCTCCATGTCGATAATAAAAATTAAAATCAATTGGATCTTTAGGTGTGTAATTAATTATTGTTTTGTACCCCCTGCAGTTGGACCCCAGATCAGAAGATGAATCCTAGTTTCTAGTATCCTATCTCTACCACCCATAGATAATAGAATAAAGGAGGTGAGCCGTGTACAATGTAAAAGTGTCGCCAATGTCGTTCACCCATACTGCTGCAAATTGCATCTGCACACAGCGGGACCCTGCCTTGTTTTTCTACTAATGCACTAAATTCTTAACTTTCTTTGCGTAGTGGGGGTGGGGAGTTTGGTCCAAGCTCGCCGACAGTTGACACACTTGCATACCATTTATTCCTTTTTTATATTATCTTTGATTGATAACTTGATAATTGACACTGCTTTTGTTAAATGCCAACCTGAACTTTAGTATTAAGCATTCACTTTTATTTTCTATACAATCAATTTTTTTACAACCTATCTGTCTTATTTTTTAAACCTTTGGTACTAATACCATTACACATATTAATAATGCAATAATTATTTCAAATTACATGTTTATTGTGTAAATAATTTGTAAATTGATACATATATATATATATATATAAAATAATATGTAGTAACGTTTATAACAATATTAAGTGTGTTTAAAAATGATACCCTTAAGCTTATTTGAAAGTTAATTTCATTATTGCTATAATATTATTGATTTATTAACTGATTTTTTTTCTTGAGACGTGTAATCATTTGCTAGTGGTTTCAACACTTTTAAAATTGTTTTTCTTACAATTAAAAAATGTGGAAAAAATAAGTGGCATTTTGTTCTCTAAATTTATTACAGTTAAATGTATGTAACCCACAAAAATTCCTAATCAGCGAAAACATCATCCGTTTAGGAATTTTTTTATACTTTGGACGTACACAATGATGCAAATAATAAATTTTCTGTTTCATAGTTAAGATTAAAAAGTAATTATTCTATGCACAACTTTACTTAATTCTGCACAAAATCATCACTAGTTTACTGTAGCCATTGTTTTCATAATTCCGCCATAGTAATGTGTTCAGTTCATTGATTGCGTGACAACATTTCATTTATTTATCAGTATACCTTACCACCACTGTGATGTCATTTTGGCATGGTCCTTCAAATATAGCAATCTCATAAAACCCAGACTGCCAGAGTTCACCCATAACTCAAAAGTACATGTCAATTTTTCCTAAAAATATATTTTAAAGTAAAAGTTCCCAATTTAAAAAAAAAAATTATATTACCAACCTTACTAATAAACATTGTGAATATTTTATACAATGGATAAACAACAGTGTATGTAAAAACCTTATTATTAGAAACTGACGTTCAACAGCCATCAAATAGTTCCTGGAAATATATACATTGTTTATCCAGTCAAAGAGGATTGTTTATCTGTTGTATAAACTGTTAGTCCATCCGCTCATGGGGCAATTGAAAAAAAAACAGTTGGCAACTTAATCACTATCCACAGAAAAAGAACTTGCGAATTTCACTGGCGGTCCGCACACAGGCAACTTGTTAAAGACAAGTTGTCAAGGGTGACGCCGCAACTCATAGTGCTAGTCGCTGCGACCTGCGCATTTCAGTTGCAAGGTAGACAGTTTGTCAGGGTTGCGTCTCACGACCTGTCAAGTTTTCGAATGATTTTTGATATGTCAGAGCAGGAAAATATCGATTTTGTTCATGAGGTACCGATAACTTATTATAAGTAATTGATATATTAATAAATTTTATTTTTGTAAATTAAGCTGATATAATTACTGAGATCGTAAAGTTAAGTTGCGCCGTGAATTCAGTTGCCAACCAGTTTTCGGTTTCTCCATAAGCCCTAAATAATAAAAATTTCTCATTGAATTTTTAAATTTTTCCAAGGTATTTAAAATGTTCCGTGTAGTTTTTATTTTTGAAGATATCTTACAAAAAACAAAGACCATTTTAGAAACTAAATAAAATTACCTTTTAGGCTTTTAATATACGTATACGCTATACGTATTTTATTTTTAAACACAAAAAAAGTTGAAAAGAAAAAGCTTACCACAAACATTTTTTAAATAAAATTGTTGAAAATAAAAGCACGGTCCTTTTATTTTACGAATTTGGAAGAAAGCCGTCACTTCACTTTTTATCATTCATAGAATTTTTTTAAATTTGAAGTTGCTTTTAACCTCTTGTTTGCCAGGGTAGGCCAGCAAAAAGCACCACCAATTACGACGCGGCACCCGGCGGCAGAAATGACACTTCATGTCCAGCGATTCTGACACTGTCCTTTACAAATTTTGTGCATAGAAGGGTCAAAATCGTAGATAAACATATTTTTCATTCCCGCGCTCCGGTAAATTATTAATATAAATTATTTGGAGTGACTAGGCGCATTGCAGGTTTCGCTATGGTAAAGGGCGATAATAGAGCAAGCGATTCTGACCGTGTTCTTCATACACTTTCTTTATACATAAGGGTCAAAATCGCGTGTAAAATCTCATGACACACCGGTGCACGAGCGGCAAACAAGGGATTTTAATGCCCAAAAAATTACAATATAAAACTGACGGTTGAATGCATCGCAAGCACATCTTAAAATGTTTATTTCTTTGATACATGTTTACCGACGCATACTTTAGACATTTATGTTATAAAAAACATAATTTTCATGAAATTCTTTGCCTAATTACTTGATTAAAACTGACCAAACATAACTCAAAGTTATAATTTTTTCTTGTTTATTAGAGATCTATTGAATTAGACAAACATAATAGTAGATTGATCATTTTATGAACAAAAACATGATGTAGACATTGCAGAAAGTGTCACCCTGAATAATTAATACAACACTCCTAGTGCACACGGCGGGAAAAAAATTAAACACAGCCTGAGCATGTGTGGAATGCCAAATGCGATGTTACCAGATTTAAAAAATTGAGTTATTTTTTTTTTATTAGTACCAAGTCCAGTCTAAAATTGTATTCTCTATACAATGTGTAACTAAAACACCGTTTAAGGGTTGGGAAGTGAATTTTTTATTAGTAAGGCTGTTAATATCTAAATATAATCACAGCTACTAACAAAATGACTAAATAAAAGGTCAGTAGAATTGGATTTTTGGTTTATGTATTCCTTATAATTTATAATAAATACATTTCAGATTTTTAAGTGTGTATATAATAAGTTAACTCTCATTTCGCATTTAGTGACTTTGGTTAGCTTTTGAATGATGAAACTACAATCAACACACAATAAAAATCCATTGTGCCATTTCTCAGCAGTATATGAAACACCACACATCTCTGACTAGGCGCATCGCCTCGCTTCATATTATATTAATTCATACAATTTCTTGTTATTCTGACTCTTGGTTATGACAAGACTCAAGTATTGGATTCACTTGATCGTGCCATGTCTGACTTCCTGACTTCTTCCATCCACCATACAAGTGAATTCGACAATTGTTTGCAATTAAAAAATGTGTATTTTTTTCTTTAATTTCTGTGCATGACTGTAAATATATACGACTTATAATACATAATTAATTATATTTAACTGAACTAGACATTAATATCATGTTAGTAACATATACTTTTTATTCCATCATAAAATATTATGAATTGTATTACCATAAGATTATCAAGTATGTACTTTGGTACATTTGATATATAAGATGACTTTTGATATTTTGTCTTGTATACGTAAACTTATTGACATCAAAATCCAATCAGTAAATAAAAATATTAATTTAGTTTTCCGCAATTTATTTGAACTTTTTATCATTGTACTGTTAATTTGACTGATTTGGCAAGTTGGGCGATAGAAGAATTTGTTGACTTGAGGAAAATAATTTCCCTTAGGGCCTGTCATCTTTGGGGATGCTGTGTAGGGGGTCTTTTTGGGGAGAGAAAGGAGTGAACAGGGGTGTTGAAAGAGACCATGTTGTAGCATTAAATGGAACCCATTTCTTAAAGATGCATGAAAAAGCTTGTTGACCAGAGAACCCTGCTTTTATTATTATATTGTATTATATGTGCCTATTTCAATTTATTATTGTAGGTAATTAGGATAAACCTAGTGTCCGGACGAATTTTTTCAATTTTACAGCATATTTGGATTTTTATGTGAATACTTAATAAATACATAATGCATTATCATGAGATTTTTATTGTTTTGTTCCTTTTTATATATATATACATACAAGGTGGCGCAAAATTAATCACCCTATTGGAAGATGTTATAATTTTTGCAAATGGCGTTGTACGTCAATGAACTAGAAGGTGCAGAATACAAACAGACAAGCAATGGAGCGCTATACTCCGCAAGAGTGTGGAATAATTGTGTCGATTTTAGCTTTAACGCTTTTAGCGATTTTGTGTTGAAAGTCTCATGGCGCATTTCCACTTAAGCAGTTATGTCAATAAGCAAAGTCTTCATTTCTGGGGCACTGAAAATTCACGTGTGATGCACGAAGAGCCATTACGTCCACTCAAAGCTACTGTGTGGTGCAGCATTCACGCGGGAGGAGTGATTGGGTCGTATTTTTTGAGGACGCCGTAGGCATTACAGTCACTGTTACTGGCGAACAATGCAGGGACATGATAAACGAATTATTACTGCCGGAATTGGATGAGCGGGGCTTGATGAACATGTGGTTTTAATAAGACAGTGCAACCGCACACACAGCACGAGCCACAATGGATATTGTGAAGGAAGCGTTTCCTGGTCGCTTTAAACTCCCATTTTGGCGATTTGGCATGGCCAGCAAGATCACCCGATTTAAACATCCCAGACTTCTTTCTTTGGGGCTACTTGAAGTCGCGGGTTTATGCCAACAAGCCTCAGACAATCGCAGCCCTTAAGGAGAATATTCGACAGGAATGCGAACAGTTATCACCGGAAATCTTGCGGAAAGCCATGGAAAATGTGATAAAACGGGCACAAATGTGTATCAACACTGGCGGCAGCCACTTATATCATCTTTTCCACTTAACAGAAAAAATTGTAAAGTCCAAATAAAGATTTCCATTACTCAAAATCTTTTTTTTTTTATTTAGTAAAAAAGTTATTCAAAAACAGAATTGGATAATTAATTTTGTGCCAACCTGTATATGCATAAGAGTTCCAACTGTCTGGAGTCAGTGGGCCTATGGCATCCCCAATTAGGATACGTTGTGAGGCTGAAGAGAGTGGGGCACAGAGGGAGTTGGGCAGGGGAAAGTTAATAAAAACCTGGACATTCAGATCTGGTCACCAAACACGGCTTAACCCTTTAAACACCAAGCTCCCGCAACACTATTTTCGAACTTACTTTTTTTTTTCAAAATTATATTTTTATAAATTGCACTATCTCACTAGATAATTGTATGACATCTATCTTATAAAAAAATATAATAAAGGTAATGAAGAAATATGAAAATGTCCTCGCTTTACTATATTTTTCAGCTAAATAAGCTTTCTTTATAATAAAAAATAAGTCATATGAGGCTCTCCTGTAAGTAAATACAGTACTATGATTTTTGAAAATCTTGTATTTCTCGCCCAGCTGGGCTTTTACATGTATATTTTTTTAGTTAATACATAGAAAATCTAATTGAGCATAATATCACAAAATAAAAATCCTCCACCGTGCAAGGAAAAATATTGGATTGGGAATAGTACAATAAATAAATAAGTCAAAGCAGAGCTAGGCAGTTTGTGTGATTTAATTTGTTGTTCTGCTTTCCAATATATATTCTACTGAGGCCTGTTTATAGTTAGGGAACGTACCCATACTAAGTGAGCTCCCCGCCGCTCATTTGTACCAAGCGTGGTATTTTGAAGACCCCCCCCACCCCCCTGAACATGTCACGTAGTATGGGTATGTTCCCTTAGAGATGGATAAGTAAAATAAGTCAACAACATCCTTGTAATCATTACCCAAATTCTGTATACAGAGAACGGGAGTTTATAATTGTGATTTCGCATTTGGGGTTGTCACCATAAAAAGTTAGATCTTTATCCTAATAATGCTGCAGCTTTAAAATCTGAGATACACAATGTACATAGTCTGTTTCTTCTAGAAATAGAGAACAAGGATAGCATTCCCACCCGACGCCTGTGCTCTAAAGATTGCAATCCATTTGTTAAGATGGGAGAATCTATAATACCCATTCTGAAGTTAATTAATCTTAAGATTTTGAATCCTTTCTATCGTGAGTGAATGAATAACATAACTTGGTTGGCACTGTTGAGTTGTTCTCAGAAAATATACATTTAAGATTACGACATTCGACACAGAATTAGTGACGCACTTTTTCACAAATAAAACAAATATGTTTGCAAGTGATGAAAGGACAAGCTAGAATAAATATAAAAAAAAACGAGTGTGCTTTAGACCACACAACTGAAGTAAAACATCACTAACTTATAAAAAAGAGAAAGAAAATGTGCGCGCGCACTGCTCTCTCTTGCTCAGTGGCGGCCAGCTCTAAGGTGCGGAGGAGCGCCGCACTCCCAAAATTTCTGGTAATCTAAAAATTCCCGAGCGCCAAAAAAAACATACTTACTTCCGACACGCCTCATCACAGTTCACAATATGCACTCGGTTATAATGCATACATCATAGTACCTATAGGTGCCTGCTGGACTGCGCGCGTAACAAAGCAGATCGTTGTGTGCCTATCTTCAGTTTGGTGGTTCATTTTGCAAATCGATCACAGGAGTTCTTCCATAATTCTTTACTGAGGCAAAATCGTAGGTAGGTTGAATGCTTTGCAAATTTTATGAAACTTTAGACGGCGCTCGAAAAATTTCCACCACATCAAAAGAAACGGTTTGTTCTGTAGCATGTTAAACGGGGACACGTTTGTGTCATATTATTATACATATCGTGTCTTTATTTTAATGTCTACTCTTTTTCATTCAATGTTTTACTCAGCATCGACCAACGACAGCGTAACAACATAACAATGCCAACATTATTTGTTATGACAGTATATATTCATTCGAGTTTCGGAGCGTTAGGAAGACTTTCGGACGTGTGATAAACTGATTTTTTTTTCTATTTTCTGAACTCGATTTTCGTCCCAGAGTATTTATTTATTTATTTAATACATGAATTATCGAGAGTACATATAGTTTTTTGTGATATTTCACCCTCCATGCTAGGGATGACCCTGTGTTATGGCGGGTGAAGTTTACAGTTTGCGGATATACATTCATTAGTATAGATTGAAATTTTTCACTAATTGATACTATCAACACAAATTCTCCTACAATAAGAGAGTTTATGTAGTTATATTGGATTACAAGAATAAGGTGAAGAAGTTAAAGAATTATTGGAAAAGATAAATTATTTTTAGTAAATTAAGGAATTATTGATATATATAGTTCACAGTAATCAGTCTTATGCATATATTGCTGCTTAGATAGTAAATAAAGATATTTTATGTTTTGCCTGCTCTTAAGAAAATGATATACTTATAGTTAGATTGGGTTACAAGAAGAAGATGGAGAAGTTAGAAAATTATTATAAAATGAGAAATTTGAGGAGTTGTTAGATATAGATCATACCAAATAATCTTGTACATAAATGCCGCTAATTTAGAAAATAGAGATATATTATATTTTGTCTGAAAGGTGATTAAATTGATAGAGTGTAGAGTGAATGGGTGTTAAAATTGTAATGTATTCCATGTGTAAGGATCCATTTCGTTATTTGTTTTTTAAAGGAATGGGGTTGACTCAACGTTTTTAAGTTTTCAGGGATAAGGTTAAAGATTTTAGGAGCTAGGAAGAAAAATTGTCTTTGAGCTGACGTGGTGTGTAGTGTAGGTACATTGTAGTGTCTGTTGGTTATTGTTCTGGTGGTGTAGTTGTGTTGTAAGAGAGTTTTGTTTTTGTATTTGAACAGGAAATGTATTAGCATAAATTTTAAATGGAGTTGCCGTATGTTTAAGACGTTATACTCGATGAGGAGTCGTTTGGAGGGGTATCTTGTCGGTCGCTTGTTAATGACATGTATTACCATTTTTTGGGCTTTTAGTAGAGGTTCGATGATAGATTGTGCACAGCCACCCCAAGTTATAATGCCGTATGCTAGTAGAGATTGGCAGAGAGCGGCAGTATCTCCGGAAGGAATGAACTGTTATTGAATTTGAATTTACGATCGGGGCGACTTTACAAATACTGATGGATCAATATTTATTTTATAACTCTTTTTCTCTTCTTTAACAATGTATTGCATGCACTTAGAGACAATGGAGGATCGACCTAATTTACAAATAGGTATGATTTTTTCATAATTGAATTTATTTTAATTAGAGTAGGTAGGTTCAAGTTTTATGGGATATCTCTATGGGATGTGTGGAATTGCACTCACCTCCCCATATCCTGAAATAAAGACTATTATTATTATTATTTTTATTTTATCGCACCACCCATTTTTATGAGCACCAGCCGCCACTGCTCTTGCTCCTACAGTGTGATACAGACAATAGGCCTGCACTGTGTCTTAGATATTCGGAACGTAACTGGCTATGAGAGAAAGAGAGAAAGAAAATGTGTGCTCGCACCTCTCTCTCTTGCCCCTACAGTAATATACGAAACGTAACTCTCTTTCTATCTTCACTAACTTAATCTCCCTCTCAACTTCCGTTCGCCTCGCCCAATCACACTTTTCGTAACACTCTCGTCACGCATTCACCAGCTTACTCCCCAAGTCAAGCGTGCGTAAAGAAGTTTTACTTCAATAGTAAAGTACATTATTTCCTTTCCAAGCCAATAAAATATATCTTTGTATGCTAGGAGCGTTTAAGGTTCAAAATACCATAAAATCGAGGAAAGTGCGATGAGCTACTAACAATTGCGCTGGCAATCAACGGTACGTTGGATATCTTGGCATTCAAGCTGTTTCAAGAAATGTTTCAATAAGGAACTCCAGTGAAAAATATTATGGCTTTAAAAAAATATGTTCACAAAGACCAATAAACGCTGATTCTGAATATATAAGTTTTATTTAATAATATTAAATGCAGAGTTTTAAGAAAATTATTAAAAAGTCCATTTTTAATTGGGTTGTAAAAATACTCCGTAAAGTTGGCATTATTGAAATTTTAGTGGTGACGTCACTGTTCGACGTGTCGTGACGTCACCGTAAAGTCATTGTATTGGAATGTATGATATGACACAAGTAGGGAATGCAATCCCGGTATACCGGGATCCCGAAATACCGAGATCCCGCAGACTTTTTCGGGACTAATCTTGGTCGAAAATTTTGCGGGATCCCGCTGGACTGGAATTACAGAGAAGCGTAGTTCATACTCTGCGCGCGGCGGATCTGGAAGGAAAATTACAGCCGGTGAAATTAGCAGTCGAAGTTTTATGTAGGCGAGAGTCAAACTTGATTACTGCGGAAACCACTTTAAATTTTTTTATTAGCAAACAGAAAAATATTAATAAACCATTAGCCCAAAAATTTGTTCATTCGTCGAGGAAACGGATTTCAGAGCGGCGAACTAACTTGATAGCAGTTTTATTATACTTACATGATCCATATAAGTTCGAAGAAGACAGAAGTCAATTTATTAATGTTGATATCACATTTAGTCTACCTTCAAAAAGTGTAATACGCAAGGCAATCAAAACTATTGTCGAAAGGCTAGAGTACATACAGTACACGGACACGGGTAACAACGCAGTAGCCACTGCTCCTGCAGACGCTGATGATCCTTACGATGACGATGACGACACTCCACTCGCTAATCTGGAGACATACGCAGCAGCAGCAGCACCAATGTCACTTCAAAACTTACTTTGATTAGTATGAAGAGTTCGAGATCAACAGCCCAACAACCTACGAGTAGATCTGGCAATATGAGCAACCTTGAGGTTTTGATAAAGAAGGAAATGAATTACTTCGAGTCCGGTGGATTAAAAGGCACATACCATCAATTCACTTACAATGCGCTAATGACCATTGTGCCAACCAGCGTGGAAGCTGAACGAGCTTTTTCAGGCGCTGGCTACCTTGTGCCCAATATCAGAAGCCGTTTATCAGACGACACAATTAATACTTTAACTTTATTACGAAACAAAAAGTGTAATGTGTAAAGTAATAATGTTTAAACTTATGTGATGCTTATTGTACACGAATATTGTTTATCGTGTGAATGTTATTATTTAAATTTAAGTTGTTATGTAAATTTATGTCTTATCTTATTCTTTGCCAACTTTACCTATTTCTAACTAAAGGTATATTAATAAACCATTTAAAATGTCTCAAAGAACTTGTTTGATTAGGTATAAATTTAAAACTCTAAAAACAAGGTTGGTAGATCGAAGTATTAGGTCTTTTTTTATACGATTGATTAGATATCTAGCACCAGTCCACCCTGCTGGATCCCGCAAGTACCTGGATCCAGCGGGACTAAGATTGTTCAGTCCTGCAAATACCTGGATTGACATGGACTTGCGGGATTGCATTCCCTAGACACAAGCCATTGTATTAATTTATTTGTTTATTTACATACTGTTTTTAGAGATTTAGTTGTTGTGTTTATTGAAACATTATTTAGGCCTAAATAATGTTTCAAAAATAAAGGTATCTCTTATTAGTTTATCTCTATTATTGAAAATATTCAAAAACTACTGCACAAAAAAAATATTAATGCTTCTTCTAGGGAGAATACTTTGAACAACGGAATTCAAAATGGCGGTAGTTGATCAGCTGGTATAGTAATTTTTCAGGAGTGATGACATCACACGATTCACCACACATAAGGTGGTTTTCGGCGGGTCTTGAAAAATTAAAACTTTGACAATTATTTTAACTATTAAAAATAAAAATAAAAATGCAGTTATTTAAGTTAGAAGGTCATTATTATTTTTTTTTAAATGGACTGGAGTTCTCTATTCTGAACGCTGGGCTTTCAGCAGGGCGATACTGTAGTATCATCTTATACTCGTATGAATTTATGTATCTCTATTCAGGTACATTTGACTTAACCCGTCAAGTCTTTTTGTTGGGCTTTTGGAACAATCATACAAGTCTCATAGAAATTGTTGTGTCTCCCTTACTATCATGGTTAGAAATAAGATCTAGAAAGTGAAAATACAACGCTTTATATTCAAATCTAAAAGTTAACCGCAAAATAATTAAAATTTAGACCTTTATGAATCCAAAGTTTACGACTGCAATTTTAAAAAAATATTATGAATCTTTGAGGGTTTTTTATAAATTATTTTTACATGCAACAACAAAAAAGCGAGTTTATGATAACTGATAACATTTATAATACATTTGCCTAATAAATTATGTAAGTACATATGTGTTTTTATTTTTTCCATTATCAGTAATTTTAGTTATAAAAAATGTAAGGTGAGCCATTTTTAAAACTTTTTTATGTTTGCATGCAAAAATTTTATATTTGAAAAATTATTTGTTTATTTTTAATTATAAAATTTTTAAGCATTTCATCACCTTTCCAAAACTGTTTTTATTTTGGGATACATTCAGAAATATTACGTTTATTCTAATTTAATTGCGAAACGGAAATATTGTAAATAAAACTACTCTGTATACCATAGACATATGAATATTACCAGACCTGCCCTAAGTGATAAAAGTGTATTATTTCCCCCTCCCCATACGGGTTCCATTGGAACCGGGTGGGATCGAGTATGGCTTCGCGTGAATCTAAAAAATGTGACGTCATCATTCTTCTGCGAGCCAGCGTCGAGCGCTCATCGGTGCATTTTACGAAATAATGCGGCAAAAATAGTGGCTTGTGTTTTGAAAACGTGTAAAAATAGAAGTGAAAAAGAGAATAAACCCAATTGTCGTATTACATTCCATAGGCAAGCATTATTTTACTTTATTTTAAGCTAATTCAGATCATATAATATGGTCGTTTTTGTAACACACACTATCACTCGAAATACATGGCGTGTGCTTGTCGCTGTTTAGTGGGGTGAGTAAATTATGAAACATTTGTAAAAGTGTCTTAACTAAATACGGCAACAAAATATTGGACTCTGAATATAGGCAAACTTTACTTTACTGTATTTGGAATTCACAAATTTGTTCATTACGCGGCGAGCAATTCACGCTCCCATGTAAAAAGGTCTATTCGTTCAAAAGCAGAGTTTACTTTTAAGAACTAAATGGTGATATTATCACTAATTATAATATGAGATGCCTATATACTATCAGATTGAGTTATTGACGAATCACATATCACCAAATTCATCTTCCCGCTCTGCGTCCCGCTGTAGTTGGTTTCTATATTTTTGCGTTTATGTTCTGGACTAATAATATTCATATGTCTATACTCTGTACCATAGACATCCAAATGAATAGACAAGCAGTTACGGGTGAGGGGTCAAACCAAACTATGGAGGGCGAAGAGGGGAAAAATGACTGTGATTCGTTATACAATCAATCTGACAGTAAATAGGCATCTCGCATTACAATATCACCCTTTAGTTCTTAAAAGCAAAATCTGCTTTGAATGAATAGACCTTTTTACATGGGAGCGAGAATTGCTTGCCACGATAATAACATATTTGCTAAGGCCAAATGCTCGCCCCAATACACATAGCAATATTTTGTTGCCGTGTTTAGTTAAAACACTTTTACAAATGTTTCATAATTTACTTACCCCTGTAACCAGCGACGAGCACACTGGAGAACCGCCCACATTCGCTATGTGCACATTGATATGTAGATATATTGTATAGCATACCCTACATTTTTGGCGTTGTATTTCGTTAAATGTATGGATGTTACCTTCTAGCTGTTCACGGCAAGAATGATGACGTCACACATTTTAGATTCAAGCGAGGCTCTATCCCCTCCCCATGGAGCGAGCCGGTTCCAAGGCGGAGCTCCAGCCGGCGCCATGTGGAGGGGGAAATAATACGTTTTTATCACTTAGGGCAGGTCCATGTATATTCGGTGACCGGACAACTCAGAATGAAACCAACTCAGAAGCACCTCAGAAAGGTCATTAAGAGTGATGATAAAAAAATATAAAAAATTGGTTTAATAGGTTAAGTTAGGATAGGCTTACCGGCTATTTTAAAATTATTTTTTCATAGCTTTTAATGACCTTTCTGAGGTGTTTCTGAGTTGGTATCATTATGAGTTGGCATGGAACCGTATATTCATATGTCCGTGCTCTGTACTAATTATACTCTGAAAAAATACAGTCGAAGCCTGAGGGGTGAAAACACACAAAGAAAAGGTCAATTTACGAAAAACTATTTATTTTTCAAATGCTTAAAATTTTTGAGTATAAAAATATTGTCAGTTGGTTTAAATTGAGGTAGATATTAATGTTTGATTTGTATAATATCTGTTAAAATTGATGTGTATAATATCTGTTAATATTGATTTATATAGTATTTGTCAATACTGATTTGTGTAATATCTGAATTGATTTCTGTAAAATCTGTTAATATTGATTAGTGAAATTCATCCGCCTATTTCATTGTCCAATTTCAATCTCAAAATTTTTAGCTTCAAATCAGTCAACTGCAAAAAAACTAAATTTATTAATTGGGAAATAAAATATTTACATATTTTGAAAAGCAGACTTGGGGTTGGGACCTGCAATGGTCCCTTACATTTAATTTTTTGAATAAGAATACCGAACAAGAATCAGTGAGAAAGCAGTGAGACTATGACATAATATGGTATATTGTGAGGCTGAAGATAGTAGTAAGATTTAGATTGTCGCCAAACGTGGATTAAGCCATTTCAAGCAATGTTTTGATTCTAAGTGGTGTTCTTTCACCAGGTCGATACTGAGAGTATCTACTACTCTGGAACGTGTCACAAATGATGAATTAAGAAAGGATATTCATTATGTGTTTTACCTTTTTAATTTCACTGGCTGCCATCTGTTGTACTGTTCTCGGAGTTTCTTCAGAATGTCTATCATTAATGGCCTCCATCCTGTTGGCCACTTCCAAAATCCTCATCTGTATCGGTGCCTTCTCTCTGTGTTTATGATTCGATATCTTACTTTTGTTCCTGATATTCTTTTTATATTTATCGGGCAAGTCTTGCTCTATGTCTGCCCTTGTTAGAATTTTAACTCTTTCTACGTCTGTGTCGTAAGGAAAGCTTGATAAGTTGAGGGTGTAGTACATGTGCGTGGTATTATTGTCTTTTTCCTCTTTATAATTAGTCCTCCAATGTTTAAGAGCATCTAATGACCTGGAATTTTTTGGTGAAAAATTAAATTACACCGAGTGAGAAATTATATTTATAGTGAATGGGAATAATTGCATCAGTGGCGGACTAAGGGGGGGGCGGTCCGCCCCGGGCCCCCAGTCTTGGGGGGCCCCCAAAAGCCTCCATGTTCCCTTGATCAAACCCTAAACAAGGCTAAGACACCACTGTAAAAAAAATTGTAATTTTTATTTCATTTTTTGATAGATGCAAGATTTTAATTCCTTAGTTTTTTTATCTAAATAAAGAAAAACATGTTACGTAATGCGTTGTTCGAACCCCCCCCCCCCCGTTTCACAGTAACGTTTCACAAGACCCCCCCCTCCCCCCCTAAGTGCGTTACGTAATACTTGAACGGCCCCATGTCGGGGCCCCTGGGCAATGCACGTCTCGGGGCCCCTTTACCCTAGGGGCCCCTACCCATGCGGGGCTACTAGGGAGTTGCCTACACTTCTTATGGATATTATGGCCTTGGCTATAGTGACTGGATTTTCGAAGGCGGTGGTCTACACTGCCTTATGGACAATACGGCCCTGCCAGGGCCGGCTTAAACATGTCGGGGTCCCTAGGCAATGCACGTCTCCTTTACTCTAGGGGACCCTACCCGATGCGGGGCCCCTAGGCAGTGGCCTACACTGCCTTATGGACAAAAGTGGCCTGCCAGGGCCGGCTTAAGCATGTCGGGGCCCCTAGGCAATGCACGTCTCGGGGCCCTATATCCTAGAGGCCCCTATCCAATGCGGGGCCCCTAGGCAGTTGCCTACACGTCTTATGGATAATACAGTAATGGCTATAGTGATTGGATTATCGAACAGTTTAAGACTTGGTGCATGGTGCATGCAAATAAGATGTATAGTTTTTCTAATATGTTGTCAACCAGGTTGAAAAACGTAGTTTTGAGAAAAACGCGTTCAGAGTTTTGCTGAAGGATAATTCAACATACAAACTGTTTAAAACGGTTTCATATAAGATGCTGTATCTCCGTCAACTTTACGAATTTGGTGAAAGCATTATTAACAAATGCATCTTTTAGAAAATGAAATAAAAAGTGACAATTTTTTTTTAGTGCCTTTAAAATATGCTTAGTACCAATCTACAACAGGTGGTTTGGGGTTGGGAGGACCCATACAAACATCATCCTATACATATAAAATAGGAATAAATAAATACAGCCTGAAACGGTATTTTACAACTTTTAAAATAAAATTACTACTACTAATCATTCTAATGGGGGGGGGAGGGGTGGCCTCTTGTCTCCGGGGGCCTCCAAACACCTCCACGTTTCTTTGATCAAATCCTAAACAATGACTTAAAAGGCACCAGGAAATTGTAAAAAAATGTTTGTAATTTTTTTTTCTGAAGTTAACAAAGCTCTCACCAAATGTTTTTTACAGCATTTTACGTGAAACCGTTTGAAACAGTGTCTATGTTGAATTATCCCTCAGCAAAACTGAAACTTTTTTAACTCGTTTTTCAACCTGGTTGACAACATATTAAAAAAACTATACATCCGCCTGTATCTATTTTATTGCATTTGCTTTTACTTTTGCATCTTCCAAGTCAACTGTTCGAAAATCCAGTGTCTACGGCACCACGTAGAGGAATTTTGATATCTAAAAAAAAAAGGAAAAATGGCGGACCAGCGAATTTTGTATTTGATTTTTTAAGGAAAATTTTCAGCGTGCTTAAAAAATATAGAAGGAATCTTTATAAAAAAATCCCTATGTGGTGCCATAGTGACTGGATTTTCTAACAGTTTGAGACTTGGTGCATGCAAATCGGATGTATAGATTTTCTAATATGTTGTCAACCAGGTTGAAAAACGAAGTTTCGAGAAAAAAACGTTGAAAGTTTTGCTGAAGGATAATTCATCATACGAACTGTTTAAAACTTTCTTTAAATTGTCTTAGAATTTCCTTGAAACTTTAGGTGATAGCATTATTAACAAATGCATCTTTTAGAAAATGAAAAAAAAAAAAAAATTTTTTACAGTGCCCTGGTGCCTTGTTTAGGATTTGATCAAGGGAACACGGAGGCGTTTGAAGGTCCCCCGGGACCGGAGGCCCGTGTGAACTGAATAAAAATCTTGTAAAATTACATCAACTTTTTAAACTAGCGGGGGGCCTCATTCAGCTTTGCCGCCCCGGGCCTCTGACGGGCGTAGTCCGCCACTGAATTACATAATGGTATATGCAGTTGGAATTATATTTGAAAAAGACTTGCACACCCAAGTCAACATTTGTAGCAATATTATCACATTTACATTCAATGCCCAGATAATCAGATTAGATTTAACAATGTTTAACCAGGGCAGAAAATAGTTTAGACACTGATGCGAAAAACATTGATGTTCATTCCATGCATTCCTGAAACTTCAGGCAATCATTTTATTTATTTATGAAAGATATTTACGTAACTAATATCATTAATTTTATTTATAAATTATCTTCATATAAATAACTAATTTCAAAATAACAGTGGAAGTGGTGATATAGTTTTGCAGAAAGTTAGTTTTTTAGTCGAGTGTGTATTTGATTTTATGTAGATTGAAAAAAAATGACAATTTTCGGTTTCCAATAAACGTAGGTATAACTATTTTTTTCATTGTATTTTAACTACTAGTTCAGCCGTAGTCATCTTTGTAATTTTGAAGGGTGATTTTTGTGTTTAATCTCGACTGAAATTTTTGTGAAGTAAGTTTTGAAGGTATTTTTTCAATGTTTATTTTTTTATGTATTTTTTTTTTTTAAATTTGTAAAATGTTATATTTTTGGAACACAACATGATTTGTCGTTTTATGTGAATGATAAATATAAATGTTCTTTCGAATGAAAGTAGCAATAATAACTTCTAAATTATCAAAAAAACCCAAAACAAAGTGCGCTTTTATAATTACCGCGACGATTCACGGTTACGGTGCCGTGACGGCAAAAAGAGGCAATAAACATACGTTCCTTATCGCTATAATGCTGCATCTCTTTCTTACACATTAAATAATGGTGAGACACAAAATACGCCTGACTGTTTCCTCCAAAGTGTGTTTTTTTTGCAACAGGAATTGCTTTTCATTTTCTTTATACATGTGAGGAAGATGTATGATAATGATTGTATGTTTCCTTTGGGGGGGCGCAGACATACGTTCACCGTTTATCTCATTTTCGACAGTTGTTATTTGGTATGTAAGAAAGATCTGCAGCATTATATGTTTAAGAACAAAAGCAAAACCATCTGCACATTGACATTTGACTTTTTGGAATTCACTCACACTTCAAAATTATCCTTCTAACTATATTCCATACTTCCAAATTTATATTGTCACGGCAAGTAGTATTATTAGGGGTCTAAGGAGACGTCACGGTGCTGTGTGTGATGGCCCCAGTCCACGTTGGCCGAGCGCGCTCGGCGTTGGGCCAACGTGTAGAGGGCCATTTTGTGTGTATTTGGCGTTTGCGGCCAACGCTCGTCGACGAGCCGACGGGTGTCGGTTTTTCGTGCACAAATCAAAGGAGTTTGTCGCAACCCGCAAACAGCATTCACACGTTGGCCGAGCACTCAGTTCACAGTTTGGAGTGGACGCTGTTTGTCGCGCTTAATCGTTACAAGGATTGTTTCACGAACATGGCGTCATGGAGTAATGAGGAAATGTTTAGGCTAATTGATTATTATCACAATTAATATATTTTAAATAATACATGTTTAGTTGCGATTTCAGAGTAATAATAATCACACTAATATAACAATGAGGAATAATTTGTATTTTTGTAGTTTGTAACGAATAAACTCAAAAACTACTGGACCGATTTCAAAAATATCGATATTCATAATAATAATTCATATCAATATTGATGGGTTATTTAAACCTCTTGAAATATTATTGGACTGTTCTTTTTTTTACATGAGCTTCACACAGGAGGCCCTGAGGAAAATTATTTCCCCCAGGGCCTATGTCATCTTTGGGGATCCTTTGAGGAAAGGAAGGAGAGGAGAGTTCTGGGAAGGAAAAGGGTTTAAGGGGTGGGTAGGAATCTGGGGTTCAGTGTGTCCTGGTCATCC
Source organism: Limnephilus rhombicus (assembly GCA_929108145.2). Lineage (NCBI taxonomy): Eukaryota > Metazoa > Arthropoda > Insecta > Trichoptera > Limnephilidae > Limnephilus > Limnephilus rhombicus. The sequence continues at coordinate 22,557,308 of OV815293.1, forward strand.
ACCTCCAAGACCTAGACAAACCTCATCCCATGAACCCAGGCACCCCTGCTTAATCACCAAACGTAGCGAACCACTTGGGGTGATCTATGCCAGGTGTATTGGTTATCCAATAAAGGTACCCATTCCCGCCTCCCAAATTGAGTTAACGTGTTTTGTTATTTTTTTATAAATTTTGTTTGTTTTGTAGAAGTAATATAAATAAATATTATATTTTCACATACTTCGATTATTGTTTTTTATTTATTTATTTAACACATGTTAACTGTCCGAAAAAGTGTAAAAAAAGCCAAATAACAGTAAACAATTGATTTTTAACTTGTCTAAACAAGTTTCGGTTTCAGCCGAAACTAAAACAGACACCGAAGATTCGGTTTCGGTTTCGGTGGAAAATCCTGTTTCGGTCGGACACTAAGATAATTTATATCAATATTGATGGGTTATTTGAACCTCTTGAAATATAATTGGACTGTTCTATAGTAGTCTGTAAGAATACCTACCAAAAAAATATTATTTCAGGTTAAATGATGCTTGGAGTAGAATACCAGATAATATGAATATTCCACTAACTGAATTTAAAAAAAAGAGTCATTAATGGCTACATACAGAATACATGGCATCGCGCTGTACAAGTATATTGCAGCGGCCCCGCTAATGTCCATCTCCATCTAGCGACCAATGCAGAATGAAACGCGCCAATGTGTGAACGGTACCACAAAAATCTGGCTAACGCACTCGCCGAGCGCGCTCGGCCAACGTGGAATGGGGCCATGAGAGAGATGCAAGAAAATGATGACTTTTTCCTTTGGAGGAAGCAGACCTATGAACACTGCGTATCTCATCTTTTGAAAGAGCTGTAGCATTATTGTGTTAAGGAACGTATGTTTATTGACTTTTTTATGCCGTCACGGTACCATAACCATGAATCGTCACGGTAATTATAAAAGTGCACATAACTCTACCAATTATTATCTAGCAACAAATACGTTCTCCCATTGCCAGTTTTAATTTAGGTTTGAAAGTGCCAAGTACTTTCTCACTGTGAAATTGCAGCATAGAATTGAAAACAAAGTATAGATAGACACTTACTTCCTATCTTGCAACACCTTTTCCCGCCTTGTCAACAAATCTTTTTTCTTCTCCAACATCTTTTCCTCCAAGGCGGTTTGCACTATCTTCAAAGATTGTTCCTGCTTACTCAGCACCTTTGCCTTCCTCACATACTTATTGCTGTTAAAGTATTTAAAAAGAGTTGAATCTGTCTTGTGAGCCTCATTACTTCTATGAGCTTTTTCATATTCTAAAGAACAAATGCTGTGATTTGGTGGATGGTATAATTTATCCAAAGACTTCTTTTTATTTGCTTTAAGTTCTTTATTTAGTTTTTTCACACTCAAAATCGGAGTTTTTATTTGATAAGATTTAGTTTGATTGCTTTGTACTTTTTTAATATCAGATTTTATTTTTCCTAAAAATTTATCATCATCGTTCACTTTTAAAATGTCTTTATTCATAATTCTAGTTTCAAAATCAAATTCTTCATTGTTGCATTCAATTCGCTTAACATTCAAATTGATTTTATGTGTTTCCCCATTTTTTGAACAGTTTTCTGAGCTTGGGACTGATTTAATTGAAATAGCAGTAAAGTTATCACAAGTTTTTTGAACATCATTAGCGGCATTTTCACTTTCATAATAAAAATTTAAGAAATTCATTATGCTGTCAGTGCCAGATTTAACGACATCCATTGGGGGGAAAAGAATTGGATTTCCACTCAACTTTAAATGTTTCACACTCTTTGCTGTGCTGAGGTAAGTCGGTAAATGTGTTATTTTATTATTTTGAAGCAGGATTGTCTCTAAATACTGATGATTTATTATCGATGCTGGTATGTTGATCAATTTATTATTTCTTAAGTCGAGCCAACGCAGATTTGGTGCTTCAGTGAACATATTCTCCGGTAATTCAGTTAGTAAATTATTCTCCAAATATAATTGCTGTAAATTTAAAACCACAAAAGTAATTAAAAACTAAATTTATAATTCTAGCGTTATTTTTTTGTGCCCTTGCTAGTCAGTGTCCTTCAATTCACCGGGATAGTGGGATACCCACAGCATACCCAGTTGGTAGGCGAGAAACAAAATAATAATAATAATGTACACCAATCTGAACATTTATTACATAGCAATGGCATTTTCCTTCTCTTATCTATGAACATAAATACATTTTACCTTAAGATTTTTCATTTCAAACTTTGGCAGAACAATCAATTTGGTTGAACTCAAGTCAATAAACGTCCTGCCTTCAGAATTAATCTCACTTTCTTTTGAATCGACGCCATCATCATTGAGTATGGTAAAACTAGCTCCAAATTCACTCATTTTGTTAGATAAAAAATATTTTGAAATGCCAAGCTCACTATTTATTATTTGATCAATATGTTATTCAAATTTTGAACTGTGAGTCAATATGGCCATTGCCATGGTAAATAATACATAATTATATTCAAGTAAGTACTTTAATTCAACCGGTTAATATGATGATACCAATTAGGTAAGTACTATCATCAAAAAAGTCATTCTCAAAATTTATATGCCACACGGTCCACAAAATTTACAGCCCACAGATAATATCTCGATCACCATAACACGGGATGAGCCTAGCATGGTGGTCGAAAAATCCACAAATGATCTAACCATTCAAAGCAATGAATAAATAATTTTTTAAAAATATATATATATATATATATATTATAATAGAAGGTATGCCTGAGTGACAAATGCGTTGGGTTCCCACCCAGGCAATGGACCGTTTTCAGGCGATCCTCCAGTCATAAATTTGGGTGTGATATTTATGGATTGTGGATTGTCATTTTTATTAGTTACACTTTTACGATTGGTTGTTGTTTTCTGTTTCAAAAGTACATAATATGAACATGAATAAAAATAATACAGAACTGTCTGAAATAATTTTCTTTGTAAGTATTCCCAAAAATAAAATTGTTATGCATTCTACATAAAATGTTTATTATATATTAAATGTATATACTATACTATTTGACGGCCGGCATAGTCCAGCGGTTAAGGCTCTGACTAGCACTCCGAAGGTCGCGGAATCGAATCCCGGCGTGGCAAATAAATTTTCTTTGATTAATTTGTGTTATATCACAATTTATTCATTTAAAATAATATATAGTATATTTGCGGCACGTTCCAGAGTGGAAGATACTCTCAGTATCGCCCTGGTGTAAGACCACCATTCAGAATTGAAACGTTGCTAGAAATGGCTTTAGCCGTGTTTGGTGACCAGATCTAAATAGCCAGGTACTATCCCCACCTTCCTCTTCCCTATCTCCTTCCCCTCCCCACTACCTTCAGCCTCACAACATACCCCAATTGGGGATGCTATAGTCCCACTGGCTCCAGACGGGAGCAGTTGAGACTCTTGTGCGGTATTCATGTAAAAAAAAAAAATACTTACATAATATTTGGCTAATTTATATAGCCCGTTTTTGTGAAAATTCACCTCAAGGGCGCTAATAACATAGTATAAGGGGGCATACATTAATTACGTGAGCTTGTCCTCTGCGTGCGAACTCTATCTAAATTTCTTTAAATGGACAATATACAGTGTTAATTTCAAGCGACCTCCCAGGTAAGTATGGTCCTGTTTTCATTAAATTTTAGGCAGCATCGCGTTCATTGGTCAAAATATTGTACACATATTTTCGTATCGGTGATCAATGAACCGATGTATGCAATTTTTAGCCATAAGTTGTTTATAATTGTTTGCCTAGCTTGTAGTTTTTAGATTTTAGAAATGTATTATAAGTTTGTACAGCGCCCTTGAGGTGATTTTTCACAAAAACGGCGCTATATAAATCATCCAAATATTATTATTATTATTAAAAGGGGGGGGGGTCCAGCAAAATCTCACATTACTTAAGAGAATATATGAAAAATTTATCTCACCAAGAGGCGGGGGGGTCTAGATTGGAAGAAAAACTGCTCACATAATTAATGTATGCCCCCTAATAACAATATTATCGTAAGCACCAAATTGACTGCTAAAAACAAATGATAAGGTGTGTGGAACCATTTAGAATTTGATTTGGATGAACTAATAATTTTATTAAATCAACTTCTTTCTGGAGACTTCAATAAGCTCTGGATAATTAGAACTGACATCTTAATGTATTGGATTCACTTGATCGTTCCATGTCGTAGGGGTCACAAGGGGTAGGGGTGAATATAAAAAATCACAATAAGTATTAGAACCTAGAAATGAATCTTCTTAAACCATAGTGTACTAAATCACTTCTTGAAACTGTCTATGATTGGTTCTCTCTGGCAGAGCTAGATTATGATTTGGAGTCCTCATTTCAAGCTCTAACTCAGAAACTGCAAAAAGTGATTTAGTACACTATGGGAACGTACCCATACTACGTGACACGTTTAGGGGGGGGGGTCTTCAAAATGTCACGCTCCATACAAATGAGCGGCGGGTTGCTTAGGTTTTTGGTCACCGGGGGGGGGGGGGGGGGGGGGGGGTTAAAAATTGCAAAAAGTTGGTCACGTAGTATGGGTACGTTCCCCATGGTTTAAGACAATCCAAATACACTAAAAAAAACCCCTGAAAATTAGTTTTTTTTAACTCTCAAGTAGATTCAGCCGAAAATCATTTTTAAAAAAACCGAAGTATTCCACACGGATGACAGAGGAGAATACCGAGTTATACCAAAAATATAACATCTCATTGTTTTTTTTTCTCGATCCATCCTATTGATCATTAATCATTATAATGTTCAACGTCTATGCAAGACAAAACCCGTTATAATAAACTTGTACTTGTAAATTAATGTATTATAAAATTTGATTTTGTTAAAATCAGCACCATTACCAATACGCTTCTCAAACAGCTACAGAAGGCATAATATGTACGATTGTTCACTTCGTAGCATCTGTCAAAATGTCAAACCAAACAATGTGTTTGCAGAGTACAAACAATAAAGCTAGTGAATTTTAAGTGTCAAATTAAAAAATGCACCAGAAATCAAAGTATTGCCATATAAAAAAAAGTGTGGATTTTACAAAATTAATTGAATATAATTGGAGACAGAACATTTTGATGTAGCGACGTCGCGAGCCCAAAAAACTGATTTGTTTATTTTTTAAAAAAAACTATAAATTTTAAAAAAAAAATTGACATTTTTGTAATCTTTGTAGAAAAATCTATCCACATGATTTTTTCTAAGTCATTATGAAATCCATGCAAGTAGTCTATCCTGTCGTAAATTTACTGCTTAGAAAAGTAAATCAAATTAGATTTTATTATTGTGACAACTGATTCGCTTTGTTTTGGGACTGGAGGACACAGCTGGAGCTAATAAACAATTGTCCAAAGAAGCAAAGCTAGCATTCCACAATGGAGTGCTGGTACCTACCCTGAAGTATGGCAATGAGACATGGAACTGACAGAGGAACGATGAAAGTAAAACAGTTGTCAATTGGGAGCAGTTGGGATTCTTATGTGGTATTCAAATAATAAAACGATGCATGATTATGCGAGAAATGCAGATATTCACAAATAATACAAAGCCGATGTAAGCTTAATGAGATAAGATTAAGAAAGGAATTCTTTGATGGTTTGGGCATGTAAAACGAAGAAAGGAGCGTAAGGAGAATATATGACACGAATGTGAATGGTAAAAGTCGGGGATGCCTGAGGAAGGCATGAACCCTGAGGAGAAACGACATGATGGTTTGTCAATTAGACAGCCGTTATATCAAAAGCTGTCACAATAATAAAAACTAAAATTCTAAATAACTTAGTAATGACATTATTAAATTAAATGGAGTTGTACGAATCAAATACAGTCATTAACTAGGCATAACTTTCGACTCTAAATTTAACTTTATATCCCATATAAACTCAATCTATAATAAAGAAATTCCAGAGGTTTCAGCGTTCCAGCGTTCATTTCCAGCGTTCGGATACAGAGGTGCGTTACACACGGTGTAACACGGAGAGGCGTACAAAAGTTTTTTTTTTATAGTATTCGTATTCGTAAATATTTATTTGCCGAATACGAATATTCGGCAAATGTCTACTATTCGGCGAATACGAATATTCGTATTCGTTGCATCACTAATAAATTATAATTACTTGATGAAAGAATTAAATTTCTTTCAGATTGAAGAATTATATCCGACTTAATATTTATGTTCAAAATTGTAAATGGTAGAATAGACAGTCCTGATTTAACTATGCTCATTGAATTTCATATTCCCACGAGAACCACTCGTTCTAAAATCCTTGGGGTCGTCCATTAATCACGTGATGTTTTTTAGCAACTTTTTAACCCCCCCCCCCCCCCCCTTGGTGAGGTTTTAGACTAACCCCCCCCCCCCCCAAAATTATGTGTATTTTTTTTGTACAAAGTATTTTGAAATTTTCAGAATATTAGCACGAAAAATAAATACACGTGATATCTCATTGTCCCCCCCCCCTCGTGATTTTCGTGATTTTTTCAGAACCCCCCCCCCCCCTTTAGAGCCTCACGTGATTAATGGACGACCCCCTTTTTAAATGCAACAATAATCGGACTGAGTATACAAAACACTCGCTTTTACCTAGGTTGCATGAAGTTACTAATAGATATGCAGATGTGATAGATCTATTTAACTGCATGGAACATAGGTACAAGAAGGCTGTGCTATCATATTTTTTTAATCACTATTAATTTTATTTGTATTATAGATTTTTGCATGTAAATGTATCTCTGGTGTCACTTCCCAATGTAACGTCACAATTAACTGTTATACAGTCTGTCAAATAAGAGTAGAAAACATAGGAGGGCGCCACTGTTGAACAAATGGCAATACTAAACACATAACTCATGGTGTTAAAGTAAAGCTGTGTAACCTACATTTTTCGTAAAAAAATAAAAAACACATAAAAGTGGGAAAAATATTCTTTTATTGCAATTTTGATACCTACCAATCTCAAAATTAGAATTGCATATAGATGTATTATACCTTTGCAATTTTGTTAATACAATGAGGAATAACGATATTATAGTAAAATAAAAAGCACAGTTGGAAATTGCTCACATTTATTTAATACCAGCTTAAGTACAAGGGCGGATGCAGGGGGGGGGTCATGACCCCCCCCCCCCCCTCCCCCCCTGGGCTGGGTCCAGGACCTAGGTGGACCTACTTTTTTACATGTATCTATTATTATCAAAATTAAATTATAACTTCTTGTGACTTGACCACAACTATGTGACCCCCCCCTGGCGCCAAAGCTGGATCTGCCCTTGCTTAAGTACCTACTAGCGTTGCCCGGGTTTTAGATCATGTCTCTAATTTTAGATCTGATATTTAACTCATTCCGACCTAAAAGTAGTTTAACTACTCATAATTAGTGATTCTTCCTTTTTACCTACTCTTAAATTCAAATTTATGTTATATTAAATGAAAGCAAATCACATTATAAATCACCATTTAATAATTAAGAAACAAATGTATAAGATACCTTAACAACAGTGCTTCTTCGAATTAATTTTTTTTCTTTAAGGAAAAAAATAAGGTTTTTTAAATGTGACTTACAGTGTTTTATACATTCAGTGTCATTGCGATTTTAAAGAATATTTGATAGTTAAATTGGTGTTGCCAGCCTACAAATATACTAGTTCAATTTTTAATATTTTCTACTCTTAATTGACAGACTCTACATACACTGTTTTATCATTACTAATATTTTGAATATGAATTTGTGACATGTAATTAGTGTTCATGGCATACTTATGCTGTTTGTATTAAATAAATAAATTATAATAAATACCCCATCCTTTGTATTTGAGAGACAGGTTTGACGCAATCATTGTAATGCTCATCTGCTCCATAGTGGCTATATCATGAAAACAGCATTATAATTCATAAAAATGGTGGGATGAGGGTGAAATGAAAATAGCGAAATGTTTGCTCAATCTTTTATTTCAAATGTATGTGGAAGATCAAATCCTAGACTACAATCTTCGCTTATTTATTTTTTAGCTATCTGTTGTAACCTTAGCTTAACACCTAAATATAATCAATATTAATTTCTAATGCCAGAAAAGTCGGGAACATCCTTTGTATGCTTCCTACATTTATTACTTTAATTATATTTAATAGTTGAAACACTAATCAGCCCGACAACAGCATAATTCCAGTCAACATTCCTCCGTACTTCTGTACTAACCAAATAGGAGAAACTAACTTAAATGCATCAATCAACCAAATATTCACACAGCACCCTGCAATGTGCCGCTAAAGCAAACGCCTCTAAACAAACCAACCAATCAACCAACATCCAGTCAAACAAACAAACCAATCAACCAACTCGCACTCTCCAAGCCAACCGAGGTTGATCAAAATAGCTGCTTCCGGATATGGGTTTAAATCATCCATCATTTAAATATATACACGCAAGTATTGCTTTGAAACAAAGTTTAAACTGAAGTGATCCGCGCTTATTCATAGCAAAGGCGGGAAAGTTTTCTATATTGTTTTAAGTACTGCCGAAATTATCGTGGAATATTTGTGGTCAGTTTTAAAAGGGCCATGTTCATTTAAAAGTTTCTTTGAGCAATACAAGAATATAATATATCATTTGCGCAGGATTGATACGGAAGTAATGACAGAATAGAAAACTTTAACGCCAATAGGGTCCGGCAAGAAGGATAATTAATTGCGGAAGAGGAATAATTGATAGATAAATTTGATAACAGGGACAACACTCGCCCGTGTATCTTGTCATACTTAAATTGTCTATCCATAATACTAAAATACTAAACTTTATCCTAGCACTTACGATTGAAATGTTGTGGACATTGATTTATACATTGATTGGAAGAAAATAAAAATAGTTAATTCACCATGTACGCCAGTGCGATACATTATTCAAATAATGAATAATTAATGATAATAATATAACAGTAAGAATAATATAATTATTATTCAGATTCAGTGGAGTAAATGGAGCAAATGACATACTGATGGAACAAACGTTAAATCGTTGAAAGAACCAGAGAATATAACATTAAACTGCCGTATTTCTGATGTTACTGCGTTGATAGAGCAAAGAAAGATACTAAAACAACTCAAGTCGTAAACATTTGTACCATAAAATTACTTACAAAAATATACTATTCCAAATTACCTAAATGGCACCACGTACTAAATACTTTTTAAAGAATCTGAAAGCGATATAAGAACATTGTAATAGAGCTATTTCAACAATAACAAATAGTTTTATTATTTGCGTGCAGGTATCAAGTGGCATTGTACTAATAAGGTTCTCTCCGCCCTTGCTCTCTATAACCTCTATTCTGGGAATCTCTGGTTCTCTCAGCGGGAAACATCTCAAACACCTCCTCTCCATACTTCTAATTAAATAATAATGTAATGTTGTTTCTTCGGAACATTCAAATTATAAACTAAAACCTAGACAGTGGTCAAAAATAAGCATAAACAAACTGTTAAAAATACACTATTTCAAGGTCCCAATATACTTCAAACTCATCATTTAACAGTCTGAGATGCATTTCGGTGTGAAAGGATCGTAACATGATTGCAAACATTTATTTTGTAGGTTATGATATTTGTCAAGCTATTTGTAAAATCAAAAAAAGGAAAAATCGTCATTCACATGCAATGCAAGATCTCATATTTATGTGATCGTAACGATTTTGTATTTTGTTCCAATGATACTAATAACTTTTCACCTACTTCGTGGGGGGTGACATTGTACATTTTGAAATTGTTTGGAAATATTGTTTTGATAGTAATCATTTCTTTACAAGTGCTGCTAACAAAAACCACAAGGAAAGAGTGCACATCCAACAACGGCTCAATCTTACGACAATCTCGTATAGTTAAATATAGAACTAATATTACTCTTATGAAAAAAATTCAAGCTATAAAGGACTCTCAAAACACACTCAAAAACACTTCTTTCGACACATTCATGATTATGTACTTACAATATAATGTAGAGGAAAAATTAACACCAACTTTTTAAATATTCACAAGTTTACGAAAATACAGGATGTTGTTAAATTAATGTCTCCTATGAACGACAGCGGGCAATCTCTCAATTTATAAAAAAACTCTCCTTCACTCTGCGAAGATCACTGTCTCTTTCTTCACTGTGTCCCGAAGCACTTTGTAATACGTGGAAAAGCCCGCTTGAACTAAGGGCTATGTCAAACTATTGTTCACAGTTCATATTCACAAGGAATATTATTCACACCTCTCTATTTTTTTCTTCTTCTTTTTGTCTAGTCTTTAAAGTTCAAAAAGCGGATCTCAAAAGTTACACCGATACATCACACTCAAAGACATCAATTTGTAATACTCAAAAAGTGCAGTAAAACAACAATTTACACACGTAAATTCTTGCACAACGGCCAACTCAAAAACGTAAAAAAAAAAAAAAAAAAACCACCTACATTGAATTTTTACAATATCAACCCATCAACGACGACGATACGTAATAAGATATCAATATATTTTTTTTAATTTTCAAAAATGTATTATTTTTTCTTAAATGCTAAAATTCATTATTTTTATTAAATCTATCCTCATCATTTGCTTACTTATACTAGAATAATAGATCGCTGATGAAATCATTAATAAAATAAAAAGAGAGAGAAAACAATGTAGAATTGATGCGCGAATGACTGAAGTTTGTTTAGTTGAGGAGTTGGAACGACCGAGTCGCACGTATGTTGTGTTCAGAAGATCAGCGGACGAATGTGTTTGTTTGTTAGTTGCACTCCCTGCTGCCCCTGGGGGAGGGGGTCTTGCGGGGCGCCAGAGCTCAGTGCACCTCGGAGCTCTCCGGTTTAGGCTGGAGAAGGTTCGCCGGATCCGATGTGTTGATCGGCTACAAAGTAAAACACAATATTCATTAATAATTATGTAAAATACAGTTGAAACTATAATATTACTGTCAATTCATTTATCCCTTATCCATTTATCAATGAAAAATATCCCGCTATAAAACCAACACTATGCAATTAAAAAAATTATTATGATTCATGCAAACACGCTTTTATTTACAAGATAACCATGCATTATCGATTAATTTAATTAATTAAATGTTACGTTTGGAGTTTGACACTTGAAATAATTCAACTTAAATAAATGTAAAAAAAACTGTAATTCCAAATATGCCCAAGTGGGAACTTCAAAATATGACTAACACGAGAACTAGAAGGAATACCAAATCTAATAAAAGTACACATTCTTAGATTCTCAATAAAGTTTGGGAAGAGGAATTAGGAAAAAAAACTGGATTTTTACAAATATACTATTCACCCCAAACATACGATAGATGCATGATTGGGATTGGAAGACAAAACAGGTAGCAAGCAGGGTATGATCAAGGTAAACATAATATAAGTTCAGAAAAAGTGTTTAATTTTCATTTTCTCTTGAATTCCAGCGAATCCTCAAGCACATTTTTAAAAAACCATCTCTCTGAATATAACTAGTTATTGTGGGGAAATTACATATTATAGTAAATATGTATATCTATTTCAATTTTATTTTCTTAAATGAATGGAAATCAAGGAAATTAACCCACTTCCCGACATCAAATCAAGCTGAAACTCGGCAGACAGACTCGTTGTCTATGACAATGCTATCAACTTTTGGTGGCACTCCCGCACACATATGCATTTTTATGAAAGTGGTTGCTAGTCAGCCTAAGAAATAGTCCAAAAATTGAAAATAGATGTATTACAATAAAAAACTTTTGTTTTTATTACTGGTTGATTTTTATAAATATTTGTATCTGGTAAGACGGCGGTACAATTTACATTAGAAACATCATTTTGCAAAAAAAAAAGTGAGTTTTGATGAAAGATTCAGACGGCGCATGATGAAATAATAGCACACCAAGATTTAATGAATCTATAGAGAATTATCGTGGTATGTATGGAATGAATGGGAATTCTTCATAAGGATAAAAATTTACAGTGTGAATACAATATTAACTAAATTGAGTGCATTTTTTGTTTGAAATACCACAAATTGCTTGGATGCAACCCTGATTGGGAGAAATTGAGGAAGGAGGTTAGGCTTATTACTAAACATGGCTCTAGCCATTTCAAGGTTTCAATCCTGAATGGTGGTCTCTAACCCTTGATACCAACAGTATGTACATATTCTAGAATGAAACTCAATTGGATTATTTTACCCGTGCATATTTCCCTTCATTTTTTATGTGGTCTACACCTGGTTTAGAATCCCCACAACATCCTTACCCACAGTCAAGGTCTTAATAACAGTGTATTACATGGTCGTCAATAAATGTGGTAAATGATGGTCAAATGAAAGAATGAGATAGATAATAGGTTAGAAATCAGTCAGGACAAGCAGTGCTGGATTTACCTGTACTTTTAGATTAATCGGTCCACTAGCACGCCTATCAGTTCAAATCATAGATAATAGAAACACAGGAATCTTCCCCTGTATTCATTATAAAGGGTCTTCCAATAGGGACTTCCAAACTTTGACAGTTGATAGCAGCCAAATTGTTGAAGCGGTATCTGTCAAATTGGCTGTCATTTATTCAGTCTGTTTTGCCAAATCACCATGGACGGATATAGAGTTCAACAACAGGGCAAATGATAAAATTGTTTAAAATTTGATTAATTGTTTAATGATAAAATCTCACGTGGAGGTCATGTGAACTGGCCACTGAGATTGCGCGATTTGACCCGTTAGACTTTTTCTTGTGGGGTTTTCTTAAGTCGCAGGTCTATGAGAATAAGCCACAAACCACATCGGCCCTCAAAGCCAACAACCCATGCCATCAGTCAAATTGAGCCTGATTTGGAAAATTGGACATTTCGGATGCGCGCCACCCATAGAAACCGCGGCGGACATTTGAACGATGTTATATTCCATACATAATGGCATTGATAGGCCTTTCAAACTAATAAAAAAAATTTATGATATCTCTCACACCTTGTTTTATTTAAATTTAAAAATGGGAAGCTTAATGAAAGACCCTTTATATGGTTGGAACCCAACGTTGACTGACTGAAGGATAAGAAGAGCTGGTGGAGACAGTTGGAGAGGACATGAGGACAGGAGAGGCAGGCAGGTGTACGTAGTAAATGTGCGATTGTCATTACCTACCAGCGAGTGCTGGGGGGGTGGAGGCGGCTGCTGCTGCGGGGGCCCGTGCGGGGGCAGTGCGTGTGGCGGCGCAGGGGGCGCGGGCGGCGGGGGGGCGGGCGGCGCGGCCTGTCCCTGCGCCGCGGCTACGGCGGCCGCCACGGCAGCGGCGCCCGACTCGTGCGGCGTGGTGCTGTGCGCCTGCTGCACGGGCAGGCCCCCGCCGCCCCCTCCGCCACCCCCGCCCCCGCCACCGTAGTAGCCGCCGTTTATGCCTGCAACCACAAGGGGCCATTGCAGAGGGTTCTCATACACTACGGATACTCCACACAATCAATACACGCCATTAGCATTACACATCTATCAATTGCGGCTATTGAACATTTTGACTTGTCATGTGCTGCGGATAGAGAGTTATGTGACAACTCATACAAACAACAGAGATTTTTAATTTGAATTGAATTAAAGCACATTAATATGTTTATGACCACCAAAGAGGGCACACAACATTCTTAACCCAGAATGACATACATTCATACTAAGGTGGTTTTTGTAAAATTGGTTTTACAAGTTTTATTATAAATTGAAACTAGGGGACATTGAAAACATTAACCCACCATATACATAATATACGGTTGAGCAGAGCCCTTCCAAAGGCAAAATGGTCACATGTAACAATATTAAACACAGAATTGATGAACATCTTCTATTTAAAAATATTATAATTTATCAGTGGAGCAGTAATTAGAGCTGCTATTTGTGATATTCTTTAATTACTATTTTTTGGGTTCATTTTGAAAACAGCACAGCGATTCTATATATCTTTGGTGGGATCGTTATGAGATAACTGACGTGATCTCCTGTCAGATTTGTGTGATTTATTTGCTTTTTCTATGTACAACGTACATGAAATTAATAATCAACCAACTTGTTTAAAGTGGTCTAAACTAAAATATGTGACAGTAAATATGTAAAAAAAAAAAAATAAAAAAAATAAATTTAAAAAAATCACACAAATCTGACAGGAGATAACGTCTGTTATCTCATACTGATCCCACAAAAGATACAGAATCGCTCTTCAGATTACAAACCTTAGCTCTACAGAGAAATCCGTAACTTTGAATAAAGAGTTAGGATTGTTACGAAACCCGCTGGTGTGGGTACTATTTTTCTGACTGATTAGAGTTGATGACAAACCTTTTGAGGAGACCATCCACATCTGATGTTGATGGAGAGAATTGACCTGATGACCCTTGAAAACCTCGCATCATAACTGATAGAGGAAATTGTCCTGGTACACGTCACGAACCGAGTACAGATTATAATATAATAAGGAAGGTACCTTCGGGGTAGGTAGGCGTGGGACCAGGGCCGGAACCGCCCAGGAAGTAGTCCTTGTTGACACAGTTGCGCAGGCAGTCGGGGATGCGGCCCACGATGGCTCTGCGGATCTCACTGGCGGCCATCTCTCGCAGTTCCGTGGCCGAGGCGTCTGAGTAGAAGGCGGCGTGCGGGGTACACAGCACGTTGGGCGCATCCTTCAAGGGGCCCTGCAATCAGAATATAAAATTAAGTAGGCAGTCCGTACAGACGGAGACTTGAAAACGTGTTCAATCTGGTTCAGGGATTTATATGGTCTGAAGAAAGCACTCTCGCTTTTGATTGCCGAACAATACCCACAAACCTTGCTGACATGTGACAGTTTGAGAAAATCCAATTTTATACAAATTTTATTCTCGCTTAACCGGTGACAGGCCGGAGACGCGCCGGCGCGCGCGTCATATGCGCATGCGCGAGAAAATAATTCAAATATTTGAATAATATTTCCGACAAAAAAATTTTGGTCTGCGATTTTGGCCCTTCTATGTACAGAATTTGTATGAAGAACAGTGTCAGAATCGCTTGCGCCATCATTACTCTCGAAGACGCTTAAAGTTTCTTTCACCTTGCAACCCTGGAATATTTTTAAAACGATTTCGTCTATGACATTCCGCTGTCAGAATTTGCCGCGATTATAACCGTCGCAATAAATATGTATTCCGCAAATAAAACATCGTAAAACCTATTAATTTACGTAATAAATGAAAGTAATGTTGTTTTGGTAGATAGTTTGTGTTGTGAACGTGTTCCAGTCAATAAAATATACAATAGCTCAAAATTAATCAAAAAAACATTCAATTCAAAGTTCAAAATGGTGCTTTTTTAGTGTTTTTTTGTGAATTTTCGCGAAATGGCCTGGCCTTTGACGGGTTAATTAACAGTTTTTTTTCAATTATTTCTGGCTTTCACACTTCAAGGGTGTTCTATGCCATCATTTAAAATTACAGAGAAAGGAAAGGTGAAATTATATATTAATTTTATTTAAATGAGCAAATTTCAGAATTAAATGGAAGATTGGAGTCGAGTTCAGACTTAGAAGGGATGATATGTTGAATGGAGGGGAGGCAATTTTAGATAACGCTTGACAGAAGAGAGGATATTTATTTAGAGTGGGACAACCAAAAAATAAGTGATCTAAAGTTCCCACATCTAGACCACAGAATGTACAATCTGGGGAGTCAAGGATGTGAATTTTAAAAAGGTGAGGAATTTTGAAACCACGGTTTTGGTAATTAGCAGTTAACAAAAACACACTTTCCTAGGGAAATTACTACCTTAAATCTTAACAAAAAATTTTACTTTGTTTTAGCAGTAATGCAACACAGCACCAATACATTTCAATATAGGCTTAAGTCAAACTCTGATGATGGTTATAGGTAAAGTGGTGGTATAGGGACCGGTCATCGCCCCAGGCGTCCCGTGTTGGATTCCTCAGCTGGTTAAGCTTCCATCACAACACAAGCAACATTTTCGGCTTACTGTGTTGGTAGGAGATTTTCAAATATTGTCAGGTTATTGTAACCCGGGAATGTTTGTCTTTCTTTTTAAAAAGCAAAGAGTGGAATATACCAAAATGTAATATAAACTAACCTAATAAGGATAAACTGTACAAGTATTTGATAATGTGAAATAAAGGAGTGTTAATTGAAAGCCTTGCGTTTAGAAATCTTGGAAATAAACAAAAATAATTAAATCAAAAATTAATTTAGTTAATAAAATAATAGCACCCTGCAAATCACCCTTAAGGCGGCGGTTCGCGCCGCAACCGCGACCGCGACCAAAGACCGAGACCAGAGACGGAGGCAGGCGACCGCAACGGGTACTTGTTTGTATAGCTTTGTATGGGGGCCAGTTCGTGCGCGCGACCGAGGCAGGAGACAGAGACGGGAGACAGCAAGACGGTCGCCTTCCCGGACAAGTAGTGTCTCGCGTCGCGCTTGATAAGTATGTGTGTTTGTTGTAAAAAATGACCGCTTTTTCTGACTAATACTGTGAGAAGCTGATTGAACTGATCAGACAGCATATACAATGCACAATTAGATTGCGAAAAAAATTAACTAATTAAATTAACAAATTTTAAAAAATAATTAATTATTAATTTTAAAATTAAATTAAATTAAATTTATTTTCAATGATATTCTCCCTTTTGTAAACATTGTCTTTTTGTAACGTTTTATTCAGCCTAAAATAAGTCCTGAACATATTATTGTCAAACAATAGGTGATAGATGAACGAAAAATCGCCTAAAATAAGTACAAATCATCGTCTTCTTCTTCCTCCATTAGTAACTCTACTTGGGTTTCCATTAGCGTAAATTATCAGTACAACACAACTGACTTCATCGACAGACTGCGCTATACTGAACTCTGAAGGCGAAGGCGGTCGCGGTCTTTGGTCTTCACCCACAGTAGTGTCGAAGAGACTGAGACACTTGTCGCGGTCGCCTGCCTCCGTCTCTGGTCTCGGTCTTCGGTCGCGGTTGCGGCGCGAACCGCCGCCTTTACAATGTTTCCGTGCAATGTTGATTCCTCCCACCTTTCCTCCCCTCCCACAACCCACCCAATTAAATCTAATCGTTTTGTACTTGCATAGAATTTTAAAGTTTGTTTTAAGTTTGCTAGTGAATGACACGGATGTGTCTAAACCGGTAGCAGAAAATTTAAAATATAAAGTAACAAATGTACATTGGTCTTCAAAACAAGTGTCTAGAAATTTTGACATAGTTAACCTCTGACAGGCCGGAGACGCGCCGGCGCGCGCGTCATATGCGCATGCGCGAGAAAATAATTCAAATATTTGAATAATACATACGACAAAAAACTTTTGGTCCACGATTTTGGCCCTTCTATGTACACAATTTGTATGGAGAACAGTGTCAGAATCGCTTGCGCTGTCATTACTCTCGGAGACGCTACAAGTTTCATTCACCTAGTCACCCTGGAATATTTTTAAAACGATATCTTCTATGACAATCGGCTGTCAGAATTTGCCGCGAATTTAACGGTCGCAATTAATGGGTGTATCGCGAATAAAACGATCATAAAACCTATTAATTTACGTAATAAATGCAAGTAATGTGGTTTTAGTAGATAGCTTATTGTGTTGTGAACGTGTTTCAGTTAATAAAATATACAATAGCTCAAAATTTATCAACAAAACATTCAATTCAAAATTCAAAGTTGTGGTTTTTTAGTGTTTTTTTGCGAAGTTCCGCGAATTTCCGCTAAATGTCACGGCCTTTGACCGGTTAATGCTGAAGAAATAAAAATAAAAAGAGTGGTAACTGACCTGGAATACATTGAAGGGTTCATTCTCGTGCACATCGAGGGCTGCTGCTCTTATTCTCCCCTGCTTCAGGGCGGCGGCCAGGGCATCATCATCCACCAGCCCTCCGCGGGCTGTATTCACCAGGAAAGCTCCTGGAAACACATACATGCTTGCATAAGAATGTCATTTACAAGAGGCGAGAGGTTTTTGAAATATAAGGATAAAACTATAATAAGGAGCAAACCTTTAAAAGTGGAAGGTCAGGGCATGTTAAGTGATGTATAATAGGTAGTAATAAAGTAATACCTGGGCGCATCTGTTTAATTGTGAACTCGTTGATGAGGTGGTGATTGTGCTCGTTCAGACTGCAGTGCAAGGACACACAGTCACTTTGGAATAATAAGTCCTGAAATCAACATTTAACACATCACTACCATGGTATCATGTGAACATCCTGCAATAGGAACACAACCCTATAGAAATAACTATTTATGTTTTATCATGTACTTTGAACCGATAAGTTGAAACACAAAAAATTATCATTGAAAAGAAGTGCTTAATCTGTAACTATTTTCACTATTCTTAGTCGTAATAATAATAATAAACATCATCATCATCTTCTTCCCCTTATCCTATACGGGTCGGGGACCCATTGCATCGACAAGGCTCCTCCATACGTCCCTGTCTTGTGCTGATTGTTCAGCCTCTGTCCATAATAATGAATTATATATCTAGTTTAGTTTGTGATATTTCACCTCAAGTGTGTTTAACCAATCCGAAAATCGCAAATATTTACTTATAATGTCTCAAATGAAATTTCAATTTTACGAAAACTAGTGTTATTACCGCTTCAAAATTAAAGCTATATAAATGAAACATTTCTGAACGTCGCCGAATAGTAAAAACTGTTATAGAAAGGTTACAAAATAAGCTTTCAAATTGTTATATTACAAATAAATATTAACATTTGTAAATATTAAAATTTAGAATGCAAACATTAAAAAAAAAAATGACTCATGTTATTATGTGAAAACACAGATTATGTCTAAAATCACAGATTATGTAAACAAAAATACTTATTCTATTGTATAAATGTGTAATAAACGCTTTTGTCACCTCACTTTTTTTTCATATAAAAATATTTAATAAAAATTAACAATGTCAAGCGGCCCGTAGGCAATTTGGCGGGTAAAAATATGTGTCAACTGGGCGACTGACAATATTCTTGTTATGTATTTCTATGGACAACTTGATAGGGATGTACAGCTTGATCCACTATCGACCTTTTACTTTTTGTTTTAGGGATGTCACTAAAACAATAACGGAGTTAGAACGATTTCTATGGAGACACACGCGTTGACGTATAAACACGCTTATTGTACTTGACTGCTATCGTATTTTTAACGCATATATTGACTTACGTTACTGACCGGATAAAACCATTTCATACTAAATAACATCTAAAAGAGTAATGATGAATGTACAAACGTGATGATGTATGTACAAACAATGATATATGTATAACCCAACTTATAAATAAAAAATGAATTAACGGCCCTACCCTTACGAACGTATATGATACGTCCGCTATATTATCGCCCAAACGCAACAAACTGTATCCCGTACGTTCAGGTAAAAAAAATAACTATACCCGAAACCCACAAAACATTCGTGATACGTTAATATACATCGAGTTTGTTCCTGCGTTATCGCGAAGCTAAGACTTGTGTTCAGGTATATTCGTCTCTCCTGTACAAGTTATGCCGCTAGTCAGTGGTACTCTCTACCCAAGGGGCGCGGTTTATATAACCGTTTAAAAAACCCAAAGGTAGGGCAGTTTAATGTTACAACTAAAGAAAATCAATGTTAATTTACTGCTAAAACAAACTAAAGTTACTTTATGTAAAGTAAGTACATAGTAAAAAGAGTGCAATGAGTGCCCCATCTTGTTCCAAATGTTACTACGTAATCGTTTAATCCAACTTTCTGACTCAAATCAGGCTATCTACTCTGAGTGCGCTTTTCGTGCAGGCTCATTTGAAATAAACTTCCCTAAGCAATTATTCATTTCCAGAATTTAAACACGCTTTAAAAAGTCGGGTATGCCTCACACGTCATACTGATGCCTAGTAATGTTATATTATTGTAAAAAAAATACTTATGGGTCCAACTAACTAACCATCACGCCGTTTTCGCAGGGGTGGGCAGAGAGGATGGACCGCCGAACAACTCGGTCTTGGCACACATTCCTTGCCTCGTTCACATTCATACATCGGCTCATACACGCTCTTCTATTATTTTGACTCTTGACATGACCCGACTCAAGAATCTGATTCACTTGGTCGTGCCATATCTTTCTCGGGCGTCCCCGACTTCTTCTACCATTCACAGTTGCGTCATATACTCTCCTTACTCTCCTTACCCTCCTTTCCTTGTTCATTCGCTCTACATGCCCAAACCATCCGAGCTTCTTTTCTTAATCTTACTCATTACGCTAACATTCTTTGTTACATACTTGCGGATCTTCACGTTTCTCATACGATCGTACATGGTTTTGCAACACATATGCCTCAGGGATCTCATTTCTAGAGCATTCAGTCTACTTTCATCCTTCCTCTGCCAGTTTCATGCCTCACTCATGTTTCATACATCAGGGTAGGTACCAGTACTCCATTATGGACGGCTAGCTTCGCTTCTTTGGACAGTTTTTTTATTGGCGCCTATGGCGTTTAGTCCTCCATTAATAGAGTTACCTGCATTTACCCTTCTTTCAATATCTCTATCAACCTTTCCATCTCGTAAACATACTTCCTAAATACACGAATTCATTTCATCCACCTGCTCCATAAACTAAACTAAAATAAAATAAATCTATGAACATAAATTCTTAAGAACTTGACCACTAAATGGGGTTATAAAATCATTATTTTTAAGTTTATTATATTAAGAAGTAAGGCGCAGGTGAAGTGAAGTAACACAAAACTGCACTTTACAAACGTTGTTATTATTATTATGATAAAAATTAGACCTGGGCAAATTACATTATGCTAAAAATCGTGTAGTGTGAATATGGTGGCCTTTGGTTATATTTTATATAGTTTGGGGTGAATGGTATAGTATGTAACCTGCAGGGTATAGACGCGCGTCAGTCCCAAGCTCTTCTCGATGCCGTCGGGCAGGTAGGGGTCGTAGAAGATGACATTAAAGCCAAAGGCCTTGGCCCGCAACGCCACGGCCGAACCGATCCGGCCCAGCCCCACCACGCCCAGCGTGTCTCCCCGGATCCGAGCGCAGCCCTGGGCCGCTTCTCTCACTTGCTCAGGTCCTAAACAAACAAAAAATGCACATTAAATATTATACAATCATAATAAAATAAGTACAATCTCACTAACCCGGCACTTCAATAGACCTATACGTCCAATAATCTGGCACCCTCCGCCCGCGCCTCCCTCGCACCTCTACGCCTACGCGCTCCATCGCCGCGTCGTCGTCTAGCAGTCTAACCTCAAAACTTATCTACGTATTTATCGTACATATTTATCTTTTGTTTTGAAGTGTGAATAGTGTGTATATTCTCTTTATGAAATGCTTTGTTTTATTTATTATGATTTTTTCTCTATAATCCAGTAATCCGAACATTTCAATAATCCGGCCCCTCTGGTTTTTAAAAATTCTACACATTGCTTCTAATAACTTTTATATCTCTATAAATATAATGAATTCTGGATTCAGATTTTAGGTATTCCTCCGTTATTCATTTTACACACTGAATTAAAAAATAATATTTTAAATAATTAGCAAATTTAATTCAAAATCAGAGATATTTTGTTAAATATCGGGAATAAACCACAAATACAATCAACCGTGTGCCAGTGTGGACCGTGATACGCGAGGAGTGTGCGGGGGGAGATGACACGCTATGTGACGTCTCGCTCTACTTTGCTATACGGGAACACGAGAAACAGAGACCGCCGTGTTGTGTTTCGACCGTCGATACCTACGACCGCGTAGTAGCTAAACATACATAGATGTATGTATGTATTGGGTAGCAGCCCAGCGCCTCAATCGTTCGCGGGCAATCCTTTGAGATGGTCTCCTCGCCCGTTTTTTGAGCAACGGACGATGGTTTTTTCATGTTTTCAGCAATTAAATTACAATTATTATCACTTGTAACACAAATTACGAAAAACAAAAGCGATTAGCTATGAATGTTCATATATGTCCGATATAAAATCATTGATTTTAACACGTGAATTGATTACACAGCACTGGAGCGCGCATATTTTTTTAGCACAGTAAGGGAAAGGTTAATAGTGCCGGATTATTGAGATTGTACTGTATATGTATATATTTTTTTTTTTCAATGAAAGACAAACATTTCCGGGTTACGAATAACCTGACAATATTTGAAAATCTCCTACTACCATCACAGAACGCGGAAAATGTCGCTTGTGTCGTGATGGAGGACTTAGCCTGCCGAGGAATCGAACACGGGTGGGACCCAAACTGACCGGTCGAATGATAGAAGTGCCTAGGTCAGTTTATAGTAATTTGATTTAGGTATCAGAAAGTACTCTAAAACGCCCTTCATTTGAATGTTATTAATACTTGTGTCAGGTGCCCTAGATTGATGAAATTGTAATCTATCTAATGTAAAAGTCAAAATATTTTTTAGCATTTTTTATGCCAAGAAATTGAACAACAAAATATGGAATGCCAAGAAATCGAAAAACAATCTTTATTTCGGAGCGATTTACAAATTTGACATAGGCACTTCCCCGTATATACTTCTAGCATTAACCGGTCAAAGGCCAGCGCCGGATCTGCCATACGTTCAAAAACGTGCAAAAAACCTGGCGCCAACTCCGAAGGGGCGCTGTGAGAAAATAAATATTGTATTAAAATTTAGTTATAATATTCCCTGAATCGTTTCAAAATTACCCATAGTACGAAATAATTCTTACGCTCTAGCAACACTTTCCAAAGAAACAGAATGCGCACGCATAAATAAACCAGTCATGCGCACGCATCACGTTGGTTTACGGCTTACGAATTTATAGTCAGTTACAAAATTTTTTTATAAATTCCATATATTTAGTTTAAACGTAAGATCTATTTTTCCATATATTTTTTACCGTCTTTTACGACGAATGGGTGCGATCCAAATTCAATAACCAATCACAGCGCGATGTTTTTGTTCAAGAGAACAAACAAACCGACCGCCTTTAAAGTTAGCGTACGCTCGCTATTGTTTTATTTTGTACGATTTAAGTCTCTAGGAGAAGGTAGTTAAAGACCGTTTTCTTATGAAATCTTCAGTATTATTAGTATCCATTAACAAAAACACCGCACGGTTTGCAGGATGCAACGTATTACATGTTGACAGTTTGATCATTGCAGATAATTGAGTTGACATATTATTTAAAGTTCGATGTATAATTAATATCTATTAGATTTGTTGGATCTGTTATTTTGCGGTGTCAGTGTAAGCGTCTTTCGTAAGCCGTTGATACCATACGTCAGTGTTTAGTGTTTGTTCGCTCAATTTGGTGTTTGTTCGCTCAACACGGGAAATGCAAGTTACAAATTTGAGGTTATATTCTTAGTAGTCAGAAGCTGTAGATGCTATTCTTGTGTTGTACGTTACCATGATAACGTATTTGAATTTGCTTTTTCTATTAATATTCGCGTTGGGTATATACATAAACGCAGTAAATCTCAAGAATGTCTAATGGATCTAGTTCAGCTAAACCACCCGCATTGTCTCGTAACCTATATTTTAAATCATGGTATGGGCACAAACAAACAATTCGTTGTATTATTTTAAAGCATAACTTTCAAGAAGAGTTTTTCCTAAAATAATTAAAATAGCACCATAATTTTATGTTTACCCAATAGATTTAGAGAGTATAGGGCTACTGGCGATTCTCTCTTTGAAAAAAACGAGTGTGAGAGCTACCGCCAGGTCACTTGGAAAAGTTACACCCTTTATATGTCTTGATTTTATTTGATAAATTAGTGTAAAAAAATAAAATTAAATAAAAAAAAAATAAGAAAATTGGGGTGAACGAATTTTTAATCAAAATAAAAATGTAGGGGGGGGGGTGGGCGCCATCGGTACCTACTGCACAGGGCGCCAGATTTCGTAGATCCGACCCTGTCAAAGGCCAGGCCATTTCACTAAAATTCACGAAAAAATACTAAAAAAGCACCATTTTGATCTTTGAATTGAATGTTTTGTTGATTAATTTTGAGCTATTGTATATTTTATTGACTGAAACACGTTCACAACACAATAAACTATCTACCAAAACAACATTACTTGCATTTATTACGTAAATTAATAGGTTTTACGATGTTTTGGTCGCGGAACACGCATCGGTTGCGACGATTAAAATCGCGGCAAATTCTGACAGGTGATTGTCATAGAAGAAATCGTTTTAATAATATTCTGGTGTTGCAACGTGAATGAAACTTCTAGACGTATCATAGAGTAATGTTGGCGCAAGCGATTCTGACACTGTTCTTCATACAAATTATGTACATAGAAGGGCCAAAATCGCAGACCAAAATTTTTTTGACGAAAATATTATTCAAATATTTGAATTATTATCTCGTGCATGCGCATGTGACGCATCTCCGGCCTGTCACCGGTTAACCCCAGATATTTAGTTCGGGATTAAGGATATTTAGTTCCCAATTAGTGGTACGCGTACATCGCGGGGGTTCGTAAGATTGCTTGAAAGAGTAAGCACATGCACTGCACTGACACCGTGGTAAAGACTATATAGACATTTTGGCTGCAAGGGGATGGAAATTTGGGCTTTTCTCGAAGGGGTACAGGGATACTTAGGAAAAACTAATTGGGAACCAGCGCTCCAGAGTGATTAAATTGGTGCCTACCTAATGTAGAAATCAAAATATAGATTCAGTGTTTAAGCCAAAAAAAGACATTCAAACTTCATTCATGAGCGATTGGCAAAATTGGCATACGAGGACTGTCTGTAAAATAAGGTCTCCAAGATGCTGCGGTCGCGAGGAACAGTTTTCGGAACAAGTTCCGGCAGCACTGTTATGTAGCCTGGTTTCCCTATGCCAAATCCCCACCACGCTGCACTCTCTGCGACTTAGTCTTGGCGTGGCAGCCGTTCGCGATAAAGCTTCCATTCGCCGCACCCGCCAGGTGTGAATTGCGCTCTATGAGTTTTTTTGTGCAAAAACCCCGGTAGAAATTCATTCTCAGCTTCTTGAAGCGTACGGAAAACAGTGTATGAGTGCGAAAACATGCGCAAATGGTGCAGAGAATTTAAAAGCGTGCCGGACGGCCATCAGTTTCAGACGAAAAAATTGTCAAAGTGGAAAAAACAATGATTGCAGATCGATGGGTGACGGTTCGGAACCTCTGTGATATGATCCCTGATGTCAGAAAGACCACTTTTGACAAGATTTTGACAGAATATTTGGGAGACTACAAAGTCTGCCCAAGGTGGGTCCCAAAATGCTCACCGAAGATCACAAACAAAAACGGGTTGAAGCAGCCCCTCGAATTCCTTGAGTGCTACGACATAAATATGATGGCGAAGAATTCTTGGACTCAATTGTGACTGGGGACGAGACCCGGATACACTATACGACACCAGAGAGAAAGGAACAATCCCAGTGGTGTCATTCAGATTCATCGAAGCAAAGTTTCAAAACGAATTACAGAGCATAATTCACACCTGGCGGGTGCGGCGAGTGGAAGCTCCATCGCAAACGGCTGCCACGTCGAGACTAAGCATCACAGAGGGTGAAACGTGGTGGGGATTTGGCAAGGGGAAACCAGGCTACACGCCAGTGTTGCAGGATTGCACATAAAATGGTTCCTCGCAACCGCAGCGCCTTGGAGACCTTACTTTACGGACAGCTACAGATATTATTATATTGTTAGGCCATATCGATTGCTCACTATTTTTAAACAGTTCAATAAGAAAATCAATTTAAAAAAAATAAAAATCTCAGAAGAAATCAAGTAAGAACAGCAAAACATTCACTCGTAGCGATTCACACCGGTGGCAGCCTAGGAAATCCAATCAATGTTTATCAAAATCATTATTTTGGACAAAACGTCGCCGCACCTAGCCCAAAACGTAGTCAATCAACCTATCTATCCTAATCTGCCTTACAATTTCACCATAGGTTTCTTGGGTAACTCTTTCAAA
The DNA here is from genome assembly GCA_929108145.2 of Limnephilus rhombicus. Lineage (NCBI taxonomy): Eukaryota > Metazoa > Arthropoda > Insecta > Trichoptera > Limnephilidae > Limnephilus > Limnephilus rhombicus. The sequence continues at coordinate 22,583,328 of OV815293.1, forward strand.
TTGACAAAAAGTTACAACAAAAAGTTACAACAACAAAAACTGGATTTATAGTAACTAATAAAATTGGTAGAGTTCAATATGCTTATGAAATTTCAAATAATGATAAATGCAAAAATGGTTATTTTGTGATATGTACGTCATTTCGTGAAGTTTTGTGTATTTTTGTATATCATTTAACTAAAAAAAAAGTATCGTTAAGTCCTACTATCCGCATGTTATTGTTTTTTATTATTTGAATAAACATCTATGAAATTTATATTACACTAGCTGGTTCCAAGGAATAAATTATTTCTCCCCGCATGGCCTTTCCCATGCTTTCCCGTTCCCCTCCCGCGTCCCCTTCCTCTCCTGCGTTCCCCTTCCACCTTCCCCGCCTTCCTTCACCCCTCTCCCGCTCCACTGTCCTGCCAACCCCCTCCAACAACGCGTGAAACGTCAAATGCGCGAACTGTCAAACGTGCGAAGTTAAAGGAGTCGTTAAGTTTTCTGAAATTATCCAATTTTCTTATTTTTTCTTTCCGTAAGAACCTTCTACAAAGTATTAGAAAACTTTAAAAAAAAGATGAATGTGACCAAGGGAAACAGAGATTCATTTATATATATAGATAAACGCCTGTTCTTCGGTTAATTAATTTAACTTTAATTAACTCTATCTTCTGAATATAATCCGATAATGATTGGCGTAAGTTAAGTAGAGATTGCATTGGAAGGAGGGTGGTTAATTGCATTGAAGGAGGTAGTTTAATTTGAGAACATTTTAGACAAAATTTCAGCTTAATGTTGCTAACTTTGATTCAACTTGATTGAGGAACTTAAATGCTCTATATTCAGTCTGTTACAAACGCTTGACCACTCAGTTAGTCTGTTAATTTCTTATAAAGAAGTGTGGAAAATGAAAAGTAAACTTTTTAATTCAAGAAAACTTCCAACAATAGTAAAGCTCAAAGACAAATTGTTTCAGTACATTTAAAGGAGAAAAGTTTTCAATGACCTATTAGCAATTCAACAATAACTGTCCTCAATTGGACAAGTATTATAATATGAATAACTTCCATACAAAAAAAGTAATTTTCTGTAAGTTAAGTTAAGTGGCGGCAAGTAAAATTTTGTCTGTTGTTTAAAAGTTTGATATAATGACCAAAAGAAGAAAAGAATAATAAACTTACCTTTTATCAAAAATATTAGGTTGTGAATAAAGTACGAACCTGTGAATTTTTTCCCATCCCGCACCATGTTGGCTAGCCAGTACGTCCTCCTGTAGAGATTTAATATGAGGCAGAGAGTGGTGTCAGCTACCTCCTCCACTCCGTAGCCGGGCACGTTACATACTGCGATTCCTGCCAAACAGAACACGTAACAACTATTATTATATTGTATTCATCTGGTGGACAAACATCATCGAAGACTTCAAATCTGAGTCTACTTATGAAACGTCAAATAATTTTTTTTTAAATTTTTTTTATTTAATTGAATATAATAACATGTGATACAATATAAGATATGGGTAGTCCCACAAAGCTGTGACAGATCAGCTTGTCTGTAGAAATCATATTATTAGTATTTTAATCATTAATGAGTGCTCATAATAATGTAAATAATGTGTTAAATATAAAACTAGAGTGTCTTTCAATCAGTGCAGCATTAAAAGCTTGGAGTAGTTTTCATCCAATGCAGCATTAAAAGCTTGGATCTAAGAGTGTTTGTTAATGCCATTGATTCCTGGTGACTCTGTCCTGCTCTCCACCAATGGCAGAGCCAAGATTAAATTTGCATAATATATACAATCGGTTGCCGCTTACAGCCAGTGTGGAAGTACTTCTCGCTTTGTGTGTTCTTTTCCTTCATGTATTCTCACCGTCATCAAGTATTACCGTGCCCTGCCATAATATACAATCGGTTGCCGCTTACAGCCAGTGTGGAAGTACTTCTCGCTTTGTGTGTTCATTTCCTTCATATATTCTCACCGTCATCAAGTATTACCGTGCCCTGTCATAATATAAGGTTATGACAATTTCAATGAATTCGCCAGTGTAAAGTAAATATCGCCTTGTTACCACGTCAATTTCTGTCGTTTGTTAATTGCCTCCATGTAGGTATTCTCACCTTCCACGCCATGAAAAATGTTATAAAATACTTTGCATCTCCGAGAATCCACCATAAAATAGTGGTTATATAAGTAATTCACTCGCCGTGAATAACTAGTGTATTATAAAGTTAACTGTATCGCCCTGTACGAGTCAACCACAGCCATACAATTCATTGAATCCGTTGCATATGAATTATACAAGTGCCCGTGATAATATCCTAACTTTATGAGTTCAAATCCAAGTGCAAAACCAAATGAGAGCCAATAAACATTGCAGGTCACCCACTGCCGTAAGTACCATTGTGAGATACTCTGCTGTTGGTGTGTGGGTAGCATTCAATTCATTGGGAACCACAGGTATTTATGCCCTGTTCGCTCCTTTATGACCAGTGAAGTGGTGCCAAAGAACCGCGCCACTTCACAAAGTGATTTTTTTTATTTTTTGATTAAAAGAAAGACCAACATTCCCAGGCTACGAATAACACAACAATGTTTGAAAATCTCCCTACTACCACCACAGAAAGCCGAAAATGTTGCTTGTGTTGTGATGGAGGACTTAGCCAGCCGAGGAATCAAACACGCGACGCCCGGGTGGGACCCAAGCACGTTGCCCACTCAACCACTGACCGGTCAATTACATTACTTGATAATATTAGTGGATTACCAAACTAAGTTATATATTGAGGATTGGGTCAAATCGCAGCATTGCAAAAAAGGAAGAAAGCAACTAGAATGCGACAATTTATAAACACTCCAATCCTCAAATGATTTAAGTAACTACAGAAATATTACAGGATACTGCTAATCTCAGAAGACACACCATGCAGCTGTTGAAGTGGAAAGCGCCAATAGCTGTGTAAAATGTGGATGAAGAAAGAAACGCTGAAGCATAAATGGTGATGTCCCGCCTTGATGGGAAGTTGTGGGACCAGGGGACATACTACTGAAGGGAATAACAAAGATATGAACGGACATGAAATATGAGCAATAATAATACTTTGCTGATTTATATAGCGCCATTTTTGTGAGAAATCACCTCAAGGGTGCTGTAAGTAATAATAAAAAGTGTGTTGTTTGTTAGTCACCTAATTCACCAGCCGCCTTGACGTCGATGTTGTCCACACCGCTGCCGATGCGCACGATGATTCTCAGAGTCTTGAACTTCTCCAAGTCCTCCTTGGTGAGGATGATGGTGTGCCACATGAGCGCGCCCACCGCCTCGTTGAGCACCTTCTCATGGATCTCCGAGGTGGACTGCGCATCGCAGAAGGCCACCGTGGCCACATCCTTCAGTATGGGCATCTCGATGCTGCAGTCCCTGCCGTCTAGTAATGCAACCAGCGGTCTGGAATCATTTGTGCTGGAGTTAGAGACGCTACATTAGTGATGCATGCTAGTGTACTAAACTAAACAAGTATATTATAAAACAGGGGCTTCTACTCCATACGCGCTGTAAAGCTGTGCATTCCCCAACAATAACTTCTTCTATTCTTGGGGAATGCACAACATTAAAGCTTCTATGAACCCTCACACTGCTGGCGTTTTTTTCTTATTTGGTCAATAAAAGGTCCACACTTTAGTCAAGTGCTACTATTAATTGGTCAAATGTAAAAAAACACATGCATAGAGGGGTTTTGGCTACTGCCCTCAAAAGCACAGATTATACAGGATGTCTGGGGGTAAAGTGCATTCGGGAGGTGATTCTACATGATAGTACAAGTAAAAAAGATAAATAAAAAAAATTTAAAAACTTTTTTCGAAATTCCAACTTTTAAGGTATTCCAGTTTTGAAGTAAAAAGATAAAATTAGTCCGGCGTGTACGGCCAGATTTATTATTTTCTGCTGTTACGATACGGGCCAATTACAATCAAGTCGGGCACCCGGCAGGCTCTCAGCCAGTAAGATCGTACCTCACACTAAGGATTTTAAGTAGGTACGTCTTTTTGTATGGGAAAAAAAATGTTGGAATTTCGGAAAAAGTTGTTAATCTTTTTTACTCCTACCATCATGTAGAATCACCTCCCGAAGTTAATGCACTTTACCCCAGACACCCTGTATAATATCATACTGGATTGAAAAAGTAAGTCAGTTTAATTGTACTATTTAATTTTGACATTTGCACAGCTGAATCGTGCTTACTTCTTCGGACAGTTTTGCAGTGTTCTTAATCAAGGCAGACGCGACATATGAAGGACATTGTAAGACTGTCCGAAACGTTAGCCAAAGGAGGAATAGCGCAACATGGTTAAATATTTCAAAAGTCAAACAATATATTATCTCAGAATGTTCAATTAAGATTGTTGATGTGTTCAAACATTTTCATTTTAGGCATGATTTGATATTTTCACAGCCAAAAAATTATCAAAAATTATTTTGATTTTAATCATATCGAACTAATGCAATTACATTGTTAGACGTGTAGTAGTTACTTAATATGTGCTTGGGAGGGTAGGATTTAAAAAATATATTATATTGGTGGCACTAAAATGTTTTAAAGTTTCGAACTCAACAGTGAATTTAAAGGATTGTAAACCACAGAGAAAGTTAATGATAATGGATTTAGGTGGCACTTCTTTAATTGAAGACTAACAGAAGGACTAGATGGTCGCTAAGTATAATATCATACAATAATCCTTCTGGTAAATTTTAAGATGTTAAGCAACAAAATTAATATGAATGTCCGTTTTTTATGCACACTAGTTGAAATAGTTGACGTAAATTTCCCACAAAACATCTACAAAATAAATAATCTTGATTAATGCTTTACAAAATGTGTACATATAATTGTTTCTACTTAAAATTACAACTAACACATGTGTGAGCTAGGCCATTGATTTTGTACATAATGAAATAATGTTTTGTGGTTAGATAAGGAAAAGGTTATTATTATAACTACTGTAGGACGGATATGAATAATTAATGAAATAAGAGAACAGGCAGTAATTTTAAAAGTGATTTAGTTAGATCAGATGGATTACAAAAAGAGATTGAAGTGGATCGCATAAAGTGTTTGTGGCTATATTGCGAAATGCATTGCATGAACAGAATTGATTTGAAGGTGTTAAAGACTTCACTAGGGCCAAACTAGGACAAGTAATTTGTGATAAGAATGCAGATATAAAAGCGGGAAAAAAGAGGTTAGGAATCAATGTGGAGTAGATTCCAAGTCAGATGAAGAAATTAGAATTCTCACTAAATCCAGGAATTTGAGAATCCCGTACAAGAGCCCCAACTGCTCCCAACCGCTTGGAGCCAGTGAGACTGTATGGTGTCCCAAATTGAGGTATGTTTCAGATCTGGTCACCAAACACGGCTAAAGCCATTTAAAGTAATGTTTCAATTCTGAATGGTGGTCTTACACCAGGCCGATACTAAGAATCTTCCACTCTGTGAATGTGCCACAAATTTATAAATGATTATAAATATTTCAAATTATTAAATTGTGAAAAATACAATTCAATCAAATAAAATTTACTTGCACAAGCCGGGATTTGAAACTGCGCCCTTCGGATTGAATGTTGAGAGCCTTATCCCTCAACCACGGTGGTTGTCGAAGATTACTAGGAGTGAACCAAAGAAGGACGGAAGACATGTAAAGGTGTGATATAATAAAAATGAGTTACTTGAAGTCTCCTTGCTGCACTATACAGGGTGTAATAGCACAAACCTGAAGGATTTTAATCAGTGATTCCTGAGCATATTTGGAGTAAAAATCGAAGACATCATTTTGCCATATTGTGATTTTTTTTCAATTAAAAACAAAAAAATGTGTTTCTATCACAAGTTGACACTGATCATGCCGCTTCACATCGCAACAGGATCGTGTGATATGCGCTCTCTCTCCTCTATTGCCATATCAAATACAGTAGAATTTGGATATTACGACTTCGCTGCTTACCATTTTTATAACAGCTTACTATTTATAGCGACGGCAATGTAAATTCAAGTTAGGTTTCCAAGTTAGATACTAGGATAACACATCCGTTTAGTACAACTCCGTTTTAAGCGACCAACTGCTTAAAGCGACCTATTTTAATGATAATTCGTCCAGTTAGAACGACGTGCAGTGTTTTGTTTACAAAACCTAAGCACCAATACCTCACCGCTGCTTAAAGCGACCTATTTTAATGATAATTCGTCCGGTTAGAACGACATTTTGTTTACAAAACCTACGCACCAATACCCCACCGCTGCTTAAAGCGACCTATTTTAATGATAATTCGTCCGGTTAGAGCGACGCGCAGTGTTTTGTTTACAAAACCTACGCACCAATACCTCACCGCCCCTCACTTGGCCTACTCCCGATGCGCTAACACCTATCCTTATTAGCATGCGCAAATCACAGTCAGTGTTTATCATCTGTTGTGACTAGATTAAAATGAGTTCCGTGAAGCGAAAGTGTTTTTCAATTGAAGAAAATAGTGCTATATTACAACGTTTAAAAGCCGGTGCATCAAATGTAAAAATGTAACCCTCGCAAAGGAGTTCGGCATGTCTCATGTAAAAACAAGCTTAAATTATCCAGCCGTTTTGTGAGTTGTCCGATTAGTACGACAAAGTATCACTGGCCCCTTGATGGTTGTTTTATCCGGATTCTACTGTACTCAATTGCGACAATCGAAAAATATACTTTTTGGTTTTTATTTGAAAAAAATTTATCATCAGTCGGCAAAATGACATCTACATTTTTTACTCCAAATATGCTCTGGAATTCTGGTTTAAATCCTTTGGGTATGTGCTGATACACCTGTGTACAGAGCAGACAAGACGGGGGGCAAGAAAAAGAGGAATATAAGGTACAGGTATTGATGTGAGTGATGACTGGATGGGAGGAAGAGAGGAAGAGAGGATGGGAGGATTGAAAGGTGTTTAGCAAGAAATGTGTCACCTTCCTTGCATGGGTCCATTGGCAATGGGCCCACGCAGGTTGTCCATGCGCGCTCTCTTGGGCAGCATCTTGCGCTTGTCCATCTAGGTCCGCCCCCCCCCCGCGTCAGGCGGGCCCGCTCCCCGCCAAGGTAGGCAGAGGATAGTCGCCCCGCTGGACGAGACTCATCAAACGCTACCAAAACCAACCACCCACAATTTATTACTGACGCACACCACAATAAACAAAAAACTATTAACTTTTTATTAACTTTTCACTTGTTTTTTGCCACTTTCTTGTATAAATTTGTTTTTAAAACTTTTTATTTACTAGCACTGCTGATTCACTATTTAGCCACGTTATTTATTCACTAATACTATCTATTTATGTAATTTCCGGCGAATCATTGCCACCGAAATCACAGCACAAGTTATCACTGAATTTAATTCACCAACTGACGAAAACCTGCAACAAACAAAGAAAAGAAACATTAGTAATCAATTAATGAACACAACAAACTACTAAATACTTGTACACGACAATATTGGCACCACCTGTCATATGACGCTTTCATTGACAACATAACCTAACATTCTACTTGTCGACGATGTATTACATATTACGTTGTCCAGTAGACGGCAAACTCGTTGTAAATAATACCGAAATTGGCAAACGCGCAGTGTTGCCAACAGTTAGCTATGCGAAATTGCTAGACATCTTACAAATGTTGCTAGATTGCCAGTTTTTTTTACCCCAAAAAGTTGCTAGAAGTAGCTAAACGTTACAGTAAGTAGATAAGGGAACGTACCCATACTACGTGACCAACTTTTTGCAATTTTTAACCCCCCCCCCCCCCCAATCTTCTAAATTCTGACTATCGTTTTATTTCCAGGTTTTATTTGGATAAAACAAAACAACACAAGGTAGAATAAGAGTAGTGCGTACTATTTTGGTTGTATTCTGTCTGTCGTAGCTAGCTAGCGCACAGAACAATATTACAGTGCCACAAAGTTATCTGTTCCGGTGGTGGTGTCGCTAGTTGTGAACAAATATGTCATAGAAATATCAAAGATTGTGGCACTGTACTCCAAAAAGGGAGAGCTAGTGCAGCAGGAAACGGGGATTTTCCGGCCAACGCCACTTATACCATAGCGTGTATGACCATAGAGTCGCGTTTGTTTTTTACTTTTAACTATACGACGTAGCATTTTATGTTCTCTCATGACGAAATCGAAATATCAAACAATGACGAAAAGTTGCTATAAAAAGTAGCTAAAAAGTTTAGCTACAAGTTTCATTAAAATGTAGCTATCTGACATCAAATAATAGCTAGATCTAGCTATAAAGTTGCTAAGTTGGCATCACTGCAAACGCGAATATGTAATTACCCGTACTACTGTTAGCGCCACCTCGTGTTCGGCTTTCAAACACAGATAACGTAAGCGTGTATTTCAACAAAATGTATTCCAATTCAAACAATAATACATAGGTATTTTCCTTATAACAATATTAACCCGTTATACGTGTAAAATGACTGACTATACACTGCAGAATTCTTCCTTTCCAGTGGCAAAAAATGTTAAAAGTGTCCACAAGAATATGGAGCAAACTATGAATAATAAAAAAAAAAGAAGACTTCTAAATTTGGACAAGCGCAACAGTACCTACTGTTAGCTCCACAGTCTCGGCACCGACCAGTGGCGACCTCCGCGAACTTTCGGCGGAAAAAGAAAAATGGATACAGACAGATAGATGTTCAGAGGTCCGGTAGGTATATCAAGTCGGTTCGAAACTTCGAATCCTCGCTTTGCACGACACTTCTCGCTCAAATTTAAGCGGACTAAATCTGACGCTCGTGCCTAATAGTTCATTTTTTATACGTAGAGCCGCTAGCAATCACGTCATGTTAAATCTGACATAACTTCCCGTGAATAATTTAATACTTCCATATCACGAAATTTACGTATATTGCCTAATTTTATAAATATGGATTATTATATTCATCGAACGATGAGGAATGTCAATTGTATTAATTGATCTATCTGTTCGCCCTTCAGGTGATTTTTCACAAAAACGGCGCTATACAAATTATTATTAAGGAATTTTCAACGTCGAAACAGTTTGTTTTCAGCGGTTAATTTCGTGAAACGCATCCGGAAAAACTACTATTAAAATTAGTAAAGAAGTGGGGAACTTTATGTAACAACCCGCCTAAAAATATTTTAGGTTCAAGAAATAATATCTGCAGTCATTGACATCTTGAAAAATCGCGATCTCCCGATGACAGTAGCAAGCATAGATATATCACTCACGAAAGTAGTTTGGGTGGTGATATCTGGACTCACGACTTGTATTGAATTATGTTCCAAGCCGGGCTAAGCTCGACATTCCAACCATGCCGAGCTCAAAATCAACTGGGCCGGTATATCAGCTACTGTTTATGCTCGCTAAGAGAGATATTTACGTCCGTCAATTTGCTGGAAAAATAAGCCGTGTTAAGATGAAGCCATAGTAAATAATGCAAAATCACACAAAATCATACTTTTTTGTTTTGAAAATTTGATCGCTTAGAAGTATTATAGATGCTTCAATTAAATACTGCGTGTAGAACATACCTTGGCCCTTAAAAACATCGGTCAGTTTTTTTACAAGTCTTTTAATAAGCCTATAAAAAAATAAAGTATAAGGTCTAAAAAACACGCTTTCAAGTCCAAACTCTTCTATTTATAAACCCCTTTTCGAATATGGTTTTATTGTATAATGTAGCAAATTCAGTTTATTTTATAATAATCGCAAAAAAAGTTGATATTTACACCCGATCTTCCCAAAATAAAATAAAATATGCATTTTCGCGTTGTTATTTTACAATACGGCTGCTAGTCGACGAATTCGGTTTTTCAAAGTGAACTCTATATGCCGTCCACCGAATAATAATAACGTATAATAATAACGTAGTATTTATATAGCGCAGTTTTGTGATGTTTCACTTCAAGTGCGCTTAATTATAATAAACTTAAAATTAACCTACAGTGTTCCTTACGAGTCCTTAAAAAATTAATTAATTAAATAATGTGAAATAACGAATATACAAAAATATACAAAGCAATTCCTAAAGAACAATATTAACAACAATAGTGAGTGCTGTTTTGGCACAGGACAATATATAATGATAAACCATCACGGTGCCATTCAACAAGAATCATTTAAACTAAATTGTATAGAACAGGAGGCAGTTAACATTTAGAAATAATACAAATTCAGAGTGCACATAAAACTATAGTAAAGAGGTAATCGAAACCAAACAATTACCAGAAACTTGAGGAACATGGCTTATTATAGTAGATTGAAAAGGAGTTAAAATTCATAAAAGGTATGATTTTTTAAATAAGTTTGTTTTTAAAGCTCTTTTGAATTCAGCCAAGTTCTGGATATTAGTAAGAGCTGAGGGAAGTTTGTTCCAAATGAGCGGGCCAGTTACACGAAAAGATCGATCATAGTAAACGGCTCGATTTGACCTAGAAAGTTCGATTAAACGATTAGTAACATCTCGATCTGCTGACCTTAGAGTAAGCTGCCTATCGCTTAAGTTTTGTCGGACACATAGTTCCGATATATAGGCTGGCGCCATTCCATGCAATGCTGAAGAGACATAACTAGACACGCCCGTTTTTTTTTATCAGTTCGCCCCCGAACGGAGCGGTAAACGGACGCTAGGCTCCACGTCGCTTTGTTCCGTGAAATCAATTTTAAAATTCTGTTTTATTACAATAAACAATGCGTAAAAAATGAGTTAATGTTTTTTACAGGCCTTTAAGAAATCAACCTGTGAAAAAAATTCACAAATACCTTTTCCAACCTTTCCAAAAGCCTTTTCTTAAGTATTTATAAACTCCTCCCATAAAAGGGCGTGAATTCCGATTTCGATTTTTTCCTGGACTATTGGATCGCCTTAAACTGATATTCCGGATCCGAGTACCGTTCGCAGGACGAGATACAGAATACACTGAATACAGGCAAACAATAATAATTCCCAAAGCGACCGCCCTCCCGCCCGCCCGCCCCTACCGAACGACAAACTAATTACAAACTCCGGCGGCGGGTTGGGGTGAATTTTAAACAACTTTGGAACAAAAGTGGGATAAAACGTCAAGTTATTCCTTTAATCAGATGATAGATAACTCTGGGAGAATATTATTTATCTCGTTTTTTAAAGATATTGTGCGGGTATCATCAAGTCAGGGAGAGGGGGGGGGGTGTACAAAATGGAATTTATTTTCATCTGAACGATGTGTCCGACTATTTGAGAAGTTATATTACGATGACCGAATTACTAATTATTGAAAAATGTTGAAATCTCAAGAGCCTGAGTAAAATAAAGAATCAGGCCCGTAAAAAATACTTAGTGCAATCATCCTCAGCTATAGGCAAACTAGTGGAACCTAAACGCAAGCCAAATACTAAATTTGGAGCTCGTGCTTTCGGAGTGTCTGGGCCGAAGGCATGGAATAAACTCCCTCCGAAACTTGATGCATAACAAGCCCAACAGAATTTAGGTCCAAATTAAAAACCTACCTTTTTGGGCTCTCATACCCTTTACTTTTGTTTTCAAAGTGCGCTCATTACAAAACATATCATGTATTATTCTTTCTTCTTACTTCTTCTGGCGCTAATCTTAATCCAATTGTAAATATGTATGTTATAAGTCACTTGCTTTAGGTCAGTATTTATATGTCTTAGGCATAAGTCACTAGCTAAAAGTCTTAGATTTAGTCACTAGTTATAATTGTAAATCTTAGTTGTAAGCCAGTAATATTAATTCCTTTAAATACTTATTTGTACAGCGCCCTTGAGGTGATTTTTCACAAAAACGGCGCTATATAAATTAGCCAAATATTATTATTATTATTATCCACTTACAAACCCCTTTTCGGATACGGTTTTATTGCATAATGTGGCAAATTAAGTTCTTTAGATTATGTTTGGAAAACATTTTAATATTTGTGCCTGTATTCACAAACTACAACTAGGTACCTTTTTGGGACGTTTTTCGCATAGATAGGCGATAAAACAGGCGGCCAGTGTTAAGCGGGTATTAAATACAATCTTATCGCCATCTGCGTAATGCGTGATTTCGGTTGATTAGAATATTAGGTATACGCAGAGGTGGAACGCCTTAATATAGCCAATCATTTTCCTTATAGAATGGGTTCAACTCAGGTTATCTCAATTATACGTCAACAGCTTTGCTGACAATTTTTCCCGTAGACCGAGGAGCCGCGCCAAATTTGATTAAAAATAGTTAGAATAATTTCCTCTGAAATAAATTGTTTCAGTCTGTCAGAACATTTCGGTGGTCGAGAAAACTTTTAAGTAAAAAGTGTTTTACAAAAGTTTCGCGTAAAATCAAACGGTTTCGTTGGAAACTTTCGTTTCAGCAGAAGGGAGACTAACATTCATATTCTCGGCTCAATTGAAGTAAAGGGGACTGACATTCATATTAAAATATCTACACATAATAGTGTATATAATGAGCAAAATTAAGAAAGGGACCCTCAGATGGTTTGGGCACGTAGAGCGAATGAACGAAGAAAGTAGTGTTAAAAGAATATATGATGCAAATGTGAATGGTAGAAGAAGTCGGGGACGCCCGAGGAAGACATGGCACGATCAAGTAAATCAGATACTTGAGACGGGCCATGTCAAAAGTCAGAATAATAGAAGAGTATGTATGAGACGATGTATGAATGTGAATGAGGCAAAGAGTGTGTGCCAAGACCGAGTTGTTTGGCGGTCCGTCCTCTCTGCCTACCCCTGCGGGGAAACGGCGTGATGGTTAGTTAGTTAGTTAGTTAATAGTGTATAGCTACAAAATAATATAATTTTACTTTAAATCTGGTACCTGTGATGTAGGAGAAAAACCATTTTAAAATGAATGTAGAGTGTAGTGCATAATAATTACAGATGAATCGAACACAGTTACACAAGTACTCACACATAAACACATTTATTGCGCATCCAACGTGCTTCAAATTTGTTATTTGACCTAAAAAAAATTAAAAAGTCATAAAATAATAAAAATAACAGACTTTTCGAATAACTGTAAAATCTTTTCGAATATTCCAAAGTTGATTCAAAGTGTTGATCAAAGATGTCCCTTTCTCGCAAATGACAATTAGTAGTAATTAGTGTGTGTTGGTCATTTCAACTCTATTTGAATGATTTGTAATCACCTCAAGGGTGCTGTACAATTTATTATAAGTTCTTAGGTTAGATATAACAAATACAAACGGATACAGAAATACCTGAAAGGTACATACTTTTATTAGAAAGTTTATACACGACTTTTTACGCAGATGACACTATTAGTGCATGACACTCGACATTGCATGATTTTACGTTTGCTACCCTCCATTACTATTTATATTACATTTACGAGAAGAGTGGCAAAGGCAGAGTTGATATTTATTTTGAAAGACTAAAGAATTTAGGACTCTTTAGAACTGGAGATTTTTTAAATGAAATCGCCTCAATGCCAAGCTCTCATTTGCCAAATGCGTTTGAGCAAAAAAAATCACACATTTTTGGTGATTATTTTATGGGTCTCCATTAAAATTTGGACAGTTATTAAAATCAATAAATAAACGCTTAAAAATAAATACACCGAATGCAACTTTTTGACTAGAATAAAAGAAAATCATTCATTCAGCATCATAATGCGAATTAGTTATAAAACACATATTTGTTTAATATATAATAGACAAAGTTACAAAAAGATTTGTCAAAATAATAATAACAAGTTGTTGGATTCTCCGTATCATGATATTGTAAATACTTTCTCGTCGCGTGCGTCAACCCCAAATGGCGAAATATTAAATTTTCTGTCCAATCGTATTAATTATTCGTAAACATTGCAATATTGTGGCCGCGCATTATAAGCGACAACCAATCGATTCAGATTTCAATTAAAACTTTGCCCGGGACGCCACTGGGAGGGGGGGGGGGCTGACCACCCACCCCCGAATGTATAAACAGTAGCATAGCGCGCCACTGGTGGGATTATTCAATGATATATGTATATAAAGTATAAACTCGCGACTCTAATATGAATGTGGCAGATGACTATTGCGAGATGAATCTTTATTTTAATGAGGTTATTTTAAAGTTCGATAAGCTGTAAAAGTTCTATAACTTCAATAAATTTATTCCAGAAAAAAACTTGTCATATAATCTCAATTTCAATTTAAACAAAATCAGCATAATGATTAATTCATTTTAAGTCAAAAGGATTTGCCATGGTAGAGGGAAATATGAAGAAAAGACAATTATTCACAAGTTAGTTAAATTATTTTTTCCAACTTAGAAATGGAAGATGGCAATGCAAATTAAAGGATTACTTCCAGAGTGGTAAAAATACCAATATTTAGAATACGAATCAAAACCAACTCCTTCCCACCACATACCTCATATTGTGGATTTTATAAAGGTTGGGTAATGGCGTTGCGTTTCGTTAGCTACAGCAACGTGTGGCCGGGTCTGCTAGTATATTTATAAGTGACATAAATACATTTAAAAAGAAACGTTAATTTAACGTCGTGGTAGTGAAAAAAATAATAACGGGCAAATAACTACTGTCAGTAAAATCATGCAAATAAATCTACGATAAAAAGTATAGAAATGAGGGATTGGGTATAAAAATACCGTTAGTGGCTGCTCTCGGTTTGTTTGGGGTGGAAGGGCGTTGGGGTGGCGGGGTGGCGGGGCGATGGGACGGTGGGGACAAACCACCTCACCATCACACCCCTTATGAAAAACTTTCCAAACTCGGCCCGGCGCAAAGTTTCTTTGGAAAGAGAGTTATTTCAAGTTTACGCCCGTCTAGAGATAAAACAAACTTTTAACAACAAACTTTTCGGTAACAAGAAAAACAAGAAATGACGCCGGAGGGAGGGGGGGGGGGTGGAGGGGAGTAATGGTTTTAATTAAATAATTATCCACATTGAAAGTTCGATAACTTTTCATAACCTTAGTTAATTGCGGGGAGTTATACATTTAAATTTAATATTAGCACAATACAAGCTTCGCGTTTTAAATATGTGATTAAATTACCCATTTCAGATAGCGGCTTTGATGGTTGTAATGGTATTATAAAACGCAACGAAGGCTTAGTCAAAGAGAACATGGATTTACAATGTACAAGGTTGGCTTTTGAAGCTAATTACATTACAACTTAGGGAACGTACCCATACTACGTGACCCACTTTTTGCAATTTTTAACCCCCCTCCCCATGGTGACTAAAAACCTAAGCCCCCCGCCGCTCATTGTGACCAAGCGTGGTATTTTGAAGAACCCCCCCCCCCCATCCTGAACGGGCCACGTAGTATGGGTACGTTCCCTTAGGTACTCTCAGTGTTGATCTGATAAAGAACTCCGTTCATAATCGAAAGGTCGCTTGGAATAACAATAGCGGGGTTTGGTGACCCAATCTGAAGAGCCAGATACTTCCTAACCGTCATCTTTCCCATCCCCACTTCTGCATCAAAATATACCCCAGTTGGCGATGTCATAATCTCAATGGCACTTGGGCGGTTTTCACATAAAAAAGGTCTTCCTTTGACGATTATTCAAATTAAATTTGATAACCGCAGAATAGTTCCAAATATAGGAGGCGGGTATGGGTACCGCCGCCCCGGGAACCATTTATTGGATAACCAACACCTCTGCCGTAGGTCACCCTAAGTGGTTCGCTACGTTTGGTGACTTAGCAGGGGTGCCCGGATTCATGGGTCTTAGCGGCGGATGCGTCTGCCCATCGAATCGGGAGAGAGTGGTTGAGGGAGTCCCTTTGACTTCTCCAATCGTACTCTCCGAACATCGCCTTGCACCGCAGTGTAAGGGATGGATTCATACTAGTACGTCCATCACTCCCGGACACACTGACCCCCAGGCCTACCCACCCCTAATACCCTTTTCCTTCCCAGAATTTCCTCTCCTTCCTTTCCTAAAAAGACCCTCCACACAAGATTATTTTCCTAATACCCAGAGCCAGTGGGACTATGGCATCTCCAATTTGCCTTAGTCCCATTGGCTTACTTTTTGATTTTCTGGTCATAAGCAATACAGTTTTTATTTACGGGAAAGCCTCGAACAACTTATTTTTATTGTTAAGAATGTTTATTTAGCTGGAAAATATGGAAGGTTATAATATGGTAAGTCAACATGTTACATTGTTTTATTCCTTGGATAAGGAGAGAGTTTACCATAAATATAATACAAGATTTAATAATGAAGGATTAAAATAAAACGAAGGATTACTGGTTCCGAAATGTACCAATAAATATGGCGAGAGAACTCTAAACTATATTGTATCCAAAACCACAAATAATTGATTAATTAAAAACTTATTCCAAAACTATTCCTAAACCTATCTGTTTTTCTGAAAACCTATGAAATCGCTGTATTTTTGTATTTTTATGACTTGTGTGCTTTTTTATCAAATTTTATTTTTATTATTTCTGTATATATTTAAAAATAATCTGTCATGAATTATTTGTACTACCAAAATGTAAAAGCCCTTTGGGCGTTAAATAAATAAATAAATTAAATTAATACACCACAAATAACAATTAAAAATAATACCACTTATCTGTTAAAGTCAAATATAAACTAAGAAAATGACTATTAGATACAGATGATTTATATTGATGCCCTACCGAAGGACTCGTATTGCTAATTGGAATTTACTTTACGACTTATGATAAATTATGTAATACCTCATATTACCTCATATTTCTACTTATTAAACATTGATTTGTACTGGCTTGTCATATATAAAGTAGTATTTATATAGCGCAGTTTAGTGTTATTTCACTTCAAGTGCGCTTGTATATAACGCCTGTACTGCTATTTCTATTTATAATATTTTGTTGTAGCGGTGGTAATTATAAAACGTTGTCAATATGTTATGTATCTGCTGACAAATTATAAAAGTAGTTCAGCCTGTTTGAATAATAATAAAGAAATTGTATATATTTTTAATAACATAAAAGAGAGAAAAAACATTTATCTGAATATGAGGAGCTATCCTGTGGAAACTACATGGGATAGATAATATACGATTTTTATAAAGGTATAAACACATTTTCGGTAAGACAGTACATCATTTTGCAAAAAAAAACAAGTAAAGTTGATGGCTCGTCTCGGGTATTCTATATCTATGGCTGATCTTCCTAGAACAGAAGGTGAAAGGCGAGGCCATCAATGTGGTTATTATTTAGACATATTTAGCAGGAATTTAACATTTTACGGGCTACAATGCCGTGTTTAATAAAATGAAAACAAACATTAGCATTATTTTATGTGAATAATATTACCACGCAAGTTCGTAGTATTTAAAGCATGTACTCTATACCCTAATATGAGAACAATGTTTGCAAGTTTTGTGTTGTTTGTATATTGGTTTCCAAGAAAAGTTTTATGGAAAATGTAACTTTTGTAATACATTATTATCAAGTTACATACATGTAGGTTTTCTGATTTAGTAAGTAATTCAAGCAAAATGAACATAATAATATCATACTTTGGAAATACTGTTTTGGCTTACCTCATGTTTAACCTCTTGTATAACTCATCCTGTATATAAATTGCTGTTTGTTTCTTACAATAAATAAATATATATACATTTTTTCTAACATGTAATTATATAAACTTATTGTATATAAAAAAAAAAAAAAAAATACAGCATGAACATTATTTATTTTGCACACAAACCAACTTACGTGAATATTTTGTAAAATACAAAGTTTTATTTTTAATTGAGTTTTTCATGTGAATTAGTGCCTCGTGGAGAAACCTAAAACTGGTTGGCAACTCTATTCACGGCGCAACTCAACTTTACAGTTTCTATAATTATATCAGCTTGTTTAACAAAAATATAATTTATTAGTAATTTATCAATTATCAACCTCAAAATAATAATTTATTGACCTCCTGAACAAAATCGATATTTTCCTGCACTGGCATATCGCAAATTATTTGAAATCTTGACAGGTCCTAGAATGAGAGAGAACCACGGCAAGTGAAACGCGGCTGCGAGTTGCTAGTGACTGATTGCATCGCCCTTGACAACTGGTCTTTGGGAAATTGCCTGTGTGCGGACCGTCAGTGAAATTCGCAAGTTGCTTTACTGTGGATAGCGATAGAGTTGCCAACTGTTTTTTTTTTCAGTTAAAGAAGATGTATTTTCAGTAAGATGGACTTACAGTTGTTGGGAGTAAGGATATTATGGGAAAGAGGAAGGAAAGGAGTACATGACTGTTCAGATCTGATCAGCACGGCTAAAACTATTCCAATCAATCGATGCTGAATAGTGATATTTTACCACGGTGATATAGAGAATATCTAACATTAACCAAATTCATGAGTTTATTTATTGTACTGTTATTTGTGGTGGAATTCTATTGTATTAAAATTGAAACACTTTTTAACTTTTTTCCACTTATTTATTTCACCAGTACCGGTTTCATCCTATTATGGACATCTTCAGGCTGGCAATTGACATTCTTTTGTTACAGAATATATACAAAATTAGGTAGGTAGGTACACAATGTTAAGGTAGGTACATATGTTTGGGTTATTACGTTACAACTGATCTTTAAGGTAAATATGTCATGAATAAGAAATAATAATATTTACATTGGGAAAATAATATTTAGCGAGGTGTAAAATGCTGTCTTAATTTTGAAATTTTATTTGATATTTTTCTTATAAAAGTGTTTCGATTTCAATTTTAACCAAATTCATATATACGTATAAGTATTCAAGGCGTTAATCGATAGGACTGAATCGAAGGGCATGTAGGAGTCAAGATTGTGATCCTTCCTACCATCACAACGAACGTCATACAAAGGAACAAAATAAAATAAAATCCGCCTACAGGGTCTAGCGACGAAAGCTACGTCCACTGTAACAACCATTGAAGATGTATTTCATAGTTCGGTAGGTCAAGGCAACTACTTGCTTGTTGACAGGTTCGCAATTCGTAGCAAGTGGTTCAGAGAACAGCCGAGTGAGCCGCACGCCCTAGAACGTAATTGTAATTATGCAAATAATACACGTATTGGTATTACGTGCGAGTAGATGGTAACTACTACACTGTTAAACTATTAGAACGGCCACTAGAGAGTTTGGGAGTGATCGCAAATTCAACGCCATTTACTCGCAAATTCATGTGATTTGACGTGAAAAGTTCCGATGATTGTTGGAATAATAAAATGGAATAACAAATGGTCATTTGATTAAATAAATGAATTTGCAAAATAACGTTGTGAAAGCAAAGTCAGCCTTACTGTTCGCGCATTATATATTGGGATTGGTTAGGTATGCATTCGCAGACTTGGTGGATAGCAAATGTCAAAATCCTGAAATCATCCCACCTACCTAATATTCCCATCCTAAATGTCACCATGAAAAAAAGCCAATTCTTGCAAGAAAAATACCCAACTTTGGAGAGGTGACAGTGTGCTTTGAGGCTCACTCAGAAAAGAGACAAGGCGCGTGTATCATAACATCTTGCTATAATAATATTAGATTTTGAAACTTAAATATAACATTGTGAAGTGTACACCACAACCTGAAGATCAGTAAGGCCCCATCTGCAACGGTGAGTCCTATTTTCCTTTTTCCAATCTGGGCTTATCTTATTTTCCAAAAGTCCAGATCTGAACATCAACTGACTTATCCATCAGGTTTTGCGAGTGTATGCATATTTAATCGTCCCTGAACTTAGCGATCAAGTAGTTTCGGGACTGGTCCTTCGGGGGATGCATAGGGCTTTGCTCTGCAGCACTTAACGCCAAAATACAGTGGAGTCGCAGCTTCGCGACACCATTTACTTATAAACACTTCCCAACCGTTAAACGGTATTATAGTTCACACTGAATAAATTCTGTACATTTTCTATTTCGAATTATTACTAATAAAAAATGTCTTTAACTGTGCTGTGAAAGAACTGGGAACATTGCATTCTGAATTCCAAACATGCGCAAGAGCGTAATTGTTATCATTTTTAGCGTGCGCCGTGTTTGTTTACAGATGTTTATATCTTACATAAATCTTTATTTACGTAATCTCTATTTTTGTAATAATAAATATTAGATTACATAAATCTTAATTTATGTAATCTCTACATAAATCGTGTTTTTGTTCATAAAATGGTGAATTTACTATTATATCCGTATAATTTAATATTTTTACATCTTATTTGTGTTATTTGTTGTCAGTTTTAGTCAAGTTGGTCTGGAAAACTAAACGCCTATAACTCCTAAAACAGCATTAAACGCACTGTTTACAAGCGGCTAGTCACTAAAATTAACTTACTTCTCTCCACTGTCTACTAAATAGTCTAAACACGTAAATTGTCTAAAACAAAATGTTACATATATATTGCTGTTGATGGAAACGCGCTGACGAGCTAAAAACATTTGAGTTGACAAACATAGTCATTTCATAGACAGAAAAATCTATCAAAATTTTATGATGTCCGCACTCATTGGTCGAAAGTCTTTATTGCTTTACAAGAATGTTTCTGTTTTATATTTAAAAACGACTACATTCCAGAAAGACAAGTTTCGTTTATTAACAAACAGGGAACTTGGTCCAGTTGTTTCAAAGAATTAGAACAATTCATCAAATTTCAAAATTAAAATTCAAGTTTTGTAAATGTTTTCACATAACTGAAGTGATAACGAACTTTCCACAGAGCTTGAATTTTAACTTTGAAATTGATAAATCTGTAAAAAAAGTTTTATTAATTTTTTTAATGGTACAAGGTTGTAATTAAAATAAGAATGAATGTACTGCATAAAATCGCAATTAAATTTGATCGCAAGTCGATCGTGAACAGCAGTGCAGTAAGCCGCCAAACAATGTTGGAAGTGTATTTTTTAGTATGGCATTCCAATAATTGCGGGATAAACTTGACAAAACAAAATAGCGGAGAAGGGTTAGACGGAAGACGGAGGGTGAAAACAAGTTAGACAGGAGGAGAAAAAGTGGTCGCCGCGGCAATCCGAGGAATCTCCGGCATTAACATTAGTGGCGATGGTTTCACAATTAAAAACTTAAGCTGCCGGCATTGGAAGCGCTCTGAAGAAAAAAACAACTCGGGGAAACTTCCCAATTGTGTTGGGGAAGAAGAAGTGTAGAAGAAGTAGAAAGTTTCGCCATTCCGAATTCCGACCAAAGTTTTAGAATATTTCGAGAGCGAGGCCCCTCCTCGCAACTACCTACTACCTACAGCTAACTTTCATACTTTTGCTTTTCCGTATTTATGGCGCTACCTCGGAATTAGTATAATTTTTTTATCCAATGCTTTTGATGACATAGAGTACTAAAATTAAAAATTCCAAACTGTTCTGAAGTTGATACGAAGGAAACACAAGAGGTTTTGGCCAAAAGGTGGAGAATTGGGCCCATTAATGGGCCGAGGCAACAACGTAGAGAAAGATAGGAATGTCTGAAATGTCTTGCCAAAAAAAAATCCAACCCAACCCAGGTGAAAGAGATAAAAAATTTGGTAAATATAAATATTATTATTCAACGATAGAAAATATTTTTTAGCGATTTTTATAACCTAGTGAATAAACAATCAAAATCCAAATAAGTATTTACACAAAACGTACTTGAATTACAAAGACATCAAATGGCCATTCGGCGACATTTTGTATTTCCGACAGTTAAAAGTTAACCCGTTAAAACCAAGCACTACGAAGTAGTGCAAAATCACGTGTTATTGTTTTCAAAATTTGATCGCTTAGAAATATTTTAGATGCTTTCATTAATTACTGCGAGTAGAACACACGATTGAAACCTTTGAAATAATTGAAGTTTTTTTGTTAAATCTTTTTAAAAGCTTAGAAAAAATAAAGTATTGGGCCTCTAAAAACTGCTTTATAGATCAAAATCTCCCACTCACGAACCCCCTTTCGGCTATGGTTTAATTAAATAATGTGGCACATTAAGTTCTTTACAATATTATAACAAAACTTTTAAATATGTGTGTGTCTTATCTTCGCAAAATAAAATACTTATCAACGCTGTTTTTTTCTTGCGTAGATCAAAATAAGCGGGCGGGAATTTAAACCTTATCGCCATCTACATAAGGAGCGTTATTGTTAGCGGACCGATTCCAAATGTTACACACGTGGTGCATTACCTTAAACACCGATTCTAAGTCCGTTTCATCTTTTGAACAAATTGTTTTCCGCAGAAGAGGACAATCATCATGTTGTTAAGATTTTCAGCTAACTACTAATTGATAGCAAGCTGAAACACCTAGAATCGGCGATTAAAGGGAATCTTCCAAATGTCAAAAAATGGCGCTGATGGCAATGTTAAATTTGAATGTTTTGCAAAACAATTGGGCCTCAGTGTATCACATTAAATTTCGCATGCGTGGAACAATCTGTCAAAATGTTATCTAATCAAAAATTCTCAAGTTTCTCCGTTAGTTTGTAAATTAATTAAAAAATGTTCTATTATAATTAATCAGTTATGCTCGGTTATTTCTTGATCAAACATCCCAATACCAGACAGTAGAGTAGTAACCAAGTCAGAATTGAAAAATAACACAGTTAAGAATATAATGACCATAAATTAAAACGGTATAATTATAAATTAACAACAAAAACAGATAAAAAGTCGTCGATAGGGATATAATTCGCAACATAAAAGCTAATACATACATTAGGCTCTTTGGAAGTTCCGAGTTTAAGGAGCTTTAAATTGGTCCTCCATTTCTCGGAGACTTCGGCTTTGAGATAATCATAATCTGGAATGATCTGGCAGTTGAGACAATGGGTGGGGGAGGAGGAAGGAGGAAGAAGTGGGTGGGCGAGGTAGTCGAAGTTGCCCAAAGTAAGCGCGCACAACATTCATAAGTTTGTTTGAAGTTTTGGGTACAGCCATAGTATAGTAGCGGGCGGGCATGCGAACAGGCCTCGTCAAAAAATCATCGATAAATTATTTAGATTAATTTTATCGAACTTTTATTTAGAACTACTTGGATAATATTTTTTATCTATTTATTTAAATCGTAATATTGTTACAATAATACATAATACAAAGGCGTAAGATAGTGAGTGAATACATATTTTTGAGTACTCGTATTTCCACTGCCAATGAAAAGTAGGTACTAGCTCTTGAGTTGGGTGACATTAAAATGTGATTCGGTATATGGTATTGTCAATTCTGAACATCAACTCGACGTGATCCAATATTCAAGAGTGAAATGAATAATTGAAGCAAGTCGGAAGAAGACCGATCTTATTTCATACAATACAGCTATAAACTACGTTTTTTTACATTTGCTTAAAATTAAATAGAAAATGTTGTAGAGTCTTGAAATATGTACTTTAGAAGTCCCAACAGATTTATTTTTTCATGTTAAAGGTCTTCAAACCTTCCTTCTCGTGGGGGAGGGTTACACCTACCCACGAATTTCACAATAAATTAAACTATCTTTCTATAACGTTAATTCTGAGATTATTATATTATACTTATTTAAAACTTAATACATATTATAATATTATTAAATTTTATTTTTATAATACTTCGCAAGTACCGTAAATAAGCAATCTTTCTAAAGTAATCTAAAGGGCAGAATCTAAATACAAATAAGAGCCCGTTTCAGCAAATTCGCCGAACATATCCATATGTGAATTTAGCTAATACTGAAATTGGCATAATAGAAACCTACAATAAGAATACATACACATTAGTTAATATTAGAATCAAAGAGCATCTTAGATGCTTAAATAATAATGGATTTTCGGAATTCGCTAATCACCTTATTGATAAAGATCATACCTTCAATCAAAACACCGGTGTTAAGATTTTACACAGGATGGTCGTGGTAACAGGCTTAATAATTTAGAAGCACTCGAAATAAAGAAAGCCGTTAAAACAAAAACCCAAATCCTCAATAATCAGTTAAATGTGTCCAACAGTCCGATATTAGGAATATTTCCCATAAACTAAAAATAAAAAAACCCGTAGCCACTTTATTCCTTAATCACCTGTTCAAATGACGTTTTGTCCCGGTAGATATAATGTAATTATTCATTAGATATACCCGTCTCTTTCTCTCTATCACTATGTAGGATGTTAATTACACTCTCTCACTCTTACTTTATATTATGTTTTGTCTCTGTCTGTATGTATATATAAGCTCACACAATGTATTTTTTTCATCAGTTTTAATTTATACCCTGAAGATGCTTGTATTAAGCGAAACCGGTCGGTAAATAAAAATTAAATCAATAAATCGTGGTTACAAACAAAGTGATTGTTTTCCTTTAATTAGTTTATTATTTATTATAGAAGCAGTTTCACATCCCTGCTCTAGGGAAGATAGTTTGAAGAAGTTTCCCAGGGCTGTGCCCCCCTCCATTTAACTGAAAATTAAGCAGACGCAATCACAGACACAATCACCAAATCAAAGGCAAATACTGGTGGAAGGCAAGAAATGCTCCATGTTTTCACAAAGATAGATGTTTAAGGATGTTCAGATTCATGGTTCCCTATATCAAATCAACTTTCGCAAAAAAACATGAATCGTACCTGGCTCCACACACACATTTTCAATACCTTCCTAACACAAACAAAAACTTACGTAACCACAAATAACTCGAACTGGCTGTTAAAAAGATTTTTAATATGGTTGACTGAAAAGAAAAGAACAGATATTCGAAATATCCTAAATAACTAACACGAGTACATTAGACACATTCTACATAATTTCCTCACGAAATTATATAATATCAAAATACACATTAATTATCATGTTCCCACTGTGTGTTATCACGGCCTCTGTGTTTCCTCCCTCCTACAACATGGGTCTCTTCAAGACCCGTGTTCACTCCTTCCTTTCCTCAAAAAGACCCTCCACACAGCATCTTCAAAGATGACATAGGCCCTGAGGGAAGTTATTTTCCTCAGGGCCTCCTGTGTGGAGTTAATGTAAAAAAAAAAAAAAAACTTTCTTATTAATTAATTATCATGCACCTACTGTATTTACATTTATTTCCATGTGAATTTTAAATTACATATGCAATATTTTTATGGAAATATATAAAGAAACAAAACTTAAATGTAATGATTTAATGTATTATAACAACATTATTTTTGTATGCATTGTATGTGTGTATGTGCATATGTTTTTATATGTAGGTATATATATATATATTTTTTTTTGTTTCATCTTTTATTCTGTCTTCTTACATTATTTTTTATCTTTTTATATCAATGTCTACTTCGATACATATCTTTTTCACTAAATTTTTCACTAAATAAAAATAGTTATTTACCCGCCTGGGAACAGACCAACAGACTTTGTCTAGTGAGGTGGGTAAAAGAAATCTATGTACACAATGAAAATAAAATAAACGCCCGGGTTACCGGCACTGAAACTGAATGGTGGTTTACATAATTTTATTTATTAACTTCATAATATTTCCAAAAAAGTTTCACTAATCTGAAGTATAAAAAGACATATTTTTTATGTGAATACGTCACAAGAGTCCCAGCTGCTCCCATCTGGAGCCAGTAAGACTATGGCATCCCCAATTGGGGTATGTTGTGAGGCTAAAGGTAGTGAGGGGGAAGGAGTAGGGGAAGAGGAAGTATTATATTATATTGTACATAATATTACTATTCAGATCTGGTTACCAAACACGCCATTTCAAGCAACAACTTTCAATTCTGAATGGTGGTCTTACACCAGGGGGATACTGAGAGTATCTTCTACTCTAGAATCTACTATGCGCCCCAAATCTACAATATTCTATTTTAAAAGAATTAATTGTGAAATAACACAAATTAATCAAATAAGATTACAAATTAATCAAAGAATAATATTCCACACGCCGGGATTCGATCCCGCGGCCTTCGAATTACGAGTCAAGAGACTTACCTCTCGACTACGAAGGCCGTCAATATAGGTAAAAGTGCAGAATTCTGTAAAACTATACAGAGTGAAACAACACGCACCCGAACGATTCCCAAATCGAGCATATTTGGAGTAAAAGATGTGATAACATATTTTTTTCAATTAAAAACAATAGTAAGTAGATATTATTTTTCAATCACACGTCGCGACTGAGAAGTTGAGTATAACGCGATACTCACGATCCGATTTAAAACACTGCTTGCGGGACTGCATGGGACAATAACGACAGCCAATAATTAAATCACCCACATCAGTGAATTTAACTTTGAATCGTGAAGTTACCGACATAAATACCCATATTTTCCAATCAATCCACGTAAAAAACTATACACAAAACTCATTTTGTGAATAAAGAAATAAAAAATCATAATGATTCACCGCGAATATTGATATCCCAGATATCAAACGTAAAACAAAGTATTATAAAGTGAAAAGTTCAGCAGCTTTATCTCCCGGAGAGAGCATTCCTGGTATTGGTAAGTATTATAATCATTTCATTACACACAGTATACTTACTGAGTATACCAGTCTGTAGTCGTAGTCTGTAATACGCCGGGAGTGTTGACCCTCTCAGTTTGTTCTCGGAGAGTTTCAGTTTAACTTTCGGTAATAACTTGTTGGGTTACGACTTTAGACATTCGTTACATATTATTATTATTATACTTTATTTGTTTGTTTTTATCTGTTTCCCTCTACTAACTTGTTATATACGTACTTGTGCTGTTTGTAAGTCGGGGCTTATTAATATTGTATCGCGTTATTTAACTTTGTACAGTAAAACCGAGATACGCCAAACGGCGAAAGCCTCTTTGCCGATTGACGCGCTAAAGCTTTCTGGGGAGGAGGCATTACCATAAAACGTTTATGGACATACGCAACTTTTGATATTAAATTTATTTATTTTCGAAGAGGACAATGTCAGATAAAAAAGAGAAAATTGTCAAACTGCGACAGTAATTAAAATTATGTAAAAATCTTTACGAAATCCCTATAATAATATACAGGATGACTGGTGACTAGAGACGTGAAAAAATAATCGATTATGCCAACAAAAATCGATTTTACTAAGCGATTTAAATTTTCTAAAAAAATCGATAGTAATTTTTTAATCCGATTTTTTCATTCGTAGCCCTACTACGCTTAGTAATTGGTCCGGAATCCGGAGCGCGAACCTCTATTATGTTTATAAGCAAAACATGAATTAATGCCATCTTGTGCATCTACGGTGACAATTCTTTTGTGCTTTGAAACTAGTTTAGTTGAAGTTTCTAATCAAAATTGTCACTAGATGAAGTCAGATTCAACGAACAATTTGTAATATGTTATTTAAAAAAGACTTTTAATTTCGGTCGATTATTTTAAATCTTATAATTTTTGTTGAATTTGTTTTAATTAATAAAACTGTGATTAAAGATATTTTACGGGTTTAATTTAATTTGACAAATTTGGGGAAAATCGATTATATAACAAATTTTCATGAAAAATCGATTTTTCATGCTAAGAAAAAGAATCGAATATTTATGTAAAAGTCACGTCCCTACTGGTGACGAGAAACATTAAAATCTAAGATACATAAGTAAAAAAAAAAAAAGTTCATATTAGCGTAATACCAATTCTTAAATTATTGCAGCAATGGTAAAATGAGAAAAACATTAAATGGAGTCAGAGCAAGATATAATTCAGTCGCATCGCTATGGAAGATTCGATGTCATGGTTGGAGTGTTTAGACTGTTTAGTGAGTATTATTAGTACCTACGCCATTTGGGAGAATCTTTCTTATTAAATAATATGTTAGTATTCTTTAAATAAATGCTTGTTAATTGCTGTGTATACGTATTTGGAAACTCGTGGTACAAGCGGGAAACTGGTGAATCTACGTCACATTTGGAGCTGATTTAGTGGTATAATTTTTTTGATTTTAGCTTTCGCTTTCGAGTAAACTGAATCCAAAGTTTGAATTAATTAGGTCAAATTTGAAAAATCCTTTCGATAGGGGGTTCATTTCAGCCGTTTGATGTCTTTCAAAACGCGTAATTTTTTTTAACCCATTGCCGAAGAAAAGGAAAAATGTTTTAAATAAATCAAAATGCTCAGATCGTAGCAATTTTTTGGGTTCTCTGTATGATTACTATACCAAGAGTCTCCGTATACCGCGTATAATGGACAAATACGTTATCGTAAGCAGGGACATCAACAACAAACATTTATTACTGGGCATTAGATTGTATATTCACTGTTTAAATTATTTGTTCATTACTTCATTCAACATTCCAATCTAGTAGTTGGTACCCTGTGTAGAAAAACTAGTCTCATAATGTTAGTGTTAAGATTTCAGGTACTGAAATATTAATATTTGTGATTGTCACCCTAATGGTTGTGGCAACATTCTTTTGTGTTGGCAATTGCCAGGGCGAGTTTGTATTGCCACGGATTTTAATTCCTTCTTCTCTTGTTACCATCCGTCTTGGGCGGGTCGTTTTTGGCAAAACGTCTGCTGCCAGGTTTTCACTTCATGTGGGTTATAAAACCGCGGAGAGAGATAGCATCATTGAGCTCACCCTACATGAGCTACCCTACGGGTCTTTTTATTGTGTGAATAAAGACCAATTATTCAAGAGCTGGAGTTGTTATTGAAGAGTTACTCCAGCCACACTTCCCTTTGGAATCTGGTGTTACCACGCCGGATTGCTCTGTCAGGAGAGCGGAAGTACAGATCCTAACATTGGTCCTTCGAGCCGGATGATCATTATTGGGATTGATTCATTCAAGCTGGGTGATCATTATTCGGATTGATCCATTTGAGACGGAAGATCATTATTTGGAGTGGCCCAGTCAGGCCTCATCATCATCGGGAGTGGTCCAGTCGGCGTCCTCATCACCATCATTGGATTGATCAAGCGAGCCTCATCACGATGCTCGCATGCACAGAAAATCAGGTTGTAGCCTTCCTTTCATTGTCCTTTCAAATTCCATTTAAAAAGCTAAAAATCTGTGTAGATGCCACATTATTTCGTATTGATTATATCGAATTACATTCGGGTGTTCATAATCAGATGCTTTCAATATAGCATAATATAGTGATAATAATTTTTATTGTTGTATTCAGTCTGCCGAATAACTTTGCTTTGCCTACCTACATTTCTAGCCACGCGTTTGCAAGTTTCGTCTTTGTATGCCATAGTATTGTGATTGGGTTCTCTATGATCTATAGTATTAATCATTTTTGTTTACGTCAAACCGCGTCAAACTGCCGTATTGTGTTTTCAGTTTTTAAATCAAGTTAGTGTTATTTCGTTAAAAAATGGAACTCGACAGGTTGATTAAACGGCGCGGGGTTTTGAAAGGTTCATTAACGAGATTCGAAACCTATTTAAGCAACGAAAATGATATTACACCTGGCGTATTGTCATCGAGGTTAGACGCCATCAAGCCTTCTCTGATAGAATTCTCCAAAATTCAGCTGGAGATTGATTTATTGAACAAATCAGAAGATAATGACGCGAGGGATAATTTTGAAGGTACATATTTTAATATAATTGCATTAGGACAGGAAATGTTATCAAAATTTAAGAAGATTGAAAATGTCCCAAATATCTCAGTAAATTTACCACCAATCTCTATACCAGTGTTTTCAGGTGACAACCATAAATGGTTGACTTTTAAAAATTCGTTCATTGCCTTAATTCATGATAACAGTAAATTAAATAATGTTCAGAAATTTCATTACCTTATTAGTTACGTGTCCGGAGAGGCACTTGATTTGATTAGTTCTCTAGAAATAACCGGGGATAATTATAGTGCAGCTTGGACAATGCTTATTTCGAGATACGAAAATGTCCGACTTATAGCAAATAGACATTTGAATTTCTTATTTAATTTTACACCGTTAAAACGACAGAATCATCATGAATTACGGAATTTAATTGATCAAGCAAACATTCATTTGAGAGCTTTACACAACTTAAAGCTACCAACAGAACATTGGGATACATTAATCATACATATTCTAACCTCAAAGTTAGATAATCACACACGTAGCCTTTGGGAATCAATAGAGTGCGACAAAATTTATCCTACATTCGTGCAGTTTAGCAATTTTATTTCACAAAGGTCTCAGATCCTGGAAACTATCCAAGGTGACATTGGTGGAATGCAACAGAAA
Organism: Limnephilus rhombicus; assembly: GCA_929108145.2. NCBI lineage: Eukaryota > Metazoa > Arthropoda > Insecta > Trichoptera > Limnephilidae > Limnephilus > Limnephilus rhombicus. The sequence continues at coordinate 22,613,448 of OV815293.1, forward strand.
TCGGAACCAGTTGCAACAAAACCAAGGTTTTTTAATTTTAAGGAAAGGAATTCTACAAACAAGATTATGTTAGCGTCGAGCAACGTTAATTGTATGCTGTGTAAGGACAGTCATTTCATTTATTCGTGCAAAATATTTGTTAACAAAGAACCAGCGGCACGAAGAAAGCTCGTATCAGAGAACAATTTATGTTATAACTGCCTAAAACCGGGGCACCCTTCAAAGGTGTGCAGGTGGAAGGAAAAATGCAGTGTTTGTGATCGAAAACATCACACTCTGTTACATATCAATACTGATAATGTACAAGCGGGTACTTCAGCTGGCAAGGGTCAGTCGGAGGCACCAGTAAATTTAACATGTCATAGTGACATGAATGGGCGGGAAATTTTACTATCTACCGTAATAGTAAAAATAGAAGACGCGTATGGTGGAACACACAAAATACGCGCACTTTTGGATTCGGGTTCAATGTCTAATTTTATTACAAAGGATACTTGTAAAAGATTAAATTTGCATTGTACAAAGTTGAATATACCTGTTTCAGGTTTGCATAATAATTTAATTCATGTAAAGGAAACAGTTGACATTAAATTTAAATCATTATGTTCTCAATACCGGGATGAAATATCTTGTTTGGTATTAGATGAGATTTCTTGCAATCTTCCGCAGACCTTGATTAATCCAAAAATGTTGAACATTCCAGACGGTATCCAGTTAGCTGATCCGCAGTTTTACCAGCCAGCTTCTATTGATATGCTGATCGGAGCAGAGATATTCTGGCAGGTGGTTCGTACGGATCAGATACAGTTAGGAAAGGATAAACCTATATTGCATCGAACGGAGCTAGGCTGGATAATATCAGGAGCTGTACAGAGGCGTCATAATTCGAGGCCAGTTAAAGTTTGTCATATTTCATTAAATTCTTTGCAGAATCAAATAGAAAGGTTTTGGAAGGTTGAAGAATATGAAAATAGTAAGCATCACTCTCTGGAAGATAGTGAATGTGAAAAGATTTTCAAAGGCACGCATAAACGCGATGCAAATGGTAGATTTGTAGTCAACTTACCATTTAAATCTAACCTATCTCAATTAGGAGATTCATTTAGTATTGCTAAAGGTAGATTAGTGTCAATGGAAAGAAAATTCTTAAGACAACCTAGTTTAAAGGAACAATACTCGGAATTTATTGATGAGTATCTTGCATTAGGTCACATGACTGAATGTGAACCTCCAAAACGCGATGAAACTACTTATTATTTACCACATCACGCTGTATTTAAAGAATCAAGCACAACTACTAAAATTCGTGTTGTTTTTGACGGGTCGGCTAAACCCGCTCGAGGGATTTCTTTGAATCGCGCTCTAATGATTGGGCCCACCATTCAAAATGATATATTTTGTCACTTGGTATTTTTCAGAAAACATCAATATGCAGTCACCGCAGATATTGCAAAGATGTACCGCCAAATTAATATCAACCCGGAACACAGAAATTACCAACGTATATTATGGAGAAAGGATGCGGAGGATTGTTCGAAACACTATACGCTAAACACGGTGACATATGGTTTGGCTCCTTCGCCTTATTTAGCAATACGTTGTCTGCATCAGCTAGGTAATGACGTTTCATTTACTCATCCATTAGCTAGTAAATCCCTTAAGGAAAATTTTTATGTAGATGATTTTCTTTCTGGTAGTGACTCCATTGATACTTGTCACTTGCTTAAATCACAAATCATTAATGCGCTTGCTACAGCAGGCATGGAGATTAGAAAATGGAGGTCTAATGCGCCCTCGATTAATGATTCTAAAGATAATTTAGAATTATTGCCAAATGAATCCAATGAAGCTAAGATTCTCGGATTAATATGGGACACCAAACTTGATGAGTTTACCTATCAGGTAGAAAGCATAGACGCAAAGTTAGAAGTAACAAAACGTCAAGTTTTATCATTAATGTCAAAAGTGTTTGACCCTTTAGGACTGGTAGGCCCAGTAATCATTGTCGGTAAGATAATTATGCAAAGATTGTGGAAGCTAAAAACATCCTGGGATGACAAGCTACCCAATGACCTTTTATTGGCCTGGCAGACTTACACGCTGAGTCTCAGTAAAGCAAATCATATTCGGGTACCGAGGAAAATTTTCTGCTTTAATAAAAAATCTTTTAGCTTACACGGTTTTTGCGATGCATCTCAAGGAGCATATGGCGCTTGTCTGTATTTAAGATCTACCGATGAACACGGCATTCACCAACCACAGTTAATATGCGCTAAATCTCGTGTAGCCCCACTAAAAAATTTATCGTTACCAGCGTCTGTGAGTAATGGAAGATTTGTATCTAGGCGGAGCAAGGTAAAGGCACTAAATCCGTTTATGCAGGATGGGTTGTTGAGTGTTGGAGGTCGACTATCACAATCCGATATTACCTCGCTCTCTCAAAAACATCAAATTTTGTTACCACAAAATCATAAATTGACTGACTTAATAATAACCCATCTGCATTATGAGAATTTACATTTAGGGTGTAATGCTCTGCTCGCATTACTGCGTTTACGTTTTTGGCCAATATATGGTAAAAACGCAGTGAAGCGAGCACTGCATAAATGTATTGTATGTTTCCGAGTCTGTCCGCGCGAGTGTCGCCAGCTCATGGGTGACCTTCCTGCTGACCGATTCCGAATCCAAAGACAATTTTATGTAACCGGCATAGATTTTGCATGTCCAATTTTAATTAAGTCTGGTTTAACCAGAAATGCTAAGAGTGTAAAATCTTACATATGTTTATTTATTTGTTTTTCAACGAAGGCAATTCACCTAGAATTAGTGACTAATTTAACTTCAATAGCATTTATGAATGGATTGAAAAGATTTATAGCTAGGAGGGGTAAACCCTCACGACTCTTTACTGATAATGGAACTAACTTTACAGGTAGTTATAGGGAACTTACTGAACTATTTGATTTTTTGAAGGCATCTGATAAAGAAATCCATAATTTTTTGGCCCAGCAGAATATTAGCTGGAGTTTTTGCCCCCCCGCTCACCGCATCACGGGGGACTTTGGGAAAGTGCAGTTAAAATGACCAAGTTACATTTAAAAAAAGCAATGCGGTCAACTGTTTTGACATACGAAGGCATGAATACCATACTAATACAGATTGAGGCTTGTTTAAATTCCCGTCCTCTGACTCCGTTAACATCAGATCCAAATGACTTAAACGCACTCACTCCGTCACACTTCCTTATTGGCGACAACCTGTTAGCATTGCCTGAGCTTGATATCCACCATCTGCCTACAAACAGGCTTAATATTTACCAAAAGATGTCTACCGTTGTTCAATCTTTTTGGCACAGATGGAGCCGGGAATACCTAGCAGAATTGCAGAACCGAGTCAAATGGCAAGAAGGACGTCAACGCAGTTTACAGCCTGGTGACATGGTCATCATCAAAGACAACCAACTACCTCCGCAGTACTGGAGGATGGCGCGAGTGACGGAGATCCACCCTGGCCAAGACGGACGCGTCCGCGTCGTCTCCTTGAGGACGGCCAGAGGTGTCACCAAAAGAGCCGTGACACAGCTCTGTCTACTTCCCATGGAGGATCCTTCCTCCAACCTGGATTAAGAACCAATTACAACACTAAAAGTGATGTGATGTGTAAATCAAAGTGCCGTCAGGCTCATCAGTGCCAAGTGTTTAACTATTTTCTCATAAGTGGGTGCAGCGCACCAGAAGGTTCTACGTTATTAAACTTTATTTTTTAATGTCAAGTCTGACATAGGGTTATATACTTAGTTATAAGTTTTTTTGTTATTATTTTGATATCCATATATTGAATATTGTTTATTTTTGTATGTGAACTCGTTGGGTAAATTCTGGGTACCAATGTTGCAATCTCTTCTTATATTATTGTATGAAAAACAACTATTCCTTAATACTCGTTTTTGGGCGGGAATATGTTAAGATTTCAGGTACTGAAATATTAATATTTGTGATTGTCACCCTAATGGTTGTGGCAACATTCTTTTGTGTTGGCAATTGCCAGGGCGAGTTTGTATTGCCACGGATTTTAATTCCTTCTTCTCTTGTTACCATCCGTCTTGGGCGGGTCGTTTTTGGCAAAACGTCTGCTGCCAGGTTTTCACTTCATGTGGGTTATAAAACCGCGGAGAGAGATAGCATCATTGAGCTCACCCTACATGAGCTACCCTACGGGTCTTTTTATTGTGTGAATAAAGACCAATTATTCAAGAGCTGGAGTTGTTATTGAAGAGTTACTCCAGCCACACTTCCCTTTGGAATCTGGTGTTACCACGCCGGATTGCTCTGTCAGGAGAGCGGAAGTACAGATCCTGAACAGTTAGGATACGAATAACTTAACGATTTTCATAAAACCAATTAGTGAAGAAATTGATTATACAGATCTCGTCGTAAATATAACCGATTAAGACCCACTTCATCAGAGTCATAAAACTTAATTGAATTAAATTAATTTAATATCTATACCATTTCCTCGGAACGCTGGAAATAGAGAACACCTGCAAAAGCCCGTAGATTCAGAAAACGAGGCAGAACACGTAATATTGCTTTATTCGCGGAACCAATAATCCCGGTCTCCTGCGACCGAAAACATGAACATTCGCTTACACGTAAACATCGCCAATGGGGGCGTGGTCTAGCACATTCTTGTATGCGTCTGCAATAAGGCCAAGATATCATGGTATGTACGTTAAGTACTGCCAATGCTAATTAAATTATAGTAATGTGCAAGCAAATGTTCACGGTTTCGGTCGAAGGAGAACCTGATTTATATGTGCCTCTCAAGGGAACATTGCCAGTTTGAAGAGATGTCTAGTTTCCATTGGCCCTGCACATTTTTGTACGCGTCTGCAGTAAGACCATGTTATAATGTTATATTACGTACTGCCAATGTTAAGTAATGTGTAAGCAAATGTTTAATGTTTTCGGTCGGAGGAGACCCTGCTTTATATGAGCTTATCAAGGGAACACGGCCAGTTTGTAGAGATGTCCAGTTTCCATTGGGTATATTATTGATCGCTGGACATACCTATTAAGATTCAATGAGTTAACATCAGACATCTATTGAGTATCATATTATTCACCGTCATCAATCGAGAATATAACTTTCTGACGTCTGATAGGGGCATTTATAATTTGAAAACGGTTATGGGCAAGACAGTTTTCGGAATATATTATTTTGATTTTTATATCCTTTCAGATAAAAAAGATCTGGGAAGGCTATAACTTTTGGTTTTATGACAAAGGGGATAACGAAAGGCAGTTTTGGCCCGTGTTTGTCACGTAGAAAAGATCACAGTGAATGACGTTAAAGCTAGAAAATGTGTTACTCTAGTTCCTTGAGAGTGGTAAAATATTATACGGTATTTTCGGTTCATTCGAGAAAGCATACATAGAAGGTTTAAAAAAAATTTCGAATTTGTGTACGAAATAAATACATGGCGAAACGACCAAAATTTCAATTGTCCAAAAACTATATTAAATATACATAGTAAATATTAATAAAATAAATAAAAATAAATTAAATCACATAGTAAATATGTACATAATATTATGTAGATTTAAACCCTCGGGTCTCGGGGCTATTTGTCTTGTCGGAATTTATTATTTAATTTTATATCTTGCCGGAAGGTCAAAATATTTCTGTTTTGCAACAAAGTCCAAATAAATGCAACATTTTTGAACTCAGGTCTCGGGCCTATCTTGTCGGAAGGTCAAAATATTTCCGTAAATAAAATCCAAATAAATGGAACATTTTGGAATGGTTAAAACAAATATATGTTTTACTCCAAAAAAGAAAAGTAGGGATGGATCTTCAAAAATATTTTCATTGAAAACGATTTTTTTTGAGAATTTATTATACAAATAAGTAAATAATTTTCTTCCAGGAGAAATAGCAATAATGCACAGCAGTAATAGTGAACTTCATTAGACAAATCAAAGAAAAGTAACTTTGCATAATTTATTTCCACATTATTTTGCATAAACTTTCTAATTAAAGTGTGTATATTATAAGTGACCTGCCAGGTAAGTATGTTTCTGTATCCATTTGTAAATAGTAAAATTAGTTAGAACCTAAGCTTTCCTAATAAATTGTACAGCGCCCTTGAGGTGATTTTTCACAAAAACGGCGCTTTATTTACCAGATTTAAATGTCCGAGTTTAATTTTCCCCACAGGAAAAACTAAACCCTTTCACACACTTCCCAAATGATCATCTGGTCAATCCACGTTAAGCATTATCCAATTTATCTGATTTAATGTTACTACAGGGATTAAATTATTTTTGAAAATTGCCCTTTTTTGGTCAGCTAATCTTTGTTCGTTTACTTGGGCAACCGGATAATTTTGTGAGAAAAGTAAATGTAATTTTTTCCTATACAATAACATATCTGTTTCTAGTTTCGTCACATAAAAATATGAACGAACGATGAACATATTGACATCGTTCGTCCATTTCATTCTCTGCCTAGGAATACCTGCTTTTGTTTTTTGGGGTCTCAGATTATCAATGTTCATCTGTAAAGATGACATAATCAACCCATTTTCATTTCCGTTGGTTGAAAATGACATTTTGTCACCGTTCAAAACAACTTGGAAATGATTATTATTATTATTCCTACATTCCAGTAACCAAGCAACTGTCGTCGTTACCTAATACTGTCATTTGTCAACAAATAATTTTCAATTTGGCCAAATTAAATATTTTAATGTAAACTACCCTTCAATACTACAAATCTATAATAAATATTATATTTTAGAATAATGTTATCAAAATAAAATATATAATTAAATTTACCTGCAAAATATATTTCAAAGTAATCTCAAAATACTGTTGTTTACCTTGGTTACTGAAGCCCTCACATATTAAGCCCTCACATATATTATTATTATTAGGATTTAGCTGCCTTCATATTATTTTCAAAATGAATTCTGAACTCATCTAACAAAAGTTTTCTCGCGATTTTTCACAAGTGTCAGCCGGTACACCATATTTACTTATTATGCAAATTCACGGCTGAAAATATTCCGTTAACTTTGCAATGTTAACTATTATGCAAGTGCTTGGTTGCAATTTTGTTTTCAGTTTTTTTTTTTTTTTTTAGTTGCAAACCTAAAATATTTTATTGGCCTGTTATATCACCAGTGATGCACAACCTTTTTAGCTAAAGGGACAATTTATCAATTCTCAATTTATTTGCGGGCCGCAGGGAGTGGAGAACTTCAAAAGATTGACATGGTCAACTTTGAAATCGATGGCGTCGCCAGTGTAGATTTTTTGGTATCATTTCAGAAAATCATTACGAAAGTCCCAACCGTCCGAAGCCAGTGGGCAAAAATCTTGATATTTTTTGTTATTTTTTTCGCTAAAAGGGCAACATGAAAAGGCCCGCGGGCCACCAGTTTTAAATTATAAACAGCTACAAGTAGATACTGGGTGTTGATTGTGGGAAATAAATATTTATGTTAGCGAAGCAAGCACGCCCGATGGTTGTTGGTGGCGATTTATCATTTTGTTTTGGACATGTATCGTGTTTACAGGTACATGTTGTGTTACATGCCAAATCAGCTGTCTCAGAATAGAAAAATAGTTTTGGAATGAAAAAATTAACTTTTAACGAGTTTCGTAAATACTGAATGGTTAAAATACACAATTGTATTTATTTGGTAAATTGACAAGATAAGTAATTTGCTTCCCTCAAATCTTAATCTTAAGTCCAGTGGTGCACTCGCGGGGGGTTTTCGGGGTTAAACCCCCCGAATTTCGGTGTCAAGCCCCTCCCCGAATATTCAATATAAATTATTTTACCAATAAATCGTAATCAAAATACAGCTTTTTTACATTAGCTCCACACAGGAGACCCTGGGGAAAATAGTTTCCCTCAGGGCCTATGTCATTTTAGGGGATGCTGTGTGGAGTGTCTTTTTAAGGAAGAGAAGGATAGAAAGTTCTGCGAAGGAAAAAGGTAAGAGGGGAACTTTACCAATGAACAAGCCACGAATTACAAGTGAGATGCAACGCTGATGTCACGAGTTCAAAGGATTACTTTCACATCTCGATTTAACTCCATTTTTAGATGATTTTATAAATAATTTTTGAACAAACAAGAATATAAACATATAAATGAGGTACAGCACGCATTTTATGTTGCTTAAAGAGTTCCATGCCAGCTCAGAATCATGTCAACTCAACACCTCTTTGAAAAGTCATTAAAAGATATGATTTTTTTTTTCAATAGCCGATAACCCTAACCTAACTAACGTAACCTATTTGACCTTTTTTTTATCACTTAATGACTTTTCAAATGAGGTTCTGAGTTGTCTGGTCACCGTGTAAAAATCCCCGATTTTTTTTTCTGGGTACGCCCCTGCTTATGTCAATACAATATTGTGTCTCACAAAAATACTGTAAAATGTAATATAACCGAAAAAAATATTAAGTTCTAAAGTTCCGCAAAGGTATAAACGATATGTTACTCGGGCGGTGTCCTATTAAGTATCTTCTACAGAATGCCATATACAAGCACGATTTACATAAAATAAAAATAGTTAAGAAAAAGTTTCATATAATTCATTTTCGGAAATGTTAAAATCTTTAAAAGGCGCAAGAAGGCATTTAAAGAAAGTGGGGTCCAACTTTTGGCAGAAGAGAAAAGTTGTAAAGTTTTATGTGGAAATGGAGCCAACTTACCCAGCCCTACCCTAAAGTAAAGTTTGTTTGATAAGAAGTGTGTAGCGGGGGAAGGGATGAGAAGGTTATTCTTTCAGTCCCCAGTCTCCCTCACTTCTCCCTGTTCCTCTACTTGTTCCAATACGAAACCCTTAACATGCCCTCTTCATTTCAAACTTTGTTGGATTAACTTATAATGCCAAAAGTATGCCCGAATTATTAACAATGATGTATTTTCAAATTTTGATCTTGATATTTCATAAATGTTATATTAACTTTCGAAGAGAGAGGAGCCAAAAAAGTTGCTGGGCCACAAGGACATGTCCTGAATCCGATATTAACTACGTACTTATTGTCAAAAACAATTTGATGAAGGCAGGGCAAGAATACTGGCACAGTCGATGGTCCCAAATAGTTTAAAAAATGTAAATAGATGGAAGTAACACCAACGTGCAGGATAGACGTAATCCATTTATTAGCTACAAGTTTTCTACGAGTTTCGTGAAGTTCTCACGACTCTTTACCAAGATAAGATAGCACTTTGTACAACTAACATTCGTCGCGACATTGTACGATCCTTTAGAAATGCCTCGCAGATTAGGAAAAGCTCTCCACAAACAATCGAAAAACTAACATTTTATTAGAAAGGTCCATCAAATTTAACGACCCACGTCACAAAACAAGTCAGATTTGACGGCGCCCATAGATAAATAAATACATAAAATCATGTCAGTATTATAATTATACAGGATGACCAGAAACTAATATTACAACACGGAAACTGGTTAATCTACATCTTAATATGAGAGAGAATGCGAATATGACGGGTCGATGCTTCTACGCTTTTTAAAAGATGGTAAACATTTAATAGTAACCACTTTTATCAAATTTGACGAAAAACTCGAAAACTAAAAATTGAATAAAATTTTTAAAAATCCACCAAATGGACTTTTTTGCTCGATTTTATTCCGCTTTTGCTACTAGTTTCCTGACAATATGTTACGCCACAAATGACAACACAAAGCTATTTTCCACATAATCGACAAAATTTAACATCGTTAACCCGACGATATTTTGTCAGAGGTCAGAGTCAAAAAAATCCATATAAATATTTCTGAATGTATCCGAAAACTAAAAACTTTTTTTGAAAGCTGATAAAATACTTTTTAAAAATTTCCCCCACCCCCTACCTTTCCCCACACCCCCCTCCATCCTTCCCCTTTCCCCTTCCTTCCCTCCCCCCTCTCCCTCCCCTAACCTCCTCCCCTCCATCCTCCTCCCCCACCCCTTACCCCTCCACCAACACCCTCCCAACACCCCCTCCCCCCTCCCCACTCACCCCTCTCGCATTCCACACATTCATTCCCGATACATTCAGTTTTCGAACTGCTCGCGTGCCACCTATTATAATTGTTTATACATATTTCATAATGCCAGAACTCAACGGTAGTTTTATACAAAATAACGAACAAAAAAAAAGAATTATTCAATTTGGTGCAGTCGTTCGGGTTTATGCGCATACATACATTTCAGTGATTCATTTTTTAGAGATAGTTAAAGTACGACGCCAACAAAGCACTCTTTTTAGGGTGAATTGCCTAGTTAAACCAAATCCAAACTGAAAACTCACTTTTTCCGATACTCCTTTCCATAAATTCATCATTCTATTTAAACTTTGCAATTTTTAAAAGTTTTTTTCCCCTCTTTTCTCTTTGTTTATAGTTAACTCAATCTGTTTAATGTAATCTGTTAATTGTGATACCTCAATCTGTTTACTGGTGAGCGATGAATCACCTTAATGCAGTAAAGATCGACTATTAAATTTATTAATTTATTTAAAATATCTATACCTTCCCGTAAATCCAGTTAACCTTCATTATACTTTTTGCACCCGTATTCTCGAATGATATTATGTAAAAACTTCCTACTTCTTCTGGCGCTAATCTTAATTGTAAATATGTGTGTTAATAAGTCACCAGTTTTAGGTTAGAATCTATTATGTCTTAGTCATAAGTCACTAGCTATAAGTCTTAGATGTAAGTCACTAGTTATAATATTGTAAGTCTTAGTTGTAAGCCAGTAATATAAGTAGCTATAAGTCTTAGATGTAAGTCACTAGTTGTAATTGTAAATCTTAGTTTTAAGCCAGTAATATTAATTCTTTTATATATTATTTGTACAGCGCCCTTGAGGTGATTTTCCACGAAAACGGCGCTATATAAATTAGCCAATTATTATTATTATTATTAAAAAAAAATCGTTTCCAAGATGACAATTGGTTTGCTTTTTTTCTGATTTGTTTGCAATAAATCGATTTTGATAGGGACAGAAAACGTTTGATAAATAATTTCATAACACCAGAGCTTACCAATATGTATAGCCTATAGTACTCGCAAATAATGTAGCTTTCTATTAGTGAAAGAATTTTTAATATCCATTTAGTAGTTTTTGCGTGAAAGAGTAACAAACATACATCCAGACATCTATACATCCATACAAACTTTCGCCTTTATAATATTAAGCAGGATATAGAATGGAGTTTTCTCTTTCCAATGCAGTTTAGATCATATTTCTCACTATCAGGAAGACACAACGATTTCTATGAAACGAATGAGTTGTTCCTAAAAGCGAACAAATAGACTGGGTTAAGCTAATATAAAAGCGGGAGAGGGTTAGATTGATATTCATTGTAATTTTTTCAACGAGGATGAGTGGCAAAAATATCCTCCATAGTTTGTTTGTTCCGGCGCTTGTATGTGTACGAGGGAATAAATGTCTGGCTTATGATAACACGTCTCCAAAGAGCTTAATAATTACTAACTGCAAACTTGTGCTGAACATTGTGCGCGCCAAACGAACTTCCGAACAAACTTCAATAAGTAGTTTGTGATATCAAAAACCAACTAGCATTAAATTCAATGCAAGCTCAAACTTAACCATACACAAAACTACCAAATATCAAAGTAGCTACTAAATAATTAGATACTGAACATAGGAGGTATGCACTAAATATAGCAGGTAAATGAAAACTCAAGTAAATAAATAAAAATAGTAAACTAAATATTAAACGGATCACTGAGCAAGCGATACGTTAAACAAAATGAGTAATGTAACGGCCGTTGTTCCCAACGCAACCGACCAACAGGCGAATCGAGCCACATTGCTGATCGGAGACTCAGATTGATCGATCGATAAGTTGAGAACAACGGCCGTAAGAAATGAACAAGAATCAAAAGGCTGCGCTTTCAATAGTTCTAAGCCTAAGCTTTTAATCATTCTTGGTATCCGTACTTTACGGCTAAACCGAAATTAAACGCCAAAAATTATTTTTAATTAAGTTGTAGCAGTGTCAAGCTTACCTAGCTACCCTTCAGCATTATTTACGCTGTCATCACAGATTTTTTATAAATAAAAAATATTTAAAAAGTCTGAGATAACAGCGTAATTATACTGAAACACCAGCCCTTTGATGATTGTAGAGCACAACACGACATCCAACCTACATGAATAAGCACAAACTTCACCACAATCATCAATTAAACATCTGCCCTGATGATGGACACTGTAACGCTATCCGAAACTTTGGCTAAAGGCGCTAAAGGATGTAGCGCAACATGGCACAATACCCAAAAAATAAGTAACGATAAAAATAAGTAAAGGTTAATTTTAAACAATAACAATAAATAAATTCAACTGATTTAGAGTTCAAAGTTCGGCCTTCAAGTAGCGGGGAAGAAAGTTCCCTCACAGTCTAACAATGGAGAAGAGAGTGAGCGAAGAGAAGAAGTAACGAAGTTCGATTCTGCACACATAAGAAAGTTTACAATACGAGTACTACCTACTCGTACAACGGCGGATGAGAATGCCGTGGGGGTACAAATTATACAACTTGTCTAGAGTTGTATGGGGATACAGGGCGACCTAGCTAAGAATTGATACCCTTAAGCCGGGAATACACATGACAGTAGCTGGCACACTTGTATGCAAGCTCCTTGCACATGCCACCTACTATCATGTGTATATGCTAACTTACATGCCTGTAACTGCCATGCAAGTAGATAGCACCACATTTGCTTTTTAGGCAGCTACTGGCGTGCAACATGAGGGAGGGGAAGCGGGGGGCTACGAAACTGGCATGTGTGAACGTCGCGACAGGTACGGGCATGCCAGTAGCTGACTTGTTGTCGCCATGTCCTACCTACTCTATACAATGCTTCTAGAGATGGAAATTAATCACCAGTAGCTAAAAAAAGTTATTTCCAATTTAGTTCTGGACGAAATTGCATTTCGCATATGAGTATCTTTCTTTTTTTATTTTATCCGCAATTTTTCCTAATAATTCATCAATTTTTTCTGGCAGCATTCTTAAATGGTTTCTGTAACCATCTATATCTTCTTGTCACATTTCTGTAAGCAGACAACTACTTGCTCCAAAATTTTCCCTTCTGCTAATCCAACTGCATCCGTAAACGAGACAAATTACACAGACAAATTAAAAACACGCCATATGACATGGAACAATTTAATTTCTATAAAAGATATAGAAATATCTGCACAAAAATTATAAGAGTAGCTAAGGAGATATACTATAGACAAAAACTACAAAAAGAAAACAAAAACCCAAAAGCTATATGGAAAATATTGAAAGAAGTAACATACACACAAAAACACAAACAGAAAAATAGTATCGAACAATTAAATATTAATTCAAAAAAAATAGATATCAATACAAATGCAGAGATAATAGCGAACCATGTGAATAACTTCTTTGCAAATATAGGAAAAGTTTTAGCAAACCGTAAAACACAAACACAAACCAACCGATCAAACATCAATACACAAAAGACAAAACTAAGACTTACAATAAAAACAATTACGGAGGAGGAAATTGAAAAAATAATCGATAAATTAAAAAACAATATTGCACCGGGATAAGATGAGATAACAACAGATTGCATTCAGAAATTAAAAAATGAAATAATAAAACCAATAACACACTTAATCAACCTTAGTATAAAACAAAGCTGCTTCCCTAGTACTTTGAAACAAGGACTGGTGATCCCTATTTACAAAGCAGGAGACAAAAAGGAAATAAATAACTATAGACCAATCACATTATTAAACTCACTATCAAAGATCTTCGAAAGAGCATTAAAAAACCAAATTATAAAATACCTTGAAGAAAACAAATTAATCTCGGATAAACAATACGGATTTAGAGAAAAAAGAGGTACCAAAGAAGCTTTAGAATATGTAATAGATTATATACATAGCAACCTAGATCAAGGGCAAAAATGCATAGCGATATACCTAGACTTAGCTAAAGCCTTCGATTCAATTTGCCACAAAACCCTATTTAAAAAATTAGAAAACATTGGTATCTTAGGCAAGGAACTCTAACTAATGAAAAGTTATATGAGCAACAGAACCCAACAAGTTAAAATTAATCACCATACTAGTAAACCACTGCCAATTACATATGGAGTTCCACAAGGAAGCATACTAGGGCCCGTGCTATTCACTATCTACATAAATGAACTCTGTAATTTGGAAATAGACGGAGAAATAATTAGTTTTGCGGACGACACAGTATTACTCTTCAAATCTAAAGACTGGAACAATGTGTATAATACAGCAGAATTAGGAATCACGCGAGTGAAAACATGGTTAGACACAAACATACTTACATTAAATATATCGAAAACAAAATTCACAACGTACAGTATAAATAGCACGGGACAGCCAACAAATAAAACAAACACCATAAAAATACACGATTGTTTAAACACCAAAAACTGCGACTGCCCTGCTATAGTAAAAACAGACCAAATAAAATATCTAGGAATCATAATTGATCATAATCTCAAATGGGCACATCATATAAATCATATCACCAATAAACTCCTCAAAACAATTCATCTTTTCCTAACCATAAGAAACATATACAAACTAAAACAAATGAAAACAATATATTTTGCACTCTGCCAATCTATAATAGAATATGGAATCATTGTTTGGGGAGGAGCAACAAACTCAGCTATTGCTCATATGGAAACCACACAGAGAACCATCTTAAAGATTATACTAAAAAAACACAGAATGACTGACACAGACCAAATATTCAACATGTTCGACGGACTTGATATACGACAATTATACATAAAAACACTTCTTAACTATATCTTTGACCAAAAACACAAACTCCAACAAACACAAACCATTAATAGACCAGTTAGACAAGCATACATACAAAACTTAAAAACACCGACGATAAACACAAGCTTTGGACAAAGACACCACAAATACCAGGCAATAAAAGCATTCAACCATCTTTCACTCGATTTAAAAAAAGAAGAAAACACAAAACTTTTCACACTCAAAATTAAAAGATGGATTAAAGACCAAAAAAGACAACTTTACAAAAAAATCACAACATAAAAAAATAAAAATAAAAACACATAGACATAAACACCATTGCAATACTCACTAATATATAAAACCTTTCAATTTCACTATCGGTTTATATGTATCTATCCTATTTATATAGTTTTATTCTATTGTTTTATTTTAGTGTTATTTTACTCTATTTTGTTTTGCTCTATTTTCTTTCATTCAATTCTCATATGTTATTGTTGAGTCTCTTTTTTCTTTAGTTTTTATTTTATATGTATCTTAAAAAAAAAAAAAAATCATATCAAACTGTAAAATGAGGTCCTCAGCACGGGTAAAGCACCCAGTGAGGCCCACATTAGTCAAATATGTAACACACATGTATAAATCAGGTGAATCAAATAAAAAAAAAAATAAAAAAAAAATCATTCACCGAAATCCGTCTTCTTTTACTCTTCTTTTTTTTCCCTCATTAAATTAGACACACATTGTACTGCCAATTGCAATACGATGATATTTAATTCACTTCGAATGTTTTCCATTGCTAAATTAAAGAACTGAGTGACTTGAGACACCTACTGTCTCGTGACTAGCTTATGTATACGTCTTGCAAGTTACAGGCATGCAAGGACGCAAATTGCATGCAAGTTTAACTTGCATATGTATCCACATTGTGCCAGTAACTTGTACATGCCATTAACAGGCATGCAAGCTACTGTCCCATTTTACAGGCATGTGTATTCTCGCCTATACCGCCGATGTGGTACGGAAGACTTTAGATAACTTTTAGGTATGTTACCAAAACTTTATTTGAGGGTCAGATCACCAAACCCACTCCGCAGCACAATGGCAACATTCTAAATTCTAACCTAACGTGGGTCCAAGGTTCCGAGTTCAAATCCCATATAGGATTTCATCTAAAAACAAACAATTTACGAGAAAATTTGTTCAAGTTTTCTCAAGAATATTACAGACATTTTTTTTCATGACAAAATACGAAATGAAAATAGTGTAACGATCATTAAAATTACGATATTTACTTTCGTTTTCTGTCCCCCTAGCATGAAAACATCATTATAAAGATTTGATCAATTATGTCGGTCACGCACAAACAGTCCACGTCAAAGCATATTTAGTCGTTCGTTGGCAATCTGCAGTCGTGCTTAGGAACGAAAGTTACCGACAAAATCAAAGTCGAAAGAAAAAGTATCAGACAAGAGTGGGGAGGCTACCACACAAAGAGGAGACCGATTATACTATTTCATTCTCTCGCAGAATCCTATAGGTGTACAGATGTACATTTGTATGTCCTTTTTTAGTGTCGCTATTTTTCGTTTCATCGAGTTTCAAATCATAACGGTGCTAAAAAAGTTTTCACTTTTATGAGTATGGGTACGGATAATCGAACCCTATTGTTCCACCCTGTATGCAAGATACATAGTATAAGACCAACTCATACAGGCAAATAATACTTTCGACGTGGGCGTACATACATAGGTAAGTCATTTGTTAGAAAAGCTATTAAATACTTTTGAACTCTATGCGAGATGGTGAGGGCAGGTATATCATCATGTAGAATATGCACATTATTTCTCGATATTTCAATGCGTGTGCGGTGGTATCCCTTCTGCCTATAATAAACTAAGAAAGTTGCACCGCCTCGAATAGCGAAGTTGAAGTTAATAATGTCAGAAGGTGAATCAAATATTTGCATCTCAAGAGTCATAGTAACAGAAACGACGTGATGATTATGATAAGGACGTTGGTAAATGCAGGTACTAACTTGCGGAGAATTTGGGTTCTAGCTTTTACCCAAGACTTCACTCGCGTGTTATTAGGCTGGGGTTAGACTCGTCATTAAAATTTACGGATTACATAAGATTTTTACAGGTCACTCACAGAAGCGTTTACACATGCATCCGACCTGTGATAATTAATGATCACGGAAGTTGTTCGGAAGTTCGACCTGTGTAAATGCTCATGCGACCGTTTACATCTGTAAATTTATTTTCGGTAAGATGGCTTCATGTCAACAGCGACCTGTTACTGTCAAATTTACGCGATTTTGTCAATAAAGACGAAAAGGTCCCAATACAGTGTTGAAATAGATTTTAGGTTTAATTAAAAAATTCTCCACGCGCTTTCATGCCGTCAAAGTGGTCAAAGGCGGCAGTTAATTTCGTTTTATCCGAATGACAGCTACCTGACATCTGCTGACAGCAACCGACTTTGAATTCAAAATATTAAATACGTAAATGTTCAAAAACATTAAGATTGGAAAGGATTGGACCGATAATTGAATAGAAGGATGCTCATTTTCCAGAAAACTTAAATAAGTGGAAATCATAGACATCCAAATTCAATAGATCAGAAGATACAGGTAAGGGGTAAAACCAAACTATGGGGGGCGAAGAGGGGAAAAATACTGTGATTCGTTAAAAAAACAATCTGACAGTATACATATAGGCATCTCGCATTATAATATCACCATTTAGTTCTTAAAAGCAAAATCTGCTTTGAATGAATAGACCTTTTTACATGGGAGCGCGAATTGCTTGACACGTTAATAACATATTTGCGAAGGACAAATGCTTGCCCCGAAAAGGTTCGCTAATATTCACATAGCAATATTTTGTTGCCGTGTTTAGTTAAGACACTTTTACAAATGTTTCATAATTTACTTACCCCTGTAACCTGCGACGAGCACACTAGAGAAACGCCCACATTCGCTATGTTCTAGGTAGGTATAGCACAAGCTCTCATCATTATTAAAATGTATGATGTTACCTCTGCGCTGGTCAGGACAAGAATGATGACATCACATTTTTTTTATTCAAGCGAGGCTCTCGTACAGCCCAGCTGGGTCCAATGAGGAGCTCCAGCTGGCTCCATGGGGAGGGGGAAATAATACGTTTTTATCACTTAGGGCAGGTCCAGATATATTCATATGTCCGTGGTGGAAATAAATACTAGTTTTGTAGGAAAAAAATCCTATGAAAACAATTGTCTTTTAATTTTTGACATTTCGCAACGGTGCGCGGTGCATTTCGGAACTATTTCTTGCGGTAAGTCTCTTAGCTTATCAAACTGATTTTATAAGCCGTAAGAAGGCTGGAAATTAGACCTGTCAAAAAACTTCCGAAAGAATAAGTTCTGTAACTTGCTATAAATTACGTTAAGTGACTTTAGGTGTCGTTTACATTGGTAATTTGGCCATAAATCGCTTACAAGAGCGATTTACAGGAAAAAACTTACGAGTCTAAACACAGCCTTAGGGGTCGTCCATTAATCACGTGATGTTTTTTAGCAACTTTTTAACCCCCTCCCTGGTGATATGTGGTGAGGTTTTAGACTACCCCCCCCCCCATACCCAAAATCACGTGTATTTTTTTAGTACAAAGTATTTTGAAATTTTCAGAATATTATCGTTCGTTCAATGAAAAACAAATGCACGTGATAATAGCCCCCCTCCTCGTGATCTTTCGTGATTTTTTCCTCCCCCCCCCCCCCTATTTCTAGCCTCACGTGATTAATGGACGACCCCTTAGGGAGAAATCACTATACAAAGAATCTTTCCACGGGAATAAAAAGTAGCCTATGTCTCTTCCCAGTACTCCAACTATTCATATGTCCATATATCCACGTCGATCGGTCGCTCCGTTGCGACTTGAAATGAGGACAAACAAACACATTCGCATTCATAATATTAGTTAGGTTGAGGAACAACTATTACAAAAACCTTTTTGAAATGAATTTAGCTATTATGTTAAGTGTTTTATTCCCTCTTCCCCACCTTCTTGAAGCGAATAATGTTTGGTGTATTTGTCACATAAATATTATGTGACTGCATTGCGATAAATCAAATAGGTACATACTTCAGTTATGTTAGGATTCAAAATAATAATCTCCTTCCCCCATCCTCACTTCAGTCTCGCAACATCCCCGATTGAGGATGCCATAGTTCTACTGGCTCCGGACAGCGGGGAGCACAGTTGGGACCCTTTTTGCAGTGTTCACATAAAAAAGGTCTGAATGTAGATATAAAAAAATACACGCAAATATAATACAACCAAGCGCTGCGTACAGCAACCAAATATTTAATTAAAATTATGTAAACGTCGCAATCCATCGGAATTTCATAAAAAACCTGTTTTATAAATAGGCGTTTGAATGTAAACAAGAATTTTCCGGCGTGGAATTCGATCAATACGAAGTTCTCTACAGTAATTTTCTGGTATTGAGTAATTATATTATTAAAGCTTATTTATTATTGTTGAAATTTTGTGGCCTAAAGATATCGCAGGGCGCTGTAGTAAGCGTTCAAAAACAAGAAGATATGGTTTGAAAGAGAGATTTGTATATACTAATGTTAGAGAGAGCCCGCTAGTATTAAAAAAAAACGAATAAGATAAAATTGTGAGAATATTTAAAAAAACAAGGCGCGTTTAAAATAGAGTAAAAATCTCTCGGCAAATGTCTAAAGTACCATTTAAAGATAACAGATAAAAATGTGTTTTTAATAATTTTCGGAGCATACTTTGCGATTTTTTTCTATCGAGGGAATCTCACATAATCACCGTTTCGGCTCAGCAAATGTATATAGACATTAAAACAACACATATTTTTTAAGAACTAAAAAACTTAAATTGTTTTAGGAAAATATGTTATAAATCGGAAGAAATTCGGATGCCGAGTTCATCACTCAGTGACTCAATGAAGGAGTAGCAATCAATGAACAACTCTAAATATAAAATATAATTAAACTATCACTGAAGTTTGATTTGAAGTCAATTAAAGATTGTAATTATGTTACTAAAAGCGAGAACAATAATGAACTGTATTACATAATATTATATATGTTTAATTTAACGAACCCATTAACAGCTGCGGGTAATAAAAAATGTGAAAGACCGGAAGGAAATCACTCACCTGAAACAAGGATAAAAACACAATTAGACAATATAGTGAAAAAGCATGCAAAACATATTTTTTTGGTTTCGAATAATAACAAAAAATAGCTTTGGTAAATTGATATTATTGACGCTAACTGACAAGAACCCGCATCGTGTTTATTTTATATACAACATCTCAAATCGAAATACGCACAAAACTCTTATCTTACAATGCCGTAAACCCTTTTAAGAGATTTTATATTTTTCAATTAACCCTTGAAACTAAAATTAACCTTACAATGTAGTTACATCAAAAATATTTTTTCCTTATTGTATATATATTCTTTTTATTTTATTTTTAACTTTTAATATCTACTTGCTTTCTAATCTATATCACAAAAATTATTATAAATGGAAAACTTGATAAACTTCACATATTTATATTATATATTCACCATTAATAAACTTTAATAAAAGCTAAAAAAAAAAATGATAGTTACGAGAATCAAAGACAAATCAATTTGGTAAACCATCAATTATTTAAAATTTCATAACGCCATAGCTCTCATTTAGTGAATATTGAGAGTGATGATACTCTCCGTATCGCCATGGTGAAAGACCAACACCCAGAATAGAATCGCTGCTTCAAATGGCTTTAGCATTGTATGGTTAACAGATATCTAATCAGTCGGATTTGAGTAGTTCGGATAATCGAAGTCACAACCTTCATTTTCCCCAACTCATTTGCTTTCCTACTACGTTACTCCATTCCGCTTTACAACATACTCCAATTAAGGCTGCCATAGTCTCATTGGTTTCGGACAGGTGGGACTCTACTCCGGCATTCACATAAAAAAAAAACAATATTCTGCTTAGGTATGATCGAGTATTATATTGGGTCACCGTACTAAAAAAATTAAGTTTATGATACACTTTTCGAAAAAAAAGTCGTTATTAATTTTTTAAACAAAAAATATCGTTAGTACCGGCTACTTACTGGGGTATCCATAGACTCCCAATATCGACACTCTTGTTTTAAACCCTTGCAACAGACCGGTAACACTGATACGATGGGGTTTGGTAACTACCCCTTCTCCCGGCGCGCGATGGGGGAGTTGGGCGAGAGAGATCGCATCCCCTTAAAAGTTTCCCTGAAGTTTGTTTTGCTCCACGGTAGGGCGGGGAGGGGAGGGGGCAGAACTTAACTTGTAACAATCCTGAACTTGAAAGACCTTATAACATAAACCTTGCAAGAAGTACGTACATATTCAAAGTTTGGCTTGTACAACTGAAAAGGATGCAGTTGAACTTTATTTACCAAACCATTTACATTCACAATATACTGGACTGCCTTTTTACACGGTTTCGAAATAACACTGTGCTACATTTCTTTTTTTTACATTAGCTCCATACAGGAGGTCCCGAGGAAAATAATTCCCCTCAGGGCCTACGTCATCTTTGGGAATGCTGTGTGGAGGGTCTTTTTAGCAAAGGAAGTTCTGGGAAGGAAAAGGGGTGTATTAGGGGTGAGTAGGAATCTTCGGGGTCAGAGTGTTTAGGAGTGACGGACGTATAAATTGCACTGCCGTGCAATGCGATGCGAAAGAGTACGGCTGGAGCAGTCAGAGGGACTCCCTTAATCATTCCCTCCCGATCCGGCTTACCATGCAGCTGGTGGTCAGACGCATCCGCCGCCAAGACCTCGACAAACCTCACCTCATGAACCCCATGTTACTAAGTCATCAAAAAATTGTGCGAGCTGTTTGAAAACTGAATGTATCGGGGGAAAAGAAAGCGGGAGGGGAGGGAAAGGCGGGAGGGGGGGGGTCGCGGGACCGGGGAAGCGAGAGAGGGGAATGGGGAGAGGGGATTGAGGAGAGAGAATGGGATAAATCACGTTAACTGTTTTAAGCGGTATTACTTAATTTCACGTAGCACCACTTCTTACCGAAGAGTGATTGGGACAGGACAACAGATCCCACAATAATCTTTCATCGCCGACACGAAGTTAGAAACAAGCTCTAACTAAATTAGACGAATGTAGATTAGTTTGGACGACTATCTAAATCTAATCAAGCGATTATCACTATTTATGGCCGAGGCTCGGTGGTGTGGAGAATTCATTTGTGGGATACAGAATACATTCATCATTGGGCAAGTAGGTCCGGAAATACACTCATATTACGTTATCGTTAAGTACAAATAATCATTGTTATACCCAATGATAATTCACTAATGTCTTAGAGCTATGGCGGTTATAAAGAGAATAATAAGGTAACCTAACGACCCATTTACCGAAAATATAAATGAGGATTTTCGATTCGCAATGCATGGGTGAATGATGGAATCATGCATCTATAGAGTCGTGGTCGGTGAAATAAAGATCAAAGCTGGTTTGTCATTTTATTTTTACCTATCTTGTATCTCACGGATCTGACCCCTTTCATAGCATGACGACGTCTTCGACCGGTTTTCGTTCACAAAAAAATTAAGAATAAACTATATAATTTCGGATATGTTTATTAGCGTACGCGCCCAACAACCTGGCCGGGTGGGTGCCCCACCGGTAAGTTCGGTAAAAATTTTCAATTTTATTTTTATGCGATTTTAACCCTTTTGTATAAAGAAGCTGTATGAAGGAGAAGGTCAGAATCGCTTGCGCCAATATCATTCTTGTTGTAGCCAATGATTTCATTAATGTAGCAACACCACAATATTATTTTTTAACGCGTTATCTATGATTTGTCAAAAACTGTCTAAACCGAAAAATCTAATTTTTCGCTTTTGTGTTTGTTTTCAAACGCATATAAAGGTACCTATTTATTTATTAGCAAACACCTTTGAATTGTTTTTTCACGTAGGGTGTCTATTCAGGTTTGTGAGGAAATTAAAACATGAGTTAATTTTCATATTTATATGGATATTTGTGCAAAAGTCAGGAAGGTAATTTACGCGCGTTTTTTTTTTCAGATACGCTTGGCCTGAACTTGATACGATCCATTCTCGCGCAGACTACAGCCACTTTACTGGCTTTACAATGGCCGTAAGCGAAAGAGAAATATGCGTAAAACATAAGTGCGATATAGAAAGGAATGGTCGTGGAGGCGTGCCGCTTTTCGGACCTTAATCTCACCTATTGCGACTATTTTATATGAACATCAGGCCGGTGTAAAAGTTTGGCGTCTCCTATACCGAAAGCAACTTCATTCAACAGTGAATTCGCCGAAGGCTGAAAACGATAGTTTATATGACTACATTTCAAACAATCAATATACCTAAATTAACCACTTTAATAATTATTAATGAAGATATTTTGTGGAATATTATAAACAAAATGAAATAATTGCGTTAACAGTGGTCGGCATTGATTATAAGTTGACAAAGTAGCTCTCTCGAATATCGCTTTTAAATTGAATGGAGCGCGGAAAGTTTTTTGGCAACGGCCACAAGTGGGACGTAGCTCTAGCTACCTGTCGTGTTATAAGTTAATAATAACAAATTCAAGTCTAGCAGAAGTAAAAATACAATTTAAAAGCACGTACATTATTCCACGAGATGTGGTCAATAAACCGATTGATACAGACCATTACTACCAGGCAATTTCGTTAAAAATGTTGTATATGTAAAAATAAATCGAGTGCAATTCACACGCGGTAGAAGTGAAAGCTTCACCACACAATCTCAACGAATAGGAGCCTTTAAAAGTGGGCTCATAATCAAAGCGGCCAATGCGATAAGGTTTCATTCTATCTCATTCTCTAGCAGGCTAAATCTTAAAGATGTATGTGTATCTCTTTTTAGTGTCGTTTCCCGTTTTTCGAGTTTAAAATCACAATACGTTCAGACACAGTTCGTACGCGGTAGAAGTGAAAACTTCAGAAAACTAAAGTAGATAAGAGTATGGAGGCTACGAAGCACCGCACAAAGAGGAGACCGATTATTCTAATCCCATTCTCTCGTAGGCTAACTCCTATAATAGATGTATGTGTTTGTCTCTTTTTACTGTCACTTTTTCGTTTCATCGAGTTTTACACTTCAATATTGACAAAAAGGTCAAAGTAGACCGGATTTCAGCGATTCATTCTCTCTGCTTGCAAGAAACAAAAGCATCATATGAAAAGTGTAAATTGCGTTCTACTCACGAAATATACAGGGTGTTAAGGGACGTACTTGACTTACTTTGATTCCTGACATTATTTGGAGTAAAAAAAGTAAATGAAATTTTAGTCTCCGGGGACATTTTTGGTGTTTCTCTTTTTTTTTCTACAAAAACTTAAAAAAATGGTAGGTGTTGGACAGTTGGAAGTGGGTTTAGGGGTTGGTCGATTACTCGGCGGAGTGACTAGTGACGACATGCGGAATATTTTTTTTTGTTGATTTTGAAGAAAAAAATTTGAAAAAAAAAGTCATCAAAAAAATCACCGGAGACCAAAATTTCATTTACATTTTTTACTCCAAATAATGTCAGGAATCACTAGTTAAAGTAAGTCCTTAACACCATGTATGTTGTAAATTTATTTTTTCGTTCGCTTTTGTAAGGAACTACTCTAAAGATATTTTGAATAAATGACGTCATTTTAGGGGTCGAATACCGAGAGATCTACCGCAGTCGGTAAGGTTTACGTAGAGATCCTCCCTTTTTTACCCAACTCACTCTAATAATAATATTTGGATAATTTGTACAGCGCCGTATTTGTGAACAAATCACCTCAAATGCGCTGATGTCACCTAACTCCAACCATCAAAGTGCAGATCAGACGCGATTTTGGTATGTAAATTTGAACGGAGCGATCATCAAGCAGCAAGTGAATGACAATAAGCCTGGTTTCTGTGATGGAGTCTACCAGTGTGACGGCTCCCTATTCGCGGCCGTGTTTAAATTTAGAACGGAACAGAAGAACAAGAACAATGATGGCGTATTTAATGAAAACCGGTTTCGGAATTAGAGATGACAAGCCTGACCGCGAGAACAGACGCCACCGTCATTATCTAATGGGCGCCGCACCGTTTAGACCAAACTGGTCTAAAATTGGAGGTTGCTCGTACAACTGGATGAGTGCTTGAATATAATTATGGAAATTAACTGATATCGTAGAGATTTTTTATACGTTGTAGATTTTCATAATATATAGAGTTCCCGGCATGCGTTGCAATGCCACTAATAAAGAAATTGTTTCTGCGTTTCTTTTCCCATTCGTACCATTCCCTTCCGCCTTCCCTTCCCCTCCCATGTCAGCTTCCCCTCACGCGTTCCCCCTCCACTTTTCCCGCCTTCCCACTCCCCTCTCCCGCGAACCCCCCTCCCCGCTCCCGCGTTTAATTCATTCAGTCCCGGTACATTCAGATTTTCAAACAGCTCGCGTACCATCTATTGCAATTTTTTTTACAAATTTTCTATTACAAACATTCATTTTTGTTCGAGTACATTATAAGAACAATCAATCAAATTTGGTACGTAACACAGGTAATAAAATAAACATAATTTTGATTTATCTTCAAAGTATTCGGTTTTGGTTAGTATGTCACAGGTGAGTAGGTACCTACTTCAAATACAAATTGACAGTTTTTCAGACGTGTTGTCATGTGGTTGTAATAATCCAGAAACCTTCGCGAAGATGGAAAGAAGGTATTTTGAAAGTATCAAAGACGTGGCACATGTGAGTATGCAGTACCCCACTGCAAAACTAGGTTGTCCCAAAGGCATATTAGTTTTATAGCTCCAAAAATGTATAACTTACTATGTACAACCTTTAAAGAGAACATATGTCAAAATCTTCAATCTTATAAAAAATATTCCAAAATTTGGCTAAAAAACACTGAAACAGATATATTTTTTTATAAGTTTAAATAAAGCCGTTCAGTATATATATATCATTGGACAGTTTTTAGAGAAGCTTTATAATATTGTTTGCTATTTTATTTTGTTTGTTTTTTATGTTTTTAAATTGCACTTGTAACATCTATTCTTACAAAACTTACAAATACTATAGTAACAGTGCAGACTGTTATTACGCTGTAGTTTTTAAATGCATTTATTCAGTTACTTTTTTTTGAATCCCTAATTTATGTATACTTAAAATATTCACTATGAACCATAGAAATAAAAGTAAAATATCAATATTATACCCACGCACAGGCATTGCCTTTGTGGGATTTTTTTGTTCATACATTTATTATATTAAGCTTTTTTATATACTTTTCATTATTTCATGTATCTATTATATGTATTGTATCAAAAATTTTCAATAAAATATAAAAATAAAAATAAAATAAATAGTCAATGGTCGATATGCAGTCTCTTCGCGAAATGACTGGTTTATCCTAGGTTTGACCAAAGCCTTCGGGCTAAAGACATCAAGTCAGACCTGAGGATTGACAAGTCAAACCAAGGAGCGCCGGAGCTTCGAGGATTGACTATAACATATATTATATAGATTAGGTTACATCTCTTGTCAGTGGGTACCAATATTGATCTCCAACACATTGTGTGTTAACCGTATTTCTTGCTTTTAAGTTTTACTTTTAAATATTGAATAATATCGTTATTTAATTTTGTTAAATAAATATGTATAATAATACTTTTTTTTATTTATTGAATAATAATACTAAAGAATATATAAAAGAAAAACTAACTAATCATCATGCCATTTCCCCGCAGGGGAAGGCAGAGAAGACGGACCGCCAAACAACTCGGTCTTGGCACACACTTACCTCGTTCACATTCATACATCGTCTCATACATCTTCTATTATTCTGACTCTTGAAATGACACGACTCAAGTATCTGATTCACTTAGTTGTGCCATGTCTGTCTCGGGCGTCCCCGACTTCTTCTACCATTCACATTTGCGTCATATATTCTCCTTACACTCCTTTCCTCGTTCATTCGTTCTACATGCCCAAACCATCTGAGCGTTTCTATATAAAAGAAACATACAATGGAGTTCTAAAATTAAACTTGATAACAATGAATAATAAGGTATCTGATGACATCAGCTACACGTGCTTGTTTGAAATACTTGAAGGCGACTTACTCGTATCAAAGCGATTAGATCTCAAAGTTAATTATGCCACAGGTAATCATTTTAATGAATTATTACAAGGAAGCATCAAAGAGAAAAAATTACTAAGAAATTAAAAATGTAGCGCAATTTAACCCATATGACACTTTCAGTGTCGCAATGGTGTAAAACCACCATTCAGAATTGAAACGTTGCTGCAAAGGACTTTAGCCGTGTTTGGTGGCCCGATTTGAATAGACAGGTGCTTCCCCAACCTTTTTCCGTCCCCTTTCCACCACCTTCAGTCTCAAAACATACCCCAATATTGGGAATGGCAAAGTCTCACCGGGTCCAGATGGTTGGGAGCAGTTTGGACAGTAGTGCGGTATGCGGACAGACAGTTGAATAAATTAAGAAAATGCACCATTGATTGTTACAACAGATCAAAAGCGCCGCTCCACAGCATATACGATGCGAGTAAACTGGTCTCAGAAGATGTTCCCACGCCTTTTGACTGCAACTGACTTCTACTTCTCGGAGAATGAACAATATAATGCCTATCTATAACTATGGCATATATTGTACACAATAAATACGTGATATTTATTCTACACATACGTGACATTAATAACTCGGTCCTTGTTCCAAAGTGCAAAGTTAACAGGTTCTACGGTCGGAAAACGTTTCTTTTACATTAACTTCACACGGAGGCCCCGAAGAAAATAAAATAATAAAATGTGGTGCAAATGAGGTGTTGCATTTTTGTGTTGGAAATATATGTTTTTGACGAGTACGACTTTCAGTTAAAAATCTATGATTTTGTTTTTCTTTTATTAGTTGTATTATTATATTTTTTCGAACTAGATCATTAAATTTTAATACTTTAAATTCTTCAAAAATAAGGTGAGTCGGATAATCTCTTCTTTTTTTCAATATAATTTTTTATTATTAGACGTTGCACAATTTCAACAGGGAATAGATTTGTTTTGTATGCGGCTCCCCAGCTTACTACAGCGTATTGGAGATTTGACTGTACTATAGCATGATAGACTGATGTTAGATTTTCTAATGAGAGAAAGTTTCGGATTTTTAAAAATATGTAAATTAATTTCCTTATTTTGTTAACGGTAAGGTTGATTTGATCTTTCCAGTTCAGGTTTTTGTCTATTGTTATTCCTAAGTATTTAATTTTATTCGAAATTTTTAATGTGGAACAGTTTATTTCACAGTTATTTTTTTTGTGATCTTTAGAATTGTCATGTATAATTATATCAAAATTTACCGGAACATCATTTGATTTTATTGCAAATGGAATGACGTGAGTTTTTTCGCTATTAAGAGATAGTAGATTTGTATTAAACCAGTGTTTCAGTATGTTTATGTCTTCGGTTGCTTTTTGTTTTACTACTTGCCATGTGATTCCACTTTCAATAAGTACTGTGTCGTCGGCATAAGAGGTTATACTACCATGAAGTGACTGTGAGAATATCCCGTTTACATATAAGGGAACGTACCCATACTACGTGACCAACTTTTTGCAATTTTTATAACCCCCCCCCCCCCCCCTCGGTGACGAAAAACCTAAGCAACCCGCCGCTCATTTGTACGGAGCGTGACATTTTGAAGACCCCCCCCCCCCTAAACGTGTCACGTAATATGGGTACGTTCCCTAAGATGAATAATATCGACTGTTGGTGGCAATCACGCATACACACGCGGACATTTATGCATTTTTGTGAAATTGAGACATTACAGAAGTTAACAACGACATTCCCAATAGATTTAATGGCCAGGTATTGCGACTGAAGTGGGTGGAGAGGTAAAGGAGATGGGTGAAGGAAGGTTGGTAAATAACTTGGATATCGATATCTGGTTTAATACGAATTTGAACGAATATCGATTCATAAATTTAAATGTAAAACCATTGCTTTTCAAAACGCAAAACAGAAAAATATATAGTTTTTATATTTGTGCAGAATGGGTCAAATAAATTGGATCAAAAAGCATTGTTGGACGTATTGTGTGCTTTACTGAAATCGATTTCTATATTTTGATATCACACAACCAATTGTTTCACGATACATCCATTAGTATATTGTAAGCTGATTCGGTAGTTCACACTACACGTGGAAAACAGTTGATTCAACACTCAAATATATAATACATGTTGGGGGATTCGTAATCGGTGGGTGGGTGTACCCGTTTTGTTTCACTGCGAGAATGATTAACGACATTCAATAGTTTATCGTATTGGCCCGGTCTACAAAATAATACAATGTAGGAACAATAAGCAAATATAGATAATGTTGTAGGTGGTTTGTTTAAGACAGACAGGCATGCCCAACGGCAACGGCGTGCGGCCCAATTGAGTTTTCAGCTTTCTTTCTTTTGGATTTTGGTATTCATACAAAAAAAGGAAGTCGTTCTCATAAATTTGTCACATTTATATTATGAATCCCGAATGCAACTGTTCTGATTTTAATAAGAGGAGGGTGAGTGAAAAAAAAATGTATGGTTAGTTTATGCCGTCAAGTATTTTATAGGTCGGTTTGGAAATAATATCATTTTTGGACACCGAATTACTGGTAAAATCTTCAGCAAAAAACGTAATTCCCATCACGAGTTACGAAGCTTTGTATCATCCATTTAAATGTCAAAAAGCGTTTGTTTCATATACTGAGCAAATAATGCGTATCTACAATTTGATCCTTCTTTTATTTCTCTTCGGGCAAATACAATGCATGTGTCCTTGAATTGAAACAAATGTTAATTAAAAATTAATCTACACTAAGACTCGTTAATTAATTTTTAATTGAAATGGTGCCATAAAATAAGTTTGCTGTGTTTAAAGAAATGCTGTTTATTTTACCTACACATTTTCTTTGAACTGCAAACCGGCTTCGTCGTAACCTTTTCTTCGTCAGAGCAAAACGACGATTTGCAAGTTTTTTTTTTTTTAATTGTTAGTTTTTCACCTTCTCACACAATTATAAATTAACATTTGCATAAAATATGAATAACGCAAGTTCGTAAATTTTAAATTACGTAATAGCAGAAAATGGATACGATTCAGTCGCAAATATGGTTTACGATCTCCCGGTAGGCACAGACGTCCGAGACAATGACGTCGCGCAGAAATAAGGTAAATCTAAATGCACGGAGCGGTCAATCGTGACTATTGTGAGATTTCCTTCACAATGCAATGCAATATGCATCTACATAATTATATTATATTCCGTACGCATATAAGTATAATATTATCTACTACATATGGAAATAGCGTAAGAATCCACCGTATGCATAGTTCTGAGTCCAGGCGACTAATAGTAATTTTATGGACAAAATCGTGATATCCAATAGAAACGATCGAATTCATTTTAGACAAGCACTAATGGACGGCGGCGTCAAACATATCGATATTTGAATATTTATTAATATAGTTATTCTAATTGATAAAATATGATTTAGGCGAAATTTAAGGTGAATTAAAAATACTAACTTCGGTTGTTTCTGTAACTCCGGTTCAATGAACTCTAGAATTCAGATTTGCTTTGAATTTTTATTAGTCAAATATTTGTATTATTAAATAAAAGATGAGTACGTACGAGTGTGGTTGAAACATGGAGTGAATGCTAAGGGAACGTACCCATACTACGTGACACGTTTAGGGGGGGGGGGGTGTCTTCAAAATGTCACGCTCCATACAAATGAGCGGCGGGTTGCTTAGGTTTTTGGTCACCGGGGGGGGGGGGGGGGTTAAAAATTGCAAAAAATTGGTCACGTAGTATGGGTACGTTCCCTAACTATGGATGGAGTAGAAAAAACTCAACAAAATGCATATTTGAAAACGCAAGTCGTAGACAGAAGCTTAAATAATTATAGAACCGAGGTAAGCTTCTACAATCGACAAGTCCATATCAATATTTGTTTTCAAATTAATCGATATGATAAGCGTTTAAATGAAAATCAACAGACTTTAACTGATGATAAAATTATTACGTGAAGGAATAAAAGAGACAGAAATGATAATAGCTCCGTTTCAACCCTATTTCTCTTTCTAAAACGTAGAATATTACAATGGCGTTCTTAGCGACAGGAATATGTAGATAGAAGATTCTGTAAAATATTGAAAAGAGCACAATGCAGCTATATAGAATGGAAGATACTCTTAGAATCGCCCTGGTGTAAGACCACCATTCAGAATTAAAACGTTGCTTTAAGTGGCTTTAGCCTTGTTGGTGACCAGATCTGAGTAGCTAGGTAATTTCCCACCTTCCTCTTCCCCATCTCCTTCCCCTCCCCATAACCTCCAGCCTCACAACATACCCAAATTGGGCATGCCATAGTCTTATTGGCTCCAGACGGGAGCAGCTGGGACTCTTGCGAGGTATTCACATTAAAAAAAAATCAGAGTGTGTAATTCACACGCGATAGAAGTAAAACTAGAAAGTCGCTAGATGTCACTTTCTTTTCTTTTGCCTGTTTTTTAAGTGGTTTGAAGATTGGATACTGATTTCTGATACTGATGTTTTTTATTTATTCCGTAGGATTCGGACCTTCGGTAGCTTGATGTCGTGTCTCTCTGGCCGCTGAGACTTGTCAGGCACCTTGTCAACTACGCTAAGGAAGGCACGCGCCGAGGTGCGAATATACCGTATTATATTAGAACCGAGTATTTGTGTAGAACTGAGTTGTGATCATTTCCGTTTCACCCGATTTTCAAAATACTAAGGGGTCGTCCATTAATCACGTGAGGCTCGAAAGCGGGGGGGGGGTCGGAAAAAATCACGAAATATCATGAGGGGGGGGGGGGGTATAATGAGATATCACGTGTATTTATTTTTCGTGATAATATTCTGAAAACTTCAAAATACTTTGTACTAAAAAAAATACACGTGATTTTGGGGAGGGGGGTTAGTCTAAAACCTCACCACATATCACCAGGGGGGGGGGTTAAAAAGTTTCTAAAAAAACATCACGTTATTAATGGACGACCCCTAACGGCGCTAAAGAAGTTTCACTTAAAAAATATACACACTGTGCTTTTTAAGTCGATAAAGCGAACAAAGTGAATTATTGGAAACTCACCATTGTGCGAAACATACAACAATACATCACGCCGCTTACTGTATTCTCCACTTCCTACCGTGGAACTAACAAAGTAAAAGTCCATACTCTATAATAGTAGGTTAGTTTGGTAACAAACTACAGCGATCATTAGTGAATAATGTATGGACGGCTGAGTGGTAGACAGATGTGCGGCGGTAGCGTGAACGTGAACACGGCGATAGATAATAATACATAGATAAAATAGTGCCGGGTAGTGTAATGGGGTGGATAGGCGATATTCGACCGAGAAACCGTTGTAATTATGATTGTATCAACATGTGCCTCGTCCTACAATGAGGGCAACTAGTTGACTGACCATAATTGGGCAAATGTGATAAGTGACAGACTTAGTTATACGTCCCTATGATAACATCCGACAGTTACTCTATAGTCTCAAGAAATGCAATGGTAGATATTTATGAAGAACTAATTAGTTACCGGTAGAGAAACAAAAATATGCTTGGAATGATAATAATAATAAAAAAATATAAATCAAAGAGTAAATTTTTTGGTACTGATGCTCATAGCAAACGGCGAGTTTTTTACAGAGCGGAGATTGTGATGTTCGGGGCGTTAAGTTTCACCTACCTACTGCAAGTGTGTATTGTGACCGGATTGTATCTACAATTGTGAACTCAGAATGAAATCAACTCAACACCTCCTTTGAAAAGTCTTTAAAAGTGATGAAAAAAAAATGGTTACATAGTTACTTTAAGTTAGGTTATGGACTATTTTTCAACACTTTTCACAGCTTTTAATGACTTTTCAAAGAGGTGTTGAGTTGATTCTGAGTTGGCATGGAACCAACCATATACAATAATTTTATAAAACCATTCTAAAAAAAAACTCAATTTTATTTGGTAAGTCCCCTCTCTGAAATGTGTAAAGAAAGGGAAACTATGTCGCCACTCCGTTAGGCAACGTTATGAGCAGGGTTAACGAAAGGGTTGTAGGAAAGAATTTGTTTAAGAGGGTCGGCCCCGGATTAAAAGAGGGAGGAAACACGAAATTAAGCAGTTCGTTTTAAACAAGATTCGTAGAAACGATTCGAACTCATAACATTAACTTTGAAGGGTGTTTTATTCGTGTTATTTATTAATTTTTGAGAAATCTACAGTAGATATATTAAAACAACCTTAATTTTAATTGGTAAGTCCCCTCTCTGAAATGAGTAAAGAAAGGGAAACTAAATCGCCACTCGGTTAGGCAACGTTATGAGCAGGGTTAATGAAGGGGTTTTAGGAAAGAATTTGTTAAAGGGGGTCGGCTTAAGACTAATGTGAGTATTATAAAAATAAGACAGGATAAAACAATTATTAAATTCAATACAGAATTACGGAAAACAAAAGATCACTCATGGCAATTCAGAAAAATTAGAAAAAATATTGTTTTTTCAGTGTAACTATAATATGTAGTAACACATATCAATGATTACGTTTACAACTGACAAAGAAATACAAAGCTTAAAATCGTAAAACTAAGATCATCGCAAGCGCAAAATTAGGACATACCAGAGTTGAAAGAAATGTGGAGAAATAAGAAATAGTACTCTGAAAATGCTTTTCTGAAAATGTAGAATGCGCAGGGAAGACATATTACAGAGAAGACGAGAGGCTAGATGCTACATGCTACACGCTGCACGCTGCCGGCTGCATCGCGTCGGGTGCTGGTGGGCGCCCCACAATGGAGCACGTCTGACCGAACGGAGTTGTACTACTAAGTGAGTAGGTAGACAATGCGACCGTTGTAGTGGCTACCAGGGCAGGCATCACTGACTCTAGGTAAATACGGATAAATTAACTTGGAAATAGATTTATAATAATTCGACATTTCCTTATTCATGTTTTGGTGTCTTCTCTCATTGGAAGTTGACTATCATCAGTACATACACAGGTATTTCAGATACATGTATAGGTATTTTAGATATTTATAAAAATATTTCAGATACATAATATACAGATATTTTAGATACATATACAGGTATTTCGGTAACGCGCATTTCCGCTAAAGCTTTTGTACATAGCGTTTTTGACTTGTCTCATGATTTTTCAGGATTCTTTCAGGTTGGGGATGATGAGTCACATCCACAAACTGAAAATTTTTCGTAAAAAAAAATTAAATTTTGAAAAAATAAAATAATATTAATTTTCAGCTACATCAATTCAGCTACATTCAATCTTAGCACTCAAGCTCACTGAAAAGTCACGTAATATAATTATCGTGATTTATTTTTGGGGTGTTATGCCATGCTCCAGAGAGACGTACGTCGTCGACGATCGTTCTTTTCTTTCTCAGACAACCTCTCTTTGAGACTACTACAGGTAACTAACTATTAATTAAGAATCAAAGATATCTTTCTCTCCAGCAGAAGCGAACTAAACCTGTATATGCACCGTATTAATGCTTCTTCAAACAGACAATTATTTCATCATCTCTTTTTACATATTTTCTTTTCATTCAATTGTTTTCTTTTAATGGCTTTATACGTGAACGCCATACTAATCAATACTGTTATTAATTAGTACGTAATCTGGTATTACAGAACATTTTTTACCGGTTAACAAATTTGTCGGTGATTTTGCATGCCCTAGTAAAACTACCCTTCCACACTGCAATATGTCTGTGAGGAAAACAGTTGTTACGTGGAACAAGGGGTGTTGTGGATATATAGAAACGGAGGTACACCGTACACCCACAGACATAAGAGAAGTAGCTACATTATATGGGAAGGAACGGTGGACGGAGCCGACGCTCACGTTTCTCGGTAAAGGACAACTGGCGTATTGATTGTGTTGGGTATTTCGTGGAATTTTGTGTCACTGACTTTCGCCTCTGTCGGAGGAAGGAACCAAAGAAAAAAAGCTCGATTCGCTTATTGAATAAATGTTTAAATGGGAATTGAATCCAAAT
Organism: Limnephilus rhombicus; assembly: GCA_929108145.2. Taxonomy (NCBI): domain Eukaryota; kingdom Metazoa; phylum Arthropoda; class Insecta; order Trichoptera; family Limnephilidae; genus Limnephilus; species Limnephilus rhombicus. The sequence continues at coordinate 22,648,460 of OV815293.1, forward strand.
ACTGGGGTTAATTAGAGTTACTTGTTCTTTGCAACATAAAAAACGGATTAAATATCTCGAAGTAAACCTTGACAGTAGATTAACTTGGAAAAAGCACATAAATGAAACCCTAGCATTAGCAAATAAAAAAAAAAACTCTTAATATATAAAAAAAACACATCGTCTCGCGGAAACATTTTATGCGGGAATTCCCATCCATGAAAACGCTTCCCGGTACCACACATAAAAAAATAAACAAATCCTACGTAAAGATTAGACTTCCGTAATTTGTACAGCGCTCTTGAGGCGATTTTTCGCAAAAACAGCGCTATATAAGTTGTCCAAATTTATTTTATTATTATTTTTCCCATATTAGGTAAAAAAACAAGATAAACAATTTTTTCAACAACTGTGTATGTTAATTAATTCATGATGAAAGAGAAAGGGGCCTTTTTGGCCCGGAGCTCTGAATGCCATATCAAAAAGCAAAAAAAAAACACGAAATGAAATTACAACAAACTAATTAAGCATTATACAGGGTGTTAGGGGACGTACTTGACTTTAACCAGTGATTCCTGACATTATTTGGAGTAAAAAATGTAAATGAAATTATGTTCTTTAACTTTTTTTTTAAATTTTTTCAGGAATCACTGGTTAAAGAAAGTAAAGTAAGTCAAGTACGTCCCTTAGCACCCTGTATGCAAGATTTGTGTACAGGAGTAAAGAGAGAGATTGAACTTCACGCAATTCTCTCTTGACACACCCTCCTTGCTTCATTCACATGCAGACATGACAAACTGAAATTTCAAGGAAAAAAACTACTTATATCTACTCTAAATAACTTGAAAAAACTGTACTGAAAGGATCTTTAAATATTTAAAAAAAATATTTCATATAACAAAATAAATTATTCAATAATAAAAGCCATAAAGGAACCATTTCCTATTTCATCAATAATTGTTCAAGGTTTATCTGTTCTATCTAAATAATTGGACTTTACGACAAGCACCAATAATACAATACAATTTCTTTACGATTCGGGTATCATGAATAATTGATTTGAAACAATTGAATAAAACAAGACAATCGAACGATTTTTACGTAAACGAAAAAGTTCAGTATTAGCTTTCTTATTATAATTTATTTTTGATCGAACGTAGCGAAGTCCTGTTTTGACTCGACCGTTTTGCATTTCTTCTATGTGTAAATTTGTTGGTTATTTGTTGGATACTACTATCTTTTCATGCCTCCAGAGTTCGCATGAGCGTTACGACCTGTCAAATCGGAATAATCAAAGTTACGCGATGTCCATTATTTATTAACGGAACTACTAGTAGATAATTTATAAAGAGATGAAAAGCGTTTCAGACAAGACCAAAAATATTTATTTATATTATTATTCCGACCAGCATCCAGACTTTACACAGTGTTAATACAGAAATCGTAATTGCACGCAGACGAATTGGCGAATTCTCCGCTGACCTTGGGATCCAAGTAAAAATCACATACGTACATCGCCACTTCACACCGCCTTCTTCGTACAAGTATAATAACATGTAATATGTACATAAGTATAAATTATTGCTTTCGTCGTGAAACGTACGAATGCAAAACATAACTTTCGAGCCAGTCACACTCGAAAAACTACAGTATGTAGGGCAGGGATACCCAACCCAAATCGTTTGGTGGGCTAAAAACGTACATTTTTACCGTTAACCACTCCTGCCTCGACCATATTTTGTTAGGGGGTCAAAATATTTCCGCTTTACAATAAAATCCATAAAAGTGGAATATTTCTGAACGTATCCGAAAAAGAAAACTGTTTTTGAAAGGTGATAATAAAATACGCATTCACATTTTATAAATCTATATAAAAAAAATATAAATTTTGAAGTACTTACAAAAATTTTACATGCAAATTTTGAAAATGGTTCAATTTACGTTTTTTTCTAATTCTAACACCGTTTATATCGTATTTCTCATTATGGATAGTAAGGGAGACACGCGATTTCTATGAGATATTTCTACACAAGTTGTTCCGAAACGCGAACAAATTAGTCTGAGGGGTTAATTTTTACCGGTATTTCGGTGCCCAAAATGCTATTATTGTGAAATCGCGATTTTCAATGCTAGAAGGCATAAACTGACTATACATGAGCCTTTTGCATATCTCCTTTGAACTCACCCTTCACTTATTAAAATCAGGTCATTTGCATTCGATCTTCCGAGAAATGTGCGGAAAAATTATACTGGTTGGAATTAATTGCGAAAATAAATTCCTAGCGCGCATGCGTCTTGCCATTTTCCAGCAATAAATCAAAACCCCCATCGAGAGTCAGAGGTCTAATAACAAGAAAGTTATAGTTTCACAAAATATAATATAAATGTGATGATTTTTTTTCTTTTTTGTGTGAACACCAAAATCCAAAACAGAAAGCTGAAAACTTCATTTTGGGTCGCAGAAAATCTTCAATTGGGCCGCAGGTTGGGCATGCCTGGTCTAGTGGTCTAGGGTCTTATGATTTAGCATGCAGACATCGCACTGAGGAATGAGATTTAATCGAAAATGACAAACGAGAATTATATTATGTATTACATTTTCATACCTACATATTGTACATAGTATCATTAACAACCCACTTTCAAGAATTCCGGACATCTTCGGTCCCGATCGTAAAAATATCGTAATATCCGGAATGCACATCGCTTGAAGCGTACCCGATAGAAGGTGATAAACTCAAACATAAATTTGCATGCGTATGAAAGAGAGAATATAAAGAACAGACGAGACGTATTTTTAAATGCAGAATTTATCTATCAAATGATGTCTGTCCTTTTGCCCGTTGCATCAATGAAAATTCTTATTATTTTATAACTCATCTCAATTTTCTTAATGAGGTTAGTATGTTAATCAGTAGCTACTTTGAATAATTCTGAAATGATCTTGAGATTTGGAAGGGGTCATGTTTTCCTTACACCGTCGGTATAAGGTACAAATTGCTTCGTCGCATCGAAATGAATGCAATTTAGTCTTAGTTTAAGGCTGAGAAAAAAAAACACTGGGGACATCGAAATATCCTGTTTTTTTTTTATTTTACATTAATTGGTGTATTTGGTAGAATTGCTCATCTTCTACCAACAGAGGTAAAGAGGGGCTTATACTTTAGCTTAATCCAGTCCCACCTAAATTATTTAATAGAAATATGGGGAAACACATACATTACGTACTTAAACGACTTACAAATAATACAGAAAAAAGTTATCAAAAAACTCTTTAACTATAACCCAGACACTCCCACAAAAAAACTATACCAGGAAATGAACCTTTTGAAAATAAGAACATTGTACGAATATAACATATGTCTTTTAATCTACAAAATACAAAATGGACTTATACACACAAACACAACATTTATAAAAACATCACAAGTACACGAACATTATACTAGACAACACAATAAATTGTACACAAATACTGTCAAGACTGAATGTGGCAAGAGAAGTATTGGTCACGAGGGAGTTCATATATATAATCTCCTTCCAGATAGCCTAAAAACGGAAAATAACATAAAAACCTTTAAAAAAAAAAAAACTATTTAAACTCAAAATGTTGGAACAAAATTAAAAATATTACTTCTTACTACTGTACTATATATGCTCTGTATTTAAGTTAAGAAAGCGAAATATTATGTTTCTTTTAACTTAATAAAAAAAAAATAAAATAAAATAAAAAATAAAATAAAAAATAAAATAAAAATAAGGATCGTAGTGAAATCACCATGGTTTTCGAGTGAGTAAGGTGCCATTTAGAGATATTATACATTTTACTGGTTGGCTCGCGTCGATGCTGGTGTCGGCCACCAAATTGTAACACCAAGCGAACACCAGGTGGGGACACCCCAAGAAGGCCGGTATTCTGAAAATGTTTTACGAAACATCCGACAAAAACTAAGACATTAGGGTAGGGCCACAACCTTTTTTTATTTTCTATCGGCCACGGAAAACAAAAAATATTGTGGACCCGATCTAACCATCCACAAAATGTTGTGGAAACAGGAGACCGGCCTAAGTCCACAAAGGGCTACACATTTGGTTTGGTGTTCTTGTGAAATAGTGCCCGTTAATCAAAAATACAAGTGTGCAGTTCACACAAAGTAGAAGTGAAACCTTCAGAAAACTTAAGTAGAAAACAGTGAGGTGGCTACCAAGCACCGCACAAAGAGGAGACCGATTATTCTATCTCGGCTTAATTTGATTGGTAAAAAATACACTACGGGATGTTTGAACCCCAGTTAACATTTGATTATTATTTTTTTAATTTATAAACTAACGTTTAGACAAGATTTTTATGCATAGCACAAAGGGTAACAATTATTACAAGCAATAATTGTCAGCCTGAAACACTCATTTACATTGAAAAATCTTCCGAGAAAAGATACTTGCCGCCAACGGGACTTGAACCCGTGTCCTTCCGATTGCCGGTCGAATGCTCTGACCACTGAGCTATGGCGGCTTATCAAATACCCGCCAAATAATTCAATATATACTAGTGTTTCATTCAACAATTACTGCTTGTTATATTTTTTCCACCTGAAAACAACCAACTTTATTTTTGCGAGGAAGACATTGTTAGTGTTAAATCCCTCGCTAGGTGGCGGCAAGTATCTTTTCTCGGAAGATTTTTCAATGTAAATGAGTGTTTCAGGCTGACAATTATTGCTTGTAATAATTGTTACCCTTTGTGCTATGCATAAAAATCTTGTCTAAACGTTAGTTTATAAATTAAAAAAATAATAATTAATATTTAACAAGTTTAAGTATTTCCCCAATAAATGCAGACATAATTTGTCTCGACGCCACCTAGCGAGGGATTTAACACTAACAATGTCTTCCTCGCAAAAATAAAGTTGGTTGTTTTCAGGTGGAAAAAATATAACAAGCAGTAATTGTTGAATGAAACACTAGTATATATTGAATTATTTGGCGGGTATTTGATAAGCCGCCATAGCTCAGTGGTCAGAGCATTCGACCGGCAATCGGAAGGACACGGGTTCAAGTCCCGTTGGCGGCAAGTATCTTTTCTCGGAAGATTTTTCAATGTAAATGAGTGTTTCAGGCTGACAATTATTGCTTGTAATAATTGTTAACATTTGATTGGCGATTAGAACACCTTAACTTTAATTTTTCCATTTGAACCGCTGATTTATTTATTTGATGATTAATATTATTATTGATAAATAATATTATTATTATTGATTCTCAGCCTACTTCGGCTTTTGATCAAATTGTGTTAAGTCGTTTAACAGCGTGACCCTTAAAATAACTTAACAGTCATAAATATAATGACTACCTACCTGATTTTAAGATAATTTTCTTATAAACACAACCATATATATAATTAGTCAGAATTCATAGTAAAATTACGATCAGACTCCAAAAGCAGTGAGCAAATTGATAGCAAGTAAACAGTTTCGGGCGTACGAATTAATAATTCGGCGTCAAGCGAACGGCATCGAAGGCTTTTTCCTAGGGGTTGGTACACGTGCTGAGCGCGCCCGTGGGAAACCTAGCATGAGACGCGCGTGCCCGACATACACACGTGCCCGTGGGAACCCCGCACAAGACGCCCGCCCCCTACAAACAATTACTTTATTCAAGGAACGGGGACGATTGCGCCACTAACCGCATGGCTCAAAAATAACCGACAATAGAATTGATGGAAAAGGAAAAAAGAAGAATGAAATGTCGGCGAGGGCGTTGTCCCACTTTCGAGTTGTTTCAGCTTTTACGATTGTTGGTGAATATTGACCTGAAAAGAAGTGAATAAGATCTTCGCATTGTCCCCGAATCTAAAATACAGGGACGAATTTTTATGGCCTGCGCCTTAACCGGTCAGTAAATTAATCCCATTTGGTGTACTCATAATTTTGGCTTAGAGTTAAAATGTTGTAGGTTTGTTAAAAACAAAAAAGTTTAAAAAGAGTTCTCGATACTTTTGATAATAATCTTTCTCTACGAGTGTGATCAAATAATAAGTAAATATTGTACTGATATAGTGTAAAGAAGAAATAATACTAACCTAACTTATGAGTATTATTAGAAATAATACTAACCTAACTTATTATATTATCTTCTTCAAATTTAGCAAATTCACTTTGTGGCACCATTTTATTAATGAAATAATTAAAAACACTTTGTTTTTACCACAATAAACTTTATTTAAAAGTCAACATGTTTCAAGAACGATGTTCTCTTCATCAGGACATAAAATGTACTAAATACTAAATGATCAAACATAGAACGGCGTGGGTAGAAATGGAAGTAGTGGGGGAGGAGAAAGGTGGAAAGGGGAGGTGCTTAGAAGATCAACAAGGGGGAGGGGGGGGGGGGGTGGAAAGGGGGTGCTTAGAAGAACAAAGGATGTCAATAGAAATTTAAATATTATTAACAATCAAATTAATTTTGTGAGTAACCCTATCTTAAACATATTTCCATTGTAATTTTTTGCCTTTGTTCTTCTAAGCACCCCCTTTCCACCCCCCCCCCCCCCTCCCCCTTGTTGATCTTCTAAGCACCTCCCCTTTCCACCTTTCTCCTCCCCCACTACTTCCATTTCTACCCACGCCGTTCTATGTTTGATCATTTAGTATTTAGTACATTTTATGTCCTGATGAAGAGAACATCGTTCTTGAAACATGTTGACTTTTAAATAAAGTTTATTGTGGTAAAAACAAAGTGTTTTTAATTATTTCATTATTATATTATCGTTATTTATTTTTGGGGTGGTATGCCGTGTTGCGCTACCTCCTTTAGCCAACGTTTCAGACGAGGCTTTACAGAGTTCATCATCAGGTTAGGTTACCATAAATTACGTCACACCTTAAGAGGGGGGGTCAAAATTTGTTAGATGTGTGACGTCAACGGGGGTCTCACGACGATGTGTGACAGGGACGGGAGGGGGGGTTAAAAATCATGAAATTTGTGTGACGTACATTAATGTACTGGATACTGGACGGCAACATCCACAAACACAGGAGTACCAATTACTCCTCCTCTCCCACGGGATGTCTGCCGCAATAAGGGAACCAACAAGAGTTGATCACAAAATGAATAAATCAATCCCCTCACAAACCTGCATTGACCACATAATGACAAAAACAAATAAAAAATACTCCACAATCATACATCAATCCACCATCACTGATCACTACACTTTAATTCTTAACATTCATGCAAAGAAAAATCGACCATCGACTCAAAATTTAACGTGGAATAGACATGTTATAGACTACATAAAACTAAAAAAATCACTACAAACTGAAACCTGGGAGTCAATATATAAAGCTAAAGATCTAGAAGTTGCTTGGAAAATATTTATTGAACACTTGCAATTAAAAATACAAAACCACACTTCAATGAAAACTTACACGTTTTCACACAATAAAATTATCAAAAAAGCTTGGATCACACCTGGCCTACTTAAATGTATAAGGAAAAGAGACAAGCTCCATCAGCAAGTAAAAAACAATCCTTACGACCTTTCCCTAAAACTATTTTACAAAAACTATAGAAACATCTGCTCCAATCTTACCAAATCGGCTAAACAAAATTACTACAGATCTAAAATAGATCAATCCAATAATAATCCAAAACTTATCTGGCAAATAATTAAAGAAATCACCTACACAGATCAAAACAAAACAAACCCATTGGAAGAAATCAACACAGATAACGGTACACTCTCGCTCAACAAAAACGTACATAAACTAATTAACTACACTAACAACTTTTTTGCAAACATAGGCTCGAATTTAGCCAACAAAATAACCAAACCTCAACACTTTAACCCGAACATAAACAAACACGTAAATCCAAAAAGGATTAAATTTGCTCTAAAACAAATCACTAAACAAGACCTATCACTAATGTTATCTAAATTCAAACCAACATCTTCATCTGGTAGTGATGAAATCACAATGAAAACAATAAAATTCTTACAAGACGAAATTACCGAACCGATACTCTTTCTAATAAACAAATCTATCACTGAAAGCAGATTTCCATCTCAATTCAAAATAGGGACTATTACACCAATCTTTAAATCAGGAAATCGTAAAGATATCAATAACTACAGACCAATCACAATTCTAAACACATTATCTAAAATCTTAGAAATAACAGTTAAAACTCAACTCGTCGACTACCTAGAATCAAATAAACTATTATCACCAAAACAATTTGGTTTCAGAAAAAATCTAGGAACATCAAACGCCATAGCCTTAGTAATTGAATATATTAAAAATTCTCTAGACTCACATAAAAAATGCATTGGCATATTTCTCGACCTTTCTAAAGCCTTCGACACAATAAATCACACACATCTTTTTGAAAAACTAGAGAACATAGGGATTACTGATAAAGAACTGATATTTTTTAAAAGTTACATGGGAAATAGAAAGCAAACTGTGAAACTTAACAATATAACCAGTGAGTGTATTGATGTCAAATTCGGGGTGCCCCAAGGAAGTATTCTGGGTCCGATTCTGTTCCTTATTTACATTAATGACCTATGCCACATAGAATGTGAAGGAGAAATCATCAGTTTTGCGGATGATACTGTTCTCCTAATAAATGGGAATAATTGGACAGAAACATTTAAGAAAGCAGAAGACACACTTAATAGGATTAAAAAATGGCTAGACTACCATTCACTTACACTTAATGCTAATAAAACCAAATTCATTACTTTCAAAATAAAAAATAAGAAAAACTCTGAAGAAAACCTGAACTTGAAAATTCATAGCCCGCATCACTTAAATGAGAATTGTAATTGTCCCTCATTAGAAAACGTTGACCATATAACGTATCTGGGTCTAAAAATTGACCGAAACTTAAAATGGACCGAACACATTACCTATTTAAATAATAAAATTAAAAAACTAAGTTATTTTTTCAAATCTATCAGGAATGTCCTCATTAAAAAAGACTTAATCAAGATTTACATGGCCCTCTGCCAATCACTGTTAGAATACGGTATTATCGGATGGGGCAGTGCAAATAAAAACATACTAAGTCCACTAATTAAAACTCAAAAAGCCATAATGAAAATTATACTGAAAGTTCCTGTAAGAACTAGCACTGACGAAATCTTCAAAAATCTTAACATAATGTCAATTAAACAACTATATTCTAAAACTATACTCATTTACATTCATAAGTACAAAACCCAAGAAATAACAACTGACACGTACATTAGAAACACTAGATCTCATGGTCAAAAACATATCCAACAAGTAACTGCTAACACAACATTTGGGCAAAAAAGCTTCTTATATTATGGCATTAAACTCTACAATAAAATACCACTCTCACTCAAAACCTCAACATTATAACATTTAAATTTCAAATAAAAAGCTGGGGAGATCAGAAATAGAAAATATACTGAAATCAAATACAGACTAAAACCGAATCTAATGAACTGAATTATAAAAAAAACACTATCTTATTTACTTTATAATTATTAAAAAAAATACTACATGATATATGTTATGTCGAATTCATATTATTCTTATAATTAAATTATAAAATGTAAATGAAATCCTCAGCACGGGAGATCCCAGTGAGGATATCATTATCTCTATTTGTTATTAAGAAATGATTATTATTTGTTATTAAAATACTTTAGGCCGTGAAATTCTAAAATCATATATGTAAGTGGTTTAAATTAGTTTTGCAAGAGTGTCTCCCCAAGTGACTGAATGCTGTAGAAATGAGATCCCCCGTATGTGTGGTAAAACCATGTATGATCGTGTGAGAAATGTGGAGATCCGTAAAATCCGTAAAGAATGCAAGGCTGATGTAAGCGAAATGAGTAAGATCAAGAAAGGAACGCTCCGATGGTTTGGCCATGTAGAGCGAATGAACGAGAAAAGGAGTGTAAGGAGAATATATGACGCAAATGTGAATGGTAGAAGAAGTCGGGAACGCCCGAGAAAGACAAGACACGTGAATCTGATACATGAATGGGCCATGTCAAGAGTCAGAATAATAGAAGAGCATGTATGAGACGATGTATGAATGTAAACGTGGCAAGGAGTGTGTGCCAAGACCGTATTGTTTGGCGGTACGTCCTCTCTGCCTACCCCTGCGGGGAAACGGCGTGATGGTTAGTTAGTTAGTTAGTCTCCAAGTGGTTATTCCATACCGTAAAGTTGTTAAAAAGGAGGTAGCGCAACACGGCATAACACCCCAAAAATAAATAACGATAATACCTCGAGTTTTGGAATAAAATTCATGATGTTTGGTAGCTGAATAAGATTTCGATTAAAATTAAATACGAATTAAAAATAATTGCGTTTTTCGCTAATCATTATTTTAGATCACAAAATATTTTTTTGGAAATCACTTAAATAGCGTCAAAAATACTTTTGCGTTCAAAATAGCCTCTATTTCTTCCAACATGCGTATACATATTTAGTGTACAAACAGTATGAATTTGAATATGAACTTTTTTGAACCCTGCACAGTGCAAAACCACATAGTAACGGACCGGTGAATGTTATGTTAACGAATGACACGTATCACTCTAGTTCCGCTGTAACGGTATAATACAATGTATTCTCATTCTCGCTTTATGACGCATGGTTTCGAGTACTGACTACAGCTTTGAATTTAATATTCATGGTTTGGTGTAGTGAGAAATGAGATTCCTGAGGCGTTATAGACGTAATTAATGAGGGGATTAGAAAAGAATGCAGTACCGATTTCGATGTAAGCTGAATGAATACGATAAAGATGGTTTGGACGCGTGAGACGGTTGGATGTAGAGGAAGAAGCAGGAAGGCATGCATCGAATAGCTGAGTGGGTCATGTCTAAAGTCTAACAAGAGATTAGCTACACATGGAGCAAGAAATGGAGGATTTGAAGAGTTTTTTTTTTACATTAACTCCACACAGGAGGCCGTGAGGAAAATAATTTCCCTCAGGGCCTATGTCATCGGGGATGCTGTGTGGAGGATCCTTTTGAGGAGAGGAAGGAATGAACACTGGTCTTGAAGAGACCCATGTTGTAGGAAGGAGGAAACACAGAGGCTGGCAAATCACAAACGCAAACACAAGAACGAGTAGTGTACAAATGTTGGGTATGCGTTTCCAGACTATAACGCCGGTGCCGAAGGGATCAATGACACTAGTTTTTCGGACCATCTTCCATTGTAACATATCTGGTTTGGAGCTCCAAGTTACACCAAGCATATCTGGTTTGGAGCTCCAAAATACCTGAAAAATACCCTCGACTCTGCAGAAACGGGCGGTCCGTTTAATAGATTATCCCATCTTAACAGACGGATTGCAATCTTTAGCGTCGGGTGGGAATGCTATCCTTATTCTACCGGTATTACAATGGCAGATGCTCCGAGGAACTAGCATCATTGATCGCTTCGGCACCGGTGCATAGTCGGGAAACACGCCAAACGCGTGCCCAACATTTGTACACGGTTGACATTTGTCACATGAGAACGGGTCGTTTCATCGACTCGTTCTTGTGTTCAACAGCTCGGCTGTGGAATGATTTGCCGGCCTCTGTGTTTCCTCCTTCCTACAACATGGGTCTCTTCAAGACCAATGTTCATTCCTTCCTCTCCTCAAAAAGATCCTCCACACAGCATCCCAGATAACATAGGCCCTGAGGGAAATTATTTTCCTCAGGGCCTCCTGTGTGGAGTTAATATTTAAAAAAGGAGGTGGCTGCCAAATTCAACAGTTAGAATCCAGTAGAAAAAGAAACAGTTATTTTTAATACTTTTTAATGTAGCTATAACTTTGTGGTTATCCATTATAAATAAATGAAACAATATATCTTTTTTAGAATCACTTATGTATTTTATTAACGCCGACCGGTTTCGGTACGACCGCTCCTTCCTCGGGGCAAACATATAATGAATTGACAATTACAAAACAGTGGTCGAGTACAATGTATTATTTATTACTAAGTGTTGTGGTAGGGGTGGGGGCGTGGCTAGGGATTAATGAAAAGCGGGTCGGGGAAACAGAACGGACATTGAATGGGAACATTTCTAAGATAGGGCTACAAGAGTTCTTTTTAATGTCATTAGTCATTGTCATTAGTACAAGAGTTCGAGGAATGTTGTGAATAAAGCGGGGAGGGGAAAGAGGACGGTAAGAAGTAGCCGGCTAATCAGATCTCGTCACAAATCACAATAAAACACATGGGCAATACGGAGAACTTCTACTGATAAAGTTGAATCGTATTTTTATCATAAAGCGAATATAGCCGTTTCAAAATATTGGTGCACCGAGATGCGGGCAATAAAAAAGCGCTGCAATAAAACGCGTTAACGATTGCACCTAAGAGTATGGATATTATTCAATCATAGTTCCATGGATTGCACTATGCAAAAGGTCACCCGGGAATATCGACAAAATAAAAATCGAGTGCAGTTCACACGCGGTAGAAGTGAAACTTAACCCATTCACACAATCTCAACCAATAGGAGCCTTGAAAAATGAACTCATAATCAAAGCGGCCAATGCGGTAAGGTTTCATTCTATCTCAATATCTCGCAGGCTAAATCCTATAGATGCACTTGTTTTGCCTCTTTTTAGTGCCATTTCCGTTTCATTGAGTTTCAAATCACAACGGTTCACTTCAAAAATAAAATCAGAGTGCAATTCGCACGCGGTAAAAGTTAAACTTTCAGAAAACTACAGTAGACAAGAGTGGGGAGACTACGAAGCACCGCACAAAGAGGAGACCGATAGGTTATGAAGTACTGCACAAACAGGAGACCGATTATAGTATCTCATTCTCTCACAGGCTAAATCCTACAGATGTATGTGTTTGTCTCTTTTTAGTGTCGCTATTTTTCGTTTCATCGAGTTTCAAATCACAACGGTGCTAAAGAAGTTTTCACTTCAATATACAATTTTAAACATAGGGTAGAAAGTATTATACCGGTGGATGTGATCCAACAAAGGTGTTCCAACGGGCAACGGATGCACAACGGCCATCAACTCAGCCCATCCTCCAACAGCTGCTACCGCTACAAAAAATCTATGCAGGCTGTCGGGTCGGTAGGACCCCCCGAACACGCGCCTCGCAACCGCACAACCTGGTTTGGCGGCTTAAGTGCCCAGGTGAACACAATGAGTAATAATAATAACAAAATAACAATACGGACATTTAAATCCAGCGTGTTTTTGTGTTATTTCACTTCAAGTTCTTTATTATGATAAAATAAATTATGATTTTGTAACCCCATTTAATAGTTCTTAAGAATTACTCTGCAGAGCTCCTCACGCAGTTGGTAAAATAAAATAAACGAGCGACAAGAGAGTAATTTTATGATATTTACAAAGCAACAATAGAATAAACTAACAATAGCAATAACAATGTTGAAAAAATATCGATATTTTTAGCCGATATATTTTGATCCGATATATCGATACAAAATATCCAATATCGAAAATTGTATCAAAAACGATATTTTTTTAAATTTATGTATTTAAAGTCACTAGAATCCAAAACCGTATAGGAACGAAAGGAAAAAAGTAACTGTATTGGGTCATGACATCTGGCGGTTGAAATTTTAACTATTAATAGCTTACGAATCTATTGTCTTTGTATTAGTATTTGTGATCACCAATACTATCTCATGTGTGTAGGTACATACATAGAAATGTATGCTATTTTTCGCCATTTTTTTCTAAGCCACTCCTATGTGTTGGTTCCCAATTGTCTACGATTATTGACTATACCTTGTTCCAAACAAGAAGTCCTTTTTGACAGATTAATACGCCAATAGAATGTTACTGAGACGCATACAAACTTTGTATGCATCTCAGTTTACATAAGTTAGAAGACAGCTTTTTAGTTTTTGATATTTTTGTAATTATTACGTAATAAAAATTAATAATGATAAAAATACCTTCATTTTTATTGAGATTTTTGTACATTAAAAAAAAACAAATTGTGTACAAAAATTACTATTGATAATATTGAGCTGAATACACTATTATTTTAAAAACGCAAAATCTCTTGAAAAATTGACCCGATATATCGATATTTTTTCCTCGATATATCGACGTCGATATTGATATTTTAATAAATATCGATACATCGATATATCGATTTTTTTTTCCACTTTCGACATCCCTAAATAGCACAGGACAAAATTGCGCACAAATTTTTCAGGGTGTAATTATTTATATTTATTGATCTATTTATTACTTAATTCATCGTCGAGTGTACTAATAATTTTTGAAACATGTTTCATAGTGCTTTCATACAAACGAAGTATTGAATTCCGTAAGTCTAAACTTAAATTAACTGTAATGCGAGAAGGTGAAATGTTAGCTTAATTTTTTTTCAGGTCTCTAAATATGAGGGCCTGAGGAAACAAAATCCCCTCAGGGCCAGTGTCATATTTGGGGATGCTATATGGAGGGTCCTTTGAGGAAAGGAAGGAGAGAATGTTCTGGAAAGGAAAAGGGTATGAGGGTCGGGTAGGAATCTGGGGGTCAGTGTGTCAAGAAGTAACGGACGTATGAATCCAACACTCCCATTGCGGTGCAAGGCGATGTTCCGAGAATCCTGCTAGAGAGATCAAAAGATCTGCCTCAAACAGTCTCTCCCTATCCGGCCGGCCACGCTGTCGGTGGGCAAACGCATCCGTCGCCAACACCCAGACAAACCTTAACCCATTAACCCGGGCACCCCTGCTAAGTCACCTAACGTAGCGAACCACTTGGGGTGACCTGTGGCGAAGAGATGTTGGTTATCCAATAGATAGTTCCCGCCTCCCAAAATGAGATACAAATCAAAAAAATTAGTCTTGCTTTCTTCGCAAGTGCATAAAGATATTACGAAAGCATCAAAATAATCGTCAATAATAATCGATTAAGCTATTTGATATAACCGCCCTAAACTTGTAAAAATTACCAAATTACAGGATACACCCAAAACTTGTACAAATTACAGGATACAAACCAAAAATGTGTAACTATTGTTTTGTAAACGAGAAATAATTAAAGTTATATCATTCTGTATTTTCTGTTCGTAGCAAGTAAGGTGGCGGTTATTCTGGTGGTCTAGGGCAGGGGTCGGCAAACTTTTAAGTGAGAAAAGCCCATTTGTCGTACATACAGGATAACAAATATATCAGAAAGCCATATTATAACGTGGCGGTGGGGGGGAGGGGTTGTAATCGTACTGTGGTAAATGTGGTGGACCGATAATTACGATTTGCTTTTTTATCTACATTCTTATAGCAATATCACACTTATGTCCATTTAAATGTTTCTATTAACAGACTAGCGCATAGATTCCTTATTAAATTAAAACCAGTTTTGTGTTCGGAATGCAAAAAATAATTCCAGTTGCGGATTCATTGATGTCTGAAGAGCCGCAGACGCCTATACAAAGAGCCGCATGCGGCTCGTGAGCCGGAAATTCCGACCCCTGGTCTAGAGTAGAACATGTCCACTGACAACCCTCCATCATCGTGGGCGTTTACGATTTTACCTGTAATTCGTGTAAATGAACAGAAAATGCGCTTTCAACGTAACAGAATTAAGGCAGAGATTTTAAGTTAATTAATTTTTAAAAAGGCCACTTAAACTGTATTTCTCTTCTAGTATCATCTTCCAATCGGAGGGTAGCTGTGATCAGGCTGCAGAACGGAAAAAATTATTAATACTTTTTGAAAAGTGGGTTATTTCGTTATAAAACCAGAATTAAACGTATATTATTATAGACCAAGAATGGGAGAAAGAAAGATGAGTTTAATAATTGGCTAGAATTACATAAAGTACAGTGGTGTGAACTGTGCACGATTACCCAGGGATCATGAACAAAGGGGTGTAGTGTGTAGTTAGTAATAGTAGCTCTTGCCCCGATACGTAGCCATTATCGGATGAGTTTGAAATAGCTTATCGTTACGCAAGATAACGAGTAAACACAACGGGAAAGATTAAACTTATCGACTCTGGGCAAACAAAGTACGGAGTAAACTGAGTGCCGGACAGAAGTGATCAGGGAAGACAAAGTATTCCCAACTTTGTGCATAAGCCTTTCATGCAGAAATATCAGCTTATAATATTGGCAAAGTTCGTCGGATTGACCCAACAAAGAATAAACATGTTGGCTAGGTAGGTAAGTACGAGTAGTATTAGAGAAGCTCGCTGATGCTGTTCAATAGAAGGAGTTGGGGAACTTTCCATATTATTTCTCGTCGTGTTTCTAAACAGGGCCCTCAAAGGGCACTTGTTGGGTAATTTTGAACTATAAGTTTTAAGAGCCAAAATGGCCAGTGATATTAATGTCTGTAAAATACATGCATTCATAAATTGGAATATTATATATTTAGAATATTTGTATTAGAACTCTATACTATAATACATATTATAAATTAAAGTCCTCCGCCGCGTCTGTCTGCCAGTTCGCAATAAACTAAAAAACTACAAAACGGATTTTCATGTAGTTCCCACCGACAGATAGATTGATTCATAATGAAGGTTTAGGTATATAATTTTTCAAGGTTTTATGTAAATTTTTATTTTATTTTATTTGATTATTATTGTACAACAGAATACTTCCAATTATAGTACAATTTAGTTACAACGGCGCAATATAAATCATCCAAATATTATTATTATTATACAAGTGCTTCCATCAAGAACGAGGTGAGCGGAGCGGACAAAACGAGTTAAAATAGGTTCGAACGAGTCCGCTCCGCTAATGCGAGCGGAGCGGACTCCGTACGAACTCCGCTCGACTCGCAAACGTTAACTGCGTACAAGTGCTTCCATCAAGAACGAGGTGAGCGGAACGAACCGAACTAGTTAAACTAGGTCCAAACGAGTCCGCTCGCGCACACCATCGCCGACTAGTTTCTAGCGGACTCTGCTCAAAAACTGTCGTCAATTCAGTTGGCTCGACTGCATTTTTGTCGAGACGTGTTTATTGAAGAGGTTTGCCAATTTTGTTTATAGGATACGACTGGCAAAGATTGTAGCAATGACGACAAAAAGAATTCGGCTTAGAAAACCATAATTGAGACGAAATTGGCGGAAATAAGAAAGTAAAAAAGTTTTTTAATTATTGAGATGAGATTCCTTTTATAAATGTACATTTGCAAACATTTTTTTCATAGCATGAGTTGTTTGGCGGTCCGTCCTCTCTGCCTACCCCTGCGGGGAAACGGCGTGATGGTTAGTTTACATGCTGTCAGAATCATTTTCACTAGAATCAGTAGGCATCATAAAACACACTACTTGACATCACAAAAATCATTTCGCTCACTTCAAACGTCAAAGCGATAGTGATTCGTTTTTAATGGAAGGACAAAACTATTTCTCATTTTTCATTGACTTCGCTCCGCTCGCCTCGCTCATTTCTGGCATGGGCAGTGGAAGGCAAACACCTATCTTCTAAGCGACTCTTTTTTGATGGAAGGTCAAAACTATTTCGCTCAGCTCCCACCCCGCTCCGCTCAACTCTTTTTCGCTCGCAGTGAAAGGCGCCCTTTAGTATGCCATCGAATAACGCTAGGATAGCTTCTTGGTTATCAAACTGCTTACAAGTCCTGATGATGAACCCAAGAAGTTTGTAGCAAGACTGAGTGAGCTGCGATATATGGCAAGAGAATGTCAGTTCGGGATCAAAGACGACACCGAGATCCTTCACGGATTTTACACGTGATAACGTTTCGCCTTTTATTTTATAATCGTAAACTATAATGTTTTTACGAGTGAAGGACATAGTGACACATTTCTTTGTGTTAAAATCTAATTTGTTTGCCAACGACCATTCAGATAGTGCATCCAGATCAGTTTGCATTTTAAAGCAATCCTGTTGGCAGCTTATTTCCATCTCAATTTTAAGGTCATCAGCAAATAGTAGACATTTGCCGTTCCTAACACAGTTTTGGTCCTAGGTTAGACCCTTGAGGAATTCCAGATTGCGCTTGGATTTTTTTTTTAATTATGTCCATTTATCGAAACAAATTGGCTTCTGGATTTTAAATACGATGAGAAAAAGTTCAGTGTTGGTAGATCGAAGCCTATTTTAAACACTTGCCTCGAAAGTAAATCATGGTTAACACGGTCAAAATCTTTGGCAAAGACGGTGTAAACTACATCTGGTTGGTGCCTCGAGTAACTGGTGGCTACTAACCGCGAAAAATTAAGCAGATTTGTGATTTTTGATTTCTTTGGAAGGAAACCGTGTTGAGTTTCAGCAATGAATGGCGAAATCTGGTGACGTAATTTGTCACAAATCAATTTTTCAAAAAGTTTGGGCAGCACTGATAATACGGCTACCGGTCTGTAGTTTTTGATGTCTGTCTTATCTCCAGCCTTGAAAATAGGACTGACTCGGGTCAGTTTCCATATTTGGGGGAACGTAGAAGTCAAAATACTAGAGTTAAATATATAACAAAGGGCTTCACTTTTCATTGGCGCTATGCTAATGATAACTAACTAACCATCACGCCGTTTCCCCGCAGGGGTAGGCAGAGAGGACGGACCGCCAAACAACTCGGTCTTGGCACACACTCTTTGCCTCACTCACATTCATACATCGTCTCATACATTCTCTTCTATTATTCTGACTTTTGACATGACCCGACTCAAGTATCTGATTCACTTGATCGTGCCATGTCTTCCTCGGGCGTCCCCGACTTCTTCTACCATTCACATTCGCGTCGTATATTCTTCTTACACTACTTCCTTCGTTCATTCGCTCTACATGCCCAAACCATCTGAGGGTCCCTTTCTTAATCTTACTCATTATGCTTACATCAGCCTTACATTCTTTGCGGATATCCACATTTCTCACACGATCATACATTGTTTTACCACAAATACGTCTCAGGGATCTCATTTCAACAGCATTCAGTTTACTTTCATCCTTCCTCTGCCAGTTCCATGCCTCACTGCCATACATCAGGGTAGGTACCAGGACTCCATTGTGGACTGCTAGCTTCGCTTTTTTTGACAGTTTTTTATTAGCGCCAACGGCATTCAGTCCACCATTAATGGAGTTACCGGCATTCACCCTTCTTTCAATATCTCTTTCAGCCTTCCCATCTCTCGTAATGATAATACTGGTTAATTGGTTGCAATATATGATTGTGTGGACGAGCGGGCCGGCAGGCGGGTGGTGTAAATTTGTATGTAAATCTGCAATTTTATGCCGAGGTTGATGAAATTTTGCACATGTGAACTTCAAAACAAACTCTTGTGTAAAATCCCGGGCATCGCCGGGGACTTCAGCTAGTATTTAATACCAAGCGTGGTATTTTGAAGACCCCCCCCGGAACAGGTCACGTAGTATGGGTACGTTCCCTAACAACTTATGGCTAAAATATGGATGGTGTTAACTTAGAAATTCAAGTCAGAAAAACATATGGAATTTTATTTGATATTTGCTGCTATCTAGTTATATGAGTCATGGCACACTTTATTACATAATCTATCGACATTCTGGAATATGCATAATGTATAGGATTAGCATCGGAGTGTGTAGTACCCCGTAAAGTAATCTTAATACTAAGCATTCGATCATACCATTACCAAGAATGCATTCAATAATTTTAATGTAAACAAGATCACGTACCATCACAACAACCGCTCTTGCGGTACATTGGTGGTATCTCAGCCAGACTTTAAAAATATCAAGACCCTATTTGATTAATTAAAATATTAATTGTTTTTGTGTTTAATTCGTAGAACTCCATTTTAATTTTTAGAAATTTAATTAAAATTAAATTTGATAATGTTATTATAGAGTTCTGCAAGTTTTTTGGTTAGTGTTTTAGTTACAGCTGTTTCGACTTGTAAGGTCATTTTCAAACTGTGGTGAAGCCACGTACGGACGACTTATTTATAAGATTTTAAATGTCAATTTTTGAAGGTGTCTAAGTTGATTTATTACCGGTTAAACCAATTTGTAGAGACACTAATTGAGAGAGTGCTAATGTGGGATTCGGAGTATTTCCCTTTGGTTTGCCTTGCACTAAGTGTAAGGGTTTTCTTAATTGATTTAGAATGACGTTATTGCTATGACTCATTTAAGTGCATTATATTTTTTAGGTTTGGTAAACATAGTAAGTAGTGGGGAATAAATAATTTTCCTTACTTTATTAATTAGCGTTGTGTTGGGGTCATTCGTTCGTTTATTGATTTCTAATTGTTCAAGCAAATTTAATCTAAGACCCTTTCGTTCTATATGTAATGGTTTTGGCTGGTTATTTTTAAGTGGAACGTGATTATTTTTAATTAAATTTCTAAAAATTAAAAAAAAAAAATTTAAAAAAAAAAAACCTATTTGATACTGATCAAGATAAGTTCGGGAGTTTCCTCGGGTTAATTTGTTCGCTTTTCGGAACAACTCATATAGGTCTCGTAGAAATAGTTGTGTCTCCCTTACTATCACAGTTAGAAATATGGATTTTTTTTACATGAACTCCACACAGGAGGCCCTGAGGAAAATAATTTCCCTCAGGGCCTATGTTATCTGAGGTGCTGTGTGGAGGGTCTTTTTGAGGAGAAGAAGGAATGAACATTGGTCTTGAAGAGACCCATGTTGTAGGAAGGAGGAAACACAAAGGCCGGCAAATCGTTCCAGGGCCGAGCTGTTGAACACAAGAACGTGTCGAAGAAGCGACCCGTTCTCTTGTCAATGTCAACCGTGTACATATGTTGGGCACGCGTTTGGCGTGTTTCCCGACTATGCACCGGTGACGAAGGGATCAACGACGCTAGTTCCTCGGAGCATCTTCCATTGAAATACCGGAAGAACAAGGATAGCATTCCCACCCGACGCCTGCGCTCTAAAGATTGCAATCCGTCTGTTAAATTAGGAGAATCTATCAGACGTACCGCCCGTTTCTGCAGAGTCAAGGGTTTTTTCAGGTATTTTGGGGATCCAGACCAGAGGTGGGGTCTAAACGATGTTAGAAAGGGAAAATACCACGCTTGATATTCAAATCTAAAAGTTACCGCAAAAAAATTAAAATATTCACCCGAAAATATTTTAATCTTCCGACAAAACAGGCTCTGAGGCCTGGGGGGTTAATCACACCTTTATCAGAAAAATTATGCCTAGACTTTGCAAGCAGAGCACACTAAAACAATGGACATTGCATGATTTTACATTTGCTGTTTTACCTTCCATTACTATTCATATTAGTGACAAAAGTACAGTTGATACATATTTTAAGACTGGAGAATTTTTGTAAAATTACCCAAAAACTTACAAGCTCTTAGTTACTTAAACTTTTTGCACATTTTGTTATTTACAATGTCGCGGGATGTGAGAGTGAAAGTTTTCTGACATTATGGATAGTTTAGGTCGTTTAGGACACACTTTACCCGAAAGGAGATTTTCATTATTTCGGACACACCAGACGCGCCTTCAACAAACCTTTACCGGTCGATCTCTTCAGTGGAAATTTGCAATATTGACTGTCTACTAATTACATAGTACCTACTGGAAAAATATCTTCATTTGACCATAATTATACGCCGGTTACGAAATAATACGCGGACCATACAACTCAGAGCACAGAGCACAATATGGTAGAATGTTGTATATTATGCAAGTCGGGGTGAACTCGTCCGTCCCGGGGAAACTTCCCTGTTGCGGGAACCAACTATGATAATTACACTAAAACTCGTCGGCGAAGAGCAAACTGCAACAAACGTAGCACTGACAACCGTTTCTAGGTAAGCGATAATTAAAAAGCAATGCTCACAGCAAATGCATGAGCCTCTATATAATGAAAGTATTTTTAGGAAGCTATTAATAAAAGAGAGTAAAGTAAGTTCAGCATTTCATTTGCGAATGGCTAAATAAATTTAACTTTTGTGTTCAAAATTGTATAGAATTTCGAATTAGATATGAATTATGAAACGTGTTACCATTTTTATAATAAGGACATGAAAATGTAAACCTGAACGTTTTCACAACTCTGTTATATATGAGAATAACGATTTCCTATTATTTAATATAGCGTCAAATCAAACGTTTAAAAATATACATGTAGTAAAAGTTTAGATTTGGAAAGACCTGTTTGTGGCCACTAGGCCCAAACCGTTTGATTCGCGCCCAGGAGTATCAGGTTCAATTAACTAAAACACGCGTTCCCTACTAATAGATTGCGACCCGAAAAAGTAAAATTAAAGATTTTATAATAATTACGAATATTCATTTTTTCTCAGTGTGTTTTGAAAAAAAAAACAGGTTATTAATTGTTTTTGTGTTTAATTCGTAGAACTCCATTTTAATTATTAGAAATTTAATTAACCCCTCCGAATTTTCGAGAATATTAGCTTTTGGTGTCTTAAACGAAATGACATTTTACGAAAACTTTGTATTATTACCGCTTCACAATTAAAGCTCTATAAATGAAACATTTCTGAACGTAGCCGAATAGTAAAAACTGTTTTAGACAGGTTACAAAATAATTATAATATTACAAATAAATATATTACAAATAAATATAAACATTTGTAAATATTAAAATTTAGAATGTAAACGTTAAAAAAATGTGAAAATGACTCGCGTGATGTTTTTATGTGAAAACGGTACTAAAATCACAGATTATGTAAACAACAATACTTATTCTATTGTATAAATGTGTAATAAACACTTTGGTCACCTCACTTTTTTATCATTTCATATAAAAATATTTAATAGAAATTAACAATGTCGGGCGCCCGCAGAAAATTTGGCAGGATAAATTATGTGTCAGACTGCGCGTCTGACAGAATGTTCTTTTTATGTATTTCTATGGACAACTTGAATAGAGATGTGCAGCATGATTCACTATCGACATTTCACTTTTTATTTTACGGATGTAACTAAAACAATAACGGAATTATAACGGTTTCTATGGAGACACAAGCGCTGACGTGTAAACACGCTTATTGTACTTGACTGCTGTCCTATTTTTAACGCATATATCTGCTTACGTTGCGGAGGGGAATTAAATTTGATAATGTTATTATCGAGTTCTGCAAGTTTTTTGGTTAGTGTTTTAGTTACAGCTGTTTCGACTTGTAAGGTCATTTTCAAACTGTCACTGTGACAGTTTGAAGAAAAAAAAAAAAAAAAAAAACAGGTTCATAATTTTAAATTTCTATTAACTAAAACACGCGTTCCCTACTAATAGATTGCGACCCGAAAAAGAAAAACGAAAGATTTTATAATAATTAGGAATATTCATTTTTTCTAAGTGTGCGTTTTGAAAAAACAGGTTCATAATTTTAAACCTAATAACGTGCTTTTCACGAATTTCAAAGGTCATTAAATTTTTTTTAATATGTCAGGTTTAGCTCCAAATATAAATAAAAAAATACGTAAGAATTTCATTATTATTGTAAAAACAAAACGAGTGTGCTTTAGACCACACGACTGAAGTAAAACTTCACTAACTTATATCTCCCTCTCAACTTCCGTTCGCCTCGCCCGATCACACTTTTCATAACGCTCTCGTCACGCATTCACCAGTTTACTCTCCCTAAGTCAAGCGTGCGTAAAGGCCCGACCGTTCGCCTCGCCCGATCACACTTTTCGTAACGCTCTCATCACGCATTCACCAGCTTACTCCCCAAGTCAAGCGTGCGTAAAGAAGTTTTACTTAAAAAAATCACCCCTCCTCCGTCGGGTCTCGTGGGCTTTTGCAAAATGGGATCGTGAATCGTGACCCTAAAGAAGTTGGGAAACCAGCTCTAAAAGTAAGGTCAACCATCATAGCATAAACAACAATTGTAGCTTTTAAACGGAATTGGAGAAATCAAATATTGTCCCGTTATTACAAACTCAGGAATTTTGGAGTTTGTTTGGCGTTTAAAAAAATATTACGTTATTTTGTAGCTTCTCTGTACTCTCGGGGGTGATACGTGACAAAGTTATAAAACACAGCAAAAACGCAATTGATCAATTACTTTGTATTTGTAATAATAAATAATATAGAATATTGATAAGCCCATATGAGCGCGGGAGCTGGATGTCTGGCATCGTACATAAATTTGATGTTTATTATTTACAGTGATCTCCGCAATAGGGGAGTAACTTCTTCACATATCCAGCGGGAAGTAAGTTGGTTGGTTGGTTGGTTGGTTGGTTGGTTGGTTGGTTGGTTGGTTGGTTGGTTGGTTGGTTGGCTGCTTGGCTGGCGCTAGCACGAGTTAGTTTTAATCGGAAAAGCGTTGACGTCTAGTTAAGGTTGTGGAGTCACACTAACATCGCCGACCCAACGGTGTTTTCCACGGCCAAGTTTTGATTAACAGCAAAACAGAAACCATTGCAGCGTGACCTGCTACTTATACTCTTAACTTCACATATTATTTATTATGCTGATATTTTTAATATAATGATGAAATCGACATTCATTATAAGAACTACACGTACATCTATCTACCCAAGAGTGTGCATTGTCATTTCATCAGTTGTTTGTGTGTCTTCTGAATGTATACCCATGATAACTCTATTTACGTCCAAAAGGTGTATTAAACCTAACGATAATTTTCAAATTAATTCGCTAAAAAGTAACATATTTGATACATTTTGGTCTAAGAACAAATATTCATAATTTGCAACAATACAAGGGAAACGCGAAAAGACAAAAAAGGATTAACGAACGCATAACTAGAAACGGAATCACGGAATATACAAACAAAAAAAATCTGAATTTGCATTTAAATAGAAATCAGAAAAACCTTAAATAATAATTATAGAATAATCAATAACCAATTATTAAATTTAACACATTCATGTTCATTTATTAATAATGAGTTATCGGCAAACCGAGAATTCCTCCGCAAACCTTTTACTTAAAACAATGCCTATTATTTCCCTACACTAAATCTATCTGTATTCTCATTGATAGAATCGTCGATGTATTTTCGTTTTTAGTTCAACTTTTGTCCTGGCAAGGTTCACCTTTTGGCTTTTGGTTTTGGTTACCTTTTGTCCCAGAGGGGTTCCCTACCGAAATCTTATGACAAATTTATACTATACTTTATGATAATGTAATAAAAAAATATACAAAACTTTTTTATACTTTTTTATAACTTATAACTTTTTTATTTGTGACATTAACCGGTTTCAGCCTCTTAAGGCCTCCAAGACTGGTACAATTGTTTCTTAATTTACAGTTTATATATAAGAGAGGGAGAGTGTATACTACAAGGATTTTATACAATTTATAAGAGTTTTCCCATATTTGTTGCCATGTCATCTCAAATTTTGTGGTTAAAACAAGTTATTAGTATTTATTATTTAATTAAAAATATGATTCTATTTTAAAACACAACTAAATACTTTTAAGTGTTCTCCAACGGGTCAATCAACCGATTAATATTACAAATACGTGGCTTCCAAGAACAGCCAGCTCGATAAAATCTCAATCAGTGAAAGCACGTACCTATCCGGTAAGTAATAGTTGGAAAAAACCAAGAGTAATGATAATGATATAAAAATACTACGGGGCAGCTATATCAGTTGCTTTTTACCATTGCTTGAGTTTAGCTCAGCACATAATCCGTAAATAGGTCGTAAGCATAGATACCATCAATTTACACGCTTTGTCTATGGTTTCAATAAAGGAACGTGTTTTTTTACAAAACCAAACTGTCAGTAAAATGTTTATTTTTACGCGGATTTAATTTACTGGTTGATTCTTTATAAAGTTCCCCAACATCAATCAGGGGTGCCCCTTATGCGAGAAATCTAATAGTAAAGAGAAGTAAATAGAATTTGTTGAAGTAAATGCACTATTATAAATGAAATTATGACGGAAGCAAACTATTCTCAAATGGGAACTTTTAAAATTCCCCTTATATTTTATACTTATCACTGTTGTTATCAATTAATATCATCGACTCTACGATGATGACATTCCTTATATGCGCGATGAATCATCGAAGTGATACTGATAAAAGTAGGTAATCTAGATAAATTTCGGAGGCGAAAGTGTGCGACTAACGTAAATGTTAGGTGTCATTAGAAGTACTCGTTTGCGGTTAAGCAAGGATTTTGCGGTGAAATTAGAATGCTTAAATTTGAGCAAGCAATTTAAGCAAGCAAATCCTTATAGGTACTACTGCACCACCCACCTTTACATGTTGCTTTTACTTTCCAAAATACACTCGTCAAAGAATACATTACATATTAATATTAAAATATTTTTCAGGATTAAATAACATGTGTTCACAATAATGTCCTCTGCGTGCAAACTCTATCTAAATTTCTTTAAATGGACAATATACAGTGTTAATTTCAAGCGACCTCCCAGGTAAGTATGGTCCTGTTTTCATTAAATTTTAGGCAGCATCGCGTTCATTGGTCAAAACATTGTACACATATTTTCGTATAGGTGATCACTGAACCGATGTATGCAATTTTTAGCCACAAGTTGTTTATAATTGTTTGCCTAGCTTGTAGTTTTTAGATTTTAGAAATGTATTATAAGTTTGTACAGCGCCCTTGAGGTGATTTTTCACAAAAACGGCGCTTTATAAATAATCCAAATATTATTATTATTATTAAGGATTCACACACTTAGCGAGCATAAAGAGCAACCGATATACCGGCTGTAGTATAACTTTTCAGAGAATCTTAGGCGAATGATCTCAAATAATGTCGAGTAGCTCTCCTGGCGAGAATTCTCCACTATCTGATCGTCAATCAGCACCGAGTTTGAGATAAATCACGAATAACGACGTAACGTTTACCTTCAACGAAGGAACTCTTCAATTTGTATTAAGTCTTCGTTTTTGCGCTTTGTAGAAGAAGACTAGAGCTGATAGATATATATATGTATATATATCTGCCTTAAGATGAGTGCTCAAATTATTATTGCAACGGTTAACGTTAATTTGATCATTTAGATTTTAGAAGATTGGACGCTCGTAATGAGAGAGCTGTTGAAAAAGTAATATGGAAACCTCGTTATTTTCAAGCCGTTTTCTATCCAAAGCACGGGTAAAGCACCCAGTGAGGCCCACATTAGTCAAATATGTAACACACATGTATAAATCAGGTGAATCAAATAAAAAAAATTAAAAAAGCGAACTTTGGCAGGGATCGCAGAACATACTTATATTTGTAGTTTAATATTACTAGTAAATACATGGAAAATGGGATTAGTCTTATAGAAACCCTTATTTGCATGTATATAAAGAAGAGTCTGTGGTCAGGAGGCGTGGATTTGATTTGTATAAAAATAGTTTTTTTCCTAGATTGATGAAATTTTGCACACTTGGTCTTTAAAAAAAGAGGAAGGGCACTCTACATTAGATTTCGAAAAACTGTATCAAGCCCGGGCAACGCCGGAATCAAGCTGGTTTAATATACTCGTAAATCTGGTTGTACAAAGTTTGCAAAGTCTGTTCAGCCTTTTCTGTCAAAGCGAATAATTCGTAAGATTTCGTATTTATGCCAACAGGTTCCATGCCAACTCAGAAAGGTCATTAAAAGCTATGAAAAAATAATTTTAAAATTGCCGGTAATCCTAACCTAACAACCTATTTAATTATTTTTTTGTCTTTTTTTATCATCACTCTTAATGACCTTTCTGAGGCGCTTCTGAGTTGGTTTCTTTCCGAGTTTTCCGGTCACCATGCCAACAATATTTCATTAGCATTAGCCTCCACACGAAGCGTTGAAATCGCCATTCAACAATCAAGAAATGAGACAAGAAACCACAATAATTAACTTTTTAAATAAATCTATTTGAATATCACTTTTGATTTCTTGATTGAATGAATGCACGAATGAAGTGGATATTAATCCGACTCCTCTCTTAAAAAATCTTTTTATAACCTTTAAAAACGGTCACAATCTTGAAGCGGAAACAGAAAGTACAAACAAATTTAAAGATAGACGAAATGCAAAACAGTCAAGTTTGAACAGGACTTCGCTAGGTTCAGTCAATTAGCCCAGCAAATAAGTTAAATTAGTGGGCGATAGGTACGAATAGCTACCCGACAATGGCAGCAGCCAACAAGAAGGGTGTGTTCCATGGGTAATGGCATGGCAACATAGGCTTGCTAATATATGGGGAGTTCCTACCCCCAGGGGGTTTTGGCGAGATGCTACTGATAGATAACAACTACTGTTCACTGTTTAGATATTATGTTATTTCTAAACAGTGAACAGTACGCAGAGTTTTAAACTGTTAGTTTTTAATAAGCACACCAAATTTTATTGTTTTGACAAGAAACAAAGAAGTTACAGATTTATGAGACGATAATGAGCATTCGCAACCAATGTGCGGCGCTACCCATACCCGCCTCCCAAATTGTTTTCCGACAGTTTTCCGAAGGCACATCTGTGCTGACCAACTTAGCCCGATGCCGTCAACTAGCTGGACAATCTCAGCGTCCCACTTTGATCTCCAAACGAAGAAGAAGTGAGTCTCAAAGAGCTAGTGAGGCTGCATGCCGTCAACTAGCTGGACAATCTCAGCGTCCCACTTTGATCTCCAAACGAAGAAGAAGTGAGTCTCAAAGAGCTAGTGAGGCTGCAGGAAGTATGAAAGGAAAGGATATGGAAAAGAAGAAGATTTGAAAGTCAGTGGCGTAGAGTGGGTTTCGGCCGCCCGGGGCGGAGGAAAATTTTGCCCTCCCCCCCCCCCCCCCCCCTAACTTCTACAGGTACTTCTTCCGCAGATTTTCAAGCGAAGCAAGATATCCTATTTTTTTATGTTGATTTTTATAATCCCATTTGCCGAGTACTCGCTGCTCTCAGAAATCGAGAATGGTATGCCTCTAATAGAATGTCGCATCTTCATCACGTATACGTGGGGAATGCAACTCAAACACCACACAAAACTGGTTTAAATTAAACTTCTATTCTGAACACAAAATTGGTTTTAATTAAATCTGTATGCGATGAATTAAAACTACACTCAAAACATGAAAAGGGTTTTTTTTTATTCTGCCGGCACTTACATTCTGAACACAAAACTGGTTTTAATTATTATGTTTATTTAATCTTAATTTAATCTGTATCTTTAAATTTAATCTGTATGTGGTGAAGTAAGACTACACTCAGAACATCGCAGTGGAGGAAAATTTCGCCGCCCCCTTATTTGGGTACTTCGATCGGCGGGGGTTTGTATTCGGAAATCCTATTTTTTTTATTATGACCTATTTATATACTAGCCAGATTTTTTAATAATCACATTTGACGAGTATTCTTTCAACGAAAATCGTGTTTATAAATTCTACTACAAAGTTCATTGATTGATACTGCGTTAGAGTCCCCAAATAATAGTTACACACGCAACAATCAATTTCTCAGAATTTTACAGCATTATGTAACTCAAATGTAAAACTTCACCCGATGCTTAATGAATCTGCAACTCGTTGTTCAATTTATCGTTGTATTCTGAAAACAAAACCAGCTTGTATGCGGTGAATTAAAACTACACTCAGAACATGAAATTGGTTTTTCTTTGATTCTGGCATTAGAATGCAACTAGAATTTATTCGAATATTATTTTTTTGAATGAAATAATTAAAAACACTTTGTTTTTACCACAATAAACTTTATTTAAAAGTCAACATGTTTCAGGAACGATGTTCCCTTCATCAGGACATAAAATGTACTAAATACTAAATGATCAAACATAGAACGGCGTGGGTAGAAATGGAAGTAGTGGGGGAGGAGAAAGGTGGAAAGGGGAGGTGCTTAGAAGATCAACAAGAGGGAGGGGGGGGGGGGGGTGGAAAGGGGGTGCTTAGAAGAACAAAGACAAAAAATTACAATGGAAATATGTTTAAGATAGGGTTACTCACAAAATTAATTTGATTGTTAATAATATTGAAGAAATTATTTTTTTGTTTTCCATATCGTATTTCTTATGTACCACTAACACCTGTAGTATTAGTATACTGACCATTACAGTACAGTCTGTAGGCGATCCTACATTTCCGCCACCTAACAAAGTATGTAGGGACATTGAAGGTCTAGATTCGTTCATTAAATAGTAGAGCCGTTCATTAAAAAAAATTAGATTCTTGCGAGAGCTCCGAAGGGGCGACCATAAGTCGCCTATACCGGGGCGGGACAGTGGTGGGTACTTCAATGCACTTCGAATACATAAAATAATGGTCTCTTTCGAAATGTATCAGCAGATGAATATAAAACTGAAATTCATTCGTTAATACATTCTGAACACAATTCTGGTTTTAATTAAGAATGAATCTGTTTGCGAGTTATCAGCTTTAATTATTAGCATTACTCTCATAATAAGCGTACGGTTTTCCTACGAATTGCGAAATTTGCAGCTTAAAAAAAATATATTTATTGATATTTTTAATAAATAATAAAAAAAGTTGGATTCGTAAACGAAAGTATCGTTAGTATTTTAAAAATAATGATTTGAAATGGTTTAAATTTTTCCAAGATAATATAATTATTTATTGTGAAAATTTGCCGCCCCCCTTAAAAGTGCCCCCCCCCCCGCTACGCCACTGTTGAAAGTACCTGGCTGTTTTTTAGATCTCGTCACTAGATTCGGCTTATTCATTTTCAATTGTGGTCTTTCGCAAGAGCAAACCGAGACCATAATTAATATAGAACAGCTTTAACACACTATTTGCCATGAAAAGGTAACAAATTAATCACTCAAAAGTGAAAAATTAAATTATAAATGACATAGTTTGATCAAATTGGTTGGCGATCAACGTTAGCGAAAATCGTAAAACATAATAGAATATTGATTTACAAAGCACCACGCACATGCTATTTTTATTTCATTTGCGAATTGAATTTCAAACATCAGAAAATAATTTGAATTAGTTATATTAAAATCCCTTACTAGCGTCCAGTTTTCCGACAAAACACGTACATAGGTATAAAATGCCTAAATGAATTATAAATTAATTACGTCCGTGGAAATACTCGGGGGTCAGTCGAGTAATAATAACGTTCACATCCAAAATGTTCGCTGGATGTTAATATCGGATAATTAATCAAATGTATATAGGGAATATTGGGTATTCTGTACACTGTGCAGTGTATACATTCCAATAATAATAATTTCTCCCTGTGTTATCGCAAATTGTTTATTCTGTATTCCGGGATAGCGCTTACAACAGAATCGTTAGTCTAATTTATGCCGGCAATTAATTCCAATAATCGAAATGTCGGAATGGCCGAACGCTGGATTCTGCGCTCCGTGCGTCATACACAAAGGGATATAATAACATCAAATATTACGTGAAAACAAATATCCCTGTGAGCTTTTTAAGGAAATCAAAACATTTTATTTTTTGAAAAGGGAGTCGAATAACCCGACAATATATGAATTCATCTTAATTCCGTCATTCATTATAAACGGGAAAAGTTGCTTACGCAATAAGGAGTATAAAAAAACCCTTTTTGGAAATTCAAAAATTTTTATTGATAAAAAGTTGTCTTTATGAACCAGACAAAAGTTCAACTTGAAAAATATTTAGAACTCCCGCAAGAGAAAAATGGAATTTCAAAAATGAAGTAATACTAACAAAAAATGATTAGGTTGATGATCACGAGAAACCAACTAAACGGCGATATATAGGAAGTTTTGTATTTACACAAAAAATGGAAGGATTCATGCGTCCGTCACTTCTAAACCTACTGGCCCCAGGTTCCTACCTACCTTTTTTTCTTTCTTTCCAGATCTTCCTCTCCATCCTTGCCTTAAAAATACCCCCCCCACATCATCCCCAAAGACGACACAGGCCCCGGGGGAAATTATTATCTAACTGTGTAAAGCTAACATTAAAAAAATAATGTATGTCGATGGGGCGAGTCGAATCCGAGAATCGTGGCACGGCAAAAATTTAAACACACGACAACGTATGGGAGTAGTGAAAGTACAGTAGTAGGACACGCACGCCGGTAAGCAAGTACCTACCTGTACACTAGTACTTGCCCGCTTCGGAACAAGCCGAGTGCGCCAGCACTCAAAACCCGCACGGACGCGAAAGGCAGCGAGCGCATTAGCGATTATAAAATCGCGCCACTAAACTCTGTCGCAAGAACCTACTGTGGCCGCACACTTGACTAAAGAAATAGACGCGTGACATGAGAACGGATCTCTCATGTGTGTTTTTATTAGTAGATAATCAGTTTGGGAAATTTTTTAAATTCCTACATGATAACGTCGCTTCTCAATAAAGGGTAGAATATATAAAATACATTCAAATAACGCTGGCGCTTTTAAAGCTCGGTGTGTCACTAGCACGAAGAGTAAACATTATTTAAAAGAGTTGTTGATACAATCAATAAATAGTGAAAGGTGATCGTACATAATTTTTTTTACGGTTTCGAGTGATTCGTTTGTTTTGATGAAAGCAGTTTAGCCGTTTAGGTTTTTACCATGTTTTCATGGTTTTTTGGGTCATTTCTACCTATAAGGTTTTTTCCAAAAACCGTGTCGAACAAAACATGGTTTTTTAGTGGTCATACATTTGAGTGGGATACTTTTTTTTAGAATGGGTCGCATTAAGGGTATCAATAAGGGTAGAATATATAAAATACATTCAAATAACGCTGGCGCTTTTAAAGCTCGGTGTGTCACTAGCACGAAAAGTAAACATTATTTAAAAGAGTTGTTGATACAATCAATAAATAGTGAAAGGTGATCGTACATACTTTTTTTACGGTTTCGAGTGATTCGTTTGTTTTGATGAAAGCAGTTTAGCCGTTTAGGTTTTTACCATGTTTTCATGGTTTTTTGGGTCATTTCTACCTATAAGGTTTTTTCCAAAAACCGTGTCGAACAAAACATGGTTTTTTAGTGGTCATACATTTGAGTGGGATACTTTTTTTTTAGAATGGGTCGCATGGGGAATCCTAACATCAGGAATTTAGTTATAAACTTCGGCACGGGTTCACAATGTCTTTATCTAATTTAACTTTGTCACAAAGTAATTCAAATGCATTAATAAAAATAAATTAATGTGCATGTTACGTAGGTAACTTTAATTAGGTACCAAATTCTAATAAGTAGGTACTACAAATTAAACTGGATAACGGTAAAAAAAACTCTTTTTTAAAGTAAAAATTGAATCATAAAAAAATATATATACTTTTATTTGTAAGTAAGCTGTTATTTTTTCAAAACAACATTTTTTCCTGTTATTCAAAGGAAAATTATTATTTGTAATAAAGCATTATAGATTCTTTTCTTAGGTACCGTTATTTTCTTATTTATATTAGTTATTGGAAACATTTCTACCAATTTTCATTTTTTTTTAATAATTTTACTTAAATATATTCAGACTTACTAGACTTCATTTCAAAATAACTATCCTCCGTTGGTCACCATGATACAGACAGCTGCCTAGTATGGTGACCTAATGTATGTTCTCAAGTAAATGAATCATGTAACATGTAACATAAATAAATAAATATTCTCACAAAAAAAGCTTACGAAAAACATAATTTTTTTCATCTTATGCTTTTTTTCATTTTTGAGATATGGCAACACTGCATACTATGTTTAACTGTATGGATAGACCCGTGAAACGTCCTTGTGGTGATTTAATCGCTAAGCGGCGCTATATAATAACGATTAATAAATAAAATGTAAGTACACATCTGTCTTAGTAGACAGTGTAGGTGTAGACACGCCTTGATTCATTCACGTCTAACCAATATTATACCTACATTCTCTTCTGCCGTGCTGACCCAACTCAACTATTGATTCACTCGATCATGCCATATTAAAAAAATAAATTATTGGTTTTCATTAATTTAACGAACACATCGTTTTTCAATGTTGGGGAAACAAAAATACAATTGTAAATATAGACCGACAAATGGATAAATTTATAATTTAAATGAACAATGGAAGTTCTTTCGAGACTTAATTAGTATCGGATTCAATTAGAACAGTTTTTTATGGAAAAAAAAAAATAATATTAAAATTACGTACCGTTCGAAAAAAAAGGTTTGATTTGATAATAGCGAGTAAAACTACGACAGATTATTAATTAAATAAAATGTAGACGGTTATTTTGAACATTAATTATGTGCATCAGATTAACACGATGGTTTCATAAGAAATTGAAAAAGTTGCTACTTTAATCAATGGTTAACATCAATTTTTAAACACTGTTGGTCAGCTTTTCCAGCTGGATGGGGTCAATTCCCTCTTAGAGCAACCTAACAGAAATTAAATAATTATAATAGGTATAATTTTTAGACATTGCTTATTTCACTTTATAAAACTTGTTCCTTCCATTTGGGATGATGTCAGCTGGATTTATCAATGGTTAACATCGATTAATGTCTTCACGATAAAAAAAATACTTAAGGTATTTTATATATGTAGTTAGGAAGCAACATTACTATCTCGAGTAATCCGTGAATTAATAATATAATGTAAAATAATATAAGTAAGATATTAATAAATAATTGCTTACCACTTCAGTTTTCTGCAAATACGCCTCAAAAATCCTCTTTTCACCTGCAAACAAAAATAAAAAAATAAACAAACATGTCACAATTAAGCATTATTTCGTTACTTTACCCCTGAACAAAAATAGTTTTGGTGTAAATAATATAAATTAAAAAACTACTTATTTCAGTTGTCTGTAAACCCGATTCAAATTATTTTTTTAAATTAGCTCCACACGGGAGGCCTTGAGGAAAATAATTCCCCTCGGGGCTTTTGCCATCTTTGGGGATGCTGTGTGGAGGATCTTTTTAAGAAAGGAAGTTCTTGGAAGGAAAAGGATATTAGGGGTGGGTAGGAATCTGGAGGTCTGTGTCTCCAGGAGTGACGGATGTATAAATCCATCCCTCCCACTGCGGTGCAAGGCGATGTTCCGAGAGAGTACGGCTGGAGAAGTCAAAGGGACTCCCTCAACCACTCTCTCGCGATCCGATCTGTCGTGCTGCTGGTCGGCAGACGCATTCGCCACTAAGACCCGGACAAACCTCACCTTATGAATGAGGTTTGTCAACCAGTCTCTCCCGATCCGATCTGCCTTGCAGCTGGTGGACAGACGCATCCACCGCCAAGACCCGGACAAACCTCACCCCTTGAACCCAGGCACTCCTGCTAAGTCACCAAATGTAGCGAACGACTTGGGGTGAACTGTGACAGGGGTGTTGGTTATCCAATAAATGGTACCCATACCCGCCTCCCAAATTGCGTGTCTGAAAACACGATTCAATGAACTCTAGATAAAACAACCGTTGTCAGAACAAATTCAGACAAGCGATTAAGTACAAACAAAAACAATATTTCAAAAAAACTTTTTCGACTTTTACAAATTTCAAATTATAATTATCCCGTGGGTTTAGAGTAGGCCAGATGACGAAAGTTGACAAAATGATTATGAATTATGACATAAGGGATGTAGTTTGTGTTGAAACCAATGGGAACAGACGGGTATTGTAATAGTATACCTGGTGCTAAGATTGCTACCTCACACGAGAACGACTGAACTATTGGCACCACCGTGATCAGTGCTCGATGCTCGGTGCTCGGTGCTAGGTGCTCAGGGGACGGGGTGCACAGGGTGCACTGTGCAGGGCAGAACAAGTTCCAAAGGGTACTTGGGGAGCACGAATAAGTTATCAGCGATTCAAACTTTCATCATCCGAACATTGTGTTTGGCTCAAGTTTTGTTAGCAGATGAAATTAGTAATAGCGCTAGAAGAAGGTACCAAAGTACTCGTACCAACCAACATCCACATGAGTAGAGTATCTACGTATTCTCTCCCTATTCCGAAGTTGCAATGCAGTTAGATGATAAATTGCATTTAAAACTTTGATTGTTAGTTCTCGTACTTGCGAGTTGCGAGCGGCGTCACTGGAAATGGAAAATTATTCGTACGGTGTAAAGATTATAACGTAATAATGTATTTCTTAGAAATATTATTAATACATTGTTATAGAAACTTACAACATGTCCATATTCATTCATATTTAAAAATATATATTTTTATAAAAACATGCAGCTTATTACAACACGTGTATCGCAACTAATTTATTGAAGTTAAAACAATCATTTTTCTATAATTAAATGTCACTTATAAAACGTACGGTATACACGAAAAAAATAAAAAGAAATAACGGTTGTTCATGCTAAATACATACAATTCAACGAAAATTTAAATATTGTTGAAATCTGAGTGTTTCATTTCATCAAAATACTCTAAAACGAGGTCCTAGAAGAGGAAACATTTTTATAAAAACAAATATGTCCAGTGTTTAACAAGTGCTCGTACCTACCCCGATGTACGGCAGTGAGCCATGGAACTGGCAGAAGAAGAATGGAAGTAGACTGAATGCTGTTAAAATGAGACGTAAGTGTGATCGGACCACGTACCATCATGTGAGAAATGTGGAGATCAATGAGAAAGATTAAGAAAAGGACCCTCTGATGGTTTCCACATGTAGAGCGAATGAACGAAGAAAGTAGCGTAAGAAGAATACATGACGCAAATGTGAATAGTAGAAGTCCGGGACGCCCGAGGAAAACATGGCACGATAGAAGAGTACGTATGAGACGATGTATGAGTGTGAATGAGGCCAAGAGTGTGTGCCAAAGACCGAGTTGTTTGGCGGTCCGTCCTCTTTGTCTACCCCTGCGGGGAACGGCGTGATGGTTAGTGAGTAAACAAGTGCAAATGGAAATTATTGACGTTTGTTTTAGTTTCGTACTAGCAAACCCGGAAACACATTGCTGTAGCTAACGAAACACAACGCTATTACCCATCCTTTATGACCAACACCATCTGTTAATTTGCGTACATATCAAATCGACACCGCCCGCTTGCCAGCATTATTATATATTTCAACCAATTGACACAAAACCTTGACAAATTATATACCTACAAACCTTCCTAATGAATCACTATATATATTGGTGAAAATCGCATGAAAATCTGTTGCGTAGTTTAAAAGATCTAAGCGTACAGACAGCGGGAGCGGCTTTGCTTTATGCCCGTGGTCGTCAAACTGCGGCCCGCGGGCCGCATGCGGCCCGCGACGGATATTTGTGCGGCCCGCACAAATATCTGGCGTTTACTTTTAAATTCTTTTTTCAAGTACAATTATAGTATCCGTTTTTTTGCGGCCCGCACAAATATCTACCATGTACGAGTACAATTATACTATACGTTTTTTGCGGCCCGCACAAATATATGCTTTTTTTCATGTACAATTATAGTATCCGGTTTTTTGCGGCCCGCGCAAATATCTGCCGTTTTCTTTTTTACTATATTTTTTTTCATGTACGAGTACAATAATTATACTATATCCGTTTTTGCGGCCCGCACAAATATCTACCGTTTTCTTTTTAAATATATTTTTTTCATGTACAATCATACTATCCGGTTTTTTGTGGCCCGAACAAATATCTGCCGTTTTCTTTTTACATATATTTTTTCATGTACAAAATTGTACTATCCGTTTTTTTGCGGCCCGCACAAATACCCGCCGTTGTCTTTTTAAATATTTTTATTTCATGTGCGAGTACAAATATCATACTATATCCGTTTTTTACGGCCCGCACAAATATCTGACGTTTTCTTTTTAAATACATATTTTTTTCATGTACAATTTTACCATCCGGTTTTTTGCGGCCCGCACAAATATCTGCCGTTTTCTTTTTAAATATATTTTTTTCATGTACAATAATTATACTATCCGGTTTTTTGCGCCCCGCAATATCTGCCGTTATCTTTCTAAATATATTTTGTTCATATACAATTAAATATATTATCCGTTTTTTTTACAATTAATTATATTGTCGTTTGAGACTTTCAGGGGGGCAGTAGAAGACCCAGAGAAAATTAGAGGGCGTAGATATGGCACAGTGAGGGTGTAGATAGGTAAAACAAAATATGGCCAAAAAAGAACAAAAAACACGCTTATCACGTACTAATAAAGCAAAATAAACTTTAATATTGTTTAATTTTTGTTATTGTATGTATTGTTATCATTTTTATCACGTGTGCGAAAATTCACACATTTTTTTTGTATAATATTATGATTTTGCGTGAATTATTATTAAGAATTGACACTATATCATGAACACAAGAAGGAAGGAAGTAGCAATCCGGTACTTAAATACAAAATAATTGCTTTTTTAACTTGCTAAACAAAAAGGTACAACACCCCCCCCCCCCCCCCCGAAATCATAAGTGTGCGGCCCGCGGTGATACCTTACATTGTCCTATGTGGCCCTTGACCAGAAAAGTGTGACGACCGCTGCTTTATGCCATGTAAAGATGAGTTAGAATTCTGACATCAATCAACTTGACAATATCGTCTACATTTTAAAATTACTTATTAACTTATTTCTAAAAATGAACAATAATTGACGGTCATATACACACTACACAAATATGGAAACTGCTCGCCTTTATTAAAAGTTTGCTTAGGATTTGTACCGATTTATTACATATTTCCCTTAAACACGGTAAGTTTTAAAGCTCTTTAAAAAATATATGTTATTCTTGAAGATAATATCTAGACTTTGCCCGAGCCGAAACGCAAATTATATAAAATTCCCTCGATAGAAAAAAAACGCAAAGTATGCTCCAAATATTAAATGTATGAAAAAATTCACAGTTTTTCTTTAAATGCTGTTTAAGATAATGACCGCGAGATTTTTGCTCTATTTTAAACAAGTCGTGTTTTATTAAACATTTTCGCAATTTTCGCATCGATTTTGTCGCTGTAAATGTTAGCGCTCTCCTCTAACATTCGTAATTTCGTATCTCTCCATCTTCTTCTTTTCGGGCCCGGTTGCAGAGCCTTAAGTACATGACGAGGAGAAAAATACCAACGTTTTGAACCAACAACGTCTCCAATAAAAACCATTACAAAGATGAGAATGCATCGGAAGTAAAGGGCAGTCCATACATTATGAACAATAATACAAAGTGATACATGCGCAACTTTCACGTAAACCTCCTGCAGTAGGTCCCACTTGCACTACACTTATTAATGTATGTATTCGCTTTAAATTTCAATACTATAGTGTCAGTTAGAATGCAAATATCAAATGTCACTCGTTTTATTATTCTATTATTGGATTTTAAAATATCAGTTCGTTTGTTAGAAGAAACCATTCAAAGGAAAGTGATATAAATAAACATAAATGTCGTTTCTTCGTTAAAAAACTTAGCAACACAAGTGTTTTATTTATAAATTAATAAAAGGGAATTAAACATCGCACCATATTATGTACATATGTGTAGGAGTAGGACATACGAAGGACTATGCACTATTTTAAGCAGTTCTGCTTTGCCTGTAAAATAATACTGATTTATAGCCTGAACATTCTTTTAATAATACATTTAATAGTAAAATCGTTAAGGGCAAGTACATTTGCACCTCATTCCAGGGTGGTAGATACTCTCAGCATCGCCCTGATGTTAAAAGACAACCATTCAGAACCGAAACGTTATTGAAATGTTTTTAAGCCGTGGTTAGATCTAAATAGCCAGATACTTACAAACATTCCTCATCTCCCGTTTTAATGTCTACTATTTGGTGATGACCTTAAAATTATGATGAAAATAAGCTGCCAACAAGATTGCTTTAAAATGCAAACTGATCTGAATGGTCATTGGAAAACAAATTAGATTTTAACACAAATAAATGTGTCACAATGTCCTTCACTCGATGTAAAAACATTATAGTTAACGATTATAAAATAAAAGGCGAAACGTTATCACGTGTAAAATCCGTGAAGAATCTCGGTGTCGTCTTTGATGCCGAACTGACATTCTCTTGCCATATATCGCAGCTCACTCAGTCTGGCTACAAACGTCTTGGGTTCATCATCAGGACTTGTAAGCAGTTTGATAACCAAGAAGCCATGCTAGCGTTATTCGATGGCATACTGAGAAGCAAACTGGAGTACGCGAGCGATGTTTGGGTACCGTACCATCAGAAGTACATTGATATGTCAGAGCAAATCCAGAAGAAATTCCTCAGGTATGTTCATATGCGGAAGCATGGAACCTATCCAAGGTTCATGCACCATATTGACTTACTTGAGGAAACTGATTCTGTGAGTCTAGAAACTCGACGGAAAGCAAGTCTTGCTATTCTATCTTTCAAAATTTGTAACAATTTCATCGATAGCCCATTTCTCTTGGGATGCTATGATTTATATGTACCAGACTACTACAGCTGAAGTCGACATCATGACTTATTTAAAGTACCGAACGGCAGAACAGACGTCTTGGCAAAGCATAACATGACGAGGGAAGTGGTGCTGTTAAATGAAATTGCAAACCATTTGGATGTAAGTGACTGTTCTTTATACGCCTTAAAAATATTATTGAAGAGTCACTTGCCTAAATGCTGATAGGGGGTAACTAAATTGTACTGTAATTGGAATTATTATGTTGTACAATAATAATAATAAAAAAATAAAATAATAAAAAATAAAACATGCTCTTTACCCTGTTTGGTTGTTATGACGAACTTAAAACATAATCCGTATAATAATAGTTGTCTTGTCTATGATTTTATAAGATGATTGTGTTTCTTTGCCAAACCGAACTGAAATCTCGATGTTTCAAAATGTCAACGACCGCTGTTTATTTTTACGCTGGTTAAAAAGTATGATAAAGTGCTCCATAATGAAGTGGTGCTATATGAGAGCAAACTAATATTATAAATAGTATTTGTTGTGCTGGAGTCAGTGCATATATTCACGAAATCATGACTAACCCACTGAAACATGTTCTCCATATTATAATCCACCAAATCCCTATTACACATACACAAGAATGATTGAATTTCATATTTTATAAATTAATGCATCGATATTCCTCATCGCTCGATGAATCATAGAAGTCCAAACCGTTAAAACTAGGGAATTTTGAGAGAATGTTACCGATACGAAAGTATGTGATTATTTACGTAAAGGTGTGTCATTGGAAATACTCGTTCGCGGCTAGCAAGGATTCAACGGCCGAATTAGCACGCATAAAATGTTGCGGACAGCAAATAAAACTTTAATAATTATAGTAAATGACAGATGCAATCAAAAAGGGCTTTGCTTTTAAACTACAATTACAGTCATACATAATATTATGATTCACGAGAGGTGACCTCTCAATAAGGTACGCTGGTACAGTGAAATTACCGTAATAAGAGAGTTCTTGAAATGTAAAAGTGGCACAACGATAGTGATGTAGTGAGCATGTTTCAAACTGGTTAACCAATCTAGAAAAGCGTTGTTAAATATCACCTAAACCAGAATTAGGTGATATTTAAATAGTGTAAAAACGTAACACTCTGTATTTTGTGCATTGTTGCGTAGGTACTTTTCCGCATTTCCCAGTCACCGAGCACAAAAGTGCAGATTGCATGGAGTAGACCGGTAGACGAATGCAATTACAGGCCGTACGGGATTTAATGTGCAGCCATTGTTACGAGTGCAGCGGGCTATTCACTACTGGGAGTGTTCGGCGTTCGTCCACAGCGCTGGATACCTACCTACTACCTACTTTGTGTGCAGGTGGGCTTGTTTGTACGCGATCTGCAGTTTGCAGTTTAGGAGCTCTTTTACCTTCACTTTTATTTTAAACAAGACGATAAACAAAGCACGGTGATAAAAAAACACATGATTTCTAAGGTCCAGAAATTCACGTGGGACTAGGGTTGCCAGCTCCCGTTTTATGTATTAGAGGATTTGATACGATTAAACAAAGGACGATACGATTAAATAGGATGAAAATAAAGGACATCAATATTTTTTTAATAAAATGCGACATTTATTAATAAAAAAACCATTGTTAATATGCAACGTAGCGTAGTTTGTCGTTAATCGAAGCCAAGTAAGGGAACGTACCCATACTATGTGACCAACTTTTTGCAATTTTTAACCCCCCCTCCCCCCTCCCCGGTGACCAAAAACCTAAGCCCCGCGCCGCTCATTTGTACCAAGCGTGGTATTTTGAAGACCCCCCTGAACAGGTTACGTAGTATGGGTACGTTACCTAAGTAGTACGACCTTAGTCTTTTTGCATTTAAAAGTATACTTGGTATTAATTTTGGCAGCTCTAAGAGCTTCTTCGTTTTCCATAATGAAATTATAAAATTGTTAGCATTTCATGTTGAAGTTCGACTTTATTTGTAGTTCTGCTTTTACAGTGTCAATATCTAACTTATTTCGGTTTTTGGTCCACGTATTCGTACACAAGGAAAAATCCTTTCGGCTTGGGCGTTAGAAACTGGGATGGAAAATACGTATTATATTATTTTTAGCAGATTCTTGTATTAATCCGTAGATTTGAGAATCTGAATCCAATTTTCAAGAACACTTTCACACTTCTTATTGTCTATAATTTTCGTCAGGAGGCTATATACAGAAACCACGCTGATTCATTTTTTCCAAATTAAAAGATAAAGTATTGTCCTCTATTTAAGATTTCAAATTAGAGGACAAGATCAATTTTTGGGTCTGAAATACAGGACATCCTTTAAAATAAAGGACGTCTGGCAACCCTACGTGGGACAGTCATCATGGGCATTCAGCGCCATTTTGATTGTGTTTTTTTTTTTACATTTGATAGGTCACCGTTAAACGCCGTCTCTAGGTGCGTTTCAGCTTTCTATCGAATTGTAATAAGTTGTCCTCTTCTGATAATAATTTGTTCATCATTTAAGGGGGATCTTTCAACTGTCAAAAACACAAAATGATGCTGAATGACCAGTTGCTTGGAATGTTACATTTCAATTTCTGTGTCACAATTCGTCCTAAGATTCACAATTTAGATGATGACAATATAAAATGATTCTTAATATTATTGAATTACGATATCGCATGAATAAGAACATCGGTATGATGGTAATCTGAAATAACATCAGCGGTGACACGTTATTGCGGTAAGGGTAAAAAATCATTTCTTTGTGTAGGCAGCATAGAAACAGCCGCTGAAAAACACATTTCGAACGCAAGAAGCCCAAAAGAAGTAGCAAATGAGTCATCTAAAACTGGTTTCACAAGGCTTTGGGAAAGTTATTTTTGATGCATCTATTTGCGGGAGAGTGATAAGAGATGTCAATACAATGATAAGAACGATAAGGAAAACCCGAAAATTAGCTAACATCGCTCGCTCTATCAAACATACATACTCACGGCCTTAGGGAACGTACCCATACTACGTGACACGTTTAGGGGGGGGTGGTCTTCAAAATGTCACGCTCCATACAAATGAGCGGCGGGTTGTTTAGGTTTTTGGTCACCGGGGGGGGGGGGGGGGGTTAAAAATTGCAAAAAGTTGGTCACGTAGTATGGGTACGTTCCCTTATGTAATGAACGTGTTTTAAATTTTACACAACCATTAATGAGTGAATAAATGGTTGTTTATCAGATGTCTAAAATACGTTTATTAGTAAAGGGTTATAGTATGTGGTATAGTTTATTAACGATTTCTTAGTTTTATTGGATCATTTGATTTATTGTTTAGCACCCAGTTGCTTTTATAATCTTAACAATGGTATTACCATTGTTAAGATTATAAAAGTAGGACGTCTCTCTCTATACGTACAGCGCTATAACGGCACTATACAAATCACACAAATATTATTATTATTTTCAAACGCTCTCTGTCTAACCTAATTACACAGTCAAGAAAAATGACTGGTAATATCGACATTGTGTTCAAATAAAAATCAAATTAGAGCTATTTCTTAAAATAAAACTGAATATATTCAGTTTTATAAATACAATATTGTTAAATAAAACGAGAATAAAATTATACAGAACGTCATGTCAACGTCGGCAC
This sequence comes from Limnephilus rhombicus, assembly GCA_929108145.2. Classification (NCBI taxonomy): domain Eukaryota; kingdom Metazoa; phylum Arthropoda; class Insecta; order Trichoptera; family Limnephilidae; genus Limnephilus; species Limnephilus rhombicus. Next base: position 22,692,237 of record OV815293.1, read on the forward strand.
CTTACGGGGCATACATTAATTACTTGAGCTCAAAATGGGGGGGGGAGGGTCCAGCAAAATCTCACCAAATCTCATTTAAACCGGTCGCGGTGGGGGGGTCAATAAAAATCTCACGTCAACTTTGTCCCAAATTTTGTTCGTTGAAAAAGTCTAATGACGCCCAGAAAAAATCCATCCCACCCTATCCCATCCCGCCCCATCCAATCCCATTATGCCCCCTCCGTTGGGGTAAATATGATTTTGAACAGTTTTTCAGTGTATTGTCGCGATTATATTTACCTCAACGGGGGGGGGGGGGGTGGTCATAGGATAGGATGGCGGAATTGAATAGGGTGGGACCCCTGATACACCACTGATCATATGTGAGGGGAGGGGGGGATCCCACCAAATCTCACCTAATCTCACCAAGGGGGGGAGGGGTCTACTTTGGAAAAAAACTGCTAACGTAATTAATGTATGCCTCCTTACACGGCTAAAATAGCCATGTAAGGAGCCAGGGTAATTATAAATTATTATTATTATTGCCGAGGGTATCAGGCAAAGTCACAAACAGGTAATCTTAAATAAATAAATTCGTTCTGACGTTGCATAAGTACGTACCCATAATCATAATATAAAAAACAAGCAGATATGTTTTTAGTTGTAGAAGACGTATGTAATACACAATAATATTATTAGTCAAATAAACACCAATATGAATAAAACTTCGTGATAACGGTTGTGATTCATTGTCTGTTGAAACCGGTTAACCACTACTTGCGTAGTTATGAAAGAACCGAGAATTTAAATAATGAGTATATATCTCGTGGTGCCGGTGCAATAGTGCCAATATAACCGTGAATCAGTTTATTTAGCACACAATATGTAGGTACGTATACTCTATGTACTTGCATAATTATATAATACATGGTAGCGGTGAATATACATAATTTACATCTGTATTTGTATTTACCGACATGGTGATACGGATATAAATAGATCTGAAGGGGTCGGATGATACTGCCATGATAACGATAGTGATAACATTTATAACTATTGCCAGAAATCGATTCTACTTACATACGTACCTACGTTGCAATAGTGTAGTTGTTGGTTAAGATATATACATATCTACAACTGACGTGTTAGTATGATTAAAAAAACCTTACTTATTTCCACTTCAATGTTTATTTTGTTACTAGACGTCATCTTAAAACTATGTACAGCTGTACTGGGTATACAATAATTTACACTGAGCAATATGAGTATATAGTGGGTATGTAATAGGCTTGTTGAACAAGTATCGATATACCGATATTTTTAATTCAATATATCGATATTTTTAGCCGATATATTTTGATCCGATATATCGATACAAAATATCCTATATCGAAAATTGTATCAAAAACGATATTTTTTTTAAAATTTATGTATTTAAAGTCACTAGAATCCAAAACCGTATAGGAACGAACGGAAAAAAAGTAACCGTATTGGGTCATGACTCTGGCGGTTGAAATTATATTATATTAATAGCTTACAAATCGTCTTTGCATTATAGTCAGTGGGGAGTTTTACCTTGCAAAAGGTCGTGTAGTAGCGATTTTGATATATGTTGTTAAGTTTGGGACTCTAAAGAAAAAAAAAAGTTTTCGACCTTGGGGGGGTCGAGCTCGAGCCGCCATCTTGGATTGAAGGTGCCAAAATTTGGTTTTTTCAAAATAATTGTGCAATGGTTGATCTTACGACCTAATCGCTAAAGACAAACTTAAAGAAAATAAAATTTCAAATATTTTTTGTTCCAATTTTTTTTGTAAGTCTAATGGTAAGCCCACACTGCGGCCAACGTTCCAGCTTCAAACGTTTGGACGATCGTGTGGAGGGGTGTTCGTGCGTTGGAAGTTCGAGTTGGAAGGTTGGAGTTCGCGTTGGCCCGGGATCGCCTTCGAGGCGATCCTGACGGCCAACTCACACGAACCAGCCTGCCGCAGCTGTCCACACCGTGCCGCGTACTATTAAAATGACTATATTATTACGAAGAGTGGTATAACAATTGTTTGAAAACATGTCGTATATATAAGTATATGATTATACGTACGTAATAATTGTAGGCAACTGAAAAAGATACAGCGTAGCTACAGCTGTTTCATGTCCGCCATTTGAAGTACGGAATTCGGGGTTGGAGGGTTGGCCGCAGCGACCACACGATCGGCCAACCTTCCAACTCCGAACTAAGTTCCGAGTTGGAAGGTTGGCTTCAGTCTGGACGTAGCATTATAGGTAACGAGTTACAGTGGCGGAAATGTGAATATTTTTCTAAAAAATGGTGAAATTCCCAATTTTTGTTATTTTTTCGGGCTATTCATTACATAATTATAATTTTGTAAACTCATTCCCACACCATCATGAGGTAGAGAAAATGGCGTATTTTTATTGTGGTATCCCCAGTAGGTCTTCTTTTTCTTCAATGGCATTGCAACCCATTTCGAGCTTTGGCCTCCTTCAACATAAGCCTCCACCGCCCTCCGTCCTCGGCCGTCGTCTTCCTAACTGCGACATGGAGCAGTCCTCTTGCATCCTTCCTGACATCATACTCTCGTCTCAGCCTAGGTCTGCCCGCCTTTCGTTTACCTCCTGGATGTTCTGTTAGAACTTCTTCGGTACTCGTGTGCTTGACATTCGATGCACATGTCCGGCCCATCTTAGTCTTTGGAGCCTTAGATGGATAGAGAGTCTTGGAGCTTGGTAAATAACATAGAGCTTTATTGTGGCGGATTCTCCATGCCTCTCCCTCATATTAATGTAAGTACTTGCATACTGCTTTCTCACCCCGTATGCATGGACATTGGAGGGTCTAGAGTAGTTCAAATAAATATAGCTTCGTTCAATAAAATAGATTCTTGACGTGTGCGGTGAAGGAGGAAACCATATGTTTCGTTGGGAAAGTAGTGGGGTCCCCTCTAATGCCTCTTCCTCTCGCACCGCTCCTAAGATTCTTCGAAGTACCTTTCTTTCGAAGGTGTCCAGCTGTTCCCGCCACACATCCATAGGCAAGACCGTTCTAATAATTGTTTTATATAGGGTTTTCCTATGGACGTTTCGGGATTCGAATCTGGCAACAACGCGAAGTGTTGTTAGTGCCTGTGATGCGCTTTCTTACTTCTACTGGGTTTTCTTTGTTATGCGTTATGATGGAGACCAGGTATGTAAACTCTTCGACCACTTCGAAATTATATGTGTCTTTAAATTTAAATTTATCTTTTATTCTATGGTGTGGGGTTCTGGTTTGCATCATGATTTTAGTTTTATTCTCATTGATTTTCAAACCCACCTCTCTTGTCGAGTCTCCAAAAACCTCTCTTACAGCCTGTAGGGATCTTTCAACAATGTTAAGGTCAGTATGTATGTATATTCCACAGATATTCCAGCGATGGTATGGCGAGCCGCACAGAGTTCGACTAATATTCGTAATTATGTTACATATTCGCTATTGCGTAATAATATATTTTTGTTGATCCCGGTTGGTTGATATTGATATCTTAATGATAGTCTTTGTCATCAATGTCATGATCTAACTCATTGCCTGTGGTACTGAGATGCTGGGCTTCCATTGACAAAATCTCTTCATATTCAATTGAAAGAAATAAAATTTAATAAAGTCTCGGGTGCTGGTTTCTTTGTCATTCTTACTGGAACAAGCCCATTGGTGCCACGTTTCCAGCCCCAGTTTTCTGGATTTTTTGGATTCCGTACCATTTTTTAACTCCCGTACAAAGCAACAGAAAGCGTTTTCCTTCATCGGCTATGTCTTCTGGTTTTGCATCATGTTGTTTTCATTCGTATACTCAATGAAGACGCACTGGCAGATCAGCTTTTTTAAGGCTTACTAAATGTTCATTATGACTACAAAGTAGTTTCATCCATGCACTCGATGACGTCGGGTTTTGTCATAGTGGGATCCTAGCCTGTAGCAATATAGGCGCTGAGGTAGCAACGCTGCAGTCAGGACTGTAGACACGCAGTATGTTGCCGTCTCTTTCTCTCCACACGAAAAATTACTGTAATTTGAAACAGATTTTGCTATGTGTTGTGGAGATACGTTAAAATGATATTGTGTAATATGTTCTTACAAAATTTATTATGAAAACTTGAGTTTTACGATTTTTTGTCAAAATTTTCTTCTTTCTACCACTGTAAGTCATTATATATTAGATTTATAAAAAAAAATTGAAACAAAAAATGTAGGTACTTTAGTTTTCTTTAAATTTGCCACAAACATTTTTGTTGTAAAATCAACCGTTAAGGAATTATTTTGAAAAAACTAAATTTTGGGACCTTCAATCCAAGATGGCGGCTCGAGCTTGACCCTCCCAATGTCGAAAACTTTTCTTTTCTTTAGAGTCCCAATTTTAATAACATATATCAAAATCGCTACTGCACGACCTTTTGCAAGCTAAAGGCCTTTTTTATCCCCCACTGAGTGGGCTATTATTATTTGTGATCACCAATACTATCTCATGTGTGTAGGTACATACATAGAAATGTATGCTATTTTTCGCCAATTTTTTCTAAGCCACTCCTATGTGTTGGTTCCCAATTATTGTCTGTGATTATTGACTATACCTTGTTCCAAACACGAAGTCCTTTTTGACAGATTAATACGCCAATAGAATGTTACTGAGACGCATACAAACTTTGTATGCGTCTCAGTTTACATGTAAGTTAGAAGACAGCTTTATAGTTTTTGATATTTTTGTAATTATTACGTAATAAAAATTAATAGTGATAAAAATTAATAGTGATAAAAATACCTTCATTTTTATTGAGATTTTTGTATATTAAAAAAAGCAAATTGTGTATAAAAATTACTATTGATAATATTGAGATGAATACACTATTATTTTAAAAACGCAAAATCTCTTGAAAATTTGATCGATATATCGATATTTTTTCGTCGATATTGATATTTTAATAAATATCGATATATCGATATTTTTTTCATTTTCGACATCCCTAGTATGTAAAACAAAAAAGTTTATTGATTATATTATATTATCCATGTAGTTTTAGCTTCTTCCCATAGTTTTTGATAGGTTAGTTTGTAATACGAAGTTCTGACATATCCCAACAGATGACCGTTGAGTTAGTTATCAGAAGAGTACCATCTATCGCCGTTCGTGTCTTAAATAGGAACGGTTATAATGACGACCGAAGGCTCCAATGAGTTAGGTGGGGTTCCTCAGTTTGCCCGCCGGAGCAACTTGACTACTCGGAGCTAGCTGAGTAAGGACTTGTGTCCAGTTTGATAATACAAATAATTTTGTTAATTACAGAAGAGTTTGTGTAAAAATATGCAATGTTTGAATGTGAAGTTTTCCCTTTTGCTTACCACTGCGGAGAAACGGCGTAATTGTTAGTTGGCTTACTTCACAATGCTTGATTGAAAGATTTCCGTGCGGCAGAAGGGCTAGTTTTGTGGCACTGAACGTCTTCCAAAAAGCACCACCCAGACTTTCCATACATTGAAAAAAATTTTTTTTAAGTTTTCATTAATTAGCAGCAAATTAGACGGACAGTTTGAGAAGCACTCCAAGACACGTATCGGTCGTGCCGCGAGTACCTACAAATAATATCAATATTTCCTACACTACTTTATTTCAGACTACCACTGGCGCACAGTGAATTGATTCAACCATCGACCTAGACAAAAGTCAAATGGAATAATTTTTTTTAAGGGAATTTAAAAAGGGGTAACCATAAAAACCATAAATGAGGTTCCACAAAATGGTATAAATGACTGAAGTCAGATTTTGTAATTGGACATACGATCATTATTTTATCACCTATTTTTATTCCCCTCTAGAGTCAGACAAGTCGATATATTCCAGTACCGTGTTTTTAAGTTTGCCGCAATGAATATTGTGAAAAAAATAATATTAATTTACAGTTTTTGTAATTTATAAATTTTTTAAATCTTCTAAATTTTATTATTAATTTACAGAACTTTCGAGGCATGCAAAAAGGCGGTGTGATTTTAGGAATACACCCTAAATATCGTCACCCTACAGCAATAGTGGGATATCTTAAAAAATGCTGTTCTGAGATAATAGGACTTTTAGGTTTGCGTGAGCTCTAGCAGAATCAAATTAACTAATGTTGCAGATTAATGATATGGCATTAGAGAGGTAAATTATTTATAATCATCACAAAAATGTAAAAATAGATAAATAATTAATTTTTTCATACTAATTTTGTCAAAATACACGTAAATCTGGAAATATCTCACTGTTGCGTGGAGGTTTTTGTAATCTTCTCAAATTATCTCAGTGTTGCATAATAATATTACGAGTATGGATGGATAAATAAATTAATAATTATTATTTCTTTGTGTTTTATCATGCTGTTTATAATCATAAATACATTTTCAACAGTACACACACCAAGTCACTCTTACAGTTTGTCAATATGACAATTGAATGGGAGTAAAGTGGTATAAAAATGAAAGAAAAATATAATTGTGCTAATCAATTTATTGAAGTTAAACTTCTTAACGCACGCTTGACTTGGGGAGTAAGCTGGCAAATGCGTGACGAGAACGTTACGAAAAGCGAGGCGAACGGTAGTTGAAAGGGAGATGTAAGTTAGTGAAGATAGAAAGAGAGAGAGTTACGCTTCGTATACCTATTACTCTAGGGCAGGGTTTCCCAACCAGTGGTCCGTGAGAGGCTAGAAGATGGTCCACGCCACTGACCACAAGCAGTGGCTTAGGCCAGCGTGAGTGGCACCTGGGACGGGTAGGGCGGACAACGTGGTGTCACCCCTCTACCCTACCCCCCAATAAAGTTGACAAACAATAAATTTCGGCTTCATAAAAAATTGGTCCGTCCTGGGGGGTGGCGGGGGGGTGGCTATAGAGTTGTACTCTTGGAATGTGAAACTCTGTCGGGTGGCACCCGGGGCGCCACTGCTTGTGGTCCCTGTCGAAAAAATAAACGTACAAGTGGTACCGGGTCACAAAAAGGTTGGGAACCACTGCTCTAGTGGCAAGAGAGAGAGGTGCGAGCACACATTTTCTTTCTCTCTTTCGTAGCCAGTTATGTTACACAGTGCAGGCCTATTGTCTGTATCACACTGTAGGAGCAAGAGAGAGCAGTGCGCGCGCACATTTTCTTTCTCTTCTCCTATCATATAGATGGAGCAGAAGTTTTACTTCAGTTGTGTGGTCTAAAGCACACTCGTTTTTTTATAAGAAGCGTGTTATTATGTATGTAAAAAAAATAACAGAAAACCTTAATAATAAAAGCATGTAACAAAATTAACAAAAAACCAAGATTTGTATATCAAAAAACCAAGATTTGTTTATTACATCAAAAATAACAAAAAACCCTAATAATAAAAAGTAAATAATAATTTTTTTACAGAAAAGCGTAAGAATAAAAAATAAAAATATGTGTTGATTCCCTGGAAACCTACAATGAACCTTCATCGTTATTTTCTTCTTGCACATCGCGGTCTGTATTGGCAGTATTAATTACACCATTTTGGCAGAGAAATAAGAGATCACGCTTTTTATTCGGTGGAATTGTAGGTGGATCTGTATAAGCTGGTCCTAGAATTATATTATTCTCATTCCGAACATTCCTCAGTCGCTGTCTCATATTAATACTCTGATTAAATGGATCCTCGGTGTAGGTGGTTTGGTATTTGATAAGTGACGGTTAATCTTGTGTGATCTGTAACATATTAACTTTATTCCAAATACACTTATATTTGTCCATGTTTATTGAGAATTTTTTTCTAGTCTTCTCACATACCTTCTTCCAGTCAGTGACCGTTGTTTCCATTTCTGTTAACTTATAACGAGGTTTATTCTTCTTGTAACACTTTATAATCATCGCTAACTCAGTTAGATCAAATATTGGGCCTTGTTTTAAAACCCTGACCTTTTCTCTTTTGATGCAAGAATGGATGGAGTCTCCTCCGTTCTCTGAGTGCCCAACAATTAAAAATGTATGAGTAATGATTTGAATATCAAGCGTTTGTATTGCATGCATATATTGCATATATATGGAAAATAACTTTTTTTTTAATTTTGTGTCACACGGTTATCGGAAAAAAAGATAACGTTTCCCTCAGCAAAAGTCTTTTAAAAATGTGTATACGCAGGTAGATATTTCAATAGAGAACTCCAGTCCAATTTTTTTTATTTTTTTTAATGAATAAAGACCTTCAAACTTAAATAACTGCATTTTTATTTTTATTTTTATAGTTAGTTTTAATAGTTAAAATAATTGTCAAAGTTTTAATTTTTAAAGACTCCCAGAAACGCACCGTATCTATGGTGGTCTTTACCCACCGTCCCCACCGTTAGTTTTTTACTTTTTAAGTTGTCATTTTGAATCAGTGATGTCATGTCGAGGGAAATTTCCCTAGATCTAGGGGAGAAAAATATTTTTTAGGGATAAGGGAAATCAGGACAAAATCTAGGGAAATTTCGAACTCTGGCGAAAATTTTGGTAATTATCGGTTCGGACTGGCCACGCTTATTACGAATAATTTTTAGAAAAAAACTTTAGATTCGCCTTAATTACTATAAAAGGAAACTTTTTGGCTTTGGGGCGGCGGAAAATAATGCATTTTAATTTTCAATTGCATAAAACCAAAATTCTCTTCGCGAACCGACGCAGCGAAAATCCGCGGCCGTAGCTGTCACTTGCTGTCACTGTTATGGACTGTAGCTGACTTCGTGGGATACCTACATGAAATACCGCGAATCACAAACCATGTTACACAAACCTAGCGTAGCCGCTAAGCCACTTGAAAACTGGGATGTTTTTCTTGCCTTGACGCGAGTAGGCGTTATAAAGGGCCACTTTCTTTTGTATCACAAACCATGTTACACAAACAAGCCCGCTAGACAAATTTCATAATTACGCGCCTTATCCCACGAAGTCGGCTACAGTCGTATTAGCTCTTGTTAATTTATCAAGGATACCAACATCACAGTGACATGTACGGCCGCGGATTTTCGCTGTGTCAGTCGCGAAGCGAATTTTGGTTTTATGCAATTGAAAATTAAAATGCATTATTTTCCGCCGCCCCAAAGCCAAAAAGTTTCCTTTCATAGTAATTAAGGCGAATCTAAAGTTTTTTTCTAAAAATTATTCGTAATAAGCGTGGCCAGTCCGAACCGATATTTACCAAAATTTTATTACATATGACAGTATTACTGGTATTATTTATATATATACGTATATATATTTTTTGGAATTCCTATGAATCTTAATTATTTTTCATGTACTTACATGCCATGTTATTTTTAACACTGACAACTCAAAATGATATTAGGGAACGTACCCATACTACGTGACACGTTCGGGGGGGGGGGGGGTCTTCAAAATACCACGCTTGTTACAAATGAGCGGCGGGTTGCTTATGATTTTTATTTTGCAAAGTGTTTTTTTTTAATTTGGAATTCAGTTTCTAATTCACTGGTGAGTGTATTCGTACTTTTAAATTATTACTTCACGTAGCAAAAAGTGTTTTATTTGGAAAATCACGGTATTATTAGTATATTTACCAAGTTCCGATATCTTTCCAATTAATTATCATATTAATTAACATATAACAGGATTAGTGTTACACAATCAGGTGGCTACGTAGGTAATTGCGTAAATGTGAAATTCTAGGGAAATTTCACTTCTAACTGTTGGCAACACTGTGAAGAATCCAGAATAATCATGGCGGATAATGACTTTTAGGTGTGAGGTGTGTTTTTTATTCAAGATTAACTGCTTTTAATATAGAAAAACATTGGTAAAATGTCCACATTTTACCGCTACTGTTATTGTATTTAATCAAAGTGCAATATAAAAACAATAAATCATCTCTTTCATTGCAAATACATGTGACATCGTGTTTTGTGTCAGGTGTTACTTTGTAGGTACATTGTTTTATGTATAATACATACAGAAACACTGGTATTTATAATACACTGATCATGACGAGTGTGTAACAACTTGTATAAAAAGCCCTATACTAAAAACAATTTGAAAATACATAAAAACAAACGTCAAAATATGACATGACTTTAACCTTAAATAGACAACATTTATTGCAGATTGTCCGCAAATATAGCCCTTTTCGTAAATTGTTGAGGGCCTAAATTATGTTTCAATAAACACAATAACTATTATTTATCTAAATCTCTATAAACAGTATGAAAATAAACCAAAAACACGAAATGTTGAATTGCATAGGTACGCGTGCACTTCAAGTCATTTCAAATGTCAATACAATACAATACACAGGTGACAGGTTAACTGTGACGTCACGGTTAACCATTTCAGTAATGCCAACTTAACGCTGTGTTTTCCGAAGAGGTTTAAAAATGCACTTTTTAATAATTTATTAAAAACTCTGCATTTAATATTATGAAATAAAACTTATATATTCAGAATCAGCGTTTCTTGGTCTATATGAACATATTTTTTTAAAGCCATAATATTTTTCACTGGGGTTCCTTATTGCGACTCTTTTTGATACACCCTCATGCCACATGTAACACCCTGTCGAGTTTTGGTATCGTAAATAGAGAAGTTATAAACGTTTAACTTGTTCTTATAAAAAAACGTCGATATATTGCCATTCGGCATTAAAAAAAAAACAAATAAAATTCCAACAGTGACTAGCAAATAAATGACAGTTGACAGTAAATGTGCGCAAAATTATGACAAGACCGCTGAACTTGGTGAAAACAATAGAGTTATAGTGAGACAATTAATTTTTCTCAGTATTTCAACACTTTTTTCAACGACCTTTTGAAAGCAACAGCGGGACAACTTCAATATCTCAGTGTTGCTCTGCGTGACCGACAAATTCAATACTGAGATTTTACTTGTAATATGGGCATTTTTTTTACAAACAATCCTAGTAATGCATCATGTAGAGCTCACAATTTTACATCGAACTGCATATTTAACTCAAAAGTGGTTTTTTCGAAGTTATCTCACTATTGCTTTAGGGTGACGATATATCGTTTTAAAGGAACTCTCCTTCTGTGATAAGTTGTTTGTATTATTCGAATGGTTTCAATCATTATAAATAAACCTCTATTAATCCAACAAAAAGTACATGTTGTACGACCAAGTATGATCTAAAAATAGGTGAAAATAATGACAGTATTTTTTTGGTCTAGTGACACCCTTTTTTGGATAAAAAAAATCGAATGCAGTTCACATACAGTAGAAGTGAAACCTTCAGAAAACTAGAAAGAAGATAAGAAAAGTAGATAAGAGTGGGGAGGCTAAGAAGCACCGTAAAAAGAGGAGACCGATAGGCAACTAAGCACCGCACAACGAGACCGATTAGTCTATCTCATTCTTTCACAGGTTAAACCCTATAATTGTATGTGCTTGTCTCTTTTTAGTGTCGCTATTTTCGTTTAATCGAGCTTCCAATCACAACAGTGTCAAAGAAGTTTTCACTTCAAAAACCATAAAATAATTTTGACTAGCTAGCTTGTTCTAATCGCTTCACTGTGTGACATTCGGAGTATCTACAGACAGAATGATGTGTGATAGTATCAGGACAAGCGCTGGTCGCTACCTACTTAGATAGAAATGAGGTAATAAGCCACACGCGCGTTAATAAATTCCACTTTCGGCCGCGCATGATAAATGTGTGCACTCGAACCGGTTTGAACTGGTTTCGGCCGGTTCGGCGAATAGCAACCGCCAAAAAAAAGCAATCCCACCAACAAGTGTGGGGTTATGATAAGGTTGCTAGCTAAACGTAATAGCAGCTAGATTCACCACCGTAATATATTATTATAATAATTTGTCGTTTGAATAAACATTCATTCGTATATTCCTAACAAGGAATAAATTTCTTAGAATAGATTGTATGGGAAGAATATTGTGTTTAAATATGTATGCAGTATAGCTTATCGCTGTTTGGACGTGATTGCGATGTTTGTCGTTGGTCATGCGTTAGTAAAGTTGACTTCTAGTACATAATAATAACGTTATATTTGTATAGCGCAGTTTTGCTTCATTTCACTTCAAGTGCGCTAACTATAATAAACTTTAAAAAATCCTACAGTGCTCCTTACGAGTGCATTACAAAATATTGATAAAAATAAGAGGTATGAAATAAATAATATACAGTATTTACAATGCAATGACAACAGAACAAAAATTAACAATAACAGTGCTGTTATAGTACAGGACAATACTAATAAACAATAACGGTGTTATTGTGGCAGATGAAAAAACAAGAACTTAAATATCAGAAACGAGAAACATTCTGACATTAAATTCGGACAATAATCATAAAAATACAATAAGGAGGAAACCGAATAAATATGTCAAAGTTCAAGTCAATAATCGATATATACTAAAAAAGTAGAATGATGTCAGTGAACGGCGGCAAGTTTAGAAGTATAATAATTATTGAACCTAAGAACAGTTTGGTAAAGTCACTCACTATTCGGAGTATATATTATTGGAGTTAAGGACGAATGCAGCTACGGGCTTGCAACACAGCCGAAAATAATCTAAGAGGGAAGAGAAGAAAAATCACGATGAATGTCTTCCCGAAATATAATAATAACGACCGGCATTTATTAAGCACCCTCATTTTCTGAATTCAGTGTAAAGTAAAGAATTCCAAGAATTTGGTGGGTACGTTCCTATTATATAAAAAAACGAAGAACCTTGAGAAGAGCATAAAAATTTCATTAATTAAACATAATCATAATAAACCGTCAAGACTAAAAGCGAAATCTCATCAAACCAGAAATTCGCAATTAAAAGTCGTAAAATGAAAACCCGCAACGGAAAGAGGGGGATTTCTTCTGGTGGTAGGGGGTAGGGAGTGTATGGCAAAGGCAAAGTATAAATCATTCTAATTTATTATTGTTCTACTGCGGGTAGACCGGAGCGAAGGTGGTAGAAATGGGGGGGGAGGAAAATCTCCCCCTAATAACGGGAACACCGCGAAGTTATTCAAAAGAAATTATAACAATTCTGGCAACAAAAGTAATCCGGAAAGTTGGACGCGCTGCGCGTAGGCTGCTGGGTGCTGGGCTAGCTGGCTGTATGGACTTATAGAACTCGCAGTCGTTCAAAGAGGGCGAATGTTTTGTTTTGTACGCAAAGCTCCTGGAAAGTTGGCATTATAATATTAGGAGGATTAAAAAATTTATACTTGTACACGGGAAAGTTCTTTTTATAAGGCAACAAACAATCGCTTGATTTTATGGGCATTTCAAAGCGTTTACTATGGTGGTGATTCCTTTTCAAACTCCGGTCAAATAGAGATAAAAGGGATAAAGATCAACAAAACAAATAGCTTAATATTTTAATTTTCAATTGTTATTGTGTTTTATTCGAAGAACTCCATTTAATTTTCTTTAAATTTAAAGTTATTATTAAAATCTGCAAAGTAATTCATTATAATTTACCAATTCTGTGTGTTTAGTTTATGGTGGTGTTTTGTTCCGCTGTTTCTTTGTCGTTTTACCTACAGTGGTTGTTGTTAACTGAACTAATTATTTTACTTGTTGCTTTTATCAATGATGCGTAACATTTTTGATGTTCTGTGTATAGCAAGATGAAAAAATAATACAAAGTTTAACAATGTCATTTATAGCCTCTGGAATCACTGGTTATTGTGACTATTAAGTTAGTAATACGTCGTGCTGATTCTAGCTCTGTATAGCGGAACTATTTTACCATAATTATACAACAGAAAATAGACAGCATTATAATACCTACGCACCATAATATAAAATAAATCTTCGATTGCTACCAAAAAAATTAAACAATAAATTATATCTGAAGCAATAAATTTGAAGGCGCTGACCGGAATGATACAGTAATTTACAAAGCGAGAAAAAATTATGCCAATATTTTCAAAAGTAACTTTAGACGACAAAAATTTATTACATTTATAAGATAAATCACATAATCAGAGAAAAACTTGTCAAAGAATTGTGGAAAATCTGTAACATTCGCCATTAAAATTAGAATAATTTTAAGGGAAACTAATATATACGGTCTTAATCGTGGTATTAACCGCCCTTGAGGTGTTTTTCTATTAATTATTATTAATCAGAATAATTAGCATAACTTAGAAACCAATCATTCGCACCACATTAATTCATCAAATTCGTTATTGTTGAAATCTGTTATTTAAATAACGTTTAAAAAAATAACGTTTTTCCTACATAAAACTTGTTACAGCAACTTTTCAAGCATTTTTTTCTTATTATTATTGAGAATTGCTTTTTTTACAAAAATCAGAATGGTTTCACAATATTCGTCCGCGATATTTCTAAGTATATAAACACCGGCTTGCTTTATTTATAAGTTAGCTAAGTATATTTCAGTATTTTCTAGAGCTGTAGACGTATGGCAAAAAATCCTAAAGCATTCCTACATGTCATTAATAAAAGTGCCATTGATTTCTTGCGTCAGGGATATGTTGAAAGTGTCTTCCGGAGTAACAATTTATACCTTCATTATCAGTTTGCCATCACAGTTAAAAAAGTTGTCGACATATAATCTGTGATGGCGTATAACGAGTCCCACCCATTACTGAGAAGGCTTGTCGGATATTTATGGCATATCGATTCGGGGGATCATGGCTCTGATTCCGGAGGGTCTGGTTATGATTATTTATGTCCAAACTTTTCATTTTAAAAAGTGAAAGATGATAGGAAATTATACAAATGCCTCTTCTGGGGACTTTCGGATCGATGACAATAATATTTTGTCACTGAAGAAGACGACGAAGTTTTCAGATTTAAGACATTTTCTATCATCCTTTAGACTCAATACAAAACAACACTATAAAAAATACTAAGTTTATAACTAATGGGCAAATTAAGATTTTTATATATTTCAATTTTCGACAGTTTATCACACGAAGCTGAACCCACTTACAGCTTGACTTTTTTTAAGTTGTAAGTTATTTTCTGGTTTAGAGGAGAAATTTTGAAAAATTGACATCTTAAATACGAAAGCCAAAGTGATCAAATTTAAAAAAGAAATGTGCTTTTTTATTAACTGCATTAAATTGCGATTTACTATCGGATATTTAATTATTTGTTACGGGGCACTAGATCATTAGATCTTAATTACTTCTTATTAAAATTTTGTAATCCAAATTAGAAAAAATAATTGGAAGAATTAACATAAGAACACAAATATTTTGATAAATTTGTTAATATGTACAATCCAATATGTAATTTCCTTTTAACTTACACGAAAGAATTTATCAGAGATAGAAATCGCTAACAATTATTCTTACAATTATCGTTAATCCACGAGTATATTTGAGCAGTGGACATAAAACACAAATCGAGTGTCGTTCTACTTAACGTATCGAACTTTCTTCTATCAAACAACATCGAGTGAAAGTAGAATAAGGTTGACTGTTAACGTAAGGCAAAATTGCAATTCAATATCTTTATTTTTATTGATGCGATATCACAGCGATATCACACATTGAAAACAATTAGGATAAAAACATGAATATGTACCGGAAACCTAAATTTGGCTACCTACTAGAATATACAGGGTGTTAAGGGACGTACTTGACATACTTTAAACCAGTGAATATTATTTGAAGTAAAAAATTTAAATGAAATTATGGTCTCCGGTTACTTTTTGATGTGTTTTTTTTTCAAATTAATTAAATCATAAAAAAATCAGTATGTTTTGAACAGTTAGGGTCGGGGTGACTGGGAAGCGGTTACTCGGCTGAGTTACATTTTTAATCCAAATAATGTCCGGCATCACTGGTCAGTAAGTCAAGTACGTCCCTTAACGCCCTGTGTTATACTTTTTTAGGCAATTTATTTGTTGATTTGTATTTATTTGGCTTACGATAATATTGTTCAGATCTAATACAATTTATCAACATACTTTTTCCCCTTACCCATTTCTTATCATAAATAATCCTATCGTATTAATTAAGGGAACGTACCCATACTACGTGACCAACTTTTTGCAATTTTTAACCCCACCCCCCCCCCCCCCCCCCCGGTGACCAAAACCTAAGCCCCCCACCGCTCGTTTGTACCAAGCGTGGTATTTTGAAGACCTCCCCGCCCCTGAACAGGTCACGTAGTATGGGTACGTTCCCTAATTTCCTTGCTTATTGGATTTTTGTTTCCCTTTACCTGTCTAAGTGTACATCCACATTTTTTTTTAATTTGCTTTAAAAAGTTAACCATTGTTATTCACTTACTAAGGATAAATGTTACACTTATGAAGTAAATATACATTTATTTCATAAAACGGAACGCTTTTTTGACGCATTTCATTTGAACTAAAGGTTTTCTTTAACAAAAATGTCGGCATAGATTTTCTATGCCTGTATCAGGAATCAGGACTTCCACACGATAACTGCATATAGGTGAAATTTTAATAGCCGGTTTTTAATGCCCGACACGAAAGTCGACGAAAAAAGAAGCGATCAGGCAATATTTCAAGATAAATATTTTCAGACGATTAAATCCTTTTGCCAAATAAATCATCGATTAAAATAATTATAAAATTGGCAGTAGATTTTAAACATTCGATACACTTGTTTTATTTTGCATTTAGTTCGAAGTTAAATCCACCAATTACTCGAAACTTATTATCGAATTTATTCAGCAAATAACTTTCACAGCGAGAAAGTTAATTAATTTGGAGGAAATTGTGATACGAAAAGAACAAAAGTTTCGCGTAATAATAATAATAACAATGTCTGAAACATTTCTCAGATTTAGTAAAGTTGGCTGAATAACTTACGACTTGTTCTTAAAAACTTCCTCAACTTGAACAAATTTACAAAGAACTTTTTTTATTTTTTTAGTTTCTACTACGCATTCTATTTTTATATTTCAAAAATTGATCCAAAATTAATTAAAAATCTTTTATAGCGAGTGGAGCAGGGAGTTCCATAAAAAAGACGAAATAAAAAGTAGAAGAAAATTGAGACAAAAATAGGAAAAGAAAAATCCATGTGATTAACCTACCTCATAATTACAATAATATTATGCTGTCTGTATAATGTGGACGGACATCTTCACTTGCAAATATTAGGTCCTTACATATGAAATTGGCGTTTTGTATGGGAGGAACATAAAGTCGATTTTTTTTAAATATAATATATTTATTTAATCAAAGTATGCACCATTGCTATCTATGCACTTTTGCCATCTCATAGGTAGTTCATCGATCCCTTTACTAAAAAAACCATTCGGACGGGAATCAATAAAATCTTTGATGGCGGTTTGGACTGCCTCATCGGAGTTGAATTTTTTCCCTTGCAAGAAGTTATCCAAATTTCGAAAAAAAAATGGTAATCTGTTGGGGCAAGGTCCGGAGAGTACGGTGGATGTCTTAGACATTCCAATTGAAGCTTCTCTAATTTGGTAGCCGTCTGTTGTGCAGTGTGTGGTCTAGCGATCAACGCGCGTTTGTTGATTTGCTTCCCACTGTGAAGTGTGGGTACCTTTCAAGCTTTTTCACCTTCCCAATTTGCTTCAAGTGGATTAAAACAGTTTTATCCTTTTTCACCTTCCCAATTTGCTTCAAGTGGATTAAAACAGTTTTATCACTAACACCGCAGCCTGCAGCTAACTCGGACGTGGTTTGAGATGGATCCGCTCCTCCAATAGCCTTCAATTCTTCATTATCAACTTTGGTCTCCGGCCGTCCACGGGGCTTATTCTGCAGGTCGAAATTTCCAAAACGAAAACGTTGGAACCAAAAACGCACTGTGTTTTCTTTTGCGGCACCGTCGCCATACATCATTAAGCCTTCGAGTCATTTCTGCAGCACTGGTGCCACGGTGGAACTCGTAAATAACGCGATATTTCAAGTTTTCCATTTTGTAAACTAAGTGAGGCAAAGAAAAAAAACAATTAAGGAAAAAACAAATGAATTATAATTTTCGAAATACAAATACATTCATAACAACCTCCCATTAAAATTAAAAACCATCGAAAATATGCAGGAATTTAAGCCCAAATTAAAAAATTACCTTAAACTGCTATAAAAGTCCCAAATATGTTTACTTTGTATCTTAAAGTCTGCTATTTTATAAATCATTTATTCCTTCTTTTTTCTTTCATTTCTTAGTTTCTAAATCTCTGAGTCTACTATTGTATAAATCTTACGTTCTTTCTTACGTATCCTTTACTTACTTATTACAATAATTTTTGTTACTAACTTACATGATTCTTCCATTTATAATGATTTTTTAATTTATATTATGAGTTTTTTAAACTCTTCAGGATTTTTATTTTTAAATTATACAAGATTTTTTAATCTACTTATTATTTACAATAGCCGTTATTACTATTATTACAAGCAATAATTGTCAGCCTGAAACACTCATTTACATTGAAAAATCTTCCGAGAAAAGATACTTGCCGCCAACGGGACTTGAACCCGTGTCCTTCCGATTGCCGGTCGAATGCTCTGACCACTGAGCTATGGCGGCTTATCAAATACCCGCCAAATAATTCAATATATACTAGTGTTTCATTCAACAATTACTGCTTGTTATATTTTTTCCACCTGAAAACAACCAACTTTATTTTTAACAACGTTATTACTAACTTACACGATCATTAATTTACTAATTGAGCTAGAACTCCCTCACCAAACACAAGAGCATTGTCTCTTTATGGTGAGGAAAAATGTGAACAAAAATAGTTTTGGTGTAAATAATGGGCGATTCCGCTATAGAATTCTCGACATTTATTTTTATATCTCAGTATTTGTTTCTTTTTTGATATCAGTGCAAAGAAGAAAGCCAATATTTAATAATAAAAAAAAATGGATTTTACTTCATATTGAAATTTTTGGCGCGCTTGGAAACATTATCATTCGAAGAATCGATATATAAACTGCAAAATCACACCGTACAACACTGGGGCGAAACAGCTGTTACCGATAGTTTGAGGTTATATTTTACTGCTAAACGTGTAGTGACTGTATTTCTTTATATTTATATGTCGAAAGATGTAAGTACTTTTTAAGCAGCATTCACTACAAGAAGTCACTGTTAGCTTGTTGCACCCGCGGTGCAAAAATTTATAAAAGTTTGTGTTCTTCATGGAAATAAGGTACTAACGTTTTGAAACTTTGTAAAAGAAAGAAGAAATCAAAAGCAAACTTTAATCAATCATTTTACGAATATAATGTTAGCTGAATTGAAATAAACTTTGACTCCAATTGGTTGCACCTTCGATGTGATGTTAGAATCGCGGGAGCAACTCTTTGACAACTACCCTTATTGTGTCATTTATCGTATATTTTATTGTTTTGTTATGTCTTGAATAATAATATATGCTGTGTATGATTGGTAATTTATATTTAATAAGGGTGTTTATATTATATACCCTTTTTTATAGAAACGTGGGTTAAAATGACAGAAGAACAACGGAAAGAGGCCGCTTCATGGAAATATAGGTGAAAATTTAAAGAAAATCCCTCTTCATATTAGTAAGAAAAGAATAAGTTAAAGCGTCATATTGGATGACAAATGGGAAAGGCTGAAAAATATACCAGGCATTCAATCAAAACATTTCATTCAATCTGAAGTCGGTGGTAGCATTTCCGTGCCGCGAACCTCACTATCTCATCTCAAATGCACATTGGTTTTGAAATCTCCAAAAACCACAACTTAAACAGAAAGTGATTGGGACGATAAAGATTTGGAACTTCTTACAAATTACAAAATACGAAAGGAAATTCTATGTCCTGTTGTATCTGTGCCTTCAGTATCAAATCAGATTAAATCCTTCGTGTCACCTGAAAGAAAATTGCGCATTTCTGATGTTTACAGAGATTCAGGCGACGAATCCTTAAATGACGAAGACCCTCCACACAGCACCCCTAAAGATGATATAGGCCCTGATGGGAATTATTTTTCTCAGAGCCTCCTGTTGTGGAGATAATGCAAAAGAAACTTATATCTTAAATATATTCATTATTTAAGATAATTAATATAATAAAGATACCAAAAGATATTAATATTAATTAAATAATAATTAAAATTGTAATTGATATATAGCAGACGTGCATTTTGAAGACTTTTTCGAAGTTGGAAATGCCAGAGAAAAAGATTGATGGAACTAATTTGTTCATGGAATTTTCGGCGAATATTGACGTTTTCGTAAATAAATCATTAACATAAGTGACAAAGAAGTGTACTGATTAGTCAAAAGCATTGCTTGATCTTTAATTTCGTTCCTCCTAAGTTTGTATTGATATTTATATCCACTTAAATTAGACGGATTGCACCCGCGATAATTTGATGTTGCACCCGCAATTGCTTCAAAAGCGAATAATTCGTTGTTTATTTTTTTTCCCTAATTTTTTTTTTAAATTTTGTAGTTGATTAGTTAGACGCCTAACAAAATATAAAGGCATAACATAATAAATATTTCACAATTAACAGACTTTTGTCTTAGGATCTGGAAAGGTATGTCCAAATTTGTTCCACCCGCGATAGCACTTTGAACGAACCTCCCTCCTGACTATTTAAATATTTCAATAAAATTCTAATAAACGAATACAAAGTGAACATGTTAAAATGTAGCCCTTCCAAGAATAATTTAATTTAAAATATTTTTTATTTTATCATTATGAAGATGTATATGCGTCTAAATGTTGCACCAGCGATTGTGGAATCGCGGAATGAGTAAATAGCTGTATAAATTTGAATTTGGAATTCCTAACCAAAGAGAAGATATTTGAGATCAAAGTTGCCAGTAAGGCAAAACGCCAATTTCATATGTAATGATCTAAAATTCTAATATTTTGCATTTGCTAAATATAAGAACATGTAATAAAATAATGTTTTTCTTACTGCATATAATGTAAATAATGATTTTGTGTTTTATAATATAATGTTGTTATAAATATAGTTTTTATTTATGTATATATAATAAGAATTTATGTATATATTTTTATTTATGTATATATAATGTATATATATTTATGTATATATCATAAGAAGTGACTTGCACTCACTTAAGTTTTAGCTTTTGGACCGAACAGACATGCGAAAGCTATCAGTTTGAGACAAAAACTCAAGACATAAGGCCTCTGAAGATGGACAGTGTGATCTGTCCGAAACGTCAGGAGTTAAAAAGTCCTTTTAAGGACTACGTTACGCGGGTAAACCGAGAAAATTGTTCTACATATATATATATATATATATATATATATATATATATATATATATATATATATATATATTTTTACATGAGCTCCACACAGGAGGCCCTGAGGAAAATAATTTCCATTAGGGCCTATGTCATCTTTGAGGATGCTGTGTGGAGGGTTTTTTAAGGAAAGGAAGAAGAGGAGAGTTCTGGGAAGGAAAATGGTTATAGGGGTGGGTAGGAATCTGGGGTTCAGTGTGTCCTGGTCATCCGCCTCTAAGACCAAGACAAACCTCACCCCATAAACGCGGGCACCCCTGCTAAATCACCAAACGTGGCGAACCACTTGGGGTGACCTATGGCAGAGGTGTTGGTTATGCAATAAAGGTTCCCGGGGCGGCGGTACCCATTTCCGCCTCCCAAATTGAATGTCTTGTATTGATATGTCTTGCGATGAGCGATTTTCTTGTTTAACAATATTATTTTACTTTATTTTTATATCTTGTCTTACCAGAGGTAAAATAACAAGGAGGAAATCCATATTTGGTTATATTACACAAGAACAAACACTACAAACTGCCGAATTCCCGAAAGTATTTTTCTTGTTTGTTTGTTTTAACTACGAATCAATAATAAATACTCAAAAACGATCTCAGCTCAAGAAGTCGTGAATGACGAGTGACGGCGTTGAACCGTGGCTGATTTCGCTATTTAAACTGAATAACGACTACAATTATTATTATTGAGGGTAATCGACACACTGCTAGATCAAAGGAAACTGGGCATGAAGTAATCCGCGATGTGGGAGGAGTCGAAATTTCCAGAACGAAAAAGTTGAGAAATAACCGAACACAATTATTGTCGATTTAGTTGGCCATAAATAATAATCATAGCACCTACCCATTAACAGAATAACAGGAATTTAACAAAGCAAGAAGAAATCAAATGTGACCTACAAATTTCTCCTATTGGTAGTCAAATGAAAACAACGTGCGTTATTTGTTTCTAAAATACAAGTCGAGAACACGAAATGGTAATAGATTGAATACAAGCTGTTCGAATACGAGACGCAACTATTGAGAGATTGCACAAATTAGAAGGCGGGTATGAATATCGTCGTCCCGGGAATCATTTATTGTATAACCGACACCTCTGCCGTAGGTCACCCCAAGTGGTTCGCTACGTTTGGTGACTTAGTATGGGTGCCGGGTTCATTGGGTGAGGTAAGTTCAGATCTTGGCGACGTATGCGTTAGATAACCAGCTGCGTGGCGGGCCGGATCGGGAGAGGCCGGTTTAGGGAGACCCTTTGACCTCTCGAGCCGGTCTCTCTCGACCCATCGTTTGGCACCTTAGGGGAAGGGATGGACTCATACGTCTGTCACTCCTGGACACAGACCCTTAGATTCCTAACCACCCCTCATACCCTTTTCCTTCCTTCTCCTTTCTTTCCTTAAAAAGACACTCCACACAGCCTCAAGATGATATAGACTCCGAGGGAAATTATTCTGCTCGGGGTCTTCTGTGTGGCGTTAATTTAAAAAAAAACAAACTCGCATCTAAAGCAATAAAGTGTTCGTAATAAATCGATAGCAATAAAAAATATGATTGGGCTTATGATAGGGTCCAATGATGCTCAGATTATGAGAAAACGAGTTTTTTTTTCTATTTGCAGTTACCGCAAAAAACGTTACAGTTAAAACGTTTCAGTCAAAGCGATTCAGTCAAAGCGATTACAGTTAAAACGTTTCAGCAAAGTCTCAGATTTGACTTTGATCTCAGTTTGGACTTGATATTTCGGGACTGTACAGTTAAATCTCATTGCCGTTTATCATTGCCAAGACACGCTCAGAGTTAAAACAGTGCAATCAGGCATAACAGCCTGAATGTAGGTAAACAGGTAAACTAAATCTTGTGATCAGTACCATAATATCAGTTAATAAATTTCTTCTGCACCCGAACCAGATTTTGATGACGCCACTTTTTTATACAGGTGTACGTTGATATGTTTTTGACAATTGATTCCTTATTTGCTTGAGGCTCTATTTCTTTAAATTCACATCTCTTGGAAGTTGATTCTATCGTGGTAAACTTTGCTTTTTACCTTCCAAATGCAAGATTCGCTAACTGACCGACTCTACCAGCATTAAGGCATATTTATAATGCAAAATGAAACAAGTTCTTTGTTTAAAACCACTTTATTTTACCAACATAACAAGTGGTGTACCAACAAAAAGATGGTCTTCTGATGGGAACGCCCACAATTCCTTTATTAGCCGACATATTTATGGATAGTATCGAAAACAAGATATTTGAATGTAAATATAAAAAAAGTGATTTTAAACAAAGGACTTGTTTCATTTTGGATAATGTCAAATCACAAATAACCAAATAATTGGATATTCAGCTGTGAAACACGAAATAGGTACAGTTGTGAAACACGGGAAAACCACAAATTTTTATTAAAAGAACATTTATTTTTTATTTTTAGTTTATTTAGGAAACAAACAGTTATACATATTTTAATAATAAAGTAACATATTACATGGTTGCATTAACCAGCGAAGTTTCCGCTAAAATTTATAATATATATATATAAAAACATAGATTAAAACATTAAAGAAAACAAAGTGGTAAAAAAAAGAAAGAAAAAAAAAAATATATATATATACACAAATCATATAAACACAAATTAAAGCGTGTGGGATATGTAAATCATCCAAATATTATTATTATTATAAAAAGAAGGAAAACCAACATAATGAGAATGAAAGAAAAAAAATAACATACAGCAGGGGTGGAGAGTTTGTAATTGTAACATTTTGCTTTAATTTTTTCTATTATGAATTTAATAAATTGACCTGAGGACAAATGGAAAATATCAGCGTCGTAAAAGATATCATTGTATTTTGTGCACGTCCTTCGGAGAAATGAATGTTGTGTGTAATTTGTTTTCGAGTGTGGGATGTGGAATAGTTGGTTTAACCTTGTGTTTCTTATTGGACAGTGGAAATTAATGTGTTCTAGAAGATAGTTGTTTTCAACAACGTTGTTAATGATTTTGAATAAAAATTTCTGGTCGGATATATTTCTTCTATCCTCTAAGGTTGATAAATTATGGAATGTTAATGAGTCTTTTTGGTTTTCTGAAATTCGAAAGGATTGTCTAGGTGTTTCAATATCTTTTTTTGAATTCTTTCTAACCTTTCAATATTAACTTTGTATTGGGGATTCCATATGACCGATCCGAATTCTAATATTGAGCGAACAAAAGAGACGTACAGTATTTTGATTACGTGTGGTGACCTAAATGGTTTAGTCACTCTTATGATGAATCCTAGAAGATTGTACGCCCTGTCACTGATGGAATTTATATGTGCTCGGAAAGATATTCCGGAGTCCATTATTATTCCTAAGTCTCTCACTTCACAACATCTTTTTATCTCTACGTCATTGATTTTGTACGGGAATATTATGGGGTTTATGGTTTTGGTGAATGATATTGTGTTACATTTTTCCAGGTTAAGGAATAGTTGGTTGTTCGCACAATATATTCCAAGCCTATTAATATCATCTTGCAATTCTAGGCTGTCATTAATATTAGTGATTTTTTTGTAAATTTTAGGTCATCGGCAAAAATTTGGAATTTTTAAAGCATTTACCTATATCATTGATATATAAAATAAACAAGAGAGGTCCAAGATGTGACCCTTGCGGGATTCCTGAAGGTATATTGTAAAAAAGCGAGGAGAAACCCTTAGCTCTAACTGCTTGACTTCTGTTTGTTACATATGATTTGATCCATCTGAGAAGGTCACCATTAATCCCGATTTTTAACAGTTTCTTCAGAAGCAGTTCAATGCTAATTTTATCAAAGGCTTTTGAAAAATCCGTATAGATAGAGTCTACTTGATTTTTACTACCCATAGAATTTAAAATAAAATCTGTGTATTCCAGAAGGTTTGTCTGGACCGACCGTTTTCTGAAAAAGCCGTGTTGATTTTTGGATATGATTGTTTGTACTGCTGGAAAAAGTTGATCAAGAACTATGTTTTCCATGATCCTGCTGACAGTTGGGAGTTTGGAGATGGGCCTGTAGTTGGTGATGTTATTTTTGTCTCCGCTTTTATGGATTGGTGTAATGAGTGCTTGTTTCCAGACGTTGGGGAATTTGCTTCTTCAAATGACATTTTGAATAGCAAGGAGAGAGGATAAGCCAATTGGTCCCTGCATTTTACATAAAATATGGATGGAATTAAATCAGATCCCGCACTTTCATTAGGATTAAGTTTTTTAAATAATTAAGTACACATGATTGATTGAAGTTAATAGTGTGTATATGTAGATTAGAGTTGTCGTCATCATTCTTAGAGTTTGTAAGATTGAGGCGAGGGTTGGAATTTTCTACAAAAACTGACCTAAAATAATCACTAAAATTGTCGCATATGGATTGTCCATCATTGCAGGAAATATCTCCAAGATACATTTGCTTTGGTAAATCGGAAGAGGATTGCTTTGATTTAACAAATGACCAGAACTGTTTGCTGCACTTTTTTATTGAATCTTCTGCCGTCGTAATGAAGTTTTCATAACATTCTAGCGAGATCTTCTTTTGACGATTTCTCAGTACTGAAAATGATTGGTAGTCAGTCAGGTTCTTGTATTTTTTCCATTTCTTGTGATATTTTAATTTCTCTTTTACAATTTTAATAAGTGGTAAAGTGTACCAGGGGGGGAACCTTTCTAAGTTGCCTTTAATATTTTTTCGGGGATATATTTGCGAATAATGTCATTTATGATATTATAAAAATGTATGTAATACGGCTTTTTCGGTATCCTTACTTTGAAATTCGAATTTCCAATTTATTTTCGATAATTTATCAGTGATTTAACCGTAATCACCTCGGTGAAACATTTTAACTGTTCTAGATGAGCCGGAAAGAGACGGTACAGTAACAGGTGATAACTCTACGACTAATGCTCTGTGATGTGAATCTTCAGGCGTCAGAGGTTCGGTACAGTGGGTTATACTACATTCTGAAATATTTGTCATGATTAAATCAAGAACTCGTTTGTTTGTATTGATTACAGAATTGAATTGGCGTAGTTGGGTGAATGAAAGGAAGTCTACCAAGGCACAGCTAGCAGTGTCTTCTGGAAAATTTGGTTCTAACATTGTTTACTACTCTTGATACCCTATCCCCAAATGTTGTGAATATATGCCATAGTTTAAGGAAAAATTGTACAAGTTTGAAGATGGACGTGGCTAAAACCGGTAATGGTCAGAATAAATAAAAAAAATCGTTTCAATATAGTATCATTACACTTGTTTTAACTTAAAATTAATATAGATAATGACAAGACTATGAATAATAATTTAACATAAACGACGCTTTTGGAACACACTGTACAAATCTAATGTCCGCATAATTCGCGACCAACAAAAAACCGTCAGTCATCGTTGACAAAAAAGGCGATAGCAACCACCGCCACTACCTTCTTGTCAACCGCCGAAAGTCGGTCAACGTCAGATTTCGTTTACATAATTCGAAGAATCACTTCTCGCAGATGCCTTTAGAAAGTTCCCAACAAAGGCAGACTGCATGCTCCGATGGCGAAATGGCAGACACTTGAAATAATAACAATAGTAATCGGAAGAAGAATTTATTGTTATTAGAAATTACTTTTGCGATGGTGTCTTACTTCAGTAAGACTTTACGAGTCATCAAATTCGCCAGGCTTAGTTAAACGTGCCGTTCGTTGGAAACACGATGTCGTTTCACGGTTGTGGGCATGGAATGATTTAGTGTTGGTTAGTATGAAGACATCGCTATCTAGCTACTAACTACTTGCTGCGTAAAGGTGATTTAGAGAAGTGAATCGTGAAAAAGATGAGAGTTTATTGTACGTGTTATTCTTACACCAATTCAATTTCAATGTTATTTTAATAGGCGATTCTGTCGTCCAATTCAAAACATTTCGTAGAGGAAAAATAGTATCATGGAAATTTTACAATTTATTATAGGTTGATAAGAGATATTGAAAGAAGGGTGAATAAAATAAATGGAGGACTGAACGCCGTTGGCGCCAACAAAAAACTGTCCAAAGAAGCGAAGCTAGCCGTCCAAAATGGAGTATTGGTACCTACCCTGATGTATGGCAGTGAGGCATGGAACTGGCAGATGAAGGATGAAAGTAGACTGAATGCTGTAGAAATGAGATCCCTGAAGCGAAACACTATGCACGACCGTGTGAGAAACGTGGACATCCGCAAAGAATGCAAGGCTGATGTAAACGTAATGAGTAAGATTAAGAAAGGGACGCTCCGATGGTTTGGACACGATTTGGAGTGTAAGGAGAATATATAACGCAAATGTAAACGGAAGAAAAATTCGAGGACGCCCAAGAAATACTTGAGTAGGGCCATGTAAAGAGTCAGAATAATAGAAGAGCATGTATGAGACGATGTATGAATGAGGCAAGGAGTGTGTGCCAAGACCGAGTTGTTCGGCGGTCCGTCCTCCCTGCCTACCCTGCGGAAAACGGCATGATGGTTAGGTTAGTTTTTTTTTCAATATCTACTTAAGTAGAATGCTATCATTTCACGAAATGATTGTAGCGTTGATACAAGTGATGTGATCTGATGCATCATAATTGCCAAATTTAGAATATTTGAGATTATTCTAATCAGATTTTTTTATGATTATGGTATCTCGATTAAGCGGTTACGGTTAATAATAAAAGCACACCAAGAGGGGCGATAAATACATTATTATCCAGCTGATAATTCAGGGATACGAGTGAGTCTGTCTTTGTCGATTAAATTCTGTTAAAATATTTCATTAAATAATCGCACCTACCATTATTTGTGGAATAATCCAGATACGAGTATTCACTCTGATCCAGTAAACTACTTAAATTTTCCACGAGACAAAAATAACATCGAGGAAAAGCAATAAGTTTGTGGAAAACCTACAAGTCATGAGGTCACGCTAACATCTAGCATGTACCAGCACAAACTGGTAACCTACTCACACCGTCATAGCAATAAGAGATATTATCATTATTTTCCAGACTCGCCGGAGCAAAACGCGAGCACGTCTCAGCGCAGGAAGAATGTAAAAAATATCATTACACACCGTTTCGTGCAAAATAATATAATTTATACAGTTTGTCCGGGCGACTTCGCCTTCCACATTACATTTTTCACAAATCGCGTCAGAAATAAAAGTAATTTTTATTTTGCAGGACTATTTTCAATACGCACAACTCAAATAGGTGACTCCATTTAGTTTCGATTGAAGCGCGTTTACTACAATAATCAACGTATGTTTAATTGATCTGCCATAAATAAATCGTAGACTACAACTACAACGTAGATTTGCCTTCGGAAGGACCAAAATTTCATTTACATTTTTTTACTAAAAATAACGTCAGGAACCACTGCTTAAAGTATGCTAACACCCTGTATAAACACAAAGACAATAAAAATAAACACTCAAACTCTGCAAAGTTCATTTGAATGTTCATAAATAGTAAAGTTTAAGATCGAGACCAGAATAATATAATACAATATAATCTATTTTTGTCACTAATCTTTTAATAAATGTAATACTAATAATGATGGGGGTAGCAAATGTAAAATCGTGCAATGTCCAGTGTTTTAAACAGAATGTCCTCCGCGTGCAAAGCTGTATCTTCTCCTAGCATAGTCTTTCTAATTAAAGTCTATCTATTTGTAAATAGTAAAATTAGATAGAAACTAAGAATTCTTAATAAATTGTACAGCGCCCTTGAGGTGATTTTTCACAAAAACGGCGTTATACGAATTATCCAATTATTATTATTATTATTAATAAAGAAGAGACTGAACCAAAAAAAGAAAGAAAGCCATGAAAGGTGAAAAAAAAACTACCACGCGATAGGGATGTCGAAAGTGAAAAAAAAATATCGATGAATCGATATTTATTAAAATATCAACATCGACGTCGATATATCGAGGAAAAAATATCGATATATCGGTCAAATTTTCAAGAGATTTTGCGTTTTTAAAATAATAGTGTATTCAGCTCAATATTATCAATAGTAATTTTTACACACAATGTGCTTTTTTTAATGTACAAAAATCTCAATAAAAATTAAGGTATTTTTATCAGTATTCATTTTTATTAGGTAATAATTACAAAAATATCAAAAACTAAAAATCTGTCTTCTAATTTATATGTAAACTGAGACGCATACAAAGTTTGTATGCGTCTCAGTAACATTCTATTGGCGTATTAATCTGTCAAAAAGGACTTCGTGTTTGGAACAAGGTATAGTTATATACAGGACAATTGGGAACCAACACATAGGAGTGACTTAGAAAAAAATGGCGAAAAATAGCAAACAAATTCTACAAATCCACATGAGATTTCAAAAAATTTCAACCGCCAGATGTCATGACCCAATCAATACATTGGAACAAAAAAATTTGAAAAAGTAACGGTCACATCTAGGAATCGTCACCATTAACTTAGCCTTGCCGAGGCAGTGCTCTTCCACACATCTATATTATATTTAAAAAAAACATTTGCACATCAGTGTCAAAATCCAGAGAGGAAATTGGTGAATACGTTTGTAGGGGAAAAAACGCCGACCGGTTTCCTTAAGCCAGAATGAAAAATAAATAAGTTTCTTCAAACTTGGATGAAGCATGTTTTCTATATGAAAATGATAGCTGTATCATTGATTCACCATTGTTTTTTTTTTTCATTCATACGACACAGAACATACACGTTTGCGTGCTATTTCCAGCCACATAATATTATAATATACGAGTCATACCTAATACTGAAGTGAATTCACAAATTCGTCATCAGCGATAATTACCTACAATCTACAAGAGTTTCCGCACATAATATGCCAATACGTGTGGCCTAAGAGATCTATCAGCACAAGATTGCGGAGGAAATCACACAACTAATCAGTGCAATCAGCGACCATTGCGATATGCATCATATGCGCGTAGAAGTGTTATGATTAGTACTGTTTATTCTACACAAAAAATATAATTTTTATTTGCAAGTTATTGCACAGTTAACCCCTCAGGCCTAGGGTATATTTGTCGGAGGGTAAATTAGCTTTTCAATAAATCTAAAAACTGTTTTTGAAAGGTGATGCAATATGCTTTCAAATTTTATAATCCGAAATAAACATAATTTTTTAAATATAAAATTTTTTATGCAAAGAAAATAGAATTTTAAAAATGGCTCACCTGACGTTTTTTCTAATTAAAATTACGGTTAACGAAAAAAACGCACACATATTTTATTAGGCAAACGTATAATGGCCGTTTTACACCATCTTTTTTTTCAACCCGATTCCACTTAGAGTCGAGTCCAGAGTCAAAACTTTTCGCTTTACACGATAGCTATTTTCATATCTACGATTTCAGTTGGCATCACAGCAAACAGCATGGTTCATGTGTTGTTCGCAGTGATGATAATTGAAAACGTAGATATGAAAATAGAGATAAAAATAAAGCAAAAAATGTCGACTTTTGGAATCGGGCTGAAAAATAGATGGTGTAAACGTTATCGTCAACTCAGTTTTTTGTAGTTTTTATGTAAAAGTAGTTAATAAAAAAAATCATCAAGTTCATAACTATTTTTCAAATTGTGGTCGGGGGAACATTGGATTCATAAAGGTGTTCATTTTAAATATTTTGCGATAACTTTTGGATTCGAATTAAAGCTTAGTGTTTTCGCTTTCTAACACTAGATCATATTTCTAACCATGATTGTAAGGGAGGCACAACGATTTCCATGAGATCTATACGAGTTGTTTCGAAAACTGAAGAAATTAGCCTGATGGGTTAACATATATTTTTTACACGAATTAATCCCGCTTTCTCCGAATAGGAAGACAAGCTGAGGTATAACTCTGACACGCAATGATGAAATGAGATTTTAATGGAGAATTACCGGAAATTACACAATTATTTGGAAAAAAGTTTAATACAGTAATTGCAGTATGTAAATAGACAGAACTAGGAATAAGTACATTTTAAATTTGTTAGTGGGACTAAATTACCGTAATTTCTCAATTCGGATATTACTTTTTTATTTAAATACTTTTCAAGAAAATTTATCTGCTTTCAATGCAATAAAATATAAAAAAGAACAGTCGTTGCCTACATAATTTTGCGTTGCTTGGATTAAGACACCAGACGACAATCCGAAACGTCACTTACAAGAAAGCAATTACACGATACATCTCAATTATTTGATTTTTTTACATAATCTTAGAATTCTCGAAACCTCAAACCCACTAACCACAAACAAAAGGCGTCGGTTCCGTAAAAAAATTTATTGGCCACAAATCCAAGTTCAGATTTGTGTGCTATATTGGTGCCAGGTTGGCAGAAGGTTGGTGCCAGGCTATTCAGCACTAGTCACTAAATGTGTAAAGCGGCGATACTAAGAGTATTTACCAATGTGAAACTAATAACAAGGTCGGAAATGAATGAAATAACAGTGTATAAGTAAAAATGAATAATAATATTTACCAAGTTCCCGGGTGCTAAGTCGAAATTGTCACTCTAATTAGCTTGAGCCTGTAACAAAGAGAGAAAAACATCATTAGAGACAATAATCTATTTATATAAAGTAGGTAAGGATTTGATTTGATCTGATAGAAATTTGCGCAGTTGACCTACAAAACAAAAGGAAAGGTGTCTACATTAAATTTCGAAAAAATATACATAACGCCTGAACAACGCCGGGGCTTTCAACCAGTAATAAGATAATTTCAACAAAACTAATAGTAATTTTAACAATGCAATTGGGGCAATTATAACCATTAATAATTTCAGTCATTTTACTCAGAAATTAGTCATCGTAAATATCTATCTAGATGTAATATAAATACATTATCTGTAAGTGGCATGACCACAGTTTGATAATACCTACAGAAGGCAAAACAGCCGTCACGCGTAATAATAATTACACAACAGAACTTGTTTATAATAAACTGTTTTTATAGATTAATTAATAAATAAATATTAATAAATCTGAAGCGTATATAAAAGAAATAAAAATTAAGTGGAGTTCTACAAAATAAACTTAATAACAATAAACAAATAATAGTGTAACACAAAAAGCAGTTTTGCCGATAATTTTAACAAACACCTCTCAACTGCTTGTAACTCTTGCAAGTCACCTATGTAAATCGACGTTTTATCAATGTGTAAATATTAAATATGTATAATATATCGATATCGACAACTCACATTTACTTTACATAATATAATCGCACACACGAGCGGAAGACATACGTAATACAAACCTGTATTTGATGAGTAATTAATATCAATTTAAACAATTAAATCAGCGTTGAAGGAAAATTGGTCGACAGAGTCAAGACCGGCCCTATCTCTCTTCTGAGATATGGTTCAAATACAAAGTCGGAGATAGTTATAATAATTGACGAATAGGCATAATAATTAATAGGAGGGTTTAATAAACATTATTATACAATAATTTACGTAGACGCTGAATTTAGCAAATTAGAAGAGTCCGGTTCAACAAGATTCGGTCAATAAAAATGCAGATTTAAATCAATAACGGTATCAGTAAATGCAGAATTTAGGCCAATTTTCAAAAAAAACTTGCAAATTCAAATTGAATAATGATAATATGACGAATAGGTATAATAAATTAATAGGAAGGTTTGATAAATATTATTATATAATGATTTACGTAGATGCTGAATTTAGCAAATTAGAAGAGTCCGCTATCAGTAAATGCAGATTTTGAGCCAATTTTCACAAAAATGTAGCAAATTCAAATTGAATAATGATAATACCGCCCTTGAGGTGATTTTTCACAAAAACGGCGTTCTACAAATTATCCAATTATTATTAATAACTAGCAGTTAAAAACCCGCTGCGTAGGTTTTTACTTCTAGGCCCTGCGGGCGGCTTTTGGTTCGGCTTCGCCCAGTTAGTGTTGGTGTTTTATAAATCCAATAGGAACTGGTTCCAAAAATAGCCCGTTCCTCGGATCCACTGTCATCCAGTGATAGCTAGTTAGCTAGTCACCGGGACAGAGTAACTGGGAAGGGCAATGACGTCATACGTAATATATATATATATCCGCGT
The DNA here is from genome assembly GCA_929108145.2 of Limnephilus rhombicus. Lineage (NCBI taxonomy): Eukaryota > Metazoa > Arthropoda > Insecta > Trichoptera > Limnephilidae > Limnephilus > Limnephilus rhombicus. Next base: position 22,725,532 of record OV815293.1, read on the forward strand.
GATACACAACTAAGTACTACCGTCACTCTTTCTAGGGAAACCGGAGACCAGAGTACCGGACCGGGTACCGGATCGTCCGGATCTAAGCAAATTTTTGATATAAATCAGGTTGTTGGAATTATTCGTGTGCGAGACGCAGATGAAAGTGGCGCTATCTATACGCGAGTTTTGTAATTTATCCGTACTAATATAAGGTCAGAAAAAACTCGCGGGAACATATTATATTATGCATACCTACATAGATTTGATAATTGATACTGTTTGATGATAGATACCGTCTGTATCTATTTGTGAATAGCGTGTGTACGCAGACTCTAAATAATAACGTAACATAAATAATAATAACGTTTTGATGAATTAAGAATATGTATGAGACGATGTATGTATTGTGAACGAGGCAAAGAGCGTGTGCCAAGACCGAGTTGATGGTTAGTTAGTTTTATGTTTTGATGATTTGTATAGCGCCGTTTTGGTTCGAAAATTCACCCCCAGGGGGCTCAATTTTATATTATCTATTAATCTACAGACTATTAATATTGTATTTTTGAACAGGTTTGTAAAGTATTTCTTGGTTTACCACACGACGCCCAAGAAACTTAGTTTTTTCCGTCCAATTCATTATACATAAATGGAAGTGGGATGAAAATATTATAATAATAAAATAAATCATCTTTATTCGGTTTCTCATCGCCGATTATTTTGTACGATTTTACATGTGAATTTCCAAAAGCTTCTCTATTTAAAGTAAGTATAACATTTCAATCAATAATCATCGATAATAATATTCATGAGACAATCGAGAAAATGAGGAGTTAAAGTTAATATTTAAAAACAAACACAGTATTCACAGTTAATTCTGCAGAATAACAACACCTATACATTTAACCATATTTGATTTATTGTTATCAAAAATGAATTTCATGTAAGGGTGAACAAAGGAAAAAGGATGCATAGTACGATGACGTAAGAACATTAAAAGAGAGGGTCGGTATTGAAAATGCGTCATCCCAAGTGAAAGATGAACATGTGAAAGCAGATAATATGAGCATGCTAAATCAACAGCCAGTAAAAGGAGAAGAGAAGTGGTGAGAAGGATCCATCACAACATGGTATTCACCCCGACAGCGACCACCACCGACACGTGCGTTGGATTTTGGCCGAGCGTCACCAGATTACTAGCTAAGTATGAGGTTATGATGACATGCGTCACGAAAGCTACGTTCATTGTCCGTAGACTGTGACCTAAGACGGTGGCGTAATACGGTACCTGTACAGAGTTACCTGCCGACAGTAAAATACCAGCGGTGTGATAAACGAGCATGTGACCGGGCCCATCATTTTGATTACAACGTGGATAAATTCTCAGTGAACCCACTTTAAAAATTCGTTAACAAGTCCTTAAAATATTGATAACTTTTCAATATTTGAAAGTCTCCCGCGATAACAAGAATATACACTGAAAAGTATTACTAATTATTTATTTTACGTACCCACAATAATTATTACTCATATTATATGGATATTTTTTTCTTCAACACTTCGGCTGAATCAGAAATATTTAAAATATTCCTCGGTTTTCTTTATTCCTAAGTTTCACAGCAATCAACATGTATCAAAACCACCGTGCCACTCTTGAGTCAAATTATCATCCAACACCTCTGCCATAGATCATCCATCCCAAGCGGTTCGCCACATTTGATGACTTAGCAAGAGTTCCTGGGTTCATGGGGTGAGGTTTGTCTAGATCTTGGCGGCGGAGGCATATGCCCACCAACTGCGTAGTAGCAGGCCGGAACGGGAGAGACTGGTTGAGGGATAGATTTTGACGTCTTTAGCAGGACTCTCTCGGAACATCGCCTTATACTGCAGTGGGAGGGACAGATTCATACGTGTGTCACTCCTCGACCTCCAGATTTCTATCCACCCCTCGCACCTCTTTTCTTCCCAGAACTTCGTCTCCTTCATTTCCCAAAAGGACCCTTCACATAGCATCCCCAAAGATGTAACTGGCCCTGAGGGGAATTATTTTCCTCAGGGCCTTCTGTGTAGAGCTAATGTAAAAAAATGTACACGAAATGATGTGAAATCACACAATCAAAAAATAGCCCATAAACCTAACTTATTTATACTTTTCATTTGCCGCTGTGTTGAATTATCCCGTTATCGAAAAACTCAATAATTCAAGGCGTAAAATAAATACTTCAAGTGCCGACTCCAGTAAAGGTATAGTCACCTTACATCCACACCACACCGTTCATTATCCCGTTGGTTTCCGAGAGTTAAAATCGAACAGAATGAACACGAATTGAATTTATATGTAGATTTGAATTGTGGGTTTCTTCCAATGAGGAATGGAGACCAACTGTTGATTGATGTAAGCGCTTTCATTCTGCGAAAACAACAATAAAAATATTCACCAATGTAAAGCGAATTTTGGTAAGGCTTCCTTATATGGTACCCTGATGAAATGGCCACGGATTTTAACGGAATTTTATTGTATTGTAGGCAAACTGTTGGCGTGGGAGAGGCGCATTGCATGCATAATGTATCAGCTTGGTTTTTCAAATTCTGGTAACAAAAATGACTTCGATGAGTCGAAAGTTAGCATGAAGTCAAGACTACCACCACCTAACCCATATCTTTTATAGAAGATCTTAGGTTTTATGGTGTTAGTACAAAAGTCATAAAGTATGAGAGGAATATTGAGATAAAAGCGTTGGAAGCCTTCTATCTTAAAAATAATAGATAAAGTTGGAATACTTCTATCCAGTTGGAAAACAATAGATATTTAAAAAGAACGACAATATTTTGGGGTTACAAATTCGGGTTATTTAAATCCTTCCTAATCCCATAATTAAGCCACTGCAATTGTAGTCTATGATAGTTATGATGCGAACTCCAAGATTTGGATCACTCTCAGACTAATCTCCAATCGAATCTTAGTGTTAAGTTAAATAATTCACAATAGAGACTCCAACGATCGAGTAATGTGTGGATTAAAATTAATAATAGTTGTAAGAGAGTTCTTTTAAGTGTTTTATGTCAAATGAGCGAAAAGAAAAAAATTACACATCGAATAAAGAAAATAAAAATGTGTTTAGAAAATACCTCCATTCCAATCACTTTGTAAATTGTAATCTTCAGATATTCAGGTCGGTGGAAGAAAAAACCTAATGATGTCGGTATCGAAAATAGCAAAATCATTATTTGAATTCCAATGAGGGAGTAAATACAGCGTAAATAATGCAAGGCCGGTGTAAAAGTAAATAATAAAATTAAAAATGAGGTCTTTTGGTCGGGTGGACGGATAAAGAAAGGAGTGATAGATAGATAGAATGTGAATCGCAGTGGATTGAATAAGGATTCGGGGACGTCTCAGGAATATAAGACATGATTTCAAATAAAGCTGACTGAAACTTTGTACGAATAGCTTCACAGCAGTTACAGACCAATTCATTAATTTGCAACCGTCTTCAAATCAATATATTTATAAGCAAATTAATAATATTGGAGCGGAATGTCATAACAAGATAAAGTAAGTGGAGATCCACCTCTAATTCTATATGATAATAATACTCAAAACAAAAAAATATAAACATAAATATTAAATCTAATTAATAGTCCGTAGAAACACAGCGAGGATAAAATTGCTGTATCAGTTGGAAAGCAAACTTGCCATCGCGGCGCGATTACGGTTTTCGCGAACCTTTGCGACTTTTTCGCAAAATCGCAATCCCGTCAGAGCCACGTCAGCTAAATGGGTGTCGCATTGAATTCACCCGTAAAGCACACACAATACATATTACAATAATATGGTTCTGCCTGGTATCTGAGAGCTGTGTTGTAATTTCTCTAGCCGTTATAAGCATCGTTTATGAGAAAGAGGGAGAGGTTACAACGAAATCTATCAGCAGTACATGACGTGTGTACCCGATAGAATCCCCACAATAGACAAGCAACGAAGCAACCATTAGGTGAGTTCAATAAAAAAGAAACGTGCATTCAATTAGGATCAAATTAATCTAAAATATTAATAGAACACTTAATTCCTTCAGGTTATAATATAAATTATTAACTTATTGATTTCAAATTTCTACAGTACGGCTGTGAGCTATTTCTAAATAATATGCAAGTGTGAAAAAGTGTCGGTTTTTTCCACTTTTTTTGTGAAAATAGGTGTAGTTTTATGCGGGCTAATTTTGCTTTATCGATATCGTACTGAGAAGTGCTTAAAAAGTTTTCAAATCTACATTTTTTTCACTACGGAAGCCATTGTGGGTAAACGGAGGAAATAAAAAATAAAAAGTGGACTCGCCAAGTATTTTATTTGAATTTGAGATGCAAAATTTACACAACGGAAAATCCAGAGGAGGAATAGTGGAAAGCATGGTAAAGGAAGTAGATGCATCTCATGTCTTCGAAACTTGTGCAGTTCAACAGGTTTTTTTAGATGTTTATTTTTTTGTTATGGGCAAAAATAAAATTAAAATTTTAACTTTCTTTTCAATATTCGTCCAGCATGCATAATAATATTATGCAGGAAACTACGAGAATTGATTGAATTGCGAATAAATTCGTCGCAATTTAACTTTGTAAGGGCCGCCATACAACGTGAATATAATTTGGGAACAAGTGCTCGTAATAAATTCGTCATCACTGAGGGGGAAATGAATTTTCGTGGGAAAATACAAAATTATGACCAAACAATATACTAGTAGAGACAAAAAAATAAGGTACCTACGTTTAGAAACTCGACGATCCAAAGTTATGCTGATTTGATAAGTGTATTTCAGATTATATTTTACGATACGTATGTAAAATCAAGTCAGGAGTAGGTACGACTGTCCCGGTGCTATCGGTACACCGTGGAGGAGACCCTCCGCTTTTCCGCTCCGTCTTAACTAATAAGAAAGTTAGTCCAATAAGGCAACAAGGACTTTTTTTACTAAACTAAGCTAATTTATGTAAAACTACTTTAGAACCTCGAGAGTCCCTGAGAAGCAGGATGTTAGTAGCATGTTTATGAATGATGGGTTAGTATTTATAGCAAGGCGGAGAACCAGAACTCCATGGAGCACTGATTTATAGAACTTGGAGCATGTACTCTGAAGATGGGAAGAAGATTGGAATTAATAAGCCGGTCTACACAGAAACCTAGAGCCAACAGATTTTCCAGATTTCACATTATTAATTTGACATGTTTAATTTAGTATTATCGAATATAGGCAAGTGTGAGAATTATTTGCTCCGCTAGAAAGTCATAATTAATTAATATTATCGCCAGCTGTGACACACGTTGGCCGGATATCAAAACTCGCGGTTATGCTTCACTGTATATGTCTATTATGATACAAAACATAATAAAATTGTTACACGTGATGATCTGAATGGAGGAATAAATGTAATAGTCACTAATTTGATGTTGCCAAGGAAGGGAGATTAGAAGTTCACAACGGCATTATGGTACTAACTGATATGACGGTGAGACATCGACTCGGCACAAAAAGGACTTCAGTAAACTAAATGCAAATATCCAATTCCTGAGGTGAACGTAAGATCGAACTACGATCCCAAAGCTCAAAAGGAATGTAAGCGAAATTGATGAAATTAAGTAGTAATGAACAATGGTTTTCATCAGAATGTAAGCAAAATTGGTGAGATTAACCCTTTCAGACCGTATGAATATTTTAAAAATGTTTTCGGCACTATCAAGAGCGAATAAAAATCATTGGAATTCGTTATTCAATTGTCGATATCACCGGCTGCGCACGCTATTTTATTTTTTATTGAATCTTAGCTACCAGCTCAGACGGAAGCCATTGTTATATTTCGAAAGGTAATGATGAATGTAAGTAAGTCTAAAGTCATGGTGTTTGAAAGAGAGAGTACGAAAACAGTATGCAACATAGTTGTGAATGATGAATACTTGGAGCAGGTGGATGAGTTTGTTTATTTGGGAAGTATGTTTACGAGAGATGGGAAGGCTGATAGAGATATTGAAAGAAGGGTGAATGCAGGTAACTCTATTAATGGAGGACTTTACGCCGTTTACACCAACAAAAAAACTGTCCAAGGACGCGAAACTAGCCGTCCATAATGGAGTACTGGTACCTACCCTGATGTATGGCAGTGAGGCATGGAACTGGCAGAGGAAGGGTGAAAGTAGACTGAACGCTGTAGAAATGAGATCCCTGAGGCGTATATGTGGTAAAACCATGTATGATCGTGTGAGAAATGTGGAAATCCGCAAAGAATGCAAGGCTGATGTAAGCGTAATGAGTAAGATCTAAAAAGGAACGCTCCGATGGTTTGGGCATGTAGAGCGAATGAACGAGGAAAGGAGTGTAAGAAGAATATATGACGCAAATGTGAATGGTAGAAGAAGTCGAGGACGCCCAAGAAAGGCACGACCAAGTGAATCAGATACTTGAGTCGGGCCATGTCCAGAGTCAGAATAATAGAAGAGAATGTATGAGACGTTGCATAAATATAAACGAGGCAAGGAATGTGTGCCAAGAACGGGATGTTTGGCGGTCCGTCCTCTCTGCCTACCCCTGCGGGGAAACGGCGTGATGGTTGGTTAGTTTTAGTTAAATTTTTTGTATTTTTTAATGATAAGTTTTGGGCGGTATTTCATCAATTTTTCGTTTACTGTAGGTATCTGTACCTACTATTAATTTAATTGTTATTTTGTCATGTTATATTTTGGGTATACAGAGTAAGATTTGTCATTATACTCGGCAATAGGCTGGGCGCATACATCAGATTTTCCATCCGATTGTCTGAACAGACAACCGGAAGGGCTTCACGCCATACATTTCTTATTAAAGCCCGCACATTCGAAAACAGGATCGGTAATAAAAATAGGCCATGCCCTTTTGCGCCGGCCGTCCAATCAGGTCTGAAAAAGGGCGTGGCCCCGGTATTATTACCTATCCGGTTTTCAAATCGGATGTGTGCGGCATTTATCCGATCAGATTGATTAGACAATCAGAAATCAAAACCTGATGTATGCGCCCAGCCTACCCAATGTTCTTCAAATGAACGTAGCAATAACTTTTTAACTATAGGACATCACGGATCAAACATGTTCTACCACCTAGAGTTTTAATTCAGGTCTGAAGGGGTTAAGTGGTAATGAACAATTATAATGGTTTTCATCAGAATTTAATACGATGCCAAAGAAATAGGGAAGTTAGAAAGATCCCAGATTAGACGTAGCGCTATCGAGTGAATCAATTGCAGAGTTCATGTCAAGCCAGAATAATATACCAATAAACGTGTATGAATGCGGATGAAGCAAGAAGCACGTGCCATTATATAGGTATAGTTGTTCTAATCTAATTGGATGACCCTTTATAGAAACAATGTTAAATTTAGTTACTTACACGTGCTTTATTATAATCATTAATTTCAAATCAACTTTATTACATTACTACCTCATAAATGTCAGTTAAATGCGAGTTGGTTGTGTTTATCTATAAAATACCACGGTGGGCGACTGGGAGATGAATGAACGTTGTCAAATGAACGTTGTCATTCAGAGCACCTTCCATTGAATTACCGTTTCAGCAGACCCACACAGATGGCATGAGCGCTGAAGAGGTATAATATATGAATTCACCAGACGGATTGTACTCAACGACGTGACCTACCAACCCAGCTATTAGTGCTACTCTGAATGATAATGAGACGCGGCCTGCATTCATGTTAAAACGCACAAGAAATTATTTAATAACGTCCTTTACGCCTATAAAGCAGGGGCGTGCAGTGGCTTTTTCTAATAATATCTGCATAGGCACAGAATAATAAATATGAATGAGGCAAAGAGTGTGTGCCGAGACCGAGTTGTTCGGCGGTCCGTCCTCTCTGCCTACACTTGCGGAAACGGCGTGGTCTTACACCAGGGCGATACTGAGAGTATCTTCCACTCTGGAAAGTGCCGCAAATAAACTATATATTATTTTAAATGAATAAATTGTGAAATAACACAAATTAATCAAATAAAATTTATTTGCCACGCCGGGATTCGATCCCGCGACCTTCGGATTGCGAGCCAAGAGCCTTACTGCTGGATTACGCCGGCCGTCAAATGGAACTCTCAAGCATCCAATTGCTTGTTAATACGAAAAAATCTGAAAAGGCCTTCTATTTCAAGAAAGAGAATTTCCAGTAGCCCCAGATTATTTGATGCAAAAATTTTGTAAAACAAATAATAACTTTTTGACTGTAAAAATGCCAACTAAAAACTTTTTTCCGAAGAAAATGGAAAAGTAATAAGTTTCGGCACGAAGATGCTTTGCAAATATATCAACGGGAGAACATTGTCGGGTACATGATTTATTCAAATGAAACAAGTAATTCTTGGCATGCCGTAGTAAGTCGCAATATTCATATTCAGATCGTGTGTGCTGAATTAGACCGATATAGATTAACGCGGTGCAACATGTCGTTATTATAGATGTACGTTGAGGGATTTATTTCTGGTCACTTGTTTACAATCTATTTGAATAATGTTATACAAAATATCCATTGAAGTAGCTCGTAACGCATTATGTCTGGAGTTTGAAGGCGCCTTCTCGAGACAATAGATCAAAAAAGAGGTAGAAAATGATGTAAGATTTATTAATATTTGGCTGATTTTTATAGCACCATTTTCGTGAAAAATCACCTCAATGGCGCTGTGTAGTTATTTCCTTATTTCATAAAGCAACAACTTGGCGGTATTGCATAAAAACGACGCTGTAAAAATTAGTCAAGGATAATAATTATTGATTATTTAGGTATTGTCTCTCATGTTTTACTACAGATAAAATAATTGTGGGCCTCACAGATACGGTTAAGGTAATTATTACCTTAACATAAAGCCCATACTCTCATTCATAAAACCCCTGATTCTCAACGCCTGGCAAGTTGTGATCCATGATATTTCACACCATGTTGTAATAATCGTGCGTGCTTTAGATACTGTAGGAAATATTATATATTATGTACATCAGTATCGGACTGCCGAAAAACCAGGATGTAACATAAATTTTGGTCATAAGCCAGCACGTACCCATGCAAGTTTCTCTTTTTTCTAGCATACATCTTCAGGGTGTAAAGAGATTCTTGCTTGCGTAGTGTCGCGATGTATCGTGGGAGTGCATAAAGAGAGAGACAGCAAAAAATTAACCCATAGAACTAAGTTTTTTTCATCTATTTTCAAATGTCTTAGAATTATATATGTAAATAATAATTGATGAATGAACCTTCTTCCTCAGGGGCGAAGTCAATTTCCTATAGGAGAGTACAGACATTTATTCCGTATATTAACTGCTGTAAATGTTTAAACATATAAAAATGTGGGCGCGCGTGTGTGCGTGCATTCAAAAGTTGGTAGAATACATTGATCATTATTGTGTCATCGCCAAACGAATCTATCTGCCGAGTTTCAGTTCGATGGATGTCGGGAAGTGAGTAATTTCCTCTTCATTCATTCATTAATGGGAGGGTATCGAACTATGGTGTAGTAATGGCAACTAGTGTGGTAATTATCACAAGAAGCAACGAAAACTGTCGAACGGAGAGCTCTTGAGTAATGAAATTTGCAGAGATGTAGGTGTGTATGGAATTTCTAGGCTAACGTAAATATTTTCAACTCGATTTATCAACATTTCAATTCTATTTCAATCCAAATCCCGGGCGAGCCGGGTATTAAAAGAACTTCACAACGATCGCCTTCCTTATGCAATTAAATATATCATTTCGGTTGTTGTTCCACGGGCCACGGGTAACATTATTCAAGTTCAATAAACTTTTAATTTTCAAAATTGAAACTACTATCAGACAAGCGATAAAGAAAGTACCTACCAAGTTTATTTTACGAATTAATTATATCTTTATTCGAAATGCTTATTTGTTTTGTTTAGATTTTAGACAGATAATATTCTGAATCATTATTTTTTTTTCTAAGATTACTAGCGGTGTTCTGATCATCTCCTTATAATCATTTTTGTCAACAAGAAAATATGATCATATCATGTACAAGTAAAATTGATAATATTTGTTTTTGATTGGGAACGTTTGTGATTTGTCAACAAGGAAATATAATTATATTATGTATACATAAAATTGACAATATTTGTTTTTGATAGGCAACGATCCAGAGGAAAACAATTTATAAAGGCTTTCTGCTTCAAAAATCCTACAATTATTAATACAAATAAGTTGAACACGAGGTTCAAAATAATAATAACAATGGATTATATTATTATCTTATATACAGGTTATAATATATGTAAGTCGTACTGGCTAGATCGGGGATGCCCAACCAAAATCGTTTGGTGGGCCAAAAAAAATAAATTACAGAGCTTAGGTGAACCACTCATGGAGGGAGGGGGGGATTGGTAATTCGCAAAATTGTTAAACATGCTTTTATTGTGAAACCGCGAACTTCAATGCTAGAAAGCATAAAATGATAATATACGCGTCTGTGCGTATCCTTTGCACTCACCCTTCACTTATTAAAATCAGGTCAGTAGCATTCTATCTGTTAAAAATGCTTTTATTGTGAAACCGCGAACTTCAATGCTAGAAAGCATAAAATGATAATATACGCGTCTGTGCGTATCCTTTGCACTCACCCTTCACTTATTAAAATCAGGTCAGTAGCATTCTATCTTCCGATAAATGTTCAGAAAAATATCCTGGTTGAAATTAATTGCGAAAATAAATTATTAGTGCGGCCACGCGCATGGCACTTTTCAAGCAATAAAACAATATCCCCACCGAGAATCCGATGTCCTAATAACAAGAAAGTTCCAATTTCCCAAAATATTAATTTAGGAGAACGATTTTTTTTCATTTTTGTATGAAATCCCAAATATAGAGAGCTGGAAATTCATATTTGGCCGAAAAAAATCTTTAATTGGGCCGCAGGTTGCGCATGCCTGGGCTAGATTGATGCGTCGGACTACAAAGCAATGTCAATCTAATTAATTGAGCAACATGCCAAGGTCATGAATCGTCGCAGCGTGCGCTTATATATATATATTATTGAGATTGTTTCCAACCAAGATAATGAGAAGACAATCTACTTGCTACCTAAGCACAGAGGTTATAAAAAATATACCTTTTCCCGGAAAATACCAGAATTTGTAGCGCGAAATTATATTTTCCGGCGTAACACTTTCCTTTCCGACTTAAAAGGAATTGAATTTCGAATAATACTTTTATACGAGCACTTACAATGTATCAAGTTCAACATACAATAGCACCTTGACTGGAGAGAAATGTCAACAACACACACACAATGTCGCCGGCTTACGCCATAAAGCGCAAATAACAATGATAAAATAGAATAAATGTACTGGTTCGGGTGGGTTTGCAAACAAGGGTAAATCATTGAAAAAAAACCGCTGATAAATGAAATCAAGAGTATAAATGAGATACGGCATCTGGGTTGTAAAATAACGTAAAATTTTTAATGAGGAGATCCGAGATTAATGCAAGGCCAATGGTGCAAGCGTTAGGGAGATTCAACCATATTACGGTTTGGATATGTAGGGGGATGAATGCAGAATGGTTGAATGCAGAATGGTTGAATGCAGAATGGATGAATGCAGAATGGATTAATGCAGAATGGAGTGCCTGAAGAAGAAGGGGACATTGATCAGTATTTTATTTAAGCGATCAAATAAATACTTCAATCGATATAACAGAGAGAAATGAGACGATGTTGAATGTGAAAAAAATTTATTTTCAAAGACTGAGTTTTGTGGTGCTGTAGCAAATCAAATTGTTTCGAGTGTATATGTATTTATTTATTTATTGTTGATATACGCCCGTAGGGGCTTTAACATAGATTATAAAATAATATTTAAGATATCGAGGATTACACATACATAGAATTTATACCAAAAGTTATAAAAGTGAAAAAACTTTTAAGAATATACAAGTAATATTTAACAATAACATAGAACAAAAAATAATATAAAACATTACAATAACACATCAAATCGTTAAATAATATATTATACCCACGTTACAATAATTTGTAGGATTCCACAAAGTGTTGGTTTAAATTGCATTTTAGAATGTAAAGGGAATCAGCGAATACATCTACAATACCACCAAACTTGTTGCCTAAATCATGCATCCTATTGGTAAGTGAGTGTGATTGATAGTAGGTTGTGTGTGTGTTGCAAAAGAATGTTGTATTTTGTCTAGTATTCCTTGTCGGTGTTTAATGGAGTTTAATACTAGAAACGATGGCAGGGCTGTCAATTAGGTTGTTGATAACTCTGTATAATAAAATTAGGTCTGAAATGATTCTTCTGTCAGACAGCGTAATTAAATTTAGTCGATTCATTAAACTTAAATAATTACAGCCTTACTAAAAAACCCAGTGAAAATTTTATTCAATTGACAAACGGCCGCGGATGTGAAAACATTACTAATTAAAAATTTGTTATTTGAAAGAAATACACATGGTTTCCACGGCCTGAGAGGGTAGTTTATCTCTGTTTTAACCATTGATGTCCGAACGATATTTGTAATTTTTCCATAGTATTTTGAATGTTCTATATATTTCTTATTTTTGAAGGTGTCGTACAAACAAATACCATTTATGAAAGCTAGATAAAATTACCTTTTAGATTTGTGTATTTGAAATAAACTTTAGCTTTCAAAAACTACCATATTTTAAGAATCAAACTCGAAAAAAAATTTCCTCCCACAACATTTTTGACCAAAATGTAGAGAAATTTAAATAAAATCAAAATTTAAAAAACACAGTCCTTTTATGTAATAAATTTGAAAGGAAACTATCACCTCACTTGTTCATCGTGTATACAATAAAAAAATAATAAAAAATTTCAAAGTTTTTTTTATTGCCAAAAAAATAACTTTGAAATAATACCGAAATTTAAAACAGATTTCTTGCATCTCTAAAGACGTTAATTTTTTTGATACGTTTACGAACACATGTATTAGATTTTAATATTATAAAAAATTATCACTTTTAAGAAATTCTCTTAAAATAAAGATCTTAAAATGAAAATTTTATCTTTTAAGTAACCTATAAAAAACAATATTCTGACAGTTCAACTTTGAAAGTACGGCGTTTGTACAATAACTTGATTAAACTGATGTAAACCACACAAATAACATAGTAAATATATCAATTATGTGAACAGAAAAGTAAATTCGTCACTACAATAGAAATTATTAAGTAAAATCACAAAATTTTCGATATCCCGCCATAAAACACACCGAGCTGTTTTGTCATCGCGGGCTGTCGCAGGCCGAATAACTAATGCATAGGCGCGCCAATAATGCCCCTTGCGGAGAACAATTAAAACAACATTGTTTCCTAGTAAATTAAAACCATATACAACGCATCTTCAATGCGTTTTAACAGCGTGACCACGTAAGAAACGTTATTGGTAATAAAACGTGTTTTAGTGTATACGAGGTTTAATTATGTTATTGCAATAACACAGTTAATCGGTCGCGCTGTGGTTTTTTTTTAGTAAGGCTGTAAATGTTTTCTATTGGAATTTTGAGTTTGAAATTTAAGTACCTAAGAAATTTGTGTTGAACACGTTCTATTTTGTTAGAGTGTACTTTATAGAAAGGGGACCAAATAGGTGAATTATATTCTATATTTTTGAATGTAGCATTACTTTGTGGTTATCCATTATATAAAAATGAAACAATACAACTTTGTATAAACCACTTATATTATATTATATTATTTTAGAATTATATTCTACTTGACATCTAACTAATGAAATGTAGAGTGTTTTCATGCAATCCATGGACTTAAAATCAGTTAGGGTTCTACAAAGGAAGCCAAGAATCTTTAAAACCTTATTAGTTATATCATCTGTATGCGCTGTGAATGTTAATTTTGAATGGAATATAACTCCAAAGTCGCGAATTTGTAATACTGGTGTTAATTTAACATTATTTAAATTATATTCATGTAAAATATGAGAATGAGTTCTGGAAAATCGTATTACTTGACATTTCTCAATATTCAAAAATAACATATTTTGTTCGCACCATTTAAAAAATTCATCTAAATTAGCTTGTAAAATTAGGCAATTATATTGATAATGATAAGCGTACAATCTCGGATACCTTCTCTTTCTCGCATCGCCTCGTCCTTTATTAATTCGGAACGAGGGGTGCTATTGGTTAGAGGTTGCACCCCGCCGCTAAGGCTTACAGATGGTCTGACCGATATAAGGTCGTGTGAGACCTCGAGAAAGTTAAGTTTGCCTTCCGGGTCTATCCGCGCAGCTTCGGGAAATTCCTTGGCAGGTCCGAAATATGTCAGCTGTAGAGAGGAAAAGAAACTCGTAATCCTTTTGTTACAAGGTTAAACGAGCGGTGGAAGGAACAATTGGTTTACTTTGAGTTATTTAGTGTTAAAGTAGCCATAAAGCTACTGCTATAGTTTTGTACTGTTTTAGTATTATTGAACTGTGTCATACTTGCAAATTGTTTGTACCTACTCCAAATAAGCACAACCGTAAAATAATTGTGAATTTTATTTAATTACCGCCGGCTACAGCGCCACATTTTAGTTATGCCAACCAAACTAAAAAATATATATATATTGTAACTAATTGATTCTCAAAATTAGTACAAAAGGTATGACAGCCAGCTACCATCCATTATATTTCAGCATTGCTTACTAATCAAAATATTTTACAAAATAATTGAATAAAATTGAAATGAAATGACAGGCAGATTAGATGCCAAGTCGGTATTCGGTATACCTACTAACTGACTGACCTTTTGGCAGGTGGTGTCTGACCTTCTGGAACAGGCACAATAACAAAACCACCCCTAAATAAAGGTGAAAACCAGAAACTGGACCACCTGTAAGAGGCGGAATCAATAAAGGAAAAACCCTAAACAAATAAGACAGATTGTCTCTACCTGCTTCAGACAAAACTAGTCACGCACCACCAGGCAGGGGCAATGGGGAAAAGACCCCATTGAAATCCTCGTTCTACGAGTACTCTTTTGACAAAAGGAACCTGGAAATAAACATGTTGACGACGGGTGATATAATTTACATAAGCTACTCGATTATATTATATATGTATTATGATTATGAATATATATAGTAGAGTTAAAAATATAGTAAACTAACTAACTAACCCTCATGCCTATCCCCGCAGGGGAAGGCAGAGATGACGGACCGCCAAACAACCGTTATATACATGTAGAAGTCATCAAAATATTATTATTATTAATTCGGTCTTGGCACACACTCTTTGCCTCATTCACATTCATACATCGTCTCATACACACTCTTCTATTATTCTGACTCTTGACATGGCCCGTCTCAAATATTGATCGTGCCTTGTCTTCCTCGGGCGTCCCTGAATTCTTCTACAATTCATCATTTATTTTATTTTTACCATGCATCATATATTTTTCTTACACTACTTTCTTTGTTCATTCGCTCTACATGCCCAAACCATCTGAGGTCCCTTTATTAATTTTACTCATTACGTCATTACGCTTACATTAGCCGTGCGTTCTTTGCGGGTCTCCACATTTCTCACACGATCATACATGGTTTTACCACACATGCGCCTCAGGGATCTCATTTCAACAGCATTCAGTCTGTTTTCATCCTTCCTCTGCCAGTTCCATACCTACTGCCATACATCAGGGTAGGTACCAGCACTCCATTGTGGACTGCTAGCTATATGGTAGAGTTTAAAAAATGTGAAAGTAAATATTAGGATAGTATCTTGAATGAGAACCAGCATGAAAGAGGTATAGATAGATAAATAGACAAATGTAGATATGACTTTTTGTATAAGGGAAGCTGAAGTATATACCTACCTATTATCAAACATAAATACCTACAGTTTAGCCCACGAACAAGATACGATTACTGACAAAAATTGTATGTAAAATTAGCCCTATAAATCCTTTATTTATTTAATACAAACAGCATAAGTATGCCATAAACACTAATTACATGTCACAAATTCATATTCAAAATATTAGTAATGATAAAACAGTGTATGTATAACAGTTAATTGTGACATTACATTGGGAAGTGACACCAGAGATACATTTACATGCAAAAATCTATAATACAAATAAAATTAATAGTTATTAAAAAAATATGATAGCATAGCCTTCTTGTACCTATGTTCCGTGCAGTTAAATAGATCTATCCCATCTGCATCTCTTTATGCTTCACATCAATTATTACAGTTCTAAAATTAAATTAATTAAATAGATATTCGAAAGATATTATATTAATTTGTCAAAATGGTCGCGCGAACAAAGTCTCTAAAACGTACTGAATTAATCCACGCGCTTTGTTATGCTATTCTATTATGCTCCCATCAAATGCGTATACTGCTTCAGGCAAAACTTGGCAGGCAGAACTAAACGCGCATGCGCAAATATCAAACTTTTTCTAACATGCGGAATGGAGCAGAGAATCCACTGTTTTTTTTTTTTTTTTTACATGAGCTCCACACAGGAGGCGCTGAGGAAAATAATTTTCCTCAGGGCCTATGTCATCTTTGGGGATGCTGTGTGGAGGGTTTTTTTAGGAAAAGGAAGGAGTGGAGAGTTCTGGGAAGGAAAGGGGTTTAAGGGGTGGGTAGGAATCTGGGGTTCAGTGTGTCTTGGTCATCCACCTCTAAGACCTAGACAAACCTCACCCCATGAACCCGGGCACCCCTGCTAAATCACCAAACGTAGCGAACCACTTGGGGTGACCTATGGCAGAGGTGTTGGTTATCCAATAAAGGTTCCCGGGACGGCGGTACCCATTCCCGCCTCCCAAACTGTTGCTAGTGTTGGTGCGTTTACGCGACATTCGACACACTAGCATCGAGAATGACGTTATTACGTATTTCGGTCCGGTCCGCGCGTCGCGTTATGTCATTTTTGCCGCTGAGATCGGGAACGGTGTCGTTAAATTCCAGGATTTATTGCTGTTTACGGCTAGAATAAAAAAAAGCTCAAAGCTTTTTTAATACTGAATAAATAAACATTAATAATTATTAATTATATTGATTATACGCCTCAAAAGGAAGGGAAGCGCCGCATCCACAGTATGTATGGAGGGACCGTACCTGAGAAGTACCTACCTTGAATCATAAAAAATTTTATCTTCGAAAGTCTACAGACTTACCAAAAAAGAAAGAAGCATATATGAAATTATGGATAATACAATGCTTATTGGACTAAAAATGCAAATTTTATTATTGTATGCAGAAAGGAATAACACCACAAAAGTCTACAAATTAGATTTGTTTGACAATTCGCAGCGTAGTCACGTAGGCGATGGAAAAGGCAGCACATCTTGTGCGTAGTTATACTTACTACGTTATCAGCAAACTGAGATGGTGAAATAACAGGCGAGATGCAATGCATGCCATGAGTAGGCACTGGAGGCAGACACTATTTCTATTTGTCGGTCCCATTGTAATCGGATGACGTCAAGCTGGATATTTCCGACAAGTCGTTGTAAGGAGTTGTTTTGATCGGAATGTACCCACTAATACTCACTTTAGTGTGCGTACTCAATGTAGCGTGTTTATAGAACTACTATATAACTACTATGACTACTAATATAACTACTATGAATAAAAATATAATGTTCGCTGCCAGAAAATAAATCACATAGAATTAAAATTTAAGTCAAATACAAGGTAATGTAGTTCAGCTAGAGACCATTGAAAGATTCTTAGGTAAGGTATCTAATGGTAGCTCTTAAAAATGCGATGAACTGAACACGTATGACAGAATTCAGGACACTGAAAATCTTGAACCCCACTCCCCAGTGGTACCGGCACAATAACAACCACCCTTCTCTAAAGGGGAAAACCAGAAACCGGATCATCAGATTTTGAATCAATAACGGAAAAACTCTAAACAAATAAGACAAATTGTCTCTACCTACTTCAGACAAAACTATTGACGCACCACGAGGGCGCAGGCAGGTACTACGCAGTCGGGATTGAGAATAATTAGAGCAAATAATAATGGGGAATGGGTCCCATTGTGTTCCTCGTTCTACTCTTTTGACAAAGGAACCTAGAAATAAACATTCTGACGAAGGGTGCCATAATTTATACAGGCTCCTCGTATATATTATGATATGTATAAATACATCCCCAGTGAACTCAGAGGAAGAGGTGCAATAAATGAATGAAAGAGGTTTGGTGGCCACATTCCACCCAGTGGTGTGTAGATCTACCGAATTATAAATAAGTTAATTTAAAAACAGTTTCATAAGATGTGTCAAATAGTAGCAATCACATTATTATATTAAATATTACTCTTTTCATTAAATTTTAATTAAAAGGGTACACTACAATTCGTTTAGTGTTTGTAAAATTCGTTTCAAGACATTACACGGTTCAACCAATCCAAATGAACCATAGAACCAGCAACGATTACATTTCACCGCGTGGAATCCTAACCGATCCCTTAAACAGCATTTGATAGGCTGAAACTATTTAAACTAGGATTATTTTAATTACAATGGCTGCTTCAATATTCATCCCCGTTTGTTTCCGAAATTGGGGGCATGTCGTGCGGGAGGGCGGGAGGGAGGGTGGGCGGTCGGCGAAGTTGGGCAACTTGGCTCAACTACTTCAGTATGTTGGTGAATGGCAATTATAACGCGTCAACTGGAGACAAAACCTCGCCTCAGCCGCTGGTCGCAGGGGAAACGAGGAGATGTGTTTACAAAATTGGGTAGGTAGAAAGGTAAAGGTAGTACCCAGACAGTGGAGGGTGGGTCGTGAATGTCTTCTCAATTTGACTTGTTTTCAGGACAAAATGTTTTTTTATGTGTGTAAAAAGCTATATTATGGAGATTACTGTTTCGGTGGGAGACTTGTTAGAAACCACATATTTTGCCGGAAAATCATTTAATTCACAAACGCTCCATGATGAAACAGATGATTTGGTACAAAATAATGATTAGGGGTTGAAAAAACTAGCGAGATTTGATAAGAATATCGCTCGGTTGAGAGACCACATTTCCACCAGCTATATCTAGAAATGTTTGGTGATCAGATCTGAGTAGACAGGTACATCAAGCTTTTTCATCCCTTCTCCTAACTATGGAGTAATTGCGCGCTGTTCAAACTGTAGTGATATTATAATCCAAGTGAGTCTTGTGTGGCGTAGTTTTTCTTTGGGAGTTCTGGGAAAAGCGCCACGCTTCTTAGTCCACTTCTTTGCATAAAGATGGCGTTGTTCGCATTAAAGAAACACACAATAAAACAGACGATTATTTGTAATCTAGGGTTAATGAAGTAT
Organism: Limnephilus rhombicus; assembly: GCA_929108145.2. Taxonomy (NCBI): domain Eukaryota; kingdom Metazoa; phylum Arthropoda; class Insecta; order Trichoptera; family Limnephilidae; genus Limnephilus; species Limnephilus rhombicus. The sequence continues at coordinate 22,744,843 of OV815293.1, forward strand.
TTATCTTAATTTTCAAATCAACTGCAATGCCCTTCAGGGATATAATTCGTAGACCAAATGCTATAAAGTATATTCAGTAGATGCGTGCAATCCTCGCAGTAGTAAACAGCAGAGTTAACAAGGTGTTTTATCTCCGCCTTGCCACAGGTCAAAATGATCTCTAAAATTGACATAAACGCCTGATTAGCCTATGTTCTACGAGTTCGCAGTTCGCATCCCTCGGGGCCGACGCCGACGCCGAAGCGACGCGACGCCTGCTCTCGCTCTAGGGCGTGCGGCGCTTGATTAGTTGTTGTTGAGTGTTCACAGTTCAGCGAGCAAGCAAGCACCAACCGGTGTAATTACTTATTACTTGCTACGCATTTAGACTTTTGATTTGGTTTGGGGTTGACATTATGTATGCAAATATTAAACATACTAAATTCGGTTGTCGGTGTATGCGTAATTTAAAATTGTATTTCTGTGTAAGACGTACAACGCGAGCGAGCAAGTGTCCACGCAGAGGACACCAAATTAAAAACGCTGCATATTGCATGATTCAGAGCCCGCGCAGACAGCAAGCGTTCCGCGTTCCGAGTTCTGCGTTCCGCGTTCTTTGTAAGTAGTTGACCACTACAGACACAGCGGCAGTCAGACCGCGCCGGTCAGTGTGAACGCTTGCGTTCTATTGTCAGAATTACAAAGAACTCGTGGAACGCCTCGCTCGCAAGATGACTGACACCGAAAAATTAATTGATTTAGTAAGGGAAAGGAAGTTTTTATATAATCTTAGTGACACAGACTATAAAAACCGTAAAGTAATTCAACCTGAAATAATTAATATGTCTCGGGAGGATTCAGACACACAGATTTAACTAATTTTTATGAGACAATAGAATACACACTAAATAATGAACCTGTGTAACATTTTTTTTTCACTGTATTAAAAAAAAAAATAACCGTAAAAATACTGCCAGCCTTTCTTTTGTACATATAAGCCTTTCTCCAGTTGCTGTCTTCTTTTTCTATTTCCTTTTTTATATAATTATGCAATTCATTAAAGCTACTTATTGACATTCGGAAGTAAATAAAAATCGTTCTTCATCTTTCTTCTTTAAGTAATTCAGAAAAAAGAATACTGAACTCTCATTTTTCATTTCGCTCAGTGTTAATCGGATGCACCCACTGTCTTCTTTTCTTTTTAGACTCTTCCAAAGTCAACAAAAGCAATAATTCGTCTTCTGAAGACGAACTATCGAAATACATGTTTCACGTACAAGCTTTTTGGAAAAATGGAACGCAGAATATTTGACCGTGTGCTGTGTGTGTTAGAACTCGCGTAGAACGCAACCGAACGAATGAATGCTAGGTGAACGCTGAACGCTTAGCTGTCTGCGCGGGCTCTTAAAGTTGCTTTTTTATTCTCTATTACTAATGATATTCTTTCATTAATTAGATCTTATATAAGCCACTTGTAGTACACAAATTTTTAAAATTTTTGAAATTATTATATGTGTAGATTAAATGAATAAATGAAATTGTAAAGCACCCTTCAGGTGATTTTCTCACGGAAATGGCGCTATAAAAATCATCCAATAATTATTATCTGTCTAATTTGTCAACATAAACACATAATTATATTATAAAGAAAATTGACAAAATTTGTTTCTGAAAGGCAAATAAGATTCACAAATCCTACATTTATAATGATAATAAATTTGGACAACTTATATAGCGCTGTTTTTGCGAAAAATCGCCTTATACTTAAGTAGATAATTTAAAAAAAAACTAACCTAACCATCACGCCGTTTCCCCGCAGGGGTAGGCAGAGAGGACGGGCCGCCAAACAACTCGATCTTGGCACACACTCTTTGCCTCACTCACATTCATACATCGTCTCATACATACTCTTCTATTATTCTGACTTTTAACAAGGCCCGTCTCAAGTATCTGATCATGCCACGTCTTCCTCGGGCGTCCCCGACTTCTTCTACCATTCACATTTGAGTCATATATTCTTTTTACGCTACTTTCTTCGTTCATTCGCTCTACGTGCCCAAACCATCTGAGGGACCCTTTCTTAATCTTACTTATTATGCTTACATCAGCCTTACATTCTTTGCGGATATCCTCATTTCTACATTAATAATGTCCCGTGATTTGATACAACGGATCTGCGCTAGTTATGTTGTATTAGTTTAGTACAGACTTTTATTTTACTAATTTAACGTGGACATGGAATTTTACGACTCGCTTTTTCACGTATAGAAAAAAAAACATTTGCAAGTAATGAAATTACAAGCTAGAATAATATTAAGATATATTATTTCCTTTACAAGCGAATAAAATACACTTTAGTATGATAGAAGCTTTCACAAGTTTCAAAATACCACGATATCGAGTCAACTGTGGAGAGCTAGTGGCAAATGATCGGTGGATTTGTCGGCATACGACGAGTACAAACTTCAGAAATCCCCAGTGGATTGCTCGGCACACTAGAGGTTAATCAGAATAAGGCACAAAGAGGACTTTTTTTAAAACCACTACTCTGTTTAGCAGAATATTATAGAGATTTAAAAAAGGTTTAATTAATCTTATTATGGCAATTTGACGATAATGCACAATATACGTTTGCACATAATTAAAATCACTTATAATTTATGAATCATCTCAGATTGTCTTTTGCTCTTACCTTCATTATTGACACGCGTAAGGAATATTTCCACACTAACTTAATATCAGAATCGACATTGAATATAAACTTCGTATCATAACTAGCATTGAATATAAACATCTCCGGCGTTACCAGGCTTTTACGCAGAATTTTCTGATTCAGACATAGACAGTAATTTGCCCTTATTTCAAATGTGAAGGGTGCAAAACTTCATCAAGAAGTACAAAATTCTACTTTAAAGGTGGCCTCAAGGAATAGGAGTAATTTTTCGATTTCACGTGTAGAAGACAGGGACTTTGATCTTATTTTGGCAAGTGTTGATGAAGATTTGCAAATTTTATCGATCTCGGAATAAAATTGTATGTTGTAAAAAAAACGCGGTAGAAGTGAATTCTTTAGAAAACTAAAGAAGACAAGAGTGGGGAGGCTACGTAGCATCGCACAAAGAGGAGACCGATTATTCCATCTCATTCTCTCACAGACTAAATCCTCTAGATGTATGTGTGTTTTTTTCGTGTAGCTTTTTCGTTTCATCGAGTTTCAAATCACAAAGAAGTTTTCACTTCAAAAAAACAATGACACTTATAGATAGATATTATTTAGTCCACAAATCTAACGACCTACTCTCTCATATTCATATTCAACACTTTTCTCATTCATTCTTGACACTTTCATCCCACAAATCTGAACCGAACAGTCCATGACTTTTTAATTAATCTAAAAAGTTTTTGTATTTCTTCGGCATTAACTGTGTAACAATCTCTAAACATTTTGTTTTGAAGAGTTATAATCTAAAAAGGTCTAAGTTATTTTATAGTTCGCAAAGAGCTCTCTTGGTTTGATATTTCTATACTTCACTAAGTTAACGTAAAGTAATAATAGTCAGTGATGTTTCACAGCGTAGAATAGTAATAATATTTCTATAAATACATTAAAGGTAAAAGAGACCACCTATTATAATATAATATGAGCAATGCATAATGCAGTGCCTTAATAGGCCACGAGTATGTCTCCATGTAGATATCGGTGTCATGTGACTGACAATGCGCAATCAAACACAGACTGATTCGTTGCACAACAGATTAATAATAACAATATTATATAACACCATTGCATTAATGGTTGCATTGTTCCGTCGTCGATACTGCAGTGATAAAAATATTTAATGAAATATTGTAACTGCATATTATCGTAATGAATTTTGACTACGAAAAAACCACAGGGATTAACACTTAATTCTTATTTTACACGTTCAATAATATTATTATTCAATTTATAAAAACGGTTTATTTATAAACAAGTTCTGCCGTGTAATTAATATAACGCGTGACAACTGTTTCGCCTTCCGAAGGAATTATCAAACAGTTTGTGAAACCGATATCACGCGTAATAATATTTACAAAGCAGAACTTGTTTATAAATTATTTTATAAATTGAATAATAATATTATTGAATGTGCAAAAAAAAGGAAATTTCTATCGAGAGAATTTCATATGATTACCGTTTCGCCTCAGCAGATGAACAGATTTTATCTTCAAAAATAACATTTTTTTTTTAAGAAACGAGTTTAAGGGAATTTATGTTAAAAATCTGTTAAAATTCGGAATTCGAATCTTAAACAATAGGTGAGCTTTGATTGCAAAGTAATTTATTTTATTATGGCATCGGTCTATTATATATTATATTACAAAAGCGTAGTGAACGTCAATTCATTCTTAAAGGTCAGAACCATAAATAATAATAATGAAAGATGCAGGTACGAAATAACGTGCTTCTTTACAAATGCTCGCGAGTACGCGAATAATCTCAAGCCGCTTATGTATAAGAAACATAATAGAATGCATGACCAGTTCATTTTATTAGCCATATCGAAGTAGCTAATAAATTTGTAGTTTAATTAGAAGGATTTTTTAAATTTACATTTAGGTGAACATACTTTAAACAATTATACGTGGTTCATTAATAATACGATTTTTATAATTTTCAATTGAAAAATATCTATTTCAGAAGAAAATTTAATAGTAGAATCATTTTTTCGAGCAGTATTCTAGTAGGTGAGTTCTGCATCTCGGAACAACAGCAAGAGTCCCGTGCCTGCGCGCTCTTGTGAAATTGTCGGGAAAATAAAACACAATTTTTTGTATTACTTGATTGATCCCGCGACCTTCGGATTGCCAGTCACCATCGACCGCGCCGGCCGTCAGATAGAAGAAAAGAAAAATTATAGGATCGATTATAAAAGGAAACACAACAAAATAAATACATTAATAATAATATTATCGCAGAGTAAAGTTTCCACTCTGTCACATCACTATTGTATGTTGCACATCACTAGTGAGGAACTACTTCTATAATGTTTGTCATCTGTGGTCTATCTATTGGGAATTAATGTCAATCATGTGAATGGTGTAAACACGTCTTCACTAAAAAGTCTTTTATAAAATAACAGTGTTTTCCATATTAAATATATAACTAAACATGGTGTCGGATGTCAATAGTAATTATATAATATATTAAAAATAACGCCCAAAGTACGTACAACATGATTTTAATGCGTTGTCAAATCTGCACGTATCATCAAATATCATTATTAACGATGGAATTCATCCATTGCCCTGGTTTTCTCAGCAGCTGAATACTGTGCTCCAGTATGGGCCAGAAGCGCCCACACTTCCATGGTTGACGTTCAGCTTAATGCCACAATGCGAACCATCAGCGGAACCTTAAAATCGACTCCTCTTCCTTGGCTCCCCGTACTTGCAAATATAACCCCGCCAAATATCAGGCGAGAGATTGCAACACTGAGGGAATACAAGAAGGCGCTGCAAAAAAGCGAAATACCCTTGCACGATGATGTCGTTTCTCACCCGGCATGCCGCTTAAAGTCTCGAAAACCCTTCTGGACGGAAGGAGAAAGACTCCTTCGAACACCTCTAACCCCAGAAGATAGGTGGAAGCTTGAGTGGCAATCAGCCAACGTCAAAAACGCCCATCTCGTGCAAGACCCCACTGAGAGACAGCCTGGGTTCTCATTGCCTCGCAAACTCTGGACTGCCATCAATAGGATAAGGTGCTCCCATAGCCGTTGTGCTCATATGATGCATAGATGGGGCCTTAAAGAGTCGGCGACGTGTGAATGCGGTGCGGTGCAGACCACCGAACATGTGGTCAACGAATGCCCGCTCCATTCATTCCCCGGCGGGATTTATGAGGTCCACAGGGCAACGCCTGAGGCCCTAGACTGGCTCGCAGACCTAGATGTCCCCCTCTGACCCCCCACCATACGAAAGAAAAAAAAAGAAACGATGGAATATGGAAAAATTGGTGGCAAAGTTATGAGATATACTTGGTGGCATCAGGTTTGGAAGAAGCCCCAGAAAAAAGAAAAATAGCAATTCTACTTCATTCCATTGGCTCCAAAGGTATGGAAATTTTCAAGTCATTGGGTTTACCAATCGTCAAGGGTCACCGTCACCATCGTCAAGGTCAAGTGGTCACAACAATCCATGTGGAAGATGTGGACAACATCACCGCTTCAAATGCCCAGCTGTAAACATCAAATGCAGGTCATGCAATTCTTTTGGTCATTTCGCAAAATTCTGTTTTAAAAATAATTGTCACAAGAAAATCAGAAATTTAAAGTCAGAAGATTCAATACCCAATGATGACAGTGCTAATTGCTCTGAGGGACATTTTATTGCAACAACACAACAGTAAATTTTCAAGTCAAGCATGGCACTTAGATATAATTATTAATAACATAACATTAGACTGTATTTTGGATACAGGAGCAGACATTAACGTAATTTCAATATCAGACTTTAAAAAGTTAAATGTATGCAATAGTAGGGGAGGCATTGACGCTAAATGGGTAGTTACTCGAGCGTCGTGGGGACCTATTGGATTGCAAAGATTAGATGTTAAAAAGAAAAAAGTTTATATGATCTATGCCATTCCAGTGGTGGGGAGAGCGAGTATAAATTTTCAAACATGTAAAAAAAATCGTCACCATGACATACTCGAGCTCGTCAGATTTTAATAGTGTATACGCCCTACGTGTTTCTGGTAACGGGGAGATATTAATCTGACGACTTGAGTGGTGGGGGTGGCTGTATGAAGAGGTAGAAAATTGAAAAAAAACAAGATTTATTCGAGCGTGTCAGATTAAGGTAATGTGAGTTAGGGAACGTACCCATACTACGTGACACGTTTAGGGGGGGGGGGTCTTCAAAATGTCACGCTCCATACAAATGAGCGGCGGGTTGCTTAGGTTTTTGGTCACCGGGGGGGGGGGGGGGGGGTTAAAAATTGCAAAAAGTTGGTCACGTAGTATGGGTACGTTCCCTTAATTACATGCAGAAAAGTTTACATTCCAATAATCTGACGATTTGGACGTAACCTAAACTCATGGCTGATTTTTAAAAATGTAAAAAAAAATCGTGACCTTGACTTACTCGAGCTCGTCAGATTTTTATACAGAAGGTTCAGCGTGATGTCCTTGTTGTGCTGACCAATAATCTGACGATTATGTGGAGGGATTTTTTTAATCTGACGGTTTAAAAAAAAAAAAATTGTTGTTTTTATTACTGAATAGAACAATGAACAAAAAATAATATGGGTACAATGATAAAAAGAAAATCTCTTAGTGAAAAAAAAGGTTAACCCTAGAAAGATAACCTACGCCTCAGAGGCGCCCGCGAAACCGATATATCCGGTTCCGGATTCCGGCGTTAATTTTATATTTTTTTCAAATGTTTCTTGTCTACAAATTACACACACGCTATTTTCACTCATTGTCGTAGTACAGATTAAACTCGCTTTATTTCACTTATTAAAATTCTTTACAAAATTAATTAACCAAAGCGTTGTAAATCTACGAATGCGAACGCGCGACCCAACGGTTAATTAGGCTCTGGCTGCGACCATTGACGTAATGGCTGCGACAGAATATATCTACCTAGAGAACAAGCGCCATTAAGAAGGGAACCGAAGCAACAATTCAACCTTAAATTTTTTAGACCTTATCGATCGTTAATAAGAAAATTAATTTTAACATCTTTCGTAAACCCTCTTCTACTGACATTGTCATACACAGCACTTCCAATCACCCTATTTCACATAAGCACTCCGCATTCCATTCAATGGTCCATCGTTTAGTCACAATTCCAACCAATGTCCGATAATAATTTTGCTAATGAACTAAAAATAATAAAAAAATAGCGGTAAATAATGGCTATGAATCACATTTTATAGATTTAATCTTAAATAAAAAAAACTAAAACAAATAGCCATTAATCGCTTCTTATTCGCTAGTCCTTGTCCTCAAATCAATGATAATAATATTAATCATCAATGGCAGCGAATTTTATTCATTAATAATTTTTCTACCTTAAGTGTAAAAAACCTTCCTTCTGAAGTCAGACCGGCCTTTTATACCAATAACAATCTAGGTAAATTTCTAATTAATTTTAAAGATAAGGACGACATATTAAGTCATTCGGGAATTTATAAATTAAATTGTAATAATTGTTCGGCTTTCTATATCGGTAAGACAACACGTAATGTCAATGTTAGGATAAAGGAACATCTCCGTTGCCTCAATAATAACGGTTTTTCAGAATTCGCCAATCATTTGATCGATAAAGATCATACGTTCTGTCATAGCACCGGTGCTCATCTTACATAAAAACGGACATGGTAACAGACTAAACAATCTAGAGGCGCTAGAAATCAAAAAAGCTGTAAAAACCAAAAGTCATATACTTAATAATCAATTAGACATATGTAGTCCTATATTAGGTCTGTTTCCAATAAACCCTTAAAAATAAAAATTCCCAGTGCTCCTCCTTACCACCATGCCAGTTGATACTTTGTTTCTCCAAATTTATTATTAAAACCTATATTATTATCTTTCGGTCTTTCCCATTACTTGAGTACTTATGTTAATGTATTTTATGGCCGTCTATGTGTTAGTAATATTTGTATCATGTTGTCTCCCTCTATATTTTGTTATATATAAGCACACATTATGTACTTTTTTTTATTTTTTATTTTATTTTTTTATTTCATATATATCCCGTTAAATTACAGTTAAGTAGTTTGTCAACAGGATTTTTATTACAACTTTTTACAGACAATAATAATAATTACAGGTAATACTTCTTGTGTAGTATAAATTTGTTCCCTGATGATGCTTTAATAAAGCGAAAATGGTCGGTTCATAAATTAATAAATCTGGTGGTTTTAAACAAAAAAGTATTTTATTTTATTAAATATGTCAAACCACAAAGTGACTGCTTTCTACAATAATGAAAAAGAATTATTTCCATACAATTTGGTTGTAATAAGTTTCATCAGTATGTTTATGGTAACAAAGTGACAGTACATAAACTTCTTGTCTATTTATTTTAAAAACCTTTACATGATGTACCAGCTAGATTGCAACGTATGATGTTAGCTCTTCAGTCTTACGATTTAAATGTGGTACATGTCCCAGGTAAAGAAATGTATATATCGGATACTTTATCTAGAGCTGCTTTGAAAGATCATTATATACCCGATTATGAGTCTGATCTACATTGTCATGTAAATTCAATCTATATGAACTTAGCTATTAGTGAAGAATATCGTAAAAAATTGAGTAATGCTACTGCTTTGGATGAAACCATGCAAATATTAAAAAAATATTATTACGAAGGTTGGCCAAATAGTAAAGATAAAGTCCATTGCACATTAAAATGTTATTATAATATTCAAGACGAGATTCATGTTATTAATGAGTTAATATTTAAGGGTAATAAATTATTAGTACCTCAGTCTATGAGAAAAGAAATGATGAATAAAATTCATGAAGGACATCAAGGAATAAATAAATGTCTAAGATTAGCAAGAGATTCTTTATTTTGGCGTAGAATTTCTGTAGATATAAAAAAAATTAATTGAGCAATGTCAAATATGCAATCTAATCCGGCACTTGAAGAGGCAAAAGCTGGAGATGAGAGACAGGTGGGAGAAAATAATATTAACAACCCTTACATTACCAAAAATGGTAGAGTTGTCAAACCACCGGATAGGTATAATGTGTAATGTTAATTTAATTAAAATTTTATTGTATTGTATAAATAAAGAAAAGGGATGTCACATCACTATTGTATGTTGCACATCACTAGTGAGGAACTACTTCTATAATGTTTGTCATCTGTGGTCTATCTATTGGGAATTAATGTCAATCATGTCAATGGTTTAAACACGTCTTCAATAAAAAAGTATTTTATAAAATAACAGTGTTTTCCATATTTAATATATAACTAAACACACTCTACATTATATAGTGGAAACTGTACTCTGCGAGTGTGGATGAAATGTTTACAATACCAAATAGTGATACTAGCAAACTAGCATGATCTTTATATTTTAAGTGGTCACTGGCTCATTGCCACCTGTACAGCGAACAGTGGCGCTAATCTCATGGCCGAGGGGGCAGTATTGGCCTACGTACCATCCAGCTACCAAGGTTTACATCTTTCACCCTTCGTTCTCCGGGTTTATTTTAAGAAAGCCTCTTTGACAGTCATCTGCATTCTACTCGTATCTTTGGCACATGTCCTGCTCAACAGGGTTGAGACAATTTAATTTATTCAATTGATGTCATTAACTGCTAACAGTTAGTATCTGATCAAAACTATTTTCTTGTAGGGCTCCAAATATGCTTCCAAGTAGTTATCACCAAGTTAACGTGAATCTTTGACTAATGGATCTCAAGCGAGACCAATACAAGCTGAAATAACCATTTAAATCACAAACAAAAAAATAAACAGCCTTATGAACGTGAAAACATATATTGTTGAATCTTAAAACTAAAATCTGTATTGAGGGTTCGTTACTGACTATTACATTGTGGAATGTCTGTTCTTGAAGGCGCATGGTTATGGCGTACCTATGTTTAAAGCAGTGACCGATAAAATAATACGCCATAAATAAGATATGCACGCAAGACTCGCATCTTTATGACGCTATAACTGCATAGGAAATGCATCAAGATAGCGATTATTTAAGCTTTGTGCGTCCATATTGGAACGAACGGACGGGAATTGGTAGGTGCATCAATAAATTTATTGCATTTTGCATTCCAACGCGTCGTAAGTATATTGTAGACGTGGACCTGCAGGTTTAAATAGATACTTTATTTAAACCGCAACAAACAAATAATGCACGCTCATATGCAGATTTTCTAAACTGCTTGCATATCATAGAAATCCAAATGGACGTCCATGTTTCTTATGGAGGTAATGTTGATTCACAACTGGTTAATATAAAAATTAAATATACCTATTCTAAAAACGTTAAGGCGCCGCATCCGCGCTCCAAAAGAATAAGATGGAAAGACATGTAATTACGAATGTTAGAGGAGCGCGCTAATATTTTGTACTTTATGTATCATTAGAACGGAAGTGTTTATTTGATGACCATACAGAATTTATTTATTTAAAATTGATGTGAAAATTGTAAAATGTTTAATAAAACACGACTCGTTTAAAATAGAGCAAAACTCTCGTGGAAGGCGTCTTAAGTATCATTTAAAGAAGCATTGCGAATTTTTTCACAACTATAACTTGTAAAATAACTGAAACAAACTTGTTTATAATAATTTTCGGAGCATACTTAGCGATATTTTTCTATCGAGGGAATTTCACATAATTTGCGTGTCGGCGTGGAACGCGTCTAGATATTATCTTCAAAAATAACATATTAATTTTTTTAAGAGCTTAAAAACTTCAAATATTTAAGGGAGATATGTACGAAATCGGGTAGCGGTGGCTTAACCCCTTGGGCGTATTTGTCGGAAGGTCAAAATATTTCCGCCTTGCAATGAAATCCAAATAAATGGAATATTTCTGAATGTTGAAAACTGTTTTTGAAAGGTGATGAAATAAGCTTTCAAATTTTATTCGAAATGAACATATACTTTTTAAATGTAAAATTTTTGAATGCAAACATAAAAAGTTTTAAAATGACTCAACTAAAGTTTTGTCCAACTAAATTTACTGAACGAAAAAAAGAAACCCATACATATTTTATTAGGCAAATGTTATTGTAAACGTCATTGTCAACTCACTTTTTGTCGTTTCATGTAAAAATAATTAATACAATTTTTTTCAAATTGCGATCGGAAAATTTGGATTCATAAAGATATACATTATAATTATTTTTCGGATAATTATTACATTTGAATATAAAGGGTGGTATTTTCTCATTCTAACAACGTTTAGATCACATTTCTAACCATGTTGTAAGAGAGACAAAACGATTTCTATGAAACCTATATGAGCTGTTCCGAAAACCAAACAAATTAGCTTGGGGGGTTAAAAAGTGACTGATTTTAATCACTTATGCCTTATATATTATTATACTTTACACTTACGTCAAATTTAAATGTCTAACTGACAAGTAATGGGGGATTCCTATCACTCTATTATTAGAATTAAAATTACATATCCCAGACACCGGTTACAAATGAAATATGTAATAATAAAATAAAAAATTTATACCTTTCAACACTATTCGCATATAAACTTGAACTTTACACGAATCAAATTTTCAAGTTCACATCAGATTTAAATTTATTATTTTACAAAAATGTTGTAAAGCGGGGAAGAAACTCGACAATAAATTAAGGGCCCGCAACCCGAATTTGTACCGATTTATTACATATTTCCCTTAAAGACGGTAAGTTTTAAAGCTCTTAAAAAAATATATGTTATTCTTGAAGATAATATCTAGACTTTGCCCGCGCCGAAACGCAAATTATATAAAATTCCCTCGATAGGAAAAAATTGCAAAGTATGCTCCAAAAATTATTATTAACACGTTTGTTTCAGTTATTTTACAAGTTATATGTATGAAAAAATTCACAGTGTTTCTTTAAATGCTGTTTGATATAATGCCCGCGAGATTTTTGCTCTATTTTAAACGAGTCGTGTTTTATTAAACATTTTCGCAATTTTCGCATCGATTTTGTCGCTTTAAATGTTAACGCTCTCTTCTAACATTCGTAATTTCGTATCTCTCCATCTTCTTCTTTTCGGGGCCGGTTGCAGGGCCTTAAATAAAAATGTTAACAATATGCTCGGATTGAGTGCGTACACAATGAAATAATAGTCATTTAAAATTCTGACACGCATGAAGAGACATTATTTTGAAAGGGGTTATTCAGTAAATTCATCACTGAACATTCACCGCGGGAAAAAATACTTGCTGAATTAATACATAAAAAATATAATAAATAGTACAAATAATAACACCCAAGGATAAAAAGTCATTGAAAGAAATAACAATTCTGTTCGCTTAGATTGTTACTATGTAATACAGCATTCAGATATTTTATTTATCTATTGTTTGCGGTGAATTATGAGCGGTGAATGTTACCCGCGGTAAATGCGGCTATTGAATGTTCCTAGAAGCGTTGAAAGCTGTTTTTAATTTATCTTCTTTAAGTTATGTTGTTTATTTGATGAATAGAGTGGAACTACGGTATCTACGGTTCCATGCAAACTCAGAATCATGTCAACTCAACACCTCTTTGAAAAGTCATTAAAAGCTATGCAAAAAATATTTTAAAATAGCCCATAACCCTAACCAACATTTGACGGCCGTGGTGGCCGAGGGGTAAGGCTCTCAAATCACAATCGCGGTCGCGGAATCGAATCCCGGCGTGCGCAAATAATTTTTTTTGATAATTTGTGTGTTACAATTAATTTATTTAAAAATAATGTACCGTGTATTTGCGGCACGTTCCAGAGTGGTAGATACTCTCGGTATCGCCCTGGTATTTCAGAATTGAAACGTTGCTTGAAACGGCTTCAGCCGTGTTTAGTGACCAGATCTGAATAGCCAGGTACTTTCCCACCTTCATCTCACCGTCTCCTACTCCCCACCACCTTCAGCTTCACAAAATACCCCAATTGGGGATTCCATAGTCTCACTGGCTCCAGACCGGAGCATCTGGGACAGCTGGGAGCAGCTGAGGTATTCACATAAAAAAGGGAATGTTGTGAGGCCGAGAAAGGAAGGGTTAAGGTTCTATTCAGATCTGGTCGCTAAAAGCAGCCAGGTTTAGATTCTGAAGAGTGGTTTTACTGGTCGATAATGACAGATTATTTTATTTCTGTGATATACATACGTAAGTACGTACCGTACCGTGTGTTTATATCGTGACACGACAAAGTTTACTACGGAAAAGTTCAAGCTTCTTTTAAGCTAGGTAATGTGTTTAAACTTTGAAACTAATGCACGCAAAAGTGGGAGTGAAGCAAAAAATATCTATATGAAACTAAAGTTACAGCTGTCCTGGAAAGATATTTACCAATAAATTATCAGATTCAAAGAAATCGTATGTTTTGATCTAAAGCATTGGACCGAGTAATATGAATTAACCGAATGTCGGTAAATTGTTATGAAATTGCTTTTAGAGTGGGTAGTATAAAGGTTAATTATTGGACAGGTGATAGCGGAAGTACTTCCGGTCAGGTAAAGCATCTTAACATCACTAATTTCATTAGTTGTTAATACATTACTGAAACATACCTACCTCTTCAACATTACGAGGGTCGATCAAAAAGTAAACATGTTTGAAGACCGGTGGCGATGCTGAGGGAACTTGACATTACCGTCGTGTACTGCCATCTGTCAAACGATACCATACTAAATTTCAGACTGATTCATAGGTTAGTTTTTATTAGGCAGCCAGTTGAATCACACGTTTTTGGTGTTTCCAGATAAAACCTCTCACTCCTTACTTTTTACCTTTTGTTTTAGATTTAACTTACATTTATACTGTTATTCTTCATGTTGTTTTAGGCTATTTATATGTTAATTGTGTTATCATTTGTTGTACTATTTATTAGTTAACTAGCTGGTTCCCGGCATGTGTTGCAATTCCATATTCAAAGAAATAAATTTTTTCTACCTGTATGTCCTTTCCCGTGCGTCCCCGTTCCCATCCCGCATCCCCTACCCCTCCCGTGTTTCCCTCCCACCTTCCCCGCCAATCTCCTCCCGCGTTCCATATATTCAGTCCCAGTACATTCAGTTTTCAAACAACTCGCGTGCTAACTGTTACAATTTTTTTATTAATATTTTCAATTTTCATGTATTACAAATATTCATTTTCGTATATTATAAGTTATAAGATCAATCAATCAAATCTGGTACCTACCATAGGTACCAATTTAAAATAACTTTAATTTAAAAAATCCATAACAATTATTTTTTTTACAAAAAAAAACTGCTGGCTTCTAAATTCAATTTCATCAAACGTGCGAACTGTCAAACGTGTAAAGTTAAAATAGTCGTCAAGTTTTCTGAAATTATCCAATTTTCTGCGCAATTTTCTTTATTTTTCTTTCCGTAAGAACAATAAAGTATTAGAAAACTTTAAAAAAAAATGAAATAGGTAAAGTCGTTCTAAAGTTATGGCGTGACCAAGGGAAACAGGGATACATTTTTATATATATATACATATAGGTTATGTTAATGGCACATGTTGTGACGTATATGTGAAAATAAATAAATGTTGAAAAATTTAAAAGAGCGCAACATCATAATTTTGGATGGAAAAACATGCGATGTTCTAAAAGCAAAGTAAGATGCTGTCACTGGGGACCCTTCACCATCTATGACAACCGTGAGATATTGGTCACCGTACTCGCCCGATCAGGCTCCCTGCGACTTCTTTATGTTCCCCAACATTAAAGCAAGGCTCGGGGGAAAAATCAGCTCAAATGAAGAGGTTATCTCCGAAACAGCAGCGCATTTTGAAGAGTATCAAAAATACAAATCGTATTTTTGGAGGGGTCAAAGAAATGGCAGAAACATTGGGAAAAGTGTACGAACCTAAAAGAAGACAACTTTAAAAAAAAATATTAAAAACTTGCATCTTCATTCCTAACACGGGTACTTATTGATCCATGGTCGTATTTCTCAAATGAGGTTAAAAAATGACGTCGCAAACATAATTTCGCGTGACTAATATCCCGCCTTATGAATTAATTTCCCATCCGTCTCGAGGAGAAATATAATGACCATAATATAGGCAGTAGTACTATTTCCCTGGTTCTAGTGCAGAGGCAAAGTCAATATATCAACCGTTCCTCGGTCCTCTTTGCTTCTGCCGGCCGCGCCGGGGCGGAGTGCCGCGCGCCGTTCGGGCGGAGAGGCAGAGCGCGAGGCAATGAATAAATTACTCTCGGGGCGGCCGAATCGTTTCTCAAGATGGAAGGACGTGCGCGGGACAAACGTACCTAAACTATTTATACTACTGTGGGTAGTGGGTACATGCTACACAATACACACTGACGCGACAGAGCAGTAGATTTTCTTTAAGACAATATCTCTTTCTGAAAAACAATTAAGGAAAAAAAAAACAAGGGACGAAAAATTTGGGAAGAACAGTGTCGGATAAAACCGATTGTTTTTACTTTAGAATGTGATAAATGGAATGAATCCGATAAGCAAAGAAAGGCGCGGAATGCCGCATGCTGAATGCTTCGTTCCTTTTCCATAATTCGTGGATCGGTTCGCGCTTATGTTCGCAAATATATACGCAGCCCATGGCACGACAATGGGAAAGGAACGAAGCAACAGCAAGTGGCGTTTCGCGCCGTTTGCTGTTGCGTCATTCCTTTCCCATAATTCGTGGTTCGTTTAGTTTTTTGTTACATGCATGTATTTTTTAATTTTATATATGAATACCTTACAACAGACCCAGCTGCTCCCGTCTGGAGCCAGTGAGACTATGGCATCCCTAATTGGTGTGTGTCGTGAGGCTGAAGGTTGTGGGGAGGGGAAGGAGATGGGAAAGAGGAAGTTGGGGAAGTACCTAGCTATTCAGATCTGGTCACCAAACACGGCTAAAGTCGTTTCAAGCAACGTTTCAATTCTGAATGGTGGTCTTACACCAGGTCGATACTGAGAGTATCTTCCACTCTGAAACGTGCTGAAAATATAATATTTAAAAAATATATTATTTGGCCATGCCGGTATTCGACCACGACCTTCGGATTGCGAGCCAAGAGCCTTGCCCCTCGACCACGCCGGCCGTCAAAATGTACGCAGTATACACAGCCTTATGCTTCGTATAAATACGTATGTATTTCCGCGAACCGAACCACGAATTACGGGAAAGGAATGAAGCAACCGCACGTGACGTTTCGCACCGTTTGCCGTTGCTTTGTTCTTTTACCATAATTCGTGGCTCGGCTCGTTCATGTATACGCAGCGTAACACACACAACGCAATGTCAGTGTAATGCTCCTCTCCTCTGAGCGCGTACCGGGTGTACCCCCAACTTGGGTTATTTATGATTTCTCACCCCGCTGCAATGTCAGAACTGGCAGGTCCCATTGATTTTTCGGAAGCACACTTTTGTACGCTGTAAAGTATAATTGCGCACTTTCTTGGGTCCCTATAGCTATGTGCTATGTCTATACCCAAACCCAACCAAGTGTTTGCAGTATAGAACGATACATTAGTAACGAGATTCGGTGATTTATTGGGCTCTCTGAAAAATAAATGGCACCGATACGGACTAGGCAACCTATCTCTACTCGGACGGGACAGAAGTGCGAAATCGGATGATGAATGTTCGCGTTTGTGACTGAGCCATTTTGGATGGATTTGAAAATAAAATGATTTATAAAATGGAGTAGTCATACCAATTATAATGAAAAATGATTAAAACCATTAATCACCATTACGAAGAAGCAAACTGAAGCACGTAGGCATTTGAGGAATTAAGTAAATGTACTCGTAAAAGAAGAGATTGAGGACATTTAAAAGGTCACCTGTATATACATTGTACTGCATATAAAATAGGTAAATATTATAGTAGCGTAATGAACAGGAAAAACCGGCGTTTAGAAAATTCGGTTTGTATCGCTCGGCTTCAAAACCCCCATCGAGAGTTCGAGGTCTAATAACAAGAAAGTTATAACTTCACAAGATATAATAAAAATGTGATAAAATACGAGGACGAATTTTTTTGTACGAATACCAAAATCCAAAACATAGAATGTTGAAAACTTCATTTTGGGCCGCAAAAAAATTCAATTGGGTCGCAGGTAGGGCACGCCTGGTTTAAAGCAGTAAGTTTAAAATATTACTTAAGGGGGCATACATTAATTACGTGAGCTCAAAATGGGGGAGGGGAGGGGGTCCAGCAAAATCTCACGTTACTTGAAAAGAATATACGAAGTGGCCCAAATTTAACTCACCAAGGGGGGGGGGGGGGGGGGCTACATTGGAAGAAAAAATGCCCACGTAATTAAAGTATGCCCCAAATTATTACCGACAGTCGATATGATTTTACAAAACTTGGCTGCAACTATTGTTACAAGAAGAGAAATGAACCAATACAAATAATATAAAAGGCTCATAAACCTTCATGCCGTAGTTCGGGTGAATAATACTTGAAACATTCGAATTATTACGTTAAAAATACAGTTTATTTAGGCATGTCTAAATGCAAACTACAATCGCCAATCTTCGCTCAATATTCGTCATTCAGAGATAATAATTGGATAATTTGTAGAGCGCCGTTTTTGTGAAAAATCATCTCAGTACGAAATCGAGCGTACAACTAAAGTGTATCGTGAATAGATAATACGAAATCAACTACGAAATTAACCACGATTAAAAACGTAAATGGTTAACTCTGGCTAATTCGCAGGCGCCACACTGCGGAAATAAATTACCATCATGTATTATTATTTATTACATACGTGGCGGGATCGTACCCTTGTACAGTTGCTAGTAGAGAGAGGAAAATAGACATTTATAATAATAACGACTATGAACTTTGAACTTTAAATCCATCCGCCTAGGTGTACTCGTAAGTATATAACATTGACCGATGTGATTTATGATTTCCCGACAAAACTTGGAAACCCTGAGGAAAAAATTCCCTCAAGGTCCATTTCGTCTTTGGAGATGCTGTGTGGAGGCTCTTTTTAGGGAAAGGAAGGATATAAAGTTCTAAAAAGGAAAAATGCATGAGGAGCGGTTAGGAATCTAGGGGTCAATGTGTTCTCGGATGGGGGGGTCAAAAGGCTTACCTCGATCAAACTCTCCCGATCCGGCCTGTCACGCAGTAGGTGGACAAAAGTATCCGTCGCCAAGACCTAGACAAACGACACCCTATGAATCCGGGCACCCCTGCAAAGCCACCAGACGTCGCGAATCACTTGGGGTGACCTATGCAGGGGTGTTGGGCATCCAATAAATGGTTCTCGGGGCAGCGGTGTCCAGACCCGTCTCCAAAATGATGAGCGCAGAATAAGAATTTACACGTTTTGGCTTAAATTAGCGTTGAAAGGCAAAGATATCGTGATACGTAATAATAATAATATTTGGCTGATTTATACAGCGCCGTTTTCGTGAAAATTATCCTCAAGGGCGCTACACAATCAAAAATATGCATTAATTGTTTGAAACACTGGCGGGGAAGTATTTTCATGTATGCTAATTATCGAGTTTCGGAAAACATATCGAAATAATTTCAGATAGCGATATAAATATGACTTCACGTGCTACATGTAATGAAATGATAAACGTAGAGATTAATAATTTGATAGCAGATAAGAGTTCATTTTTAGTCACGCTATTATTAATGATAATTTTATTACGTTTTCTACGATGTAAGTATGATGACAATATTTGCTGATAATCGCGTGTTTTTTAGGAGAGGAATGTGAATTCTCACTTTCTTAATTCCTACTGATAATTTGATTTTGACGATTGAAATTCAATCGCACGAATAGTTGTGTAAAAATAACGAGAATGTTGCAGATGCTTTTTTACAATGTTTGATGTTGTATAGACTTTTCCGTACCTAAATTTAAACCTTACCCAAGGTAAAAATTCAGTAAGGTCCGAATGAAGGTCACTAGGTCCTTCATTAGAGTTAATAACAATAATTGGATAATTTGTAAAGCGCCGTTTTTGTGAAAAATCACCTCAGTACGGAATCGAGTATACATAACTAAAATATATTATTACTGTACCACTTTCCAGAAAAAAGCACCTTTTAGGACCATTTTTATGACAGCCTTTTTTGCAGCGAATTTTTAGTGAAGTAGTGGTAATCCGAAGGGGGGGGGGGGATTGAGCCTGAATTTGATAGATAATAAATACGTAAAATCTTTACAAAACGTAAAACGATATTGGCCAACACCTCTTTGAAAAGTCATTAAAAACTATGAAAAGAAAGATAAATAGCTTATAACCTAACCTATTTAACCAATTTTTAAAATTATTTTTTAAATTATTTTTTTCATCAATTGTAATTACTTTCAAAGCAGGTGTTGAATTGATTTCATTCTGAGTTGTCCGGTCACCATGTAAATTATCCCCCTTCTAAACGGGAGTGTTAAAGAAGCCCGGGAATATTATTATTTATTAGAAATAATGAATTCACTAAATTCTGCTTAATTTATACCTTTTGAATAATAAAATAGCAAATTTGTGTGTTATTTATTTCTCTTTACAATCAATAATACGATCGACGTTTTATCAAAAACTTACGTGCATGTCAGTTGTTCTACGACGTATCTATTTAATATCAGTAGAATCGCCGATATCATCTAAAAATCTTTATTTCTTGAAGATTGATTGGGCGCCAATTTCAAGAAAATTAATAAAGGAGCAATTGTTTCCAGAAAGAAAATAGTTTTTACCTTCCGAAAGATTCCAGCAAGATGTGTTCAATTTAGAAGTCCACAATTACTCACCTAAAACAAAAAGAAAAACAAATAAGTACATTATTTCAATTAACAACATTAAAGTAGGTGAAACAAACAAAATAAAGGGAAAAATATTAAATGTGTCTTATGATAGAACAAAGAATATTGGAGGATTTATACTATCCTTTTTACCTAAATATTAATATAACAGATCGAATACTATAATACTTGGAGCACGTGGATGAGTTTGTGCATCTAAGTAGTATGTTTACTAGAGATTAGAGATGTCGAAAGTGAAAAAAATATCGATAAATTATAGATGAATCGATATTTCTTCTTCTAACACAGAAAATATTCGATATTTATTAAAATATCAATATCGAGGAAAAAATATCGATATATCGGTCAAATTTTCCAGAGATTTTGCGTTTTTAAAATAAGAGTGTATTCAGCTCAATATTATCAATAGTAATTTTTGTACACAATTTGCTTTTTTAATGTACAAAAATCTCAATAAAAATGAAAGTTTTTTATCAGTGTTCATTTTTATTAAGTAATAATTACAAAAATATCAAAAACTAAAAAGCTGTCTTCTAATTTTTATGTAAACTGAGACGCATACAAAGTTTGTATGCGTCTCAATAACATTCTATTGGCGTATTAATCTGTCAAAAAGGACTTCGTGTTTGGAACAAGGTATAGTCCATAATCATAGACAACTGGGAACCAACACATAGAAATGGCTTAGAAAAGAATGGCGAAAAACAGCATACATTTCTATGTATTGGTGATCACAAAGCAAAGACAATAGATTTGTAAGCTATTAATAGTTAAAATTTCAACCGCCAGATGTCATGACCCAATACAGTTACTTTTTCTCCGTTCGTTCCTATACGGTTTTGGATTCTAGTGACTTTAAATACATAAATTTAAAAAAATATCGTTTTTGATACAATTTTCGATATTGGATATTTTGTATCGATATATCGGATCAAAAAATATCGATATATCGATACTTTTTCAACAAGCCTACTAGAGATGAGAAGGCTGACAGAGATATTGAAAGAAGGGTAAATGCAGGTAACTCCATTAATGGAGGACTGAATGGGGTGAGGTTTGTCTATGTCTTGGAGGCGGATGACCAAGACACACTGAACCCCAGATTTCTACCCACACCTTAAACCCTTTTCCTTCCCAGAACTCTCCTCTCCTTCCTTTTCCTGAAAAAACCTTCCACACAGCATCCCCAAAAATGACATAGGCCCTGAGGAAAATTATTTTCCTCAGCGCCTCCTGTGTGGAGCTCATGTAAAAAAAAAAAAAAGGTTGGCGCTAATAAAAAAAAACTGTCAAATAAGCGAAGCTAGCAGTTCACAATGGAGTCCTGTTACCTACCCTGATGTATGGCAGTGAGGCAAGGAACTGGCAGGGGAAGGATGTTGAAGTAAACTGAACGCTGTTGAAGTGAGGCGTACGTGTGGTAAAAGCATGTATGATCGGTGTGGGAAGTGTGGAGATCCACAAAGAATATAAGGCTGATGTAAGCATAATGAGTAAGATTAAGAAAGGGACCCTCAGATGGTTCGGGCGTGTAGAGGGAATGAACGAAGAAAGTAGTGAAGGAAATATTGGAGGTTTCTTTATAGAAAAATTAAATCGGAATTAAAAAGAATATAAACTATAATTTTTACGACCTAAATCGGTGATGAGTTGTTCATTCAGATTGTTGATTTATAATTATTACTCATTCATATAATATTATGTACAACAATGTAGCGAGTACTGAATTGTAATAACAATAGTGTGGTTACCTCTTATCATCATTACATAGTATAAAATGAAGTCGCTCAAAATGTATGTGCGCGTTAATCTTTTAAACTACGCAACGGGTTTTCACCAATAGAGTGATTGAAGGGGAATTTTTATACGTATAATACATGTAAATTATATTAGAGAAAAACCGAGAAATTCAAAGAAAACATATTTTTGTGCCATTTAAAACGGCTGGCGGGCCGTACTATAGTCACTTTTGAAATTAGGTCTACGGAAGAAATTGGCAAATAGATGTCCTAGAGTAAGTAGGTATTTGATTTTCCATTTTCAAATATCCAGTGTTGCATTGCAAGCATTGTATAATTAGTGGCGAGTTAATTAGTTTATATGTATAATACATGCTTATTATAGTAGAGAAAAGCTGATAAATTCAAATATTCAATTCAGGCAGCGGGTAGCGGGCAGCTGGCAAGCGGGTGGTGTGGATTTTATAAAGATTGGGTAATGGCGTTGTGTTTCGTTAGCCACAGCAACGTGTGGCCGGGTCTGCTAGTTACGTAATAAATTGTAAATTCCATAAATTATTTCATCTAGTTTCTATTTGAAGAAAGATGGATTAAAATCTATTCCAGGAAAACATCTGGACACAAACGAAACAAACTAAAAAATGTACGTCAGCATCAAAGATAAATTAAAATGAATTCTATTTATTACCCATCTGCAATTTTGAAGATCTGAAGTGATTTTATTGCGTGTGGTTTTCGCTTTCAAACTTTACATAAGTGGCTCAGAGCCAAAGTTGTCTATGCAACGATCATGTTAAATGGAGATAATTAGTGTCAAAGTCCAGGGGTAAAATGAAATAGTTACGTATGAGCACACATTAAAATGGTTATAATGTTTGTTTACACACATATATATGCACAGGTATTTAAAAGGGTTCCTAAATAACTCAGAATCAACTCAACTCAACACCTCTTCGAAAGTCTTATAAAAGCCATGATTTTTATGAAAAGTAGCCCATAGTCCCAACCTAACCTATTTATTTTAAACCATTTTAACCTATTCAATTTTTTTACACATAATTTTCACCACTTTTCAAAGGGGTGTTGAGTGAGTTCATTCTGAGTTGTCCGGTCACCATTTAAAAAACATCATCGTATGATAGGTACAATTTGCAAACTGCAGTTATTGAGCATAAACACATTTTATGATATTCATGTGATGGAGACTCAAATATCTTTCTGAAATACTGCCTCTCTAAACAAAGCATCATGAAACATGTTTATGCGTGTTTAAATATGACTTATTGGTGGATATCTCTGAATATGTGTAAGATATAGCTTTACCAGAATGTAAGAAGCATCGCGTTGCTAGGAACGGCTTCATTGTCTATTGAATGGAACCAATGCCTTTCTCCATCACCGGAGAAGTAAAGAAATAAAACAGTTAATTCCACTCAGCCGACATTGTCTGCAGTAGAAACCTAGAGAATAAACCAACCGAGAAGGGAGGGCCTCCCTAAGTCTAAAAAAAAAAATTTTTTTGAAGTTTGTAAAAACAGCACAGACAATCTAAGTGCAAATCAAAGAAATTGGAGAGATACGCGTACATCAAGAGATAAATAAATACTCTAGAAGGCGAAAGATAAAAAGCCTTCATACACCATTTCGAATTAAAGTGGAAATGTCGGAATATGATGGATAAAGAAAATATTTTTAGATGTTTTATTTCATAAATATTTAAGGATAGGAATCTTAGAAAGCTGAACCAACAAACATCATTAAACCGTTTTCATAAAAGAATACTCTGCGATGCAACCATACGAGTACCATAAGTGTGACTTTTTTATTTGTTTCAAGACTGAGTTTATAGAACCTATTACGAATGATGGCAAAAAAAGTTAACCTAGAAGTCGCACAGAAAAAGCTGTGCCTGAGAATAACCATTCGGGATTTAAAAAGGTTTTATACAAACGGAATTTTGGCATGTTAGTATGTATTATCTAATACCTTAATAAAAATGTACCTGGCTGGTAAACCTCTATTCCAGGAAAACATCTGGACACAAACGAAACAAACTAAAAAATGTACGTCAGCATCAAAGATAAATTAAAATGAATTCTATTTATTACCCATCTGCAATTTTGAAGATCTGAAGTGATTTTATTGCGTGTGGTTTTCGCTTTCAAACTATACATAAGTGGCTCAGAGCCAAAGTTGTCTATGCAACGATCATGTTAAATGGAGATAATTAGTGTCAAAGTCCAGGGGTAAAATGAAATAGTTACGTATGAGCACACATTAAAATGGTTATAATGTTTGTTTACACACATATATATGCACAGGTATTTAAAAGGGTTCCTAAATAACTCAGAATCAACTCAACTCAACACCTCTTCGAAAGTCTTATAAAAGCCATGATTTTTATGAAAAGTAGCCCATAGTCCCAACCTAACCTATTTATTTTAAACCATTTTAACCTATTCAATTTTTTTACACATAATTTTCATCACTTTTCAAAGGGGTGTTGAGTGAGTTCATTCTGAGTTGTCCGGTCACCATTTAAAAAACATCATCGTATGATAGGTACAATTTGCAAACTGCAGTTATTGAGCATAAACACATTTTATGATATTCATGTGATGGAGACTCAAATATCTTTCTGAAAAACTGCCTCTCTAAACAAAGCATCATGAAACATGTTTATGCGTGTTTAAATATGACTTATTGGTGGATATCTCTGAATATGTGTAAGATATAGCTTTACCAGAATGTAAGAAGCATCGCGTTGCTAGGAACGGCTTCATTGTCTATTGAATGGAACCAATGCCTTTCTCCATCACCGGAGAAGTAAAGAAATAAAACAGTTAATTCCACTCAGCCGACATTGTCTGCAGTAGAAACCTAGAGAATAAACCAACCGAGAAGGGAGGGCCTCCCTAAGTCTAAAAAAAAAAATTTTTTTGAAGTTTGTAAAAACAGCACAGACAATCTAAGTGCAAATCAAAGAAATTGGAGAGATACGCGTACATCAAGAGATAAATAAATACTCTAGAAGGCGAAAGATAAAAAGCCTTCATACACCATTTCGAATTAAAGTGGAAATGTCGGAATATGATGGATAAAGAAAATATTTTTAGATGTTTTATTTCATAAATATTTAAGGATAGGAATCTTAGAAAGCTGAACCAACAAACATCATTAAACCGTTTTCATAAAAGAATACTCTGCGATGCAACCATACGAGTACCATAAGTGTGACTTTTTTATTTGTTTCAAGACTGAGTTTATAGAACCTATTACGAATGATGGCAAAAAAAGTTAACCTAGAAGTCGCACAGAAAAAGCTGTGCCTGAGAATAACCATTCGGGATTTAAAAAGGTTTTATACAAACGGAATTTTGGCATGTTAGTATGTATTATCTAATACCTTAATAAAAATGTACCTGGCTGGTAAACCTCTATTCCAGGAAAACATCTGGACACAAACGAAACAAACTAAAAAATGTACGTCAGCATCAAAGATAAATTAAAATGAATTCTATTTATTACCCATCTGCAATTTTGAAGATCTGAAGTGATTTTATTGCGTGTGGTTTTCGCTTTCAAACTATACATAAGTGGCTCAGAGCCAAAGTTGTCTATGCAACGATCATGTTAAATGGAGATAATTAGTGTCAAAGTCCAGGGGTAAAATGAAATAGTTACGTATGAGCACACATTAAAATGGTTATAATGTTTGTTTACACACATATATATGCACAGGTATTTAAAAGGGTTCCTAAATAACTCAGAATCAACTCAACTCAACACCTCTTCGAAAGTCTTATAAAAGCCATGATTTTTATGAAAAGTAGCCCATAGTCCCAACCTAACCTATTTATTTTAAACCATTTTAACCTATTCAATTTTTTTACACATAATTTTCATCACTTTTCAAAGGGGTGTTGAGTGAGTTCATTCTGAGTTGTCCGGTCACCATTTAAAAAACATCATCGTATGATAGGTACAATTTGCAAACTGCAGTTATTGAGCATAAACACATTTTATGATATTCATGTGATGGAGACTCAAATATCTTTCTGAAATACTGCCTCTCTAAACAAAGCATCATGAAACATGTTTATGCGTGTTTAAATATGACTTATTGGTGGATATCTCTGAATATGTAAGATATAGCTTTACCAGAATGTAAGAAGCATCGCGTTGCTAGGAACGGCTTCATTGTCTATTGAATGGAACCAATGCCTTTCTCCATCATCGGAGAAGTAAAGAAATAAAATAAAACAGTTAATTCCACTCAGCCGACATTGTCTGCAGTAGAAACCTAGAGAATAAACCAACCGAGAAGGGAGGGCCTGTTAAGTTTAAAAAAAAAAATTTTTTTTGAAGTTTGTAAAAACAGCACAGACAATCTAAGTGCAAATCAAAGAAATTGGAGAGATACGCGTACATCAAGAGATAAATAAATACTCTAGAAGGCGGAAGATAAAAAGCCTTCATACACCATTTCGAATTAAAGTGGAAATGTCGGAATATGATGGATAAAGAAAATATTTTTAGATGTTTTATTTTATAAATATTTAAGGATAGGAATCTTAGAAAGCTGAACCAACAAACATCATTAAACCGTTTTTATAAAAGAATACTCTGCGATGCAACCATACGAGTACCATAAGTGTGACTTTTTTTATTTGTTTCAAGACTGAGTTTATAGAACCTATTACGAATGATGGCAAAAAAAGTTAACCTAGAAGTCGCACAGAAAAAGCTGTTGCCTGAGAATAACCATTCGGGATTTAAAAAGGTTTTATACAAACGGAATTTTGGCATGTTAGTATGTATTATCTAATACCTTAATAAAAATGTACCTGGCTGGTAAACTGAGGATCATTAAATAAGATGTCAAAAGATCTTTTGAATCTTCTCCGCAAAGCCCATCGCAGAAGAGATTAAATATTGCTTTTTGTCGAGCTGGCAACTAAGGTTGGCTTATTGACTTGGTCTTACTAAACAACTGGTATATCGTAATTCTAGAAACCCGGTAGGCTTTGTAAATAATGTCATGCATTTGTGTACAGGTCTCTATTCCTTTGATGTTCAGAAAGCGGAATAACTCCGAGGAACGACCTAATATTTTGTACTCTGAATGGACTCTACAAAAAATAATATGCTTTTTTCTCGTTTTTTTAACAACCTCAACCAATGTATCCTACAACAAAACGAGCATTGTCTTCTTAGTAAACACTTAGTCTGAAATGATTATTATAGCAAAATCCCCCAATTCGGGAAGTGTAGAGGCTGAAGGAGATGAAGAGAGGAAGGTTGGACAATAAATTATGACGTCAGGTTTTGCCCATTGTATATAAAATCCCTGCTTTGTATACCCACTCTAGTTTTAAGAGGCTCTTCTTCAATTCTACACAGAATACGAAGTACGATTTCTTTGTGAAAAACGACTTGTTTTAAGAGTCCGTCCTCCAAGAATGAAGACTCCTCTGAATAGGCAGAATCAAAAATAAATTTAATTATTGTAGATGTCAAGTATAAATGGTGAATTAAACATGAACGGTGCATCTCATTACATATTTGTATAATTGGACAGGAACAGATAGGATTGAAGGGGGGGGGGGGAAGCAACCAGGGGAAGATCAAACGACTGTCAGTAGCTACTCTAAAAAAAACTCTACGAATTTGAGATAGAAAGAAGACAGTGAATGGGAAATTAGCCACTACGTAAATCGCATTTGAACAGCTATTTTACCTACGAAAAGCATCACGGTTTATTTATAATTTGATTCGGATATAAAGAAATGAGAAGAAAGGGCAATAGGGTAAATGACCACAGAATCACAGACCACAGGTGTGATATTTCACATTGTCGAGTTCTTCAAATCCCTATTCTTCAACCTGTCACTACTCTGAAGCTCCCTGCACCTGATTCTGTCCTGCACAAGATATCCTGTAAAAGCAAGAAAGGATGCACGGTGTAGGAAAAACACCCCTTTTCAGCTCCTAATGGTTGAACTACAGGGTAAGCTGGGATTGTTTGTCTTTCTATAAATATTTCTTTAAAATATAAATAAATTTTTAGAAAATTGTATGAATATTATCTAAATTTAATAACTGAGTTGGCAGAAATTGAAATGGCAACGAATAATAAATGTTTCTCAAAGTTGTCACAGTTCCACTCGCAGTATATACATTATACATACCACAGGTTGGGAGCGAGCCGCGGACTTCGGACAGCGAGCGGTAGATCAATAGCGAGTCACCGGGTCGGGTGTCGGGTCGCTTCTCGTTTCATTCTGCGAGATACCGTACGCGGGGTGCGTAGGTACTAGGTACTATACCGTACCGTACTTAGGCAAATATTACTACATTGACAAGTATGCCGCGGGCTCGATTATTATAGATGACCGATACAAGGGCGGTTTTCTACGTTGGAATTTTATAGTCGCGATAGGATTAGGAAAATCCAAATTGTTCGAATCGTCGATTGTTAAAATATATAATTTTTATTACACAATTTAAAAATCTAGATAATTATTGTTTCAATAATTAATTAGATTTTTGGCAGTTGAGCGGTATTGATAAGTTTATAAGGGAAACAAAGGTAAACTATGTGGAACTATTTGGATGAAGAAAAATCATAAAGTAATAAGCAGAGATTTATTAGCCATTTAGCCAGGGTAGTTTTAAGTGGCAGTTTGAAACAGCGAGCGTCCTACTCGCCGATAAGGGTTTTGAATAAGGGTCGACAGAGATCTCGATCTTGGTCTCGATCTTGGTCTCGGTCTCGGCATTCTCGGCTACAAATTCTACCGAGAACTCTGTCTCGGTTCTCGGCGAAAAATCGCTGAGATTCTCGGCCATAACCGAGACCGTTGTGAGTAAGTAGGTGAGGTAAAGGATAATGGGATTCAAATCTACCGCGCGCATCCACATTCGTCACTTGGTGTCAGTGCGTGAAAGAGCTGTCGATTGTAATTGGTCGGCTGGCAGCGAGGCGGGTTTTACTTACCTCTGCAGCCGCCGCTGCGCCGCGTCTTTCGTTCATTTCACTACTTTTGTTAACAGACAATATCATGTTGTTTATTATTAACATACGTTGATCAAATTTTGATGATTAAAACTATTTAAGCCGCCGCTACCCGAATTTCTACCGATTTCTCACATATCTATCTCCCTTAAACATTTGAAGTTTTTAAGCTCTTAAAAAAATATATGTTATTTTTTAAGATAATATCTAGACGCGTTCCACGCCGAAATCCAAATTATTTACAATTCCCTTGATAGAAAAAAATCGCAAGTATGCTCCGAAAATTATTTTAAATACGTTTGTTTCAGTTATTTTACAAGTTATATTGTGAAAAAATCCACAATGTTTCTTTATATGATACTTAAGATACCTTCTACGAGATTTTTGCTCTATTTTAAACGAGTCGTGTTTTATTAAATATTTTCGGAATTTTAGCTTCGATTATCTTCTTCTTTTTGAGCGCAGATGCGCGCCTTTAAACAAATTATTATTATATTCTTAAATATACTATATAACGCATTTTAATTTTTTTTCTCAATTTATCTATTCTCGGTCTCGGCCGAGAACGAAAAATCTATCTCGGTCGACCTTAGTTTTAAATCATCCGAGCGTCGTTTTATCGACTTTCCGTTGCAGTTTGGATCAACAACATTACGATTCACCTAGACGACATCTATATTATCTAGATTCTAGATGGTAAATAGTAGTTTTACTGCCACTTGTAAATTGAACATTGTATTGTAATCTGTTCATCGAGAAGGAATCAGCGTAACAAAACAAATCAATTATATGTATAGTTTGTCAAATAAGAGTAAAAACCATAGGAGGGCGCCGCTGTTGTTCAAATGGCAATACTAAAAATATAACCATAGTGGTAATCTAAAGCTGTGTAACCTACATTTTTATTAAAACGGCATAAAAGTGAAAAAAATATTTTTTCATCACCCACTGATCTGAAAATTAGAATTGCATATAAGTATATTATTATTATACGTTTGCAATTTTGTGTTAACATAATGAAGAATAACGATATTGTAATAAAATATAAACCACACTTTGAAATTGCTCACATTTATTTAATATTAGCTGTACCTAGCGTTGCCCGGGCTTTAGATCAAGTCTCTAATTTTAGATCTGGATATATTTAACTCGTTCAGATTTACAAGTAGTGTAACTAAACTCACCATTAATGATTCTCACTTTCTACCTACTGTTAAATTAAATGAAAGCCAATCACTTTGTGAAACACAATTTAAACAAATATACAGGTGGTTCAAACTAAGTAACGTTGTTTTATTTATCTATAATGGATAGCCACAAAGTTATAGCTACAATCAAAAGTATACAATTTAATCAAATTTATGACATTAAGTAGGTGCCATAACAACAGTGCTTCATCGATTTTTTTTTAAGAACAAATAAATGTTTTTTTTAAATGTGTGTACAGTGTTCTGTATTTTCAGTGTTATTGCACTTTAAAATAATATTTGACAGGTAAATTGGTGTTGCCAGCCATATTTTGGAGTAGGAAGTATACATATATACTTCCTACTCCAAAATGTAAAAAAACAATATCTCGGAGTAAAATGGGATATCTGGGATGGTCCGACGCTCTGTGGGGAACCCGCTTGCACAGCGCGGGTGTA
The DNA here is from genome assembly GCA_929108145.2 of Limnephilus rhombicus. Classification (NCBI taxonomy): domain Eukaryota; kingdom Metazoa; phylum Arthropoda; class Insecta; order Trichoptera; family Limnephilidae; genus Limnephilus; species Limnephilus rhombicus. The sequence continues at coordinate 22,775,694 of OV815293.1, forward strand.
AACTGTGCGACCTAAAGTTTAAGTTTAGACTTACGGATTTCAATACTTCGTTTGTGTGAAAACACTATGAAACCAATACATGATTTTTACTTCAATGGCAAAATTTTTTAATTCACAAGTCCTTTTTATTTATGGGGCTAAATCAAATACATATATTATGTAATTTAATTATTGTATAAAATTTAGTGTAATTTATGTATCTTTTGTGATTAAAAATTTTTTATGTAGATCTGAATGTAATTGAATCTTTCACGCACTACTGTGCCATCTCAATGCCTGCTAATTTTTTCTGGGTCTTCTACTGCCCCCCTGAAAGTCTCAAACGCCCACGAGGGGGCGTTTTCGGTCAAGTTGAGAACCTTTGGATTAAGTAGATAGATAAAAGTATCGTAAATAAAAAAATATCTCTTTTTTGCTTTATCTCTGAAAAGTAGTGATTATGATTATCTATGCCCCACGAAAAACATATTTAAGTTAGAACACTCCATCTCTGTGAGGTATCGCTAGTACCTCTTTTCGATGGGAACACTTGTTCATCATTCATGCATTTGTTTCGCTCTCCCGTAAAATGAACTTTTTCGACCTAAGACACTTTTCTACTGGATGTGCGATATATAATTTCGTGCATTTTTGATAATCTTTATAATAGCATTCTATCACACATTCAACAAGCCAAGCCCCCATCCCAACTTCCATCTATCTCTCTGTAACTATGTATAGACTGATGTAACTGTATAATATTGCACAATAACGTGTTAGAACACCCCCGCCGATACAATCACATCGCGTGTTCAATGTTCACAGGTTGCGCCCGGGAACAGGGAACTTTCCCGCCAACTTTACAGCGGCGGGAACTTTACTTTTCAGCCGCTGCCTAAAACTTTTCCCAAACTCGATTGAAAATATTGTTTAGGCATCGCTGGGAGAGGATGTGTGTGGGGGTGGGGCTAGTTGCCGAACTCTCTCTCCCTGTCGGCAGACAACTTTTCAGTTTACACAGCTTGTAGTTAGTTGTTGCCCAAATACAGGGGTGAGGTCTTTTATTTTGTGTCATTTCTATTCAATGACACACTGACGTTGTGGTACGATTAATGAGAATGTAAAAATATAAAGGAATATTACAGATTAATTATTTTTTATAGGAGATATTATTAATTTAGTTATTTTTCATTTAAAAGTTTGTATTCTTTATTTATGTTCTATGAACTAAATGTTATACATATAAGGTAACGATAGTGTTAATATTTATTCATTCAGAAACCCAGCTTGTTGGTTGAAAAATGTGCATATTTCATATAGTTTAGCGGTAGGGAGTGAGGGGGGGGGGGGGGAGAGAACGGAGGTGAAAGGATACAAAGGGGTGGGGACGAGAGATTGCAAAGGAGACATAGTATCGGTAGGAAACAGCGAGGGTTCTGTTCACTAGTCGGAAAACCGTGTGTGCGTGAACGCACCACGGAAATGCAAAATGCAGAAATGCAATAGCACTTCAATAAACAAAATTAAAACACACTTTATTTCTTTGAATAACATTGCAACGCATGTTGGGTACTCGCTAGTAACTAATAAAAAATCTAAATAGGTTAATTATTAATCCCCTTTAAAGTCTGCCAAATAAGAGTAGCAAATATAAAAAATGGAACTACAAAATTTTTAGGCTGGCAACACCAATTTACCTGTCAAATATTATTTTAAAGTGCAATAACACTGAAAATACAGAACACTGTACACACATTTAAAAAAAAACATTTTTTTGTTCTTAAAAAAAATCGATGAAGCACTGTTGTTATGGCACCTACTTAATGTCATAAATTTGAATAAATTGTATACTTTTGGTTGTAGCTATAACTTTGTGGTTATCCATTATAGATAAATGAAACAACGTTACTTTGGTTGAACCACCTGTATATTTGTTTAAATTGTGTTTCACAAAGTGATTGGCTTTCATTTAATTTAACAGTAGGTAGAAAGGTGAGTTTAACAGTAGGTAGTAATGGTGAGTTTAGTTACACTACTTGTAAATCTGAACGAGTTAAATATATCCAGATCTAAAATTAGAGACATGATCTAAAGCCCGGGCAACGCTAGGTACAGCTAATATTAAATAAATGTGAGCAATTTCAAAGATAGGTCAAAAGATCTCCCTCAATCAGTCTCTACCGATCCGGCCTACCACGCAGTTTGTGGACAGACGCATCCGCCGCCAAGATCCTTCAAACCTCGCCTCATGAACCCGGGCACCCCTGCAGTCACCAAACGTAGCGAACCATACCCGCCACTCAACTTGAAATAATACAGTATATTTATTTATTTATTCTTAGTACATTTACATTACAAATGTATAATATATTGTCCTCCACACTAGGAGTTCACCTGTGTTGTAGAGGACATTTTTCAGTTGTAAATTATAAATTGTGAATAGTAAAACAAAAGAGTGTTAATAGCTAATATAAAAAGAGAAACAATAAACATCAAAATATAAAATCGACTTCAATTCGACAAAAATTATAAATTAAAAAGATTGTAGCCAGTTTCTTATGTTTTTTTTTTTAAATATAATAATGTGCAAGAAGATGTGTGTTCTTATTTCGAAAGTTGACATGATCGACTATTTGCACAGGTGGAATAATTCATTATGGGCAGGTTTCGGTGAAATCACGCAGCAATTATCACCGTAAAAATGTCGTCATCGCAAAATTTGTCAAATTCAAACAATGCTCCACAGAAACAGTTGTGTCGATAATAGAGCGCAAAATAGCAGGTCAATGGCTCGACGTGAATCTAAAATAGCCAAATGCAGAAACACAACTTAAATAAAGAAAACAAAATTTATACGTTATTTTGAAATTTTCTTATCATATATTTTTTAACAAGGATAAGAAAAACGAAAATACGAATCTTATACCGACAATAGCAATTACAATTCGCTGCAAAAACTTTAGACATAAAATTCATTTGAAGGAATTGGGAGTTTAGCTCAGGCTAATATCAATATTTACACCTAGGTACCTAGGTGTAAATATTGATAAATTTTTGAGATGGAACGACCATTGATATGTTAACAAAAAATATCAGGATACTTACCTATATTTTTAAAGAACTTCGTCATGTACTGGATAAAGAGAAATTAAAATTTGTCTGTTATGCCTCAGTACAATCTCGACTTTCTTACAATATAGTATGCTGGGGATCCTGTCCTAAAGTCCAAAGTAGAGCCACTAAATATTGCTCACAAATTAATTCTTAAAGTCATGTACAAAAAAAAATTTCGTTATCCATCGAAACTTCTTTACAAGGAATCTAATGTTATGAGTATAAAACAGCTGTACATCTCTAAAATGATTTGTAAAACATCTTTTGGCCAAAGACACTTTATTAATTTTTGGAGATCGCTGGCAACGGTTAATATGCACTTTAAAAAAAAAAACCTTTTGATTCACCTTAATTACATTGAAAGGCAACTATTTGCATTGGGGGAAGTGGAAAATATTTCATTCTAAATTTCGATTACGTAAAATTAAAAATTAGCTTTCGTCTTGTGAGATGATTGTACCTACGCCATTAGCTATTAGCTCATTCGCTGTCGCTTTGGTATGTTGGTATTCCTGATACACTTGAATGTATAACGAACGGCTAGAAGATTTTGAAGGTACGGGGCACTTTATTTTGAATCACAAACCATGTTACACAAACCTAGCGTAGCCGCTAAACTACTTGAAAACTGGCATGTTTTTCTTGCCTTGACGCGAGTAGGCGTTATAAAGGGGCACTTTCTTTTGTATCACAAACCATGTTACACAAACCTAGAATTCCCATGAAGTCTGCTACGCTTTGCTCTAGCATCTTTTCGTACAGTAACAAGAATACCAACATAACAAAATGATATTTGAAAATAATGTTTGAAAATGGACGGTCTCGTTTCACAGAATGAAAGCTAATTTTTATTTTACGTAATCGAAATTTAGAATGAAATATTTTCCACTTCCCCCAATGCAAATAGTTGTCTTAATGTAATTAAGGTGAATCAAAAGATTTTTTCAAAAAAAAGTGCGTATTAACCATTGCCAGCGATCTCAAAAATTTACCGAAACTTTTTATATCAGGCTCGGGTCTTCTAACTCATTAGCTAAATTAAAAAAAAATGTTAAGATTTTTGTGTTGTCAGAGGATTGGCATACTATTTTTTCATCCGTGGCCTTTTTTAAATAATAAGATTTTTTATTTTAAAGTAATAAGATTTTTTTTAATAATATTTGTTTTTTAAATAATAAGATATATATATTTTTTAAATAACTAGATTTTATTTGAGTTCCATTTGTTAATATCGGTGTCACCCTAGGTGTTTTGAACTACCTTTGTTTCTTGGTGGGTATAGTAATTAAGGATTTGTTTTATGGTCTATATTGTAGCCCTGGGTCGATCGTGAAAGACCTGATCATCGAAACCCGCTCACGAGCCATCAAAGAGCGAGCGGGTTATTTATTCGTCAGCACCCGGGTCTTCCGGGACCCGTGAACCGCGACACACTCCCGCAACCTACCAACTACGACACATTTCTGCACCCCGTGACTCACGGAACGATCGCCGGGTGCCCATGTGGCGAGTGGCGAGACGTGTCAGGTCCCGGAACTCTCGAACTGCGACACACTCGGTCGCCGGTTGCCGATCAACGCACACACGTGCGTGACGTAACGGTATCCTGCTTCCTGCCCGTGTGTCACGTCATAGCGGGATTGTTTAGTAGATTCGATTTTTGAATATTCGACTAGACACGGAGACGTTTTTAATAAGAGCGTATCTTGGTATTGTTAATCAAAGTGCTAAGTACTGTTTTCATAAAAACTTTTTATTTTTCGTGAGTGTGTGAATGTAATTGTGCATTGTAATAGAAACTATAAACTGGTAAAAGTGTAAAATGTCTGACCTTAATAAAAATAAATTATAATAAAGCATTACAGCTTACAGCTAATTTACTTATTTAAATTCTCAATAAAAGCTTCAGAACAACACATTTTTTACAAGGTTTTTATATCCTTCAAAACATGATAAAACATTGTTTTTTTAACCCCTGAAGCATGTCTTTTTTTAAATTTATTTCTGGGAGATGAAATTACTAGCTACAGGTGTGAGCTGTGAGAGAACGTTCACACAATAATTATAACCTGGGTTTCGTGTCGCGTATGACTTGACCGGTCTGGGTGGCGAGCGTCTACCGCGCGGCGCGCCCGCAGAAAGTAACTGGGTGATGAGTAATCGAGTTTCGTATTTTGTGTCGCGAAAAGAGCGGGTCTTCGCGACCCGCTCGTGACGCCAGTGGGTTGTGAGCGACCCGGGTCGTGTAAAATGATCGATCGACCCAGGACTACTATATTGTTACAAATTACCCATCTGGTCACCAATATAATATTGTTATTTCTTACTTTCCGTATACAATATTTTAGTGTTTTGGATGAAGGGTTTTGTATTTTAGTGATTTTTGTGTAAATTCATCACTCAAATTTATGAATGTAAACCTCAATACAGGCTGCTAGTCCTAGTGAGGTTAATATTTTTGTATGTAAAAAAAAATAAGAAGACATGTATGATGAGAAATTTTAAATAAATAAAAAATTTGTTCACTTTTCGGAACAACTCATATAGGTCTCATAGAAATCATTACAATTTTTATTTTATTTTTTATTTGATTCACCTGATTTATACATGTGTGTTACATATTTGACTAATGTGGGCCTCACGATACGTAAGAAATGTGATCTTAACTGTATTGGAAAGAGAAAATATATTCAAATCTAAAAGTTAACCACCATTTAAAAATAAATGTTTGAAACGACAAAAAAGTACGGTGATGATAACGCTTATAATTAGAGATGAAACGGATATCCGGTAACTATCCGGTATCCGGCTTAAATTTACTATCCGGCCGGATACCGGATATTCAAAAACTACGACAATTTTCTATAATAAAATGCAGTACATTAATCTTTGTGGAGCAAATATCAATAAAATGGCTTATAATTATGACGGCTTTTGTTAAAAGTCGAAAAAGTTACAAAAAAGCCATAAGGCCTTTAAAAAAACAAAAATTTTCTTCGGAGATATTCACTCTAATGATAAATACATAAATAGTAAATATCTAAACTAAAAACTTTTAGTAAAAACTTACAAAAACCTCGCAATCACCATTATAGTGAACTAAAAATCGTAAAAACACACAGAGATTATTGAAATGATTAAATACTGACATTAAAGCACCATACTCTTGTTCTTTTTCTTATCAAAGAGAATATTTTCGCGATCACTCACGAATACTCACGAATACTCACGATGGCAACCGAAACCGCCCGAATTGATCTGATCGCTTTCGCCGCACCTGTGCGTCGGTAAACTCGTCACGACATGCAACGAGACAATGGGCCGAATATCCGGCCTCCCAGCTCGCCGGATATCCGGTATCCAGCCAAACAACTATCCGTTTCATCTCTACTTATAATACATCTGTCTAATGATATATATGTGTTTACATTTATTTTCATTACCAGTAATTTTAGTTAGAAAAAACGCAGGGTGAAACGCAAACTTTGCAAAGACGCATTAAAAAAAAAAATATTTAAAAAATTACATGCTTATTTCTAATACTAAAATTTGAAAGTGTAGCGGAGTAACTAAATAAAATCCACACTTTTTATACAGTAAATACAATTAGTTTTGATTTGGAGTAGGTACAATCAATTTGCAAGTATGACACAGTTCAATAATAGTGAGACAGACACAACTTTAACAAAAACTTCACGGGTACTTAATAACACAAAATAAATCTAAATGTTCCATCAACCCCTTTAAAAACTATTAACAAAAGGATAACTAGTCTATTCAAGTCAGCTCAAAGTATTTCAGTCCTGCCAGAGATTTTTCCTTGAAGATGCGCGGGTAGAACCGGGAGGCAACTTTTAACTTTCTCGAATTACCACATGACCTTATTTTCATCTGTAAGCCTGAGCGGCGGGGTGCAAAATATAACCAATAGTATCCTTCGCCTCTTATTAGCGATGCGGGAAGGAGATTGAGAACTCTTGTCACGATAATAATTATTACTTCATAATAATTATTAGCCTGACTTAGTAAACCTTCACCTGGCCGCTTACTTTAATTGTTGAATCGCCGTATTTTGGATTTTTTCGATTGGCAACATTATTGTTAAAACTTCATGCGGCACTTTTTGGATTCGCACGGTACAGGAAGCCGGTGCTAATTCGACTAGTCACTTAAGTGATAGTTCTGGATTTAAAAATGGGATAATCCCTTTGTTACAAATTGTTTGTTTAAAACGATTTTAATCGCGATGCACATCGATGCATTTTTTGCGAACGCTCCTTTCTGATGTGATCGGAACGCTGTTTTCTAATGTGTTTGGTCGCCGCCATTGTGACCGATATTTGTCCGCGGCATAACGATGTTGTAAATTACCTACATAATCGCGACCGGCATATTGAAGAGCGTCGCGAGGGAGAGTTCTTATGACCTGGTACGGTCACGGCTGCTCATATTTGTGACGGATGGTTACTTGGCGTTCATTTCCTGATGAGGCGTGCTGACGGAAATCGTGGTTATCCGAGGGGCTCAACCAGAGCACTGGTGCTGATCTTGGACCCTACTCCCTGGCGGGGAGTCCTCAAACTCTGGCCTTCCTGGGGAGTCTTTCCTGGTTCCCATCCTGGAGATTGCGTGAGAATATGGCCCGCGGTTCATCAACGCGCTATCTTCAAGTAAATTAAGTGTTCGCGTCATTGTAGAAGTATTTAGATAAAGATCCATGGTCCGCAGGTACGACATTTCTTTCTGCTTAATTATGTTCCTGTTAAATTGTCAGAATCTGTTATGTTTTTGGGGATGTGATACCCGGCCCCTCAAAAGGGCAACATTGTTATGTTCTTTATAAAAATATACTGGGATTTGGTTGTTTTGGAAATGAACTCTTTTATTGCTTAAACCAATGAAACCTCACAAGTTGGAACCTGTATTCGTTTATTCCCACAATCCTGAAGAGAATCTCTCACTCTACCATTAAATAGAATAATCAGAAGGTCCATACTGATGATTACTGTGACACTCTCAATTACGCTCGAAATAATATGGTTTGGTTAAAAAAAGCGTAATTCATCACCTTTCAAAAACAGCTTTAAGTTTTCAAATACGTTCACACAATATTACATTTATTAGGATTTAAATGCAAAGCGGAAATATTCTGACCTACTGAGAGAATACGGTCGATGCCAAAGGGTTAAAAATAGTACGTTATATCCAGCCATCATAAGAAAAGGGCTCAGAAACCTGGAAAGCCAAATTGAGGAACCAAGCAAAATACACGATGATAATCCCAGTGAACTTTAAGTTGAGGTTGAGGTTCTACAAGGCCTACGACTAGGAATAAGACGAAACATGGAAGACAGCACAATGAACTCAAAGCAGGTCGCAGACCTACTCGGTATCAATAATATAGTAGAGTTATAAGAATTAATATAACTAGAATAGTGCGTTCGTTGTATGTTCCCCAAGTTATTAATTTAAGAGATTCAGCACCAACAACAGCAGTTCAACGTAAATGCTAATGACGTCTGTTAATATATTCGTCAGCCGGCCGTGCAACTTGTTCCCGCGATAGTTCGTTTCGCATAACTAACGCGCACAATAGTATAGTGTTTGCACAATGCAGGCGGGCCGACTTATGGAAATACGCATTACCTAGGTAGAATAGAATAGTACAGAGTACAGACTGCAGGCGGAGATATAAACTGGAAGTATGTCGGTACGGTCGGAGAAATAAATTGCAAACTGATAGGCATCGTCGGTACTCCGTACGTACAAGGCGCAGAGCAGTGCAATCCTGCAAGAAATAAATAAAAAATAGGGAAGTGGCGCCGGTTTGCGTACATTGTCAATAGAGCCTATTATTAATCTGTCTGTGTAAAGAGAAACTGGGGTCAAAGATGTAGTAGGTACCTATGAATCATTTTTTTTATAAACACACAGCTGGATAAAATCTCACAAAAAATTCTGTCAAATATCACAGTTTAGAAATAATGTGAAGATGGCGAAATGATACGATAAGATTCTCACGGCTAATATGTTTGACTTTGGGTTTAAAAGTGATGTTATGCTTCATTTTCCTTTTTGAGGCAATGTTTCGGACAGATTTGCAATGTCCACCATATCTAGGCAAATGTAAGGTTAGGCACCCATAGCTTTAGAAGATGGAGAAGTCTGTATCTTTTAACGTGCGTCATCGTGACTGACAGCTCATTTTAAAAATATCTATAAAATGAAAAACTGTCAATGATTACGGTAACGAACGTAAAAAATAAATATAGTTATACCATACCCCTGTATAGTCGTGGTAGTGAACGCGTGGTATGGAGGATAGCGCTGGTATAGTATTTTGGAAAAAAGGTCAATATTTAACAATTACATTTTTGTTTCTCTACTTGCATGAAGCAAAAACCTACTTATTAAAATAAAAAAATAAAATTGTCAATATTATGTTGTTGCACAATTGACTTTCAAAACAAAGGGAAAGTCACTGTCTACAAGAGAAATTCAAAAAACCATCCCGATCAATTTTTCCCACCATAAAGCAAATGTTTATACTTCTTGGTGAAATTTTACACACTTGACCTTTTAAATAAGAGGAAAATTACTGTCTACATCTGATTTTGAAAGACTCTATGTAAAGCCAGGGCTAACTGGCCTTAAAATAATACAATGATCATTAAAATTATAAAATAGTATATATAATAAATATAAGGGCACATTTTTTTTTAAAGGAAAGACTAAAATCTCCTACTACCACCACAGAAAGTAGAAAATGTTGCTAGTGTCGTGATGGAGGACTTAGCGACGCCTGGGTGGGAACCAGGCATGATGCCAACTCGGCCACTAACCGATCAAATATTTAATTATTTATTAATATATATACGTTTATTACAAATATTTGAACTCTCGATACAACACGGTACGATTGTACCACGCCATTATAGTAATTGAATGAAGAGCCGAGTGATAAATTAAAATACCTGTGGAGAGAGAGTAGAGTAGGTGCCAGCATTACACGTTCGTTAAAATTGGGTCGATTTTTTTAACAAGTCGCGAAACACAACATACACACAATGGTGGCTGAATAGTGCTCAGCGCGCCAACATACACATGCAAATTATTATATCTACTAATGGAGCTTACCGATTCTAATGCCGAAATTATTGTGAATTTTGCAAGATTAGCAGTCTCCATTGATTTAATTGTGACTTTCCTTGGAAGTCTCTGAGGTGTTCCCTCGATGACTTATATTTTTTACATTATGTAGATAAATTTAAGAGCAGACAAATTTTTGCAACCGGGTAAAATAACGACTATTTAGTTCGATCCGAACGATGGATACACGTCCTCTTCGACAAGATTCTGTCTGAAACGAAAGAGTCGTAGAAGCTCTAGAGATCTACGAACCTAATCAGGCCCTTAAAGTTACTTATCTCAGAACAATGTTGTGTCGAATCCAACCTTGCCGTTCTAACTTTAACCATTTCAGATTAGTGAGTTGGATGAATCCTTGATGTGGCATCTGAAGGTATGGGTGTTCAAGGGGTCCGATCAATCGCAGTACATAATATTAAGGCCCGGTAGTAAGCTTTCAAAAAGAAGAAGGGTTGTAAATACGAATGTAAGAGGGAGCGCGTTAATAATTTAAAAAAAAAACGAATATAGTGAAAATATTAAATAAAACTTCGACTCGTTTACAATAGGTTGAAAATCTCTCGACAAATGCTAAGTTGCATTTAAAAATACACTATGATTTTTTCAAAGCTATACCACATTAAATAACAGAACAAAATGTAATTTCATATAATTACCGTTTCAGCTCTACAAATGTACAGACATTATCTTCAAAAGAAATAAAATATTTTTATAGGAACTTATACACTGAAAGTGTTAAGCTAACGCCACACGCAGCTATAAAAGATGTATATTGGCCTATTTCAGCATATCGCTCGCCATACATTCCCATTGGGAATATACGGTAGTACATTGTCGGTGTCGGTAGAAATGTGGAATGTGGGGGCTTAATAAAGGGCCCTTGAGATGCTATCCCATCATTCCTTTATTAGGTCCTTAAAGGTCCCGATTTAAAAAAAAAAAATTATATTAACTCCACACAGGAGGGCCCAGAGGAAAATAGTTTCCCTCAGGACCTATGTCATCTGGGAGTGTGGATGGTCTTTGAGGAGAGGAAGGAATGAACATTGGTCTTGAAGAGACCCATGTTGTAGGAAGGAGGAAACACAGCCGAGCTGTTGAACACAAGAACGAGTCGAAGAAACGACCTGTTCTCATGTGACAAATGTCAACCGTGTACAAATGTTGGGCACGCGTTTGGCGTGTTTCCCGACTATGCACCGGTGCCGAAGGGATCAATGATGCTAGTTCCTCGGAGCATCTTCCATTGTAATACCGGTAGAACAAGGATAGCATTCCCACCCGACGCCTGTGCTCTAAAGATTGCAATCCGTTGCAATCCAATTGCATTGCGCTCCAGACCAGAGGTGGCTGCCAAATTCAATCGTGGGGCGCACTTGTGATTTGTACAGGGTTGGCAGTTGCGTACTATTAAAGTATCTGCGGGCCCTGTACAGTACGCCCAGTTTGGATTGCTTCCGTTGAAAGAGACTAGATTCTAGTCGAAAGAGCTAGTTTCCGATTAGCAGATGTTTAGCTTATTTGGAACTTTATTATTACATGCAAGTAATATTAATGATATCGAACCCATGAATTGACAATAAGAAGGTATGGGGGTGTCCTTTGTATGCTTCAAAGGCGAATCTAATTAATTCTTGTATCAATGGTGGATGAATACTTGACAGCACAACACTGCACAATAATAATTGCCACGAATGATCGGCTTAAAGAGAATCAATAAAGTATAATTTGCGGTTACGTCACTCGACCAAAGGGAGACCATTATCGGGCCCATGCAAGCAAATACCTTCGCAATGTGCACAATGTGAAATAATAAGTCGTCTATCGCAATACAAGCATGCTGCTAGTCTAGTCATACGACATAACTACACACGACACACGTCATATTGTATCGAATAGGTGATGTCGGCTGAAAAATACATGTGTTTTCGTTAAGTCGCTTAGTAACTAGCGGCGGGCAAAATCGAAATTGATCGATTGCTAATTAATCAGAATGAGTTTGAATCGCTCATATTGAATTGAATACCTCAATTCCGGCACTCGTTATGGCTCGTTAAAAAGTCTTTTGTCCATTTCCTATTGGTTTATCTTTACTGACAATCAAGAACAGGCTTTTTCTTGATATTTGAACAAAATCAATGCACTTTTCGAAAATAGGTGAAAAATTAATATTACCTTCAAAGAATTTTGAATCATTTTTAGAAATGACAAAATAAGAGTGAAGAACTCGATCGTCTCTTACCTGAAACAAAAAAATATATATTAAAAACAAGAAGTTTCATTCGAATATTGTATTAAAATATCCTTTATAACTTTCTTTTACTTCGGACCACTGAAAATTCCCACTGTAAGGTGAAACCGGTCCGGTCAGAAATAAAAAGTGGAAGAAAGTTATAAAAGATGTTTTAATACATAAAAAATCATTATATGTAATTTTTAAATGATAAAACACAGTTATGGTGAGCATTCGTACATTGGTTTCCTCGTTATCAAAAAATTGGATTTATTTAGTTAGAAGTATTTAGTTAGGAGATGTCCGACTAATTAACTGGATGATTGGTATGTTGGCGCTTGAGCATTAATCGGCCACAATTGTGTGCATGTTGTGTTTCGCGAGTTGTTAAAAAAAATCGAATGAATTAAAGATTTTAAAAATAAGTAGATACAATAAATAATTGAAATCGAAAAAATAGCATGGTTTAAAGATATTTATTTATTATTTATTTATTTATTTACGGACTTACGTCCAATTTAAAACAAAGTATCACGAAGTATAGAAATGAACAATGTAAGGATTCGGATGGTACATGAAAGCAAAGACAAACAGTGAAAATAGAAGAAAAATAAGTGTCAAGTCACGTCAAGACCTTGCAAAAATAAAAACATAACCTGATAATGTTTAAATATATTCTACCACTCATTGTTATTAAAGATCGTAAATAAAGTGATAGTGAACACAATCAATAAGTATCGGATTATTTTAATTTCGACGTATTTCGATAAGAATAAATCACCCAAAATAAACATGAACAATTTGGCTTGGCAACACGAAAAACTGACAACTCAAAGAATAATAATTGCTCAATGCAAATTCCGAAAAGTCGAGATTAGTTAAATTCCGTGTATTCTTCCGTTGGTTTTATCATTCGAGATAAATTTAGATGTAAAAAAATCCAAAGCAATATTTCACGAAACAAATAATATTAGTAGGAACGAAACCATGAATAATATAAGTGCGGTATGAGATTTATCGCCTGCGAGAGATCGGAGCGTCTCTCATTTGCATACGTACTCGGGTACTCGGCCCTGTGTGGATATGGGTATTGCTATTTTTGTTGTAGCTACTATTACAGCTGTGGTTGTTCTATGTGCGTTCCGCCATATTTCATAGTAGAGTTCGTCAACCCGTCGCTCTAACCTACTCGTACCTACCAACTACCCGACGCATTCTAACATTTCTCTGATATTGGCTCTTGAGTTTCTGCCCACATTTCTTATTTACGAATCAAACAAACGACTTTCGATAACTTGATAAACTTTTAATAATAATGCTTGACTACGTTTTATTGATATACCGCCTCAAATATCACTGGGTTTTTATTTTAAATTACTTGCACAACACGTAATACATTAAACCAACTAAAACAGATTTACGAGCTGTGATGTCAAGAAAGAAAAAAAGGAGCCAAGAGCACAATTTGCAGATTAGTGAAAAAATAAGAATTGGAACACATAAAAAACAGTGTTTTCTTTAGATTTATAAATAAGACACTTGCAAATAATACCTACAGTACATACAAATAAGTAATAATATAATACGTCTCGTAACTGCCGGAAATTCAGTAGGTGTCACATTTGAAGCTTCAGAAGAGAAACAACTATTTTTCAATCTAAGGACGGAATATTTTTTTACAATAAAAGGCGGGCAATCTGGAGGCCCCGAGGAAAAAAAATCCCTCAGTGCCTGGTGATGCTCTGTAGAGGGTCTTTTTAGGGAAAGAAAGGAGACGTATATTTGTGGCACGTTCCAGAGTGGAAGATACTCTCAGCATCTGAATGGTGTAAGACCACCACTCGGAATTGAAAAGCTGCTTGAAATGGCTTTACTTTGGTGACCAGATCTGAATAGCCAGGTACTTCCCCACCTTCCTCTCTCCCATCTCCTTTCCCTCCCCACTACCTTCAGCCTCGCAACATACCCCAATTGGGAATGCCAACTCACTGGCTCCAGATGGAAGCAGTTGTGGACTCTTATGCGGTATTCATGTAAAAAAAAGAGAGAAAGTTATGGGAAAAATATAATGCAATTACTGCACTTTTTTTAAATATTTTTCTACACGAAGATCCCGATGAGTTATTAAAAGTCATTTTGTTTATATTGAAGAAAGGAGTATTATCATTTATAATTTAATTAGCTAGTAAGAGAACACTCTTTAAAAACCTCAGCGTTCCACGTCACAGTGTGATGTGTGTTATATACATAAAGTTGGTGCGGCGCGTGAACCGTATGAACTGTACTAGAATATTCCTCCGGACCGAGAAGCAAGCGAATTCCGGAAATCGCCATGTTTTTCAGCTGCGGGCATTATAAATATCATATTACACCGCACGCGAACGGTTACGGGGGAAAACACCTAAGTACAGGTGTATTCTTAGAGCGCCAATATTCATAAAATATAACGTCATGGGCGTTCCAAAAAGCATAATAACGGTTAAGTTCTTTCTGGTCAACTTAAAACTATTACATATATTTAGTTATTACCTCAAAAATGTTTTTTTAATTCCCATAGTTGAACTGAAGCGTTATAAAACGAAAAATGGTATTTTCATATTTTTTGGAAGGGTTCAGATGTGAATTTATACAGCTCTTAGAAAAACAAATATGTATGCAAATAATACAAGAAAAAAAACTTCTGTAAGTAAATTAAAACAAGATGCCCTGTTGATGCTTTGTCATTTTGATTATTTCGATTTGACAGCTCGTGACGCTCATGGGAACTCTGGCGGAATAAAAAGGTAGTATTCAACGGGGCCACTAAATTATAGACGGACAACAAACAAAATGAGAGTAAAAAAGTCAAAATTATTAAATTAAAAAAGAAAAAAAAAGAATATTTGAGATTAAGAAAATATTCGAGACATTAAACCTGGTTGCTAATATAAGCGCGATAAACGACAAAGATCTGCAACTAAATCACAACATTGTGTATTTGCGATAATAAACATTAAAACAAAAGTTGTATTGTAATTTTGTCGTTAGTAGACAGATACCTTAATGTTACAAAAATGTTTACTGAATATAATATCAACGACATCTACGAACGAGAAAAAAAAGTGGCATAAAATATTGTTGGAAATACTATAAACAAGACTTGTGTTTGCTTATCTAAACTGAGTTTAACCACTCAGACCCCTAAGCTTGTTTTCACGGCAATATATCAATAGCAGTAAGTCCAATATTAAGCTTGTTTTCAAGCTAATCCGTGTGTTCGCACAGAAATTTTTGTTCTAATGACCACCCTATAACAAAAAAGAGAGTAGGGAACGTACCCATACTACGTGACCAACTTTTTGCAATTTTTACCCCCCCCCCCGGTGACCAAAAACCTAAGCCCGCCGCCGCTCATTTGTACCAAGCGTGACATTTTGAAGACCCCCCCCCCCCTAAACGTGTCACGTAGTATGGGTACGTTCCCATATCTATAATAAACCCGCTTCACGTCTCTATTCAAATTTGCTCATATAAATAGATAAGAAATATTGTATTTTTATTTTAACTTTATGAGTAAAACCTCAAATTGTAATATCTAATTAAATGAAAACAATATTAGCGAAACTCAATCAAAAATCTAGAAACAGAAAAATTAGAAAAAAGATACTGGCACCTCTGGGACTCGAACCCTGGACCTCTCGCTTTCCGGGCAAACGCGCTAACCACTAATAGATGTCGCATATTAAATAAAATGGATAAAGATTTATCCAGACACCATCTAGAGAGCATTTAGTTCGGGTTTGAATCTTGCAATCATACATAAAGATAGCAGCCAATAATATATCCGTAAAATGAAGATAATATATGATGCAAATGTGAATGGTAGAAGGAGTCGGGGACGCCCGAGGAAGACATGGCACGATCAAGTAAATCAGATACTTGAGACGGGCCATGTCAAAAGTCAGAATAATAGAAGAGTATGTATGAGACGATGTATGAATGTGAGTGAGGCAAAGAGTTTGTGCCAAGACCGAGTTGTTTGGCGGTCCGTCCTCTCTGCCTACCCCTGCGGGGAAACGGCGTGATGGTTAGTTAGTTTTAGTTAGTTATGTTGGTGGTTCTTAGTCGAAGTATAATACGAAGCAAAAACAGAAATAACACAAATTTTGTATCAACTGACAGTTTGTTTAGGACCAAAAACATACCCAAAGGTGATGGACCTAAGTGGTTCTTTTTTTTTTGTTTTACTTGAATACCGCACAAGAGTCCCAACTGCTCCCGTCTGGAGCCAGTGAGACTATGGCATCCCCAATTGGGGTATGTTGTGAGGCTGAAGGTAGTGGGGAGGGAAGGAGATAGGGAGGAGGAAGGTGGGGGAAGTACCTGGCTATTCAGATCTGGTCACCAAACACGGCGAAAGCCACTTCAGGCAACTTTTTCAATTCTGAATGGTGGTCTTACACCAGGGCGATACTGAGAGTATCTTCCACTCTGGAACGTGCCGCAAATATACTGTATATTATTTTAAATGAATAAATTGTGAAATACACAAATTAATCAAATAAAAATTATTTGCCACGCCGGGATTAGATTCGGAATGCGAGTCAAGCCTCTTACCGCTGACTACTAAACCCGTGTGAACTATCCCCGCGAACAGTCATCTAGGTATACTGATAACGCTTATCTAAGCCAATGCGCGGCGCGGCGCGGCGCCAAGTCACAGACTCGTCTCGAATACATAATAATAACTTACTACCAACTGAAATTCGGAAGACTTTCTGTTTCAGTGTGTTCGTTATTATAATACTTACCACCCACACGTGTAATGTACAGACTACAGCGTCATCCATTTAGATAGATGTGCTATTAAATGTATATCTACAATCTACAATAATTCTATAACACGCAGTTAGGAGGAATAGTTGGCTTCGTTGTTGAATGAACACCAACAGTCACAGATTAAATTAGTGGAAGAAAACTATCTAAAAAGATTTATCAACACTTTCCCGAGTTCATAAATAGCCATATGAAATAAATTGTTCATTTTAATAATCAATTATTCCAGCAATTTTGTTGAACCACTAGGGCGCTTCACAAAGCTTGACCATATTTTGATGACATTTAAATCAATAAAAGTTACACTACCTTCAAAATACTAAGCTAATAGAGTATTATAAAATGTATTATTACTAAATAAGGCATTATAAAATTCATAACAGCAAACGGGCATTACAGTGCAGTCACCTTAGGGGTTTCACCTCGGAATGAAAATTTGTAAGAATAAAATATAAATAAAAAATTAGTGGAATAAGCTGAAAATTTTTATAAACCTTCATGTTGGCATTCTATATGTTGTCTCAAGAGTCTCATAAGGTCACAAGTGAGCGTCCTTAGATATTCAAGGTAAAAGGTCGCGAAACTCAGCTTTTTTTGGAAATGTATCGCTTCCTTTGCCTCGAATCGTATTTGCATTCATTATAAAAGTTGTAGAGTATAAAATTCCCTACAAATTTTATGTTAAATATTTTTTTATAAGCTTAACCGTTTTTAAGATAGAGCGCGAAGAGTGCGGTCAATCGCAAATCCCAGAGCAGTGAAACGGTTCACAATTACCGAGGAATGAAGTGACAATGAAAAATATATATTCTGGAAATATTTATATTCTTGTTAATGTGTAATAACTAAAAACATAATAAATAAATAACAATAAAAACGCCACAATCCACAAAACATCCATGTGACTAGTCTGGTAGCAAAAAATGTGTAAACTGAATAAAAATAAATCACCGTTTTGTAAAACAATTAGATTAAACGAGTTTTCCTGTTATCCAGCGAATCTTTAACTCAATTTCGTAGCCAGCAAGAATATCTACATCTAAAATCACTATTGAAAAAACAAAGTGACCATCACACACTAACAAAAATGAGAAAAAAACACACGTTGAAACATTTATAAATGTGTTTCGTTGGTGTCAAAACATTTTCTATGTTGTCGATGTTCAAGTTGTGATGAAGCTCACAGTGTACGTTCAGCACACGGGTTCACGTGTATTCATCTCGTGAGGTATAAATAGTTGAGAATGTAAATGTAGGTATCTGGTATTGTATATTGAATAACTTGTTTTCCGAGACGTTTTGTGCGATGGCGACTGTTTAAGCACTATGATCCCCGGATCTCGGGAGCGTTACTAGTTATCGGCTAGGTACATATCTGCCAATTCCACTAAGTGTACGTATTCTCAGAATGCCGCTAATATCCATTTTCCGTTCAATGTTTTTCTCGTTTCATGATTATGGTTCAATAAAAAGATTTTTGTTTTATTTTCTCGTATCTACGGGTCTGACAAATTACAATGATTCAGCTTATTCTTTACCTTTAATCAATAAATGGATTGTATTTGGGTGTTTCACATTTTGCATCTCCTTAAGTAACCTACGCTATAATTTCTTCAGAATTGACGATGTTTACTGAAAGATACGTTTTTTGTTAAATATAACCAAATTACAATGGAAGTGACATATCGAAGTGAAAGCTTCTTTAGCACTGCTGTGATTTGAAACTCGATGAAACGGAAGCAAGCGACACTAAAAAGAAACAAACACATACATCTACGGGAATTGGCTGCGAGATAATGAGATAGCAATAAAATATTTATGTATTGCAAGGGTACTCGGTTCCAATATAATACGATAAATCCACGGTCCCACGTAAGCCTCCTTTAGACCAGTGGTATAAAGCGCCTGACGAACCTTAGCGGCAAGACATTCAGAGGACCAAGGATCGAATCACATGAAATTCAAAAAAATAAACGTTATTATTTTTGTAAAATCAATATCCAATCTTTAAACCATTACAGGCAAAGAAAATACAAAAGAAAGCGACATCCCGAATACTAAATACTAATAAAGATGACCAAATTTATAGGAAAAGGTGCACTGGAATTCGACTACAAAAATATGGAAAAAATCATATTTTACATTGATAAAAATAGTGCTTCGTAGTCTTCCCACTATTATCTACTTTAGTTTTCTAAAGGTTTCACTTCTACCGCGTGTGAATTGCACACCTGATTTTTATTATTTTCTAAATTGGGTTTCATAAGCTGCATATAAACAGGCAGGTATTACCGCTAACCGAACCACAAATTATGGAAAAGGAATGAAGCAACCGCAAGTGGCGTTTCGCACCATATGTAATTGTTTTGTATCTTTACCACAATTCGTGGATCGATTCGCTAATGTATACGCAGCCTTACATTTTTCAAGTATTGAGAGAATACGCCATTACTAATTATTGGATATTTTTTACGATCCCATAGCTATCTATTGCTATGGCCGACGCCAATAAAAATAAATTATAATTAATACACATGTCAACATTATCAATGCTACTTTTCGTTCATTGTAAAACTGATAATTTTTCATAATTTATCAAAGTAAATATGTATTTGATTACAATATGTGTATGTATAATTACTTGTAATAGTGAACATGTAATAATAAATAACTGTTACAACGGTGACCGCACAAGTCAGAATGAAACCAACTCAGAAGCACCTCTGAAAGGTAATTAAGAGTGATGATAAAAAAATATGAAAAAATGGTTAAATAGGTTAGGGTTTCCCCGGCTATTTTAAAATTATTTTTTCATAGTTTTTAATGACCTTTCTGAGGTGTTTATGAGTTGGTTTCATTCTGAGTTGGCATGGAACCCGTTACAACATGTGAATTATTCTTATTAATTTTCGTTATTTGTTTTTAGGGTGTTATGCGCTACCTCCTTCTTTAGCCAACGTTTCGGACAGCGTTACAGTGTCCGAAACGTTGGCTAAAGAAGAAGGTAGCGCAACACGGCATAACACCTCAAAAACAAACAACGAAAATACTTTTGGCCGTGAAAATCTAAAATGAATTCTTATTAATTTTAAAATTGTTCAAATTCCTCGGATGTATGAATTTAAGTTTTCGAGAGTATTTGATAAAGTGTAGATCAGTAGCACCTGGCAACAAGTTTGCAATAAAAATAGAAGAATCCACACGAATAGCGGAGAAAGTAAAGTTGAAGGTAATATTCAAACAACTAGTAGAACAAGTTAGTATAGAAGAAATGCATTGAAATAATAGGACTTTTGGTTCTCAATAATATAGCGCGGTACAGAGGGGAAAGTATGAAGGCATTATTAATGTTTGATTTTAGTTTTTATTTTATTCCTGTCTCCCGTCAGAAGCCAGTGACACAATTGGGGTATGTTGTGAGGCTGAAGGTAATGGGGAGGGGGAGGAGATGGAGAAGAAGGTGGGGAAGTACCTGGGTGTTCAGATATGGTCACCAAACACGGCTAAAGCCATTTCAAGCAACGTTTCAATTCTGAATGGTGGTCTTACACCAGGGCCACACTGAAAGTATCTTCCACTCTGGAACGTGCCGCAAATATACAATATATTATTTTTAATGAATTAATTGTGAAATAACACAAATTGGTTAAATAAAATTTATTTTCCCACGCCGGGATTTGATCCCGTGACCATCGCATTGCTAGTCAATAGCCTTACCCCTCGACAACGCCGGCAGTTACTAAACTTAATTCGATTATTTGGTGATTTTAAAATAAAGAAAAAAATTCGAGTGCAGTTTACATGCGGTAGAAGCGAAACTTTAACAAAACCAATACTTGAAAAGTGAGGTCATAATTAAAGCGACCAATGAGCGCAGACCAGCGTAATTTCCGTTTCATATGTCAACCAATATGAGGCTTTAAAAGTGACATCATAATCAAAGCGGTCAATGAGCGCAGTCGATGCATCGCAGGTGCATTAATCGTCATTTCCGTTTCATCTGAAATCCAAATCATAGCGGGGCTATAGAAGTTTCACTTAAAAACACGGTGCTATGTACATCTTCAGATAGATTTGAAGAAATAGAAAAGACGGAGTATTTGAATCATAATAGTTAATACGTTGCTTCTAGAAATTGAAGCTGTTTATTATTCAATTGAATTTCCACTTAACCCATAATAAGGTTACGAAGGTAGGGTATTTGCATAAGTTAGTTTCCCTGGCAGAGAGATTAAAGAGTGCTACGAAGAAGTGTATTATTATTTTTATTTCCCCTCCATAAGGTAGCTAGGGAGGGGAAATAAATAAATATAGATACTGAAAACAACTCCTAGCATTGTACAGTGTCAACGTCGAGGAGAACTCTAAAAGACATTAAATGTTTTCCCTCACACTGGTCCGTGTTGATTTAAAAGTTCAAGGTTGTTTGGTTTCCATCTTTCTTTATTTATTGTTCGCTAGGCGCAGTGGGCGAGTGAAATATATGAGGAGATATTTTTACGTGAAAGCGCTTCGCAAATACGTCTTCTCGGAAAAAGACCGAGAACTCGGGAGGTCCGAATTCTCGTTTATGAACATTACAAATTGCTGAAAAATCGCTCGAGATATTCATTATCTGCAAAGAAGATATATCTAACAAGACTGCTTGTTAGCCATGGGCGTGCTTAAAACACTTACAGCCTTACTAATAATAAACGAGGTGAAAATTTTAAACAATTGATAAATAGCCGTGTATGTTGAAACTGACATAAAATAGTTCAAGGAAAGAATGTTTTTTTTAAATCTTATTTATAAAAAAAATCAAAATATGCTTGCTTGGGTGTATATATATGAGATGTCTATGTATTGCTATATGCAAAGGAAATGTTTTGAGAATACCTTCTTTCCATCCTCATGAAGATTTCTGGATTATAACATGACAATATAAAACTGACAAAAATGTCGCAATTTGGGAATGACATTTTGCAAAACAATGATTGTTCAATCAAAATTCAATTTTCGAAACTCTTTAAATTAATGAATTTATTTGAAGTACTCACCTATAGTACTAACCAAAATCGAATACTTTGAATATAATCAAAAATTATATTTACCTTCTATAGGTACCTAGGTATGTTAGGTACCTAATTTGATTGATTATTCTTATAAATATACAAAAATGAATGTTTGTTTTAGAAAATTTGTAAAAAAAAATTGCACACGAGCTGTTTGAAAATCTGAATATACCTGGACTGAATATATTGAACGCGGGAGAGGAGAAAGGGGTAAGGGGATGTGATCGCGGGAGGGGAGTTCACGGGAGAGGGTTGAGGGAAGGTGGAGGGGGATCGCGTGAAGGGAAGAGGACATGGGAGGGGATGGGGAGGCGGAAGGAGAACAGGACGAATGGGAAAAGACACGCAGGGAGAAACAATTTCTTTACTAGTGGCATTGCAACGCGTACCGGGAACTCGCTAGTCTGTTGTAAGAATATAAACTTGCAATTTCACATTGAATTTGGCAATATTTTAAATGTGCTAAATATTTCTTTTTTTTGAGGATGTTGAAATACAAATACCATTTTATATATAAATTAAATAAAATTACCTTTTAGATTATTGCATTTGAAATACCCTGATGAGAGCCAACTATAGACAGAATAAGACACAAGAGAGATACGCGGTAGTAGGTATTGTCAACTAAACCACAAAATACTCCAATGTAAAAAAGAAACAAGTGAAGACAATAAGACAGAAAAGTAAAGACCGATAGGTTTACAGCGCAGTTCACTGTGAGACTTTTCTGCGCGGCGGCCTGCAGTGTCGCGGGACTCGGTCGCTCCGAAGTGTGAGTGTAAACGACGCTAATGCAAATCAATAACTTAACAAAAATTCGCCCTACATTCGCGGCCCAAACTCGATGACAATAATTCGTCACGAAGTATTTCACCGAGCAGAGAAGAGAAAGACTTGTGGCCCGTTATTCAACATCACATCACAGACACAGAGACAAACCCGAACCGACGGGCAGAGCCACGCCGCACTGTAATCCCAATTGACCGATCCAACTGAACTTTATTACCTGCCTCACTTATAATCTTTTTTTATGACTTTCTTAATTGGTCTGTTTTTACAGTGGTTCGGAATTAAAACCACTCAAATAAAAGATTAATTAGAAAAAAATCTAAAGAAAGCAAAAACACAACCAAACTTCTCAAATCTGAGGTCTTATCAAAATATGCTCTAACGTGGAAAGAGTAACATGGGGCGTTTAACTATTTTCTGTGCGTAGGCCATTGTTCTGCCAAAGCACTGTAATTTTTTAATCATCATAGTGAGGACTAGCATATACTCTACCGGTTGCCGAAAAATTTCATAATGTCAGTTTCAGCGCGCCAAACGAAAATATTTCCTAGGTGATGGACGAAGATGGTTCTAATTTTCTCCAACCTTACTCAAGACATACGTTCTGTATTCTGTAGAAATAATAATCATCACGGGCAAAAGTTTTCCCGGTCAAAAGTATTTAAAATTTACTCTAATAATTGAAAAAAAACACTGTTTACGTAAGTAATGCCATATTTATTTTATTTTTTTTATTAATAAAATTCCTTTATTATTTATTTACAGTTTTTTAACATTTTTAAATTAAGTCCCGTTAAACTGATTGATATCAGTTTGTCAACGGGTTCTTTTGACATTTACTTTTTTTTTTAAATTGAGAAAGGTACATAAAATATACACATTATAACATTTTATATATACAAAAAAACATATATTTTGGAAAAAAAAATGTTAATAAATTTTTATATAAGAAATACAGAACAGAGAAAATGAAAGAAATAAAAAGAAAATAATAATGAAAAAACATTAAACGAAAAGCGGAAAAACAGAGATTAGTACAAACAAGTTCTTTCACTTAACCATTTTTTTAGCGTACATTTCCTTCTGAAACTCAATTCACAGCTTTTTATTGCGTTGGGAAACATGTTGTAAATTATTGAAACAAGGTATTCTAGAGTTCTTTGACCGTATTTATTTAGGTATCTGGGAATTATAAGTCCATCGTTTGCAGTTAGTCTTGTATTATGAACTTTTTTTTTTTTTTTTTTACAGCTAATACTGCACAAGAATCTCAACTGCTCCCGTCTGGAGCCAGTGAGACTATGGCATCCCCAATTGGGGTATGTTGTGAGGCTGAAGGTAGTGGGGAGAGGAAGGAGGTGGGGAAGAGGAAGGTTGGGAAGTACCTGGCTATTCAGATCTGGTCACCAAACACGGCTAAGGCCATTTTCAAGCAACGTTTCAATTCTGAATGGTGGTCTTACACCAGGGCGATACTAATAGTATCTTCCACTCGGGAACATGCCGCAAATATACTATATATTATTTTTAAATGGATTAATTGTGAAATAACACAAATTAATCAAATAAAATTTATTTGCGCATGCCGGGTTCGAACCCGCGACCTCCGGATTGTGAGTCAAGAGTCTTACCCACTGGACTACGGAGGTCGTCTAGTTATTATATTCAGAACTACTTTTTTTTTTTTTTTTTTTTTTTTTTTTTTTTTATTATAGCGACTATATACAAAAATTTTACATACAAAATGAAATGTGAAATTAAGTACAAAATATTGTATTTCTTAGTCCTCCTCACTAGGGGGTCCTGTGCCGAGGAGGACTAAAGTTATTCAAATATAGTTCATTTGTCTTCTATGTCGTTTTTAGCGTCTTCGCTAGGGTTTTCTCATTGACCTCTTTAAGCCATATTTTTATTCTTGATTTGTATTCAATTGGATTTTTTATTAGTTTTATGTCTTGGGGGAGGATGTTATGGAGTTTTGTTGCAAAGTATGTATAGTTTCTTTGTCCAAATGTGGTTTTATAACTTGGAATATTTTTTATATCATTTTTATTCGATCTAGTGTTATGCATACACGGTCTAGTAGAGGATTCATTATTTTTGAAGAACTTCAATAATATATTTTTGGAATATATTTGTTGTACATTTGGTACGTCAAAGTTATTGAAAATTTCAGTTGAAGGCGTTCTAATTGGTACTTTCAATATGGTCTTTATGATTCCTTTTTGAATCGTATTCAGGCTGTGTAGGTACGTATTTGCAGCAGATCCCCATCCTATGATTCCATATTCAATTCGAGAATGACATAACGCATAGTAGACCTTTTTCATATCCTTTTTATTTAGCACGTTTCTTAGATTTTTGAAGAAATATATAAGGCTTGTGAGTTTTTCCGTAATACCTTTGATGTGTAGGTCCCATCTAAGATTTTCGTCAATTATTACTCCGAGATATTTTATGTTTTGTGTTTTTTCGATGACGGGGCAGTAACATTGTATATTATTTCCATGGCATTCATGTAATTTTAGTTCTAGTGATTTTATTGGTTGGCCCCTTGAGTTCATTGAAAATGTTATATATTTTGTTTTGCTTATATTAAGGGTAAGCGAGTTGATTTTAAGCCAATTTTGAAGTGCACTAAGCCCTTTTTCAGCCTCATTAAATGTATCAGTCCAATTTTCTTCTTGAAATAATAAAACAGTATCATCAGCAAAACTGATTACGTTTCCTTTAATGGTAAGGTTAGTTAAATCGTTGATGTAGATACTAGTTTATTATATTCAGATTGAGATGTATGCTGACTCGCAATTTTAAGCCACAATATAGCACGAAGAGATAATAAATTTACAGAGTTGTATAGTAACGATTTTGGTATATCATGTCTTTATTCGTATTCAGTTTTTTTAATAATAATTTTACCAAAGAATATTGTACGTTTTGCACTGAAAGAAGATTTGTTTTTGTTGAATGTCCCCATGTGGTTATTCCATATCTTATTAGGGATTCCGCCAATGACAGATATACTAAACTCACTATTGCTCACTATTGCTGTAAGCCGTGTGCAAACTTTTTGTATGTGTATATCCCATTTAAAATTACAATCAATTGTTAAGCCTAGATATACGTATTTAGAAACTAGTTCAATATTTTTTACATGAGCATGGTTGTATCACAGAATTATGGATGCAATTAAAATCATGAGAAACAATTTTAGGAGTTATGTTGATGTTGGCATGAGGGGATCTGATGTGCATAAGCTTTGTTTTTTTAGCATTGATTATTAAACCTACATCATGTAACCATTTTTGAAGAGTGACAAAGTCTATTTGCAGTAAAGTACTTGCAATTAATAAATCCTCATGTGAAATAACTAATGCAGTGTCGTCAGCATAAACATAATGTTTTACGTGAGAGAAAATCAATTTCATTGCAGTAACGTATATAATATATAAGGTAGGACCTAGTATGGACCCTTGTGGTACGCCTGCGTAAACGTTCTTTTTTTGCTATAATGATCTAAAATTTTTACACAAATCTTTCTATTTTCAAAGTAATTAACAAATAATTTAAGTAGGTTTCCTGTAATTCCAATTTGTTATTAATTATATCTAGTGAATGTTTTGGTTGTTAAATAAAAATAACGATTGTATTGTAAGTGTGTGGGGATGGGATCTATGATAGAAAGAGGAATGGAGCGCTGTAGACGATAACCGCCGATAAAAACAAAAAAAAACACCAACAAAAGTAGGAAAATTAAATATGAATTTCGAAGAGCAATTGAGTGTACGATATTTTATGTCAGTCCGTTTTTAGCCAACACAAATAAGCTCGATGGTTTGCCCACGCGAGAACATGACGCCGAATGAAATATCAAAATGACGCGACGCTTCATGACGCGTCACAATATGAAAGACGGTTAAATTTGTTCATACTAAAATCGCGATTAAAAAATGGGAGGGTGGGGGGAGGAGGGTTACAATTTGGGGTTATAGTTATTTTTTGATGCCAAATAATTTTTTTTTTAAATAGATTTTTTCCTGGATAGGGACACCCATCACCTAACGGTATGAAATATATTTTAAAACCTATTCTCATACCTACCAAATATAGATACAAAATTTCATCAAAATCGGTCAAGCCGTTTCGGAGGGATTATTTTACAATTTAATAAACTTATATAAAATGAAAGCTGGTACATAACCCGGTACAGTACATAAATCACAAATAAAATTTTTTTGACCGAAGAAGCCCACGATATGACGTTTTTTTTTTTAAAGACAAACATTCCCAGGTTACAAATAACATGACAATATTTGAAAATTTCCTACTACCACCGCAGTAAGCGGAAAATGTTGCTCGTGTCGTGACGGAGGGCTTAGCCAGCCGAGGAATCGAATACGCGACGCCTGAGTGTTACCCAAACGCGATGCCAACTTAGCCATTGACGGGACAAGTTTGCACGACGACTAACGGGGGCGGACGCTCGGTTACCTGAAGGGTACAATTATAAACTTCTAGCAGTCCTGGCGGGGCTGGGTTGACGATATCGAAAAAGTTTTATAGCAACAAGAAGTAAGCAAGAATTTTGTATTTTTTCGGAAAAAATTAGTCATTTATAAAACATGTTTTTTTTTAAAATTAAATGCATTCGGTTTTGCTTTTGGGACGGCAGTGCGCTGTCACGGCGAACTTAATTAAAAGCCACATTTGCATTCGGGTTTGGAGTAAAGCCGTCGCCCCTAAACAAAACACACCCCGGCTTAATTAATCCCTGTTTGGCTTCAGATATACACAAGCTGCGGTACGCGGGCTACTGGCCGTTATGGTTAAATTTGAACTGGGGTAATGAGCAATCAGCAAGTCCTAACGGATGAAATTATATTAGATTTTAATACGTACCCTAATGTGGATACTAAAAAATAGCACCAATTTTGTTCTAAGGTCTTCAAAACGCATCATTTGCCACACCATACAAATTAAAATAAACATCAACTCTACCTTTGCCACTAATCTTCTAATAAATGTAATATCATCAATAGTAAAGCGTCGATGACATCGGGCGAGTTTACAAGCTACTATCTGGTAAATTCACTATCTGTTAGTAAACTCGCTCGGTGTAATCGTGTTACTTGCTAACTAGCAGATTGATGACAATCGACGAAAAAAGTTGAAAGGTTGTCAACTTTACTTGCTACTCGCTTACTCGTGATTGATTTATTTGTGCGTTCAAAATGGCTGCCAACCAACAGCTGATTTCGACTGTCAAACATCTGACAGTGGTTTACGCAGGCGTCGTTATTCTCGCTACTGGCGCTAGCAGCGACCTGCGAGCTCAGTTTCTTCCAAAAATGTTCGCTACTAAGCGAGTGGACAGTTTTGTGTGTCATCATGACAATCTCTAGACAACTTAGTAGATAGTAGCTTGTAAACTTGCTCAATGTAATTGAGGCTTAAAGGAGGATTAAATAGCAACTTCTAAAAAATAACTAAAAGCGTACGGTGTGCAGTGTTTTTAATACATTGTCCTGTCCTCCGCGTGCAAAATCTTATCTTCTCCGCTTAAATTTTCTAATAAAACTGTGTTTTAAAATGGAGGATATAGCCAGCCGGGGAAATGAACACACGACGCCAGGGTGGGATCCAAACGCGATGCCAACTCGGCCACTGACCAGAAACATACTTTTAAACGAATACGAGAAGAAGCAACAACAAAAATTAATAAACAATAAATATAACTATTATTTTTATTTTATAAACTAAAGTTTAAGACAAGATTTTTATGCATAGCACAAAGGTAACAATTATTATCAATAATTGTTACCCTTTGTGCTATGCATAAAAATCTTGTCTTAAACGTTAGTTTATAAATTGAAAATAATAATTAATATTTAACAAGTTAAAAGTATTTCACCAAAAAATGTAGACATAATTTGTCTCGACGCCACCTAGCGAGAGATTTAGTACTAACAATACCTCCCTCACAAAAATAAAGTTGGTTGTTTTCAGGTGGAAAAAATGTAATAATCAGTAATTGTTGAATGAAACATCAGTATATATTGAATTATTTGGCGGGTATTAGATAAGCCGCCATAGCTCAGTGGTCAAAGCATCGACCGGCAATCAGAAGGACACGGGTTCAAGTCCCGCTGGCGGCAAGTATCTTTTCTCGGAAGATTTTTCAATGTAAATGAGTGTTTCAGGCTGACAATTATTGCTTACAATAATGCATATAACGTTTTTTATGATAGTTAAAAGGTATAAGGTTTTCAAAGCTTCACGTACAAGGTGCCCGGAAAGTCGTACATGCAGGAACTGGTCGTACAAACTGGTGAATGAATCTATGTCATATATTTTGAAATACAGTTTGCGACCCCCTACCTACTGTATTTTAACTTAAAAGATGGGGTTCATTGTTCAAGATCGGGTGATGTGTGCGCGGTATATAGTATAATAGCAACTCCACGCATTGTTCAACCGGAGGTACGGGTACGAATGGGTTCAACAACAACCATTTATCTACGATTCTTTAATACCTATTCAGTATTACCAATTGCGACAATAGGTACTTGAGTAAATCATATTGCGCAGCTTTACCTTACCTTTGGGTTGGTATTGGATAACATTACTACAGTTAAAATGTATTTCGGGTTATTGGGTTGATATTAATGCGCCCTTAAAGTGATATTAATATAATTTTTCCTTATACAGAAGTTTTACGAAAAAAAGTGAGGACTGTCTCGGGACGGTGTTTTATTACTTTATTCACAAACATTTCTTAACATCCCAATACATTTTTTTTGACACTTATACTTAATCTTTTAATTAAATTTCCCAACAAATCTGATTTCAGAGTTACCTACTTGTAGTAATTACCCAACGATGTGTTTTATACCGCATCAGAATTCTAATTGCCCGGACACAGTAGCTTCTTCATTTGTGATGTGAAGGTAAAGAAAGTGGGGAAATCGGGAAGTACCAGGCTAATCAGATCTAGTCATTGAACATAGCTAGAGCCATTCCAAGCAATTAAAAGGTGGGCCTAACCAAGGCGATATTAGTCATAATTGGTGAAACCATCACTAAAATCGTAAAAGTCACATAATATTTTAAAGCTTGTTCAATTATTCCCAGAAAAACTTGAGACCGACAGAAATGGTATTCCTCAAAGCATTATTTAAATAAGCGTTTTCATTAAATGTATATTTAATATTAACTACGAGGCTGTGTTCAAAATATCTAAATAAGGTATTGGATGTGTCAACCTACGTATTTAATCATGATCTAAGCGTAGGAAGTGAAAATCGCACAATATAATATAAATTACTTTACTAATAAATGAAAATTAAAAAAAACACAAGACAAGGCGGTGCAGACTTTCATATTATTATTTTGCCATAAAGTTTACGAGTTGAATAAATCGACGCCCATTGCGGTGGTCGTTAATAGTATATCCAGAGAAAAAAAAAACAATATACTTCTACAACAATGAGGTTCGCATCCATTGAAACAAAAAGAAATTAACACGACCAATAAATAATCGAACGCCATAACAAATAATGTTAAGCCGACAAGATTAAAGAAACGCATTTTGGACAAGTTTTAATGCTATCATCGAATTAAGACCCAACTGTCCAGATCCAGTAGAACCTAGACATCCCTGAATTGGGGCACGTGGCATTTTAGAGACTGATGGAATTATGTGAGGTGAAGGATATAATGACTGTTGAGAAGTACTTATATATAATACAAAGGGTGTTAAGGACGTACATGACTTATTTTAACCAGTGATTCCTGGCTTTATTTGAAGTAAAAAATGTAAATGAAAGTTTGGTTCCGGTAACATTTATTAGGTTTTTTAACTAAAAACTTTTCAACAATCAGTAGATATTGACATTCAAGGGCGGGGAGAGTGCTAAAACGACACGCGGAAGTTTTTTTTTATTTTGAAAAAAAATGTTTTGAAAAAAAAAACATAAAAAAGACACCCAAGAACAAAATTTCATTGATATTTTTTACTCCAAATAATGTCAGGGAATCACTGTTTAAAGTAGGTCAATAGAACGTCCCTTGACACCCTGCATGTAGTGTATATATCCAGCTCAGGTAATGAAACATGATTAAAGCCATTTTAAGCAACATAAGATGGTGGTCTTTTACCAGGGCTTTCATACTGACAGTATCTACGCGGGTTCGACATTATAATATTATGCTGCGCGCAAAAACTTACTGACGTGAGTTTTAATTAATTTTAGAAAAATGAAACAATACAACTTTGTATAAACCACTTATATAATGCGTAAATCCGACCGGTTTCGGAACAAACGTTCCTTCTTCAGGGAAAGCTTATACTAATTTGACAGTTTCGAACAATGTTTTATTGTGGTAGGGGTGGAGCCGTTGCTAGTTATTAGTGTAGATTGGGTGGGTAGGTATTAATGTAGAGTGGGTGGGTAGGGAAACAAATCCATGATTGGGCTATAAGACAATATTAATATTAAATTATTACAATACAATATTATTATATTCAAAAATATTAAATTTATTTATTTCATAATATTATTATCTACGGTGCTGCTGTTCGTAATATGGGTATTATTTTGATGAGAACCCGGTAATTTAGTGGAAGTAAAGAAAATAAACGTTTATGAAAATGATAACGAAATGGTGCTACTATACTAAGCAAGGTGCTACTATATTATACTAAGCAAGGTGTTACTATAGTATACTAAGCAAAGATCGTACAAATTTAAATTATTACGTAAGTGTTTTGATTCATGAATGAGTTTATTATTACCTCAAAGAAGCAATAAAAATACTACTTACATATTGATTATACACAAAACAATATCACAAAGTTTATACCCTATCGCTTTTACGCGAATAGAAATAGAAATTTAGTAACATAAAAATAATAAAGCAAATTAAATTTTTTAATAATTAACCCAATTTTATTTAAACCGGAATACCCGGTGGATTTTGGGGAATCTGTATGATAATATCAAGCAGCCAAAAATCCTCATAAAATTTGCACAATTCTTTTTCTTTTAGAATATCCAGAACTGCCATTTCTGTCTGCCGTATTATCGTGGGCTTCAGGACTTAATTATTTCACCGTTTTTTGTTCCATGTTTTTCAATTTCTAGATTCTTCAATTTAAAGAAGTGATAAAGCAGTACGGAATGCACGTCTTTAGAAAAGAGCTATCCTCAAGTGTTTGGCGTTAAATTATTACCTGCATTTAGTGTTATTCCAATGGGAGGCTATTCTTAGGAGCTGTCGTGTCGCTAGACCGAAGACATCGGAGTAAAGGTATAAAGTAGCCAAATAGAGCAAATCAACATCAGAAGTGGTGCCGGTCTAGAGGCGCGAGGCGCGAGGAGCGAGGTCGCTCACTCCGCGCTCCGGACCGGTACGATCGAAGGCAGCAACGGCGACCGCCTTATCCACTGATCCGTGGCGGCCGGGAACAAAGACGGGCAGATAGCGGAGACGAGATAAGAGGGAAAGGCGAGATGATTCTGCGGTGGGGTCACTATTATATCGATCGGTGGGAATACGTACTGCAATCACAAGGGAGATGGATAGGGCCAAATAACTCAGCACTGTGAGATGAGGGTGTAGTGCTCTTAAACTGATTAGTAATAGCGCTCAGAATTTGCAAGACATTATATCTTCTTACACTGTACATCTCTCGAATTCTCTAAAAGTTGGGAGGTAAGGTTTGGATAGTTCAGAGATTTAATGTAACAAGTTTAGTCTTCCGGGACGGTCTTGATCTTTGACCTTATAATAGTGGCATATACTCACAATAACCCCTTAGACCTAGTTTCTGTCATAACGGAGCATTAAAAATAAAACTACATGTATGATATTGTACTACTGCAGTCTTCGTAAGACCCCCCTCCCCAAACGTGTATGGGTATGTTCCCTTGCGGCGTATAATCTTTATTATCTATGGTTTATCTGCGTATCAGCGTATCATCAGCTTAGGTGTGGCAGGTGTGGGATTGCATGGCGAGCGATTTTGTGCGTTCGATGATCTTTTATAGCTGTGTTGTGACACCTACATTCTGCGAGCTTGTGGAGCGTCACTGGATCGTTCGCTGCTGTTCCGCCCTGTTTCATGTGGGTTTTCTCTTATTACTCTTCTATTATTCAAACTATTGACATCTCCCAACTGAAGCAACCTATGAAACCAGTATTTATCTATTAATTATTATTTAAGAAAATGCAAAAAAAAATGAGAGCCCAAATGTTACAAAATGTAGTTAACGGATGCATAATATTTGCCCATATTAACAGTTACCATACGAGAAGAATACTGTCAACGAGTAAAATATAATAATTACATAATATACATATTTTTTTTAAAACGTGGCACCCAGTGTCTGAGGGAAAGAACGCATGTGTAGGTCCTGACAAATAATCCATACATAATAATTTTGACACAGTATGTTGTCAAGTTGAAGGTAGTGGAGAGGGGAAGGAGTAGAGAAAGGGAAGATGGGCAAGGCTATTCGGATCTGGTCACTATACGGCTAAATCCATTTCAAGCAATTTTTCAATTCTAAGTAGGGTCCTATGACCGTTTTACACGACTTTTTTTTCATCCCGATTCCAATTAGACACAAAAGTCAACATTTTTCGCTCTACATTTCAGTTGGCATCACAGCAAACAGCATGGTTCATGTGTTGTTTGCAGTGTTGACAATTGAAATCGTAGATATGAAAATAGAGATGAAAATAGCGATCGCGTAGAGCGAAAAATGTTGACTTTTGTGTCGAATAGGAATCGGGCTGACAAAAGATGTCGTGTATAACGGTCATTACAGCGGGGTGATATTGAGAGTACCTTCCACTTTGGAACGTGCCGCAAATATACTATATATTATAAAATAACACAAATTGGGGTAAGTATAACAAACTCAGAACGGATCGGCAGAATTCACATTGTGCGTGATGAATCTGTGTCTGCCTCGATCGATGTAAATTAAAAACCCGTCCTCAGAGGTGGTTTATGCAATGAATACACATATATATACAGATGTTGGGGCATCTCGCTAAATAAAATGACGGCGAGGGGAGACTTTCTTGTGTTAATACGCTTGCAAGGTCGACATCTTTTGCAATCCGGTTTGTCTTCACGACAAATCGAACGCCGCCGCCGCTTATAATATTTATACAATACATGTATAATATAATCAGTGGGGTAATGGAGATGATCACCTTCTCAATATGTGGAGCGCCGACCAATTTATGAACTAGAAAGGACAATATACTTAAATAAACTCAAGTAAAAGATGATATTAAGGACAAATTATTTTGCAACATTCTTTTTTACTTGAAAAATGACTAATATATTAGCTTTTACCCGGCTTCACTACTATTGTTTCTTATTGAACCATTTAAAAATTTGTAACAAAAGATATGGTTTATATTTTTTTTTTAGAGAGATTAAATTGCGAAAAAAAGCCTGCAAATAGGGAACCATTCCTCCCACTGAGAAATCAAAAGGTCTCCCTCAACCAGTTTCATCCGATCCGGCCCGCCAGTAGGTGCGCAAACGCAACCACCGCCAAAACCTGAAGTTAGGATTGTATTGGATAACTACAGTTAATAAGATTGAAGCGCAGTTTTCATGAGAATACACTAACTATAATCAAAATTCGAAAACACTCTGATCTGCGAACAATTTATACACCAGATACGCACGCTGCCTAAATAGGACCAATTTTATAAAATTCAGCATTCATTCAAAGCGAAAGAAACAAAAAAAATAAGTGTTACATTTAAAAAAAATCTACAACTCCCATTATTACTACATTAGGATTCATTCCGTGAGAAGTTTTATGAGGCTAACTAAATAAAGACAATAAATCAAGGCTTGTAATAATAACTGGTGTGGCCAAGAACAGGTTTTCAAGATTTAAATAGAAGAGTTTCGAGTGTGTTTTATATCAATCATGTAAAAAAACACAATGCTAACTAGTTATTGCTGCTTCAAGGTTTCAGTTTTTATGAGTGCTAAATGCTGCAGCTTCAGGTTTAACCCTCGTGGGGTTAAACCTGAAGTCTTTATACTAGGTGGGGTATGACATACCCCAAATTATAAAAGTGATAAAATTAATTATTGTTTCGGCGGAATTAAACATTTGGTATTTATAATATTCCCTCATGTTGGAGAGAGTTCAGAAAAAATTTCTGAGATTTCTGTACGTGAGGGAGTACGGCTATTACCCGTGGCTCTATCCTACCGACTTTCTTTTGGGTATGCTCGGAATGAACCATCTACGAGTCAGAAGGGATGTACACATTGCTACGCATTTCTTCAGATTGATTCGCGGATGGTTTGAAAACTCAGCTATCTTGGAGAGCATTCATTTCTATGTTCCCGATGGTTATCTTCGCCACCGACAGCATAGGCTGTTCTATCTTCCGGCCTGCAGGACTAACTTGCCAATGGTCATGCCGGTCGGGAGAGCAATCTTGCTGTTGAATAGAATTAATTCGGATATCGACATATTTAGCGTTAGTGAAGCTGCTTTTAAAAGGCAAGCTCTATTAATGGTTATATAGTTTTTAGCCTACCATTTATGTTTAATGTAATACTGTTACAATTGTATTTTAAAAACACATTAAAAATTTTAATTTTGTAATGTTTTTGAAAAAATAAATAATTTGAATTGAATAATTAGGTGAAAAACTCCGAGTAGAAAGTATGTATTAACTAATAAATACAAATGTAAGCTTTGTAACTTAACAATCATTTTCTAATTTTAAATGACACTTTTAATTATCACAATCATTATAATTTACAAACTACAATATATTTTCTAATTATTAAACACAGGAAAGATATATTTTAATTGAGATCAATCGGTGGGGTAGGGTGTGTGATACCCACACGCACTTTAGGGGCGTGTAACTCACTTGGTGGACGCCGCCGGACTGACTACGCATCACTGATCGGAGCGGCAAAGTCGCAATTCCAGTTACGAGAATTCGAACTTCGGCGGTCACTGTCTTAAAATTATTGCTATTTTTTTAAGAACTGGGGTATGTTACACCCCACCCGGTACACGGAGGGTTAATAATAAATGCAGAGGAGCGGAGCGGTTTATAGTTTTCATCATCGATTACTAATAATAATAAGCTATATATATGATATTGTCATTGACGTATTACTCTAGCAATAAACACAACTGATTCACAATGTTTGCTATTGCGGAAGACAAATACCACACATTAATCACTTTGAAAATATCGTGGGTTATTTGGGGAATGAAGAGGAGATTTCACTACTTTTCCAGCTATTGCTTATCGCAGAAGTGTGATTAGGTATACTGCCATCCAGTAGTCAATATTACAATTAACATTATTTGTAAGAGTGGACATCGAAGCAAAGTAAGACGTTATAAGTTAATGCAAGCGTTTAAAAAAAACAGATGAATTTTTTTGAACACCTGTTGAGTTTGTTAACATAATATTTATTATGTGTCTTTTATTCGGAGGCGTCTACTAATATCTACAGGAATTCCAAAAACTGACAAAATCGGACTAATATCTATGAGAACCGAAGTGAGGACGAATATCTACAGCTCAAACTGTTGACTAATATCTACGAGAACCAAAGTGTGGACGAATATCTACAGCACTGGCAGAGGTTGAATTTGCAATTATGTATGGCATATTGGAATAAGGTAATATTGCGTATGCAGTTTAAAAAACTATATTAATGTATGTATGTATGTAAAAATCCCTAATATCGGACTCTTGGACACTTTTAGCTGATTATTAAGGATTTGGGTTTTTGTTTAACAGCTTTCTATATTTCGAGTGCTTCTAAATTATTTAGTCTGTTACCATGACCATTTCTATGTCAGTTAGGTTAGGTTAGGTTAAGTTAGGTTGTGGTGCCGTGTATTTCGAAATAAATATCTTTGTATTATGGCCTCCATGTTTGTTCAATAAATTATTGTCCTCGTAGACAAAGTACGTAATATTATGCAAAAACTTCATGTAGGTACGTACTTTAAACGTTTAAGCCTTTACGTAATTAGTAATTACGTAATTGAAGTAATTTATGCTTTTCCGTACAACCTCTTGCTCAGCTGCCCTCTGTAGATATTAGTCCAACCTACGCTCCATAGATATTAGTCACCACTGGGACCGTCATAGATATTCGTCCGACCTTAGCTCTGTAGATATTAGTCCAACATATGAGCTGTAGATATTCGTCCGACATACAGGCTGTAGATATTAGTATCTGGAGTCTTTTATTCAGTAAATAGTACAATAACCCATGAGGTGATTTTTCACAAAAACAGCGCTATACAAATTATGAATAATACATAGTGGAGGAATGTTTCTTCGAAGATTTCCACAACTTTCAGGGCAGGGTGAAATATTCAAAACGCCCAAGTTCAGAAGAAGTTTGTTCCAACCGGGCGAAGCGCAAATAATAAAATGCTGAGTTGACCATTTGGAAGGCCATACAAACACTAATTCTGCTAGCATTTATTTTAGCGTCACAACATTCCTTAGATGGGAATGACATAGTCTTACTGGCCCCGAGCAGTAGGACTCTTGTGTGGTATGCGCATAAAGGATGATCTCGAAAATTGTTCCAAAGCACGCAATTAATAAATTATTCGTTCTAAAAGAGAAATAGTGATATCAAGTACTTACTGCGAGGCTCTTCAGTGAAACATATTTAAATATTAATTTATGAGACAAATATTTTATAACTAGGGGAACGTACCCATACTACGTGACCAACTTTTTGCAATTTTTAACCCCCCCCCCCCCCCCCCCCCCGGTGACTAAAAACCTAAGCAACCCGCCGCTCATTTGTATGGAGCGTGACATTTTGAAGACCCCCCCCCCTAAACGTGTCACGTAGTATGGGTACGTTCCCTAAGCGTGAATTATTAAGGAAGTGAAAATACTTTGTATTATACTCATTATAATTTTTTTTATCAATAATGGATTAGCATTTGAAAAAGATTACCCCGTAATTTTTTAAAGATATCAAATAATACCTCTCAAATTCTGAAGAAATTACTCTCCCTCCACCGGATCCTCACAAATTTAATTTAAGTTTTTTAAAATTATTTATAGGTTATCCTACAATTTTGCATCTCGTGATTTATACCGTTATTCCATTAAAAGCATTTGCTGGTGAATCGAAGAAGAGTGTACATGAGAAAGAGGATAACAGATTAACAATACATGGCACAATTTTGTAAAATATTTAATATTTTAGTTCGAATAAAGGATATTAAAAAAAAAAACATATATATAATTAACCGCGATTTTAGGGATGTCCCTGGAGACCCCCTTCGGATCGTAGATAGTTTTTGCCTAAAGGTAAAGATTAAGGTGGGGGGGCTAGAAAAAAATAAGAATGTACCGATGAATTAATTTACCCTTACCTAAACACGTTTCGATCACCTCTTACCTGAAATAAAAAGAAACAAAAATAAAATTAATTTCCAGAAGACAGAATGATTTTGATTGCAACAGTGAACAAATTGTTAATAAACTAGGTTTTCCGCTACTATAACAACAATACTGGTTATATGTAAATATTGAAATAAAATAATAATTAATATTAACTGAAAATATTCTAGAATATGAATATACATATGTATTATTTTACCAACAGAATAGTCACACTATAACTTACTATAATTTACTATAATTTACATGTAAAAACATTATCATATTGGAATGTCCTAAAACGGGCAATTGCCTAGTTGGACATTTTAAGTTCATTATATTGTATTATGTAATATTTACAAACAAACAATAAATAAATAAATGTAATCAATTCGCAGTTCATCTCTCGAATCATAGATTTTCCCGGGACACCATAGATTAATGTAGATTTATTCAGTAATCCCAAATTGAATAGACAAAATATACATATTAGGAAATTGTGTCACGTTCCACATCCGTCCGGCGGCACTGTCTGATATGTCCAAAACGACATATAAAACAAACGCAGTGTCAATTTATTTTTCACAATAAGCCTGCTTATGATCGAACTTACTAAAAGCTGTTGGATAATAAATGAACACGTCATAGTATAATAATTTCCAGAACATCCAATTTTCCTTCATATAAGCACTTAATATTTCGGTTTGGTAGACTTTTCAAAATATTGAAAATGTATTGTAATTTTTGAAATGTCTGAAATAATACCAGATTTTTGGTTAATGTTAAATTAAAATAAATAAATGAAATAAATTAAAATCTTAAACAATTCAAGTATCTTTTCATAAGACTACAAAAAAAAAAGTTTTTATTGAATACCCCGTTTGTGCACAAGTTTTTTAAAGCTTAATGCGGAGAGTGGTCTTCCTCTAGTTTTGAAGGTCAAATGTCCGAATTTCATCAATGTCGGCATAAAATTGTATATTTGTATAAAAATCAAATAGAAAATACATAGATGTGGTAAATTATGATTTTACATCAGATTTTTTACAATTTATTATTAAGAATTGAGTAATAATAATTCTACATCGACATCATAATCACAATTCTACATCGTGGTAGACGAAATATGGACAATAATTCAACCTTGCGTAAGGAGTGTGTGGCCACCCCGAAGTTTGCGGGTCATAGACGACGCTTTAAGTCTCAACCGTGAACATGAAAAAAATTATACTAATAATTTATATGACCGAATGTACTTCAGGTAGATAATTAATTTTCCTTAGAACTTGAGTAATACGACACACATACCAAGTATGTATCTATTACAGGAAAGCATAGGAAAAGTCGTTCTCATGTTTTTATCTTTTCGAGTTATACGCAATGTCCAGTGCAAGATATCCTACCAATACTTAAGCTGGAGAAAAATAGACATGTCCACGGAGATCATAGCATTATTTACATATGTTTCAGTCCGGAGACGTCGACAGTTCGCCGAGAGTAAACGTCTTCAGTTTCCAAAGTACACCATCCGCTTGATGAACGCGATCGTTTATGAAAATACGTTTTTGCAGCGTGACCGGTGGACTTTATGGGTCCGGAGAGCAGCAGTAGGAGCAGATTGAGCACTGAACAGACTGAGAGCGGGATTAGGAAAGCTTAACTGTATTATTTATAGAAGCAATAAAGTGGATCCGCCCCGGTCACAACTGTCGAACCCGTTGCGCTATGCAAAAGGAACAACGCGTGAGGGCAAACAGATGGAACTTTGGACATCGATGGACCAAGACGAAACTATAAAATAAAGACGTTGTAATAATAATAATACCTAGCCAATTTTATAGCGCCACTTTTGTGAAATATCACCTCAAGGAAGATTTACAAAGCAAAACCATTTTTTTTATAATTGATTTTTCTGCAAAACAAATTATTGTAAGGAGCTGTGAAACATCGTTCTCTTCTAGGAGGTACAAAAAACCCCAAAAAAACATCACAGTACAATTCGCGCCAAACTTAAATGCCGACCTGAACTTGATACGATAACATATCTCCATTTCAAGCTCTTTGAAAACGCCATTCGCCGCACGGAGGGCTTGCCTTACAGATCTGTACTTGCTGTTTCGGCACCTAAAATTACGTGATCATAATATATTATCACATAGGTTAAATAATATTGTTTCAAGCATGGGAATTAACAAAAAAATATCTTGTATTTCTAAGAAGCGTTTATATTTATTATTTTCTAGTATTATTACAAATGGACATTGATGTAAAAACATATCCCAGTTGATTTTTTTTTTTTTACATTAACTCCACACAGGAGGCCTTGAGGAAAATAATTTCCCTCAGCGCCTATGTCATCTGGGATGCTGTGCTGATTGCTTTTAACACTAAACATCCCCACTCCTCTAAATCGAAATTTTGGAAGCGGAATGAGTCTTAAAACGCACATGCAATAAAATGTTAACATTTGTATAAAATGTTGAAATGCGAAATATTCTGAAAAAATTTAAGATACTAGCGACTTTATTACATAAGATTTGCATTACAATAACAATCAAAACTATATGAAGATAGGTTACACTCATAAATTATTAAAAACAAATAACAAGAAATTGGCTTACCGAAACAGTTTACCTGATAATAATATGGTTCACCCACTCAATGGCCTGGAAATAAATACGTTTTACTGCTACATTTATGGTCAAAAGGCAATTGTTATCGTCAAGTTACAATGATGTCCGCGAGGCGGTTTATATCAAGTATATTACTTTGTAGTGTTCAGAAGAAACGGCCAGTAGTAAAATTCGTTTAACACGGATACGTTTACTTTCTACCCGGTTTCGAATTGCACTATTATTTATGAGGACAAGGAAAATTAAAATGCAAGCTTGGTTCATGCGATACTTTTTTGGACCATGATTGATTTCTGGAAGACGAAAAAATGATTTATTCCCTGAAATTATTAGTAATTTCTGTGAAGTTAACGCGACGAGAGTAATATTCTACGACTCCAAAAATAATAAAAGTAAGTAGTTAGATAGGCAGACCTGCTGGTAAAGCAGAACAAGATAAATCAGTACCAAAATAATAAACATAAGTAGTTAGATAGGCAGACCTGCTGGTAAAGCAGAACAAGATAAATCAGTACCAAAATAATAAACATAAGTAGTTAAACAGGCAGACCTGCTGGTAAAGCAGAACAAGATAAATCAGTACCAAAATAATAAACATAAGGAAAACTTGTACAACGAAATGAAAATTAAGATCGAATAGAAACTGAATGCACCTCACGCTATAATATGTAAACAGGAATCTACTAATAGGTAAGTATAGAACAGGTGAGTATAGTACACGCCAAACTTTGATTTGGTTATTTCTATGCCTCCCTTGAAAAGGGAGAAAAAAGGTTTTCCTCTTTTGTATGGATAATTACGTGAGCAATTTTTCTTTCAATCTAACCCCCCCCCCCCTCCCCCTTGGTGAGATAAATGTAGGTCACTTCTTAATTATTTTCAAATAGACGTGAGATTTTGCTGGACCCCCCTCCCCTTCTTTTGAGCTCACGTAATTAATGTATGCCCCCTATATTGAACAAACTACGCATACTTACATGTGTTTAAGTATCGATCTTTATGTGTATTTTTTTTTGTTTAATAGAAAACACAGATACAGATAGTAATTATGATTAACAACCCAACATAAAACAATAACTAGAGAATTCGCTTGCACCCTAACTATTTCTCAAGGATTAACGATTCACCATTTTATATTAGTGTACATAATGCAACTAGTAATAGAAATGCCAATATTAAATCCAAGAAAATGCTATCCTATTAACCCCAAGGTGTCACAATAAATAAAAAGCAATAAAACCAAACTGATAAAGTTTACTGACTATTCCCAATCGCCGACATTAACATCGGAAGAGTTCACACAGTTCGCAGTTAGTAGCCGAATGTCACAAGGGGTTGTAACTTGGTAACCCCCCCCCCCCCCTCTCTGCTGCTACCCTGGCTGGGAAGCCGGTGAGGGAGTATGTGCGCCGGTGTGTGAGGGGTGTTTTCTGAATCAGCATTTTATTTACTGCCGAGTCGGGGAAATACATACGCCCACCAGACGTGTACGAATACGCTGCCGCCCGCGCCGCACAGCTCTCGAGCGTTTACCGCGCCCGCAGCCGCTGACATACTCAGGAGACTGTACCAAACACCGAGCGAAGGGTGAGGGAGGTTAGTAAAGTTTTAAGGGTTGAATTAAAAGTCACCGGCAGTGTCTTATATTATTTATTGGCCGTAGAAAGCGGATACGTTAAGACTTGTCATAATTAGATTACAAGAAACATTTAAGTTATTTATGCTTTTTTAATGTGAATACCTCACAAGAGCCCCAGCTGCTATGGTACTAGCGAGACTATGGTATCCCCGATTGGGGTATGTTGCCAGGCTGGAGGTAGTGGGGAGGGGAAGGAGATGTGGTAGAGGAAGGTGGGGAAGTGCCTGGCTCTTCAT
The DNA here is from genome assembly GCA_929108145.2 of Limnephilus rhombicus. Taxonomy (NCBI): domain Eukaryota; kingdom Metazoa; phylum Arthropoda; class Insecta; order Trichoptera; family Limnephilidae; genus Limnephilus; species Limnephilus rhombicus. Next base: position 22,818,776 of record OV815293.1, read on the forward strand.
ATCTGGTCACCAAACATGGCTAAAGCCATTTCAAGCAACGTTTCAATTCTGAGTGGTGGTCTTACTACACCAGGGCGATCAAATAAAATTTATTTGCCCAAGCCGGAATACTATCCCTCGACCTTCGGATTGCGAGTCAAGAGCCTTACCCCTCGACCACGGAGGCCTTCAATGCTTACAACTTGCATGCTGACAAAGAGGAAGGGCTCTTCCAAAACCGGTAAAAGAGTAAGATGTAAAACAAGGATTTTTGTTACATTTAAATCCAGAAGTTTTCATAGATGTGAAAGCTTTTCTTAGACAAATACGAACAAAAATGGTTGTCTATATTTTTTCAAAATTTTAGTACGTCTTTACCCGTTTTTTGATACATTTTAAACTTTAAAAAATGTTGAATGTTTTCACAAAATATGCAAGAATTCATTATCAAATAGAATTGTTGAACTATCTGCCTTCAGTGTTAAAAATTTGCAGACGCGCTGGATTTTTGCAATCCATTCTATTATTTTCACAAACCCCTTTAGTCAGCGCATACTGATTTGATATTCGGAGATTAAAAATGATTATCAAATAAGAGAGAAATTAAGGGTTTGAAAATTATTAATTAATCAATAATCGGCGACCTTATTCAGCAAAAGTGGTATGGATTTACAATACAAACCGATAAAGGGTTTACGTATATAATGCTAGAACTAAACTACTGCGGGAACGTTAAAATGGACGAGGAATTGATGGGACATGAGCGATTTCGCTGAATCTAGTGTTTCACTATTGACCTTAGATTATAAAACTGTGGAGGAGAGGATAACGATAAAGGATGAATTAAAAAAAAACATTAATCGAGATGTTACCATTAAATTAAAAATAATACAAACTTTTCTAACGGCCGCTGTTCCCAATCCTACTTATCAAGTGTTAAGCCGTAATTAAGGCTCAACACTGCTCAAATGCACAACTACGCTCTTTCCAACACACAAGCATTGCTCAATCTAAAGAAAGCCCGACTAATGGATTAAGCTCGACTCAGCAAAACAAAGTTATAAAAAGTGTCAACAGAGTGGCGCCAACGCCACGAGGTTCCGACGCGACGACGGTAAAGCTGACACTTTATTTTTAATATATTTTATACGTTTGTTTAAAAAATATAAAATGCCAGTTTATGGATAACAGTATTTAAAAGAAATAATTTGTGTTAATAATAAATACAATAATTAACTCTTTAATATTAATTTAAGATCGAAAGTTTTCACTTTTATGCCATTTTATTGACTATGAAAGTGGGCGGGGTCACTTAAGATAATCAACGATAAAATATTTGGGAACAAAGGGAAAAAAGTAAATGCTTCTTCATCATAATCAACTACGCACTACGCCGTAGATCAAGTGAGTAAAACCGGTAAAACCAGTGTCACCTGAACCCTCGACACTGCAGGCCGGAGTAGAGATGTTATGAGATATTTAGAAACGCTACTGAGGAAAATAGTTATAATATTTAGCAAATCTGCCAGATCCACAGCCTTGTCAGATACTATCAGAAAGGACTACATACTAAACAAGTGAGTAAGTAAATTGATATGAATCATCAAACGGTATTAATACCCTTGCATCTGTGTGGTTGATTTCCAGAACCCGACTTCCATTGCATGTCTGAAGCCACGCCTTACGCGCCGCGCCACAAATAACATCTGTGTTCGTGAAATTTCAAGCAAAGCTACCGTTGTAATTGGTTTTTAATTCAAGAATCTGCCAAAACCTGTGGCTACTTCCGTCAGCAGCTTACATGCGGACCTTTATTCCCTAGGTATAAGTACTACGGATTCATAGAATTTAAGTATCTTACCGGATATGGAGAGATTACATATGGCGTCATTGCCTGTCAAGATTACTTTAACTCGGTGACTAGCTGTCACTAGATCACAGTCGATCCGAGAAACTGGCTATTTTTGGAAGCAGTTCTTATCGGATTTGTAAAATGGTTACCTACGCTCAAACTGGGCGAAGCCGTACTAAAAGCCGCCCGCAGAGCCTAGCAGCAAAAGCCTGCGGAGCAAGCTAGTCTTCCATAGCTCTTTCACCATTCGTATTGACCGTGCAAAAAGCTGACTTGGCTAGGAAAACATTCAAGTGTGCCGATTTATCCGGATTGAAAAGTAAGCAGAGACGGAGCCAAAAATAAAACGGAGCTGTCCTAGTTAGGTACTCACGTTTATCTGGTAAATTTGGGTAAAAAATAAGTATTTTAGGCTTATCTTTAATCGAGAGCACGACATGTTCACGTTCACTCCCCCTGGGAAAGGTTTATAACACCTTTCGGTTGATAATTTAATGTGCCGACGAACTTCTGAAACTTTCTCGTTATACGCCAAATAGGTCACACATGGTAATGTTTTAATTGGCTTGGAAATATTTTTGTAAACAATTTCTTATGATAATTCAAAAGAAACGTATCTGCATTTCTCAAGCCTTGAAATTATTTGACGAATTTTCAAATATTTGTCAAAAATCAAAAAAACTACACTATACAGATTCTTTTATCTGCAATTAATATAAAAGAGTTGATCCATTTTTACCATCTAACGTAAATACCAACGTAACATAAATATTTTCAATTAATGATGATAATATTAGTGACACTAATATTATCAATTTGGGAGGCGGGAATGGGTACCGCCGCCCCGGGAACATTTATTGGATAACCAACACCTCTGCCATAGGTCACCCAAGTGGTTCGCTACGTTTAGTGATTTAGCAGGGGTGCGCGGGTTCACGGGGTGAGGTTTGTCTAGGTCTTGGAGGCGGATGACCAGGACACTGAACCTCAGATTCCTACCCACCCCTTAAACCCCTTTCCTTCCTTTCCCTTAAAAACCCTCCACACAGCATCCCCAAAGATGAAAGGCCCTGAGGGAAATTATTTTCCTTACCGCCTCATGTAAAAAAAAAAAAAAATCAATCGAAAATCTGAAACAGAAACATCAAAAAAAGATACGATCTCGTGTAGGAATCGAACCCAGGATCTTTATTTAATGAATGAATCTTGCAATCATACTCGTACATCAAGATAGCAGCCAAAATAAACACGGCATAATACTACAAAGGTAAAACCAGCTACATTCCAGGAGAAATCCTGAATATAATAGCTGAGCAGTGAAATTTTTGCAATAGAATCAATGATAAATAAACAAAAAGTATAAAATCGTAAAAATCTATTGATGAATAAATGTTTTTATTATTATTGTGTTACCTAATTACAATTTATTAATTCCAACTTCGATCGGCCGTATTGAGGAAGGTCGCACGATGTTTAATTTGTTCGCTAACTAAAAGCAATCACTTAAAGCAGATCTGATAATATATTAAAAACAGTGAACCCACGATTTGAAAGCCAATTAAAAATTAATACTTTCGCTCGCACGAGGTTCGTAAAAGTCATTAATAATTCGCCATTACAAATCCGGTCGAGTTTTGTACAGAAATTACTCACAATAATTGCATGTCTTCCTAAATTGCTTCTCTTATCGAAAACATTGAATGAAATAGCTCCGCTTTGTAAAGTGACTATATTAGTTCCAGGGAGAGATCGTATGCACGTCATCGACGATCGTCCTAAAAGCCTTCTAACGTCTTGTATGAAAACAAAAATGACAAGAGGATAATAGAATGTTGACTTTGTCGAATTCCTGTAGACATTTCGCGAAAGTACGTTTCTTTCGAATTGAAGAATTATTATAAGTTTGCTAGTTGCAAAAACAAGCACAAAAAACGCTTTATTGATCGAATCCCGGCGTGGGGAAATAAATTTTATTGGATTAATTTGTTTTATTTAAATAATTTATTCAAAATAATATATAGTGTATTTGTGGCACGTTCCAGAATGGAAGATAATTTTAGTATCATCCTGGTGTAAGACCACCATACAGAATTGAAACGATGTTTGAAATGGCGTTAGCCGTGTTTGGTGACTAGATCAAATTAGCCAAGTACTTCCCTACCTTCCTCTTCTCCCTTCTCCTTCCTCCTCCCCGCTACCTTCACCCTCACAACATACCCCAATTGGGGATGCCATAGTCCCACTGGCTCCAGACGGGAGCAGCTGGGACTATTGTGGGGTATTCATATAAAAAATAAATACATCAACTTGAGAAAAAATTATTACATTTTTCAAAAACTTCCAAAACACGCCACGAAAAGTAAACAAGAAGAAATTAAGACACACTTAAAATAATGGTAAACTCGGCTTTTTAAGAACTCTGACAAAACGTGGTACCTGCTTAAAGTAGTAACACAGCAAAATAACGTTTAGCTTACATCGGTTGACTCGATTCTTCGATGTCAGCACTTTACATTGGCTAGCGGTAGAAATCGGCTGCATTAGAAAAAGCAACGCGTGCGAACCACAATTTGGACCATTTACAACACAAAACATAATTATGACAGTTTGCATTAAAAATACTCGTAAGCATATAAAATAATAGAGATGATGCAATGTTCAATATTTGTAACTAAGCTTACTAAAAAATAACAAGTCGGCAATGGGATAAACGATACCCCCAATAACGCCTAATTTCTAAATATTGACTTCAATAATAGTTCGCATCACCCGAAAGAAAAGAAGCACTATCGTATTTTTTAGCCTCGAATTGCGCGATGCTTGAGCAAATTTTACTAGCTCCTTTAACCCATTTAATCACAGGAGACCATATTTGTCCCAGCTCACATAGGTTTCATAGAAATCGTTGCGCCTCCCTTACTATCAAAGTGAGAAGTATGAACTAAATGGCATTGGAAGGAGAAAATAACACGCTTTTATTTAAATCTAAAAGTTAAACACAAAATAATTAAAATGAACACCTTTATGAAACCAAAGTTCCCAATCGCAATGTGAAAAAAAAAAGTGAAACTTTGTTAATTTTTTTTACATGAAACGATAAAAAAAAGTGAAGTGACAATGACGTTTTAAATTCACTTGCTTAATAAAATATGTGTGTGTTTTTATTTTTTCGTTATCAGTAATTTTAGTTAATATAAGATTTTTACATTAAAAAAAATACGTGGTTATTTCAAATAACAAACCTTTCATCCTCTTCGAAAACAATTTTTAGTTTTCGGATGCACATGTGTTCAATGTATCACAAATATTACATTTTATTGCAAATCGGAAATATTTTTACCTTCTGACAAAATACGCCCGAATTTTGAAGGGTTGAAACTAGAGAATTGCGACCACTTCCTTCGAACTAGGAAAAGAAGCATATTTTACAAAATTTGACAAACATGTCACTATTTTTAAGTTATCGTCTTTTGAACTTGTTAACATTACGTTAATACAGTATATTATGCTAAACTGCATGTTATAATTATAAGTATGGTAAAAGACAGCACATCTTCAATGTGACCAAAGAAAGTAACAAGATTGGACACCCACGCTATACGTCCAAAGCTGCTTGAAACCAGATTAGCTTTGGTCAATTTAGTGTGAAAAATTATGTTTCATCAGCTGAAGCGGGTGGTTTTGCTTGAAAACGAATGATTCACAATAAACACGTTGAAAAGAATTCAGAATAATAATCCTGGTCTAAATAAAACATTTAAAATAGTCCCATAAGCAATCCATCATCTCTCCTAGAAGTTAGACAATCGGCTCTATAACATATCAACATTAATTTGCGAGTCGCGTCGACGCCCACGGCGCAGCGCATTCCACACTAGAAATGCGGCCCCTTCCTCTTCCCCCTTTCACTACCGCCAGTCCGCCAGCACCTCCCCTCCACCCCCAGGTAAACTCTTATTCGTAATGCGGGCGCCAGACAGAAGTTCAAATAAGTGATCACTTCTTTGAAGTCTGAGCACACATTTGGTCACATATTTTGGTTGTATCTGCCAGATATGTGTTCAAAGATTTGATCACTTCTTTGAGTTCAGTTTTCAAATAGACTTCACACAACATGGACGACGATTTGGTCGACACAGTTTGCTTATATTATTTATGTGCGTCTAATTATTTATGTGCGTCTAATTATTTATGTGCGTCTAATTATTTATTACATGTGCCAATAAATAACAAAAACATTATTTAGATTTTTATGCCCTTATATCTGGCTCTACTTGCATCAACTCTATAAACTGGAAAACGCTCTCATTATTCCACTCCATCGTTAGTTCGTTTGGCTGTTTACGCACGACAAAATTCCACGGCGACGCTCGCGCAACTGGGCTTCGCGCAGTGTGGCAGGCACGCAAACATTTGAACTTTGATCCCTTTGGTGTGCGCTAAAAAACCGATACTTAACGGCAAAGCGCACTTATGTGACAACAGTATCAAATGCCCGTGCCACACATGTGAACACTTATTTGATCACTTCTTTGAACTCATGTCTGGCGCCTGCATTACACCAAGCACGGAACACGTCGCCCAGGGAAAGGATAGTTCTAGTTCGCCGATACTTTTGTTGGTCAGCACGCAAAAAAATCGTAACGTTGCGTGTCGACAATAAAAATGCTGCTAATGAACGTCCATTATACATACCTCAATAAGTTTCGACCCGAGAAGAAATTGTTTTCTACTGTGGTATAGGAATAGTACAGTTCAAAGACATCCAAATTGATAGACTTACCCTAACATGATTTTAAAAAATGATTTATTAACTAAGATAATATTACATACAAATACTGCGTTTTTTATAAACCAAGTCAGCTCACCCCAGGCTGAGCCTATACCAAGGTAGCAGGAATTTAATCAAATTTTAATATCTTGAAGATGTTAGAAGAAAAAATTAAAATGAGAAATTTCAATAGATAAATGGAAATTAAAGATATAACTAAAAAATAAATGGAGAAATAGAAAAGAAATAAATGAGATCAGAAAAAAATACACGCGTGGAGTGTGTTACTAGTTATTATACTTTTACAGATGTATATAATGCCTTTGATGACGATCTATCCTTACGTGAATTTTGTGTGAAATCTGGGATCATTTCTATGAGCTGGAGGCAAACAACGTGACCATATGTTTGGCACAATGAGGGTTCGAATGAGCATAGAAGAGAGCAGATTGAAATAATCAGACCATGCGCAGAAAAGTAAAGTTCGCTAAAGGAAGGGCAAGGTTTGCAACGCAGTTCATTGTGGGACTTTTCTGCGAAGGAAAAACGGTTAAAAACCGTAACGGGGTTGTGTTGCGATGCTAAAAACGAGGGAGGTGGGTAAATTACAACACATTTGTAAAAGTGTCTTTACATTTTGAAAACGAGCCTGACTTTTGCTTACCAATTTGGAATTTATAGTTTTTTGCGCAGCCTGAAATTTACGCGTCATTGTAAAAAGGATAAGTAATTCGTAAGCAGATTTTATTTTCGAGAACTAATAAAAGGGCGATCTTACAATGTAAGTTGCGTGTATACTGTCAGATTCATTTATTAATAAGGGAACGTACCCATACTACGTGACACGTTTGGGGGGGGGGTCTTCAAAATGTCACGCTCCATACAAATGAGCGGCGAGTTGCTTAGGTTTTTGGTCACCGGGGGGGGGGGGATTAAAAATTGCAAAAAGTTGGTCACGTAGTATGGGTACGTTCCCTAACTTACATAAAGGGTTGCGTGTATACTGTCAGATTCATTTATTAATAACTTACATAAAGGGAGACGGCCACGCTCCCTCCCCGCTCCACATAATTTGGTTTGTTCCCCTTTCCCTGATGGGCTTTTCTATCAATTTGAATTTCTGTGCTACAATCCAATACAGATAAATCAGAATCCCGGAGCATTTTCTTCGCCCAGAACCATTACATTTATAGAAGTGGAGACATACTAGCTAGGCAAGGCTAGTACGATAGAAGATATTTATTACTATTACAATTATGTTATATAGCATTTCGAGATATAGTTTTTTTTATGGTGTAATTTTAAAAAAAATCAATGTTCATGTAGACACGAGATCTCAAAAACGAATCGCAGAAGAGTTAAACAATAATTTAGTGTAACTTCTCAGCTCCATTTAACACCAAAACTCTTACGCGATAATACGATTCTCAATAAATTGGAAAGAAAGTAGGTATATTAGAAATCATATTTCGCATAATACACACACGATAAGTATTTACCTAACATTACGCAGCAGAATTCGTTCATGAATGTGAAAGTACCTACACGTAAACTAGAATACAACTCTACTATAGTTTGATTGCTCAATTATTATTAAAAAAAAAAAAAAAACATTTTTAATTCTATCAAATAATTTTGTCGTAATTAAAGTTCTAGTTTATCTGTATGTTCTCGTATGATGTATTTTGCTACATTACATACGGACGACGATATTAAATCTTAATTAAAAATAATAATAATAGCAGAATCACAAAAAATTAAATCGGATCCTCAGAAAAATTCACTTGATAATATCAACTGCCTACCGATTCGAACTCCAGCATTTATTTCCAAATAAAAATAAATTATAAGCTAAGAGGTAAATGAACTGTTTCTCAATCGGCACGATTTTAATACCTCAACTTATGAAATTACATCTTATTGCAAAATCGCATTCGACACACGATATTTGCAAATCCCCGCCGAGCGTATGCATCATGACATCAGTTTGAGACTCGATAACTAAACTTATCGGCAAGGTGTTTCTATGAGTGCGATAAGTCATAAAAATGATTAATATGTTTACTACTTACACCTCTACACAATAAATGCGTACTATTGGGTGCATTTGTATTGGGTACAAATTTAGATTTTTTACACAAATATTTTTTTATTTACTACACACAGGAGGTTTTAAGGCTTTCCTCGAGGTATGGAACTTTAGGGATGCTGATATATTCATATTAATATGATCTAAAATCCAAGAGTATTAGGGATGCTGATATACTCATATTAATATGATCTAAAATCCAAGAGTATTGAGCGTCTATCTTCATATACATCAGTGTCCATTTGCCTTGATGATGGACACTGCAAGGCTGTCTGAAATGCTGGCTAATTGTGGAGGGAAACAATTATCTAGGGAGGCTGTTCGGTATTTTATAAGAGGAACGAGTGAACCTTCGTGGCTACTATCGCGCTTTCGGAGTATCTGGGCCGAAGGCTTGGAATAAATTCCCTCCGAAACTTAGATGCATAACAAGCCCACCAGAATTTAGGTCCAAATTAAAAACCTACCTTTTTGGGCTCTCATACCCTTAAATAAAAATACCTATCTGAGAGTATCATAAAATTTTAATTTTGTTTTCAAAGTGCGCTCATTACAAAACATATTATGTATTATTCTATCTTCTTACTTCTTCTGGCGCTAATCTTAATCTAATTGTATGTTATTAAGTCACTTGCTTTAGGTTAGCATTTAAATGTCTTAGTCTTAAGTCACTAGCTATAAGTCTTAGATGTAAGTTAGTAGTTATAATTGTAAATCTTAATTTGTAAGCCAGTAAAATAAGTCTCTAGCTATAAGTCTTAAATCTTAATTGTAAGCCAGTAAAATAAGTCTCTAGTTATAAGTCTTAGATGTAAGTAGTCACTAGTTATAATTGTAAATCTTAGTTGTAAGCCAGTAATATTAATTCCTTTAAATACTTATTTGTACAGTTCCCGTGAGGTGATTTTTCACAAAAACGGCGCTATATAAATTAAATATATTATTATTATTGTTATTATTATTATTACAAGGTTCAAACGGAGATCACACGAGAAAAAATTGGTAAATATTTCCGTATCGAGTCCACGCTCAAAACACACTTTAAAAAATTAAAACAAATTGTACTAGGTAGATTACAGTTAGTAATAAGTAATTCAGTAACCGGAATTGAAAAAGATTGCATTTTAATGGGTATTTTGTTATCTTCAAAAACGCGAAATGTCATTTCTAAAGGAACGCCATGTTGTTAATTACGACGTCAAACGTCTCGGGTGATTTTTCGTGTTTATGAAATCCAACAAAATAAAGATTAATACGCATTATTTATCATTTCCGAAGATTGCAGTTCGTCCTTATTATTGTCTAACTGACAGAAAGTGGTTTTTCTTTTAAAAATGCTTATTTCATCGTCGTAATTAACACGGCGGTCCTTGAAAAACGACATTTCGCGTTTTTTAAATTAAAAAAAAAAACATTAAAACGCAATATTTTTCAATTCCGGTTACTGAATTACTTATCTTATAACTAACCATTATCTACCTAGTACAATTTGTTTTAATTTTTTAAAGTGTGTTTTGAGCGTGGACTCGATAGGAAAATATTTACCAAAAAATGTATAGGTACCTATCCTCTGCTCGCGCCAAAGGAAAATGCTCACATCAATCATATCAAATTTGGTGGTCATACCACTGAAATGCGTGACGGAAATTATAAATTTCCCCCGAGATTATAAATTGGCAATAAACCGGGATATTGCTGTCGCAATCCGAGCAGGTACTTCATACAATCAATTCCAATTCAATTTAAATCAATGTACCTAAACTCAAATATTCCAGTGGGCCGAGGTAATAAAACGTTAATTAATTATTATTTCGATTTGAATACGAATTCCCACAATGGACGGTCGGAATGGATTCGTGGAATGCATCGCTTCAAAATGAAAATAATTATCCGCAAAAATATTGCATCAATGAAGTTTAGAGAACGTAAACAACGTTAGCAGAATTAACATAGTATGCGAAATTAAAAATATCCAGTGAATAACCAAATTCCACCAAATCACATTTTTATTTTCTCCTTCCTCTCCCATTTTTTCACAAAGTTACATCCCTCATTTGATTGGTTCCATGCCAACTCAGAATGAAGTCAACTCAACACCTCTTTAAAAAGTCATTATAAGCTATGAAAAATAAAAATAGCCCTTAACCTACCTAACGTAACCTATTTAACCAAACTTTAATATACATACATTTTTTTTTTATCACTTTTAATGACTTTTCAAAAGAGGTGTTGATTTGATTCCATTCTGAGTTATCTGGTCACCATTTGATTAAGGGTGTCATTCATTCAAAGACAATATTTAAAGGTATTAAAATTACTTTCGTAAAACACCAAAAATAAAGTCTTAAAAGTAGTATTTTAAATAATTTATACGGGAAACTGAGCAATGAAACCGTGAATAAAAATACTCATTAATTTGTTAATCTTTAATTACAACGCAATATTCATTTGATGAAGTACAGCAGCTTTATTTCATTACGTATTTTTAAAAATATACATAATTTGTAATTTCCGATCAAGAGTCTTTATATAATATGTTTAATGGCAATAATAAAATCATTACACTTTAATTTTGTCACAAATAAAGAGTAGGTGCATACGTAGCTATGATTGAGATGCAATTTCACTAAACACTGTAAATAAAAAATATTATGTACATTCGTGTATTTTTACAAGTGCAAGAAAGTTAAATTCACCCATAAATCTATGCCTATTCGAATTCTCTCAACGAAAGCTCTTTGCGAGTATTATCGAGAATCTCAAGTCGTCCAAGAAGACAACAAATACCTACTTGGCAAAACTTTAATGTAATGGTCTAACTCTAACGTATAATATTTTTATAACGTTTACGTAAGAAAAAAAACGAGTGTGCAGACCACACGACTGAAGTAAAACTACAAGACAACTCGCCCCATGAACCCAGGTATCCCTGCTAAGTTACGCGAACCTGCGAAAGGGGTGACCTATGACCTAGGGGTGACATATGACATTGGGGTGAAATATGACCACGGGTGACCTACGACCTTGGGGTGACCATTCTTATCCTTATCACTCCCCAAGTCAAGCGTGCGTAAAGGCCCGACCGTTCGCCTCGCCATCGATCACCGTTCGCATCACACTTTTCGTAACACATCACCACTTTTCGTAACGCATTCACCAGCTTACCCTCAAAGTCGAGCGTGCGTAAAGAAGTTTTACTTCAAAAATGAATAAAAAATATGAAGAGAGATGTAATGCTTTGGTTTGTTTGTTGGATCAAAAGCAGAAAATGAAACGCGTGGCGATTCTTTATCGGAGTTTTGACAAAATGCGAACGAGGCAAATCGATATAAGTAGGGAATGAAATTCATTCATCATCATGCTTTAGCTTGTTGAAGCTCAAATGTTTTAAACAGGGCGGAAAATCAATGCACGACAACTTGTTTACGGGGATTTGACGAAAAGCGAACGAGGCAAATCAATAGACGAATATAATAAATTTAAAGTCACCTTTTTAGCGAATACTAAAATCATTTATGAGAAATGGCTAGCGGTTACTTCAAAACTAGATATGTGTTTTTGGAGGGGAAGAAAAGAACGTAGGTACACTAGAATACAATAACATCGACGTTGTCTACCCTACAAATTGGTAAGAATAATAATTAATAATAAATGAATAATTATATCATCGATTTAAGTAGTACGTACTAGCTCTGAAATGAGGTTATGTTATGAACTATATGTACCTACCTATCTATTGTTTCTTCACAATTATAATGTATTGCTTAGCATACAATTATTTACCCCACGAGGGTTACCCTGTACCGAGGTTAATAATTTAACAAATAAATAACATTATCAAATAGCTAGGTCAATATAAAAATAAAAATGATAAATGGGGGATATTTGTAAAAAAAGGCATCTGTAAAGGGTAAAGGATAGGAATCTTGACTCGCAATTCGAAGGTCGCGGGATCGAATCCCGGCAGCGTATTTCCAAAACCTATACAGGTTCAAAAACAAAAATTGTTCTTAACCTAGATAAAATAATCTCTGTAATCTGTATATTAGAAATTAATAATTTTATAACTAAATATTTTAATTTTGATATTGAAAATGTAAAGCGACTGAATCGGTGTAGGTAGGTTTTGGAAATGCGCATCCCGGCATGCGCAAACAAATTTTATTTGATTAATATGTGTTATTTCACAGTTAACTCATTTAAAATAATATATTTGCAGCACGTTCCAGAATGGAAAATACTCTCAGTATTGCCCTGGTGTAAGACCACCATTCAGAATTGAAAAAATTGCTTTAAATGGCTTTAGCCGTATTTGGTGACCAGAGCTGAATAGCCAGGTACTTCCCCACCATCCTCTCCCCCATCTCCTTCCCCTTCCCACTACCTTCAGCCTCACAACATATCCCAAATGGGGATGCCTAAGTGCCTCCGTTCACGGAGATACTTACAAGATACTCGATCCTCGTGCACGTATCATACGCGCCGGTCGTAAGTACCTACCCCCCGTACGATTTTGCTGGTGCCCGTTCACGGCGCTACGCGGTGGCTGTCGGTTGCCAATCAGTATCACTATACCGACAATGCTGATCGCGCGCGACGCTCGCATCATTTGTGTCTGATACTTATTCGTTTGACGTTTGACAGAAATGGCGTCGGAATATGAAAGTAATGTTAGATTTGTTCTGGAAGTGGAAAAAATGCATGTTTACATAACTGTACTTTACCAGAATACGTAAGAAACGATTTAGTGGAGAAGGCATGGATGTTGGAAAAAAAGTCATATGACAGCGTGTTCACTCCACGGCTGCACGTGAAAAATGATCCAGTTGAGTATATTTCGGATAGCGCCGTGTACGGAGACTAGCATTAAAAAGTGGTATATCAGCAGGGTACTTGTGGTTTCGTCATAATTACGTAGATTGTGAGTATCTCCATGAACGGAGGGCCATAGTCTCACTGGCTCCGGACGGGAGTAGCTGGAACTCTAAAAAAATAACGAACTAAAAACTAAGTGTTGAGAGATGAAACAAAATGTTATTATTCATTAGTTTATACCATGGGGCCTCAGCCTAGGCAACTAGGCATGGGGGCTCAATAATAGCACCGTCGTGAGGAAAAAGAACTAAGAGGGGAGAAGGAAGGAAAGGCACCTGGCTATTCAGATCTGATCACTGTTTCATTTCATATTATGTGTGATGGTCCCTCACCAGCCCAATACTGAGAGAATCTTCTAGAAAAAAAAATATTTTGACTTAGTAATGAAGTTTGAGGGTCGACAGCGTGTAAAAAGGTTTTCATATAATGACTCATGTTCTTGTTTTAAAAACGCTCTTGAGACTTTGATATAAAGCATCAGTAAATATAATGTTTAAATACTTGCAAAGTTATTTAACATACATAACGATTGTATTTCTTCTGCATGAAACTCTTTCTGAAGCGTTCCTACATAATGAAACTATGTCCTGATGTAAAAACTTTTAAATTTAGGTACCTCCCCCCCCCCCCCCGGCGCAGAGTTAAATTTTCAGGTTGCGTTTTAAACTTTTATTGGCCAAGTTTCGGCGGAAAACTCGAGCGGGGAAAATCGGTGAACTGGCTACGGGTCAAATCGTTATATCAAGTAAATTAAATAATGTGTGCTTCCGTGGAAAACTGCAAGGTGTTCAATAAATTACATTTCAAATTATTTCACCATTAAGGAAAGCTTTCCTATTATTTTAGGGATAAAAATAACTTTTTGTCTTGAAGAGTTTTTTTCCACGTATTAAAATGTTAGTTAAATTTTTATTTATCTCCTACCGGTTTCGACACATGCGTATAATGATACGGATGTGTCGAAACCGGTAGGATTAAAATTTATTTAGGATTAACCGGTAGGCAAACTTAAAATTTATGCAGGTACAATTTAAATCAATCAATTCTGTACTTGTATAAATTTTAAGTTAGTTTTAAGTTTGTAGTGAATGACACGGATGTGTCCAAACCGATAGCAGATAAATACAAATTGAAATAACAAATTTAGGTACCATGGTACATGGAAAGTAAAACTCTTCAAAACCAAATGTCTAGAAATTGTTACATAGTTAATGCCCATGAAATACAAAAAACTAACTTAATATCAAAATTACTGGTCATTCTGATGATGAAAGAAGGTATTTTGTACGCAATCTATTTTAAACAAGATATTTGGCAGATACGAGAATGCCAACAAAATGAAAACATCATAATACACGGCGAATGAATATAGGTACACACTCGTATATAGATCGACAATGTAGTACCTACACAAATTTAAAAAATAAAAATAAAATATGTATTTCATACTTCTAATAAAACAAAAACTGGGCGTATTAAGCAACCAACACTATCAAACAGTGAGCTCAGGCGACATGAAAATTAGAGCGAGCAGCACATCATGAAGTTAGCACAGCTTTTGGCGTTTAGAATTTCTAGGGTAACATCTGAGCTATGGTGCTTTAAAACAATAAAACCAAATATTTAATAAGAAAAATATATTTTTATGAGAGAATGTTGAAATCACTCAGCGGCGAATCATGTTAAGAAAGCAAAAGAAAGTAAATACATAAGGAAATATTAGTCTTCTGCAAAATTCATAATAATTAAGAAAATCAACCATAAAGTAAACAAGGTTTAAAAAAGATATCTTGACTTATTAAAAAAAAACGAAAATATGACGCTTGTACGCATATTGAGTAGGTACCTAGATACCCAATCAAAAATCTACACAAACAAATATTACTTCAAAAAAAGAAAACACCAATAAAAATATATTTTAACAGGCAATATTAGCCAGAAGTGCCTACCGTCTGCCCACACGACGTCTTTAACGAAATACTTTGATGTTGTAAAATGAATGTTTAAAAATGGCGTATATTCGAGAAAACAGGCGCGCTTAGAGCTTAGATGCTATCAGTCCCCGGTTAATTAGGTCCGCGAACTCTGGTACTGTGGTACTGGGTGGGGCCCCAAGCGATACCAAACGATTGAGGTGGAAATATTATGTTATTGTAGGTAGGTACAAAGGTACTTTACACTTTACGGAATATTTTTACACTTGAGTCACAATGTGTACGCTGACAACAAAAGGATCATTCATTTGGTTGACGGTTTTAAGCTGTACCATGTCTTCCTTCATAAGGCTGCGTATGTCCCCGATTTCTTTCATGTTTTTTATAATGTGATCGCACATTGTTCCATCTTCTCTGAGCCAGTGAAACTAGGGCATTCCATTTGTCGTGAGACTGAATAAATTGGGAAATGGAAGAAAATAAGGAAGAAATAGAGAATAGTTAGGGTTTACCAGGTCATCAGATCTGGTCATTGAACATAGCTAAATAAACTGCTTCCTCAGGAGACAAGTGCAACTATTGGGAGGGGAAAACAACAATAATTGTAGAAAATGTGAACATGAAGAAAGATGTCTGCCGATTGGTCTACAGTGCCATCATCCCGCCTGATGGGAATGAAGCTCAGATACCAGAGGAGTTTAAATACCATGACGTAGGTATTGCCAAACACAACCATATGTTTATTTTAAAGGATTGGGCTATTTTGAAATGAACAAGAGGAAGTATCATCTTGTACAAAACAACAAACAAACCCCATACAAAACAATTATTAGAGAACGATCTTGGCCTATTGATGATTGATGTGAGGCGGGAACACTGACAGCAAAGTCTGCGAAACAGCTGGACATCTTCGAAAGAAAGTATTTCGAAGAATCTTAGGAGCGGTGCGAGAGGGAGAGGAATGGAGAATCCATCACAATAATGAGCTCTATGATATCTACGAAGCTCCCAGACTCTACCCATTTAAGGCTCCAAAGACTAAGATGGGCCAGACATATGCATCGAATGCCAAGCACACGGATACCGAAGAAGGTTCTAACAGGACACCCGGGAGGTAAAGAAAGGCGGGCAGACCTAGGCTGAGATGGGAGGATGATGTCAGGAAGGATGCAAGAGGACTACTCCAAGTTGCAGATTGGACGACGACGGAGGACAGCGGGCGGTGGAGGCTCATCTTGAAGAAGAAGAAATATCTTCAGGCTAGTAGGTACATAATGAACCCGAATGGAGCTAAGCAAACCAATCGTAATAAAACATCATTTCTGCCGAATGTATCAGCAAATAGTCAATATTATACTTTTACGATGAAGTTATCTAATAATCAATACCGAACACATAGGTATTTGGCTTTTTGCATAAGGAGGTCAAATTGAAAAGAACGTAATAATAGTGTATTCAATTTGGCAGTGGAGCGACGATTTACAATACGCATTTAAGATGAAAATGCGACGTAATGGCGGTTTGTCTTGCAGTTGACATTGCATTCGAAGGTTAAAGTTCGATTTCAATGGTACAATATTATTTTTTCCAAGTAGGTACCTAGAATTCATAAAAAATGTTTTTTATTTTGTTATAATCATACTATCACTCCTGTAGAAGAGTATAATATAGTTTGAGTGTTGATTGTTGATACTACAAACAATATAATATATAGCTAGGTACCTATACTAAATAAAATATTTATTTGTTCAACAAATTTCATGTAATAGAATGACAAGGCTGATTTTTTATACACATTTTTTAAAATAAAATTATTATTATTAGTTTTAGTACAGAGGAAAAAATAAAATGAATGATTATACGCTTCAGATATTAATGTCATTATTATTTACGTGAAAATATAATGTCCTGATTCGCAGCGTACACGCATTGTTCCTAGGTACAAAATGTCTTACATTTTTAATAATTTTCCTATTAATTCAATATCCTCTATTGTGTCTGGTTACTACCTATCTAGTTACTCACTTTTTTGGTTGACTTCACGGGTAAACTCGGCTAGGTAGGTACCTACCTACAACCAGTATATTTAATTGGGATAAATGCGTGATAAGTGACTATAATTTGACACATTGTTCAACAGAGAAAAAAACTTAAACCATATAATGCATTTCTAAATTATTTATACCTAGGTAGGTACATATTATCAAGAGAAATTAATATTTAAATCTCATTACTCATTACTTATTATCCATTCTTTGTAACGCTAGGTAAATTTATACAAAGCCGGGACCAGCTCATTTTGGACACAAAAAAATAAATATATACCCCAGTAGATAGGTAATAATTAGATGTAATTAATTCCGTGAGCGGAAATTGAAAATAATGTATATTATCGTCAATTTCTTAAACTTAAAAATACGAAAATGTCATTTTTCAATGACCTCCATGTTGTTATCTTTATTTTAAAAAACAGCCTACCTTTTTAAATGGTTTGTCTAGCAAAGCAGGGTTTGTCTAGCGGGCTTGTGAATATTATCTTTATTTTTAAAAACAGCCTACGTTTTTAAATGGTTTGTCTGGCTACGCAGGGTTTGTCTAGCGGGCTTGTGTGACAGATTGGCCGCGCCATGTCAGTTTGCGAAGACGCGAAGTGAATTTTGATTTTACGCAATTGAAATTTAAAATGCATCATTTTCCGCCTCCCCCAATGCAAAAAGTTTCCGAAATACGTAATTCTAACAATTCTATTCAACTTCTGCAAAGTGTTTTTTCGTGAAAAAGTGCATATTACCGCTGTAATTTGCACTTTGAAAAGTGACATTTTCATATTTGTAAATTTAAGAAATTAACGATAATATACATTTTTTTCAATTTCCGCTCACGGAACTAATTACATCTAATTATTTATTACCTATCTACTGGGGTAAAAATTTATTTTTTTTAGTGTAAAATGAGCTGGTCCCGGTTTTGTATAAAATTAATAAACTAAGATAAATTAATAAAGGAACGGATGTCGGCGTTATGAATAAAATTAGGGTAAATATCGGTTCGGACTGGCTACGCTTATTACGAATAATTTTTAGAAAAAAACTTTAGATTCGCCTTAATTACTATAAAAGGAAACTTTTTGGCTTTCGGGCGGCGGAAAATAATGCATTTTAATTTTCAATTGCATAAAACCAAAATTCACTTCGCGAACCGACAAAGCGAAAATCCGCGGCCGTACCTGTCACTGTTATGTTGGTATCCTTGATAAATTAACAAGAGCTAATACGACTGTAGCTGACTTCGTGGGATAAGGCGCGTAATTATGAAATTTGTCTAGCGGGCTTGTTTGTGTAACATGGTTTGTGATACAAAAGAAAGTGCCCCTTTATAACGCTTACTCGCGTCAAGGCAAGAAAACATCCCAGTTTTCAAGTAGTTTGGCGTACAATCAATCTTATAAGACGAAAGCTAATTTTAATTTTACGTAATCGAAATTTAGAATGAAATATTTTCCACTTCCCCCAATGCAAATAGTTGCCTTTTAATGTAATTAAGGTGAATCAAAAGGTTTTTTAAAAAAAAAGTGCATATAAACCGTTGCCAGCAATCTCCAAAAATTACCAAAATTTTTTCAATGTAAAAAAACTTAAATCAAAGCCAAAAAGTTTCCTTTCATAGTAATCAAGGCGAATCTAAAGTTTTTTTCTAAAAATTATTCGTAATAAGCGTGGCCAGTCCGAACCGATAATTACCAAAATTAGGAAAGAAATGGAAGAATAATAATACTTATTTCAAGGACGCCCGACAAGTCTTGCCACTACAAAGTAACAAGAGATAATAAAAAAAAGAAATTAGCTTAAGTCCAGAATACCTAGCGTGAAAGTGGTCAATCAACCCAATTATTAATCGGGCAATTTACCTAAATTGGCGACACTTCATGTACCTATTACAGTTCAGTATGGTATGTGTATACTATAAATACAAAATTACATTATCTAAAAAGATGAAAAAAGAATCTGCAAGATATTTCCGCTGTAATATAAAATCCACCATAATAATTATTATTTACGACTCGGTACCTAGTCACTCGCCGTCCGAAGGCAACGCAATGACAAAAAGTACAAAACCTGTTTTATAAGTTTAATGAAGTGAGCAATGAAGCGTATGATGCTTCTTCTTAGCGCAAAATGTCCAGTTTCAATGTTCATTTAGATTAATGGCAGGGGGTAATTACATATTTTACCATTACTTTATTATGACCAGCTTTCAGAGACATTATTTCACAATGGACAGCTTTGATTAGGCTTGCCCACATGTTATAAAACGATAATTAAATGCTTTGAGTATGTATTTCAACACTTTGACTAGAAGTGGCGGTAATTGAGTATGATCTTTCACGCAAAAGGTTCATTGAGTACAATTAGCATAATAATACAATAAAAATTATAACAGAATTAGTGAGGCGATAGTAAATGCGTCGATGGACCGTCATCCGGTAAAGCTTCGCGATTGAAATGCTTAAATAAATATGTCCATCCCAGTAAGTCACATGCCGAATGCCGAGGGTTTATACAATAAACACCAACTTTATTTATAAGTTGGTGTAAACAAGGGGTATTGAACATTGTTCTCACACGCTCGGGAAAGTTTGCAATGAAGCCGAATGATAAAACGAATGTAAAGCCGCCGCGCATCGTTTGCCCCACACTCGCCGTACACAAATTATGGAAGTTTATACTCCAATGTGTTTGCGGTTTACAAGAACAATGATTATAAAGCCGGTACATCCATAATTAGCAACTTCGATTGAGTTAATTATATAAGGCATGCGTAAAAATATGTTTTGAAACTTACCGTAAATATTGAAGTGACAAAACAAAGGATAGAATCTAGCCACGCGCTCTTTTCGGGTTCCAGAGTCACTCTCACATATATCACGAACTTTCACGAAAAATACCCAATATTTACACTCATTTATTATCACAATTTGGAAATGCTTTAATTTGGAACATTCAGGAGACTCTTTCACTAGTTTTTCGCAGATTTGACCACTAAATCCCACTTTAACGACAGATAACAAGATTATACGCGACTAGCGGCATTCAAAATGGCGGACTTATAAGAAATGACGCGAAAGCGCACGAAGCTAAATTGTTCGTTTATGCTCACCAAACAATGCTTTTAGTCTATTGCACTCTTTTGTCAAAAACTTTTCCTGTGTTCAATTTCTTATTAACTTTATAAATACGCAAATCTTGTTTATCTACTTAGTTAATCCATTTAACATATTTTTATTCGTCTTTAAAGATACTTTTTGCATTGATAGGGTTTCTTCAGAAATGTGCTTATTCGAAATCGTTAGGGAGATTGGGGGAAGTTGCAGCGAAAAGTACTCTTTATTTATTAAATTCCAGAATATTATATTTTCCATAGGGTTTTCAAAAGGTTCGTTAATAAATTAGAATTCGTACTTTTAAAAATAAGGTATTAAGATGGGGGAAAATATTGCGTGAAAAAGTTATTTAGTAAATATCGGGGTAAAAGATAGCAATCTGACCCGGTATATTATATAAGTATTTTGAGCATTGGTATCCCTCGACTTATCTTGTTAAGGCTCTTAGCGTAGATCAACTTGATGAACGTAAATATCTCTTCTTATTATTACTTAGCGAGGATGAAAAGTAACTGAAATTTCGGCCCTAGGACTAAGTTACGAGTTATTTGAAAACTTACATGAGAGGACATAAGAAAACGCATGCTAGTGGACATAGGGAGGAGGGAAAATGTGTGTGAAAAAAGAAGGGGCATTGTTGTTAAGTTGATAACTGGATATCTCGGAAGTATATTAGATGAGATCCTAATCTTAGAGTGACACTAGCTTTTAGGATATTTGATTTTTTTTTCAAGGTGAGCCAGCTCTCATCTAACAATATCGACTATGTTTTGGTAAAACTCTTCAAGTCACAATTTTTTGGAATTTTGCTTTTCGGTGGTTTCATTTAGAATAGTCGTCGGAGTACAACATGGTTAAATAATTTTTGTTGATTTATGCACTTTTAATACCAAAAACAAAATTTATTTGTATTTTTTTAATTTATGTTTATTACGATGAAACCATAGATGAAATTACTTAAACCTGAAATCTTTCAATAATTTTTTGTTTGTGTCTTTGTGTGACCTGCAATATTTTTCATGAAATTTTGTAAAACAAATAACCACTTGTATATACCTTTCATATAAAAATTTGCGCACTTTTAAAACCACTTTTATATAAAAATTATAATTAGTATTACCAATTTGTAAATATTCGTTTTAATCATCTCCTGTATTAAAGTGTTCATTTTATGGCTTGAAGGTTACCAAACCGCAGTCAATATTATCTTATTCGCATTTATCAAGTGTTTAAAAATGTATATCAACAAACATGTGCCTAAAATAAATTTTTGCAACACGGAAATTCATGTAATATTCGAGAAAATATAGGTAAATAGGTTTTTTCAGTATTTAAATAAAAAAACAATAGTTTGGAA
Organism: Limnephilus rhombicus; assembly: GCA_929108145.2. Classification (NCBI taxonomy): domain Eukaryota; kingdom Metazoa; phylum Arthropoda; class Insecta; order Trichoptera; family Limnephilidae; genus Limnephilus; species Limnephilus rhombicus. Next base: position 22,840,794 of record OV815293.1, read on the forward strand.
GAATGTTTCACGACAACAACAACATTTCTGTAACCAAACCTAAAAAAACTTGTTGTTTACCCCCATTGGTTTTTTACATACATTACATAAATGTAAAAAATGCAAAGAATGGAAGTATAAAATAAATAATTTGTTATTGAATAATCCTTTACTGATACAGTGATTATTGCGTATATAGTCGCGTGTAAATTTACCTTTTAAAGGAAGCAATGTTTTTAACATTAAATAACATGTGGACGGCGCAAGCTTCATTTCCCCTAAGATGTAATCTCTGTAAACAAGAATTGTGCGTAAAGTTAGTGCGAGAAGCAACTACATGTTGTATTTAATGGGTACCAGGTTCACCAGGTCAGAGCTGCTTTACTGTTATCATCTAGTCCATGGGTTCTCAACGCGGGCGATGACGCCCCCCCCTGGGGGCGTTTCAGACCTTCAGGGGGGCGGTAGAAGACCAAGATAAAATTGGGGGGCGTTTCAGACTTTCAGGAGGGCGATAGAAGACCCAGAGAAACCCATTCTACCCCATCCTATCGTGCCCCATCCCATTCCATTAGGGGCCATCCATCCACAAAAATATTTTCCCTCTCCCATTACGCCCCCTCCGTTGTGGCAAATGTAACCCCATCGTGATATCCCATTACGCTCCCTCCGTCATGGTATCCCGTTACGCCCCCTCCGTTGTGGCAAATATAACCCTGTCGTGATATGCCATTATGTCCCCTTTCATCGTGGTATCCCGTTACGCCCCCCCCCCCGTTGTGGTCAATTGCCGTTTCGGATTCACGAGTTAGGGGGCGCTAGAAATAAAAATATTCTCAAAGTGGGTGAGTTTTGAGTGTGTTAGTATACATAAGATTTTATTACAAAACCGAGATATTTAACGCTTTACTTATAATTGCAACAATGTACGGAACGAATGTCAGCTTATTACCGAAAATAGAATCAAGATATTTATGATCCTTTTGAAAGATTGCCATTGTTTATATTAAATAAATATCTGTATTGAGTGAATATTAGTTTTATTTTGAGTATTTCCGAGAATTTTTATTTTTTTTATTTACAAAAAGATACATAAATTATAATAAATTTTATACAATAATTTATTACATAATACATGTATTTGATGTACCCCCATAAATAAGCAGGGCTTGTGTGTATGGGGGGTGTATAGATTGACAATAATTAGTTCACGTTTAATTGTGAATTGTCGACAAATTTATCTGAGAACATTACTTTAATGAACTAAAAATAACTAGTTACCAGAATTTTCGCTACAAACTTTTATTTTACATGAAATCATGCCAGAATTAAAAAAGCAATTTTTTTTAAGAGCGTTGCTTTGAGTGTGATTGTGAATGGTTTATTTATGGTGTGAACAAGGCGATATCTCAGCATCAGCAGTGGAGGCTTCTACTAATATCTATGAGAACCAAAGTGTTGACGAATATCTACAGCACTGGCAGAGGTTGGATTTGCAATTATGTGTAGCATATTGGAATAATGTAATATTGCGTATGCAGTTTAAAAAACTTATTTTATGTAAGTGTGTATGTAAAAATCCCTAATATCGGACTATTGGACACATTTAGCTGATTAGTCCAACCTACGCTCTGTAGATATTAGTTCAACCTACGCTCTGTAGATATTAGTCAACACTCTGAAGTTCGTAGATATTAGTTCAACATATGAGCTGTAGATATTCGTCCGACATACAGGCTGTAGATATTAGTATCTGGAGTCTCAGCAGTGGAATGTTGCCCCAAACTTCTCTTATAAAATGAAAAGTCATAGTCATAGATTATCTGAGCAGTCAAAGTTAAAACACATTACATATTATCGTATTTTCAGCCATAATTTTTTTTAAAAAAGAACGCGTAAATATTCGTCAGCTGGAGAGAAGCAAATAAATACCTACCAACTCTTGCAGGTTTTGTTTTCTTTATCGAATCTGTGACACATTGTCAGGGTCCCCTATTTCATGGATTTGATAACGAAAATTTGATTTGTCTGAAGTGATTTCTTTCTGAAATTAACCACGGTAATATTGTGAACGAAAATGAACGATATAAAGTCATTAGAACATCCAACTCTGAAGGTAATTTTGGTTCCACTCGATCCACTCTTTTGTTTCATTACGATATTTCTCCATATTTTTTTTGGAAAATATTGCTACATATTTCTGATAGTTTTTTTAGGTAGAACCTGTTCTTCAAGTTTTAATTTAGCGATTATCAGATGTTTAAAAATAATATTGTAATCCGAGCGACGTAAGCCTTTTGAAACTGATGCGATGGCGTATTAAGTAGACCATTTTACTTATTGTCCTTGAGAGTAATACATTATTACATGTAATAATATGCGATGGTGTTTATTCTAATTAGATTATTGAGGAGACACTCCTTTAAATGTTTCTACAAAAAGTAATTCCTGAATTTTGTAACGTTTTGAATTGAAAAATATCTTGAATATAGTTGTGATTGAATAATTTATTTATCTCATCGAAATAAAAGTAAATTCTCAATTTCATTGTTGGTAAGTTTTTAATTAGTTTTTTAAAACGAAAAAATATCTTTTATCTTTCGTGCCAAAACCATAATTTCCAATAAAATGGTTGCCTTTTACCACAAATAAATCAATAGATATTGTTACCCGTTACCTTACCTGCATTTTTTATTATTATTAGTTTCACATCTTCCAAACTGGTATCACTTATATTTCTAAATTTGAAGCCTGATAATTTCAATGTCAGTGGTAATGGTAGCCAACACAATTGTGATTTTATAAGCCAGCAGAGACTGGTAAAATAATTTAATCCATATTATTTTAACGACGGTAGTTCATTACTTACAATAAGGAACTTGAGTGAAAAATATTATAGCTAAAAAAAATATTAATTTAACAAACGCTGATTCTGAATACATAGGTTTTATTACATGGAATTTACACATAAAAATGATTAAAATGTAAGAGATTTATAAACTGTATGATTGGTCGGCAGGCCCTGACAGAATTTGGACTAGAGAATTTAAAATGCAGACAAGACAATTTTGTGCTAGGGGGCATACGTTAATTACGTGAGCAGTTTTTCTTCCAATCTAGACCACTCCCCCCCCTTGGTGAGATAAATTTGAGCCACTTCATGTATTCTTTTTAACAAATGTGAGATTTTGTTGGACTCCCCCCCTCTTTTGAGCTCACATAATCAATGTCTGCCCCCCTATGTTGCACTGCATAGACTCGTGCATGGGTTACCGCTGCGGTATACATAATGTGACTAGACGTCCCGTTTTCACCGGGACAGACCTGTTTTCAGGCAGCATTCGGGGGAACATAGCTTCGGGATGCCAAAATGTCCCATTTTCGAAAAGAAAGAAACTCGCAGTAGAATTTTAAAAAATATAAAAAAGCGCATAAATAAAAATCCTGGAGGTAGAATCTAGTAACCTAGATACAGAAATATTTGACGAGTATTCACTTATTTCTAACTACACTACACGGCAAAAAGTGTCTGAATCAAACACTGAGAATATTTCAACCGAAAGTTGTTGGGTGGATTTGTTTAAACACTTTCGCAAAAATAATTTGAATCCTGAGAATTTTCGTATAATTATTAAATATATTTTATGTCCGCTCGGCACTAATGCACCATTAGAAAGAGTCTTCTCTCTGATGAATAAATTGTGGATGAGTGAAAAAACACAGTTGAAAGTAGATGTCTTTAAAGCAATGTTAATTATAAAAGTAAATTAGAACAAATCCTGCCAAGAATTTCATTCGTTTTTGAAATCAACATCATATTCTTGAGAAAATTTATTCTTCGGAAAAATATAACACCAAATAAATTTTGAGGTATTCATTCCTGTACGCACTTTTCATAATTACATAAAATATTATCTAGACATGATACTATGAAAAAATATTTATCAAATAAAATTTATTTGCCCACGCCGGGATTCGATCCCGGATCTTCGGATTGCGAGTCAAGAGCCTTACCGCTAGATCACACTGGCCATCAATTGGCTCTCCAGAAAAGGCTTTTACTATAAAATAATATTTTTTTACCAATTTCAAACATAAAATCGACTTAAAAAATACCCTTTAATAATGGTATCAATATCAAACGAATTTATATAAAGTGTCGATTTTTTGTACTTGGCGCTGGTATACGCAGTATATAGACAAGAAGATTTTTCCTTGATACATTTGAATGAAAATATGTTTGATACTTTGTTTTTCGATGGGACGTCCTCTCTGCACATCCCTTCAGGTCTTAGTTATTATATTTTGTGTAATTAGATCAGTGGCGGCGTAGGGTAGTTTGGCACCCGGGGCGGTTTTGCATTGAGCACTCCTACTTAAAATAAAACACCAAATACTAAACACGCTGACGAGACTTTATTTTACTAAAATATTCGATCACATTATCAAAATTAATATATCCCTGTCTCTTTCAATTAATAAAATGGAAAGATTGGTTCGTCGCGCTTGGCTCATTGTGGACTTTGCGTAAGATTTTATTAATTTTAACTTTGAAAAGCTTCTTTCATATGAAGCCACCGTTAAACCAATTGTTAAAAAAATCTAAGACAGCGCTAAACTTGAAACAGACTCAGTATAGCCGCATTTTACGATGAATCTGAGAAGCTCCAATGTGGTCCATTAAATCGCTTCTTGGGCAGAAATGTTGGCGGCTTCCAAATGGCGCGACAATCGTAAAATCTCCGACACGACGTCCTCTGATGAAAATTCATCGTAAATTTTTATCAGATTTGGAACCATTCCACAAAGATCTTCTTCTGGCGATGTTACCAACGTTTTAGGCTGAATAAAATTATATGTAACCAGAATAAAATCCATTGCCCTGTAACGATTGTCTAGTTCAGTGGTTCATAACTTGGGTTCGATCGAACTTCAGGGGTTCGGTGAGCCAGTCTCTGGGGTTCGGTGGAAGGCAAGACACATCCCGAAAAAAAACCGAAGAATATTGTTACTTTCCCATCCCGCCCCATCCTATCCCATTGCGCCTCTTTACTCTTTCCACCCGCGCAATGAGTGGCGCAGTTCACAGTAGGTACGATGTATTATTATTCACTGGAGTGCCACGATGGACGTTTGCTCGATGTTACGCGCGGTATAAGATCAGACCAAACGCAACATGAATTCTTTCTTTTAGGGAACTTTTTATTTATTTTTTATTTACAAAAGAATAATATATTTTTTACAATAATTAATTACATAATACATGTATTTGATGTACCCCCATAAATAAGCAGGGCTTGTGTGTATGGGGGGTGTAGAAATTATATTCGAAAAATAATGAAAATATAGGTGCGATGCGTTTCAAAATATGATATTAGTATGTAAGTGGCTGCGCACAAGAGTAGGTAGTTATTTATTGATATGTCTGTATAGAGGGAGATTTTATGCGCATTCTTTGGCTGTACGAGTGAGTTGTCGTTGTCACCCCCTTGGTGCTTGGCACCCGGGGCGGACCGCCCCCTCCGCCCCCCCCCTTACGCCGCCACTGAATTAGATATAGCTTGTTTTCTCTAAACCGACTGCATATTGTATATAAGTATGTCGGGGGGCGAATTGTCAGCGGATCAACTGTCATGGAACTGCTTTCTTTCTATTTTAAGGCTGACTATGAGTGGTTTTCTGGGTTTGCTACGTGGTCAGGTTCTGAAGTAGGATTCGTGGTCAGGTTCTGAAATCTTATTTTGTTTGCAGGTGCCTTATGAGATCTTCAACAAGAAGTACCGGCAGGCCCAGAAAACCCTGGATGGGGAGGTGCGGCAGGTGCAGAATGTGGTCAACGAAATTGAGAGCGGCCTGAATAAGGAAAACCTCCCCGCTGAGGAGATCCAGCGCCTGCTCGGGGGAATGGTAAACCAAACAACTCTTAGGGCCGTCTGTTTTAACAGAAAGCTAAATCGTGTCCTAAAGTTAAATTTTAACTGTCAGTTAAAGTAACGAGGACGTTAAATAGGACCGCGCGCTGTTTCAAGTGCATTTTCGCTTAAGTAATAGTTGTCAGTGTGGCCAGTCTAAAAAGCAGAATATTCCTCGGAATTATGTGACAAAATGCATCGAAATATTAACACCGTAAACTAAATCTGAACAACTGTCAAAATATCCGGTTGTATTTTGTTAGGTTCGTAGGATCTGACGGCTTTGTTCCGATAAAAGTATTTGTATGAATATTTACAAATAAATGACGACCTATGATAATACATATGATATACAATATGAATGTAATTTACTTTCCAGTAGTTGTGATATCTCCTTGAATTTGAAGTGTCGCATATTTTACGAGATCTTCAATTCAATTTATTTATGGTATCGAAAATATTAGAAAAACATACATTAAAGCTTTTTTAATATCCGTTTGTGAGTATTATATTAAACGTAAGTAGTGTACAAACTATACTAGCGACATTAAATAGGGCTTGTCTTTTAAAGGCAGCTTCACTCGCTAATGTCAAGATACGAAACGAGTCTAACCTACTACTCATGTTATATTTTTGTAATGTTTATGATACAATGGGTATATTAATAGAGCTTGTATTTAAAAGGTAACCCTAAATACGTCGATATCAGAATTGATTCTGTTCAACAGCTAGATTTTTTCGCTATGCGGTGCCGCGCCAAAAATTCGAGATCATCCCAGATAACCATATTACTGACGCGGGGACGAAATGTTTTGGTTTTCGCAGCAAGACAAATTGGATGAGGAATTCATCGTCATTATCATCCTCTTCTATAATATGTATCATGATTACTGATTAGTCTGTTAGTAATCAATGTTGAAGCACCCATTTCCGTACATTACTTCGACCAGAACTGTCAAATATGCCAATATGGAGGAGTAACTCTAGAGTAACTATCTAGAGTAACTATCGGTTTTCGGAAAGTAAGTACAAAAGTTAAAAGTAACGTAAAACAATCAGTCAAATTGATTGAAAAACGCATTTTGCTGAAATTTAACTAAAGTAACGGCGTTTTGTTTTACTTTTACTTTAGCGAGCGTTGAAACAGACAGCCCTATTTGTGCTAATCACTTCACTCCTAAATAAATAATATTTCTTTTTATCAATTCTGAGACATGATCCCTTACAACCATAAGCGGTATGGAAGGATTAAGGTCTACCCAACTCACCTCACAATCCTAAACAAAAATAATATACCTCCCAATAGTTGGAAGCCCGCTTGTAAAATTCCTAACCCATACCTAATCCTATGTTACATTACTTTATATCAGGGTTTCCCAACCAGTGGTCCGCGGACCACTAGTGGTCCGAATGAGGCTAGAAGATGGTCCGCGATGGTCCACCGGTCAATAAACGAGCCAGCGCGCGGGCGGTCCCTCGTCGAGAAGTCTGAATAAAAAAAATCGGTACAATATTCAGTTTATCATTATTGTACTTTATGGTCAGTGGCCATTATGGTATTCCGTTTGGCCCCACCACATCATACCAAAAACAGTTTATTTTTTTAATACATTCAGAAATATTCCATTTATATAGATTTTATTGTAAAGTGGAAATATATTGACTCTGACAAAATATTTTCAACACCTGAGGGGCTAGTGAGGTTGAGGTTGAGTGACATTCTGAAAATGATTTTTATTTTGTCATATAATTTTAATAACATTTTTTTTATGTAATTTAATTTTTGTATTTATTTTATCTTAATTTAATTTAATTTTTTATTTTATTTTCTGTTTTTTATATTGGAGGCACTGCTGAAAATCAGCTGCATTCCAGGAGAAATCCTGAATTGTAGCTGAGCAGTGACCTTTTCATCAGTAGACTCAATGATAAAAGAGCAATATGTATAATACTGTAAAAAATCTATTGATAAATAAACATTTTTTTAATTATTATTATGTAATTTTGCAACTACACTTACAATATTTTGTCTTTATGCCCAGCTCGTTTCTCTGACCTATTCTTGTGCATTTATTTCAAACCCCTTCAGATATTTCAGACCCGTATTCCCTCATCAGTCCCTCAAAGTAAAAAGCAGCTTATATACTTCCTCCAACAATACTGACAGGGGGGCACTGATAATATTTTCATTTGTGCATTGTCCCAGCTTTTATTGTAACAATAATGATGGCCAGGTGGAGAAACTGCAGAGCATGAAGCGAAAGGCATCCGAGGCCATCACGGAGGAGATTCGGGCCGGCTGCGTCTGCAAGAGGAGGTTGGAGCACCTCAAGGAGCACGCAGATACCATCTCTGATCCCAACATTCCTCAGGTTACTCCAAATAAACAATATGTTTATAACAGATAACACACTATTATTAGAAATTCTTCCTATTTACTTACTGTATTAGAAACTCTAATAACTAGTTCTAACTTGTGAGTTCATGTGCAAAAAAACAATTGAATAGTTCAGTTCTTCTTCCTCATAATACCCTGTTAATCGCAAGTGCACCCTAGTGTTGAATTTGGCAGCCAACTCTTGGTCTGGAGGCCCAAAATACTTGAAAAAACCCTCGATTATATGCGGAAACGGGTGGCCCGTTTGATAGATTCCCCTATCTTAACAAACGGATTGCAATCTTAAGAGCACAGGCATCAGGTAGGAAGGCAAGTGCTTGTTCTACCGATATTACATTGGAAGATGCTCCGATGAACTAGCGGCATTGATCCCCTAGCTCCAGTGCATAATCCCGAAACATGTCAAACGTTTGCCCAACATTTATGTACGGTTCACATTTTTCAAACGAGAACGGATCATTTCCACGACATTCTTGAGCTCAAGAGCTTAGCTGTGGGAAGGCGTCTGTGTTTCATACCTCCCTCATCTACTACAAAAGAGCCTCCACACAGTACCCCCGATGGAAATTATTTTCCTGAGGGCCTCCTGTGTGGAGTTAATGTAAAAAAAAACATTAAATATGAGATCAATCTTTGGCTATTGTTATTTCTCAAATGTTTTCAGTTTTGCTGATTCTTGGCAGCTCTTACCCATCCAAAGCCAGCAGTTATTTTTAGGATGTCAGCTCTTCTCACCTGTGGCAATCTTTTCTTCTTTTTCCATGGTGTTCAATGATCATCTGTTAATCTTGCTAGATGCCCGGTACAGTCCCACTGGTGATTGCGACACTGATTTCAGTTACTGTACATACAATCAACCTTGTGTTTACAGAGATTTACTTTGCAACAAATTTTTTTTTTTTTTTTTTTTTTACATTAACTCCACACAGGAGGCCCTGAGGAAAATAATTTCCCTCAGGGCCTATGTCATCTGGGATGCTGTGTGGAGGGTCTTTTTGAGGAGAGGAAGGAATGAACATTGGTCTTGAAGAGACCCATGTTGTAGGAAGGAGGAAACACAGAGGCCGGCAAATCATTCCACAGCCGAGCTGTTGAACACAAGAACGAGTCGAAGAAACGACCCGTTCTCATGTGACAAATGTCAACTGTGTACAAATGTTGGGCACGCGTTTGGCGTGTTTCCCGACTATGCACCGGTGCCGAAGGAATCAATGATGCTAGTTCCTCGGAGCATCTTCCATTGTAATACCGGTAGAACAAGGATAGCATTCCCACCCGACGCCTGTGCTCTAAAGATTGCAATCCGTCTGTCCAAATTAAGCTGAAGTAAATGAATTAACATCATTATATAAGTATTTTCATATAATTGGTGTCACTTGAACTGTCGACTGCTGTTTTGGAGTCACCGACCATGACTCTTCACCATATGTGATAACTGGTTTGTAATGGATACATAACTTCGTACTTCTATCCAGGAGCTATTATGTATTTATATAAGCTGTCTACTGTCAATTTATTGCTTGAATACCAAATAACTTTTGTTGGGTGTGTAGACTGGCATGTTATTGATATTGGGACTGATTTGCGATATCGCTGTTATCCACACATGTGCTCAATACTTGTTATTCTAGATTAAATACTTTAGGCCGGGGGTAGTCTGACTACAAATTGATGCTTTGAAACATCCAGCCACAGACAAACTACCACAGTGTCCATCTTTATTTAGGATTGAATTATTATTGCTACAAAAACAATTATGTAATATTGCGAGTATCTTCAATTTACTTAATGATAATTAATTTGCGCCAATGTAGGCTACTAGCTGATTCTAAACCTTATTGCTTCAAATAGATTTAATTTTATGGACTTACATTTAATTAGATTAGATTGGGTTACATTATATTATTAGGAGAGCTTAACATTGAGATTAGTGCATACGTCACAGTCAAAGGTCGATATGCAGTCTCTTCGCGGAGTGACTGGTTTATCCTAGGTTTGACCGAAGCCTTCGGGCTAACCCCGAAATAAATTCAAATTTCGGCCTTTGATTAAAGTATTTTTAGTCAAACCTAGAAGTTCCTAACTTTTCAGTCAAACATGGAAATTTCATTAAATTGAGTTTTGACGTTTGCCTGACCAAATTAGTTTCTCCTAGGTTTGACGAAAATTCTTTAGTCAGAGGCCGAAAAACTTAATTTGTTTGGGCTTTGACTAAGACTTCAAGTCAGACCTGAGGATTGACTAGTCAAACCTAGGAGCGCCGGAGCTTTGAGAATTGACTATAACACATATACTAGGGTTGTCCAAGAATTAAAGACTGTTTCTTATTTTCGGTGACGTGGACATTATTTCTCAAAACATGGCGGCGCTAGCGTGTAGCTCAGACGTTCCCCTAAAAAACGAGCAGTGATCCGGCTTGGGGCTGCTTCAGTGCGATCTTTGCGTCCGTTTGCGATCGACTTCCGCTGTCAAATCCCGCCGACTGTGAGGTGTGCTCAATTATTCGCTTTCTCAACCAAAAGAGAGTCTGCCCTGTTGAAGTTCGTAAGATCGCAATTTTGATCCCAGACGTCAATAAGTCTACCATACAAATGATTTTGAGGGAAAAATAGCATTTGCAAATTGCGTGCTCGTTGGGTTCCCAAAATGCTTAACGGCAAAATCGTACGCAAAGCGCTCGAATCTCTTTTTTTTTCGGTTTTTTCAACCAAGGTGAAGTTTTTTGGGTTGAAACAAGGGTTCAGCACCTAACCACGGAAATCAAAATGCAATCAATGACATGAATTGCATCTTTTTCTTCACCTGAAGCAACATTTGGTCAGAAAATCTTTGGAGACCGACTAGGACGCTGTGGGAGAGGTGATGCATGGCTCACCAAGTGCATCAGTCATAATGGGGACTATGTGGAAAAATAGTGGAGATATGCACCTAAAATGTCATCTGATTTTTTTGTAAATATTAATATTTCCTGATTTTAAAAATTAGAACGGTTTTTTAATTCTTGGACAACCCTTATAATTAGCAATTGCTGATGAAAAGCATGTGAAAGTAATGATTAGTTTGATGACTTTGTTATTTTGTCTAGCAGACCAGCGAAACGGCCCACGAAAGCCTCGGGCTCTGCTGCCTGTCTAAGGACCCTGGCTACATTCCCGGGAGTGAGAGGGTACTTGATTTATTACATCAACTTTCCATACTCACACACTCACTGCTAATCCATTCATAATCCATGCCTCCATTGGTAAATGCAAATATTTATGAGAGTTGTGAATCACATACGAAACAGTTTTGAAATCAACAATTTCAAAATTTTTCAAACAATCTCGCATTTTGTTTTGAGTAGCGATCAATTTCAAACTCGGCTTTTGGCCACACTTCAATGGACAATCTTATTAGAGTAGTCATAAATTGGTGACATTATTATGATGTACATGAATTGAAGAACTTCCACTCCAAGAACTCATATGAACTTATTCAAAAACAAAGATATCTATCCAATTATTTTATCTTTCCAGGAAAAGAACTATGCTTGAGAACTTATCACAAAGATTGGTTTCAGATTTTAGTTCTTTTCAATGTGTCAAAAAATAGTGACATTTTTACCAGGAGAATCTCTAATACAGATATGTCCATCATCCACTTAATTTATTTGGACATCTCCGAAAAATCAAAATTTGAGTTGAGCATTCAGTTCACATGTAAAAGTGTACCCTCTATCATCTGGTACAGTACTCAGATTACTCAAAAACACAATGGGACAGTGGGGACAGTCCCCACCAGTTACACCCGAAACCTATTAAAGGAAATAACAGTCGATGCTCTGTCTTCACCAAAATGAGCTCTTTAACCCGGCGCTTGCCGCTCGTGCACCGGTGTGTCATGAGATTTTACACGCGATTTTGACCCTTATGTATAAAGAAAGTGTATGAAGAACACGGTCAGAATCGCTTGCTCTATTAACGCCCTTTACCATAGCGAAACCTGCAATGCACCTAGTCACTCCAAATAATTTATATTTAATTTTCAGCGAGCGCGGGGATGTGCGCAGTTCTTGCGCATGCGCATGAAAAATTCCTTTATCTACGATTTTGACCCTTCTATGTACAAAATTTGTAAAGGACAGTGTCAGAATCGCTGGACACGAAATGTCATTTCTGCCGCCGGGTGCCGCGTCATAATTTATGCATCTTACTCGACTAAAACATCGTAAAACCTATCAATTTACGTAATTAACGCAAGTAATGTTGTTTTGGTAGATAGTTTATTGTTCTAGGAACGTGTTTCAGTCAATAAAATATACAATAGCTCAAAATTAATCCACAAAACATTCATTTCAAAATTCAAAGTTGTGCTTTTTGCTGGCCTTCCCTGGCAAACAAGGGGTTAAACATAAAAGCAATTAATATTTGCAGAAATAAAACACAAAAAATTATTCCCGATGATTTTAAAGCGACCCGCGACCACCCAGGCTGACCAGCGCACGAACCATCAGAGTCCATTTCTAAGTGCGCAGAACCTACCGCGCACTTGGGGGACAATCCGAGTTGTCATCTTGGGCATTCAGTTCAATCTTTGTGTTTCTTTCTCGATCGTAGGTAATCCAAGAACCACGCATGCGCACTCGTATGTGAATTTCAAATACCGTGGGGATAATCCAATGAATCCCTTCATGACAAAATACCGAATACTGTTAGCGCTAGTTTCGGGCGGGAATCACTCGCGTTTAAATTAAGTTTGATAATAATCTTGGAAGATAAAGCGTTATTTTTATTATACCATATTGTTGTTGTTAACCTCTTGCTAGCCGGGAAGTATTTCTTATGAAATCTCAGAAAGCATACTTTGAAGTGATATTTTGTTGATTTATTTTGAGCTATCGTTTATTTTATTTACCGAAACACATCTTTGAATACATCTTTTATACTATCGATAAAAACAACCTTACTTGTGTTTATTTGATGAATTGACAGGTTTTGTTAAGTTTTTGTGACCGACCATCGACTGACTTTGACAGTTGAATTCGCGGTAAAATGTGACATTCATATTCCACAGATAATTCATTTTAAAATATTCTGATGTTGCCAGGTGAATGAAACTTTTGGTGATATCGGGAGTACTGTTGGCGCAAGCGATTCTGACCTTGTTCTTGATACGTAAGGGTCAAAATCGCATATAATTATCTTTTTTTTTTTAATTTTTGCCGATCTCACAGGTGAACGAGCGGCCTAGAACTGGTTAACCGGTATGCATCTACAGACATTTTATATTATTTTGTGTTTAGATATCAAAAGATCTTGTTTGAGAAATTTTATATTATATTCTCCGGGTGGTGAGATTACAGATTACCGGTACAGTACGAAAAAATATTGATCCTCACCATCAAAGAAGTGCTCGAGCCGCCACTGATTATAATGTAGAAAAACTTGAAGTGAATTAGACAAAATGCTGATGTTTTCTGGTTCGTTAGTAGGCTGGGTCACTAGTCTATCTGGTAAAATTAGTATGACATTAAAGTTTGTAAATGTCATACTAATGTACCGGACCTCTTTATGCCTCATTCCTCCCGGTATTATTTTATAGCCTATTTAATATGTAAAACACAGACACATGTAAATTATATTTGATTTATGGTGAGCTTTCTAATATTGCTTTCCTCATTATCTCAAAACTTAGTATTTGGAGACGTCTGACTAATCAACTGGAAGATGGATGTATAACTTGAGATAATTTGCAGGCATCCGTGAACCAGTGGAGAAAGACTCGTCTGGACAGAATGTTGATAGAATACTTCCTTCGTCAGGGTTATTACCAGGCGGCTAATGATCTCGCTGACAAAACCAACCTCAGGGAACTCACCAATGTCGGTTCGTAAGGCAAAAAATTTTATACTATGTTTTTTATTACAATTTTAATTCATTACATCGAAGTATTGCCACGAAATTGTAGACAAAAATGGAATGTTGAAAGGAAAATAATGTAACTTTGTATTGTCCAAGTGAATATTTTTCACATCAATATCAAATGGTGTTCAGAAATTAGTGGCCCTTTCTGAAAGGAGATGATTCTATTTATATCACATTCTAAGGAAGTTTAAAATCTGAATTTGCTTTTTGTTAACACTTAGCAGTATTGTGGGAAATGTTTTATTTCTTTATTTTTAAATTGTACATTTCAAAGATGCCATTTATTAGAAATTAAATCAAAATAAAAACTATCTTGAGTTATGTCGTTTTTCAATCTGTCGAAGTCAAACGTAACCTCACATTTAAATCTAGTATAATTTGTTCTAAAATTATGTGTTACTCGGTGTTGCCATAGTAATAATTTTTTTTATTGTTTCATTTTAAATGTGTAGATTTTCTTGATGGATTAAGATTTCTCCTATTATTGTGTGATTGTAGACATATTTACGGTGGCCCGAGAAGTGGAAGGTGACCTAGTGAACCATGACACGATGCGCTGTCTGCAGTGGTGCGCTGACAACAAGTCCAAGCTGAGGAAACTCAAGTCTAACATGGAGTTCAAGATAAGGATACAGGTTAGCATCATTCACTCGCTCACTCACTCAGAAATGCAATAGCTGATAATATGAGTTTTAACCTTTCAGGTTAATTTGTTCACTTTTCGGAACAAGTCATATATTGTCTCATAGAAATCGTTTAGTTGCCCTTTTTTACACAATTCAACTAAATGAACACATTACATCTGATTTTGAAAGATCTTGATGCGTGCAGTTTTGTTAAACAAATAAATTAAAATTGTCAATCAAAGACACTGCTACCACAGGTAGGAATTTTTTGAAATGAATGAGACGTTTCTTATTTTATTTTAAAAGTTTTTATTAAAATATATTACAATAATTCATGTTGAATTGCGTAAATGGGCAGCTTTCGACATATTATAATGAAAAAATTGCGAAGATTTGTAAAGGGATAGCTTGAGACTTTTATGACCTCGACGAAAAATGAAGTACAGGAGTTAAAATAATAAAATTTATTTATTAATTTAACTCCTGCATTTATTTTATTAATTTTAAAATAATAAAATAAATTTTTCACTTTCTTGGCAACGGGTGATGCCGTCATGCGGGAAGGGGTTAATAATGGTTGAAATAATCCCGCTGACTTGTTAAGCGTTTAATGAACTAGTCGAGTGTTGGTTTGCAGGAATATATAGAGCTGGTTCGTCAGGACAGGCGCCTGGAGGCTGTGAAGCACGCCAAGAAATTCTTTTCCAATTATGAGGAGGGGCAACTGCCGGAGATACAGCAGTGCATGGGCATGCTGGCATTCAACCCTGACACAGGTACAAACAAACGCTCTCTTCAATGCAACCTCACATTTTTACTTATTTGTGGGCAGTTACATCATTTACATTACGGTGACCTTACAACACCTTTGAAAAGTCATAAAACAGGTTACGTCAGGTCAGGGGCGTGCACTCCATATAGGCATATAAGCACTGCCTACCCTACCGTAATTGTAAAACATAAGCATGTAAATAATATTATAATTTTTTACATTTATTGCTAAAAATAAATACGCACTTCCAAAAATAAGCGCGATAAAGCTGAGCAACCGAAACTACGAGAGCGCCTCATCAAACGGCATACTACAAACATGGCATAAACTGTAACTAGAAACGCCCTCCGACTGCTGCACTAAAATGCGGCCTTACAGGAATTATTTCTGCTTGGAGCTAACTTCAAACAAATTATAATATCAATGTTTACGAAACGCACATAGCATAGAGTAGAACTGTCGTTTTGAATTTGCTTCTAAGAGGTTTTTTGTTAGTATTTAGGCAGTGCTTTCTGAAACAAAATCAGCAAATGGCAATCAGTGACCACAGTGACATTTGTTGATATATTTTTCTATCAACTAGTTGTCTTACCAGCAGCAAGCACACAAAGCGAAAACTTGTACGAAGGGAGTTATTCGAGTAAGTTTTTTTATTTATTTATTTGAATCTTATTCGACGGTTTTCCTACTGCCTACCCTGCTCAAAAACTCTGTGCACGCCACTGCGTCAGGTTAGGTTCAGTGGCGGCCGCTGCCCTGAGAATGTGGTGGTTCACTGACAATCCGTACCTACTTACGACAAAAAAAATTAATAATTAGGAATTTTTAATTATTAATTTATTTTCAAACAAACTGTTATTTCCTCTTATATATTCAACACTGGTTGCACTCATTTTTGTAATAAAATTATATATTAATAAATTAGTTTATTGGTATTTAATACAATCAATACAAAAAAAAAAAACAATGACAATGACAATCAAACGCGCGCTGCTAGACTGCGCTAAACGCAAACTGATCTTTGATCTTTGCCGAAATTCGATTGTATTCGTGTCACCTCGGGTCATGGTTCATGGTCAATCGGTAAACTTTGGCAAGGATCGGATTATGTTGGGCGGGTGGCACATGGATTCAAGCCAAACTCTGGTACAAATAGCGAAATCGACGCGCTTTCGATGTTTTAAATGTCCCATACAAAAACATGATTTGGTTCGTTTGCACACGAATGCACACGGCCGATACGAGGGCGCTCGACGGCCGCGCTATGGGAGATTAAAAGCGTTCTCCCTGATAATATTCGGCATTGTATTGGTAACTAATATTTTGAAATTATGAAATTAGAGATTCTATAGATTAAAATTAGAGATAAATTAATTATAATTTATCTATAATGGATAACCACAAAGTTATAGCTACATTCAATTAGAGAAATCAAATTAGAGATGTGTTTGACAACCTCCGTAGTCCAGTGGGTAAGACTCTTGACTCACAATCCGGAGGTCGCGGGTTCGAACCCGGCATGCGCAAATAAATTTTATTTGATTAATTTGTGTTATTTCACAATAAATTCATTTAAAATAATATATAGTATATTTGCGGCGTGTTCCAGAGTGGAAGATACTATCAGTATCGCCCTGGTGTAAGACCACCATTCAGAATTGAAACGTTGCTTAAAAATGGCTTTAGCCGTGTTTGGTGACCAGATCTGAATAGCCAGGTACTTCCCAACCTTCCTCTTCCCCACCTCCTTCCCCTCCCCACTACCTTCAGCCTCACAACACACCCCAATTGGGGATGCCATAGTCTCATTGGCTCCAGACGGGAGCAGTTGAGATTCTTGTGCGGTATTTACTGTAAAAAAAAAACAAAAATAGTCTTCAGTAAGTAAATAAGGTAAATTTAGACATTATAATTTGTCAGTGCTGCACACAAACACACTGCGCGACCAGCCGCCTTTGGTTAGGTTATGGGCTATTATTGAATTTTTTAGTTAAAATCAATCATTTAAAATGCAATATAAAAGTATCTTTGTAGATTCATCTGCTGACACATTTCGAAGGAAACCATTCTCTTATTCTGAGTAGCAGTAAAAATTTAAGTTTCCGATTGTAATGCTGCAAAAATCGGAGAAAAAGCATTTGCGTGTTCTAAGTGCTGTAAATGAATGCTGGGGCACATAGATTAGTTACTAAGTTAAAACCAGTTTTGTGTTCGGAATGTAAAAAATAAATTCCAGTTGATAAATTTCACATATTTTGAAAGAAACCATTCTTATGTTCTGAGTAAAATTATAAAATTTTATTTTATTTATAATTTTAACTTTATGAGTAAAACCTCAAATTGTAATATTTAAATAAATGAAGACAATATAAGCGAAACCCAATCGAAAATCTGGAAACAGAAAATCAGAAAAACATATTGACACCTCTTGGACTCGAGTCCAGATTTTCGATTGAGTTTCGCTTATATTGTCTTCATTTATTTAAATATAAAATTTTAGTTCCGTATAAAATGCAGAAAAATTCTGAGTAATAAAACCATTGCTTGTTCCTCGTGTAACATTAATTTAAGCTTGTGGACTCTTACGCAGAATCACTCTTAAGTTTAAACCAGTCTAGTGTTCTGAATGTTCCAAAACCATTCTCATGCTTCAAGTGACTCGATCAAGGGTTCCAAGTGTATAAACTGCATGAGTGTATGAGCTGAGTTGGCAACTGTATGAGCTGTATAGTGTGTGAGCTGAGTTGACAACACCGATGCTGATCGAATCAAAGTTCGTTTAGCGGTTCCATCTTATAAGGCTGGTTGAGTAAAGGTGAAATTGGAGTAGATGTTTGAAGCGCTGCAAAAGTTTATCCAAAGAGCTGCATGCAACTCGCGAGCATAATTTTTCCGACCACTGGCCTAGTTGATAATCACAGATATAAATTTAAATTTGAACACAATTTTTTTTTACATTATCTCCACACAGGAGACCCTGAGGAAAATAATTTTCCTCAGGGCCGATGTCATCTTAGGGGATGCTGTGTGGAGGGTTTTTTTTTAAGGAAAGGGAGGAGAGGAAGTTTAGGGAAGGAAATAGGTTTAAGGAGTGGGTAGGAATCTGGGGCTTAGTGTGTCGTCACCAAACATAGCGAATCACTTGGGGTGGGGCAGAGGTGTTGGTTATCCAATAAATAGTTCCTGGGGCGCCGATATCCATACCCGCCTCCCAATTATTTTTTAATAAGTAACACAATCAATGATTTGTAAGAAAAAATATTTCAATAACTTCGATAGCAAATCATTCAGAAGAGATGTGAGACATCTCTTGTTGAAAAGTGAAAATACTAAGTTATTTTTGTGATTAATCGAAGTATACAACTCACCGGAACTAATAATAATAAAAATATTAAATAATTCTAATAAATATTTTAAAATATCTTCAAATTTGCGACATTTTGACCAGTGAACGCTCGAGGGTGTTTGCAAATTGGCCAAAATGTGGCCAAAAACACTCCAGTGGTTAAGTTCATAGGAAGTTCAAAAAGTTCATGAAACTGAAAATAAAGATCGTCAGATAATATTGTTTTAATTTGTGCAATGATAATTTCACAGAAATTGAGCCATATAAACAACTCTTCCGACTGGGTCGCTGGCAAGACCTGGTCCTGCAGTTCCGCCGTGAGAACTATCGCCTCCTGCAGCTGCCACAGCAGTCCGTCCTGTCGGTGACCCTTCAGGCGGGGCTCAGCGCCCTGAAGACCCCGCAGTGTTACTCCGTCACGGGGCGGGTGGCCTCTTGCCCCGTGTGCAGCGAGCCCCTCAACTCCCTGGCCGCCTGCCTGCCGCACGCGCACTGTTCGCAGTCCCGCCTCGTCTGCCGCATCTCAGGGGAGCCGCTCAACGAGAACAACCATCCAATGATGCTGCCCAATGGACAGGTGTACGGGGAGAAGGTAATTAACACGATTCTTCATGGTGATTGTATTAATCCATCGCGGGGTGCGTGGATTCATTCAGGGAAAATGTTATAATAATAATAGACTCCTGAAGCCACAAGGCTCATAGCTTGATTGAAATCCTCCTTGCAACTTTCTCATAAATTTCAAATGCAACAGATCAGATTATAGTGCTAGTTAGTTTACAGTCCCATCACTAATAATGCTATCAATAATTTATTGTTAAGTTAATATTTTTGTTTTGGCCACATTCTGCTATCATCAAACCTACATGTTTGAGATTTTCTGTTCCTCTTTTGGTCCTAGTCGCTAGCCGATGATTTTTGGCACCGTTCCTTCTTGCAACATGATGATTAGGCCATTCTTATTTTATCTTAGCCATGCTTTTTGAAGTGAACACTTCTTTAGCACCATTGTGATTTGAATCTATAGGATGTAGCCTGTGAGAGAATGAGATAGTTTAATCGGTCTCCTCTTTGTGCGGTGCTTCATAGCCTCCCCACTCTTGTCTACTTTAGTTTTCTGAAGGTTCACTTCTACCGCGTGTGATTTTTTTTAGCCTTAGACATTTAAAAATGTTTAAGGTTATTTTTTGATTGTATGTTTCTTCAGCCCTACACCACAAATTCATCCGTCCTTGTCTCTCTACAAGGTATTAAACCTTCTTACACTTTCTCCGCCTTGAGCAAATGTTTGGGTTGATTGGCAGTTGATTTACGACGACGTATTGACAAGAATATTAATAGTACATTTTGTACACATGTATAATAGATTAACATATTAATAATATTAATAATAATAATATTAATAATAATAATAGATCAACATATTAAATGGACAGAACATATTACACAAACTATAAACAGAATACGTAAACTTTTTTACGTATTCCTCAAACTAAGAAATATACTTCATAAATCTATACTACTGAAGGTTTACTATGCATTAGCCCAATCAGTTCTGCAATACGGAATAATAGGTTGGGGAGGAGCGTATAAAACCAACTTAGCCCCACTTGAAATAGTACATAGAAGACTCATCAAAATTATTCTAAAAAAACCTTTAGACTATTCAACTCAAAAAATATTCGATGAATTCAAAGTTTTACAAATAAACAGAATCTATCAAAAAAATGCATTACTTCAAATCCATAAAGACAAACTAACAATAAATTCATTTAGCACCAGGCCGAGAACAACAGGACAAATAATAATCCCTAAACTTAATACTACAACGGCCCAACACCATTACACATACTCAGCCTTAAAATGCTTTAACGAACTCCCTAAAGATATTCAATCCGAAAAAAATTATAAAATTTTTAAGAAAAAAATTAAAATATATTTCACCACTAAGTAATTTCATGTTTGTGTTATATTACGCCCACTTATATTTTCAATGTGTACACAGGTTTTATATTTTATAATTTAAAAAAAAACTTTCTTCCTAAAATAGTGCACAGGTATATAATTTTACATACATGTTGTTTTTATTTTATTTTTTCATAAATACGCTCATGGTAGCATCAATTAAACATATATCAAAATATCAATTGTGTTAGTACTCCCTCCCTAAACACGAGAAATTCTCAATTAGAGAGGTATTACCACCATTAAAAAATATTTGCATTACATGTACATAATTAAAAAAATAATTGTACTTATACTTACTTTGTAAAATTGTAAAAATGGAATAAATAAATAAATAAATAAAAAAAAAAAAAAAATAAAAAAAAATGTTAAGCTAATATGTTATGTTATCTTGTTCCAGGCTTTGAAAGAGATGATGAAGGAGCAAGGTGCCATAATTTGCCCAAAGACCAAAGAAGTTTTCTGTATGAAGCGGGTGGAGAAAGTCTATGTGATGTAGAAAGATTGTTTGAAAAAAAAAACAACTTTTTGAAGGCCGTATTTTATTATGAACGTATTCAAGACAACATACGTCAGTTTGTAAACTTTATTTTTTAACTCTTATAAGTAATAGATATTATATTTGATCTGAAATCTAAATCTTCTCTTATTTCTTTCCACCCCCTATTAACTGCTTGCTATGTCGCAACTTTTTTACAATTTTCAGATAAATATTTATAAATCATATTTTGTATAAAAAAGTGGCTTGTTCAAAAACAAGAGCTGTTTTTACAAGACTCATAACCATAACATAACAATCGGAGTCCGATTCGAGCCGCGGTCAACAGTGGTAGTGTGTACCTTACCTATTGCTTAGTGCCGTTCGCCCGTTCCTGTGCCTCATACAGATAAGAGATTATTGTTACATTTTATTTAATTTTGTTTATCGTATACCTATTTGTTTGCATTCCTGCTTACGGCTAATCCGTTTTTGTTTGTACAGTCAATGAAATAGACTGCGTATTATTTTTTCAGTTTAATTTTTAAAAGTTAAGTTTTTTTATATAATGAAGTAAGACGAAGATAGGCCTCCCGACCCAGGGTCGATATTAGATTTTTCTGATTCGGAATCTAATACTAGCCAGGTTTCTATTACCCTCCCATCTCGTAAACGACGACCATCGCATAGCCTTCACATTCCATCGAAAGTTAAATCTATACCGCCGATTCAACAAAGCTTGACCTCTAACGACCTTAACACCAATAGTAACACCCAGACAAGTACTTTAACTAGCGATAATACAAAAAGTACTGACTTACTTTATCCTGCTTCCGCTTCCGGTCCTTTTATCATTATTGTTCAGAGAACTGAACAAGGAAAACTTATTCATCCTTTAGATTTTGGAAAATTCTTATTTGACTCAAAAAATAATAACCTTGGTATTATTAACGGTTCAATTAAACCGGAAGGGCGGTATAAATTATCTATCGAGTTTAATACTGCCGCTTCCGCAAATGGAATTGTAAAAAAAAAATTGACTCACTCTCAAACCATAAATATAAATCGTTCATCCCGACATTTAACCTTACGAGAATGGGTCTTGTGCGAGGAATTCCCACGGAGATCCCAGAGGCTGAAATTGTTGATGCTTTGAATAATTCCCACGGAACCCCGAAAGTATTAAAAGCACGTCAACTGAACTACAAGGATTCTACTGATGGAAACACGATCTGGAAACCTTCCCAATCTGTTGTTATTACATTTGAAGGACAATCCCTACCGTCTCATGTGTTTATTTATTATACCTCGCTTCCCGTCGAAGTTTATAAATTCCCAACTATTCAATGCTTCAATTGCTGCCGGTTCGGACATTCAAAACCCGTATGCCGCTCCCCTCCACGTTGTTACTTTTGCGGAGAAGGTCACCCATTTGATCAATGTCCGAAATCTTCCAATGATCCCATTTGCATTAACTGTTCGGGTGTACATACCGCGGTCAGTCTAGCCTGTCCGGAATTATCAAGACAAAAGAACATAAAACATAAAATGGCTACCGACAACATTTCGTACTTCCAAGCCTCAAAGTTATTCTCTCCTGCGAAAAAATCATTCGCAGAGATGACATCGTCCTCAGCTCCTTTCCAAACAACCACCTTTTTAAAACATTGGCCACTTTACTTGACCTTTCATCAGCTTACGATGATGTTTTACTGAATGTTTTGAAAGAAAAGCTAATTAAAAAACAAATCCCCCCGAAATTGGTCCAATTTATTATTAATTTGCTCTCAGATAGGTCCATTATTATTGAGTCTTCCTCTAAATGCTTAAGGCGCAAACTATGGAGAGGTTTGCCCCAGGGTTCTGTTATTAGTCCTCTGTTGTTTAATATTTATATAAGCGACCTAGACTCAGTAATTCCTTTTTCTATCAAGCGACCTTACTTTGCGGATGATATCCTTATATATTTGTTACATAAAAATATTATTCTTGCAGCTAAGGAAATGAATTTGGCTTTACAATATATTAAAAGCTGGTTGTCAATAAATGGGATGAATCTGGCGGCATCTAAAACAAGGGCCGTGGCTTTCATGCGCAAAAGAAAAATTCCCTACTTCTCAATCTCTTTTGATAATGTGCCTCTACAAACCGCTACTCAAACCAAATTCCTTGGGCTTTTGAACCATAAACTTTCCTGGCTTCCACACATTCAGATAATTTCTACAAAGTGTGAAAAGGGACTTAATATGATGCGAGCAGTTTCCAGAGTATGGTGGGGATTTCATCCTACCACTCTTAAATTAATGTATAATTCCCTAGTTCGGAGCCACTTGGATTATGGCTCATTCCTTTTTGACCCACTCCCTAAATATTTAGATAAGAAAATTGAAATAATTCAATCAAAAGCCCTCAGAATGATTATTGGAGCTATGAAGTCTTCTCCAATTAATGCGCTTCAGGTGGAATGTGGGGAGCCTCCATTATATTTCAGAAGGCAATTCCTTGCCAATAAATATATTTTCAAGGCTTTATCGTTATCACATCATCCTATTAAACAAAGTCTTAATCGGTTAAGTGTTAATTTGAATTCTAACAAAAGATTGAGAGAAAAACAATGTTTTCCTCTCCTAATTAAAAGTTTTCATCTCTATAATTCTCTATCATCTTCCCTCCAATATCTTCAAGAAGTTCCCAATCTCCCTATATACAATATTCCATTTAAGGCAATCACTTTTATGCCGAACACAATAACATCAGTCTTTCAGAAGAATATTTTATCTTCCCCAAATAAATTTCAAAATGTGGATGATTGTTTTAAAAGCATTGTGGCTTCAAAATTCCCTGGATTTTCCATCCTTTACACTGATGGTTCCAAATTTGAAAATAAAAGATGTGGAGCATCGATATATAGTCCAGAATTCAACATCAATCTCACTTATAAATTACCGAAAGAAGCTTCCATATTTACAGCTGAATGCTTTGCAATTGAACAAGCGCTAAATCAAATCCAGGTTCTCAACATTCATCGAGCCTTACTATGTACTGATTCGCTAAGTGCTCTAACTAAAATTAGGTCAAATATTCTATGTTATCCGGAAGACAATATTATATCTAAAATAAAAGATCTTCTCAATTCTCTAAGTGAATCTGGGTTTGAGACGATATTGGCCTGGGTCCCTGCCCATTTGGGTATCGAGGGTAATGAGATGGCCGATTTTCTCGCCAAATCTGGTTCAGATTCCGGAACTATCCCACTAAATTTTAGAATTCCTATCTCCGATGGCTTCCCGATTCTTAAATCCAACATGACTCGTGCCTGGGAAGAAAATTGGGCAGTCTCCAAAATAAGAACTGGATCTTTCTATGCTGGAGTTCAAAACCATATCCCTGCTAAGCCATGGTTTCACGGTAAAAAACTTTCAAAACGATTCATTTCATGTATTTCGAGAATGAGAATTGGTCACTGTTCAATTGCATCTCACTTGTCTAGAATTAGAGTTTTAGATGATCCGGTCTGCCAGTGCAGTGTGGAAGAGGAAACCCTCACCACGTTTTCTTTAACTGTAAAAACCATTCATCTTTCAAGAACATATACCGCCGGCTTATTAAAATCACACACCAGTCCCCCCCTTAACATTTCATACCTTTTATCTCTTAACAATTCTCGTGTTCATACAGCTTTATGTAAGTTTATTAACATGAATGAATTCAATATTTAATTTGTTTTAGTGATCTAAATGAGTCCAATATTTCATTTGTTTTATTATTTTCCTAATAGATTAACCGAATTTTTTTATCCACTTTAACTATTTATTTATTTATTTAAACGCCCAAAGGGCTTTTACATATAACGCAGTACGTTTTTTAATTACAAACAAAATAAAGAGTTGACAAAATACAGATATCATAAAATATAGATAATAAAATAAAGGTTACATAAAATACAAGATGCAAAGTATTCCAGAACTATCTGGAATGTTGTCCCGAGCGAAGCCGGGTAACCCAGCTAGTATTAGATAATTTTCTAATATCCTCCATATCAACAATAATATTAATAAAAGTGCATAAAATTGGTGTTCACAATAGTTAATGAAACAAGTTGAAATAGTTGGCACATAACGGCATTTAAAGTTTGCCAAGTTAAAAATTGTTATCAAAACATCCATATTGTATAAGTATTTGTTACCAAACTATGTAAAGGTTGTATTGTTGTATGTAATATGTATTCTTCTTTTCAATATAAATTGGGTAATGACTTGCTTATATTTGGTGAATGGTGTGTTGAATATGTCAACAACATCTTTATAGTCATTTCCCAAATTTTGTATGCGGCGAGCGGGGGTATACAACTGTGATTCTGTGTTGGAGTTATCACAATAGAACGGTAGATATTGCCTCGATGTTGGTTTGCGAGATATATGAAAAGAAATCAAGTATAATAGTTCATGGCTGTCAATTACTGAATTTATATAAACATGTTAGGTCATTAACTATTCTACGTTCAGATAATTTTAATAAATTGAGTTGGCATAGTAGATAATCATAGTAGACACAATCCCTTGTAATACCCATTTTAAAATTAATAAATCTTAAGAATTTATTTTGAATTCTTTCTATAGTGAGCGAATGACTAGCGTAGCTAGGTGCCCATACTGTAGAGTTGTACTCAATTTGACTCCTAACCAAAGACATGTACAAATTTTTATAGGTTTGAATATTTTTAAATTGACTGCAAATTCTTATTATAAAGCCCAACATTTTCAAAGCTTTATTTGATGTAATTTCAATATGGTTTATAAAATTCAGTTTTTGATCAAAGTTTACACCCATTGAGGTATATGAATAGAGAAGCAAACTTCATTACCGCTCATCGAAAAAAGCGTAACCACTCTACAACTGCAACGACGTAGCTTTGGAATCACTAAACATTAGAAAGTAAACATATATTTGTCTCACTTGCACAAGTCACGAGAACATTACCACCGCTAGGATTAGACAAAGCCAGAAACGCAAACCTGCAATAGCGGCTTGGTGTTGCATACCATGTGAAATTTTACCCAAAATAAACAATGAAATATTTTTTTTTTACGTTAGTTTGTAATAAAATAAACTTATTTAAATTATTTTAAATATGGATTTTTTATTATACGACTAAAAGAATGCACAACTAATGAAATAATGAAGTCATTATTTGTTCCAATATTTTTTATTGAACCAATAGTATATAATACTCAAACCGAAATTGTTTCAAAAGTGTTTTCAAAGTTCTTTTCTCAGCAATCGAATTATTTCCGCCCACTTCTCACGGCGTGCTGCATCTTATGGTACCCTGCAAAATTATTAATATAAAATACGTAAAAAAATATAATTACTTACTAGATTATTCGTTAATAAACTAAAATAAGTTTTAATGAAGTATGTTGTATGAAGATTAAAACATAATTTTTATTAAGTATTTTAATATGGTTACCTCCATAGTAACTTATTCCATAAATTATGTATTCTCCCATTAATGTGGGAAAACCAAAACGACTTTTTAGTGGCAACACTGAACCTATATTAGAGTATTTGACATTTTCTGCTTTTTTTAATTAAATGTGAATATGTAAACAATAAACTTTGGTGTGGAAAGTAATTCCACTTGCTTTATAATGTTGAATCGCATTTTTTCGCGACGCATTTAGCCATTTTGGTGATAGTTTTGATCGCATATCGTCCGGCACAAGTCGGTCGGCGTCACAATGAGCACTGGACTGACGTTAGCGGGGCATATGCTTATGCGCGGTCATTTGTCATCTAGTATATATATATCAATGTTTACACCCAAATCATTCACCTCGGTTACAGCTGTTAGCATTACATCATTGATGGAGTATTCGTAAATTATTGGATTTTTTATTCTATGAAATCTCATAATTAGACATTTACTTATATTTAGTTGTAGATAATTCTCTTGGCACCAAACAAAAAGCTTAACACCCAATGTAATAGGTATAAATATCCGTATAAAACTGCATCAGAGCACTCTAGCGGTCAGAACGGTCTCTATCAGTCATTTTGAGATTATTTTGTCTTCAAAAAGTTTCTTTAAAATCCGAAAGATGCCACTAGAAAAATAAATATTTATATTTATTTCAACATGTATTGTCACACATACTATCACCGAGTGGTCACTGATTACGTCACAGCAGGATTCGGGCGTCTAGGGTTGCTACCAGATGCTACAGCACACGTGTCCTACTACCTGAACTCCATGAAGTTATATTTTTTCGTTAATTTTATCACCATAGCAAAACTTGGACGTGGTGGTCCTTTACAACGACATGTATTTTATATATTTTAGCGGCAGGGAGGAAAGGCCGGACGGGGCACAGAAAAATACAAAAAGATAACGGTCACAAATGGTACTTTTTCGGTGTCTTTTTCTCTTTCATATTTTCGTTGTAAGGGTGTTGTTTGTCCGGGTCTTGGCGACGGAATCGTCTGCATACCCGCCTCCCAAATTATACCTTGACCGTTTTTCAGATTAAAAAAAACATTTATGTGAATATCGCACAAGAGTGCCAACTGCTCCCGTCTGGAGTCAGTGAGACTACGGCATCCCCAATGTTGTGAGGTTGAAGGTAGCGGGAAGGGTAAGGAGATGGGAAGAGGAAGGTGGGGAAGTACCTGACTATTCAGATTTGGTCACCAAACACGTCTATTTATTTATTTATTTATTTGATGCAATATTATTTACATATTTTACATAATTCAATGATGTTGGCCTCACTGGGTGGTTTACCCGTGCTGAGGCCTCCATTTCATATACAAAATTATACACAATACATATAAATATATATATACATAATATTGGTGAAAAAAAGGAAAAAAGTAAATAAAAAACATACGATTAAGATAAATTAAACTTAAAAATTAGAGATTTAGAATTAACGTAAAATTAAGAATAAATAATATTATATAAGGTTAAAAACGATATTTTTAATACGTGTTGTGTGTTTGTGGGTGATTGTGTTTTATATTGGTTTTGTGTGTTACTTATATGTTTTGTTATTTTATGCTATGATATTTTGGTAGTATTGTCTATTTTGGTCTTTAATCCATTTTGTAATTTTGTGTCGGAATTTATTTTTGTTTTCCTCAATTTTATTTTCAAGTGTTAGACTGTTGAATGCTTTTATAGCGTGATATTGGTAATGTCTTTGTCCAAAGCTTGTATTTACCGTCGGAGTTTTTAAGTTTTCTTTGTATGCTTGTCTAACTGGTCTGTTTGTGATATTTTGTGTTTGTTGAAGGTTGTTTTTTTGGTCAAAAATGTAATTTAGTAGCGATTTAACATATAATTGTCGTATGTCTAGTACGTCACAACGGTTGAATATTTGGTCTGTATCAGTAAGTCTATGTTTTTTAAGTATTACCTTTAAGATCGTTTTCTGCGCAATTTCCAGGTGTTCGATAGCTGAGTTTGTTGCTCCTCCCCAAGCAATTATTCCATATTCTATTATAGACTGACATAGAGCAAAATATATTGTTTTCATTTGTTGTATTTTGTATATGTTTCTTATGTTTAGGAAAATGTGTATCGTTTTGAGGAGTTTATTTGTGACTTGTTGGATGTGATGTGTCCATCTAAGGTTATGGTCAATTATGATTCCTAGATACTTTATTTGTTCTTTTTTTTCTAGAGGAGGGCAAACGCAAATGTTGGTGTTTAAACATTCGTGTATTTTTATGGTGTTTGTGTTATTTTTTGGCTGTCCTGTGCTATTTATACTGTACGTTGTGAATTTTGTTTTCGATATGTTCAGTGTAAGTATGTTTGAGTCTAGCCATGATTTCACTCGCGTGATTCCTAAATTCGCTATGTTGTATGCATTTTTCCAATCCTTAGATTTAAAGAGTAAAACTGTGTCGTCTGCATAACTAACTATTTCACCGTCTATTTTCATGCTGCAAAGTTCATTAATGTAAATAGTGAAAAGAACGGGCCCTAGTATGCTTCCTTGTGGAACTCCATATGTAATTGGCAGTGGCTTGCTAATATGGTTGTTAATTTTTACTTGCTGTGTTCTGTTACTCATATAACTTTTTAATAGTTGGAGTTCCTTGCCTTTGATGCCTATGTTTTCTAATTTTTTAAAAAGCGTTTGGTGGCAGATTGAATCGAAAGCTTTAGCTAAATCTAGGTATATCGCTATGCATTTATACCCTTGATCTAAATTGCTATGTATATAGTCTATTGTACACGCCAAAGCTTCTTTTGTGCCTATTTTTTCTCTAAATCCATATTGTTTTTCCGAGATTAATTTATTTTCTTCCAGGTATATTATAATTTGGTTTTTTATTACTCTTTCGAAAATTTTTGAAAGCGAGTTTAACAAAGTGATAGGTCTATAGTTAGTTATTTGCATTTTGTCTCCGGATTTGTAAATAGGGATCACCAGTCCTTTTTTAAGAGTATTAGGGAAGCAGGAGTGTGTTATACTTAGATTGATTAAGTGTGTTATGGGTTTTAAAATTTCTGTTTTTATTATCTTAATGCAATCCGTCGTTATCTCATCTAATCCAGGAGCAATACGGTTTTTTAATGTGTTTATTATTTTGTCAATTTCCTCTTCCGAAGTTGTTTTTATTGCAAATCTGTGTTGTGTCGGTTGTGTATTGATGTTTGAACTGTTTGTTTGTGTTGTCGTGTTTGTGTTGAGAATTTTACGGTTCGCTAAGACTTTTCCTATACTTGCGAAGAAGTTATTTACATGATTTGCTATAGTTTCTTTATTTGTATTGGCGTCTACTTTTTTTGAGTTAATGTTTAGATGTTCGATTGTATTTTCTTGTTTGAATTTTTGTGTGTATGTAACTTCTTTTAATATTTTCCATATTTCCTTTGGGTTATTGTTTTCTTCTTTTTTAAGTTTTTCTCTAAAATACAACTCCTTAGCTACTCTAATAATTTTCGTGCAGATGTTTCTATATCTTTTGTAGTAATTAAGTTGTTGTATGTCATATGGCGTATGTTTAATTTGTTTGTGAATTCTGTCTCGTTTACGAATACAGTTTAATATTCCCTGCGTTATCCATAGTTTAATTTTTTTTTGCTTTGTGCGTAAGTTTTACTTGTTTTAGAGTAGTGTTATTATTTATTTCTTGCGCTAAAATTGTTGTAAATTTGTCCCAGGCCTCTTCGACCTTCTCTATTTGGTATATTGTACTCCAGTCTATTTTTTTGAGTTTTTCTTTTAAGTTTGTGTAGTCAATTATTTTTTTTGTGAATATTTTATGTTGGTTAGGTTTTGTGTTTTCGGTATCTATTGCTATCATATTCATGTAGTGATCTGTAATAGTGCTTTCAAGTACTATGGTTTTGGTTTTTAGTTTTGTTTTGATCATTATATGATCTATACAACTTTTTGTGTTGTGTGTGACTCGTGTTGGAACATTTATCGTTGGCTCCAGTCCATGCTGTGCTAATATTGTTAGGTATTCTAAGTTTTGTGGGTGTCCGTTTTGTAGAGTGTTTATGTTTAGGTCTCCAATGACGATGATATTTTTGTATTTGTTGAGATCATTTAATGTATTATTAAATGCAGTTAGGAAATTTGTAATATTGTTTTTGGATGGAGATCTGTACATTGCAAGAATACACGTTTCTTTTTCATATGTTATTTGTATGCAGTTGGAGTCTACGATATGTATTTCTTGGATGAATGTGTTTATTTTATCATTAGTGTATACGACTATGCCATCATTTTGATTTTTGTGTTTTTTTGTGTGGTGTGTGTTGTAGTGTTCAATTGTTTTTGGAATATATTTTTCATTCAACCAGCATTCTGTCAGCACAATTATATCGAAGTTATTATCTAGTTGTTCTAGGTACATAGTGAATTCATCAAAATTTTTATTAATCGATCTGATGTTTTGGTGCAATATTTTGATTTTATTTTTTTCTTTTGTGATATTGGTCCATGGTCTAAGGCCATTTCAAGTAACACTTCAATTCTGTTCGGTGGTCTTACACCAGGGCGATACTGGTAACTTCCACTCTGGAACGTGCCGTAAATATGCTATTAGTACTCAGCACATTTGACGTAGATCAATACATCAAATACATCAAAATTCCTTTTTTTTACAACACAAACAAATATCACTGAGAATTCTCTTTTTGATAAACGCAGTCTTAGACTCAAGCATTTGAAAGCTCACGACCACGTGGCAATGGCATCATTTGTGCACGGTATGGTACCTAAATGACCCTGTTGAAAAACCACGTTTCCGAATTCAGATTGTTATATAACTAACTAACCATCACGCCGTTTCTCCGCAGGGGTAGGCAGAGAGGATGGACCGCCAAACAACTCGGTCTTGGCACACACTCTTTGCCTCACTCACATTCATACATCGTCTCGTACATTCTCTTCTATTATTCTGACTTTTGAGATGGCCCGACTCAAGTATCTGATTCACTTGATCGTGCCATGTCTTCCTTGGGCGTCCCCAACTTCTTCTACCATTCACATTCGCGTCGTATATTCTTCTTACACTACTTTCTTCGTTCATTCGCTCTACATGCTCAAACCATCTGAGGGTCCCTTTCTTAATCTTACTCATTATGCTTTTTTTTTTTTTTTTTTACATTAACTCCACACAGGAGGCCCTGAGGAAAATAATTTCCCTCAGGGCCTATGTCATCTGGGATGCTGTGTGGAGGGTCTTTTTGAGGAGAGGAAGGAATGAACATTGGTCTTGAAGAGACCCATGTTGTAGGAAGGAGGAAACACAGAGGCCGGCAAATCATTCCACAGCCGAGCTGTTGAACATAAGAACGAGTCGAAGAAACGACCCGTTCTCATGTGACTAATGTCAACTGTGTACAAATGTTGGGCACGCGTTTGGCGTGTTTCCCGACTATGCACCGGTGCCGAAGGGATCAATGATGCTAGTTCCTCGGAGCATCTTCCATTGTAATACCGGTAGAACAAGGATAGCATTCCCACCCGACGCCTGTGCTCTAAAGATTGCAATCCGTCTGTTAAGATGGGAGAATCTATCAAACGGACCGCCCGTTTCTGCACAGAGTCGAGGGTATTTTTCAGGTATTTTGGAGCTCCAGACCAGAGGTGGCTGCCAAATTCAACCGTGGGGCGCACTTGCGATTTGTACAGGGTTAGCAGTTGTGTACTTTTAAAGTATCTGCGGGCCCTGTACAGTACGCCCATCATACAGTACGCTTACATCAGCCTTACATTATTTGCGGATATCCACATTTCTCATAGACCTCATAAATATATATATATAGAGTTATATATATAGACCTCATAAATACCTAGCAATAGGTCTACATAACGAAAATAAATAAAGTGACTTTTTTTATTGTGAATACCTCATTAGGGGCCATCTATTAATTACGTCACATAAATTTTAAGATTTTTGACCCCCCCCCCCGTCTCTGTCACGCATTGTCACATTTGGCATTTGACATTTGACGGTCGGCGTTGTCTAACGGTCAGGCTCTTGACTCGCAATCTGAAAGTCGCGGGTTCGAATCCCGGCATGGAAAATTCATTTTATTCGTTTAATTTGTGTTATTTCAAAACTAATTCATTGAAAATAATACATAGTATATTTGCCGCACGTTCCAGAGTGGATGATACTCTCTGTATCGACCTAGTGTAAGACCACCATTCAGAATTGAAACGTTGCTCGAAATGGCTTTTAGCCGTGTTCGCTGACCAGATCTGAATAGCTAAGTACTTACCCACCTTCCTCTTCCCCATCTCCTTCCCCTCCCCGCTACCTTCAGCCTCACAACATACCCCAATTGGGGATGCCATAATCTCACTGGCTCCAGACGGGAGCAGACTCAATTGCGGTATTCATATAAAAAAAATGTGGGACCCCCTCCCCTCTAGTGTGACGTCACAAACAAGTCACCAAACGTAGCGAACCTCTTGTTGCTGGTTATCCAATAAATTTGGGAGTTGGGTGTGGTTGCCGCTGCCCCGGCACCATTTATTGGATAACCAACATCTCTGCCATAAGTCACCCCAAGTCCCAACTGCTCCCGTCTTGAGCCAATGAGACTTTGGAATCCCCAAATTGGGGTATATTGTGAGGCTGAAGGTAGTGGGGAGGGGAAGGAGATGGGGAAGCGGAAGGTGGGGAATTTAGCTAGCTATTTAGATCTGGTCACCAAACACGGCTAAAACCATTTCAAGTAACGTTTCAATTCTGTTTGGTGGTCTTACACCAGGGCAATACTGAGAGTAACTACCTACTACGTCCTGTTCTTCACTATTTTCATTATTTTTATAACACCAAAGCAAATAAAATTATGAGGAAATGTAAATAAATTTAACTCTAATTTACCGACATATGTGATTGATTCAATTTAAAAAAATGTTTTAAACATAATGTAGGTACATACAAATAAGGATTATATTTATTTATTTATTAACGCCCTTTTTCGGGGCTTTTACATATGAATAGTAAGAAATATACATAACTGAACTGCCTTCGTAACAATATTTTATATTTATTTAAAGATAAATTGAAGATGTCCACTGACTTGGTCAATGGTAATAAAGGACCATAGGTACCTAACTATGGACCTATTTGATAAAACCACAAACAAAAATATAAATATCAGTCCACAAAAAACTTTTTATTCTATAATCCATCTATTTCAAAATGTCTTTTGAAACCTACAAAAAACACATTTTATGTTTCTGTCGAATTCGTCGGAATTAATTGTTAGCACGGAGTTATGTGTTAAGACATAGATCCTATACCTAGTGATTTATTATCGTTTATGATGGCCAAACACCATTGACCATGCACAACTATTCTCAAATGGTAAAACACCATGCACAAATCATACCATAAAACGAATAGGTACCTACATGTATAGTCAGATGGTTGAAATTGTCTCTCCAAAAATGAACGTAATAATATATTAGGTTCTCACCGCGATTGATTACTGCCATCTTTTGAAATAATTTGAAAAAAGCTTTTAGTTTCAAATCGAACCGTAAACAGAAAGATAAATGGGCGCCACACGACAGAGGGCTTTTGCTAGTAATTAAAGTTCCCGGTTTTCATTGTTAAATTGAAGTTTAAAATTATAAAATTGTCTTTAAAAAATGGAAAAATATAATACCTACAACTTATCGTAACGTTTTTTTTAAATAAACGAATCCAAAGATTTGTTATCAGCGTTTAAAAATACACGAAAATTGGTGTTTTTGAAAAAAATTAACTAAAAACATATTAATTTATTTTCTTTTAATTTCTTTACGTGGTTCTAAAGAAAACCCCTGAACGTATACTTTGAAGATATTCAGCTATTAAAAATATTTTTTAAAACACACGAAAAACGGTCAAAATAAGGTCGTATTTCTGATTTGGTTTTGATAAATGCTAAGCCTATGTTAATTTAAAAAATGTAAAAAAAATATTTTTCTTATTAAAAACATTATGTTTATCGATTTGCGTGATAATATAATCATTATTTCAAATTAAAAAATGATTACACTTGGCCTTAAGCAAGTTATTTGACAATGTTTGACAGTCATTGATATTTCTTATGGCTTTGAATATTACCGGCACAAAGCACTCTTTTCAGGGTGAATTGCCTAAAACCAAAAAAAAAAAAAACAACAATCAAATTCACAACATGCAGCGTGCCAGCGTTGTGAGTTTGGAATGCTCATAACGACAATCAAACTCGCAACATGCAGTGTGTCAGGGTTGTGAGTTTGTGAGGCTCATCATAACATAACAATCAAACTCACAACATGCAGAATGCCTGCATTGTGAGTGTTTGCAAGGTTCATAACAACAATCAAACTCACAACATGCGGTGTGTCAGGGATGTGAGTTTGCGAGGCTCATCATGACATTACAATCCAACTCACAACATGCAGCGTGCCAGCGTTGTGAGTTTGCAAGGCTCATAATGACAATCAAACTCACAACATGCAGCGTGCCAGCATTGTGAGTTTGTAAGGCTCATAATGACGATCAAACTCACAACATGCAGTGTGTCAGGGTTGTGAGCTTGTGAGGCTCATCATAACATAACAATCAAACTTACAACATGCAGAATGCCAGCATTGTGAGTGTTTGCAAGGTTCATAACATAACAATCAAACTTACAACATGCGGTGTGTCTGGGTTGTGAGTTTGCGAGGCTCATCATAACATAACAATCAAACTCACAACATGCAGCATGCCAGTGTTGTGAGTTTGCAAGGCTCATAATGACAATCAAACTCACAAAGTGCAGCGTGCCAGCGTTGTGAGTTTGGAAGGCTCATAATGACAATCAAACTCACAACATGCAGTGTGTCAGGGTTGTGAGTTTGAGAGGCTCATCATAACATAACAATCAAACTTACAACATGCAGCGTGCCAGCATTGTGAGTTTGCAAGGCTCATAATGACAATCAAACTCACAACATGTAGCGTGCCAGCGTTGTGAGTTTGCAGGCTCATAATGACAATCAAACTCACAACATGCAGCCTGCCAGCGCTGTGAGTTTGCAAGGCTCATAATGACAATCAAACTCACAACAAAATTTTTTGAAAAAAAAAAAAAGTCGTCAAAAAAAGTCACCGGAGACCAAAATTTCATTTACATTTTTTACTCCAAATAATGTCAGGAATCACTGGTTAAAGTAAGTCAAGTACGTCCCTTAACACCCTGTATAAGTATGCACCTACTCACACAATATAAAAGATTCTTTTGAATTGAAGTATTATCTTGGATAACTACGAAACTACATCATGACGTGATGACCAGAGAGGAAAGACCACCAAACAACTCTGTGTCAACACACACTTCTTGCTTCATTCGCATTCATAAATCGTCTCATGGTTGCCTTGTGGTGCACAGTACTGGAGAAATAATGCAGGTAGGAGATATTTTCAAACGTGCGCTCTTTAAAATGATTTTTCGGTGTGTATTTGATCTGACTTCTTACACAAATCACTTTGCATCGCATCATCTCTTTTTAATGCCCTCACCAAATAACTGTACCTTTTAATCCTTTCCAGCAAGTGCACTTGACGTGATTTTATCATTAAACGGCGCTATAAAAAATTTGGAAATTATTATTTTTATCGGCCTTGTATTCCTTCCGGATCTCCACAATTTAACACTGTTTTACCTATAATATATCTACATGGTTTTACAACACCTACTTTTTTTTACATTAGCTCCATTGAGGAGGCCCTGAGGAAATTAATTTTCCTAAGGTTTCCCTGTGGAGCAACATTTTACTCCACTATGATTAACAAACTGACTCCTAGTGGAGTAAAACCTTTTTCATGTTCCAACTATTCATGTACTATGAAGAGAAATCTAACATCCACACGTTTAATACGATACGATACAATTGTACCCCCCAGCCAGGAGTACTCCTGTCCCGGTGAGACCGGTACACCGAGGGGCACTGATTTGTTAGGACTGGAACACGTGCTCTGAGGATGGGAAGGAGGATGGAGTTTAATCGACCGGTATACATGGCAACCTAATAAGCCAATATTGGAATTTAGGATGGGCAGGAATAAAGGAATGGATTGAGCGTTATGACTTTTTTTTGTTTTCTTTTCAAATTCAAATTCAAATTCAAATTCAAATTATTTATTTATTCTTTCAAAAACATTACAAAATTAAAAATTTTAATGTGTTTTTAAAATACAATTGTAACATTATTACATTAAACATAAATGGTAGAATGGTAGGCTAAAAACTATACAAGCATTAATAGAGCTTGCCTTTTAAAAGCAGCTTCACTAACGCTAAATATGTCGATATCCGAATTGATTCTATTCAACAGCAAGATTGCTCTCCCGACCGGCATGACCATTGGCAAGTTAGTCCTGCAGGCCGGAAGATAGAACAGCCTATGCTGTCGGTGGCGAAGATAACCATCGGGAACATAGAAATGAATGTTCTCCAAGATAGCTGAGTTTTCAAACCATCCGCGAATCAATTTGAAGAAATGCGTAGCAATGTGTACATCCCTTCTGACTCGTAGATGGTTCATTCCGAGCATACCCAAAAGAAAGTCAGTAGGATAGAGCCACGGGTAATAGCCGTACTCCCTCATGTACAGAAATCTCAGAAATTTTTTCTGAACTCTCTCCAACATGAGGGAATATTTTATTTGGTGCGGACTCCAAATTACTGACCCACTTTCAAGTCTACTCCTTACTAGGGAATTGAATAGGATTATGAGAACCCGGGTATCTCTAAAATTCCTTGCAGTACGCAGAATAAAGCCCAGCATTCTCAATGAAGTGCTACAAACCATCTGAATATGAGTATGAAATGTCAGTCTTTTTCACGTCTTCCTTCTTCTTGCCTCATCTCGGCTTTTCTTGTCTCTTCTGGGATTGTATCGTCTCTTCTTGGATCTTCACGGATCTTCTCGCCGCTGCTTGGCTCGTCTTGTCTCTTCTTGCCGCTTCTTAAATTTTCCTTTCTCTTCTCTCTTGCTGCTTGTTCTTTTCTCTTCTTGTCGCTTCTTGGATTTTCTGGAACCTTATCTGTTCCTTATGTCTCATCTTGGCTCTTCTTGCTTCTTTCTTACCCTTTCTTGCATCTTCCGCGCCTTCTGGGCTCATCTTGGATCTTCTAACCTACTCTTCTTGTCTATTCTTGTATCTTCTTGGCTTGTCTTGTCCCGTCTTGTATCTTCCCTTATCTTGTTTCTCCTTGGTCGATTTGGCTCTTCTTGGATTTTATTCCCCCTTCTTGGCTCGTCTTGTCTGGCTTTTCTTGCGTCTTCTTGTGGAGTTAAATCGACCAATATGTAGGTGCAGGAATAAAGGAGATGATTAAACGTTGGTTTCTCGCTTCCCACTTCTTCTGCTTCCAACTACTCTGCCGGTCTCTTCTTGCTTATTATTTTTTCGTCGTGGCTCTTATTGGTTTCTACTTGACTTTTTATTCACTTCTTGTATTATCTTGCTTCCACTAGCCACCTTTTCTGCCTCTTGGTTCTTCTGGCTTCATACTGCTTCTTCTTAGCTCTCCTAGTCTCAGCTTGCATCTTCTTGTGTAGGTACTTCTTGCTTCTTCTTTCATCTCTTTACTTTTTTTCCTTATAGTGGCCTTTCTCGTCTTTTCTTGCATCTTATTATTTTTCTTTGTTCTTCATACTTTCCCTTGCATATTCTTGCTTCGTGGCTCTTCTTTATTTATTTCCCTGTCACTACTAATTTCTTCTAGCCTCTTCTTTCTTATTTTTGACTATTCGACTTTTGAACAGATGTTCTCTCAGATTTTTTCCCTTTATTTATCATATGCATGTAGGTAAGTTCGTCAAGACAAATTCATCTCATTTAGATGATATGTGTATGCTTTAATTGTCAGGCAGAAAGATTTACACTGACTGGTATCTCTACATAAAATATTAAATGATTTAGTTGATAGTGCAGAATTGCCCGCACTGACAAGCCTTCGGATTGCACTTAATGCTGTTAGTCAGGATTTATTTCAGTGCAGGAACTCTGGGACCAACCACCATATGTATTCCTCTTTGCTCCTACATCTGAAGATCCGTGCAAAATCTATATTAAATAAAATAAAAACCCAAATCTGTACACAAATTCCGTTGACATATCGCAGGCCAATCGCAAAATCAGGCAGATCGCGAAGTGCCTCACGCACTGTTGGGAACCTTCAGATTGGCCGGTGAGATATAGGTTGCTCCCTTCAAGTTGTTGGGGCTGGACAAAGAAATTATCAAGCATCATTTATACTATCATTGACAAGGAGGTGACCTGTATAGCTCTCGTGTGCACTCAGGCAATAGATAATGAAATGACTAAAGATCCACTTTTACCACTGTTACGACTATGCAAAACCAAATTTGGTAATAAAATTATAAAGTTATAACTAAACCACGTATTTTGACACATTTTTAAAGAGATTGCACCACGGGATCCCGTGATATAAAAATAATCCTGCAGAGCAACAAAAAACTCTTCTCGAAAAAAATAACTAAAACGGCACTTGTCCACAGTGATAAAAAACCTTTTTCATGTCCCAACTTTGACTATTCCTGCGCTACAAAACAGTATCTAAAAATTCACTTGTTTACCCACAGTGGACAAAAACCTTTTTCTTGTCCCGAATGCAGTTATTCAAGTTCTCGAAAGGGAGATTTAAAAATTCACAGCGCGATTCACAGTGGAGAAAAACCCTTTTTCGTGTTGTGAGTGTAACTATGCACGTACTACGAAGAGAAATCTAAAAAAATCACACATTTTACCATAGTGGATAAAAACTTTTTTTGTGTCCTGGCTGCAACTAATCATGTTCGACAAAGCAACAACTAAAACGTCACATATCACTAAAATACACCGAGGAGAAAAATCCTTTTCATATCCCGATTTCCACTATTCATGTTATCGCAAGGGACATCTAAAAAATCACATGTTAACCCTCAGTAGACCAAAACCTTTTTTGTGTCCCGACTGCAACTATTCATGTTCTCAAAAGGGACGTCTAAGAACGCACTTGCTGATTCACAGTGGAGAGAAACCTTTTCGTGTCCTGATGCAACTATTCATGTTTTTCAAAGGGAAGTCTCAAACAACACTTGTTTATCCACAGTGGGAAAAAACCTTTATCATGTCCCAACTGCAACTATTCAAGTGCTACAAAGTGATATCTAAAAAGTCACATATTTACCCACAGTGGAGAAAAACCTTTATCAGTAAATTGTTACAGTAAATTTACGTTTTTAAGGAATTTGGTCAATTTGAACACTGACATAAGTTCAAAATAGTACTAATGTGTTAGTAACGATATATTCTGGTGATTTAGAAAAGTGCTGTGTTGATGAATGTATTCATCTACATTCATATTTAACAACAAAGAACTGCCCCGAACAACCAAGATTTTACAGGTTCTAAGAAATAACGAAATGGAAACAATTTATCCCAAACATTGACATAGCCTTAAGAATGTGCGTATCGACGGCAGTTAGCAATTGCAGTGGTGAGCGGAATTTATTCCTGTCTAAGGAGAGTGAAAAATTATCTTTGCTCGACCATGACAGATAAGAGATTAAATTCGTTAGCAATACTTAACATTGAATCAAACTTTTTGCTATCTTTAAACTATGAAGATGTTATTGACAACTTTGCAAGACAAAAATGTAGATGCAGATTTTTTAATTTTTTTTTAACAATTGTGCTTGAATGTGATTAGTAGATACCAATTTTTAAATAAATAATTGATAACTTTAATTATTTTATTCATCAAATATTACATTTTAAATTGTTTTATTAATTACTAGCAGACCCGGACACACGTTGCTGTGGCTAACCCTACCCGCTGCCTGAATTGAATCTTTGAATTTCAGGGCTTTTTTCTACTATATTATGCATGTATTATACATCCTTCTTCTTGAATCACTCTATCTATTGGTGAAAACCGCATGAAAATCTGTTGTGTAGTTTAGAAGATCTAAGCGCACATACAGCGGGAGCGACTTCATTTTATACTATGTAAAGATACCTATTAATATTATAACTACCTACTAATGCAAAAGTGTGTGTGTATACGTATATGTTACTTCTTCATGCAAAAAACTACTTAGCCCATTGTGATGAAACTTGGTATGTAAAAAGAAATAGCCGCTAGAGGGGCGCAGATTAATGTGCTTGCCTTGCATACAGCTCAAGTCAAGGTTTGCTCGCAAAATTCTTGGTTCATCCCATGCATTTTAAATGTTCCTATTTATTGTTTTTTTTTTAAACGCTTTTGCAAAAACAAAAATTGTTCTAAAATCTAGATAAAATAATCTTTCCGATGTGTTTATTAGAAATCAACATTTTTGTTTCTAAATATTAAAATTTTAATATTGGAAATGTAAATTGGCTAAAAAATGCACACCTGCGAATATTTGAATTAAAGTAATTAAAATAGAATAAATCCAAAATTTTAAATACAGATTCCTTTTCTAAACAAAATTTTTAATAAAACTGTCACCTCACTTTTTATCACTTTCATACAATTTTATTTTAAAATTAAATGTGTGATACGTCACAAATTGGCGTAAAATTAAACTGTCACTTTTGATCGGGTTTGTAAAATATCTGAACAACCTAGCTCATATAATTCTAAGACAATGAGAAGCATTATTTCATTCCGTTTCTACCATAAAAGAAATCACAAATATTCGCATGACAGGAAGAGAGATATCAAAGAAAAACTAAAATTTCACCGTAAATTTAAAAAATATTCCCAACTTTCTGATTATCATACATTCTCGTTACTTAGAACTCGCCAAAAGACGCTTGAGAAAGAATGTTACACAAACTATATAAATAATGCTGAGTTAAACATAAAGAATGATGTGAAATTTTTTTGGACCTTCGTCAAATCAAAACAAAACTCCTCTGATATACCTCATAACATATTCCATGGAAACATTTCTTCAATTGATGGGCAACAAACTTGCAATCTTTTCAACGATTATTTTCAATCTGTGTTTGTCCCCTCTCAAACTAAAAACATTTCCATATATAGCAAAGACGTAATCAATGATAATAATATAAGTTCAATACACCTGAATTCGATTAATATCGAGAAATCTTTAGTATTAAAATACTTGAAAAATGTCAACACAAAAAAAAGTGCTGGTTGTGATAAAATACATCCAATTTTTATTTTTAATTGTGCTGAACAACTTGTCACCCCCGTGACATTACTGTTCACACTTTCTATCAAAGAAGGCGTATTTCCCACCATTTGGAAAAGAGCTCTTGTGACACCTGTTTTTAAAAAGGGGGACAAACACAATATTGAGAATTATAGGCCTATATCAAAACTATGCATTTTAAGTAAAATTATGGAAAAAATCGTTTACGACCAACTCTTTAATTTATGTAAAAACACCATTATCAATCCTCAACAGCACGGTTTCTTTCAAGGCAGATCTGTCGTGTCGAACTTGGGTCAGTTCACCGATTTTGTTCTGAATACTATGGATAAAAAGAAACAAGTTGACTCTATCTATACTGATTTTTCTAAGGCTTTCGACAAAGTGAATCATGATATACTCCTAAGCAAACTTGAAAAAATTGGTATAAGTGGAAATCTTCTCAGATAGTTCTCATCTTACATTAAAAATAGAAGTCAAGCTGTTGCCCTCAAAGGTTACATGTCACAGGAAATAACCATCCCTTCGGGTGTACCTCTAGGTTCCCATTTAGGACCCCTGCTCTTTACTTTGTACATAAATGATATCAAACATGTCATCTGTAACTCTGATTTTATTCTTTACGCTGACGATATGAAAATATACAAATGTATAAGCTCAGAAGATGATTGCAATAAATTACAAGAAGATATTAATAAAATTAATGAATATTGCATAGAAAATCAACTATTTCTCAATATAAAGAAATGTAATGCGATAACGTTTTCACGTAAAAATCACCCAATCGTCCATATTTACCATCTGAACAACGTTCCTCTTGAAAGAGTGGATAAAATTAGAGATCTTGGAGTATTACTTGACTCCAAATTACTATTCAAAGATCACATTGAATACATCTTAGAAAAAGCCTACAAACAAATGGGTTTTATCCTACGCATCACAAAACCGTTCAACAAACCTTTTACACTTGAACTACTATATATGGCGTATGTAAGATCTCATCTTGAATTTGCATCTGTCATTTGGAATCCACAATACCAAACGTACATTAAGCGTATTGAAAATATTCAAACAAAATTTTTGAAACACCTTTCGTATCGTTTCGAAAATCACCAGTGTAAACCTATTGCTCTTTACAAACGGAGAAACATTTCTGACGTACTGTTTCTATACAAGATTGTGAACTGCCTTATTGACTCACCAGATCTATTAGAAAGGATTGCATTTCGTTGCCCTGAACGCAATACCAGGTCGAATACCCTATTTTTTATACAGCATTTCAAATCGAAATATGCACAAAATTCTTTACTCAGGCGTATCTGCAAATCTTACAACGCCCTAAGAGATATCGATATTTTCCACTGCTCTCTTAAAACTAAATTAACCTTACAATGTACTTAAACCAAAACGATTATTTCTTTGTTATTTCTTCATTGTTTATTTTTTCTTTTGACTCACTTTTTACTAATACTATATTATAATATTATTACTATCTACTTGCTTCCTAATCAGTAACCATTTCCTTTTTTTTAAAATCATAAATGGAACTTCACTGGTTTATACTATATTCA
The DNA here is from genome assembly GCA_929108145.2 of Limnephilus rhombicus. Lineage (NCBI taxonomy): Eukaryota > Metazoa > Arthropoda > Insecta > Trichoptera > Limnephilidae > Limnephilus > Limnephilus rhombicus. The sequence continues at coordinate 22,884,425 of OV815293.1, forward strand.
ATATAAAATGAATGTATTTACAACTGTATGTTTCCTAAATAAACTTAAATTAAATTAAAAATCTAACTTTTAATAATGCACGTTCGCTCTGGGACAATCTGGGTCTCCTGTTATTATAACGGCATATGATGTTTTGGGACAACTTGGGTCTCCTGTGATTAGACGGGTTAAAACCAATTTGAACCATTATCGGTGTACACAAACACATTCAAATGATTTGCCTGTAACAAATCACTTGAGAAAGACGTAATAGAAATAGAAGGAATATGAATGAATGAATGTTGATCTTCCAAGTACCTCCCCTTTCCACCTCTGTCCTCCCCCACTCTTCCATTTCTACCCACGACTGTCTTTCTATACTTGATCATTTAGTTTTAGTACATATAATGTCCATCGAACATAAGAACATCGTTCTCGAAACATGTTGTTTTTTTAATAAAAAAAAGGATTATCGTGGTAAAAACAAAGTGTTTTTAATTATTTCATAGAATAAATAATTTCTGAAATAATTTTGGTTGTCTGAAATTTTTATTCATAACTCATAACATTACATACATATTTTATTTTTATATACAATTTTTAATGGGCGTGTGAATATTCCAAATATTTTAATCTAAACAAAGCAAAATAAACTTGTGGAAAATTTGGTTTGTCCAGTTGTACATTGCGAAAAAGGTACAAACATATTAAATAATAAAAAGAAAATGAGATTAAATCATGATTCGCTATTACAATAAAAATAAGGTGCACATTTCTAATAGCAATATCCTTGTAAAATAGTGGAATATCAAATAAAATATGTAAACCAAGATAAAAATATGAACATTGCCACAGAATATAGAAAGGTTTACGTTAAATATACTTTTGAAGAATGCAAGCAAGATTTATGGATATTTTGTGATTTAAGTTTCACTGCCATAGGGGAAGGGGAAGGGGAAGGAGAGGTTGGGAAGCGCCGGTCTATTCAGATTGAATTACAAAACATACCCAAAAGCCTTTTCAATCAATGGTTCCATCCTAATTGGTGTTCACTACCCCCAACAACGATTGTGATGGTAAGCATGATATATAATTCTCTGTTATGCTAGTTTTGAAGACCAATTCAGCTAAGATGAACTAAAGGGGTTCTTAAAAATCTTTCTACGTTGGAATGAAATACACGAAAGAAGTACTACAGATTCACATTTTTTTGTTATCATTTCGTATGATATTTTTACACAGGTTTGCATTTTGTTAAAACAGTTTATCCAACTTAAAAAGTATAAAACAGTTTAGAAATGGTTATGTTTGTATAATAACATAAATATTAGTAGAAACACTTACATTTCTTTACATAATATACGGGGGGATTGTGAAAAGAAAAGATCATAAGAATTGACAAATTCCCATTCTATAATTCCTGGCTAGGTTTATTATTTGCAAACGGCCTGACTACACAGCAATACAGGTCAGTTCTACACACAGCAATCAGTCAAAAGTTTTGAATAAAAGTGATGTTTGTAGCATATATGCAAGGCTTGGGCATATACTATATTGAGGAAGTTTGTGTCAAATGACATCGGATATGCCGCAAGGTACGTGAACTAATTTTAAGCCTTGCCTAATCTTTCCTATACTAATCGCTTCTGTTGCGGTACCAAAAATCAATTTACAGTCCACAAAAAACATCAATTATTTTATTAAATTTGGCAATTTTAGATTGGTAATAATGCTTTTTATTTCATTGAATATTCAACATTTAATTTCAATTTTGACAGTAAAGAGGGCGGGGTTTTTAAAAGACTTTAATATATAAAACTTTTGCAACAGTTTTTACAAAGACAATAAAATGCAACGCGGAGATACTATTCCATAATGTTAAGGGGTTCAATGAACAATTATTATTCACTTCAATCAACTGGTCACATTCATGCTAGATGCAACCAACTTTTATACATTTAAAAATAAAAATTGTATAGTCACCCCTAAAGTGATAAAACTAATAAAAACATAACGCAGGCTTAAAAATAACACTAGCATGGCGATCTACTAACTGATGTTTAAAGCAGAATAAAATACACTAACCTAAAATATAACACGGCATTATTTATGAATTGCCCGATCTAATTACCTAGCTACATTTTATGTACGTAGGTTTGTGAATGGCAGAACAGTTATGAATGAGGATAGGATCTATCCTCTCTGCCTACCTTTTTAGTGTTGGAAGATGAATAATCTTTTTGGCAGCAATAACAAATACAACCCATCAGCTCATCCTTGCTCACCTTGATCAAAAAGTTTTAAGACTTAAGTCATAAAATCGAAAACACAAGTTTATTTATCAAAATCGATAAGGTTCCTTTCAAAGTACTCCCCGTCAACTGCAAAGCACCTACGCCAGCGCTTGATCTAATCCTCAAAATACCGCTGGTACTCAATTTTCAGTATGTCCAGCAGAGACGTTTTCGATTTTTTCATGACATTCTCTCGGGTTGTGTAACACTTTCCGCGAAGCGGTTTTTTAAAGTTGATTGAATAGGAAAAAGTAGCAGCGAGCCAGATCAGGTGAATTCGTAAGCTGCTGGACAGTATTTGTGATGTTTTTGGTCAAAAACTCACAGACAAGTGTGCGATGGTTATTGTGTTGCAAAATTGATGCCATTTTCACACTTTAATATTAAAAAGGTAGACGTACTCCAATTGGGTGACTGATAGCGTCACACGGTGGCTGGTCCTAAAAGTTTTTGATCAAGTTGGTACATAGTTTTCTGAGAATTTTTTATTAAAAAGTTATTTATCTACATTTCTTCACCTTTTTTGCAGAAGTGTTGTTCTAAAAATAGGCGTAACACAATGTATTCTTATATTAAAAAAAGAATAATAATATGCCGTGTTATATTTTCATTTAACCAATTCACCGCTTACCGCATATTTACTGCGAGAATCTGTGCCTCCAGCGGTAGTAATTTATTTATGCATTTTTTTTTATAGAAGAAAACGTTATTTTATCAAAAAGAATGCTATGTACGCTTGCTATTCTAAACACGGAATGGCAGTGAAAAGGTTAAATATAATATATTACCGCTTAAAACAATGAGTTATAGTAATCTATATATTTTCCAATAGCTAATAACAATTTAATATAGTCTTTCTAGAATGTGTGTTAGTAGCAGAATACAATCCGATTTTATAAAGTGAGGTAAATTTTAGCCAATTTTAAAATATTCAAAAGTTTTATCATACTTAATTTTTAATTTGGCTGTGTCAAGTGCACCGTGAAACAAATACATATTAGTGTTTTCTTACAAATAAATAAAATATTTTTGAAATACAAGTATTTACTCCTACCTACGTATTTCACAAGGAACATACAAACAGCTAGCAATATGTATAAAAATTCAACATTTTTACCAACTTAAAAGATGAGAAATCTGGCAATCCAAAATTTTAAACTCTTAACAAAATTAGAAATTTTAAGGAATCCAAGTCTCCATTTTTCTGTATAAACAAATTTATGACCCTAAATCTAATCCAAAAAGATGGTTATTTAATTGATAGACTTTATCATTTGTTACAAATTGAACACAAGTTAGTAAGTATCAATTTTTTTTTAACAGGATATTAATTGGGTTGTGTGGGCAAAATAATAATAATTGAAAAAAGGTACATATCAGGGAAACTTACAAAAAAAGTACTTATTAGCACAGGCAGACCTGTGAAAGATGACAAGGTAGTCCAAAGTCTTGACAAATCAGTTCCAATTTTGAAACTGACTTAATTAAAATAATTTTCTGTTAAAATATTATATTATAGGTAGGTACTTTATCACTCCTCTGAATTCTTCACTCAGTCAGTTCCATTATTGAAAATGACACTTAAATTCAAAGCAAATTTGGGTTCATTGAACCAGAGTTATACAGGAAGCACAGATAATCGAAATTAGTATTAATGTGAATAAAGCATAGCATCAAAAGATCAGAAGTTTCACTATTTGGACCCAATAAAATAACAGCTAAGTGAAAAGACCGTAACATTCAACATCTTCTTTTTTGTATGTAGTTTTTATCCACTGAAATGCTCTACATACATGCTAGGAGTAAGCACATTGTTGCTTATTGAAAACACGCCACTCCAAAAATACTTAAACCAAAATTCTAAATGTCCGATTATCTGCAGTTTTTCCACGGCCATTGGGCATACCCACAGTAGGCAGTCATTTATTTGGCTAAAGCAATAACGGTTTCCATCAATTAGTGCTGTCAGATGTATTTTTGTAGTGAAAATAATGTTGCATTGCATTCAGACTGAAATTAATAAATTCTTTTATTTATAAGACTATAATTTCTTAAAGATTTAAAAAGAATGAAATCTTTTATTTAAACAACTGAATACCTTTTTAAATACATCCAATTGCCCCTGAGGAGGAAGGTTCAATCCTCAGTCAAACCAATATTATTTTTTAAGTTTTAAAAGACATTTGAAAATACTTCATTTTTACGTGTTGATTTTTTTTTTATCCCGTTTGAAAAAAAAGGAGGAAATTTAAAGATTAGCATTTGAGTGGTTTCTGTCTATCATAACTCACTTTATAAAAAAGAATGGCTATAAGAGTTGTGTGTATTCTAACTGACGTGCTGGGGAACAGGTTGTGGCGTGGCTCCCTCGATGGCGCGGTACTTCTTGATGCGCATCCAATGCCCGTTGTTGTAGTTCATCTGGAAGTGGGTCTCGCACAGCATGGTGAGGTACGTGAAGTCTGTCTGGCGGACATTCTCTTGGTTCTCCGACAATTTGATGGTTACGATGTTACCGAGGTTGGGACAGGGATTTTCTAAAAAAAGAAATGATGTTTGAGAAAATCACATAGTTCTTAAATTTTGAGGATCTATGCGGCTGTCGCAGATGTGGTTCATCAGCAGCTGTCCCCGCGTGTGGATGTCGCAAATGTGATCCATGAAGTATCATTAAAACATTTACATTGCGTCAAAACTTGCCGCATGATGGGGTGGATTGAATAAAGCAGCCAGCGTCAATAGGGTCAAAATCAAATTTTTTGTCACTCCCAATTATTTATTAAAGCCCTTTTTTGGGGCTTTTACACGTGAATTGTAAAAATTATTTCGTTTTTTGTGTTTCTTTTTATAAATAAATGAACTGCCACGGCAACAATCTTTAGTGCATATTTATTTAGTGATAAATTGAAGAATTATTTCCCTCCACTGAGTGCTTTTAAAATTACCATAACAATTCATGGTTATGGTGTCGAGACGGCATAAAAAGGCAATAAACATGCATTCATGGTTATGGTATCGAGACGGCATAAAAAGGCAATAAACATGCATTCCTTATCACAATAATGCTGCAGCTCTTTCAAAAGATGAGATGCACAATGTAAGTAGGTCTGTTTCCTCCAAAGGAAAAAAAGTCATCATTTTCTTGCATCTCTCTCACACGTGTAAAGTACTCCCTCAAACGTATAAAGAAAATTAAATGAAAAAATTCCGGTCACCGTGGCTGAGCCGTAATAAGATATATCTGTAACCTCCAAAGGAAATGTATTTTGGAGGAAAGAGTCACACATATTTTGTGGGTCTCATCTTTTGTCTCACCATTATAATGTAATGCTGATTTGTAGCACTAGTATTACAGAACTTTAGGATTAGGATGAATGAAATAAAATAAATTTAATACCTCTGGATCCTGCCATGAAACCGAGAATGAGGGCTTTCTCTGGTCTGGTCACCCGGTTGGCATTCTTGAACATGTCCTGGGCTTCAACCATTTGGTCTTTCTGCAAAACAAAAAAAAACAATAAAATTAGCACTAAAATACAAAGCAAGGTAATCAAATCACCATTCTGTTAGGGGTTGAAGATAACACTCAGATATCACTAGTGAAAGACCACTAAATGAATATAAACATTACTTAAACTTAGGGCACCCGCAGACCAGAGACTTGTTGTTAACACTTTGAGAAAAAGTCTCTCGCGCACCCCCACATATTGTAATGGATTCTTAACACCGCAACTGTTGCAAGGCAACTGTCTCCGCAAATAAGGTCTCTCGTCTGTAGGCGCCCTTACGTAATGGGTTGCCCCTCCTCTACAATTAAAGTTTTTAAAAGACAGTTTTGAGTAAGCCTTCAAAATGTTGGTTTTTGCAGCTGGTGAAAGGCATGTGACATCGAGGGTCATGCGTGGTAATACTGCCATTATTTATGAACTGTATTGCAGGTGGCTTCAATGGACACTATTGCACACATTTTACCAATGTTCACTTTGAAAGGTAATAAATAACCTGTCGTTAAATTCTTTAAATATAATGCATTTTCAACAAATTAAAAAATTATGTGACAACCTTATTATTGGTTCACGGAGAGACACATTTTATATTGTATACCTATTTTTCTTCAGGTGACTGTAAATGACATGAAGTAACTATATAACAAAGAAATATAACTAACTGTGAGTGTGAGACTTCTCCTGGGCAGCATTGTGGGTTGTGCTGGTTGCGCTGGCTGTGCCGAAGCGTCCTGCGCCGTCTTGAGCGCCGTGGCCGCCTTCTGCTGCATCAGCCCCACAGGGGTGGTCATCACCAGCCCCGGTGGGTTCCCGCCCTGCACCGGCTGCGCCTGGATTATAACATTCTGTTGCCCGCCCAGCTGCTGCACCACTCCGGGAGTCATCTGCTTCACGTTCGTCAACAGCACGGTCTTGCCGCCTTGCTGCACAATGGTTTGTCCTTGCGCATTCGTCGCAGCTTGTTGCAAGACAGAATTGGACAAGATAACGGGAACCCCGCTGGAAGTTTTCAAGATATTCTGACCAGATAACAAAGTGCCGCCAGGACCCGCCGTGACGAGCAGTGGTTTTTGTCCTGGTTGCCCCGTTATCAAAAGCTTCTGTTGTGCTCCTAGGATGATCGGTTTCTGTCCGGGTGATTGTTGTATCAGTATGGGGTGTTTGGCCGCTGATAGGGGAGTGTTTGCCGTGACGGCGGTCAAGGCAGGCGGGGATACCTCGATGGTGGGGGATTTTATTGTTTGCGCTGTGGAGACTATAACGTGAGGACTGTTTGGGGTGGTGGGGGTGGAAGGGTTGGATTGTGTCGCTGTAGCTGTTGGGGTGACGGGGGTGACTGCTGGAGATTGCACGCTCGAAAGAGGAGGTAAAACTGCAAAAAAAAACACAAAAATGTTTTTTAAAAATCTATAGAAAAGGAAAGGTTTTAGTATTACACACACAAGTAATCTGTAGATGCAATTTAAAAGCTATTGAAAGCAAATAAGTATTGTGTCCATTCTATTTTTTAGCTGAGTTAGCATTAAAAAATATTTTATCGATGCCTGGAATCCATTATGAGAGAGAGCTAGCTCTATCGCCCTTTTAGTTTCAGTTTCGCGCGTGTTTATTCCCTATATTTGCCCTTTTTTTATTCGACTTGCCACATTTTCTCTCCGCTGGCAACACTAGTGACGCGCATCTCAGATCACGTGATGTTATTGTTTGTCATATGACGCCGTTTTTTCGCGCCGAAAGCAGTTTTCGTGTTTCGCTGTACTTAAAAAACCAATTTTGAGTCGAAAATCGAAGTTTATTCCCTGCTCTTTCAGTTTAAACATTAAATATACCGTGATAGATAGTTTTCTGAGAAATTGACTAATTGTTTAGTGTGTTTTTTTCGGTTGTTTACGTGTTTAAACTGTGCAACAAAATGAGTGATATCGACAACAAAGACGCTTCGCCGGTCGGAAACAATGATTAAGCACGAGTTTCTCGGAAACGCCGAATGCCGCGCGAAAGCTCTGGATCCGACACTTCGGAAGAAATGCATTACTATCGGGATCCTCGGGTAGACATCCTGATGCAACAGATGTCGGCCATGACGGACGTTTTATCCGGGAATCGGGTAGAGTTTGCGGAGAAAAAGGTCTCGGACAAAGAAGACTCCGCGGGAGAGATGCGGCAAGAGGTAGAATCGGGGTTTTTAGAGATGCCCGCCAGCCTAGCCGCTCAGAAAAACGTTTTGGAGTTCTGCAATCCAAGCACATTGGTGAAGGAATCGCCGATTCCGAAGGCGGACGCAAGAAGAGTCGCAGTTATCTCGGCTCTTCAGCGTTTTGGCTCGGAGGAATGGTCGCGTGTTCGCTATGCCGAAACACAGAAAGTATACACCGCCACGCCCGCCTTCGTAGAGCTGGAGGTAAACGAAGAACTGAGGACGTTTGATAAGAACAACTCCTTCGCGCCAGCCCTGGACCGTTCCCTGGGAGCCCTCTCCAATGCAGTGCTATCCCAAACAGAGTCGGTCAGAGGAAACATGCAGGCACTGGTGAACTGGGCATCCGAACCAGGCACCTGCTTGACCCCTGCGACTCTGTTTGACAAGATTCAGGGGATGTTTGCCAAGATTCAGATTTTATGCGGAAGGCGAACGGAATGCCTACAAAGTAGGCGAAAGGCCCTGCTAGAGGGAGTAAGGGACCCGTACATCAAGGAAGGCCTTGCCAGGATTCCTCCGAGCGCCAGTCACCTCTTTAATAAAGAGGAACTAGCAAGCTATGTCGTGGCAAACGGGGGACGAGACAAGATATTCGGTAGTGCATCCTCGTCCTATATCCCCCGTCAACCTCAACCCTCTACCTCACAAGCAGCAAGACCGGTGATAGAGGCTCCACCCTCCTGACCTAGGAAGCCCTTTCGACCTGCCCCTAGGCCGGAGAAAGACAGGACGTACAGGCAGCCCGCCAAAAAGCCAGAGCCCTCTCGCAAGGCAGCCAGCGATCGGGGTAGGAGGCGATGGAGGTGACTGGAGGCCGGAGCCATGCTAGGGAGGACGCCTAAAGGCGTATCAGGAAGTGTGGAGGGAGCTGGGAGCATCACCGCTAATCCTGAACATTCTAAAAGGAGCAAGGATACACTTCATATCAAAACCTCCTCTAGCGCTCCCATCGGCCGAGCTGAAGCAGAATTTCAGGACAAGGTTGTCTCCAGGCATGACCGCACACATCGAAACGATGAAAGCGTCAAAAATCCTGGAGGCAGCGGACGACTCCCCAAGCTTCCTGTCAGGTATGTTCCTTACCTCCAAATCAGACCACACCCTCAGGCCCATCTTCAACCTGAAGGCCTTGAACGTCTTCATAGACTCAAAGCCCTTCAGACTCTTCAGTCATTTTCGGGTCCCGGAATTCCTCCAACCCGACGACTGGCTGATAAAAGTCGACCTCTCCCAGGCTTACTTACACGTGCCGATCGCAAGATCACACTGGAAGTTCCTGCGCCTCGTGTACAACGGAGAGCTCCTTCAGATGACGTGTCTGCCCTTCGGCCTATCATCAGCGCCAAGGATCTTCTCGCTGCTCTCAGACTGGGTAGCGGAACTACTAAGGAAAAAGGGACTCAGGATTGTAGTCTACCTAGACGACTTCTTAGTAGCAAACCAGTCCAGAAAACTTCTCACCTTCCAAGCCGTTGCTATAGTGCACACACTTCAACAGCTAGGCTGGTGCATAAACCCGGACAAGTGTGTCCTGACACCCACGCAGAAGTTGGAGTTCCTGGGTATAACATGGGACACGAGAGCAGATCAAAAGTCTCTCTCCGACCGCAAGTCTACGCCAAGCCTTGCAGGTTCCCTTGGAAGTCGGCAGTTGCTCTCCCAGGCAGGCTCGGGAAGACTCAACTTTGCAAATTTCGTGATCCCTCGTGGTCGCTTGCATTGCCGCAGACTGCAGAGGTTCAGCCGCCGCATACAGCACCTGAAACCATCGCGGCCCGTTGCTCTGCCCAACGCAGCACGGCAGGACATACAGTGGTGGCTAGCAGCCATTGGAAGGACAAGCCCCATTCAACCTCTCCCTTTCCATCACTTCCTGACAACAGACGCAGCGGACACAGGATGGGGCGGACAACTAGACGACACCACAGTTGCGGGCCAATGGACAGGGGAACAGGCACTCAAACCGGAAGGAAGCATACGCCGTGTTAGAGGTCATCAAAGATCAAGCTCATGCCCTGGCAGGGACGAATGTCTTATTGCAGACAGACAACAAGACAGTAGTGGCTTATGTCAACAAGGAAGGGGGTACAAAATCGTTAGCCCTTCTGGAAACAACGCGGGAGCTACTGGATTTCGTAGACCAGATGGAGATATCTCTGACAGCCCAATACATTCCAGGAAGATACAACGGAATTACGGACCGTCTCTCTCGGGGCGCACCGCTTCCAGAGTGGCATCTACTAAGTCCGGCAATGAACGAGATATTCAAAAAATGGGGTCGCCCTCAAATAGACCTGTTCGCTTCAGCCACTGCTCACGTGGTACCAACATATGTCTCCAGAGACTCAAGCGACTGCTTAGCCTGCTTTCCCAACGCGTTCAGTCAACCTTGGGACTACAATCTAGTTTGGGTATTCCCTCCGCCAAACCTCGTTCCGAGAGTGCTCACCCACCTAAATCGGGCAAAGGGCATGTTCCTTCTAGTCGTCCCAAAATGGGAGAAGACTTTCTGGAGAAGCGACCTAAAACAGCGAACAGACGAACCTCCCATACGCCTGCGCAACCTAGAGGGAGTCCTCTAGACACATCGACAGGACTACCCCCTCCCAGGATTCAGGATCTGGAACTAGAGGTCTGGAGAATTGCAGGTGGGAACAAGCCCTGACAACATGGAGTCAGGAAGAACGCCAACTCCTCAAGTCATCCTGGAGAGAGTCTACACTGAGACCTACAAACCTGCGTGGGATAGGCGGCGTAAATGGGGCACTCAAAACGGTGTGGACGTCAACAATCCCCCACCAACTACGGTTGCCAGGTATCTAGCCCACCTATTTGTTCAAGGAGGCCTAGCCCCAGGCAGTGGCGGCCGCTGCCCTGAAAACGTGGTGGTTCACTGATAATCGGTAACTATGAGATAACGATTACTAAGCAACATTAGGTAAAAATGTTCCCACTAATCTTATTTGGAGAGAAGATCTATTTTAAGGTGTTTTCGAAGTGCGAAAACTTCTACATATCGCTTTTTAATTAAAATTGTTATTTTTCGGTACTAAGAAAATAAAAAAAAAATACTATTTTTTCGTAAATAAATCTTAAATTTCAACCCAAAAAACTCTTTTTTTTACAATGTTTAATTTATTTTATTTTATATTTCATAAAATAAAATAAATTTGAAAGTAGTGTAAGAAGAATATACAACGCAAATGTGAATGGTAGAAGAAGTCGGGGACGCCTGAGGAAGACATGGCACGAGCAAGTGAATCAGATACTTGAGTCGGGCCATGTTGAAAGTCGGAATAATAGAAGAGAATGTATGAGACGATGTATGAATGTGAGTGAGGCAAAGAGTGTGTGCCAAGACCGAGTTATTTGGCGGTCCGTCCTCTCTGCCTATCCCTGTGGGGAAACGGCATGATGGTTGGTTAGTTAGTTTTATATTTCATTTTAAACAGGATACAAACAGTATTTATAAACAATGTATAAACAGCACAAGGGCAAAATTGTCAAAATTACCAATGAAAAAATTGTATTCCTTAATGATCTGCGTTTTATAATTTAAAACACCAATCAATAAAAAAGCAAATATATGTAAAATTTAAGTATTTGCTGTACCTTTTGATTAAAAAAAGAATTATTCAGTTTGGTTAAGTATTTTGGCCTTAAATTCAAATTTAAGTTTGTATGATAAAGGCCGCCGGGTGGCACACCAATATAGCTTAATTTTTCATACATATGGCCGGCGTTGCGCGCTGGCGATGTTTGAGATATTCAATACAAAAACATAATTCGTTCCGTTTGCAATCGGCCTGCACACCGGACAGGGTAAATTCGCGCGGAATTTTGAGAATTAGCTCTCCCTGGTTCATATTATATTATGCATTATATAGTAGGTGATATTTTTAATGAAATTCACAGATTTTATATTTTTCGGTAAGAAAAATATAAAATCTATGAATAAAGTAATTTTAGACGATATAATTTACCAGTGCTGCACACAAACACACTGTTCAACCAGCCGCCCTTGGCCCCAGGGACCATTCAGGTCCACAAGTCAGCCATTGTTACCTTCTGCAGCCCAGCTCAGAATGTGAGAAAAATCAGCTCTGATTTCTTGGTAAGACACGTTCTCAAGGCAATCTCAATGGCAAGGAGGACCAAGGAGAAAGCCCCTATCTGGGATCCCTGACAAGTAATAGACTGGCTGGTCAAGAATTCCCCCGCAGAAGACGCGCTGTTTGAAGCGTCACGGAGGGCAGCAATACTCCTCGTCCTGGCATCAGGCAGGAGAGTTCATGATTTGACACTGCTCAGAATCACCCCAGAACATTTCATCGACAAGAGAAACTCTATTACCCTGTGGCCAATTTTTGGGGCAAAAACCGACACAGCCAACTATAAACAGGTTGGAAACTGACGGGCTCACAAAAAGATAACATCAACCTCCTTAAATGGTTGAGAAAAGTCGTTGCCCTCTCTACAGCCAGAAGAGGTCCACTACTAAAAAACCTATTTGTGACCACAACAGGAGAAACAAAACCGGCAACGCAAACAATAATAGGGGGATGGATCAAATCAGTCCTCAGAGAAGCTGGAGTCTACGCAACCCCGGGAAGTGTACGCTCGGCTGTAGTCTCCTTAAACTGGTTGGAAGACTACCCTATAGAGGAGATTCTTGCTAGAGGGAATTGGAAGTCCGAGCACACCTTCCGGAAGTTCTACCAGAAGGAGATAGCACACTCCAGAAGCGAGCACCTCCAGCACTCAATGGCTCCATTCTTTACTCCAGTGTAAATAGCATCACATATAACGCTAAGTTTTCAGATCACCAGGTGATAGCAAATACATCTCATAATGGATTCCAGGCATCGATACGGAACACAAAATAGAATAATTTTACCTACCAATAAAATTCATATTTTGTTTCCATCGATGCCTGGAATCCAGGTAATCCCTACCTGGTGCATTACGAGTCATATGACAAACAATAACATCACGTGATCTGAGATGCGCGTCACTAGTGTTGCCAGCAGAGAGAAAATGTGGCAAGTCGAATAAAAAAAGGGCAAATATAGGGAATAAACACGCGCGAAACTGAAACTATAACCTAGCTAGCTCTCTCTCATAATGGATTTCAGGCATCGATGGAAACCAAATATAAATTTTATTGGTAGGTAAAATTATTCTATATTATCGTCATCGATAAAAAAGTAATTGGATATTAAACACTTTTTAATTGCATTTATTTCTCAGAAATATGACACAGTTTCAAAAATAGCATAAACATCTTTAATTAGCAAATTTTTCTACCATTCTCATACTAAGGTTTGGAAAGTCTAGACATAGACAGGATATTAAGTAGTGGAATTTAGAATTGCAGCCACACAAATACAGCCATTTCTTGTCAGGAAACATTTCCATCACCATCAGCAATTTCCCGCGCTGCCTCAACTGGTGTAATAAATGTAACTAGCAGTTAAAAGCCCGCTCTGCAGGTTAGGAACTGGTTCCAAAATAGCCGGTTCCTCGGATCCGCTGTGATAGCTAGCCACCGGGACAAAGTAATCCCGACAGACAGTGATGTCGTATGTAACATATAGCCGTGTGGTCCTATTATTTACAACTGCCAGTTACAATATTAATCATATTATCGTCAATCTCTCCATATCCGGAGAGATACTCAAAATTACAAAACCGTAGTACTTACGCCTGCCAGGCGATGCTTATCACACAAACTGTTAACGTAAGTGGCGCCATATTTTGGCATCGCTTTAGTTCGGTTCTATTACAAAAGTAGATTTGTATACAAACTCCACGTACAAAAACAGTCTTGCGTAAGGCACGGCATCAGAGTTGCATTCTTAGCCGGATTCTTGATTTCAACTATACAGTCTCTAGCCTATTAATACTGTTTGATGCTATTAATTATTGGAAATTTTATAAAATGTAATTGGATTCAGTGTTTTAACAAAAAACAAATAAATATTTGAAAAACTCCTACTCCTAAGGAGTACTTGGTTAGCAAAGGAATTGAACCCTCGAAGCATTTCTTCAGTCAGATACTAATCGGTCGATAGTGAACTAATCAGTTATTAACCTGTCACAAGCCGGAAAAAACACGGAAATTCCCTAACAAAGCACGACTTTGAATTTTGAATTGAATGTTTTGTGGATTAATTTTGAGTTATCATATATTTTATTGACCGAAACACATTCCTAGAACAATGTACCAAAACAACGTAAATTGATAGGTTTTATGATGTTTTCGTCAAGAAACACGCATTGACTTTGACTTTAAGTTTATTATAATTAAGCGCACTTGAAGTGAAACATCACAAAACTGCGCTATATAAATACTACGTTATTATTATCATTATTTGACAAAAAGAATCGCGGCAAACTTGACATTTTGATGCCACAGATAAAATCATTTAAAAATATTCTGGGGTTGCCAGGTTAACGGAATTTATGCCCGTCTTATGGGTAAATGTTGGCGCAAGCGATTCTGACCTTGTCCTTCATGCAAATTCTGTACATAGAGGGTCAAAATCGCAGACAAACATATTTTTTTCGAAATTTTTTCCACGCGCATGCGCACAAACTGCACGTGGATTCGCGGCTCCGGCAAGTAAGAGGTTGAAGGATTGGCACCACAATAAGCAAGAATGATTAATACCTTGGTCTTGAGGAGTGGAAGGCATGACATAATTGTTGAGACCGCGGGCATACTCGGGCAGGGTAGAGGTGGAGGGAGCTGTGGCGGTGGGGGTAGTGGGGGTCGGAGGGGCGCCGGGGGTCACGGGGGCGCCAGCCGGAGCCACCTCGGCCTCCATGGCGGCCTTCTTCTGCTGCTCTTCGGCTTCTACAAGTTACAAACATGATAAGAGATAGTAATTTATGGAAATACTGTCAAAGCAAATAAAGTTACTTATCGGATAAAGCCACTGGAAGAGTACACACTGTTAGAAAAATATATTGCTACCAAATAAAAGACAAAGCAAAATTGTAGACAAAGGGGGTATTTCACCATGCTCCTCGTAGATTATCCATATGATAATGTACATTTTCGATTAATTAAACACGATTTATTTTAAAAAAAAGTCTTAGTTTACTATTTTGTACTTGAACCTATGAATAGTGGCTATATATAGGATAATAGAGCCAAGTTTTTTTTACCTGTTGTGAATATTTATTTGTTTATTTATTAATATTCATTATCGTATGGATAAGCTATCAGGAGGATGGTGAAATACCCCCTAATTTTCTGGTTTTGTCGGCTTAATTATTATGTATTTTAGTGGCAATATATTTGAAATCTCGTTGTTCAAATGTTGTTTATGAATAAATGTCTTCTCTAGAGGTTCTTAACCCCTAGAGGTTGGGGACAATATTGAAGAACCACGGTAGGAAGCACTGCATTTGTAGTGTCAACCTTATAAGTTCATTTTGCCTTTGGATGTAACCTATACTGGGTTAGTTGTAGACAAAATTGCTTTATCGAGTATAATATTGTTTATGTTGGCTTTAACAAAAATGTTTATTTATTTATTGAAGTTTCTTGCCGGCCTCTGAGGGTTAAAGGAACACTAAGAATAATGATCTGGGAATATAATAATAATAACGTTTTATAAAGGTGTTTTTTTAGAGGTACACAAATCCAAAATGAAAAAAAACATATTAAAACAATGTTAATGTCTATGATATTGGCTTTAGTTAATAGATAATTTTATGCCTTTATTGCTTAAATATGATTTTGGGCATATGAGCGCCACGGCTAGCTCGAATGAGAATAAAGTGCAATTGTGAAGTCCAAATTTTCGACAACTTTATCGAGCAACTGGGGCCATATATCAGCAATAACACGGCGAATGTTGACTTCCAAATGGTCCAACGTCTCTTGCTTATCAGCATAGACTAGTGACTTCACATACCCCCAAAGAAAGTAATCTAATGGTGTGAGATCACACGATCGTGGAGGCCGCTTCACAGGTCCATTACATGAAATTATGCACTCACTAAATGTTTCCCGCAATAAACTGATTGCACAATTTGCAAGCACTGTTCTGACGTCAGTCTATTCATGGTGAAATGTCAAAACGTACTGACTACAAATCAACTATCAACTGTAAAATTGACAGTCTGTAGTTTAAAAACCAAACCTCTAAAAAAAACACCCTTTATTATCTTGTGAGATAGATTTGTTACCAAGAAGTTTCCTCCTCTTCTTTTGATGAATGGTGGCGGGCTGGTCTGCGATGTCGAGGATCTTGATGGCCCTGTCTCCGGCTCGGGCGGTGGGGGTGGGTGGTGTGATCCTGGCCGCGGTTCGGATGCCACCGCGGCTGATGGACCACCGAGACGGCAGGCCTTTCAGAGGTGCTGGAATATGACCAATGCAGAAGACATGATTCAAACATTTTTCAAGTTACAAGGTTACTTTCACAAAACCATAACTACATTATTATCAAAATAAGTCACCAAACCCAAGTTAGTGTTTTTAAATTGTGTGTAAAATTTTTCTATCATTTAAGCGCAGGTAGATAAAACTTTTAAAGCATTGTTTGTGGGACAGTAAGTAAGCAAGTTTTTCGCACATTTGGTTTAAATTTTTATATTCATTTAAAAAATTCGATATAAGATAAAATTGAAAATTTAATTTAGAAATCAGCAAAAGGTTCAGAAGTTATATAAATTTTCCGAGAAATTAGTGCGTGAATTGGTGAAAAAACTTGCAAACAACATTTTATATGAAATGCTCCCTCCGACATCTGATGTTCTGTCAAATGAAAGTAGCAATAATTTCTAAACTATTGAAATAAACAAAAACACCAAAATTTTTCAAATAACTCTGCCAGCTATATCATCAAGCATCAAATATGTTCTACGACTGCCAAAATTAATTTCCATCTGAAAGAGTTAACTGTGACAGACAGTATGCTCGTAAACTGAATTAAAAGTTCGACAAAGACAACCTTTCAGACCATAAAGGAGATCTTTCAATCATCAGTCCAACTATCGCAACAGGTACAATAGATAATGGAAACAATGTGGAATTGTGGCAACAGTCACTGAGCAACGACCAAACAACTCAAACCACAAATGTAATATATCATGTTCAAAAATAGAAAGCAAAACTGATATTAAGTACCTGGGCATAACAATAGACCAGCGTTTAAAATGGTCTCCACACAAATATTCTGAACAACAGAATAAGGAAACTAACATATATATTTAGATGTTTAAGAGATATTTTAAATGAAAAATTACTTAGAACCACATACTTCGCTTTCTGTCAATCAATTATACAATACGGCATTATAGGATGGGGTGGTACATATACAAATCAAACACAAACAATTTACATATCACAAAAACTAATAATAAAAACAATTTTAAAAAAACCCTACTCATATTCGTCAGAACTTTTATTCAAACAATTTAAAGTCAGAAAATTAAGTGCATTATACTTTTATCATGCAACATTACAAATTTATAAAGATAATATTAAAAATCAAGTTGCACCATTAAAAAATAACAGAAGTCTTAGACAAACATCAATACTTCCCACTCCAAAATGTAAAAAAAAAATTGGACAATTGAGTCATAAATATCTCGGAGCAAAATTTTTTAATTCATTACCAGAAAAAATTAGAAACATGAATACCAATATAAAAATTTTTAAAACTCACCTTAAAAATTATACTGAAAACTTCGTTTAACCTCTAAACGGCCGGAGCCGCGGACTTGCGCGCAGCTTTTGCGCATGCGCGAAAAAAATATTTCGAAATAAAAAAGTTTGACCGCGATTTTGACCCTTCTATGTACAGAATTTGTATGAAAACAAGGTCAGAATCGCTTGCGCCAACATCATTGATGATATAGCCACTAGTTTCATCCATCTGACAACACCAGATTATTTTTAAATGATTTTTATCTGTGGAATCGAAATGTCATTTTTGGCGCAAATTGAAGCTGTCAGTTTTGACGCGTGTTCCTCGACTAAAACATCATAAAACCTATTAATTTACGTAATTAACGCAAGTAATGTTGTTTTGGTGCATAGTTTATTGTTCTAGGAACGTATTTCAGTCAATGAAATATACGATAGCTCAAAATTAATCAACAAAACATTTAATTCAAAATTCAAAATCGTGTTTTGTTACGAAATTTCCGTATTTTTCCTGGAATTTGCGGGCCTTTGACAGGTTAAATGGTAATTTAAATGTGATATAAATAAACTGAATGATATAAAAAAAGGCAATACAATAACACCCCCCCATACACACAAGCCTTGCTTAATTATGGGGGTACATCAAATATATCTACTATGTAATTAAATACTGTATAAAATTTATTTGTAATTTATGTACCTTCTATTACTAATAAAAAAAAATAAAAAAAATAACTGGATATGCAATGAATGATATGTTTGGTATGTAGGTGGAAACAAATGCAAGGCGGCACTATTGCATACATACGATTTGCAGTATTGTGGATGAACAGTGTTGGCGACATGTGATGTGATTACGGTTTCGTACTAATAATGGTTCATGGTCCATCTCCATTGTTTCAATTATCTATGACACTCACGGATGATTGGCTGATGACCCAAAAAGAGCTGCCAGCTTCAGTCGGGTGACAGCCACCAAGCCAATTGTATCTAAACCAATCTGAGTATATCTATGTCTAAAGCTGGAGTGGAGAAAAAGAAAACAATAAAAAGGATGGAACCGTACTTGTATCAGTCATTTTTCTGGGCATTCCTCGACTGCGCACCGGCACGGTTGGCGCCACGGACTTCTTCATGTTGGACATGGCATCCATTGACTTCTGCAATAGCTCGGCCCGCAGCGCCGCGCTCTTGGGCTTCCTCTTCAGCGTGAAGTGCTTCACAGGGTTGGGCTGCTGGCCAACCTGATTCATTCAAGGTAAACAACATAATAAGCATTATTAAATATGAGAATTTCCTTTTAATATTTATTTATTATACAGTGGAACTTCAGATTGTGAGTAATTGGCTTGCAAGTGTAAAATATGGGAAACAATGCAAACAAATGTGGTGGAAATGCATCACAAGAGTAAGGCTGTAGCAGAGTGAGAGTTGAATCTGTGCAAACACATGTCACATTTCGGACATTCTGCTTTCCTTTTTGTAAAGCCTAGCTGTTTTGCAGTTATTTGAAATGTAAAACTGTTACCATACAGAAGTGGCCATACAGCCCAAATTCTTGTGAAAGTATTGTGCAATTTAAATTCCAATCAAAGATCTAAGCTTAGTCTCACATAAATACCCTTTTCTGTTGATTTCCATGTTAATACTTCTATTTATTTTAGCTATGCACTCTCACATACTGTATCTGCGCATCTCATAGAATATTTTACATAGAATAAGACTTTTAAGGAAATAAAGGGTTATGGAAGTAAAAAAAAAAAAAAAAAGCAATGAACATTGTCAGACTGGGGACCCCACATGTAATCTTTTACGATTTTTTAATGATTGTAATAAAAATGCTGGATGGAAGCAGTGGTGGCTCGTGACTTTTAGGTGTGCTAGAGTGCTGATATTAAAAAAATGGCATTATTGATGTTGTTGTAGCCGAAATTTTTTTTTGAAAATCAGTTTTTTGTATGAAAAATTTCAGAAAGTTTCAGTTTGGCGGTGTGCCGCACCGATTTCCTGAAAAATCTTCATACGAAACACCGATTTTTGAAAAAAAAAAAAAATTATTTTTCGCATACGACAACATCCATGATGCCATTTTTTAAATATTAGCTCCCTAGCACACCCAAAAGTAACGAGCCGCCACTGGATGGAAGTAGTTTGGGTTGGACGAAAGAGTGTGAAGGGGAGCATCTCATGAATTTTTGTCATCTGCTAACGAGATCATAATCACAAAACAAGTAGTAGTATTGAACCCGTGGCCTGCACGCTTGAAGGAACAAGTGTACAAACTTTCATAAACCACTCTTGCTTCATCCGCATTACGTCAGCATCTCTTCTTGACTTTTTGCCTCACTGTTTCCCGTCTGATTCACCTTGCACTTTGTTTGATTCTGCTACACCTCAGACCACCCTTGAATCAGAGCTTCTCTCCACCCTTGAATCCCCGACCTAAGCGTATACAAAAGAACATCTCGCAAGCTTAATAATTGTACTGCCGAGAAATCTTCCCTCCATGCAAAGGGATCGATACCTAGCAGTTTCCAGAGCAGGCCCTCCACAAGCACGGACATACTGGCTACCTCCCAAATGACCAGCATCTATTCCAGTCTTCATTAGGAACAGACGTATCTTGCACTACCAGTAATGGCAAACAATTTGCATAGAAAAGATAAAATTAACCAGCCAGTACAGCATCCTTACCACAGAGACCAGGGCCGCCTTATTAAGATAGTGGCACTCGAGTGGGAGCATGTGCAGCTGCTCCTCGTGCTTGCCCAGCAGCTTACGCAGCTCGCTGACCATGTCAGAGAAGACGGGGCTGGCCGCATCCTCGCGCGGACGCTGTGTGTTGAGCGAGCCCGTCTCCGGCAGGGTGCGCATCACCTCGGCCAGCATGGACACCCACAGTTCCGAGTCAAGGGAGGCCATCTCCATGATCTCGTCAAGTTCGTGACGCCACTATGGAAAAATACAGTCATTAAAGCTAAATCGCAAACAAAAGAAGGTTATTACATCGATTATTTAAGACACTCAACTTTTTAATCAGCACCTATCGGAAGGTGGAAGGGACTAAATGCCTATCAGATACTTTCTAACTTTGGAGAGCGCATTTTGGAAGTTTTGGAATCTGAAGTTTGGAATAAACTGCCACATGGTCTAAGACTCAACAGAATGCAGAGTGAAACTTAAAACTCATTGCAAGATATTATATCTAGACTTTTATTAATAGTTCACCGCGCTTCATTCCGGACAACACCAGGCAATGTCTTTTATTTTTTTATGTAAGAATAATGACTAGCATTTTGCCTGTTGCCCCAACGGGGGTGATTAAATTTTATCATTATTCCAAAACGTAGTTCTGACCCAACCCGGCCCAATTTGGATTACCACAGGTTTTGAAATTATGGAGAATGCTGAAAAATATTAATTAATCATTGTAACTAAAAATACGATGTGACCTCACTGGAACACCAGTGAAGACCATTTTCAGAACGATACGAAACTTTCTCCATTTACAACACTTGAAAATGATTTATTTTGCAGTCTGTCAATTTATTGAGTATGGTATCATGGCATGGGGAGGCGTTACTGCATCAGCACTAGACCCAAACATAAAGGCACAGAAAACTATTATAAAATTAATTAGACTACCTCTAATTACAGACTCGAATTTAATCTTCAAAATTATGAATGTGTTAGGAATTTATTAGGCAGTTGAATCGTTGACTGCGTTGAATAATATTCGCATGTAGGTATTATACTTCAACTGTTGGACGTTGAAACAATATAACTATTGTTTCCAACGGCTAGTTATATTTTAATACAGTACTACTCAGGACACTGCGTTGATAGACACAAGTGGTACCTCAATCACTTATTATTATTAATTCATATAAACAAGTTCTAAAACTTCTGATGACACTAAAATTAATAAAATTTTATGTAAATTCAAAATCACAGTTTCACAACATAAAAAAACGTGTGCGAATATGCGCGATCTCGACAATAAATGTTATCGACGCTTGTCCAATTTTTTCAGTCCGAATCGAATGCATGCGCGTACGCAAACTACTAGCGCCATCTGTGGAGTAAATTGTGAACTATACACTCAAAGGCACGAGGACACATTCACTTGATTATAGATGTTTTTTTACGAAATACAATTTTACTTTCGAAATATGCCTGAAGACAGCATCGTGATAGTTACACGAATGTCCTAGCGAGCGGGAAAAAATACTGTGACATAGTAGTGCTGTGATATCGGCAGTCGAAATTAGCGTAACAAGGGCTGATACGGGCGCGTGTGAGGCATGGCTTTTGCCGTATCAACTGCTGTTACGATCGTGTGGTAAAAGTTAAATAAAAAATATAAAAAATAAATGTTTATAATTAGGACATCGCCACCACTTTCAATTTTTCATAAAAATATTGAAAACACAAAAATGTTCTCCAGATTCTTAGAAATGCTTGTATTTATGTAAAAAAAGGATATGTATTTACTTATTCTCCTTTGATATAATTATAAAGAAACACCGTAGCAACAGTTAAACTATTCCCTCCAGAGTCTCAATCCTCCCACCGCAAACGTGTTTTAACCTTTTAAATGCCAGTATGTAGGAGTGTAGCTGTGAACAGCAGGCCATGAATTTTTAATCAAAATAAATCATTTTTAAATCTTATTTTTATAAATTAACAACATTACACCTTGAAAGGATATTTAAATGACTTAGCGAAAATCTTGAAAAAAAATAAAATATATAAATATAAAAAAAAAAATCTTGCTCAAAGAATAGCGAGATGACTCGCTATTTTTCTATGGCCGGCCTGCTGGGCATGGCCAAAAATGCGAGAAATCTCGCCCTTGGCACAGAAGCGGTTAAACACAGTGATTTGATCTAGATGAATTTTCCATCATATCTAGCGGATTGGGCTACCCTCTAAACCAGTGGTTCCTGACCATTTTTTGGCCAGGGACCACCATGGCATTTATTTGTTCTCGTAGGAACCACATGGTACAAAAATGAGCTCTTCTTGGACTACTTCAGCTACCTCTTCAACACTAATACCAAAAAGGTTACGAATCAGCTTTAGGACACCTTTCGATTCGGTTTTGTAGTAAAATGAACAAATGTTTCGCTGACCACATTTTAGATCTCGCGGACCACCTGTGGCCCATGGACCACCGGTTAGGAACCACTGCTCTAAACGGACTAGGACCTTCCCGAAGGAACTCAGAGAATTGTTGTGTTTATTGGGGGTATGTGTTATATATATATATATATATATATCTCTTCGATGATTTTTGTTTATCAAAGTGCACGTCGGTCGAGTTACAGTTTACGTCGTATTTATAATTGTGTGCTGCATTAAAATATTCAACTATTTTTCGATAGGCTATTTAAGGGTTTATATTAACTGTTCTTTGAACTTTGAACATTATGACAATGTGACATCTGGATGAGAATTACCTTTGAATGTTTTGCCTACTTGTGAAGATGTATTACGAGGTTTTTTGTGAATGAAGCATAACGAAAAAATATTCAGCATCATGCTGACCAAGCTGCAGTGAAAGCCTTCCCTGTAGTAGCCAGAACGTTAGGCATATATTTTTTCTGCTGTATTACAAGATGTTGGCTCAATTTCACAGAACGATAAATGTTGTGTATAGGAGTAATATTCGTCGATATAGTTTGTTGCAATTGGATGCGATGGAACTGCAGTCAATACGGGCTACAAAAGAGTTGTATTTTGGTGTCTTGAATCACTTCTCAAAAGGCCTTTACAGTGGATTGTCTGTCAGTTACACGCAAACGAGCTCATTTTGCGACTACTTTTTAACTGCATCGATTGGACCGCAAAGTTTCACTGGAATTATTGGAAAATCCTTAAATAAGCGTGAACAACTTCCTATCCTGAAATTTAAAGTCATTCAATGTTCTTTGCCAAGTGTGAAAACTGAACTGATGTAAGTACAGCTCAGCTGTATATATGGAAAATATTTAAAACCATTGACTGATAGATGATATTGTTGATTCCACATTCCGCAATGAAAACTTGTCAAAAAAAAAACGGTAAAATTGTACATTCCAGGTGGCTCACTAAAACGACGCGGATTCTTCGGCTTTATATTTTTACCCCAAAACCATCCGAAAATTTGTTAACTTTAATGACAGTTTACGCACCTATGTGGTTCAAAACCAATATGTATTTCCGGAGTTAGACATATTGCTCTCACAATATTTGTCCAGTGATTTTAAATATATTATTAGTACAGTAATCCAGCGCAATGCTTTGGGTATCACAAACATAATGTTAACCATCTTACCCGACAACCGAAAATGGCGGAGAGAGTTGGCGTTAAGAAGAATATTGTAAGCTCGGCAAATGAAAACGCAATCAGACATTATTCGTACCTTCAAAGTGCCTTTTTGATTTTTCGGTAGATAAAATTATATTGGTGTTATGAATTGGGATAATGTAACCGAGTCACCGCTCATAAAATTTGTTAGGGACGAGACAATTTGACAAGCCATTAATTACCGATTTCACGATAATTGTCGATGTCATGGTAAAGAATTTTCCTTGCCCACTCAAGGCACAGAGGGAAGTGTGAAAATTGTAACAGAAGCCTCAGCTGCTGTCAGTGAACCCCTGAGACGAGATGACTTAATAAAAACAAGGTTATAGTCACCAAACCTTATGTCACTTTTTGACACCAAAATGCAGTACCGTTCATAGCAACTTTTGCAATTTTCAAGTTTTTCAATGCGGTAAATAATATGTGTACATTTTTTATTTCCACTATTTGTTCCGTTCTACCAATCTATGAATGTATTATCTGTAAAATAAGTGGTAAAATACAAATTTTATGTTTGTTCTATTTCGCGTATATAAGCTATAAATACTTAGGTAAAATCGTGAAAATGATAAAATACAAAGCTTTGGCGATGTCCAGGTTTTGTGAAAATATTTATTTTATTATTTTTGTTGTAATTTTTAATATATGGAGCATCTTTTCTAACTATGCCGATTTTGAAATTCTCAAAAAAAAAATTTCACTCCATGCTACTGTATAGTATTTTGTTTTCTGTTATTAACTTTTATACTTATGCAACTTTGAAACTGTACTTTTTGTTTTTGTAGTTATAAATCTTAATTTTTTTTGTTCAATAAAGATATATTATTATTATTTAAGTAACACTCTCTATGGATCATATTAATTAAGGCAGTGGAGGTTTTTCACAAAGACCCGAAACCTACTAAAAGGAAAAACCTCCACCAAAAAATAACACAACATAAGTATAAATAGTATAACAAGATGAAGTAAAAAGGATAAATATTAAAATGAATAATGACTAACTAACTAACCATCACGCAGTTTATAGGCAGAGAGGACGGACCGCCAAACAACTCGGTCTTGACACGCACTCCTCGTCTCATTCATATTCATACATTGTCTCATGTATTCTACCTCTATTATTCTGACTCTTGACATGGCCGGACTGGCTCGCTTGATTTTGCCATGTCTTCCTCGGGCCATTGACATTTGCGTCATATATTCTCCTTACACTTCTTTCTTCGTTCCACATGCCTAAACCATCTTAGCGTACCTTTCTTAATCATACTCATTGCCTAAGCCTTGCATTCTATGCACATTTCCACATTTCTCACACGATCTAAGGCAGAGTAGGCAACTGCCTAGGGGCCCCGCATCGGCTAGGGGCCCCGCGTCCCGAGAAAAACTGACTTGCTTCAATTGGCTAGCGACGAAGTTTCGGAAAAAGTCAGTTTTCAAGATGTTTTCATTTTTTTATTAGAAACATTTACAGATTAATAACATTAGGTACACGCATTAAAGAAAACAACAAATTATAATAATAATTAGCTTATAACCCAATAAATAACTAATGTTCATATCATGCACAAACAATAAATAAAAAGTCTGTAATTAAAACAAATATATAATCATAGTTGTATTTTACTTTTCTTTCCTTCTTTTTGTTGCAACATTACCTACTTAGTATCTGAAGTGATGGAAGGTGCCGTGTGTGGTTTATATTGGCATTTGTTTTGTTTTATTTCTAATTATATGTTTAAAATATAAATGTTGTACAAGCTTCAGTATGCACTACCTGTCTGCTTGCTAAAATTCTTTGGGAAAGGTTGCCTGGAAGAAATCACTTTAGTGACAAGACGGCTCTTTGTAATAATTTTTTAACAATATATATTTTTGTTTCTACATATGTATGTGTCCTTTTATGTGCAATAAAGGATTATTGTATTGTATTCGTTTTCTTTATTAAATGGGGTGATGGCATACCTTTTGTAACGTAGTAAAAGAATTATCCTGAGCAAGTTTTTCTCGAAAGTTTTTTAACACAACAACCTGGTTGACAACGTATTAAAAAAAACTATACATTCGATTTGCATGCACCAAGTTGCGTAATATGTTTTCCTTCAGAGGGAGTTTTTTTTTCGATTTTTGGCAGCATTTTGAAGTGAAAAACGCCATTTTGGCTAAAAAATTTCGGTGAATTTGTTATTATAAAATGGTAAAAAAACCTCATCGCATCGGTTAAGTCAAGTCAAGTCAAGATTTTGAGTTATGATGTTCACAAACTTCAGAAATATTGTTTGCGAGAAAACCGATTTACAATTTTTTAACTCGAAATATACTTAAATCGAGCATGAGGGCCGGTCGCTTGAAACGCTGTACCTTCGTTAGTTTTGCTCCGATTTATTTGAAATTTTGACACAATACTCAATATACTGACATGTTTAACATTCAGAAAAAATAAAGTTTTAAAACCTTCCCCCCCCCCGCCCCTTAAAGTTTTGTTAAGGATTTGATTAAGGGAACAAGGAGGCGTTTGGAGACCCCTTCAACCCTCCCCCCTCCAACCCCCGTTAGTCCACCATTGGTAAGGGGGGCCCCGAGACGTGCGTTGCCTAGGGGCCCCGACATGGTTAATCCGGCCCTGGTCTTGCCACACATACACCTCCATTAATAGACTTACCTGCATTTAACCTCCTTTCAATATCTCTTTCAGCCTTTCCATCTCTCATAAACACACTTCCCATATATGAAAACTCATCCACCTGTTCCAAGTATTCATCATTCACATCTATATTGCATTCTGTTTTCGTACTCTTTCTTTCAAACACTATGACTTTAGACTTATTTACATTCATCATTAACTTGTTCATACATACTTCGTTCATCCTAGACATGAGAGACTGTAGATCTTCCATCCTGTTAGAAATCAGCACGCTTCACCAGCATACTTTCAGATTACTCAATTTTGCACCCAATCCCACCTCTTTCTTGCATACAATTATCGATACAGATTGAATAACCACGGTGACTACAAAGGCACAGAAAAATTTCTGCTTTTTGCCAGAAGTTTTTCAGCGAGCATACGCAATGAGAAAATCCGGTCCATGCACCCCCTTCCACCCATAAAAGCACCTTGCACATCCCATACTTTATCCTTTGTTTCTATTCTTATCCTTTCAATCAATATTCTACGACTGAATTGATCAGGCAAATAACCCTATGATTCCCACGATCCAGACTTGACTCTTTATCTTTGTATAAAAGTGTGATCACAGCACTTCTCCAATCTAATGCCGTGTAATCCTTCTCTTAACACTAGTTAAAATGTTTGCACAGCCATGTAATTTTCTCTCGTCACGCATTCACCAGCTAACTCCCCAAGTCGAGCGTGCGTAAAGAAGTTTTACTTCAAAAACTGCTTCCTTCCTCTGACGACTGCTAAATGAAACAAAATAATTTTTCAACTAAAACTAGGCGCAGATGTCAATAGATGCCACCACAAGTCAAATATTTTCATAATATGACGATATTTGAATAATAGCCGTAGACGAAACGTTTCAGCCATACTCTTCTGGGCATTTTTTCGCTTCGCCGAACTGTTTCGCCCTTACTCGTGGAGAGGTTAAAACATGAAACACATATTTTTTCATCTCCCCTGCCACAAATACTTTTCGTAATAATAAAGCTAAATATTTATCCAAGTTCGAAACAAGCTGTATGCAAGCAATGCATGTATTGTGTTCGTGTCAACTCTGGCTGCGATATCTATATATAGATATTCAATTTTATGCATTTCCCACCAACACTTCACAATAAATCATAACAATACTATCATGTTAAATTTAATACAAGTATTCAAGAATAATTCCTACGAAAACTTATAAATATGACGTTTTTGAAAATTCACCCCCAAGGGCACATTTATAAAGATTTGTTATTTTGAACCTGCTTTGATTTTGAGAAAGAGGACGAAATGTGAAATGGCATAATATGAGCCCGCTGAACTGTATCTGTAATATGCGAGACGAATATTACAGATATAGGCAGGTTTTTAGCAATCGACTAGTGAATGTAAACAAATTCAATTATTACAAAGTAACCTACAATCAATCTGTCACCAGCGTATTGCGTCTATTATAACTACAATTAAATACAGTGCATGTTGCACCTCAATAATAATCCACTTTACATGGACATGGCTTGCATGTAACGTTTGAAACGAAAGTTACGCTAAAGCATAATTTGTTTTAAAAATAACAAAAATAAAATGACATTGTTCGCATAAATATTGCTGTCATATGGAGAAATTATCGCTTTGATAACATGGATTGAGGGTACTGTGCTATTGACTTAATATTGTTAACCATATCATAAGATTGTTCTTATTTAGGTAGGTAAATAAAAATACATAAAAATGCAAAATTGTGTATCAAAAGATTTTTTATAACAACTTCAAATAATATATACAACAGGTCTTACGACGTCGCGACTATCTCTTTTCCTCCCGTCTATTTGGCACGGGAGTGAAGAGGAAAGTATGTTTATGTATGGCAAAATGACAACAAACTGAAAAGTTACCTCTTCAACATTTCTGCGCGGGATATGAAAGAAACTCAGCAATAATTTTAGTTTAACTTGGGTTTGTAGTTCGGGAAAACAGTCTTTAATATTTCTCAACACTTCGGTGTTCAGTTGGGTGCATATCGAACCACCGGTCCATGAATCGTTTGATGTTCCTAGCTTATTATGAAGCCACAAAGATGTGTCACTGTCCCGTACGTTCGCCATCTTGGAGTTAAAAAATTGTACTGACCATAGATTATACATAAACCAATCCCCCATAGATAACAGATGTACCACTCAGTACTGACTGACCATAGATATTTTAATTCAAGAAAACGAAAATAATTTTTCATTTTGAATTCTGGGTAGCGACGGCATGATACGCCCGCGACTTAAAAAACTTTAATCTATCTATCTATCTATATTAATAAATAAAAACAGATGGAAGATCTACAGTCTCTCGTGTCTAGGATGAACGAAGTATGTATGAAGAATGAGTTAATGATGAATGTAAGTAAGTCTAAAGTCATGGTATTTGAAAGAGAGAGTAAGAAAACAATGTGCAACATAGTTGTGAATGATGAGTATTTGGAGCAGGTGGATGAGTTTGTGTACTTGGGAAGTATGTTTACGAGAGATGGAAGGGCTGACAGAGATATTGAAAGAAGGGTAAATGCAGGCAACTCTATTAATGGAGGACTGAACGCCGTTGGCGCCAATAAAAAGCTGTCCAAAGAAGCGAAGTTAGCCGTCCATAATGGAGTACTGGTACCTACCCTGATGTATGGCAGTGAGGCATGGAATTGGCAGAGTAAAAATGGAATTTGAATGCTGTAAAAATGAGATCCCTGAGGCGTATGTGTGGTAAAACCATGTACGATCGTGTGAGAAATGTGGAGATCCGCGAAGAATGCAAGGCTGATGTAAGCGTGATGAGTAAGATTAAGAAAGGGACGCTCAGATGGTTTGGGCATGAAGAGCGAATGAACGAGGAAAGGAGTGTAAGGAGAATTTATGACGCAAGTGTGAATGGAAGAAGAAATCGGGGACGCCCGAGGAAGACATGGCACGACCAAGTGAATCAGATACTGAGTCGGGCCATGTGAAAAGTCGGAATAATAGAAGAGCATGTATGAGACGATGTATGAATGTGAACGAGGCAAGGAGTGTGTGCCAAGATCGAGTTGTTTGGCGGTCCGTCCTCTCTGCCTACCCCTGCGGGGAAACGGCATGATGGTTAGTTAGTTAAATAAAAATGAATTGTTGAAATGTATGTACGCGCATAACTTCCGAACGACTGCACCAAATAGAAAAATTATTTTTTTTGTGTTCGTTATTGTCAGAACAAGGTTTGTATAAAAATACTGGTGAATACTGACGTTATGAAATTTGTATGAAAAAATCCATTAGGTGGCACGCGAGCTGTTTGAAAACTGAATGTAACGGGACTGAATGGAATGCGGGAGGGGGGAGGGAAACTCGGGTAGGGAGTTCACGGGAGGGGGAAACCTGGAGGGAGGTGGGAGGGGAACCTGGGAGGGGGGAGGGGAGTTCGCGGGACGGGGGAAAGGAAAGAGTGGTAAAGGACACGCAGGGAGAAACAATTTCTTTATAAAATGGCATAGAAACGCACTCCACGTACCAGCTAGTATTTAAAATAATTACATAATAAAGGAGGAAACGAATTAAAAGAGCTACTGATTTAAGTAAATACACATTTATTCTGTTAATGTATTCTAACTGAATGTCAATTGTCTTTTACATCGCAGAACGGTTGCGTTCACTACCACTGCTTTTGCAGTACTTGCATATCACCACACGCCCTCCTGATGTCGTCATCACTGTACAAATTCACTTAACCAGCCCGGAGGCCTTCGCGCCCTAGTGGGTCGTCCTTCTGTACTGGTCTCTCCTTCTTCTTCACTGTCCTCTTCAAACACATCGAAAAGATTTACGGTGGGACTTGCGGCCAATTCCTCGCATCTCTCTTCAGACTCAGTTCGTTCTCTGTCAGGCATCTTCCGCAGGTCAAGCACATGTCTTGGTACACCATCAACTATGATATTGTTGACTGAATTAAGTCCTGTCACCCTTCCTTGCCTCCAGCGTGATGTGCATCTTTTGTCTACTGGTTTGACCGCAACGACATCGCCCACTTCAAACTCAGTCGATACTTCCTCTTCTATATTCACTTGCGCAGAAGGGTGCCTCCATGAATAAGTGTGAACCGAGCTAGAAGGCGCAACACCCTCATCCTTGTGACTCTTCGCAGCCAAATTATACCAAAATACTGCCTGCAGAGGATCGCTTCCACTTCTAGCTGCAGTTCTCTTTATTGTTCGATGATGTCGTTCAACTATACCATTTCCTGCTGGACGGTATGCCGTGCGAAATCTTTGACGTACATTCCATCTCTTACACATATCTGCAACACTATAGGAATGAAACGCAGTACTATTGTCCATGAGAACTTCACTGGGCGGGCCTCTTTCCCGAAACACTTCTTCCAGATTTTGGACAATCGAAACTGCGTTCTCTGATTCGATTTCCCGCCACACGGCAAATCTACTTGGCCCGCAATCGATGAGTGTGAAGAAACATTTCCTACCGAAATGAGTGACATCAACTGCCAAGCGACTCCAATTTGTTGCAACATTGAGGTTACCCGCTTCATGGGTTGACGGCGGTGGGTCAATTGTCCTGCATTGTATGCAGTTACGTACGCATTTATCAACGTCCTCTCTTCTCACCTCGGGATCAACCAGCCAGGCAAGATGAAGCGTTCGCTCTACTCCAAAATGATGCTGAGCATGTAAAGCTTCTACGCTTAAAGCACATGTTTGCTCTCCAGTTTCTTTTTCAAGTATCTCCAACCTCTCTTCATACTCTGAAGATTGTAAGTCTCTTTCATGATGTTTCCTGTCATGGCTACTCTTTACCCAGGCCTTGCAGACCCTAGTAAGTACATCGGCTTTATTTTTACAAGACTCTACAAGGGTGATCGACAATGTGAGATCAAATTCTTCTACAATCTCCTTCACCAATCCCAGACGCCGCTTGACGAGCATCTCTGACATGCCAGAAACTTTTACACGACTACTCCCGGTAAGTGTGGATCTCACCCAGCACAAAACCGTTGCCGAATCTGTAATTATTTCCACAACTTGAAGATTCCACTTGAGAGCTAGGTTTAATCCCTTCAGGACAGCATCTAGCTCCGCTATGTTAATATGCGCTACATCGGTTGTCTTACGCAGCCATGCGGCGTCTTCAACAGTTCTTCCCTCAATTTCCAAGGTAACTCCAAGGGCCAGATTACTTGCATCACAATAAACTCTGGCATCACCTAATGATTCAGGCACTAGCCACTCCCCTTTTACAGGATCGTCAATTCTCACTCTCACCAAAAGCTCTTCAGCCATTTGTTGGGCCCTGTCGCCAACGTAATCATCCCATGCCTGGGCTTGACACTCTCTCTTCATGAAACTGCAGGCTGTCCTTAACCATCCACATACAGTATAGTGCCCAGTCGGCTTGCCACAGATCGAAAATAATTCCCTTCTACTCAGGTGCGATCCTTCTTGCATTATGGGAATATCATTGCCTCTTCTGAACATAAGACGTCCGACCTTATCACGTTCAATACGCAATCCGAGCACTCTTGCGCCCTCCAGCTTCTCGGGAGGCTTAGTTACGAGACCGTAAGTATGCAAGTGTGCCGCAACCTCTTCAGCTGATATTATGTTTTCATTCACTATAATGTCATCGATGTAGCTATCTGTGCCCGTCGCACCCTTTCGTCAAGCGAGAGCACCTCGTTTACAATCCGTGTCATGATTTTGGGACCACACTTTAACCCAAAACCTAATCTTGTCAAGCAGTATGTTTTGCCTTTATACTTGATGGGTTGGTACTTCCAAAGTTTTTCCTCAATGTGCATTTGTAAATATGCTGATTGGAGATCAAGCAACTCACGGTTCACGTAGCTTCCTCCACTTCCGAAGTGTCTCATCACACAGTGCTACATCCTTACCAGTATGGCACTGAACACTCTCGTTGAGTTCACGATAGTCCAAGACAGGACGTACTTTTCCCTTGTTCTTTTGGATCACAGCCATTAAAGGAAGGATACCACCGGAGCTTCCCTTCCATGGCCTGAGCCAGCCCTCGGAGATCCACTTTTGAATCTCTTCTTCAAAAGCTGCCTCCGCTTCTGGTAACTTAGTGCTTCTATAGCACTCTACAGTGTTTTCTAATTCAGCAGGAGAACCTCTCCACACCCAACTCACGCACCAGTTTCTTCCGTTGAATGTAGCTTTAAAGTCCTTGTTCTCAACAGATATTCTGTCTGCCGAGGTTTCACCAGACTCGACACAATTCGCACTGTACTCGTCTAGTCTGCTTCTTACGAACTCTACCCTATCGCGCATTATCGTAACACCACCCAGTTCTTCGATGACGTCCATGCCCAGTATAGCATTGACTGCACTTAATAGTTTTTTCACCACCACACAGTCTACCAGTAGCGACACACCATGCACTACTATCTTGGCGACACCTCGCCCCTCATAAAATACACGACTGCCATCAACAGCAATCACATCACAACCAGGACCTTGTATACTACACAGCCCACTCATCACTACTGTACGAGAACACCCTGAGTCAACGAGTGCACGCACCTGCTTTCCATTTACTGCAACTTGGATTATTGGTAGCGCCTTTGGAAAAAGTTCGGTTTATGGGCGAAATTCCTAAAAAATAAAACTAGTTATTTTTATACTAATTTGGGGTCGGGGAATCCGAATCTGAAAGAATTAGGCGGCGGCAAGCAATATTAACTGAATTACACGACTTTAAAATTTTCCATACACACGCACATGAAAATAATCATTTCGGAAGTATTTTGACCCACGCAGTACAAAGATCATAGAAAAACAAGGAATATACAAAAACATGTGCCGGCAGTGTTACCAGCTCTCAAAAATATTTATCCCTATATCAATAATTTCCGACACGATAATTCCTCACATAACACATTAAACTGGTGAATTACGACTATCTCAACGGCCGTATTCTTAAACCAAAAGTATGAAAATTCGTAGTCTTAAAAATCCGTAACCTAACCTAACCTAACGCTAGGTTTGTGTAACATGGTTTGTGCCCCTTTATACCGCCTGCTCGCGTCACAGCAAAAAAACATCCCTGTTTTCAAGTAGTTTAGCGGCTACGCTAGGTTTGTGTAACATGGTTTGTGCCCCTTTGTACCGCCTGCTCGCGTCACGGCAAAAAAAACATCCCTGTTTTCGAGTAGTTTAGCGGCTAAGCTAGGTTTGTGTAACATGGTTTGTGCCCCTTTATACCGCCTGCTCGCGTCACGGCAAAAAAACATCCCTGTTTTCGAGTAGTTTAACGGCTACGCTAGGTTTGTGTAACATGGTTTGTGCCCCTTTATACCGCCTGCTCGCGTCACGGCAAAAAAACATCCCTGTTTTCAAGTAGTTTAGCAGCTACGCCGGGTTTATGTAACATGGTTTGTGATACAAAAGTGAGTAAAATTTATAAAAAATAAGTACTTAAAATATAAACATGTTATTTTACCTTATTAATATTACTGCTTAATGGCAACACTTAATTTTGTGTGGTAAAAACATCTATGTTATCTTGTTTTTCTATGATCTTTGTACTACGTGTGTCAAAATACTTCCGAAATGATTATTTTCATGTGTGTGTGTATAGAAAATTTTAACGTCGTTTAATTCAGTTAATATTGCTTGCCGCCGCCTAATTCTTTCAGATTCGGATTCCCCGGCCCATAGTTAGTATAAAAATAACTAGTTTGATTTTCTAGGAATCAAAATGCTTCCAAAATGGCTATTTTCCTGTATGTGTATAAATTTTTTTAAAGTCCTGTAATTCAGTTAATATTGCTTGCCGCCGCCTAATTCTTTTAGATTCGGATTCCCCGACCCCAAATTAGTATAAAAATAACTAGTTTTATTTTTTAGGAATTTCGCCCATAAACCGAACTTTACCCGCGCCTTTAGTCCTGATTCAGAAGAGCTGCCGGCGCACCAGTTCTCCTGCTTCCGTTTTCCTTCTCACAGTGCCTGGCCAAGTGACCATCTTTTCCACAGTTCCAACAGACACTTTTCAGCTGCTCACAACAGAATTTGACCATGTGTGGGCCACCACATTTAAAACAACGCCGTCTTGCATTTGGAGATGTTGCGACAAATTTCTGTCGGCCCTGAGCCACCGCCACGACAGGCTGATCCACGAGCTCTGCCATCAGAGCTCTAGCACGCTCCATGATTGTTGACAGCGGCATTGTCTCTACTTTTGGCTGCGCGCGCAATTCACGTGATACCACTGAAGGCAGACCCACTATGAAAGCTTTCATGAGGAGAGCATCCGACGTCACACCCGCTAGCCTTGCCAGCCTCCTCAGGTCCGTCATATAGACGTCGACCGGCTCATCACGCCATGTGCGCCTCACGAACTCCTCATAGGCCAGAAACGGGTTTGTTGTGAAGGCACAAATCAACGCATTTTTGATGGCGTCACCATTGCCCTTATCCTCTGCACTCAGCTCATTGTAGACAGCAAGTTCAGGTCCCTCCAGAAACATCGGGATGATCGCGCACACATCCTTTACTTCTTTAATTTTTAAAACCAACTCGACTTTTGTTATCCACTGAATAACGTCGCCCTCGCTATTAAAACACCTTAATAAATCTCCGAGTTTAATATTTGACATCTTGCCGAAATAGCTTGTATTCTAACTGAATGTCAATTGTCTTTTACATCGCAGAACGGTTGCGTTCACTACCACTACTTTTGCAGTACTTGCATATCACCACAGTTAATACAAAAAGGCAGGTGTTCATTGTTTTAGTCTTATAGCTATATTAATTAGAAGGAAAAATTAGAATGCCTGTTGCTCAAGCCCACGTAATAGTCCTTAATTTGTAAGAAGTCTGATAACTTCGACGGTTACTGTAGTAAAATGTATAGTCACCTCTTTTTTTATGATAGCTTGGAGTCTCTGCGTACACACTAATCGTCCTGATCTAACCACTGGCACTTTATATTGATTTATTATTACACTTTAGTAATGCAAAACTTAGTAGACTCTGTGGAACTCCCTGGTCGGGAGATTCGCGCAGATTCGACGTTCGGAGTTTCGGAGGGCCTCGGTACCCACTTCGATGGGCGGAGAGGGACAGCTTCCGAGTCGGAAGGCAAACGGCGTTAGGCTTATTGAAAAAGTATCGATGTATCAATATTTATTCAATACATCGATATTTTTAGCCGATATATTTTGATCTGATATATCGATACAAAATATCCAATATCGAAAATTGTATCAAAAACGATATTTTTATTTATTTATGTAACTAAAGTCACTAGAATCCAAAATCGTATAGGAACGACCGGAAAAAATTAACTGCATTGGGTCATGACATCTGGCGGTTGAAATTTTAACTATTAATAGCTTACAAATCTACGAAAAAAAGTTGAAAGGTCGTCAACTTTACTCGCCTACACGCTTGCTCGTGATTGGTTTATTTATGTTTCCAACATGGCCTCCGATAAACAGCTGATTTCGACTGTCAAACATCTGAAGAATTAGTTCACGCAGGCGTCGTTATTTTTGTTACTGGCGCTAGCAGCGGCCTCAGTTTCATACGCTTCTGAGCGAGTTGACAGTTTTGTGTGTCATTTATTTACCCGCTTTTAAACTTAGTAGATAGTAGCTTGTAAACTCGCCCTGTGTCATCGACGCTTTTGATTAAATTATTTCGATCATTCCCCATCACTAACCGGAATAATACCACTCTGACTGAGTGGTATATCTATGCATTCTGGGTTCTGGCAACACTGAACTCCTGAACTGTCAAATGACGTTTATTTATTATAACCAAAAACGGATTGGATGTCATGTAAAATGTTTTATTGAGTGACTCTTACATCCATTTAAATGTATAGATCATAACAGTAAAATGTGACACCTTCTGACAATATGTGAATTTTTGTATAACAAAAAGCAAGTTTATGGAGCTATACAATGGCATACAAAATAAGATTATCAACAGTTTTCATTGTTTGCATTTCAACGTCATTCGTTGTCACATGTTTAGTAGCTATACTGCCACTGACGTCAGGTAAGCTTGAGTTTCTTGGCCAGAATAAATTAATTTAACGTAATATTCTTGGACCGTTGCTATTTCTTATCTATGTGAATGACATAACAAAGTGGGGTATTAAAGGAACTCTACAACTCTATGCGGACGATACAGTAATTTTTTACAACATACTGAACCTAGCGGAGCTTGAAACGGAAATGAATGCTGATATTTCTAAACTCACAAGCTGGTTAAGAATAAACAAACTAACTCTTAACGTAAAAAAACTCATTATATACTTTTTGGCAACAAGAAAA
Source organism: Limnephilus rhombicus (assembly GCA_929108145.2). Taxonomy (NCBI): domain Eukaryota; kingdom Metazoa; phylum Arthropoda; class Insecta; order Trichoptera; family Limnephilidae; genus Limnephilus; species Limnephilus rhombicus. The sequence goes on from OV815293.1 coordinate 22,921,411, forward strand.
ATATCAGCCTCAATATCAAAGTTGGTGATAACTGCCTCGAAAAGAAAATGAGCACAAAATATTTGGGCCTGATCGTAGATTCCCAACTTTCGTGGGATCTCCACATAAATCATGTAAAGGAGAAAATTACACCCATAACTGGTGTACTTAATAGACTCCAAGGATTACTACCCGTACCTTTATTAACATCAGTGTACTACGTCATGGTACATTCACACCTTTCTTATCTCTGCTGTATCTGGGGATTTGCCTCAAAGGAATTGATAGCTGATCTGCAGGTGGTTCAAAACCGAGCTCTCAGAAATGTTTTTGGACTTCCATGGGACACCCATGTCAGAGACATCTATTTAGTTTCCGGTATTCTTCCAATCACAGTCCTTCCTAAACATGAAATCACAAGCACCATCCTACAAATTACCCAACAATCAACTCACACTATCATCAAGCCACTTTACAATCAAGACATCCACACTCACAATACTCGAAATAGCAATAAAATCCGCATACCTCAAACACACTACAAAATATGGGATAAAATCTCTGAACTATGTTGCCTATACACTATATAATTCGCTACCAGATATGTACAAGGGAATCCAGCAAAATAAAAAAATCAGAGTAATGCTTTAAAAGAATATTTTTTTAAGTATGTATAAGGATGAAACTTTGTAAATTTCTTGTCATGTTCAATTGTCTTGTTTCTTTTCTCTTCTTTTCTTTTCCATTAAGTTGTAATCATCCATATCTGTAAAACCTTGTTCCCTTTTCTTTAATTGTTTTCCACTGCTGTTTATTCTACTCAACCTGTATTTTATTTTTCTTCTATATTGTATGTGAATCTTATATTTTAATATCCAAATTCTTATGTAAAAATTTAACTATTTCCTCCCACCCATGATTTGTATGTTCCTCCTGTCCCAAAATGAGTTCTGTAACTCATCGGGATTGCTCTAGCAAGAAATAAAAACAATAAAAAATAAAAAAAATAACGCTCAAAACAACAAAATGTATTTTTCTGTTTTCTGGAGCCATTTTTATGCTAGCTCTAAAGATGACTAAAATTTTTGCGAAAACATCAATTACATATAATAGTATTGTAAACCCAATCTTACCATATATTTATATATAATCGAAGTTATTAATTTTATACAAAACCGGGACCAGCTCATTTTACACTAAAAAAAATAAATTTTTACCCCAGTAGATAGGTAATAATTAGATGTAATTAGTTCCGTGAGCGGAAATTGAAAAAAATGTATATTATCGTTAATTTCTTAAATTTAAAAATACGAAAATGTCATTTTTCAAAGTGCAAATTACAGCGGTAATATAACGTCATAGGGTAATATGCACTTTTTCACGAAAAAACACTTTGCAGAAGTTGAATAATTGTTAGAATTACGTATTTCGGAAACTTTTTGCATTGGGGGAGGCGGAAAATGATGCATTTTAAATTTCAATTGCGTAAAATCAAAATTCACTTCGCGTCTTCACAAACTGACATTGCGCGGCCAATCTGTCACACAAGCCCGCTAGACAAACCCTGCGTAGCCAGACAAACCATTTAAAAACGTAGGCTGTTTTTTAAAATAAAGATAATATTCACAAGCCCGCTAGACAAACCCTGCTTTGCCAGACAAACCATTTAAAAACGTAGGCCGTTTTTTAAAATAAAGATGACAACATGGAGGTCATTGAAAAATGACATTTTCGTATTTTTAAATTTAAGAAATTGACGATAATATACATTATTTTCAATTTCCGCTCACGGAATTAATTACATCTAATTATTACCCATCTACTGTTCTATATTTATTTTTTTCTGTCCAAAATGAGCTGGTCCCGGCTTTGTATAAATTTACCTCGAAGTTATTAATTGTTATATATTTATTGTAATATTTTGTATTTGAGCTGGCAAAGAAATGGCCTAAGAGAACAGGAAAGTAACCAACAAAATATAGAGCACTAAATTGTTGCTTTTGCACTATCACAAGCTATCACGGCCTTTGATTGAAATATTCAAAAACATATTATTTTCTGATGCATAGATTTTACAGATGGTTGCATATGCACGGTAGACGAAAAAACCTCAGAGATAAAGTCATTCAAGAAGATTTTGAAAGACCACAAATGGAAGAATCACAAATTAGCAATACTCGTCCCATTCAGAGACAGATTCGAAGAACTGATGGAATTCGCGCCACACATGGATAAATTTCTAACACTGCAAAATATAAACCATAATATATTCATAATAAATCAAGTTGACCAGTTCAGATTTAACAGAGCCCAGTTGATCAATATTGGATTCCTTCAAACGAAGCATGATTACGATTACATCGCGATGCACGATGTAGATTTGTTACCGTTGAACAATCAGCTCAATTACGATTATCCGGATTTTGGGCCGTTCCACGTGGCGAGTCCGGATTTGCATCCGAGGTATCATTACGCCACTTTTGTTGGGGGCATCTTGCTGGTAAAGAGGGAACATTATGAACAGGTTGATGGAATGTCCAATAAGTATTGGGGATGGGGACTTGAAGATGATGAGTTCTTTGTCCGGTTGAAAGAGGCCAAATTGAATATCACGCGACCTAGTAATATGCAAACGGATACAACAAACACATTTAGGTAAGTTTTTTTTTTGATTTATTAAATAGCTGTAGGAAATTTGAAGAGGGGTTGGGGAGTTTCAAACTTTGTCACATTTGATTGATGATCAAATCAGCGATCAGCGCCATTTTTAATTTTTGACAATAACCACTAGCTAATAAGAAACTTCAATAATTAAAAATACATTTTTGTTAACTTTTAAAGACTATGTCGTTAAAGAATTTGCAATACCCGTGGACTGGTATTTCAAATTCTCACACCTATGCGTCATGTGGATGATGCTCGTCTTTTAGGCATGTGATCGGTTGGCATGTATGCATATTTAAAAAGGGTAGCCAATACTAAGACCAGTGACTTTCAAAGTGGGGGTCGCGAGACGTCAATGAATAAAATTATTAAAAAAAATGGTAAATTTTTGGGATTAGTGTCCATGGCTATTACGAATAATTTTTAGAAAAAAACTTTAGATTTGCCTTAATCACTATAAAAGGAAACTTTTTGCATCACGGCCGGCGGAAAATAATGCATTTTAATTTTCAATGTCTTTAAATAAAATTTCACTTCGCGAACCGATACTACGACAGCCCGCCCGCCATTTTGTCACTGTTATGTCGGTATCACTGACCTGATACAAACAAGAGCTAGATACGATTGTAGCCGACTTCGTGGGATATATGATGAGGCGCGTAATTATGAAAAACAGAATTAATAATATAATGTAAACGAACCTCTAATCAGGCACTGGAATGGAGACAAACCATTCAAATCCTGGGATGTTTTTTAAAATAAAGATAAAGAAGGGGGGGGGGGATTAAAAATTGCAAAAAGTTGGTCACGTAGTATGGGTACGTTCCCTTAGTTATTATTTAGGGAGGCAATGTTTTTTTTATCTATTAAAACAGTTTATTAATATTAAACTGTTTTTATTAATTTAATAATAATATTATTGATTATATAATAAAAAAATTAAAATTAAAATGGAGTTCTACAAATTAAACTTGATAACAATAAACGAACAAATAATGATTTCTATAAGACGAAAGTGAACAAATTGACTCTACGGATACTAGCTGTTTGTTCGCAAAACTGAACAAATTAGCGTGGTGGGTTAATTATTAGGAAATCGAAAGTATTACTTCAACATCTTTCTGAAATAATTGAACTAAATTAATTCTTTATTCTTCGAAGCTGATCAACAATTTCTCCTGTAATTAATATTTTTAGTATAGTTTTTAGAGTGTTTAAGTATTATTTTTAGATATAGATTATAATAATGCAAATATTGTTTTATTTTTAAATTCAATAACTTTGTCTATGTTTAACATTTATTTATTTTACTTTTTTATATGCCCATAGGGCTTTTAAATTGGGCACATGAATTGTTTACAATTTTTAATACAAGTGTTGGTAATGAACAATGGTTGAATTAAATAATTTTTTAAATTACGATGGTTTACAATTAGATATAAAAAAAAAAACTAAAACTTTTAGAAATAATATTTTGACATTAAAAAAATTGTTAACATGTTTGTGTTTAAACATCGAATTACTTATGTTAAAAATGACGATATCATTGTTTTATTTATTTCCAGCCATATACACGATAAAGTCCATCGCAAGCGAGACACTGTCAAGTGCTACAACCAGCGTGAAGCTACACGAAAGCGTGATCGTGAAACCGGTTTGCACGATGTGTCCTATGACCTCGTCAGCCGACATAATCTGACCATAGACAGCGTTCCCGTGACTGTATTCAACGTCAGGTTAAAGTGTGACAAAACTAAAACTCCGTGGTGCGACTGTACACAGATTAGCGATAATGCCAAAGTTGCAAAGAAAAGTAAAAACGGTGCATCATGATACATTCATGTGCGGAAGAAGTTGGTTGAATAATTTTGAGTTTGATTGATTAGCAGTGATACATGCGTAGATAATAGAAACAAAGGAGATTAGCCGTGAATTACTTCAAAATTGCATCTATGCCAGCAGCACCCTGCCGTTGTTTCCACCTACAAACCAAATGCATAACTTTCATTGCCTTTACTGCTTTGATTGTAAGTAAAGTTTGGTCATAGTTAGGTGACAGTCAGCATGCTTTTGTGCCATATCTCCCTACATTTCTATTATCTATGGGTAAGTGACTATTATATGTATATTATTAGGCGCAAAATACAATCGAAAATAATAATTTTTGTTTTGCGTGGCTGTATTGGCCTGGTGCAATGTGCTACCTCCTTTAACCTACTCCGGGGGTCAGCAAACTTTCAACTGAGAAGATTCTTTCAACACAGAAATAACCGGTTTGTGAATTCAGGATCTCACCTGATCTATTTTTTGGTTTATTTCATAGGATCTATGAAATAGATCCGTGAGAACAGGCTTTCTGTGGACTTTCTTATAAATTGATGATAGAAAGCAGATTAGGTGAGAATGCGCTGATAGACAAATAACTTTTAATGAACTTTTAATTTTTACTTGAATGTGTTCTGTATAAAATAAAGAGTTAGATTTCTTGAAAAATCAAATAGTCTTATTTTACCTGTAAAAACGTTTGGGAATCACTGCTTTGAAGGAAGGTTGGGTTAAAAAGGTAATTTTGATACAGCCACGTAAAAACTATTTTTGATTATATTTTGCATCTATATATTATGTCAAGTATGTTTGCAGTTGAATTTAGGAATTTATTCAGTGCCATTTTGGATTGGTGATGTGTCATTTATTATTGTGAAATGTTTGGACTAGAAAATTTTTAATAGTAAGTGTGTATATATTAACATAGAAATAATAATATTTTAATATGAGTTACGGTTAACTTTCGGGATGACTGGACACGCTTAATACAAATATTTCTTAGAAAAAACTTTTTGATTCACTTTTATTACAATAAAAGAAAACAATCTGCATTCAAAATTTTAATAAAAAATGTCATGAATACGGACATAAAATATTGTAAATGGCGATCAGCTGTCGCCCCGAACGACGAAACGACAACAGCATATTTTCATTTTACGTAATTGAAATGCAGTATTTTCCGTCATCCCGAATGCAAATGGTTATATTTTATAGTAAAAGGTTAATCAATAAGTTTTTTCTAAAAAATATATTCAGTACCCGCCTCGGAACAGACATAGTCTAGTGAGGCGGGCTACTTGTTACAATAAACGGGTTGCCGGCATTAAAAAAAATTAAGCTTTTCCAATCGTCCAGAAAGTTTACCAAAGTTATTTCAAACTAATACAGATTTAAGTCATTTTATATTGTTATATTAGTACTGGGCAAAGTACCAAATTACATTGAATTTTTGTTGACAATTTTTTGTTGTTGGTTTTTTAGGACCATTATTTGTCATATAAGGATTTTAAATTTAGAATTATGTACAAACTTTTCAATTTATCTCTAATTTGAATGACCTAAATTAGCAACACATATTTTTATTTGCATAATTACCTGAATCAGTTGTAAACTTCTTCCCTTGTCCTTGAGGTACTCTGCAAAAACTCTTGAACACTGAGCTCTGGAGGCATGAAATTTGCATAGTTTTTACTGCCTCAAAATTCTGGGACAAAATAATTTGTAATCCACCATGGACTAGAGAGATTTAAAACATCTACTTAACTTTTCATTGAAGAAGAAGATAACACTAATACTGTAAATGAAAATATGAAAGAAAACAAGACACAGAAAAATAAAAAATAACGGTCGCAACTGGTACCTTTGGGGTCGTCCATTAATTACATGAGGCTCGAAAGGGAGGGGGGGGGGCTCGGAAAATATCACGGGGGGGGGGGGGGGGGGTGTAATGAGATATCACGTGTATTTATTTTTGGTGAAAATATTCTGAATTTCAAAATACTTTGGACAAAAAGGGGGGGGGGGGGGGGGGGGGGCGTAGACTAAAACCTCACCACATATCACCAGGGAGGGGGGGGGGGGGGTTAAAAATTTGCTAAAAAACATTGTGATTAATGGACGACCCCTTACATTTTTATTTTTCTGTGTCTTGTTTTCTCTTTCATATTTTCATTTACATTAGTGTTATCTTCTTCAATTATAAAAAGAGAGTTGTTCTAGTAAAATAATCTTTTTTTATTCTATTTTACTGTGTAAAATTAAATGACCAATGACATTACAAATTTATTGTTTGTTGCATATTTTTTATTCCAAATCAGGGGCAAGTCGGATAGTTAAGCTAGTATTTTTTAAATAAGCATAAATTGTCGCTAATTATTTTAAATTAGCAACTTGTTTTGAAAACGTGATAACCCTTTGTTTTTCATAAGTTTTATCCCTGATCAATAACCTCCAAAGAGAGGCACGAACAATCGAAAACTCAATATATATTTTTTAAATATGTTGTAAGTTGTAGAAGTTTTATGATTATTTTGTCTTTACATAACATTTTTTATCCGTGTTTTAGATTTAAAATGTATTTATACATGATTATATATTTTAAAGCGTGCCATAAAGACTTTATACTCATGTTTGTGTGTTGTAAATACTTATGTAGTTATCTTTACATATTTTACAAATAAAATATATTCCATGACATGCAATGAAAATATTCTTGATAATCTACAATTAAAATTTATCATTTGTGGTAAATTTTCATAAATTTCTATAAAAATAAAGCATGAAATATGGAAATATCAGTATTTTCTTTACTATGATAAATTATAAATATCTGAAGACTGAAATTTTCCGATCTCCCATCCCATTGCCTTCAGCCTCGTACCCATGGATGCCGTAGTTCCACTGGCTCTGGACATTTGGGACTCTTGTGTGGTATGCAAATAAATATGGGAATTTTTGCAAACTGCTCTACCCAGTGATTAAACTAAATCATGACAGGGTTTCCAAAATAGAAGTGTAATGTCCAGCCAAAAAAGCATTTATTATCCTTGTAGAAAGAGAAGTTACCTGTTACATAAAGGACTTTGTAATAAGGCGTATGGATCCAAGATTTGTAAAAATGCGTTTAACAAGGTTAACTTATACGGGCCTTTTTTGAAAAAAAAAAAACTCGTCGAGCCACTTCCGAAATTTCTAACGCGTGACGTAGCTTGAAGTAAAACACTGCCTCTTGCATTGCAGTTAAATCAAACCTCCCAGTGGAACATGGACTGCAAGCTACGTCACGAATTTTTAGCCAATCACCGCTCTACCCCCTCCAAAAAAAACCTCGCTAACCTTGTTAAATGCATTTTCTACAAATCTTGGTGTGGATCCATTAGATGTATTTTTGTCTATGGTTTTGGTGTGTGGCACTTCTGTCATTGAAGAATTTACCATTGTGTATTGGCTGTATTGCCAACATTGGAAATTTGGGTCGCTGCGATTATCAAACCTGCAAAACTAGCCACCAACCTGGGAGTTCAATTCTGGGCATGTTTCTTTCCTTGTATGACAGTTGAGAGCTTTGAAAAAAGTAGGAAAAGATAGTATCCAACACGGCGGTCATCTTGAACCAGAATGTAACAAACAAATTTACAGACAAATGTGATGCCAAATAAAACAGGACACCACTATGCTCAGTCTACTGTATTAATGGGACGGTTGAAAACTCTTATTAGTACACCTTTCATAATTAGATAAGAATATTTAATTGTAGCAAGAATGGAAGAAAGACGACCACCAAAGAGGCTTTTTTTATTAAATATGCAAGACGATTAAGTGTTGGGAGGCCTAAAACAATGTGGTTGGATGACGTGGAAGCTAATACTGCTACCTTGGGCATAGAGAAGTGGAGAGAAACTGCAGGAGTGGGGACATTTCCTAGAGATGCCTTAGACTATCCAAAAGTTGTTACGTTGATGTGTGCATAATTTGATATTCTTTGAGTAGCTAAGGGCATCCGCAAAAGAGATACTTTAGTTGCGGATACGCGTTGCGTTGCAACAGTTGCGGGCATAAAAATCTATTGCAGTATATGCGAACAATAGACTTTTTTGAATTTTGGAATAGTCGTTTAGGTGACTAAAGTTTCTAGTCTGTTTAGTGACTAAAGTTTCTAGTCTGCAGGTGACCTTAATCGAATGAAAATACAGTTTTTTTTTTTCATCTAAACTTTATTGGAGTTGAGTGAACAAAAATATACATAATTTTATGTATGAAGAAACATTTATTATATAATTCAATTGGAATCTGACGGAATGGTATAACATACATAAAAATAATTTATTTTATTTTAATATTGATTTTATGTGAGCAGTTATTATTAAATGCTAAAGATCATACAAAATACCACTGAAATATTCTACCTACTTAAATAAACAAAATTCTCTACTTAAAATTTTTAAATACATAAATATAACGGTATAATATAAATACATGGTTTATATTACCCTACATCAACTTAAAATGAGGCATTTCAATATAAAAGAAGCGATTCATATAGGAATCAAATAAAAACTAACTATTTTTATTGAGCAACTCATAAGGAAAGGTTTAGTTGATTAACAAGTCATCAATAGCTAAAAAAATACTTATGAGAAAAGAATTTGAAATTTACAAGCGAAGAAGTAGACAGCAACATTTTGCGGTAAGAAATAAGAAACTTAGATGTCACTTTAACATTTCAAGCAACCATAGACAATGAAAAATAGATTTTTTTCATTCGAAGTGTTCACAACCTTTTGTGTGAATATTTCTTTAAAATCACATTAGAATAAGCATTGGGAAAAAAAACGAACCTCTTCAAGAATCATGCTGGTCAGGAAATATCCATTTTGGATTTTTTTCATTTGAATTTTGCATATCACTTATTAAATTGGTTGTTTTTTAGACATGTCCAGTTATCATTTTGGTTCTTTTGATATGTAAAAAGGGATTGACAAACGCAGTCTTGTATCAATTAGTTTGTGCTTTGAATATTAAAAAGCATGCAATGAAGATTAACGAATTTTATAATAATTGGTTTACTCCTTTTGCAGACAGGGCACCTTTTCATTTCAAGTAAATCATTATAAAGCGTCAAGTGTAGTAAGACTTGGTTGGATATTTAAACTATATATTTTTTCAGAGAGCGTATAAGAAATGTGCAGCGCTCTATTTTGTCTTTCTACCCGTGTTCAACCCTCTATTTTATTTACTTTATCACAACTAAGTAAGCTGTGAATAACTTCATTGCCCAATCTGTGGTGTCAATATCCTGCCTTGATGGGAAAAAGGCTCAGATAATTGTGAAACCAGGAGACCGCCAAATATGAAATTGCAAAACCCTGGTAAACATTATTAAAGAGATTGAGCATTGGCAGAATGCAGACCATCTCTGAAACATGAATAAACAATAGCAACAATTACCCTAAATAATATTGAATATTGTTGGCAATATTGATTTAAAAATTAGTACCAGAGCATGAGAATCGAACTCGCGACAGTTGATGAATACTTATCAACTGAGCAATCCTGACTTACCAACAAATATACTGTTAAAATACATACATACATATTAGGCGTAGGAGGAATTTATATTGTAATAATTTGCTTCAGAAAAAGAGTGAGAAATAGGTTTAAGAATGAAAACACGGTAAGAAAAAAGAGAACCTTGGTAAAATATAAATAATTATAATATATTATACACAAATGTTTATTATATAAACAGTGTTTAACACTCATAAGTTTAGGATGCCAATGATAACTAAGTTAATCATATTTAATCACAGTTTGCATTCCAGACACCGATTCACCAAAATAAACACAAATGCTAAACATTAATACTAATAAAAGTGGGTATCTAATAATATATAGTCAGTTTATAAGAATATAGTGCCATCTTGGATTCAACAAGAGTATTTTAAGATTTAAGTATTTTATGGTTATCTTTGTGTTTCAATAAATGCTATCAGATGTTACATACCTTGTTTTTTGTGTTCAGAAATCTACATTATTAGAATATGTATTGAAGGTTATATGATAAAAGCCTTACGGCCTTTCAATTAACTGAGAGACTGCGAACTAAAAAGTTCACTTCAACACAATCTCGGTATCATCACCAAAAAGCGCTGAGTGTAATTTTTGGTATGGATAAAAGTTGAACCCCTGCAAAGGAGTTGAACGTCAAAATGATATATCTGCTTAGGTTTTTCTTATTTACAGATTTTAAAAAAAGTAAGCCTAATTGGTTTATATTATGTTCCACAATGTAAAATAAAATAATCATTTCTGTTAAGTCACTTAAATTTACGTCTACTTTTACAACATTTTTGAGTTAATGCTCAGTTGAAAAATAGTTGCAGGGGTAAATTCTTACTTAGCGTTTGCTCAGTTTTGATTCCTGAAAGCGGCTAATATCATAACTGGCTGTAAATTCTCAATTGACTGGAAACATTAAACAAGCGTCATTAAACAACAATCATCTAATAAAAAACGGTAACACAAATTAAATTTTAAGTCCTATAAAACCATGATGAGGCATATTTTATTTTGCCTGCAATACAAATTTAGAGATAGATTTAAAATCCTTTCAAAGTTGTAGCACAAACGGTAATCGCATAAAAGAGAACAGTGACAAAATCAGAACATGATCAAATAATAGATTGAACATGCGTGGAACCATCAAAAACATCCTATGTAACATCCGAAAAAACATTGATTTCATATTAAGCAATACTTTATTTAAATATTCAGATATTGTAGTAGAGAGAGTTAGTATTTCTTCTATCTTCTTCCATGGCCTTGTTGGGGCCGATGAGCACAGGCTTACCGCACGAGCGTCCGATAATCAGCATAATGTCCGCTAAAGTAGGCATGCAGGTTGGCCGTCCTGCAAAGACATGCAACAGAAAACAAAATGGCTACACAACGAGTCGTTTAAGGGTTACCGCTACGTACGGCGACAGTTTGCCAGGCACACAACAATGACAAAACAGTTATTTAATACTTCGTGAAGAGGTCTGTACTATAAAAGAAACATTTGAACTGTAAAACAAAGACACTATAAGTCTATCTATGGATGTAACAAAAGGTATTCCACAGGACTCAGTGTGGGGTCCTGCAATAAATCCATTTATCAATAATATTGTTGAAAAGCACCTTGTTTTGAGGTAAACAATGCAAAACAAGAAGCAATAATGCTATTAAAAATAGCATTATTGCTTCTTTAAATAATTATTTTTGAAAAACCCTTTTGTGGTTTCAAAAAGTATTCCACAAGGCTCAGTGTTGGTTCCTGGTTTAAAAGTAATTAAATAATGCCTTTTGATTTTCAGTACTGAATTCTTCACTAAGCATGTTTGTTCTTTAGGTATAATAAATCGGAACCCACTGTGGGGTTAGAACTCAGCTTGCAAGAATTCTTGTCTTACCAATAAAGAAAGGAAATAGACTGTTGTGATAAAAAGGGATATCTAAATAGAGTTTTGGCAAGAGGTTATGAATAATTAATTTAAATAATAATAATTCAATGGTGTTAACTGTCAAGTCATTGATCATGTGCATGGAAAATTGTCTTTGAAATTCTAAATGGATAATGAAACCCAAACAGAAAAGCTTGAAATTCAATGTATGTATGTATAAGCTTCAGAATTGTATTTAAAATAGCCCTAATATATTCATGATTAAATGCCTCTCTTTATTGTTTGTATTTAAATCTCATTAGAAGACTATTTAAACAAATTTAGTACTTTTTAAATCTGAAAATCATTGAATGATTTTAAACAAACATTATTTGGTCATTTTAAATACAACTTGTACCACAATCTCACTGCCAAATGAATCAAGGAGAAGTAAAAGCAGAATTTATTATGACAAAAAAAGTTTTTGATTTTTTTGTTTTTGTTTTAAATGGAGGCAAAATAAATGAAAAAATAAATCTGGCAAAAATGCAGCGGACTTATCATTGGGTCTTTTGTAAATCTTAGTAGGTAAAATGTTATGCGTAAAAAGTATGCAGTAGGTGGGTTTTTTGGGAGATCGAAACATTTTGACTGCTCTGAATTGAAATAATCTAACCCAAGTTAACTTTGGATTCCTACGAAACTAATTGACATAAAAAAAGTATTTTATTGAAAAAAATCTATTTATGACAAGCCACAAAGCTTTTTACAAATAGTTAGTTTGGGGAATTTCAAAGAAATTCCAATGTAACATTGTGACCAAATGGCCAATCTGCGCCAATTTTTTTTTGCCATTTGAAAAGTAAACACCGACTCCAGGTCTGTTTCAGCTTTTGAACAATGTTTGATATAAAAGTACAATTATCATGTTGTTGTACTTGTCAGCTGATCATAATTTGATGGAATCCCAAACAAACGTCTAATGTCACTAATGCGTAGCTCGAATCTGAGCTATTATGCATTAGTGGCATATTGTGAAAAGTTGCTCTCTTGTGTGCACAAACTCGCACGAATAATCATACTCACTCGAATTCGAGTCCTAAGTAAGTATTTAATTTCATTGATTGTTTGGAACTCCTGATTTAATTCTAAATTATGATTGGTTCAGAGATATGGCCTGTTAAATGGAGCATTCTTATTGGCCAATGTATTTCAAATTCTTGCCAATACGGTTTTAGAAAAAAATATCCATTCCGTGTGTATGATTATTCAACACATTGTTGTTCATATATTTACGAAAATGCCAAAATAGTAAGTGCAAATTATAACATTATTTAGTATCTAATCATTATAATGTTTCCGACTGTCAAAGAATAAAGTTTATCTATTTTATTAGATACCGTAGTGTTCATCCTCTTATTTCAAAGGTCAAGTGTGCAAAATTTCATCGGAATAGAACTGAAGATTTGTATACAAATAAATTCCATGCCGGCCCGGTGTTCGACATGCAGCTGCCCACCCGCCCGCCTGCCACGGGGCACAGTCTTTTTCATCAATATAAATAGATAAACTATGAATACTTGGCTATTAATATCTATCATCCATTTGTGTTTTAAATCTTATTTTTATCCAGAATGCGACATTAGCAATGGGCAACGTGATTAGCTTGCGTAAACAATGGATATTTTTAAGAATGGCTAATCATGCAAACCACGGTTTCACAGGGTTTTTTCAAATGATAAAAACAAAATGGCGCTGATTACTCATTTGATGACAATGTTACATTTGAGTTTCTGCAAAAACCCCAACCTAAGCAACCGAGTGTACAAAAGTGACAGGTATAGTCATAATTATGTCATAGTTATGTCCGGTCCAGCTAAGCTAATTGCAGAAACAACATTTTCCGCTTATAAAGATGGAAGGAGAAGGAATTCAAATACTGTCAGATTATTTGTAATCCGGGAACGTTTTACATAGCACAATTTTTCAATTCAGAGCAGTCAATCTATGGAAAATGATCAATTTGATAGCATGAAATATGCAGATGCTATAAGGCAAAGGGTATAGTAAAATACGGATGATAAACATTTGTGATAGGAGTAAAAGAAGAATTCGCTAACATTACAACTATTGGCTAAAAGAAATTACTTGTAGAATCTATCAATGGATTTACTAATGAAAAATATAATTATGTACACACAGTCCTAGTCCCATGAGAAGTTATGTTCTTAATAAATATAGTTTTTAGAATCACAGGTAAAATAGTACACAACGGGTGAAAATATTTAATATACAACCTTCCCATAATATGCTAATATTGCAAAAACGCAACGGTCAGCTTGCCAGGTATTCTGAGGTTCTGATGAGGAATATCAGTTAGGCAAAACACAGCACTCAGTAAGTTGTTTTTGAATATGTAATTATTATTGAAAACCTATTATGTTATGGCAAATTACATTAACCCCTAAGGCTAATTTGTTCGCTTTTGGGAACAGCTTATATAGGTCTCATAGAAATTGTTACTTCTCACTTTCTGTTACAATGAGAAATATGCTCTAAATGGTGTTTGAAAGAGAAAACACCACACTTTATATTCAAATCTAAAATTTAACCACATAAGAATTAAAATGTACACGTATATGAAACCAAAGTTTCCGACCATAGTGTGTGAAAAATCTATGAAACTTTGTGAATTTTTTATTAATTATTTTTACACAAAAAAACAAAAAATGGCACAATAATGTTTATAATAAATTTGTCTAATAAAATATGTGTACAATAAAAATTTAAAGCATATTTCATCACCTTTCAGAAACAGTGTTTTCAGTTTTCGGATACATTCAGAAAAATTCCAATTATTTAGATTTTAATACAAAGCAGAAATACACTAACTTTCTGACAAAATATGCTGGAGGCCTGAGGGGTTAAAACTTTTAATCATTCCAATATACAGGGTGTAACAGGACGTACCCGAGGGATTTTAACCATCGATTCCTGAGCATATTTGTAGAAAAAAATGTGAATGAAATTTTGGTCTACGGTGATATTTTTGATGTTTTTATTTTTATTTTTTCTACAAAAACATTAAAAAATGGTAGGTGTTGGACAGTTGGAGGCGGGATGAGGGGTTGATCGGTTACGCGGCTGAGTGACCAATGACAACAAGCGGAAGAATTTTTTTTTTTGGTTGAATTTGAAGAAAAAAAATTTAAAAAAAAAAATGTCATAAAAAAAGTACCCGGAGACCAAAATTTCATTTTCATTTTTTACTCCAAATATGCTCAGGAATCGCTGGTTAAAATCCCCCGGATACGTCGTGTTACATCTTGTATTTAGAATTGAATAAGGTTTAATAATAAATACACTTTTAAATAGTAAAAAAGTAATAATTTTAAATTAGTTCTTCAAGTTAATGCAACACTTTGAAGTTTTTTCATAATTTTGATCATTTGATTTTTTTAATGATGTACTATTATTATAACATATCCAAATTTCATAAAAATCTGTCAATTGGAACTGGTAGGGGCGAAATACGAGTTAACAATAAATAACAAAATTTGTCTGTCTCACGAAAAACTCTCAAATGGGGAGTTTTGTGAAATTTGAAAATAGTTTTTTATCTGGGAAATTCGGGCAATGCAATTATTTCCACCATAAGTTTTGAAAAAATTCATTTGATTGTAAGATGGCATAATATCTGTCCCAAATATATATTTTTAAAAATTATAATTAAAAGAAAATGTAATTGTTCTTGCAGAATAAAGATATGAAACATTGTTTTGCGAAGTAATGAGCTAAAGAAGATATTTAATAGTGTTTTGTAACCCAAATTAAGTTTGATAACTACAACAACTCACAACACGGGCATGTGCCTAGCATGGTGGTCGAAAAATCCTCAATTCATATAACAGACAATTCAATGAATAAAGAAAGCTAAAAAAAAAACGGAATTGCTCTTTAGCAAGAAACAAAAAATAAAAACATTAAAGGTTTTTATAATGTTCATCATTGGAAATCTGTCTGAAAAAACTAGATAAGTTTGTGAAAATAATCATCACCGTCAGCAATTGTGTGGTTCACTTCTCATTCACTTCAGACTTCTCCAATCTTCTGGTCATATGTGATACTATCGTCATAAACAAAAAGGCAGGCAGGCAACTAGGGATTTGCCAAAGTCTCTTTTTGATGTACTTTTTATTATAAGAGGTTTATAAATTCTCCATAATATATTGGTGTGTAACCGCTTTACGGAGAACATGAAGAAATAAATTTAAAAAAACATTAAAGGTCTACTATGTCAGAATGTGACGGAAATTCCTAGCTGCAGGGCCGGTTCCTTGCAGGCACAATTGGAGCAGTCCACTCCGGGCGATAGACTTTTCTAGGTGCCGGGGAGCCAAGGTGCTGGTAATACCTAACACCTAACAAAGCGCCCTTGAGGTTTTTACTGACACTAGGTGTTGTTTCGCTCATGGCCGGCCCTGCCTAGCTGCCTTTTTGCTTATGATGGCAAAATAGCCCATTGATTATAATAATGTAATACATATTTAAGTCTACTTACTATACACAATATTAAGGAAAAAAAGAAAAATAATAGAGGAATACAAATGTACAGAGGTTGAATGGTTATTTGATAAAAACTGTCCTGATCCTCATATGTATTTAATTTTTTAATAAAAAGCAAATGTCAAAATTTTTTCAACAACACTAAATTAGTATGAATTGGTAACTGTAAATTTGGCATATTATTAGAGTGGGCCATTCCACAATACTAAATTATTATGTATTGGTAACTGTAAATTTGGCATATTATTAGAGTGGGCCATTCCACAATACTAAATTAGTACGTATTGGTAACTGTAAATTTGGCATAATTATTAGAGTGGGCCATTCCACAATACTAAATTAGTATGTATTGGTGACTGTAAATTTGGCATAATCATAAGAGTGGGCCATTCCACAATACTAAATTAGTATGTATTAGTAACTGTAAATTTGGCATAATTATTAGGAGTGGGCCATTCCACAATACTAGCAAAGGTTCAACATTGATAATAATTAAAAATACTAATGTCGGTTATGAGGCTCTGTGCCTGTAACTTTTGCTTGGAATTGTATTATCATTTTAAAATTAGAAGTGATTGTTAGGAAAATTCAGAAAAATGTTTAGGTACCTACCTATATTGTAATATTTTTAACAGAAAATTATTTTAATTGCCATTTTAAAAATTGGAACTGATTTGTCGTGAACGAGGTCGTCTCCTGTGATGAAATTTCATGTTTTTTACAAAACAATGTATCATATTAATTAGAGAGGTATTGCCAATGACGTTACATATTATTAGACGAGGGGTAGAAATCTCAAAGTGGGAAGACAAGAACAAGACAATTGTCCGATCTCGATATCTAATACTTTAGTACTAAACTGCTACGCGTCGAGTAAGGTTGCGTCTTACCAGTAAGTAAATTGCGTTTTAAAAAGTGTCAAAATGCCCTCCTGTGTGATGAGAAAATGTTTCAATTACACGGCAAATAATAGTAAAGGCGAATGAATAACATTTCATTTGTAAGTACACGCAAATTACTTAATATTATCGATTATTATAAATATTACAATTAATTTTCATGTTTCCCGCTCGCGGTTTTACACGTCATTGGAGAAAATTCAAGTCCTACTAAAGTAAAGGGTCTGGACGCGCAACAGCCAAATTTCTGTTGCTAAGTAAACTTCACTGTTTTAAAGTAGACTAATCAGCCTAAACACTCTGTTTATTTGTTTGCTTGCGGTAAAACAACACATAAATCAGTAGTTCTAACAAGTATTGATGACAATCGCCACCATTTGAAAACTGTCGTTGCCCTATTGTATTTATTGCATAGCTCGACATATCAAACTCCGACAGGCAGCCGGACCTTTTATTCTAGTGGGCCTCAAGAAAAGGAGACAGCGAACGTTCCATTAAAAACTGACAAGCAATACGCCGCCCGCTCATATATATCCATGTCATTCATACACACGCATTATTTGATTGTCTATCTTTATCACACAGGAATAAACTTTTGAATTAAGAAATGATACTGAAAATCGCTGAAAACAAAAGAGTGTTCCTTACTTTCCACATTATATTGTGAGTATATGAGACTATGGCGAGTCTATTTTTTTATATAACGTCATTGGGTATTGCAGCATGGTTCCGCCACTTTTCATCCCGCAATAAAATATCCTTCAGTCAAAACTTCCCTTATCAAAATATCTACTAAAACCTAACCTAATGAAAAAATGAGACAAAAATAAAACAGCCAGTAAATTATTGTTATTTTTGTTTTTTTGTCCCATTTTACTATTTTTGGACAATAGTTTATTGTGTTTACAGGATGTGCATATTATTTTTGTTCCTTTTTTGTTAGGTTAAGTTTTTGTAGATATTTTGTTGGGGGATGTTTTGTCCGTATGATATTTTGTCAGGGATATGACGAAGGGACAGGGATATGAAAACGTGCATTACCCTGCAGCACTGCCATTTGAATTTTGAATTGTGTCTTGCGTGATGTCTCGCGATACTATTGTATATGTTTTACCCAAGTTCACATCTTCGTCATGTCGCGGGATGAAAACGTGCATTACCCTGCAGCACTGCCATTTGAATTTTGAATTGTGTCTTGCGTGATGTCTCGCGATACTATTGCATATGTTTTACCCAAGTTCACATCTTCGTCATGTCGCGGAATGAAAACGTGCATTACCCTGCAGCACTGCCATTTGAATTTTGAATTGTGTCTTGCGTGATGTCTCGCGATACTATTGTATATGTTTTACCCAAGTTCACATCTTCGTCATTTGTGGAGATATTAAAAAATAATTTTACTGTCGTTATTAACTTTTTAAATAAAATACATTTTCATAAAAAAAATAGATAAATAGATGACCACATTCAGACTATCCAGTGATTTATATAGTGGTAATGTAAATAAAACATGTAAAGCGGGGTTCCCATGGTCGACACATCATCTCTATCCAGTGCCACAAGACTTGAACTAAGTCATTCAGATGTGGCTGACAATGCTGTTTGTTAAATGATTGAAAAACTTGTTTTTGTTACTACAGATGGGATTAGAAGATTGTTGGAAATATGTTGTTTTACAGATATTGAATGATAATAATCTAAATAAGAAGGTTCTGTCCAATATTCCACCATGCCCTTCTTCTGTGAACAATAGACCTCACATCCAAAAAGTACATTTCTAATTTTGTCTTATTTAATAAATCAAAACCGAGGTTTCCCCTCATAAATCATTAGATTTGTAAGTAGGTTCTTAAATACAGTGAAACCCTCTTAAGAAGTTTTCTAAGGGACCGGAAAAAACAAACTTCTTAAGCAGGAAAACATTAAACGTGGGAAAAATTGGGCTAATTTTGGGCAGAGGGACCAGAAAAACCAAACTTCTTAAGCCACGAAATGTCTTAAGAGGGTTTCACTGTATCTACCTACTTTATTATAAACCATAAATAATTTACATCATATTTATTATTTATTTTACATAAGGAATAATAAATAATACATTTTGTCTAAAGAAAGGTCACCATCTCAATGACAATTCTTTTTCAAACTTACCTCAGGTCGGTAGGTACCATAATATTGATTATTCTGATTTGACAGTTCGTAATAGGAACTACTCTGGAGGGACAAAAAGGTACCGCCCACCATCTTGAATAGGAAATTTACAGATCAGATGAAATGCAAAACGATCAAGTTAAAACAGGACTTTGCTATGCTCAGTCAATTTTTTCATTACTAAATATATAAATTTAATATTCTCAAACCACATATTTGGTAAATCATAAATAAATTTATTAAAAATGTCAACAAATGTCACTCCTCCAAAGTTGTGGCAGAATTTACTTTATCTATTTGTTCTTTATAAATGCAGGGATATAACGATTTTCCTCCATAAACTTGAAAGTATGTCCTGGTCATTACTAGATTTAAATTTATGATAATGGAATCAACATCAAATTTATACAAATGGTAAAGCACAACCTGAAATAGTTAAAAGCTGTCTTTTCTCTTAAATATTGTAGATTTAAATCTAATCTATTCATGTAAGTAATATCTTGTATACACGTAGAACGAGAATTTGTCTAAATACCTGCCATTAAGTTCCATATAAATAATTTGTATTATTAACTCTCCTCTCCTTCCTTTCCTTAAAAAACCCTCCACATAGCATCCTTTTATCCAATTATTTTCCTCAGGGCCTCCTGAGCTCATGTAAAAAAAAAATGATTATAAAGGACATCAGTTATTTTAAACCCTAGTCAGTTAATTGATATAATTTATAATAGACACTTTTATATTATCACCTGCTGGGGTACCCGGCTTCGGTCAGAGAGTTGATATGAGATTGAACCGACGTTCGAACCCACGACGGATCTTGCTTTACATACCCCTACCAAAGGGTAACCCCACCCATATAAAAAGGCTTCGAATGGTCCACAGTGTTCCAGATCATTCCACAACATTCAAGAGTGTTCTGAAATGTTCCACAATGATCTGGGATGTTCTGGAATGATGTGGAATGCTTTAGAATGTTTCGGACTGTTCTAGAAATTTCTAGAGGGCGAAACCTCCAGCCCTTATATCTTCAAAAGCACGCCCTTCAAGTAAAAACGCGAACCTTCTTCATGGATGGAGGACAGAGGGTTACCACACCATATAACTCCTTTGATCGTACCGGGTCTCGTTTCTGATTTTTAGCGGCACGCACATTGTACACTTTCTTTTATAATATATATTGATTTTCAAAAACCACTTTTCAAAGAAAGGTATTATAAAAATAATTTTCTTATATGTACAGAATTTTTCTTCTTACAATATTATCTAAAAGGTAATAATTATAATATTAAAATTTTTTACAAGAAGGCAATCATCTTT
This sequence comes from Limnephilus rhombicus, assembly GCA_929108145.2. Taxonomy (NCBI): domain Eukaryota; kingdom Metazoa; phylum Arthropoda; class Insecta; order Trichoptera; family Limnephilidae; genus Limnephilus; species Limnephilus rhombicus. The sequence goes on from OV815293.1 coordinate 22,942,232, forward strand.
AGATATCAAGAAGGATAGTGAACACTTGAAGAAGAATTATTAGTAAAATGTAAAAGATAAAAGCTATCATTTGTTTTAAAGATTCAACATTAAAAATAAACAATTTGCAACAAAATTCAGTTAAAATCTGTATTTTTAGAATAAAATATGTAATGCATTATAAAATCTTTAGATATAAAGAAGAACAGTGAACACTTGTAGAAGAATAGGTAGATTGTAAGAGTGAAAAGCGACCGTTGGTTAAAGATTTAAAAATTGTTTTGTTGATAATTTGGCATTAAACTCTTTTGAAAATTGTAGAACAAAATACGGAATGCAACAGAATAACCTGATTCATTGGATTAACAAGCCACTTTATGGACAGAATTATAATTGGAAATGCTTGTAATGTTGGTAAAATGTACAAGAGAAAAGTGACCATTACTTTTGAAAGATAAAGAATTAAATAAATAATTTTCTTGGTTTTCAATTAAAAATATGAACATAATTTTGGCACGACTTTAAGGGCTACTAGACAAAATATCATTTCATTATAGCAGCTGTTTTTGAAAAGCCACTTTTATGTGAAAAATTAGAATATAAAATGAAAATATTGATAAGTGCCAGAATTTGGAGTAATTTCTTTTTCACTTTCATTTGACGTATCTATGATAACCAAAGATATTCAAATACAGAAGAGATATGCTATGGTGTCCGCGCAACTGTCGCCAGACTACGCCCTAATTAGCATAGTTTTCATACAAAAAGAATTTGTTCATTTCGTTGATTTTTTGAAAATGTGCATTAATATTGGTTAACAATATATTTTGAATAAGGAAAGAATTCGTTCATTCAGTTTAACGTTCGTTTGGTTTATTCGTTAATTATTTGTTCTTTTAGTTTATTTGTTAATTGGTAAACAATATCGGCGACACCCGGAAGCGCAGACCCACATAGTAAAAACAGCAGATAGCACATCTACTTATATTTCAATATCTTTGATGATAACTCTATCATATACACGGTGTTCGGAAACTTGGGAAAAATCGGGAAACTGGTGAATCTATAGCACATAGAGAAAAGACTTTTATTTTTCCATAAAATTTTTTTTTTCGGCCACAATTAATTTTGAAATCTTGAATAAATAAATTTTGAATCCGGGTCTACGCTAGGTATAGCGAACGAAAGAGAACCCAGAGGCCTAATTTTTTAGTTGACGTTGAGCACAAAAATTCCAACTTCAGACTGGATTTACTCGCAAAAGCTCAAATCGAAAAAGTTATACCACAAAATCGACTCCAAATGTGATGTAAATTATATACCAGTTTCCGCTTGTATCATTAGTTTCCAGACACCATGCATGCCAACCAAATAACTCATGGAAACATATTATTTTCGATTTACAGAGATAAGAAATTATTATTGAAAGTTTTCGCAATATGTAATTATTTTTTTCACTCATTGTATTTTCGTCCTAATATTATTTAAAATAATTAAAATTTAGTCTAGTGATTATAGTGCATTCCGCACAATAATAGGAGTACATATTGAAAAAAAGAAACAGAGAAAATAAAGAAAGTTAACATTCAATTGACAACTTTTGTAAATTTTTGATACCAAAAGAATGTTACACACATATGTAACTAGTTGAAAACACTGTGTGTTTTTTAAAACATAAAATGATAAGTAATTATATGAAAAGCGTCACAATTACAAGGTTATAAAAATAATACTATCAAATAGGAATATTTGGTTTCAGAGAGCTTTGGCACGAGAGAAAAATAATTGACTAAACGATAGTTTCCCTATCGCTGAGAACCTGTATACCGTGTTCGGAAAATATAAACTTTACACAATCGTCATAACTTCTCAGAGGACTTCGAGGACCGTCTACCTTCACTACTTCATCTTTAATATTCAACTTATCCAAATCTAACGACAAACAATTCTTATTATTCCCGCTGACTTGGTTGGGATCGACGGGGTGGCAATTAAAATAAAGGAAGACTTCGTCCGTACATTCGGGATCAATATCACGTACCTTCTTTTTACCTCCGACAACCTTATGCACTCCCGATAGATCCGTTATGACTTTAACCGCCTTTCTCTGAGACGCTGATCTGATATCTTCCGTGGACTTTGTGTAGTTTTGATTAGCGTCACCGCAGAATGATTTAGGCGACAGATCGGCAGTCGACGAGACTTTGTTTGTCAGTCTGACGCGTTTTTCTTTGAATTGTTTGATAGGCGTCAAAGCACTGGATGTGTAGACTTCATTGCTGTCCGCTTCGTCCACACCGATCAAATAATTCATAATCTTAGACGAAATGTGGTTGATTTTCGGTTTCGGTATGTCATCTTTAAAGGAGCGGAATTCGCTTGGAGATTTCATTACCACGTCATTAGCGGAGGGGGAGGGGGTTATGACAGAAGGTTTTAAGAAAGTGTAATCATTGAACTTACTGCAATTCGTTCCAATCGTATGTCCGTCCGGGTGTAAGCGTGTAGAAAAGAAACAAGGAAATTATGTTAGCTGCTGTCTCCACTATTTGTATTTGATCTGGATTGCAAAAACAGTCACAATTAGAATAAAATAACACAACGAGAGTTCAAACAACCATTTTTACGACATAATACAAAATATAAACTATAGCATGCTTCAACCATTTTATCAACTTATTATTTTAGATTGGCAACACTTTTTGAAGATTAATAAAATAAGTTTATTTTGAATGTTACTCTTTCTCTGCGTGTCGGCAACTTTATCAAACAAGTGCAGTCATTTTGTGTAAATACAACTAAAAGACATAAATTTTACTTACAGTCTGACAAACATTTTTTTAATCCTAGGATAACTGGTAACTTTGAAGGTAACAAATTATGAGGCAATAATACATTTGAAGTATATAAAATAAATTAATGTTTTGATAAATTTAAGGATTTCAAAAACTATTAAATTTATTAAAATAAGCTTTTAGGTACAGTATTCGTTTGTGGAACAAGATGTAACTTCAACAAGACAAAATCATGACCTTGCATTGAGCCAATCTATGATACCTAGCATATGCTCAAAAAACTCGCAGCATCTGGCATTGATGTAACATATTTGTAAAAGAAAAAATTGATGTTTCATATAAAATACAGTGAAATAGGATCAAAAATAGACCAAGAGAGAAAGTGGCTCTTGTTATCCAATATTTTATATACATATGTACACATCGCATAACATTCTCTTTAGTTCTAACTATCTATATTTATTTCTTATGCATGGATATTTTATCAAATGGACCTATATTCAAATGTAGAATGGGCAATAAATCTTTACACTTATGGTACCGGAGATGCAGATATTGTTATATATTATTTTTGTAATGATTTATGGCTGGGGTATTATAGCAATAATTATAACTACTCGAGCGCTTTTTGCCCACAATATGGCACTATTTAAAATATCTCGGATTGCTTTGCTGCCATATTTTGGCAAATATTCCCTCGATTCTTTAAATTTAAAAAAAATATATATTTTTATAAATTCCCGCGGTATAAACTTGACGTTTTAAGAAAGCTGGAAGAGCCTACTTCTGATTATAATCAATAGATGTCACTGCCCTTTGGTTTTTAACGGAATATTCATCTTTACAAAAACTGAATAAACAAACATTTCTCAGAAAAAAAATAAAGCCATCGCTGTCTGAATGCTGGCGTTTGAAATGTCATTCTTCATCATGTTTTAGTGAATTTTTCTAACATATTTGTACACCAGTGTAATAATGATTGAATTTACAATGTATTCAACGTGTTTATATACCGTGAGAATTAAACATACGGTGAAAATTTGAAATACAAAATTTTTTAGGTGGCTTTCGTAAAGTTACTGCATAGTAGATTCGCCTAATCAGATGTATTTGAAAATGAAATATTTTCAACAAATGAAGCAATAATCGAGTTAATTGGTATTATGGATGAAAGATCATTAATGCATCTGTCTGAGTACGTTAAAAATTCCAGTTTATTGTAATGAAATATTGACATTTCTCGACCAAAATTTATGTCAAAGGTTTTTTTAAACGAAATATTAAAACACTTGACAATGTATCAGAATTCAGTTTCATATATATTTTTATTTGTGATCATGACTTAGACTATTTAAAAGAAACGTCATAGAAAATATTTAATGTGGACGCAAAATTCAACTTCCTAACGCAAGTTTGTAGCTAGAAAACCCAGAGAATATTTTCGTTTATAATGATTTTTTAATAATTTTTTATAAATCCTATAAATATGGGAGGATTATTTAAATAAGGGTGAATTCATTGGCAATGGTTTAAAATTCGGAGGTATGATTTTTTTTACATGGGCGGAAAATATTCAAAATGATCACCAAAACATCACGAGCAATCTGAGGAAAAGGTTTTAAATCGGTCTGTCGCTCGAGTGGTTAAGTAAAAAAATCATATATTTGTAATAATTTCAACAGCAGTTAACAAAAGTATTTTTTTTATTAACAGGGTCATAGTTTCCGTCAGTAAAAAGTGTGTTGACTTTAATCTGATATAAAAAATTATCACTACAATATAGCCTGCTGGCAAGAAACTGTTGTAAAAAGTCGTTGGTTTACCGGAGCCCTAATGCTCAGCAAAATGAAGTAACTAATAAAATTAGGTTATGATTCTTATAAAAGTAAGAAAGGTGGTTGCGATATTTACATGTTCTGGGTGGAGCCGGCCCCGTATAGCTGATGCTGGTTGATGTAGGCAATGACGCCATCATCTATGAGGTACTTCACGCTCTCGCCGCGACGCAGCAGTCTCCGGATCATGGTGGAGCTCACCTCGTTGGGCACCCAGTTTGTCACTATGGTTATGTTGCGCTGGGACAAAAACACACAAATAAACTACAAAATGTCCACTTTAGGGATGTATGAGTGGAGCTGATATTAAGGCAACTAAAATACTATAAATTGAAAATTAAAAACTTTTAAATTAGCTCCAGAGAGGAGGTTCTGGAAAGGAAACAGATATGATGGATCTGGGAGTCAGTGTGTCCAGAAGCGACAGCCATAAGAATTCATCATTGCTACTGCGGTGTAAGGCGATGGGTCGAGAGTCTGGCAGGAGAGGAGAAAGGGTTTTCCTCAACCGACAACTACCAATCCTGCCCTCTGCAGTTGTTAGGCAGACGCATCTGCTGCCAAGACCTGGACAAACCTCAGCCGGGCAATTACCTCCAGTAAGTCACCAAAGTAGTGAACTACTTGGGGTGACCTACTGTAGAGGGAGCGCCTCCCAAAATGAAATTTAGTCTTTACTAAGTGTAAAATGAAGTCGCTCCAGCTGTATGTGCGCTTAGATCTTTTAAACTATGCAACGGATTTTCATGCATTTTTCACCAATAGATAGAGTGATTCATGAGGATGGTTTTTAAATATATAATTTGTCAAGGTTTTATGTAAATTGGTTGCAATACATAATATATCTGGCCAAGCGGCAGCGGGTAGCGGATTTGTCCTTTTTATCCTTAGCCACAGCAACGTTTTTCCGGGTCTGCTAGTCTTATATAAAAATGAATGTTTCTTTGTTTGTCTCTTATGTGTCCCTAAACCATTCATCCGACTGGGATGAAACTTGTGCGCACCCCTGCAATGGTTTTTACTACACTGGGTTCACACGAACACACCCGTGATTTTGAAGGTAATTTAAGAACATAAGAATTTTTTTTATTTTTAAATTCTTCTGTTATCAAAGCTTATGCACCGTGCTTTATTCTAATTGGAAATCGAAAAAAAAAACAAATACTTTTGGCTATTTAACATTTTGTGAAAAACCACTTAATTAAAATTAAAACAATACTTAATTAAAATTAAAATTAAAAAATGGACTAGTAATTCCTATCTATAAGTCAGGACCTAAAAATGACATCAACAACTACAGACCTATCACTCTTCTAAATACTATGTCCAAAATTCTGGAAAAAGCCATCAAAGAACAGCTCTACTACCACTACCTAGAAACAAACCATCTACTCTCGAAGAACCAGCATGGCTTTAGAAAGAACAGAAGTACACAACACGCTTTAACCTCAGTAACAGACTTTATTAACTCTAACCTTGACTCAAAGAAAAAAGTAATTTCAATATACCTAGACTTATGTAAAGCCTTCGATACAATATCATATTATGTCTCATCATACATTACCTTTGTCTAATAAACAACTTCTAATCAGTATGTGTGTTTTATTATTATTTGACATTTTAATCAATGAGAATGATGAAAATAATGTGCTTATCATCATTTTGAAACAAGAAAAAAAAATAAACAAAAATAAATTAATCAAATGCACAAATAAAGTTTGACACTAACTTTATGTACTTGGTGCCAGAATTTGAAAGCCTTACGGTAAATTGTGGAAACTTAACATTGTGAAGAAACTTTATTAAATGAAAAACCGTAGACAGTAGAAACAAATGGGATGGGTCATGATTGAATTTTCAGATGAAACCGCACGCACACGGCGTGCCTATGTCATTCGCCCATACTAATGTAAATTACATGTAAAATTAGAGGCTCCCTGAATAGCGTAGGGAGTGTGGTGAACACATCGCTCAGGGAGTGGAAACACAAACCTGCAATAGCCATCCCAAGTCAAGGTGTGAGCTACCGTGCTCAGGCTGAATGTCCTGGGGAACAGTGTCACCAACGTTGCCTCCGAGAAACAAGGTCGCATCTCGGAGTATTTAGACCTTACTCCAGCATTCGGGGCTCTGCTGGAGTGGACCCTTTATTTCCCTGGTAACTCGTGGGACAAAAAAAATTGGACCATTCGAAAATTAGGAGCTTTTTGGGAACCTAGGAGTGCTGAGGTCACCTCTGTGGACTTCCTTCCTGGGGCCCGTAGGAGGAACCAAGAAGAGAAGCCATGGAGAGGAAAGCTGAGGTCACCTCCATGAACTCTTTCTTTGTGGGGCCTTCAGGGAACCAAGGGGAAGGGCACTCTTCCAGCGCGGAGCCTTTGAGGTACCAAGGAGGAGTGAAGTGGAGAGAAGATGTCCTCTTCCCATGTGAGGCCTTCAGGGAATCATGTAGGGGTGAAGAGGAGAAATGAGGCCTAAAAATCTCTGTGAACTATTCCCCTGTGGGGCCTTTAGGGAACCACGGAGGAGTGAAGATGAGAGATGAAGTCCTCTTCCCTCCTGGGGCCCTCGGGGAACCAAGGCGGAGTGGACTCTTCCCTTGTGGGGCCTTTAGGGAACCAAGGGGAGGTGGATTCTCCGTTGTGGAGCCTTCGGGAAACTAAGGTGTGGAGTGGAGAGATAAAGCCCTCTTCCCTCGTGGGGCCTTCAGGAAACCAAGGAGGAGTGAAGAGGGGAAATGAGACCTGGGAAGACACATTGTCGAACCAGAAGATGTAGCTTCATTTCCAATGACAATCCTGGTTAACTTTATAAAAGGGACTGGGTTACTGTTAAAGGAATGAGGAAAATGGGAGATAGCACAATGGGCCTACGGCCTAAGTGCTCATGGGAACTATATATATGTAAACCGTCTCCGCTCTCAAAAAAAAAGAGGCTCCCTGCCTTTGTTTCTACCTACATAACTTTCATTGCATAGCTGCTTTGATAGTGCAATTTGGATGTGGCTCGATGACAGACAGCACGCTTCTGTGCCATAATCTCTCTTTGTTTCTATTATCCACATGAAAAACAATAGCTCTGAGCACATCACATCATTCTAACTAATACCTAAGCAAGTAATTTGGTAGTGATATGCATAAAGTTACCGTGTTTACTTAAATACAAATATTTAATGACATACCCTGTATCTTGTCAGGACATCGGAATCGTAAATAAATTTCTCAGGATTAGAACCACTTCGACTGATTACCACCAGACCATGCTGTCCTAAAATGTAATCCAGCTGCAAAAATAACAAAGTAATTAATTAAATGGTATGTTGATTAACTTCAGAAAAAATGACCCAAAATTATACTCGTATACTCTACAATATATGTAATTACATAAATACTACACCTTTATTATATCAGTTGGTATAATTCAAGTATCTTTTTTTACATTCCACACACCTGAGGAAAATAATTTCCCTCAGGGCCGTCATCTTTGGAGATGCTGTGTGGAGTCATTTTGAGGAAAGGAAGAAGTGAACCAGGTTCTTGAAGAGAATCATGTCGTAGAAAAGAAAAACGCAGAGGTCAGCCAATCATTTCACAGCCGAGCTTTTGAACTCGAGAACGAGTTGCAATGTGAACTATGTAGAAATGTTGGGCGTGCTTTATTTGGTTCGTTTCCTGACTGTGCACCAGTGCCGAAGGGATCAATGAAGGGATCGATGAACAAAATGACACGAATTATTATAAATGGCCGACAGTTGATGGTCTCGCAAATGGTCACATAATATGCGAAAGTAAATTTTCATCTTACGCAATTGAAATTTTGAATGCATTATTTTTCATCACCCCAAATGAAAAAAGTTGTCTTTTATAGTAATTAAGGTGAATCTAAAGATTTTTTAAACAATATTCATATCAAGAGTGTCCAGTTAGATCAAAAGTTTACCATATTTTTTTCGGAGTAATATTGTGCATATTATAATTCATCTTTATTTTTAAATTTTAAATTCTGACACAAATATTTTTTATAGGAACAAAGCTGTCAGATCCTACAACGACATGGAAAAAATACAGCCGGATATTTTGACAGCTGTTCTGGTTTTCAAATTTAATATGGTGTGGCCGCATCAAAAAACAATGCGGTGTGTTTTTTCACATAAGGGGTCGTCCATTAATCACGTGAGGCTCGAAAGGGGGGGGGGGGGGGGGGGGTTCGGAAAATCACGACGGGGGGGTATAATGAGATATCACGTGTATTTATTTTTCGTGATAATATTTTGATAATTTCAAAATACTTTGTACTAAAAAAATACACGTGATTTTGGGGAGGGGGGTAGTCTAAAACCTCACCACATATCACCAGGGGGGGGGGTTAAAAGTTGCTAAAAAAACATCACGTGATTAATGGACGACCCCTAACAACGATTATTACTTTAGCAAAAGAAACAGCGCATGGTCTAATTAACGCCACTGTTTCTTTAACCGATTTAGTTCATGATTCAGCTTTCTGTTGAAACAGACGGCCCAGATAATTTTATCGGTTTGCTAAATTAAAAGCTAAGGTTATTACAGTCAAATAATTCACTTACATCTTCATCTGCCCACAATCCCGGCACCGAAAAGGACTCCAAAAGATCGGCGCCGCAAAGTAATTTCAACTGAATCTTGCCATTATTGTTGGTGTTGAGTCTCTTGCCAAAGTCATCCGTATCTGTGTTGCCGTTGGTGAAGCCAAAGTTGCCATTGTCCACATCTTCAGTGTTGCCAACGGAACGATTCAAAATGGCCTCCGGCAGCCATGATGGAATGTTGCCATCTAATGCGTCATTGTTTATTCTGTCATTCGAGTAGGCGTTTATGAAATTCTGAAAAAAATTGTTTGAGACGATTAGATTATACCTGTCTGCACAGATAGAAGGAAAATTTGATATTACTTTTAAATGATTAAGATCTAAAGGGGTTTATAAAAATATTTTAATTTTAAAGGTATAACACATCAATTCATAGGTCGCAAAACAGAGTTGATGTGAACAACACACACACAGGAATGAGTGTATCGGTATATGTACACATGTCCGACAGTGATGTCTTTGAGCTTCACTGAGAAACAGCGTTTTATCTTCCTATTGTTTTTATCCAAAAAGTGACTACTGTAAATGATAATGAATTTGATTATTCAAAAAGATTTTTTACTTTTTAAAAAGTTTTACACTGTGTTCTTTTTTATAATATTAAAAATAAACTTGATCCAATTTCACTGTATCAACTAGTTTGAAACAGTATGCAAGCAATGCATCTGTGTGAGTAGTGTGTTCACAACAACATTCGCTGCGATATCCATACTAAGTAAGTTACTGAAAAACTAAACAGTTTAAAATGTCATACAAATAATAGCCAGGCATGAGATAGGTTGCAAAGCAAATGTAAAATTCAAGATTTGTTTAAAAAATGTCCTTTCGTAAATTTTTGAGACACAGAAAACATTCTTTCACATTTAGAAACTTTGAATCAATTCAAAAAAAGAAACACAAATGTATCATAGGCATGCAATACCTCAAATGAAATAATTTCTCCAAAAGTGATATTTTAATGCTATTCGATTGGTAATCATTTTCTCCGGGTATGGTTACTTCATCCATTGAATACAGAAAAATTATTCAAATGTTTGTATTTTTGGACCACATGTAATACCTCTTCCAAGGAATATATTGTATGTGCGTCATAGTTTTTCTCTACCCCTGAACAATAAGGAACTCCAGTCCAATTTTTTTAATGAATAATGACCTAAATACCTCCATATTTATTTTTATTTTTAGAGTTAGTTTTAATAGTTAAAAGAATTGTCAAAGTTTTAATTTTTTAAGATCCCCGAAATCCACCGTATGTATGGTGAATCATGTGACATCTTCACTCACCAAAAGTTTGTTTTATTTTCAACAGGTGTTGTCATTTTGTATGACAATTATATGGAAGAAGCCATGAAACTTTTCAAAAAGTAAAAACATTATTTAGGTGGAATTATTTATTTATTATACAAGGTGGCGCAAAATTAATCACCCTATCAGAAGATGTTATAATTTTTGCAAATGGCGTCGTACGTCAATCATATTTGCATTTGTGAACTAGACACCTGTAGAATACAAACAGACAAGCAATGGAGCGCTATACTTCGCAAGAGCGTGGAATAATTGTGTCGATTTAAGCTTTAACGCTTTTAGCGATTTTGTGTCGAAAGTCATCATGAGCGACGAGGCGCATTTCCACTTAAACGGTTATGCCAATAAGCAAAATATTCATTTCTGGGGTACTGAAAATCCTTGTATGATGCATGAAAAGCCATTACATACACTCAAAGCCACTGTGTGGTGCGGCGTTTACGCGAGAGGACTGATTGGGCCGTATTTTTTGAGGACGCCATTGGCAATACGGTCACTGTTACTGGCGAACACTACAGGGCCATGATAAACGACTTCTTACTTCCGGAATTGGATGAGCGGGGCTTGGTGAACATGTGGTTTCAACAAGACGGTGCAACCGCGCACACAGTGGATATTGTTAAGGAAGCGTTTTCTGGTCGCGTAATCTCTCGTTTTGGCGATTTGGTATGGCCAGCAAGATCGCCCGATTTAACCATCCCAGACTTCTTTCTTTGGGGCTACTTGAAGTCGCGGGTTTATGCCAACAAGCCTCAGACAATCGCAGCCCTTAAGGAGAATTTGGAATTCGGACATTTTGGAATTCGGAGTTTGTGGCCGTGGAAGTAGCATTAGGTTTTTTTTTGTACAGTTTAAAGTTTTTGAATATTTTAAATAATAGAGATAAACTAATAGAGATACCTCTATTTTTGATACTGAATTATTTAGGCCTAAATAATGTTTCAATAAGCACATCAACTAAATCTGTGTAAACAGTATGTAAATAAATTAAATGTTGTTAATACCGATGGTGTGTCATACATTTCAATACAAACACTGGAAAATTATGGTGAGCAGTGACATCAGCACTAAACATTTAATAATACCAACTTGACAGTGTGTTTTAATGACACAATTAAAAATGGACTTTTTAATCATTTTTTTAAAACTCCGTTTAATATTATTTAATAAAACTTACATATTCAGAATCAGCATTTATTGGTCTATATGAAAATATGTTTTTAAAGTCATAATATTTTTCACTGGAGTTCCTTATTGCTTCATTATTTTTTTTAACGTTAACTCCACACTGGAGGCCCTGAGGAAAATAATTTCCTTCAGGGGCCACGGCATCTTTGAAGACGCTGTGTGGAAGGTCTTTTTGGGGAGAGGACGGAGTGAACATGGGTCTTGAAGAGCACCGACGCCTGTGCTCTAAAGATTGCAATACGTTTGTTAAGATGAGAGAATCAATCAAATGGACCATCATGTCACCGCTTCATGTCACATTCGCAGTATTGCTTGCCGAACCAAATACGTATTAGAAGGAGTGTTCAAATTGCATAACCCAACAATATACCAAACATCAAAACATCAATTAGTTGCAGTATAATATATAACCAAAACCTGGAACAGACGGCTTGCGGTGAAAACATGTTTTCTTAAAACAATATTTACCTTAACCTTCCAAAGCTCTTACCAGTGCAAGTACTGCTACCGAAACCCATTTCTCAACATATTCAGAATCCATGTTTGTTCTATTTGAATACACTTTTTTTAAGTCACACCGTATGAGTTCTAACCTTATCCTTGATGAAAGCGGAACGAAATACGAAATTTATTTTTATGATTGATTGATTCATGAATGACAACATTGATGTAATGAGAATGAATGATTGTGTTAATTGAATGGATATGCTATAAAGAATCACGTATTCCATAAAGTGGTGTTTTTGAAAGCGATTAATCAAAATGATAAGAAAATTATAACATTTCAACAAAGTTCTTTTAAAATAAATTTGTATGTTAAAAGGGTACAAAATGAAAATGTTATTGCAAAGCAGAAATTGTTGCTATTATATTATTAATCTTACTTTTTGATATTCCTGTTTTGAATTCATTACAGCAAAAGCCCTTCCGCCAATTGTTATTGGTTTGTTAAAGAAATAATTGGCAGAGGTGAAATTATCCAAAGTTTTCTACATCAATGTTGTTTGTGTTTTAGGGGCCCATTATAATATAAAAATAAATAAAAACACAAAATAAAATGAGCAGCATTTAAATAAAAACATAACTGGCATAATTAATTAGAACGGGGATAAAAATACTAAACAAACAAGCAAATTTGTTATTAAAAAAACTGTGCATTCCGATATTATAAATAAAATATAATTTTGAGACGAATAAGGCATTGAATGAGTTGAAATTGTGTGAAAAATGATTATACTCCATTCTTCATTCATTTCTAAATTTAAACTGAAATACATTCACAGAAGAGAATCGTTTGAAATGCCCAACAATTTACGAGGGTGGTCCGATAAGTACTTAGCCTACAAAAGAAAAACAAAAATTTTGGAATTTTTTATTTCTCAACATAATCTCCTTTTAGATCGATACCCAGCGATGCTCCAATTTCTTTAACCCGTCTGAAAAATACGTTTTCTCGAGGTCTGCAAAGTAGGCCTTCGTGGCGGCGATGACCTCCTCATTCGACTAAAATTTCTGCCCAGCGAGTGACTTTTTCAAGTTTGGATACAAAAAGAAATCGCACGGGGCCAAATCTGGAGAATATGGTGGATGGGGCAGCAGTTCATAGCCCAATTCGACCAATTTGACCATGGTGAGGGTGGAGGTGTGGGCCGGTGCGTTGTCATGGTGGTAGAACACTTTTTTCTTCGCCAAATGTGGCAGTTTTTTCTGCAATTCGGCGTCGAATCAGCCTAATAATTCGGCATAGTTCAGCCCTGTGATCGTTTTGCCCTTCTCCAGGTAGTCGATGAAGATCACACATTGTGAATCCCAGAAAACAGTGGCCATCATCTTTCCGGCCGATAGGACAGTCTTCGCCATCTTCGGAGCACATTCGCCGGGTGAAGTCCAATGTTTCGACTGTTCCTTGGTCTCTGCTGTGTACCAGTGGATCCATGTTTCGTCGACGGTCACGAAATAGCGCAGAAACTCCTTCTGATTGCGCTTAAACAGCGTCAAACACTGCTCTGAAGTGGTCTCACACCTAAAATTTTATGCAGGATATGACCCACTATCCTGCATAAAAGTCTTTTGAGATGCCTACTGTCTCAGCTATCTCGCGCACCTTCAATCGGCGGTCTGCCAATACGAGATATAGCCGTTTTCGGGGCACCTGAATTGTTGACGGTCACCATCGAAGGAGAGTCACCGTAGACAGCATCCAAGCGCTCTTTGATTTTGCTGCGCGATTTCCCTTCCAAAAACAAGAATCGAATCACCGACCGATATTGCTCTTTTTTCATTTTTGTGAAATCCACGGACACGCCTGCTTCCACACGCTGTCAAAACAAAACTATGAGTCCGATTCGGCTGAAATTTCGGCAGAGCGTAAACGATAGTAAATTTCTCTTGCGATAGTGGCGCCATCGGGCGGTGAGGCTAAGTACTTATCGGACGGCCCTTGTATGTCTGAAAATTTTTGCCTGTGGTGCAACGGTTATAAGGAATTCAATAATCGCGGGTAACAAATAACCTGACAACATTAGAATTCTCCTTACCTCCATCAATAAAAGCTGTTGTTGTAGCTTGTGCTATGATGGAGGACTTAGCTTGAGAGGACTGAACTGAAAGCTATAGAAGTAAACTATTACAATAAATATTTTAGTTAATTTACTATTTTAATATTGTATATGAAAATTACCTTAAATTAAGTTATAAAAATACAATATAATAGTCAAATCCACGAAAGCTGTTTGAATCACATCTTAACTTAGAAATAATATTAAGAGCGAAATCTATGAATGCTCTTGAATTGCATTCCAACTAAATCTGAATGATGCAAATGCCGTCACAGATGCCGTTTGAATCACACTCTATCTTAGAAACGTGACACAGATCTATGAATGCTATTGATTCACATTCTAACATAGAAATATGTCACAGATCCATGAATGGTGAATGAATGACTTTCTAACTTAGAAATATGATGAAAATCTATTTATGTTCTTGATCCTCATTCCGTCTTAGAAATGATACAAATCCTTGAATTCTGATTAATTTACATTCTAACACAGAAATATGATTAATAACCTTCACTGGCTCAAGTGTCCTGAAAGAATCCAGTACAAGTTGTGCTGGATGGTGTTTAAATCGATCAATGAAATGGCCCCACCTTACATCTCTGAACTATGTGTCCCCGAAAATACTGGTCCGAGGCAGTCGACACTTAGATCAGCAACCTCATCAGCTATAGGCAAACTAATGGAACCTAAACGCAAGCCAAATACTAAATTCGGAGATCGTGCTTTCGGAGTGTCTGGGCCGAAGGCTTGGAATAAACTCCCTCCGAAACTTAGATGCATAACAAGCCCAACAGAATTTAGGTCCAAATTAAAAACCTACCTTTTTGGGCTCTCATACCCTTAAATAAAAAAAACCTATCTGAGAGTATCATAAAATTTTACTTTTGTTTTCAAAGTGCGCTCCTTAGAAAACATGTATTATGAGTATTATTCTTTCTTCTTACTTCTTCTGGCGCTAATCTTAATCTAATTGTAAATATGTATGTTATTAAGTTACTTGCTTTAGGTTAGCATTTATATGCCTTAGTCATAAGTCACTAGCTATATAAGTCTTAGATGTAAGTCACTAGTTATAATTGTAAATCTTAATTGTAAGCCATAAATAACTAGCTATATAAGTCTTAGATGTAAGTCCTAGTTATAATTGTAAATCTTAATTGTAAGCCAGTAAAATAAGTCTCTAGCTATAAGTCTTAGATGTAAGTCACTAGTTATGATTGTAAATCTTAGTTGTAAGCCAGTAATATTAATTCCTTTAAATACTTATTTGTACAGCGCCCTTGAGGTGATTTTTCACAAAAACGGCGCTACATAAATTAGCCAAATATTATTATTATTACAGTAGAAGTCCGATAATCAGGCACGTTCGGGACCAGCTCGGTGCCGGATTATCAAAAATTCCGGTTTATCCAATGTACTGTAAAACATATTTCACTTAGATTTAAAAAAGTCACGAATGGCTTTTTGTTTTCTTGACTTTCAGTTGAGAGTCAGTGTTACGTGTTTTCGTTTCTCTCCTTTTGAACTCGAAGGGTTAAATTTTGAAAACATGGTTACTTTACAGTTAGAACGAAAATCACTTTTTTTATAAACAGTTTGAAAAGTTACGTTTACTGTGATGCGAACAAAACAACAATGCACAAAAAAATGGCGAAGATGCTTCGAATTTCTTGTGACAGCTGAGACTAGCCGACCGCTAATTGTTTCCGAACAATACCGAGCGCTTCCGGATGATCCCGAACTATCCCGAAAACTTCCAAATAGCTCCGATGCCGGACTATCGGGCATTCCGGACTGTTGGATGCCGGACTAATGGACTTCTACTGTATTATTATTATTAATGAATGAATCACTTTCTAACTTAGAAATATGATAAAAATGTATGAATGCTATTGATTCACATTCTAACTAAGAAATGCGGAATATGGTGTAAAAAGCTGTAATCCACAATGAGGCAGTTTCGTGATAGCTTAAATACGTAGAAGACATTATATTTCAATAAAACAAATTAATAGTAAAATGCAATCTAGGCGTTTACGTGCATTCTATGTGGATTGTATTAAATCAATTTATTTATGTAACTATGTTTGTTACCTACATAGCTTATAGATGGGCTTCTAACATTTTTTTTCTAAAGCAAATTTGAACACAGACTTGTAAAAAATTTGTATCTTGGTTAAAAATAGAAAGAAGTGTAATTTGAGCGTAATTTCAGCCAACTTTTTACATCACACCCTCAATTGAGCAATCTGTGAACGCTATTGATTAACATTCTGACATAGATGTATAAAAATTCTGAAACGCTTATTGATTTACATTTCAACTTAGATACATGGCACCAATCCGTAAATTGATTCACATACTAATTTAGATACGTGTCACACATCCTTAAATTGATTCACATTCTAACTTAGAAACATGGCATTAAAACTTTAATAAAATTGTTTCTCTTTCTAAATTAGAAACATGGCTCAAATCCTGGCTAATTTATTCGCCTTTCGGAACAATTTGTATAGGTCTCATAGAAATCATTGTGTCTCCCTTACTATCATGGTTAGAAATATGATCTAAACGGTGTTAGAATGAGAAAACACCACACTTTAAATAATTTAATATTCAAATTCAAAAGTCAACAACAAAATAATTAAAATGTACACCTTTATGAAACCAAAGTTTGCAACTGCAATTTGAAAAAGTTTATGAAACTTTTGGAATTTTTAATTAATTATTTTTACACGAAACGACAAAAAGTGAGTTAATGATAACGTCCACAATACATGTCTCTAATAAAATGTGTTTTTTTTTTCAATATCAGTAATTATAGTTGGAAAAAATGAAATGTGAGTTTTTTAAAACTTTCTTATGTTGTTGGCTTTAAAAATGTTCATATTTCATCACCTTTCGGATGCATTCAGAAATACTCCCATTTATTTTAATTTTATTGCAAAGTTGACTTTCTGAAAAAATAGGCCCAAGGTGTTATATTTATTCATATTCTACCATAAAATTTTAGCACAAATTCTTAAATTGATTCACATTCTAAGTTGGAAACATGGCACCTCCAATTGATTCATATTCTAACTTAGAAACATGACGCAAATTCTTAAATTGATTCACAGACTAACTTAGAAACATTGCAAAAAATCTTAAATTGATTCACATTCTAACTTAGAAACATGACGAAAATTCTTAAATTGATTCACAGACTATTAAAACATGATGCAAATCCATAAATTGATTCACATAGTTACTAATTTGGAAACATGGCACAAATATCCTTTGAATTGATTTGCTTTCTAACGTAGAAATTCGGCATAAATCCATTTACAGAAATACAAAATTATAATAACCTGATGGTACTGCAAGGACTTTCGTGTTCTGGTCCATCCCTCCTGGTTGATTTCCCACTCCGAGGTCTTGATCCAGTCCGAAGATGCCAGAGCTAATCGGAGCATGGCGCACCGATGGGAGGCAGACACCAGGTCCTTTTTACCGTACGCATCATGTACAGGAGATACTATACCTCCTAACACGTTATGCGTCCCCAGTCCGTGGAAATAATCTTTGGCTATTTCTGCGAGAGAAATTTGATAATTTGTTAAAAAATTACATTCCAAGCAAGTGAATCATATTTAGTAATTTTTTGGAGACAAACTGTTTTTTTTTGGTGAATTCTTTTTTTTCTTACATTAGCTTCACACAGGAGGGCCTGAGGAAAATAAATCCCCTCAGGGCCTATGTCATCTTTGGGGATGCTGTGTGGAGGGTCTTTTTTAGTAAAGGACGGGGAGGAAGTTCTGGGAAGGAAAAGGGTACGAGGGGTGTGTGGGAATCTGGGGATCAGTGTGTCCCCAGGTGTCCAGGAGTGACGGATGTATGAATCGCTGACCGGCCAACTCAGAACCACCTCAGAAAGGTAATTAAGAGTGATGATAAAAAAATATTAAAAAATTGGTTAAGTTAGGTTTGCTGGCTATTTTAAAATTATTTTTTCATAGCTTTTAATGACCTTTCTGAGGTGGTTCTGAGTTGGTTTCATTCTGAGTTGGCATGGAACCGTATGAATCCACCCCCCCACTGTGAAGCAAGGCGATATTCTGAGAGAGTACAGCTGAAGAAGTCAAAGGGACTCCAATTCTTACGCATTTTATTATATTTTTCGCTAATGGGATTTTAACTAGGCATTTTTTTAACCACATTGAAAAAACATTTAAATAAATGTATAAGAATCCGATTAAAAAATATATTTCAGTACCAAAGTTGACAACCTCGAGGAAGGTGGATCTTGGAACTACAGAAGTTTGAAGTGAAAATTAACCCACTTCCAGACATCCGATCGAGCTGCAACTCGGCAGATAGACCCGTTGTCGATGAATCAATGGCCCTTTTGATGGCCCTCACACACATACATTTCTCTGACATTGGCTACTAGCCAGCAAGAGATGGCGCAACTAGGTCGAAAATTGAGAATAGATGTATTGAAAAAAATGTATAGTAAAAACAACTTTTGTCTTTATGGGTTGACTTTTTTTATTAATTAATTAATTAATTTTTATCATACATAAGGACTATAACAGTTACTTACTAAGTACTATTTTTCATTCATTAGATCAAAAAATGGTAAACAATAAAAACAAAAAAATTTTATAGTGTATTTTAATTTTTTTAAATGCGAGTTCTAACTGATCCGAACCATCTGGAGTCAGTGAGACTATGGCATCACCAATAATTAATGGGGGCCAAAGGTAGTGAGGAGGAGAAGGCAGTGGTTAAGTCCTTGGCTATTCAGATCTGGTCACCAAATACAAGCGAAGTCGTTTCAAGCAACTTTTCCATTCTGAATAGTGGTCTTTCTCCAAAGCGATACTGAGAGTACCCACTACTAATCTAATCTTTAATCTGTATATTGTGCAGTAGAATCTCACCAATGTGGCTATTGTTTTTTTTTTTTAAATAAGGCTTGAGAGTGAGAAAACAATAAATTGCTGATAAGAGAATTTCTTGATAATCAAAAGAAAAACACCATATTTTGCGCCTACGGACATAACTTTACTGATTTAAATAATGCACATGTATACAAGTGTATTTAGATATACGAAATCTTTTAAAAAAAAAATATTCTTACACAAGGTTAAAAAAAAATGCTTTTAACAAGGTTAGCTCGTTCAGGCCTTTTTAAAAAAAAAACTCATCAGACCGCTTTCGAAATTTCTAACGCGTGACATAGCTTGAAGTAAAACACAGCCTCTTGCATTGCAGTTAAATCAAATCTTCCAGTGAAACATGGACTGCAAGCTACGTCACGAATTTTTACCCCCTCAATGAGCTAACCTTGTTTAAACGCATTTTTTACGAACCTTGATTGTTACGCACATGAGTGTGACATTTTCAAAATTGGAATTAATTTAGGTACGAATAAAAAAGCACAAACTTTGCCCATTAATTTATTTTGCCAGACAATTATTTTTATTCTAAATTTGAAATGTTTATTCTATATTTGTAATATTCTTCAATTCTGCAAAAACAAAATTTCTCAGTTTTCATATAGACAAGGCAAGTTTTCATGATTTTTCAAGGGTAACAAATAATTAAGAAATTCAATATGTTCGTGTTTTTTCTACACATTCCAGTATTCCGACACCATAGTGTTGTTAACCATTAGTTGTATTCGATTGCATAAATAAAATATTATTGGGTAAAGTTGTCGAAGTCCGCTTCACTTGGCCATGAATCATGGCGTCGAACACTTCATATAGGTAAATGGTAAATATGCAGTTAGTCCACCTCACGGATAACACGGAACGTTTGAGTTGCCGAAGTTTGATGCACGGATAATACGGAATGTTCCTTTTTTAACTAATAGACAATCAAATTTGACATTTGTCGGAAGTACCAATCTTATAAAATAAATTCTCTAAAACAAACTCGCTTTTCATCATACTTTTAAAAAACATCCCAGGTTTTGAATGGTTTGTTTGGCTTCGCAGGGTTTGTCTAGCGGGTTTGTGTAATTATTTTAATACATTTCTTTCCATGTTCTACTGTTATAAATACTGGTACAAACTTGTCAATGATGCATTCACTTTGTTTTACGCAAAAATATTTTTTTCTATGATTGGCAGCATTGATGAAATGTTAAAATAAAAACAATGAATAAACATGGCGTTACCGCGCTAGTCAATTAACTTTAACAAAATTGAAATGTTAAATGCATTTTTTTGCATGTTTTTTGGTCTCCCCCGACATAAATACTCACTTTTCGTTATAATAAAGCTAAATCTAACTGTTTGGATAAAAAGTTTTCCGTATTAACGAGTAAGCGGTTTAATGCATAAATAATAGGTAAATTTATACAAAGCCGGGACCAGCTCATTTTGGACAAAAAAAAATAAATACATACCCCAGTAGATAGGTAATAATTAGATGTAATTAAATCCGTGAGCGGAAATTGAAAATAATGTATATTATCGTCAATTTCTTAAATTTAAAAATACGAAAATGTCATTTTTCAATGACCTCCATGTTGTTATCTTTATTTTAAAAAACAGCCTACGTTTTTAAATGGTTTGTCGGGCAAAGCAGGGTTTGTCTAGCGGGCTTGTGAATATTATCTTTATTTTAAAAAACAGCCTACGTTTTTAAATGGTTTGTCTGGCTACGTAGGGTTTGTCTAGCGGGCTTGCGTGACAGATCGGCCGCGCCATGTCAGTTTGCGAAGACGCGAAGTGAATTTTGATTTCACGCAATTGAAATTTAAAATGCATCATTTTCCGCCTCCCCCAATGCAAAAAGTTTCCGAAATACGTAATTCTAACAATTATTCAACTTCTGCAAAGTGCTTTTTCGAGAAAGAGTGCATATTACCGCTGTAATTTGCATTTTGAAAAATGACATTTTCGTATTTTTAAATTTAAGAAATTAACGATAATATACATTTTTTTCAATTTCCACTCACGGAACTAATTACATCTAATTATTACCTATCTACTGGGGTAAAAAAATTATTTTTTTTTGTGTAAAATGAGCTGGTCCCGGTTTTGTATAAAATTAATTTCGGTAAATATCGGTTCGGACTGGCCACGCTTATTACGAATAATTTTTAGAAAAAAACTTTAGATTCGCCTTAATTACTATGAAAGGAAACTTTTTGGCTTTGGGGCGGCGGAAAATAATGCATTTTAATTTTCAATTGCATAAAACCAAAATTCACTTCGCGAACCGACACAGCGAAAATCCGCGGTCGTACCTGTCACTGTTATGTTGGTATCCTTGATAAATTAACAAGAGCTAATACGACTGTAGCCGACTTCGTGGGATAAGGCGCGTAATTATGAAATTTGTCTAGCGGGCTTGTTTGTGTAACATGGTTCGTGATACAAAAGAAAGTGCCCCTTTATAACGCCTACTCGCGTCAAGGCAAGAAAAACATCCCAGTTTTCAAGTAGTTTAGCGGCTACGCTAGGTTTGTGTGACATTGTTTGTGATTCTGGCGTACAATCTCACAAGATGAAAGCTAATTTTAATTTTACGTAATCGAAATTTAGAATGAAATATTTTCTACTTCTCCCAATGCAAATAGTTGCCTTTTAATGTAAGTAAGGTGAATAAAAAGGTTTTTTTTTTAAAAAGTGCATATTAACCGTTGCCAGCGATCTCCAAAAATTACCAAAATTTTTTCAATGTAAAAAAACTTGTTTAAAAGGTTTATATAACGTCATTGCCTAAAGGCCTTTATTCATTTAATACTCTATATTTCGTAATAACAAATATATACGAATAGAGGTTTGTTAACATAATAATTCTGCTGTGCTTTCATAATTTCGCGGTATTTCATGTAGGTATCCCACAAAGTCGGCTACAGTCGTATTAGCTCTTGCTAATTTATCAAGGATACCAACATAACAGTGACAGGTACGGCCGCGGATTTTCGCTGTGTCGTTTCGCGAAGTGAATTTTGGTTTTATGCAATTGAAAATTAAAATGCATTATTTTCCGCCGCCCCAAAGCCAAAAAGTTTCCTTTTATAGTAATTAAGGCGAATCTAAAGTTTTTTTCTAAAAATTATTCGTAATAAGCGTGGCCAGTCCGAACCAATAATTACCTTAATTTCATATATTGCATAAGTGAATTAATTTTAATAAAATTAAAATCTAAAATGTATATTTTTTAGTCTTCCGACATAAATACTCACTTTTCGTTATAAAAAAGCTAAATCGAACTATTAACAAGAAATATTATTTATTAATCTTTTAGGCGAAATTCGGCAAGTTTATCTTTATTGATAAGAACTTACCAAACATACGAAAATGCATCGGCGTCGGCGGGCTGAAAGACCCACAGGCCATCAACACAATGGAACCTTGCGACATTATGCATCGACTGTAGTTTCAACAATGCACAAACTGTTCGTAAATCACAACATCAACGTCATACTTCTCGTTTTATACAAGATAAAATAACACAAACCAAAGAGAAACAGATCGCAAGATAATTGTTTTAATATTTATGTACAATCGTATGGCAAATGGTCGTTTGACTGACGTTTCGTTTTGCCGATCGGTCGATATATTATTTTCAAGGATAGCTAAAAACAACGCACAATTTTGTGACGATGATTCATTATTTATGACGCGAGTGACACAAGTTGGCTTTTGGTGAATGCGCCGATCGTAAAATGTTACGATTACGCGCGGACACGGCTTAAAAATATTAATATTATTATGTGAAAATTGATAAAGATCCGATCACTTCAAATAAAATTATGATGTTGAATATTGACATAAACGCAATGTGTTGCCAGTTCTGTGACGGCCGACAAAGCGACAAACAACATATAAAATGTGTTGCCTGAAGAAAAAAAAAATATATATCGGGCTTCGGACAAATACATAAATTGTCGGGCCGCTTTCGAAATTTCGAATGCGTGACGTAGTTTAAAGTCCCGGTTTTTTACTTGAATTTGTATGGCAGAACTAAAATCAACAGTGGACTTCAAGCTACGTCACGAATTTTTAGCCAATCACCGCTCTATCCCCTCGATGAGCTAACCTACAGCCATACTGAGGCTAGCTTCAAACGTTTGGACGATTGTGTGGAGGGGTAGTTTGTGCGTTAGGAGTTCGAGTTGGAAGTTGGAAGGTGAGAGCTCGAGTTGGCCCGTGATCGCCTCTGAGGCGATCGGCGACGGCTGGTTTGCGCAAGTTGGTCCAACACACCAGTCTGCGCAATATTATTATCGGAAAGTAGTATAAAAATTATTTGAAATTATTATTTTTTAGCTTTACGAATCGAAATTAATATTATGGAAACCGAAGCATCGCCTGCACAATTGTAGGCAACTGATAAGATGCAGCGCCGAATCAGCTGTTCGACATCCGCCATTTTGAGAGTTCGGAGTTAGAGGGTTGGCCGCAGAACTAAGTTCGGAGTCGGAAGGTTGGCGTCGCGTCGGTGTGATAGTGGCATTAAACGCCTTTTCTACGAACCTTTGGCAAGCACGTAAATTTGTGGTCTATTGTTATTTATTATAGTCTATTTTTGTCTATGCTTATGCAAGCCGCTTTGGCAAGCCTTTGTCGATGTCGCGGGTGGGCGAAAGAGAATTTTGTGCCAAATGGAATCTAACTAATTCTTTATTATGTTACAATAAATCTTATATATTAATATTATAATACAACATTAATTTAGATTTTTATAGGAATCAATCGAGGAATCTGCAAAAAGTAGCATTTGTGGTAAAATCATAATTTTCACGGGCGGAACGGGCTTGGGTCGAAATTCTGTTGAATTTTTTTCAGGCTAGAGCCATAGGTGGCACCTAACCGATTGAAATTTTGAATTTTCACCGAAAATCAAATTTTCAATCAAAAAATCTGGAAAAGTAACATTTTCGGAAAAAACATCATTTTTACGGGCCTAATACGGGACTTGGGGTCCATGCTTGGGGACAATATCGCCGAACCGACTGAAATTTTGGATTCTTACTAAAAACTGAGGTCGAATATCGGTTGATTTTTTTTAGGCTCTATTAAACTTATTAATTATCTCTAATTAAAAACTAAGATCTTTGAAGGAGTCAATCAAGAAATCAATAAAAAGTAGCATTTTTGGAAAAAATGTCATTTCACGGGCGGCCCAAGGTTTGGGCCATGCTTGGGCCGAATTTCATTTGAACTTTTTTCTGGCTATGTGGTACCGAACCGTTTGAAATTTTTGATTCTTACTAAAATCTACGATCTTTATAGGAACATTATAGATTATAATTTATCTTATTTCATCCCTGATTACATCAGAGATTACAACTTATTTTATTTTATCACTGGTTTTATCGCAAGTTTCATCATTGCTTTTCATCCCATATTTCATAACTAGATTTATCAAAGATTTCATCACACGTTTCATCACTAGTTTCATCACTTGTTTCATCACTAGTTTCATCACTTGTTTCATCATTGTTTTCATCCTATGCTTCATCACTAGATTCATCACAGATTTCATCGCATGTTTCATAACCGTGTTCATCAGAGATTTCAACATATTTTATTTAATCAATTGTTTCATCGCAAGTTTCATCACTGCTTTTATCAAAATTAACAACGCATTTTATTAAATCACTAGTTTCATCGCACGTTTCATCACTGCTTTCATCAAAATTTACTTGTTTCTCACATATGTCATTTCTATTTTCATCCCAAATTTCATCACTAGATTCATCACAGATTTCATCGTATGTGTCTTAACTGTGTTCATCAGAGATTACAACTTATTTTATTTCATCGCTGGTTTCATCGCAAATTTCATCACTGCTTTCATCAAAGTTTACAACGCATTTTATTTCATGATTAGTTTCATCACATGTTTCATCACTAGATTCATCACAGATTTCATCACAAGTTTCATCACTGCTTTCATCAAAGTTTACAACGCATTTTATTTCATCATTAGTTTCATCACCAGATTCATCATAGATTTCATCACATGTTTCATCGCTGCTTTCGTCCCATTTTTCATCACTAGATTCATCGCAGATTTCATCGCAAATTTCATCAGTGCTTTCATCAAAGTTTACAACGCATTTTATTTCATCATTAGTTTTATCACATGTTTCATCACTAGATTCATCACAGATTTCATCGCAAGTTTCATCACTGCTTTCATCAAAATTTAGAACACATTTTATTTCACCACTAGTTTCATCCCTTGTTTCATCATTGTTTTCATCATATGCTTCAACACTAGATTCACCACAGATTTCATCGCATGTTTCATCACGGTTTTCATCAGAGATAACAATTTATCTTATTTCATAACTTGTTTCATCGGAAGTTTCGTCACTGTATTCATTAGAGATTACAACTTATTTTATTTCATCATTTATTTCATCTAAAGGTTCATCACTGCTTTCATCAAAGTTTACCACGCATTTTATTTTATCACTAGTATCAACACTGTTTTCATCAAAATTTATAACAAGTTTCATCACTGCTTTCATTAAAGTTTATAAGGTATTTTATTTCATCACTAGTTTCATCACTTATTTCATCACCGTTTTCATCCTATGCTTCACTTCATAACTAGAATATTTTTTCATCGCAAGTTTCACCACTGCACTCATCAAAGTTTAGAAAGCAGTTTATTTCATCACTAGTTTCATCACTGTTTTCAACCCATGTTTTATCACTAGATTCATCATAGATTTAATCGCATGTTTCATCACTGTGTTCATCAGAGATAACAACTGATTTTCTTTTATCTTTTGTTTCATCATAAGTTTCATCACTGCTTTCCTCAAAGATTACAATGCATTTTATTTCATCATTAGTTTGTTCACTTGTTTCATCCCTGTTTTTATCCTACGCTTAATCTCTGGATTAATCACAGATTTCATCGCATTTTTCATCACGGTTTTCATCAGAGATTACAATTTATTTATTTCATCACTTGTTTCACCGAAAGTTTCATCACTGTTTTCATCGGAGATTACAACCTATTTTATTTCATCACTTATTTCATCGCAAGTTTCATCACTACATTCATTAAAATTTATCACTAGTTTCATCGCAAGTTTCATCACTGTTTTCGTCCCATATTTTATCACTAATTTCGTCATAGATTTCATCGCATGTTTCATCACCGTGTTCATCAGAGATTTCAACTTTTTTATTTCGTCACTTGTTTCATCACATGTTTCATCACTGTTTTCATCACTTGTTTCATCACTTGTTTCATCACTTGTTTCATCATTGTTTTCATCCTATGCTTATTCACTATAGTCATGACAGATTTCATCGCATGTTTTATCACATACTTTGGGAGGCGGGTATGAGTACTGCTGCCCCGGGAACCATTTATTGGATAACCAACACCTCTGCCATAGGTCACCCCAAATTGTTCGCTACGGTTAGTTACTTAGCCGGGGTGCCCGGGTTCATGGAGTGAGGTTTGTGTGGGTCTTGGCGTCCACAATGGAGTCCTGGTACCTACCCTTATGTACGACAGTGAGACACGGAACTGCCAGAGGAAGGATGAAATTAAACGAAGGATGAATGCTGTAGAATTGAAATCCCTTTGGGTATGTGTGGTAAAATCATGTACCATCGTGTGAGAAACGTGGAGATCCGCAAATAATGCAAGCGTAATGAGTAAGATTAAGAAAGGTACGCTCAGATGGTTTGGGCATGTAGAGCGAATGAACGAGGAAAGGAGTGTAAGGAGAGAATATATGACGCAAATGTGAATGGTAGAAAAAGTCGGGGACGCCCTAAGAAGGCATGGCGAGATCAAGTGAATCTGATACTTGAGTCGGGCCATGTCAAGAGTCAGAATAACAGAAGAACATTTATGAGACGATGTATTAATGTGAACGAAGCAAGGAGTGTGTGCCAAGACCGAGTTGTTTGGCGGTCCGTCCTCTATGCCTATCCCTACGGGAAAATGGCGTTATGGTTCAGTTCAGTTTCAGTGCCGGCAACCCGGGCATTTATTTTTTTCATTTATTTACGTAGTTTTCTTTTACCTACCTCACTAGACAAAGTCTGTTCCGAGGCAGGTAAATAACATTTTATATTTATTAAAAAAGATGTGAATCGATGTAGACATACACATAAAAATATAAAAAAGTTATATAAAAAGACAAAAAAAGCATGTAAAAAAATATGCCTATATGTGCTATCCTATGCCTGTGCCTATCACGGTTAAATGATAAAAAAAGATTAAAAAAGTGAAAATATATGCCTATATGTACATACATGAACATGCGTACATGCACATTGCCTATGCCTACTATGCTTATATGATAAAAAAATAATAATAAAAAAAGGTAAAATATAAAAAATATTATGAAAATATATGCCTCTATGTACATACATGAACATGCATATACATGCAAATTTTCTTATCCATATATATGTATACACACATGCATCCACACATACACATTGCATACACACATACATGCATTCACACATACATGCATACATACACATACATATACAAACATGCAAACATACATACATATATAATGTTGTTATATTAAATATTTACATATAAATTTTGTTTTTGTTATTTGATATATTTCCGTAAAAAGATTGCATACGTAATTTAAAATTGTGCATTTATAGTCTATAGTCTGTCAATTAAGAGTAGAAAATATTAAAAATGGAACTACAAAATTTATTTATAGGCTGGCAACACCAATTTAACTGTCGAATATTCTTTTAAAGTGCTACGACACTGAAAATACAGAACACTGTATACAAACAAAAAAAAAACATTTTTTGTTCTTAAAATCGAAAAAGCACTGTTGTTAAGGTTCCTACTTAATGACATACATTTGATTAAATGGTGTTTTACAAAGTGATTTGCTTTTATTTAATTTAACATAAATTTGAATTTAACAGTAGGTAGAAAGGAAGAATCACTAATGGTGAGTTTAATCTAATCTAAAATTAGAGACATGCTAAAGCCTGGGCAACGCTAGGCACTTACTAGTATTAAATAAATGTAAACAATTTCTAAACTGTGCTTCCTATTTTATTACATTATCTTTATTCTTCATTATGTTAACACTAAATTGCAAACGTATAATAATGATAATAACTATTTATGCAATTCTAATTTTGAGATCAGTGGGTATCTATATTGCAATGAAAAAAAATATTTTTAACTTTTATGCTTTCTTAATCTTATATATAAAAATCGCATAAATGTCGCACTCCTCCGAAACGGCTTGACCTATTAAATGATTTTTTTAAATGTATATTTGGTAGGTATGAGAATAGGTTTTAAAGTATATTTCATACCGTTAGGTGATTAGTGTGTCCCTATCGAAAAATAAATTTCTGTTTTTATGACAATTTTTTTTTGTATTTTGTTTTATTTGGCATCAAAAAATACCTATAACCCCAAATTTTAACCTTCCTACCCCACCCTCCCATTTTTATTCGCGATTTTAGTATTTTTGTATGAACAAATTTAACCGTCTTTCGTATTTCAAACAGAACGAAATTATTTATGTTGTTAAATGACAGATGGCGCTATGTCCGCCTCATCGAACTTTCATCCACACATGCGCAAGAAATTCACGAAAAGCGTCGCGTCATTTTTGATATTTCATTCGGCATCATGTTCTCACTTGGGCAAACCATCGAGCTTATTGTGTTGGCTAAAGACGGATTGACAAAAAATATCGTACGCTCAATTGCTCTTCAAAATTCATATTGATTTTCTTTATTTCATTTTCTTACTTTAGTTGATGTTTTTTTTATTTTTATAGGCGGTCATCATCTACAGCGCTCCAATCCTCTTTCTATCATAGATCCCATTCCCACACACTTACAATAATACATTCGTTATTTTTTATTTAACAACATAAATATTCACTAGAAATAATTTATATGGCAGAACAACGTTTGTCGGGTCAGCTAGTTTTTGTATAAAAATGTAGGTTAGACAGCTTTAGATTTTTTTTTTTTTTACACGTATACCGCACAAGAGTCCCAACTGCTCCCGTCTGGAGCCAATGGGACTATGGCATCCCCAATTGGGGTATGTTGTGAGGCTGAAGGTAGTGGGGAGGGAAAGGAGATAGGGAAGAGGAAGGTGGGGAAGTACCTGGCTATTCAGATCTTGTCACCAAATACGGCAGAAGCCATTTCAAGCAACGTTTCAATTCTGAATGGTGGTCTTACACCAGGGCGATACTGAGAGTATCTTCCACTCTGGAACGTGCCGCAAATATACTATATATTATTTTAAATGAATAAATTGTGAAATACACAAATTAATCAAATAAAATTTATTTGCCACATCGGGATTCGATCCCGCGACCTTCGGAATGCTAGTCAAGCGCCTTACCGCTGCACTACGCCGGCCGACAAATTACCACCATTGTTATATTTTTAGTATTACCATTTAGCAGTGGCGCCCTCCTATGTTTTCTACTTTTATTTGAAAAACTGTAAATAAGAAAATATAAATACAGTGGGTACATAATAGTTGATATTCTATGCAGTATTACATTACAGTAATATATTATATCTTAATATCAACAAATGCCAAACGATCAGTTTTCATAGATCTAAAACCCCTTTATTATTCGACTATACAATTATTATAATTAACAATGCCACTCTAAAAAGAGTCTTTGAATTCAACGACCTTGGCGTTATCTTTGACTCAAAATTACGCTTCTTGAATCACATTATTATCATTTACCAGAAAGGGATTACAAATGCTTGGATTTTTTCTTAGAATCGCTAAAGACTTTAATAGCATAAAAATCATAAAATTACTATACACGTCTTTGGTTAGAAGTCAGGTTGAATACAATTCAAGCATTTGGTGTCCTCATTTCAACTCTCATTGTTTAAAATTTGAAAAAATTCAAATAAAATTTTTGTTTTATTAATTTCAAAATTGGTATTCTTATTATTGAAATCAATTATGTCAATTTACGCAGTAAACTTAACTTATCGAAATTATCTGAATGGCGAAAAATATTTGATCTCCTTTTATTGCATAAAAGTTTTCATATTCTCTCTTTCAAATACCATGGCTTTAGACTTTACTTACATTCATTATTAACTCATTCTTCGTACCCCCTAGATACGAGAGACTGTAGATCTTCCATACTGTGAATATCTCGACCCATCGCCTTGCACTGAGATGGATTCATACGTTTGTTACGCCTGGTTCGATACACTGACCCCCAGATTCCTACCAATCCCTAATACCTATTTCCTTCCCAGAACTCCTTATTAGAACTTCGTCTCCATATTTTAAAAAAACTTTTAAAAATCCTTAAAAAACCCTCCACACAGCATTCCTTAGGATGATAGTGATGATGGCAGTGTGATATAATAAGTCATTATTATACATCAGCTTTCACAGGAGAATACCTTTATTTCATAGGACATAATAACAATGTTAATAATAGTACATAACGACTACTTAATGTAAAAACCTAAACTTTTAAATAAACAAATATTTTTTTTTCAATGGTGTTTTATATTTCCGTGTGTTGTGACGCCCTGGGGATTATTCAACTGGCGGGCGCAGACATCCATCGCGAAGATTTGTTGTCACAATGCAGGTGTTCTTCTTGGGTGTTGACAGTTAGCCGAAAAAAATCCCGTATTTATGGAAAATTTAGTTTACTTGTAAAATTTGGGAATATCGATCATGTAAAAGAAATATAGATTGAAGTGTTAAACCAATAAACAACTCACGATTTGCTTCTAAAATCATACCAGTTGCATAGTGAATTTCCGACAGTTTTTAAAAAGTTGTTCAAATAATATTTTTTTAAATAATTTTCTTCGAAATAGGGAATCTTAAGGGAAATTTTCCCACGTTATGGGGAAAATTAAAAATCCAACGTTCAAAACGACCGGCCAAGATATAATATGCCAATATTTAATTTGTGATCGGGAATGATCGTGTAACTTCGGATTTTTACGAGCGGATACTATTATCAAATCCATTTTTAGTAACCATTTACAATAAATTTTGATAGAATTGAGTTAAAAAGCGATGAGGGCGACACAAGCGACAAACAATTAAACTATTTTAGCAAATTTCGATAAAACCGATTGTCCTGCTAGGCTCTTAAAGGTTGGACTGCCCTGACGCTATAAACTTGTTATCCTTACACATACCTCCAAAATATACTAGATGAAATATTTTATTTTACAACAATAACTTCGCTAGGAATTCTGTGATGGAAGATGGAAAGAATACACAGGTTGGGCAATGAACTAATTGATGTCGCCGACATTTTTAATTTAAATTTCGATACATTTAAAGCCACCACTTTTTAGATGTTTATAATGAATGAGAAATCATTTTATTTTATTTCGATTTTCTTTTGTTTATTTTTTTATTGTTCTTATTCCAAAAGCATACAACAAGTAATTAAGTAAAAACTAATGTGTTTTGATTATTTTTGATGTTTTTATCGCTCGTAGGTATATGAATTGTTGTACCTACGAGTTCTCTAAAGTCATCCATGTGGAATTAGCATTAGATGTATTCCTATTTTTTACATTGAGTTTGTGCTTTATTTGTATATTTTGTAATCTTTTTTATTAATGTTATACTGTTGTTATAAATGAAATTTGTATTTGATATGTAAAAGCCCAATAGGGCGTCAATAAATAAATAAATAATAAATATATTACATTACAGTAATATATTACATTACAACACAGGTACGTCGGTACATGATAGTTTATATTATATGCAGTACCCTGCATATTTTAATTTTATATAATTTCGTGCGGAAATCACATGAAATGTGTCTATAATATGTGCTCGTATTAGTTAGTTAGTTAATAGAATCATTGTCTGGTATCAACGAATAATTAGTTAACTTAATTTTTCATAAACGTCCTTTAGGTATTTTTCTTTCATTTGACATTTTGGTGACCCCATTATTTTTAACCCCGGGGTTGCAGACCGCTGCCCTAAACTGCTCGTCAATTTCTGTCTAGTTCTCCACGTATTCATGTTTCCCTGGTAGATAAAATTGTCTGCGAGCACCACTTGGTTCCCACGGTATGCTTATCAAGTTTCTTCGTTAGAGCGATCGCAGCGCCCGTTGGGCGTGCAACTTCAATACATCGGTGCTACATTGAGTTTTTTCTCAACGAAATGGGTGAATTTTAGCGCTAGTAGCAGTGATGGTATGTCTAGGGAAATATCCCTAGATCTAGGGGAGAAAAATATTTTTTAGGGAAAACGAAATCAGTACAAAATCTAGGGAAATTTCAAACTCTGGCAATTTTTTTTTTATATTAGATCCTTACATATGAAATTGGCGTTTTGCCGTACTGGCAACTTTGATCACAAATATCTTCTCTTTGGTTAGGAATTCCAAATTCAAATTTATACAGCTATTTACTCATGTATTTGTGTTTCGAAAATTATAATTAATTTTTTTTTTCCTTAATGGTTTTTTTTCTTTGCGTCACTTAGTTTAATAAATATATTATATAAAAAAAAAATCGACTTTACGTTCCTCCCATACAAAACGCCAATTTTATATGTAAGGACCTAATATACGACAATATTACTGGTTTGCAAAAATTGCAAAAAATTGCAAAAAATTGCAAAAAATTGGTCACGTAGTATGGGTACGTTCCCTAAGTGTATACATGTTTTAAAATTATCATGTCACTCGGCAAAAAGTATTCTATTATATGTTATAAGTACATCTACTATGTTCCGATATACAATTTCCAATTAATAAACATATGACAGGATTATTATCCGCAAACAACAGTATACTATGAGTGTAACAACATTAGGCATAAGTTCAATGTTCAGCTACTAAGCTCCAAAATTGTATAAGTTACTTTTCAATGTATTGTGTTTAACAGAACTATTATGTGACTGTCCTTCTGAAATGTATTTCTTATAATCTTGTATGATTGAAATATTTTTGGGGGATAATAATATAGCAACATTACAGATCATAATATGACACGAAGTGCCACAAACCAAAATTTCAGAGAAATACAGCAAGAAATGGCATACCATCCCTGCTCCCTGTCTAATAGTATTCTAGTAGTGACGGGTAGAGACCAATAGGGTCACCATTGCTTGGTCACCAATGGTCACCAAGTAGAAATAATTTACCTCCCCGTTCTCCTGTGCTTCTGGTAGATTGTTGAACGCCAAAGCAACTTTGAACTTGTCCGAAGTTGGGGTTGGAAGTTTGGAAAGGGCGTATGTATTCCCATGATCTCATACATCGTTATCGACACCTCACTAGGAGAACCTGTGCTGAGGTGTTTACGTGTGTGACGAGTATATGTGTTGTGAAAGTTAGTTTTTTTTCTTCATTTTAATGGTTATTCTACCTACATTAATTATTTAGAAAAACATGTTTTAAAGTGTGTGTATAGTTAGTAAATTATTGAAAAACGTGTTTATTTGTACACTTTTTATAGTATATATTTTTATATCTTCCGAATAAAGTGAATATCTTGATTTTTGATCCAGGCTGTGGATATGTTTTTTGTGATTGTAGATGTATTTGAATTACTTGTAATTGAAATACGTATTTGAAATACAAATACGTATTTTGTATTTGTATTTCAAGTTTTCAATTACTTCCTAAAAATGTATTTTGTAATTTGTATTTCAAATACTTATGGCTTTAATATAAATTTAGAGATCTTAATAATGATAATGAAAAATAAACTGACATAGATAATACATAGACTAAAAACGCTAGAATCCTGTACGATTTATTGTCCTATTGTCCTGTGATATAGCACTCTTACTAATGATTGTTTGTAGTTCTCTTATCATTGCTTTATAATGTACTATACATTTATTTATGTCATGCTAGTTATTATTATTGTCCTGTGCTATAATAGCACTATTATTGTACATTTTGTATCAAATTATATTATACTTGTCATTGCTTTGAATTGTATATTTTTGTATCATTGTATTAGATCAAGCAC
The DNA here is from genome assembly GCA_929108145.2 of Limnephilus rhombicus. Taxonomy (NCBI): domain Eukaryota; kingdom Metazoa; phylum Arthropoda; class Insecta; order Trichoptera; family Limnephilidae; genus Limnephilus; species Limnephilus rhombicus. The sequence continues at coordinate 22,976,492 of OV815293.1, forward strand.
TATAGGAATAATTTGACTGAATACTAGATTATTTTAACACATCTACCGGATCTGCCCTGATGATGGACACTGCAACGCTATCCGAAACGTTGGCTAAAGAAGGAAGTAGCGCAACACGGCATAACACCCCAAAAACAAATAACGAAAATATTTTTAAGTTAATTACTGTAGAGCACACTTGAAGTAAAATAACACAAAACTGCGCTATACAAATGTCATCTATGTATATAAAAATGAATCCTTGATTTCCTTGGTCACGCCATAACTTCATATTTCATTAAATTTTTTAAGCTTTCTAATACTTTGTACAAGGTTCTTACGGAAAGAAAAATTATTATAATATTTTATTACGCAGAAAATTGGATAATTTCAGAAAACTTAACGACTATTTTAACTTCCCACATTTGACAGTTCACGCGTTCGATGAAATTGAATTTAGCAGGCAGCTGTTCTTTTTTGTAACAAAAGAATTGTCTATGGATTTTTTAAATTATAGATATTTTAAATAGGTACCTACCTATGTTTGGTACCAAATTTGATTGATTGTACTTATAATACACAAACATGATTATTTTTAATATGTGAAAAATGAAAATTTGAATAAAAAAAATGTAATAGCTGACACGCGAGTTGTTTGAAAACTGAATGTACTGGGACTGAATATATGGAACGCGGGAGGGGGGTTGGCAGGATGGGGAGCGGAAGAGGGATGAGGGTAGGCGGGGAAGGTGGAAGTGGAACGCGGGAGGGGAAGGGGAAGCGGAAGGGCAACGGGGACGCACGGGAAAGGACATGCAGGGAGAAACAATTTATTTCTTTGAATATGGCATTGCAACGCATGCCGGAACCTGCTAGTGTTATTATACTTCTTCCTTGCGCTGTCCCAACTCATTGCCTAGGTAGGCTGTTGGGGTCGGCTCTTCTCGTTCTCAGGTTGTAATATCTTCTGTTCTGGGTATCGCCTTCATCCTAGTGTTATTATGTAGCAACCACGCATTGTTGCTACGTCACGCTTTGGATTGCACCCGAAACGTATCGATATTTCCAGAGGCGGCGCCTGTGTTCAAATATATGCAAGCGAAATTACTAGAGCGCCCGCCAGCCGTTGAGCATGGACGGTACACGACTGAGCAGTAAGTACCTAGTGCATCGAAACAGAGTCGTGGACCTACCTACCTCTCACACATTCCAGAAAAGGTACGAACCATTGTACGCTTGAAATGCACAGTTCCAGCGCTTTCGAGCAACTCGCCGAGTGACGATTTACCACTAATACTCCACTCGTCTGGCCATATAAAAGGCGCCCAGCAACAACGAAAGTACCAGTATTCGTTCAACTTACCGAGCAGTCGCCTCGTCTATCCGCAATCAACCTTGACCCAGTGTGTACTATTTAATATCGTAAAACTGTTACGCTGACCGTGTTTGTGTGCTTACGAATTATAATTATTGTGGGAACTCATTAAAGGTTTATTTTATCACGCAATCTCGTTTTTCTTCATTTAACCACCAGCCTACACTCGAGTACCTACAATTATACTAATTATTATTAATATCTAACACCGTCCTAAACCACAAAACTTTACAGGAGCGGAGACGAGATGTGTCTTCTGAGCAATATGATTGGTCAATTTTTGCGCCTCTCTGTTTCATTCCGCTCAACTTTGCTTTTATGGAAACGCACTCAAGGGCACTTACGACAATTTATTGCAACCAAAGGTTCTACCAAAACCAAATGTATTTTGTAATTTGTATTTTGTATTTGAAATTAAAAAATGGTTAAAATACTGTATTTTGTATTTCAAATACATGACTTGAAAGTATTTTGAATTTCGTATTTTAAATAATGCGAAAAAAGTATTTTGTAATTTATATTTTAATTACAGCAATGCATGTATTTTGCACAGCCCTGGCAGTTAGTAGTTGTTTCAGAGTAATGGGCATACAGTTAAAAAGTTTGGTTGTGTAATACTAAAAGTGTCTTTACGTACAATACTTACATACATACATTTCCTAATTATATATATATATAATTGTGTTCTCTTTGTAGTCGCAGTATGTGTATATTGCACATTTGATACAATACGCTCAAGAGCACGCTTTTTTAAAAAAAAACATGTATTTTGCATTTTTTTTTCAAAAACCATTTCGAACAAGGTATGGTTGTTTTAGCGATCGCATGTACTTTTGTAACTGAGCCCCATATTGATACCCGATCCTATCAATCAATCAATTGGTTCAAGTCTGTTCCATCCAGTGATGCCATATCTCGTCAATAAAAAATCAATGTTTCAGGGGGAAACAACATGTGTTTAGATCTCCACTATAAATTCTATAAAAATTAGAATACGACGGGTTGTTTAAAAAAATTTGACGAATTCATCAAATATTTTAAGTTAATTTTCACGTTCTGTCTAAGTTCTATTCAAGTTCTGTGATTATTTCAGTTTTATTAAGCAACTGGCCTATATGATATGATATAAAACAGAACTTAAATAGAATACACAGAACGTGAAAATTAACTTAAAAAATTTGATGAATCCGTCAAATTTTTTGAAACAACCCATCCTAAGTAACACAATTTGATGTAACAATCAACAAATAATGCGTGTTGTGACATAAGCTACTCGTAAATGAAATAAAACAAATACAAGTTATTACCACAGGCACTTCAACGATGCAGGTCGGAACCTATCATCCGCGAAATGTACTAAGTGTCACCGAATATTCGGCGCTTCGGCCGAGAGCCTAACCGAATATTCGTTATTCGGCAAAATCACTATTCGTGGCGTCTCTAATATTTTTTCTACATTTTATAGTATATAGTTAGTGTAGGTACCGAGTTTTTTGCATGGGTCGCGTGGGTGAAATCCTGAATTCAGTAATGCAGTTCTTGAACTTCAGTACGGGAACTTGAAGGTACCTTTTCCGTTATTTGTTTTGGGGTGTTATGCCGTGTTGCGCTACCTCCTTCTTTAGCCAACGTTTCGGACATCGTTGCAGTGTCCATCATCAGGGCAGATCCGGCAGATCCGGTAGATGTGCCGAATCTGCCCTGATGATGGACACTGCAACGATGTCCGAAACGTTGGCTAAAGAAGGAGGTAGAAGGAGGTGTGCAACACGGCATAACACCCCAAAAACAAATAGCGAAAATGCTTTTGGCCGTGAAAATCTTAAAACTTATTTGAAGGTACCTCTTTATCTAATTATTAAACTTTTCAACAAATAATATAAATACGTTAATAAAATTAAATAAATATATCACGGAACTTTAATTAGATAAAAACTAACTAACTAACCATCACGCCATTTCCCCGCAGGGGTAGGCAGAGAGGACGGACCGCCAAACAACTCAATCTTGGCACACACTCCTTGCCTCGTTCACATTCATACATCGTCTCATACATGCTCTTCTATTATTCCGACTCTTCATATGGCCGTATCCGATTCACTTGGTCGTGCCATGTCTTCTTCGGGCGTCCCCGACTTCTTCTACCATTCACATTTGCGTCATGTATTCTCCTTACACTCCTTTCCTCGTTTGTTCGCTCTACATGCCCAAACCATCTGAGCGTCCCTTTCTTAATCTTACAGCCTTGCATTCTTCGCGGATCTCCACATTTCTCACAAGATCGTACATGGTTTTACCACACATACGCCTCAGGAATCTCATTTCTACAGCATTCAGTCTACTTTCATCCTTCCTCTGCCAGTTCCATGCCTCACTGCCATACATCAGGGTAGGTACCAGCACTCGAGACAGTTTTGTTGTTGGAGCCAACGGCGTTCAGTCCTCCATTGATAGAGTTGCCTGCATTTACCCTTCTTTCGATATCCCTGTCAGCCCTCCCATCTCTCGTAATTAAATCATTATAATTTTCTTTACTCAGGTACCTGTTTTTTTTATTATTTAAATATCAATAAAAACCTCGTTTTCTACATGGTTTTTAATTTTCTCATGTAACTTTAATTATGTACATGCACTAACTAGGTACTTTAAAATGTAGAAAAAAATATATAGGAGTTGTGGGAAAATTATGGGTTAGGTGTGGCATCACTGGATGGCGCAGACTTGAACTAATTGTGCTTGCACGGACTTGTTTAATTATTTATTGATAAATAAAAACTTCAGAGACAAATACTATTTAATTAATTTTTTTATTGAAGTAAGCAAATACTTTGGGGTACGATTTGGGTTACCAGCAGTGGCGGCCGCTGCCTTGAAAACTAAGCAACATTAGGTAAAAATGATTCCACTAATCTTTTTTGGAGAGAAGGTCTATTTTAAGCTCTTTTCAAAGGGCGAAAACTTCTACATATCGCTTTTTAATTAAAATTTTATTTTTTTTGAACAGATCATTTTTCCGTACTAAGAAAATAAAAACACAATACAATTTTTTCGTAAATAAATCTTAAATTTCAACCCAAAAAACTCTTTGTTTTTTTTTACAACGTTTAATTTATTTTATTTTATATTTCATAAAATAAAATAAATTTGAAAGTAGTGTAAGAAGAATATACGAGCAAGTGAATCAGATACTTGAGTCGGGCCATGCCAAAAGTCGGAATAATAGAAGTAGTGCAGGCGCTAGAGGTAGTTGAGTATGCAAAATGTGAGGACCGGCAACTATGACCGGATTCTTATACCTGAGACCCCAAATAATAACAAAACACATCTTGCCACCAATTTTGATGGTCCCTTCCCTCTCCCTTCACACCCCCTCTTCGCCCATACGGCAAGTGCAGGCGCTAGAGGTAGTTGATATATGCAAAATGTGAGGACCGGCAACTATGACCGGATTCTTACACCTGAGACCCCAAATAATAACAAATCACATCTTGCCGCTAGATTTGATGGTCCATTCTCTCTCCCTTCACACCCCCTCTTCGCCCATACGGCAAGCACAGCGCGCTTTTATGTGTTTAGTGTGTTTCTACATCTATTGACGTAAAGACGTTGCTTTGTTAAGCCGTGTTTTTTGTGTACGTATAAAATAATTCGATTTTCGTTCTTTTTGAGTGTATGTTTAAAGTATACTGTATTGAAAAACGTTAGAAATGTCGTTAAAAATGGTTAATTTGCAAAGAAAAAGGCCAAGGAAAAAGCAATGCAAAGATAGTTGCTTTTGTATCCTTTCAAAAATAGTGTCCACTCAATGCTAACTTCATACCTTGGAATACAATCTGATACTACAGGTGACATTAATAGTCATAATGATTGGACACAATCGAGAATTAATTGAAAACATAATTAAGTGTTTCAAAGTTTGTAATCCATTTAATACTAGTGGGGAATGTGTGCTTTACAATATTTTCACTGGTGAACTTAATGAAGAATCAACTTCGCAATGCTGACTTAATGTTAAATAAAATGGGAAGACTCTATTAACTACGTAAGAAAATGAAAAATTGTTCAAGAAAACTAAGAAATTTTCGGATCGTATACAAAAATTTAAATTTTACAAGTTTGCAGATACTCCTACGAAATCAAACAAAAATACTTCCAACAAGAAATTGCAAGATGTAACAGACATAACAATTTTTTCAAAAATCATTCATGGTGGCTTTTCAACGTGGATTTGATACAAAGATATTAGTATCGTACGAAATATTGAATTACTGTAAGTATCTCTTTGACGGTGACGGATTTTATAGGAAGTCAACAAAATCACAGCTCGTCGTTGAAATTCAAAAAAAATTATAACTGTGGTACAATCTCTCAAGAAGATATAATAAATTTAAATACTTTCAAAATTTATATTGTTGATGGTATGGCTCTTGTTCACAAAATCCAGTTAAATAAGTTCAATACTTTTGGTGATTTTGTCGAGGCATTCTTCAAAAAAATTATGCAATTCTTTACGTGGCAAGGCGTTAAGAGAATAGATGTAATATTCGATAGATATGTCGACATTTTTATAAAATTTTTGAAGACAAATTTACGGAGTAAGGGCCAAATTATTAAAAATATTATAATTTCAAGCCATTCAACAAAAATTCCTGCTAATTGTAAAGATTTTCTTGCAAACACTCAAAATAAATTACAACTTGTTCGATTTCTTTGCACTAATGCTCCAAAATATGCACTAGTAAAAAAAGACTGCGTGATGTACATTTGTGGAGGATTCGACAATCCAACTAAATGTTTCAAGTTGCAAGGGTCTTTATTTTGTGAGGTGATTGAATTACAGTCAAACCACTTAGAAGCTGATACAAGAATGTTTTGCCACATATTCCACGCAGTAAGGATTCAATCTGCCCATATTATTGTAATCAGCGCTGATACAGATGTGTCGCATACCAAGAAATATTTTCTAGGATGCCATTTAACTGCTGAATCCCTGGGTGAAAGCATATGCAATATTTTGCCAGCATTACATGCTGTAAGTGGCTGCGATACTACTAGCAGATTTAGCAGTAAAATGCAATGTTTGAAAGCTGCGTTTGAAGATTTTGTACAAACAGCTCTTATGTCTTTGGGAAACCTTGACCTAAAGAATGAGCAATAGAAACAGTTAGAAATGGTTTGCACATATTTTTTTTTTTTTATGTTATTTGCTGATGAACTCAGACAGTATGTAATATCAGATTGTATTCCAAGGAATGAAGTAAGCATTGAGTGGACACTATTTTTGAAAGGATACAAAAGCAACTATCTTTGCATTGCTTTTTCCTTGGCCTTTTTCTTTGCAAATTAACCATTTTTAACGACATTTCTAACGTTTTTCAATACAGTATACTTTAAACATACACTCAAAAAGAACGAAATTCGAATTATTTTATACGTATACAAAAAACACGGCTTAACAAAGCAACGTCTTTACGTCAATAGATGTAGAAACACACTAAACACATAAAAGCGCGCTGTGCTTGCCGTACGGGCGAAGAGGGGGTGTGAAGGGAGAGGGAAGGGATAGGGAAGGGAGAGGGAAGGGACCATCATACCTAGCGGCAAGATGTAATTTGTTATTATTTGGGGTCTCAGGTATAAGAATCCGGTTATACGAGTAGTTGCCGGTCCTCACATTTTGCATATATCAACTACCTCTAGCGCCTGCACTTGCCGTATGGGCAGAGAGGGGGTGTGAAGGTAGAGGGAAGGGACCATCAAACTTGGTGGCAAGATGCGTTTTGTTATTATTTGGGGTCTCAGGTATAAGAATCCGGTCATAGTTGCCGGTCCTCACATTTTGCATACTCAACTACATACCTCTAGCGCCCGGTCTAAAGAGAATGTATGAGACGATGTATGAATGTGAGTGAGGCAAAGAGTGTGTGCCAAGACCGAGTTATTTGGCGGGCCGACCTCTCTGCCTACCCCTGCGGCGAAACGGCGTGATGGTTGGTTAGTTAGTTTTATATTTCTTTATAAACAGGATACAAACAGTATTTAAACAGCACGAGGGCAAAATTGTCAAAGTTACCTAAAGTTACCCTTATTTTTTTAAAATTTATTTTATACATTTTACAAATATAAGATAAAAAGTCCCGATAAACTACTTTTTAGCAGTTTGTCTAACGGGTTCTTTACATTAAAGATCTTATTATAGTGATTTAATAGTTACATTTTTACAATTAAAGATATAAAATTAAATTAAATTTTTACAGAAATGTACTAAGATACATTTTTACAATTATAGATATAAAATAAAATTATTTTTTTTACAGAAATATACTTAGATAAAAGAAAAATTATGAAAACATGAATAACAATTTTAAAGTCTTTAGAATAAATAATATGTTATTGTAAGCTAATACAAATTAATTCTTTCCGTAAGCCAAGTCTTCAGTAAGTTCACCAATTGTTTCTTTTGGGCACAGTTTTTAATTTCAGCTGGAAGCATATTTAAACAACTGGGAATCATGTAATTTAACGTTCTTTGTCCATATTTATTTGTATGTTTAGGTACAATTAGTCCTTCATTAAAGTTAAAACGAGTATTATGGTTGTGTTCCAACCTGTTTATAAATAAAGGGTTATTTATGTGCTGATTGAATTCCTTAATGATTTTCGTTTTACAATTTAAAGCACCAATCAATAAAAAAGAAAATATATGTAAAATTTAGGTATTTGCTGTACCTTTTGATTAAAAAAAGAATTATTCAGGTTGGTTAAGTATTTTTGCCTTAAATCCAAATTTAAGTTTGAATGATAAAGGCCGCCAGGTGGCACACCAATATATCTTAAATTTTTCATACATGTGGCAAGCGTTGCGCGCTGGCGATGTTTGGGATATTCGATACAAAAACATAATTCGTTCCGCTTGCACTCAGCCTGCACACCGGGACAGGGTAACTTCGCGCGGAACTTTGAGAATTTGCTCTCCCTGATTCATATTATATTAGGCATTATATTTGTAGGTGATATTTTTAATGAGATTCATAGGTTTTACATTTTTCGGAAAGATATTATAAAGTAAATTTAGACGATATAATTTACCAATGCTGCACACGAACACACTGTGTAACCAGCCGCCCTTGGTTACCAGATCCGAAAATGAGTTTTCCTGCCAAAATCCCTGACGTAGCAATAAATTTTCTGACATTTTGTATCAGGTATCAGTGTTATCAGTGGCGTTGCTAGCATGGGTGGCACACAGTGCGGATAGCATGGTGTCACCCCAAGAATAAAAACTATTATAATTAATAAAAATCCTATAATCGAAAAGCATGGTTGGGGAAACCCGCGGCCCGCGAGGTTTTTTGGTGCGGTCCGCGAGCACTTTTGGTGCATAGCACTCGTAAGCTAAAACCTGTTTTGTTTTCCAAATACCGGATGAATTTCGAAACCATTCCAAAGTTTCGAGAGAAGTCTTAAATTGTAATATGCTGCAAAATTCTGAGTTTAATTATAAATGCACGCAGTACACGAAAACGGTTTTCCTCCGATCTTTGCAGCACATGGTCTGCAACTTTCATGTCTTGCACGTGATCTCGAAAATCGTTTCCTTCGAAATTTAATTTGAAAATCTGAACGATTTCGAAGAAAACCATTCCGGAACTACGTGCAAGATATGAAAGTTGCAGACTATGTGCTGCAAAGATCGGAGGAAAATCATTTCCATGTCTTCAGGTGTAGTTTTAATTAAAATAAGTTACCGAATACAGATTCACTCTTAAATTTAAACCAGTTTTGAGATAAGCTGGGGAACGTTGGTTTGCGCGGCCCATTTCTGTACGTTTCATACAAATCTTAGATTTGTATTTGAGATCAAAATGCCCAACCAAACTGAAAAATTATTTTTGTAATCAAAAGGTGTATCAAATATCTAGTAAGCATGTGAGCTACTTTATTTATTTTTGCTTTAAATTATAAGATATAGGCCAATAAAGATTTTAATGTTTCTGGATTTTAGAGGCGATTTGGGCAATTATTTGTGAGTAAACGAAAAACAATAAAAAAATAATTTTACTATATTTATCATACGAATATGATGAAATATAAAATAAAAAAATATATAAAAAAACATTTTGATGGGTGTAAATTAAAAATACAAATTACGTTTTTACGGCGGAATAAAAAATAGTCGTTTATATATTAAAATTACTACCCAAAAAATGAGATTTTAAGAATTTTTTATTTTATTTTTTATTGTATTTTTAAAATAAATGCAGTAAATTTATTTTTTTAATGTTTTTCTTTTACTCACAAATAATTGCCTAAGTTGCTCCAAAATCACGAAACACTTAAAATCTTTGATGGCGCCTATATCTTATAATAAAGCAAAAATAAATAAAGTGGCTCACATCCTTACTAGACTTGATTTTAAAAATAATTTTTCAGTTTGGTTGGGTATTTTGATCTCAAATCCAAATCTAAGTTGTATGAAACGGGCAGAAATGGGTCAACGCATACGTTATTTATATTACTCGTAAAACGGCCCGTTCACACATGGGAGTCCGTTTTACTGGTACGTTTTTAACGGATACGTCATAAATTTATGCTCTGTTCACACATAGGCACCGTATAACGTTCAACGGATCCGTCATTACTGGACGCGATGTGTGAACAGTATACCGCCGCTATTCTACAAGGATGGACGCTGTCGTGTTGTATTGATCGTCGGAGAAGGAAGATTCGACGTTATTGGCAGCATCCACTTATGGCCCAAAGATCTAGAGAGGGTGCTTACAGTTTACTTATGAGTCAGTTACGAGGTGATGAATCGAAATTTTTCAATTACTTTCGTATGTCAATGTCTACTTTTGATGAACTTCTTAAACTATTGGAAAAGGATTTAAAAAAGCAAGGTACTCGTTCGAGGAAAAGTATCTGCCCAGAAGAAAAACTAGCGATATTTTTAAGGTACGTACTTTTATTTTTAAAACTCAGATAGATCTAAAGTAGCATCACTGTATAGAGATTGTAATGGCGATAGTGCACTATCAGTAGACTGTGGTCTGCTAGCATCACTGTATACAGGTTGTACTGGCGATAGTGCACTATCAGTAGACTGTGGTCTGCTAGCATCACTGTATACAGGTTGTACTGGCGATAGTGCACTATCAGTAGACTGTGGTCTGCTAGCATCACTGTATACAGGTTGTACTGGCGATAGTGCACTATCAGTAGACTGTGGTCTGCTAAAATAGCCCTGTGATTGATAGTGACTAGCACCAGATGTTTGTGTATAGGCTGGCCAGTCAGTTGACTGGCCAACTCTCCCATGTTTAATATTTTGTACTAGGTTTATCACCCCTGACTGGAATTCCAAAGTTTGGTCATCATCAAGCAAAGCCAAGGACGACAAATTACCTTTGAAGAACGATAAATTGCGATCATCCTGCTCAATTTTCTTCGGTTTTATGTGATAGTCAATGTAGGACATCATTTTGGCATCAATTTCATTCAAATTTCTTTTGGCTGGTGCTCTGCGTTTTGGCGGGGGGGGGGGGGGGGGGGGGGGGGGGGGGGGGGGCTAGATTTTGTTTGTCCTTTTGACTGTCATTGTCAAGTTGTGTCATTGTAGTCACACTGTCATCTTCGTTTGTAGGTTCATTCGATGTCGTGGTGTCATTTTCGGTGTGTTCTTCAGTTTGTTTAGCAGAGACGCTTTCGTGCGTTTCACCAGCAGCAACTACTTTTTTCAAAAACAGCATCTGATTATGGTATTTGTAGGGCTTCGTGTTTGAGACGGCGGAACCAGACGTCTTTTAATTCTTTTTATCTTTTAGTGTTCTCACCCAGGCACCTCTCACCTGTCTCCACTTTTTCATAACAAGTTTTCCTAAAACAAGTAATAAAACAATTAATTTTATTTTCAGGTATGCAGCATCCGGGTGTTCATTTAAAGATCTTCATTACACCTATCGCGTTGGTGTATCGACTGTTAGCAACATTATTAAAGAAGTTTCAAGATGCATATGGAACAATTTAAGTGAAAAATTTATGCGACTTCCTACATCAGTCGACGAATGGGAACAGATAGCAAGTGGATTTAACAAAAAAGCTAATTTTCCCCACTGTGTCGGAGCTGTCGACGGAAAACATATTCGACTTAAAAAACCACTAAATAGCGGTTCACTGTATATCAATTACAAGGATTTTTTTCCATCATATTATTAGCGATCGTAGACTCCGACTATCGCCTTGTATACGTCAGTGTCGGATCTTATGGAAAAGAATGCGATTCATCAATATTCAAGGAGACAACATTTTGGAAAATGATGCTAGATGGCAGTCTACAAATACCAGCACCATGCCCATTAACAAGAGACTCAGAAACGCGAGTTCCTTATGTGGTCATTGGAGACGAAGGTTTCGGATTACACGAAAATTTACTAAGGCCGTTTAGCGGGACGCATCTGGACAAAAATAAGCGAATATTCAACTATCGTTTGACTAGAGCTAGGAGATACGTTGAATGTGCCTTCGGTATCTTAGCTAATAAGTGGAGAATATTCCATCGGCCTCTAGACATCGATAAAACAACAGCTGTATGGACTGTTAAGGCATGTACTATTCTACACAACTTTATAAGGGACAAGGAGGGCTCAAACAGTGATAATAACGTATCTGAAGAATTTAGTTACGAAAACCTATCCCATGAAGTAAGAACACGAGGTGGTAATACTGCTAATTTAGTTCGAACAGAATTCGTGAACTATTTCATGTCCGAAGCTGGATCAGTTCCACGGCAGGATGAAGATATTTAGAATGTAATTAAATAATAAAACAGACACTTACCGAACTCTTGTCTTTGTCTTTGTTCCATAGCCTCAAAATCCTTCATTAGAATAATGCATATTTCGCGCCAACCTGCAATACTTGCAGTATTGTCTTTGTATTTATCCAGCGTCTTGTCCCAAAGGACTGGCCTATCTTCCACCAAACTAATTAACATTTCCTTGTCTATTAACTTTTTCCACTTTGGTTGACATGGTTGATCAGTGATTATAATAATTATTACACACAACACTCTACGAATGTATAATAGAAAATGTGAGTCAAACAAAACCTGTCGCATCACTCCACTCCCTACCCTCCTACACCCCACCCCGCACACACCTCCCGCCACGCACACAGTGTCTATCCGTTAAAATTCTACGTATCCGTATATCACGGGCGTAGCCAGGTTTTAGTATCGAGGGGGGTTCAAAAACCAAAACTCGTGTCGGGGGGGGGGGGGGGGACGACGACGACGACGACGACGACTTTGTATTTCTTGAGCATTAACTAATAACAATTTGTGGACATTTTATGTTGAAAACTTTTATTTTCTATGTACATTGGTTAATTAAAGTAACAAATGTATATAGAAAATAAATCTTATTTTAAGCAGTCACCTGATTAGAAACGGAATTCCAAATAAAAATCAACCGCAATCACCGAAAAAACGGAACTTGCAAGTTAAATTATTTTTTCTTTCAGAGGTCCCCCATTTATCTTTTTAGATACATAATATCGTTTTGAGTTATCGGTGTTAAAAATAGAATTTCTTGAAAAAATTGCTTGTAAGTACATCAACAATATTTAAGATTCATGGGAATTCCAAAAAACATATGGGTATATAATAACAGTAATATTGTCATATGCAATAAAAAATTTACCAGGTCGAAATTTCCGTAGATTTAGTGCTGATTTCCCTTTTCCCTAAAAAATATTTTTCTCCCCTAGATCTAGTCAAATTTCCCTAGACGGTACGAAACTATAGGTACAAAGGTTACCATCGGATAATCGGTACAGAGGGCAAATCCAAAATACATCATTAGTGTAATAATTAGTAATAAAATAAGTTATGCCGCTCTCCGCATCTCCTTATTTTTAATATTATTGATGTTGATATCTTAACTTTTAGGGGGGGGGGGGGTTTCACCCCCAAACCCCCCCCCCCCCCCCCTGGCTACGCCCATGCCGTATATTTTACTGTTCCGTCGTCCAGTATTCGATGACAAAACGGAATGTCATTTTTTTACGGAACGATATTTTTTACTGTATACAGAATACTGTGTCATGTGTGAAGTCGCTCATACAACTACATACGCCATCGACGAAAAAAAAACGTACACAATAAAACGGAACAGTAAAACGGAGACATGTGTGAACGGGCCGTAAATTGGAAGAGGCCTGACCTGACCGCTAAAATTCATCGCGAATCTGACCGCTAAAATTCATCGCGAGATTGATTTTAGTTTGCCGGTCGGTCGGCTGATGCCGATATTCCCTGACATTTCTACCAGGAGCACAAGCATTTGCAGAGTGAACTCCGCGATAAAATTATGAGGTTCTCAAATCGGTCGACAGAGATATTTCGAAAGAGGAAAAAAGCATTGATACATAATTATTACCTATATTGAAAAACATTTTGTAATAAAAACTGTACTTACGTATTTCAATAAATTGTTATTTTATTCCAGCATTACTTTTTATCAGGAGTATTTTGTTTGAATGCAGTAAAACAAACCCTTCGAATTTAATTATTTATTACGAAACATGAATTTTCTTCTTCTACTTCTCGTTCTCCTGGTAGACGATATAATCTGGAGCCGAAATACCGGTTTCAGTATACTATTTATCCATATTATGCTGAAAATATGCTGAAATAGGCCAAGCCAAAGAGACGAACATAGAGAGAGCAAAACCGTATTTAAATTTAATTGTCGATCACCGGCCAATATTATGGTCCCGTACCAACATAATATTTATATCATAAACACAACAAAACGTCACGCATTTAAAAAAAATACTTTTTTTAAATGTGAATACTGCACAAGAGTCCCAGCTGCTCCCGTTTGGAGTCAGTGATAATAAGGCATCCTCAATTGGGGTTTGTTTGTTGTGAGGCTGAAGGTAATGGGGAGGGTAAGAAGATGGGAAAGAGGAAGGTGGGGAAGTACCTAGCTATTCAGACCTGGTCACCAAACACGGCTAAAGCCATTTCAATTCGTTTCAATTCTGTTCTCTCGCCAAGCAACGTTTCAATTCTGAATGGTGGTCTTACACCAGGACGATATTGATAGTATCTTCCACTCTGGAAAGTGTCGCAATTTTAATATATATTATTTTTAATTAACTAATTGTGAAATAACACAAATAACCAAATAAAATTTATCACGCCGGGATTCGATCCCGCGACCTTGGGATTGCGAGTCAAGAGACTTACCCCTCGACTGCGGAGGCCGTCGAATATAATAATATCATAAAATAAAAATAGGTGGATTGTATTTTATATTACGTAATATTCCGTGCCAATTTGGCTTCAATTGCAAAGTTTGCTGTAATTAAATACGGATTCCCTTTATAAGAAAATCGAAGCAATTCAAAACAAATTCTTAAAATATATTTTTCAGGTCATTAGTAATATGTGTGATATATAAGAATTATGCAAAGGCAGCTTCATACTTAAAAGTTTTTTTTCATTTCATTTTAATATATTTGCATCACGACGGGAAATCACCCTTTTATTTAGTGAATACAAATTACAAATTATATTAAATAATTTTTTTTTCATGTATCTGTACAATTTGGGAGACGGGTATGGGTACCGCCGCCTGGGAACCATTAATTGGATAACCAACAGCTCTGCCATACCTACCCCAAGTGGTTCGCTACGTTTGATGACTTAGCAGGGGTGCCCGGGTTCATGGGATGAGGTTTGTCCGGGTCTTGGCGCGCATGCGTCTGCTCACCAGCTGCACGGCAGCTGGATCGGGAGGGAGTGGTTGAGGGATTCCCTTTGACTTCTCCAGCCGAACTCTCTCGGAACATCGCCTTGCATCGCAGTGAAAGGGATTCTCCTGGATCAATCCTGGACACAGTGACCCTCAGATTCCTAACCATCCCTCGTACCCTTTTCCTTCCCAGAACCTACTCTCCTTCATTTCCTAAAAAAGACCCTCCACACAGCATCCCCAAAGATGACTATAGGCCTAGGGCCTCCTGTGTGGAGATAATGTAAAAAAAGGGTTAATGGAAATACATAAAAAAATATGGAATACAAAATTAACCGTCCGGTAAAATATATGTTTTTATCGGGAGGTCTTTTTTGTGGCTTTTATAGATTTGAAAGATTTTTTTGTAAGTATTAATTATTTTCTTACTCTTTCAATTTTTTTGATAATTTAATAATCGACCCGTAGAGGTTCGCACCATATATTGAATAGTTAAAAAAATATTTTCCTTATTGCATTTTAATAAAATAAATATAAGATTATAATATAAATGGTTCCATGCCAACTCAGAATGAAACCAACTCAGAAACACATCAGAAAGGTTATTAAAAGCTACGAAAAAATAATTTTAAAATAGCCGGTAACCCTAACCTAACTTAACCTATTTAATCAATTTTTTATATATATTTTTTCATCACTCTTAATTACCTTTCTGAGGTGCTTCTGAGTTGGTTTCATTCTGAGTTGTCCGGTCACCATTCTGACTCTTGACATGTGATTCACTTGGTTGTGCCATGTATTTCTTGGACGTCCTCGACTTCTACTACCATTCACATTTGCGTCATATATTCTCCTTACATTCCTTTCCTCGTTCATTCGCTCTACATGCCCAAACCATCGGAGCGTTCCTTTCTTGATCTTACTCATTACGCTTACATTATTTTGCAGATTTCCACATTTCTCACACGATCATACATGGTTTTACCACACATACTCCTCAGGAATCTCACATAAGATAATGATCAAAAACAATAACCAACCCCTTAGTACAAATAATGCGATATTTTCCAAACTTTTTCGCTTCGTCGGATAAAATTGCCTTCGGTAGTTTTTGACCAGATTTTAATTAAAATTTATAATGAACAAATAGCGAATTTATGCGTTTTTTGCCGTATGTAAGAAATCTTTCTACACAACGTACCTAATCCTTTCATTTTATAATCTAATCACACTAGGTACGTAGGTACCTACATTACCAATTAGTAGGTAGGCAATGTTTATTTCATAAAAATATATACCCTACCGTACCGACTCAACGGCGACAAATATAACAAACGGCGCAACGCGCCGCTGTTTTTTACTTGTCAAACTCATATGCTCCTGGTAGAATGCTTTGGAAGAAACGGCCAAAAAATGAATTTCCTCCATAGAAGACAAAATCTATCTAGCCTTCTCTCTAAAATCAAACTTATTTTTATGGGGGTTATCTATAATTTAGGGGTATTTCACCATCCTAATAATCCGTAGGATAACGTAAATAAATAAACTAAATAAATACTTGCAACCTTTGAGGTGATTTTTCACAAAAACGGCGCTATATAAATAAATCATCCAATATTGTATTGCAATCGGTAGAGATCTCGGCTAACCTTTTCGAATGGTGAAACAGCTAATAAAACAGTTAAAGTACTCTTTACTATTTTTTAAATTCCTTTTTGAAAGTGAACGACGGACGTTGGACATACGTTTTCAGTTTCATATTGCACCGTCCACCAGGATCACATAAAAGTCTAGCAGTAAACTGACTGTTAAATATTATTATGTACGTATTCTCGACACAAGATGGCACTAATAATAACAAGTACTTATTTTTGACGCATGATGGCGCTAGTAGTATCAACATTCCAAAATGAACCTGATGCCAGGCGGTGAGGGTGACGAAATATTATTTATAAAAATATAATGTAATTATTATTTTATTTTCTCAAAAGGAATCAAGTTTTCACCAAGCGAATTAATTGTTACTTAAAAAAGTGTCCACGATTTTTGAATAGATAATAAATTCGATGTTCTTTTCTAGTAGATTTTTTACCTTTTAATATGAGGAGGATGGTGAAGATTATATATCATAGTTTCAAATTGAGATACCTTTAAAAATTGTAAAGCACTTAAAGATTTATATTCTTTTGGTTAGCTTTTTGTAATCCATGGAAAGCGTAAAAATAAATCCTCCGCGCATTGTAGCCAGGATCAGAACTAACTTCGTCAAAGACCATTTTACTACTCAAGTCTCATCTGCTCCTGGTAGTAAATAAAAACTAAGAACACTAACGGCGTAACTGCAAATTCCCTCCCGTTTTTACTACATTATCAAAGCTGGTCCGGTAGTCTAGTGAACAGTGAACTTGGTTCACAGTCGAGAGGCCAGAGTTCAAATCCTCGACAAGACAATAAATAGCTATAGAATTTTTTACGTGGAGAGTTGGCTTGAGTAGGCATTTTTCATAAAATAAATGGAATGTGACTTTCATTTATTAAAAAACCTATTCGTTTTTTGTGTATGTTGCTTTTATTTTTCTTTCATGTGTATGTATTTTTGTTTTCTATCATAACTTTATTTTTATCATAAATTTCTTTCTCATGTTAAAGTTGTACTGCCTTTATCTATTTTATGTAAAAGTCCTCTGGGCGTAAAATAAATAAATAATAATAATTATTAGATTGTTTATCGTTGCATAGAATAAATGTTGTATTCTCTATTGCTCTAGTTATTCTCTATTGTTGTATTCTATGATTTGTTGGTTGGGGCAAAAATGTTTGGTGTGTTTTTTTTTATTTATTTATTTTGCAAGGAAACATTACTTCATTCAAGGTCTACATTAATCGATGGATATACATACATTTCGTACTCAATGAGTTGTTTATTTCATATTCGTTTAGCAAAGGTAATCAATTTTTAAATATTCATAAGAAAAAAATAAATTTAAAAAACATTCCCTAAGGTAAGATTTTACTTTATACCTTTTAAATTTGGAGTTTATTAGAAATACCATAAGTTTTTTTTTTTTTTGTAGACTGGAAAATTCAACGAAGCAGGGCGAGAAAACGCCTCACAACTGGTGTTCGCAATCGGTCACCGCTACCAGGATATGAAGCATGCGAGGAGGTATGCATTTTCCCAGCTTTTCCGAAACAATAATGGCATTTCAGACAGTCGAGAAGCGAAATGAAAAGAATAGTAAATTTCTAACCAATATTCAAGTAAATCTACTAGAAGTATCTGGAAATTATTTATGTTATTGTAATTTACTTTTTATGTCATTTGTTCTTCTTGTCTTTGAGTTTTCTCTGAGAACCAATGGTCTATTTTTGTTATTGTCATTGTTATCGATTTTTCAATAGTTGATGGTTAACCCACTGACTCGCGTTCGGTCATTGCTATGCGGAGCACATAACGATGGAGGGTGAATTTTAACAACAGAGAAATTAATAATTTATGCATTTTCCAATTTGTAGATGGGATGAGAAGGGGCAGTAAAACAAGTACCAATTTCGTTCATTCATTTCATTCGTAAAACTATAAACAATTATACCACCATTACCTAAGTAAAAACTGAAATTGGTAAAAATCATAGGCCATGAGGGTATGTACACATGTACATTGTACATGTACACCCCCCTTCCCGATAGCTTGAAAATAGAAAACAGTTTAATTAATGATTTTCTGCCATAGCTCACCCCAAGTGGTTCGCTACGTTTGGTGATTTAGCAGGGGTGCCCGGGTTCATGGGGTGAGGTTTGTCTAGGTCTTGGAGGCGGATGACCAGGACATACTGAACCCAAGTTTCTTACGCACCCCTTAAACCCTTTCCTTCCCAGAACTCTCCTCTCCTTCCTTTCCTTAAAAAAATCCTCCACACAGCATCATAGGTGAGCATAAAGATGACATAGGCCCTGAGGGAAATTATGTTCCTCAGGGTCTCCTGTGTGGAGCTCATGTAAAAAAAAGGATTATTATTAGTGTACGACCGAAACAGGACTTTCCACCGAAACCGAATCTTCGGTGTCTGTCTCAGTTTCGGCCGAAACTGAAACCTAAACTTTTTTAGACATGTTAAAAATAGATTGTTTTCTTTTATTTGGTTTATTTTTTACACTTATTCAGAATGTTAACTTGTGTTAAATTAAGTAAATAAAAAAATAAAAACAATAATTGAAGTATGTGATTTTTTTTTTATGTTGCTTCTATAAAAAAAACAAAATTTATAAAACATAACAAAACGTGTTAACTACTTCTTCAGAGGCGCTTTCAATTTTAGACCTTATAATTTATTTATTTTTAATTGTGTATATTGAAGTATTTACCTAATTATTAAAATGTTTACATAATATATTTTGCAATTAAATTATGTTGGGTGTTAAGGTAGGTTTGAGAAGGTGAAATTGTGGATGGGTAATTTTGTATGTTTCGTGAACACCTCACAAGGAGAACCTGTGCTGAGGTGTTTACGTGTTTATGTTTTAGTGTGACAAGTATTTATGTGTTGTAGTAGAAAGTTTTTTTTATTTTTTTTTAAACTTTAAGATAGATAATATTAAGATATATGTTAAGGGGGGGAACGTATGCGCGGCCCATTTCTGCACGTTTCATACAAATCTTAGATTTGGATTTGAGATCAAAATACCCAACCAAACTGAAAAATTATTTTTGTAATCAAAAGGTATTTCAAATATCTAGTTAGGATGTGAGCTACTTTATTTATTTTTGCTTTAAATTAAAAGATATAATATAGGCTATTAAACATTTGAATGTTTCGGGGTTTTAGAGGCGACTTGGGCAATTATTTGTGAGTAAATTAAAAACAATAAAAAAATTATTTTACTATATTTATCATACAAATATAATGAAATATAAAATAAAAAATAAAAAATTATAAAAAAATAATTTTGTGTAAATTAATTAAAATTAAAATTACAAATCACCTATTTACGGCGGAATAAAAAATAGTCGTTTATATATTCAAATTACTACCCAAAAAATGCATTTTTAAGAATTTTTTATTTTATTTTTCATTGTATTTTAAAAATAAATATACATGTAGTTAAATTATTTTTTTTGTTTTTTTTTTACTCACAAATAATTGCGTCCAAAATAATGAAACACTAAAATTTTTAATGGCCTATATCTTATAATTTAAAGCAAAAATAAATAAAGTAGCTCATATCCTAACTAGATATTTGATATACCCCTTTGATTACAAAAACAATTTTTCAGTTTGGTGGGGTATTTTGATCTCAAATCCAAATCCAAGATTTGTTCTTTTACGGGCATAAATGGGCCGCGCATGCGTTCTCCTTAAAGAAATAATGCAGTTATACAATGCCATCATTGCTTCTGGATATGAAAACTGTTTGCACGATCTTATAACTAACCCAAGAAACTTGTAGCATGATGTTCTCAACTGGTACATATAGTCCGAAAATATAAGTTTGGGATCAAAGACTACCCCTAGGTCCTTAATGGATTTTACTGGTAACAATATATCTTTTTTAACACTTTAATCAAATTTGATGGGGTTTCTCGAACGTGTATGTGACATTGCGAAACATTTTTTTGTAATAAATTATAATTTATTTTCATCAGCCCAGGATAAAATTGAATCTAAATCGATTTGTAATTTAATACAATCTTGCCCGTCACAAAAATTTCAGATCATCAGCAAAAACAGGCTAATGGAATATTCGGTGCATTCTTGAATGTCGTCAATTAAAATTAAAAATAGTAGAGGTCCCAGATTTGACCCCTGTGGTACTTCAGAGATGCAGAGAATTCCCTAGACCTGTATCCGTCGATGCATACATACTGTTTCCTATTTCTCAGATATGTGGTAAATTTTTTTAGAAGAGGCTTGTCGAAACCTACGAGTATTCTGTGTAATTTCCGTAATAACTCATCGTGATCGACTCGGTCAAACGCCTTAGCGAAGTCCGTGTAGATCACATCGGTTTGTTGTTGCGCATCTAATCCTCTTGCCACTCTTTGTTGTTCGAGAAGATTAGAGATTGTTGACTTCTTTGGTAAAAAATAGGTGTTAATTGCACCAAAGAAACGGTTGAATTTGTTTATGCAGATTTCTGCAAATTATCGTTTCGAATATTTTAGGAACTATTGATAGTACCCACTATTGGTCTGTATTTCTGGACATCCGTTTTGGTTCCTGATTTGTGAATCAGGCTTACTTTAGTAAGTTTCCAGGATTGAGGAAAAGTGGAAGTGGTAATACTGAGATTGCAGATAAAACGAATTGGATTGTACAAATGTTCTCCTGACAAGATGAAATGATACGAGATGGGATTCCATCCTTATGTTATGCAAAATTATTATTATTCCACCCGTAAAATTATTATTGTTATATTAATATTGTAGCTATAGCTTTGTATTGTGAATTAGTTGGAAAGCGAATAATTAATATTTCTTCTATAACAGATAAATTAAAATTTTAAAAATACTTCCCTTCTTTAGCCAACAATTTTTTCACTTAAAGGTCATGCCACGAAGGTTTTGCTTTAGGTATTGCTTTCTTCAATCTGTGTCTCTTATTACCCAGTTAAATATTTTTTACAGCTATCTTTTTTAATCGGCTGAAAACGTGTCCCATATCGATCTTTCAGGAAAGCGCTTCCACTGAATGAAATGCAAGCGGTCATTGCTATCCGGGGCGCAGAAATTTTAAGCGTAAATTATACTATGTAAGCTTTGTTGTGTTTCAAGTTTTCCATGCTAGTTCAAAGGGGCGCTGATCGCGGGGTACCTGCTGCTGAAAATGTAATTTTCATCGATTTCCCGGCAAGCGGAGCATAGTTTCAGGCTTCATCTGTCGGTCATCGCGGCTAGGAGCACATACAATGAAAAATGTATTGTTTCGAATCTGTAGTAACAGCTTGTGTTTTCAAGTGCGAAAATTTGAAAATTAGCACCGATTTATGTGTTGAAAAAATTATTCAATTTGTAAACCAGACAATTTTATACATAAGAATGTTTTTTAACCTACGGTATGTTTTTTTACCTACCTTTTATATGTTTCAAGGCTTTATTATCTTAAGATTTAAGATTAATTTATTCTATATTTAAAAAGTTAAATGTTTTAAGATTCTATTCTATTTAAAATACATTTTCTCCAAACCTTGGTTCTACACAAGTTTTTGTCGCTAGTTAAATCAAGTTAAATCCCGAGATTTTTTAAGCTATTTTGTAAGAAATAGGAAATTACAAAGAGGAAGGTATAAGGTGTCCGTGGTTACTCAGATCTGTTCACTAAATGGTGCTAAATCCATTTATTTTATTTTAATTTGTTTGGGAAACAAACAGATTTATTCACATTCACATCTTTCACTTATTCACATATTTCACATATTCACATATTTTACGTACATGTCTGTAGAGTTGCAGCGAAGCTTCAGCGTAAATATTAGGTCCTTACATATGAAATTGGCGTTTTGCCGTACTGGCAACTTTGATCTCAAATATCTTCTCTTCGGTTAGGAATTCCAAATTCAAATTTATACAGCTATTTACTCATGTATTTGTGTTTCGAAAATTATAATTAATTTGTTTTTTCCTTAATTTTTTTTTCTTTGCGTCACTTAGTTTACAAAATAGAAAACTTGAAATAGCGCGATATTTACGAGTACGAGTTCCACCGTGGCACCAGTGCTGCAGAAACGGCTCGAAGGATTAATGATGTGTATGGCGACGGTGCCGCAAAAGAAAACACAGTGCGTTTTTGGTTCCAACGTTTTCGTTCTGGAAATTTCGACCTGCAGAACAAGCCCCGTGGACGGCCGGAGACCAAAGTTGATAATGAAGAATTGAAGGCTATTGTGGAAGCGGATCCATCGCGAACCACGTCCGAGTTAGCTGCAGGCTGCGGTGTTAGTGATAAAACTGTTTTAATCCACTTGAAGGAAATTGGGAAGGTGAAAAAGCTTGAAAGGTGGGTACCTCACGAATTGAGTGAAGCAAATCAACAATCGCGCGTTGACCGCCAGACCACACACTGCACAACAGACGGCTACCAAATTAGAGGAGCTTCAATTGGAATGTCTAAGACATCCACCGTACTCTCCGGACCTTGCCCCAACAAATTAACATTTTTTTCGAAATTTGGATAACTTCTTGCAAGGGAAAAAATTCAACTCCGATGGGGCAGTCCAAACCGCCTTCAAAGATTTTATTGATTCCCGTCCGAATGGTTTTTTTTAGTAAAGGGATCGATGAACTACCTATGAGATGGCAAAAGTGCATAGATAGCAATGGTACAAACTTTGATTAAATAAATATATTATATTTAAAAAAAATCGACTTTATGTTCCTCCCATACAAAACGCCAATTTCATATCTAGTATATTTGTCCAAAAATAAAATAAAATATTCACAGGGTGAACATCACGTACCCAAAAGATTTTAACCAGCAATTCCTGACCATATTCGGAGTAAAAAACATGCATGTCAGTTTGCTGTCCGATGAAATTTATTTTCAATTTAGAACTGGGTTTAACAATTTAGAGCTCTAAGAATTTTTCTTGTCGTAAGTATAAAGAAAAAAACGAAATTTTTACAGTGAAATTTAGAGAAAATAAATCATAAAAAAACAGATTTAACTTCTCATCTGTGACTCGCCCGCCGGTGGCCACAAAAAATTGCTTTTTTTAATGCGATTTTAACCCTTATGTACAAATAAACTGTATGAAGGGCATGGAGAATCGCTTACGCTAACATCTCTCTTGATGTAACACTTCATTTGATTAATCTAGCTTCTCGGAATGTTTTCAAATGAATGTTCTAAAACATTTCAAAACAATGTCATTATTTCTTTGAAAACTCCTTTGAATTGTTTTTTTTTTCATGTAGGGTGTGTTTTCAGGTTTGTGTAGAAATATTAAAATCAGTTTTTTATTTGTATGAATATGTTTTTTTTGCCGAATGGGAGTTTTTTTTACTTAAAGTTAGCTATTCTGCGATATCTTCTAACGATATTATCATGAATATAAAACAGACAAAAATCTCAAAAAAAACAATTCCTTTGTTTTTATATGGATATTTGACTAGAAGTCATCAAGGTAATTATCGCGCGATTTTCGGATATCTCATCCCACGTTCAACAGATTACATGCATGCGTAAGGTACTTAGGGCCTTAAAATTTAATAAACGGGTTTCAAATTTTACGTAACTTATAAATATATAGTTACATTAACGTATAGTAAATGGTTTATTAAAATTATCAGTTAATTAGAATGTTATTTAAACTCTAATTAAAAAGTTGTTATTATTATTATGCCGGCCGAGTATACATTTAGGCACAATCAGGTTTTAAAAATAATTCACCAAAGTTTGGTAATTAAACATAACTTGATTGACTGCCGTAATATAGTACCATCTTATGAATATGAACCAAATTCATTTTTAGAAAATGAATTTTATGAAATATATATATTATGATTAAACTATACTAACAGACAGAACAATTAGTCACAATAGACCTGAAATAGTTTTACATGACAAAATTAAAAAAAAACTTATATCATTGATGTAGCTATTCCAAATTCCTGTAATATTCAAAAATCTGTTTCTGAAAAAATAAGATAATATTAAGATTTAGGAAATGAGATTAAAAGAATTTGGCATTCTCAGACTATAAAAATATTACCATTTGTTATTTCGACTACTGGCATTATACCTAGCTCTCTCATTTGAAATTTAGGCATATTAGATTTGTCAAAGAATTTATATATAAAAATGCAAAAATCAGTCATTTTAAATACATGTAGGATTACAAAAGATTTTTTAAATATTTATATTGAGGGATCAGTAGATATGAAAATATCTGTAGTCGGTGAATTATTTTCCCATTTGGTCTCTGATAGGTTGACATGTTGTTCTTGTATTATTTTGTAGTTATTATACTTATATAGTGCAATTGCATAGCGTGGATTGTCTAAATGATCATTTGTAGAAAGTCTGTGAAAGGGTTAAGTTTTTCCTGTGGGAAAGTTTTAACCCGGACATAAAATCTGAAATAATGGGG
This sequence comes from Limnephilus rhombicus, assembly GCA_929108145.2. Lineage (NCBI taxonomy): Eukaryota > Metazoa > Arthropoda > Insecta > Trichoptera > Limnephilidae > Limnephilus > Limnephilus rhombicus. The sequence goes on from OV815293.1 coordinate 23,001,692, forward strand.
GTTGTGGGAGGCAAAATTAAACTACATAAAATAATTCATGGGTGCATTATAAAATAATGTAGAAAAAAAATGTGTTAACAGCACACACATGCTATAAGCACAATTTATCGGCCAAATTTAAAAAGCTAAAATTAGAAAATACTAATAATTAAAAGAGTGTCGGTTACAAATAGAGAAAAATCCATTTACCCAGAACTAAACAAAATAAACTTATTGCTTGCAACGCAATTATTTATGAAACTTTTGAACGTAATTGCAAGCAAGTAATCATTTGTTTAGAAGATATACGAGAAGAACATGTCAATCATGCTATAAAAATCATTTGCGCATGCTTCCACAGAAATTTGATGAGCTACCTACCTACTCTCTAAAATTAATTATTTATCAAATCAATACTAATTTGGGAGGCGGGAATGGGAACCTTTATTGGATAACCAACACCTCTGGGATAGTTCACCCCAAGTGGTTCGCTAAGTTTGCTGAATTAGCAGGGGTGCCCGGGTTCATGGGGTGAGGTTTGTCTAGGTCTTGAAGGTGGATGACCAGGACACACTTAACTCCAGATTCCTACCCACCCCTTAAACCCTTTTCCTTCCCAGAACTCTCCTCTCCTTCCTTTCCTTAAAAAAACCCTCCATACAGCATTCCTAAAGATGACATAGGTCCTGAGGGAAATTATGTTCCTCAGGGCCTCCTGTGTGGAGCTCATGTATAAAAAAATACTAGCATGCTCACAAGCACACCTGTTCCGACATGCTTAGGGCAAACCCCCTTCCACCCGCGAATCTGGTAGCATGCTCACAAATCAATCGGTCGTTGAATTGTGAGCACGTTCGAATATAAACAAACAATACCAAAGCAATAAGTAGCATTTGCTCAATAGTAGCATGCTTTCGTGCATGTCAACATACTAATCAGCATGTGTGTCTGTGGCATTTATCGTGAGTATGCTTAAAACAAGCATGCCATGTACAAGCAAATGTGTACAGATGAAGAGCGTGCTCATTTTAAGCATGCTTATTTATGAGCATATGTATCAGTGCCTTATAAGCAAATGTATAATGATTCATTCATCTCTCACAATCACTCATCCCAACATACAATTTGGTAGGAGGGTATGGATACCACCACCCTGAGAACCAATTATTGGATAGCCAGCACTTCTGCCACAGGTCACCCCAAGTGGTTCGATAAGTTTGGTGACTTAGCAGGGGTGCCCGAGTTCACGGGTTAATGTTTGTCTAGCCCACCTTCTACGTGGCGGGCCGGATTGGGAGATGCTGGTTGAGGGAGACTCTTTGGAGAGCTTACAGACAGGCAAAGTGCGAGTTACCGTTGCACCTGTAATCGTTTGTAACGCGTTTATGCTAAAATAAGTCTCTTGTGTCTCCCGACTATTATTATATTAATAATAATAATAATAATTGGATAATTTATAAAGCGCCGTTTTTGTGAAAAATCACCTCAAGGCGCTAATCACATTACAAATATATCAACAATATTTTGATAAAAAGGCAAACAAAACAAAATAAATATTAATAATAATAATAATTGTATAATTTATAAAGCGCCGTTTTTTCGAAAAATCACTCAAGGGCGCTAATCACATTACAAATATATCAACAATATTTTAATAAAAAGGCAAACAAAATAAAAGAAGGAAAAACAAAGAAAATACGCATAGCAGTGGTTGGGGTCGGGAGTTCGTAATTTGGGATGAGAGATTCTCGAGATCCTTGAGATATATTTTTTAATGCATTCGACCAATTGACCTGCGGATAAATAAAAGGTATCGGCTTCTGAAAAGATGTATGTTATTGCATTTTACCACGTTCTTCTATAAAATGATGCTGCATGTACGAGTAGTTAGTTTTTAAGTGTAGAATGTGGAATAGTTGAATTCGTGTGTTTCGTACTGGGCAGTGGAAATGAATGTGTTATAGAAGTTAGTCATTGTCAACAGCGTTGTTGATGATTTTGTTTATTTATGGTCAGGTATACTCCTTCAATCTTCTAGAGATGGTGATTTATGGAATGCTAGTGAGTAGTGAGTATCTATGAAGTTCGGGTGTTTAGCAGAACAATCGTAAAATCTTGGTAAGGCCACACTACGGCCGATTTCCAACTTCAAACGTTTGGAGTTTGGATGATTGTGTGGAGGGGTAGTTCGTGCGTTGGGCGAGCTGGCCTAACACGTCAGTCAGCGCAATATTATTTCGGGAGAGTGGTATAAATGTTGTCTGAAATTATTATTTTTTTAGCTTTACCTACGAATCGAAAAAAAAATTATGGAAACGAAATTACGAATCATCGCCTGCGCAATTGTAGGCAACTGATAAGATACAGCGCCGAATCAGCTGTTCGACGTCCGCCATTTTCGAGTGCAGAGTTCGCAGTTGGAGGATTAACCGCAGCCACCATACGATCGGCTTCAGTCTGGCATAAGTTTTGTGTTTCAGAACCTTTTTAGATTTTATTCTAATGTTTTCATTTCAAACAATGTATCGTTTCTGACTGGTTGTTTCTCACAAGGGCGATTCTCAGAGTACATATCCACCGGTCTGGAACAAGTTGCTGATTGAATAAAACGTACCCAATTGGATAGTCTGGTGGAGACATTATTTGTTGACAACCGATTCTCTTTTCAACACACGTCGTATCATAGAGAAAATGACTGCAAGTAACTCTAAATTTTAGACTTTAAAACATATATTTATTAGCTGTGCCGGGTTGCGAACCTATGGTTCTGAATCAAGGAGCTTACTGCTCTAACACATAATGGTTGGCAACGGTACAATCGGACAACTGTGCCAGGAACGCATAAAGACGAACGCATTCACGAAAAACGCGATAATTAGAAAATTTTCTAACGAATTTGAATGGCGCACCGTGAGTCGCCTCTATTAGGAGAACAGAAATAGGAAAATATCACAACAAAGAACTGTTTTTTTGGAATCATACAAGACTTCAGGAAAATAAATTTTCTTGGTAACAAAGCTTGGCAACCTCAAACTTAATGTATCTCACGTATTTTGGTGTTTTTTAATCCAATAATGCCAGATGAGATGACAGGACATTAAATATTATGACTGTGTTAGTGCCCAGTATAAGCTTACTGATATGCCCCCTCCATTCATTCCTTTCACTAAGATTCCCCTCTGATCCCCCCTCCCGCCATACAGACTCGAGAAAATCACAAAACTTTATCTCTATTACACATTAATTAGAAATCCTTGAACAATAGTGTTTGCTAATGTACATAATGTGAGTTGAGATTACGCATTTTCATTTTTAATTCCATTTTCCAGCAATTTGTCAGTCAGAAAGCGCGCCAGTAAATGCCGGTGAAACGTTTTCCCTTGCATATCTTCTGCGCTCCTAATATTTTTACCGAAGAAAACGATGCCGTCGTTTATCAAATGAAAATTTGACATCTTTTATCAATTGACGGAGGCTGGCCAACCAAACCTGGCGCTTTTAACGCTAAAAGTAAATAAAAAATGAAAAATGCTTGATTCGTTCGCTTATCACAAATTTTTTTAATGAAAAAAATACTTCATGATAAAATCTTATCCAATATATACAAATAAATGTTTGATGAGTTTTAAGATTTTCACGGCCAAAAGCATTTTCGTTATTTGTTTTTGGGGTGTTATGCCGTGTTGCGCTACCTCCTTCTTTAGCCAACGTTTCGGACATCGTTGCTGTGTCCATTATCACGGCATAACACCCCAAAAACAAATAACGAAAATAAATGTTTCTTTGTTTGTCTCTTATTATTTCCAATACCTTTCTTCCGATACCCGGAGGATTTTAACCAGAGTAAAAAAAGTATTATATTTGAAGTAAAAAATTAACATTTCATTTGAAAAAAAAAAAAAAATATATATATTCTTTTTATTTTTCCATCACACGTCGTAACTGAGTAGTCGGGTCACATGATAAGGACTCCGTCTCGTTTCATTTTATCATTTCACTTAAAAGAAATATAACATTTCATTTTCTTGACGTACAAAGTAGTAAGATTTTTAATTTTGCTCTAACAACGATTAAACAGTTTTTTTTTAAAGATATTTATACTCTTCTCCGTTTTTAGGCTGTCTGGAAGGAGATTATATACTCGTACGTGTACACGCTTCTCTTGCCACTTTTAGTCTTAACAATAGGTATTCGTGAAAAATTTATTATTCTTTTTTGAAATAGGCAATTCACCCTAAGGAGAGTGCTTTGTTACGTTGTCTAGTATAATGTTCGTATACTTGTTTTTATAAATATTGTGTTTGTGTGCAGTAGAGTAGTGATGGGGGGGGGGGGGGGGTGGGGGCGGACGAGGGGGGGGGGGGGGGTGACACTCGGACGTGGAGAAAAAACTTACGAAAGTGCAAAATTGCCACAAAAAATATTTTACGCTTGAACACTGATAGTTATTTAGCACTACCTATGGCATGTTTGGTCGGGGATTCCAGAAAAAAAAAAAAATATTTTTATTTTCTTTCCTAGCTCGAAGTGTTGCTGAGTCGGGGATTTACCTGAAATATTCCTTGTGTCATTATATTTTCGTAATGTTATTTTTATTGTAAACGTAAACTCGTGGAGTGAATTGTTATCTATTGACTGTCAATGACTGACTTGAATCAGTTAAAAAGTTGTTATTTTATTAGCGTTTTTATTAGTGCTGAAAGATCATTTAAAAAAAAAACAATGTAAGTGGATTTGATAGATCACTTTTCTAATAGACGCAAAACTTGAATGCAATTATACCAGAATCGATCGACAACTGATTGAAGAAAAATGATCAATCATCTGTATGTTTTTTCTGTATTATATTGTTTTGTGTACATGAATAAATACAAGGAATAATAAGTAATTTGGAGATTTTCAGAAAACTTTTTTTATGAATTCGAAATATGCGTTTTGAATTCGTTGACGCAGCGCTATTTACACCGATTACCAAGTCAACTGCCGATAGTATTGACACCAAACGATTATACATTGGGGTAGTTTCGCAAGCTAAGGTAATTCGCCTACCAAATGTAAGAGCACCCTCAGACAGGGCCGGATTAAGCATGTCGGGGCCCCTAGGCAATCCACGTCTCGGGGCCCCCCCTTTACCAATGGCGGACAAGGGGGGGAGGGGTTGAAGGGGCCTCCAAAAGCCTCCTTGTTCCCAAGGGAACAAGATTTGATCAAGATCAAATCCTTGACAAGGCTTTAATGGGGGGTGAAAATTTCTGAATGTACAACATGTCGAAAGTATTATGTCAAAATTTCAAGTAAATCGGAGCAAAACTAACGAAGATACAGTGTTTCAAGCGACTGACCCTCATGCTCGATTCAAGTATATTTCGAGTAAAAAAAAAATTTTAATCGGTTCTCTCGCAAACAACATTTCTGAAGTTCTGACGGACGGAGATACAGCATTTTATGTGAAACCATTTGCAACAGTTTGTATGTTGAATTATCCTTCAGCAAAACTTTGAATGCGTTTTTCTCGAAACTTTTTAACACGTTTTTCAACCTGGTTGACAAGATATTAAAAAAAAACTAAACAATCGATTTGCATGCATCAAGTTTTAAATCTGTTCGAAAATCTACTGTCTATGGCACAGGGGAATTTTGATCTCTAAAAAAAAAAATTAAACAAATGGCGGACCAGCGAATTTTATTTTCGATTTTTTATGGAAAGTTTTCATTGTACCTAAAAAATAGACGTTTATAAAAAAATCCCGAAGTGGTGCCATAGTGACCGGATTTTCCAAATTGTTTAGGACTTAGTGCTTGCAGATCGGATATACATATAGTTTTTCTAATAAGTTGTCAATCAGGTTGAAAAACCAGGTTGTTTCGAGAAAAACGCTTTCAAAGTCTTGCTGAGGATAATTCAACATACAAACTGTTTAAACGGCTTCATATAAAATGCTGTATTTCCATCAATTTTACAAATTTCCTCAAACGGTGAGAGCATTATTAACAAATGCATTTTTCAGAAAATGAAAAAAAAAATAATAACATTTTTTTTGCAGTGTCCTTAAAGCCTTGTTTAGAATTTAATCAAGGGAACATGGAGGTGTTTGGAGGCCCCCCAGAGTCGGAGGCCCGTGGTGAACTGAATAAAAAACTTGTAAAATTACATCAACTTCACTAAGGGGGGGGGGGGGGGGGGGGGGGTTCATTCAATTTTGCCGCCCGGGCTTCTGACGGGCGTAATTTTATTCATAATTAATCTGTTCTTCATTACGAAAGTTATGCCATCACCCCATTCCATAAAAAAACGAACACAATACAATAACTATTTATTGCATATAAAAGGACACATACATAGAAACAAAAATATACATTTAAAAAAAAAACATTACAATGAGCCGTGTTGTCACTTAAGTGAGCTCTTCCAGACAACCTTTCCCGAAGAATTTTAGCAAGCAAATAGGTAGTGCGTTCTGAAGCTTGTACAACATTTATATTTTAAACATATAATTAGAAATAAAAGCAAAAAATAAAACAAAACAAATGCCAATATAAACCACACACGGCACCTTCAATCACTTCAGATACAAAGTAATGTTGCAACAAATAGAAGGAAAGAAAAGTAAAACACAACTATTTTTGTATATTTGTTTTAATTATAGACTTTTTATTTATTTTTTGTGCATGATGTGAACATTAGTAATTTATTGGGTTATAACCTAACTATTATAATTTGTTGTTTCCTTTAATGCGTGTACCTAATGTTATTAACCTGTAAATCTTTTTAATAAGAAAATTAAAACATATTGAAAGCTGACTTTTTCCGAAATTTCGTTGCTCACTACTTAATTGAAGTAAGTAATTTTTTCTCGGGACGCGGGGCCCCTAGCCGATGCGGGGCCCCTAGGCAGTTGCCTACTCTGCCTTAGGGATAATCCGGTACTGCCCTCAGATTTCGATCAGTTGTCGGTTCTTTGGATAAGAGGTCACCTTCGCATTACTAGCGCTTTAACTCATAATACCTTAATTGTTTTATCCAATATTAGGTTGGGTATTATCCAAAAACTAGTTTGAGTTACTAAAAATAAAGATACTGTATATTTTTAATGATTTAATTATATGTATAAGTATAATCGATAAACTAGTAATCCTTAAATCAGATTTTTGTCTTAGTCCTAATTTTGGAAAATAAAAAGTTTTTTGATTGGCGACGTTACGTGAGTATGGCGTCTTGACGGTGTATTCATTCGTTGACCCGGCCTATACTGATCTCACATTTTTCCAGATTTAAGTTAAGAGTCAGTCTGTGTGAGAATCCAAAAGCTCGAATAAAAGTTACACACGGAACAAGCAAATGGTTTTCTTTCAAATTTTGGAGCGTACGGTGTGCAACTCAAATTTTAAGCACATCTCAACACTGGTTTTAAGATTGAATCTGTATTCGGTAACTCGTTTTAGTTAAAACTACAAACATAACATGAAAATGGTTTTACTCCGGTATTTGCAGCACGTAGTCTGAAACTTTGATATCTTGCAACTCGGGAAATCTCGCAATAGTGGAACTCGGGAATGGTTTCCTTCGAAATGGGTCCGCAGATGAACAGAGTGTCAAATGAAATTTCAAAGGAAACCATTTTCGAGTTCCACGTGCAATATTTGAAAATTGCAGACTATATGCTGCAAAGATCGAAGGAAAACCATTTTCGTGTACTGTGTGCATTAATAATTAAAGATAAAGACTTACACCTTTACTATTTCACAATTGAAATTTTATTGTTACACTCAGAACACAAAACTGGTTTTAAAAACATATTGAAGACTCCACTCGGAACTCTGTTATTTATAGCTATATAGCTCGGTCGGTCGGGATTCCCAAAAATTTTTCTTCTTTGTTTACACATTTGACTAGCTGGTAATGTTATTATTTGTAAGTCATTTAAGTACGTAATGTATATGTTTCCCCATATTTCTATTAAATAATGGTGGGACTGGATTGTGAATCAGATACTTGAGTCGGGCCATGTCAAAAGTCAGAATAATAGAAGAGAATGTATGAGACAATGTATCAGTGTGAGTGAGGCAAAGAGTGTGTGCCAAGACTGAGTTCTTTGGCGGTCCGTCCTCTCTGCCTACTCCTGCGGAGAAACTGCGTGATGGTTAGTTAGTTAGTTTAGGGATTAAGCTAAAGTATAAGCCCCTCTTTACCTCTCTTGGTAGAAGATGAGTAATTCTACCAAATACACCAATTAGTGGGATGATTTTTGCTTTTAGTTTTTCTAAGTGTTGTTTAAATGTCAATTGTTTATCAATATGCCCAGGTATTTTTCGCTATTTAGAATACGTAGGTCTCTTTCTTCTATTTGTAATGGTTTATGCGAGGGTATTATTATTTTAGGTGGGATTAGGATCATGTAACCGGTTTTATTATTATTTATTGATTGTTCTAATAGAATTTCTAAGATTTTGCCGAAACAAAATACTGTCGTGTCATCTGCGTATAAGAAGATTTCACCATGTAGTTTTAACTGACAGATGTCATTTATATATATTTGGAATAAAAGTGGCCCCAGTAAGGATTCTTGTGGAACTCCATAGTTTATACTCTCGAGCTGACTTTTTATCTCCTATGTTAACAAATTGTTTTATGTTGGGCAGATAGGATTTAATTAGTTTGATAGATTTTCACCGGTCAGTGGTTGAGCGGGCATAGCGCTTGGGTCCCACCCAGGCGTCGCGTGTTCGATTCCTCGGCTGGCTAAGTTCTCCATCACAACACAAGCAACATTTTCGGTTTTCTGTGGTGATAGTAGGAGGTTTTCAAACATTGTTGGGTTCTTCGTGTTCCGGGAATGTGTTATGAAGCGATTTTATAGTTTAGTACTTGTCTAGTTAAGTACTTGTCTAGTTGAGATTATGTTCGATAATGTTGGCGACACTTTAGGGAGGATCTTGTCGATGGAAAAAGGAGTGGGGTAAAGTTCCGGTCTCTCTAGTTTTGGGAGCGTGGTGCGGCCGCTGTCAAAATAACAGTCACAATAATTTGAAGATAATATGTGCTAATCGGTTCGATATAGTGTGATGGAAGTCATACGGGCGAAGTAAATGGCCTGTCGGTATTCTAAAAACGTTTCAACGTAAACATCCGCGTAAAACGCGAGATTTTCTTGACGGGTGATGGAAGCCCTCGTGTAAATGCCCGTTGGCTTGTATACGGGAATTGATCGGAAAGTATCCAATAGATCGTACCGTTATTTATACGTCACGCCCGCGATGGACATAAACAGCAGCTAGCGGATTCCCGGCGGGAATTTATTTAATCACCATATCAGATGCACGCCGAGCCCCTGATAAAAAGAGCCGCCAACAGGTATCGGGAGACACACGTTCAATCATTGAAGGCTGGTGAAGACCTCCGAGCTCCGAGGGTTATAGGATTTCTTCCCGGCTTGGCGTCCGCTAACGAGGTCGCCCCCCCAGAAGCCACTTACAGGAGAGGACAAATTGTCACCACGAGAAGGCATCTGGACCTTCCCGCCTGCCTGGCTACGGCAATTGGAAGTCTCATGGTTAGATTAGCATAGGAATACTATACAAATGGTCCCGGGGGGTGAGTTTTTTTACCTAACCATATATGCTTGTAAACCTGTCAAAATTTGGGTTAATACATGGTTATATTACTACTCCAGTACCTGTTTTCTTTGTAGAAAACCTTTTTACGAATCCTTTACAGAGATGCCATAAGAATCAAATGCCCACGCTCTATAGAGGAGTTTTCAGGTTCCATCGCAGTTTGACATACCTTGACCTCAGGGTCACGGTTTGGCGTCCAAGGTTCCCAAAGAAGAACCAAAGTCAATCTGTGGCGTTCCTATTTATTGACCTAGATATACACCTAATAACATTTAGTCACATATGACTAGCCGGTAACAAATTGGCGCCCAACGTGGGGCCAATTGCCCCCCCCCCCCCCTCCCCCCTCCTCCTCCACCCTCGCGTGCCGCCCGTTGCAATTTTTTGATACATATTTCATAATTCCAGAGCTCATCAGTAGTTTTATACAAACCTTGTCCTGACAATAACGAACACAACAAAAAAAGAATTATCGAATTTGGTGCAGTCATTCGGAAGTCATGCGCGTACATGCATTTCGGCGATTCATTTTTATTTACGATGTCAGTATTATTATTATACAAGGTCGCGCAAAATTAATCACCCTATCGGAAGATGTTATAATTTTTGCAAATGGCGTCGTACGTCAATCATATTTGACATTTGTGAACTAGACAGCTGCAGAATACAAACAGACAAGCAATGGAGCGCTATACTCCGCAAGAGCGTGGAATAATTGTATCGATTTAAGCTTTAACGCTTTTAGCGATTTTGTGTCGAAAGTCATCATGAGCGATGAGGCGCATTTCCACTTAAACAGTTATGCTAATTAGTAAAATATTCATTTCTGGGGCACTGAAAAGTCATTACGTCCACTCAAAGCCACTGTGTGGTGCGCGTTAACGCGGGAGGAGTGATTGGGCCGTATTTTTTGAGGACGATATTGGCATTACGGTCACTGTTACTGGCGAACGCTACAGGGCCATGATAAACGACTTCTTACGTCCGGAATTGGATGAGCGGGGCTTGGTGAACATGTGGTTTAAACAAGACGGTGCAACCATGCACACAGCACGAGCCACAATGGATATTGTGAAGGAAGCATTTCCTGGTCGCGTAATCTCTCGCTTTGGCGATTTTGTATGGCCAGCAAGATCGCCCGATTTAAACATCCCAGACTTCTTTTTTTGGGGCTATTTGAAGTCGCGGGTTTATGCCAACAAGCCTCAGACAAACGCAGTCCTTAAGGAGAATATTCGACAGGAATGCGAACAGTTATCACCGGAAATCTTGCGGGAAAGTCATGGAAAATGCGATAAAACGGGCACAAATGCGTATTAAAACTGGCGGCAGCCACTTGACGGATATCATCTTTTTCACTTAACAGAATTTTTTATTTTTTATTTAGTAAAAAAGTTATACAAAAACAAAATTGGATGTTTAATTTTGCGCCTTCCGGTATATAAATAAATAAATAATCATATTTTAGCTCTCTCATTCAAAATTTAGGCATATTTGATTTGTCAAAGAATTTATATATAAAAATGCAAAAATCAGTCATTTTAAATACAATATGTAGGAGTACAAAAGATTTTTAAATATTTATATTGAGGGATCAGTAGGGTTTATCCACCTAGCCGAACCCTCTGATATGAAAATATCTGGAGTCGGTGAATTATTTTCCCATTTGGTCTCTGGTAGGTTGACATGTTGTTCTTGTATTGTTTTGTATTTATTATACTTATATAGTGCAATTGCATAGCGTGAATTTACTAGATGACGGACATAAAATCTGAAGCCTTATAGATATAGATTATTATTTCCCTTTATTATTGGGTTCGCGGTGGGGATTAGGCGGGGAAGACGGGGAAGGCTGGGAAGGAGGGGAAGATTACAGGGGAACGGGGGAGGCGTTTGCAGGACGGGGGAAACACGGGAGTGGAGGAAAGCGGGGTAGGAAGAAGGGAACGTGGGAGGGGAAGGTTTTTATTTTATTTTTTTATATGTCCCAACTGCTCCCGTCTGAAGCCAGTGAGACTATGGCATCCCCAATTGGGGTATGTTGTGAGGCTGAAGGTAATGGGGAGGGGAAGGAGATAGGGAAGAGGAAGGTGGGGAAGTACCTGGCTATTCAGATCTTGTCACCAAACACGGCAATTTGCCAGGTTGCCATTTCAAGCAACGTTTCAATTCTGAATGGTTGTCTTACACCAGGGCGATACTGAGAGTATCTTCCACTCTGGAACGTGCTGCAAATATACTATATGTTATTTTAAATTAATAAATTATTTGCCACGCCGGGATTCGATCTCGCGACCTTCGGTGTGCGAGTCAAGAGCCTTACCGCTGGACTACGCCGGCCATCAAAGAGGATGCGGGGGGAATGGAGGCGGAAACGGGGACGCGGAAATGGGAAAGGACATGCAGGGGAGGGGTGAGGGAAGGGTGGGAGACAGGGGAGAGTCAGAAAGAGGGATTGTCGATAATAGCTGTATCGGGCCTGCTCACGCATAGGAAAACCTTCTGATTTATTGGTGTACTCACCAAACGGAAAAACATAACATATTGGGTATCCAAAGGCACGTCAAGAAACAGAACTATACATACATTTGCTTTCTTTGGGTGGCGTTGCTACGCATGTCGGATACTCACTAGTATTGTATAAAAATTACCCTGACAAACAATATCGGATTTAATAAAATTTTGCTCATGTTCCAAAATTATATTATTTTTTATGCATCGGTTCCCTTCCTACAACTTTCACGGTTTCTCGTACATAATGCGAATATTTCAGTAAAATTGATAATTTTATTCTTTCCTGCTGGGTATCATGTGCTCCGGATCGCTTTGACCGAGCTCGTTTCTGAGGGTAAGCCACGTCCTTGCGGGAAAGGTTGCAACGATAACAGAAGACACGGGACCTGTTTATTTTTATTAATAAACCGTGAATCAATCGACAGTGTTGTGAGTAATAAAAATATAAAATAATATCTAGGGATCAGAAATTCGTTGTAAAGATTTAAAACTTATTTTATTATAAATTCGGTGAAAAATCACGTGAAATCTTATGACGCGCTAGACATTTACGGAATGTCATAAAGTGAAAAGGAAGGGGGAACGGAAGGAAAAATAGAAAGATAAATGTGCAAATTACGTGTTAATTTTTCTTCTGCCTATTTGACTATTTATCATTGGAGGTTCATAACAACAATAGCAACTGAAGTATTTACTGAACCCTCAACTAGGCAGCGAAAGAATCTGTGCTTTACTGAATACCAATAATAATACCGAGCAAGAATCCCAACTGCCCTGAGCCAGTGGAACTATGGTATCCCCAATTAAACTATGTTGTGAGGCCGAAGAGAGTGGGGATGGAAGAGATGGAAAAAATGGCTGTTTGCCAGTTGAAAAATATTTAACACTATATATTTTTTTGACAATTAAAATAATCATAGTTTCGTTGCTTCACTTAGAACAAAATTGTGTTCATTTTTGTCTGAATTTTCTAGGTCGATTTAATTCAATTTCGTGACGGCAGAGCACACAATGAAAACAGATTTTTTCCTCGGCCTTCGGCCGCTTCTTCGCCGTCTCTCTAAAGTTTTTTTACCCGGAGCGCATGAAAGAGAACAGTCGCAAATTAATGTCTAAGCTAGGTTATACGATATACGATTTACAATTTGGATGTTCCTTGAACAATAAATACGCTTTTATATACGGACCGTCATTTTACAAATCAACCCGTAAAAAATATCGTATAATCAATCATCTATTTCTTCTTTTTTGACAGGGGATTGAACACAGGGATTGAAGTCGACAACTCTACCAACCCAGCCAAATTCCGATTAAAACATACATTTTAGAAAAATTCGTAAATGTCCGCGTGCGCATGCGCGATTTCCACCAAAGGTTAAAAGCATGCATTGTCATCGACAACGAGTTGTAGGTCGATGACGTTACACTATATATTTTTTTCTGATGAAAAAAAGTCATATGTTGAATTTCAACACAAATCTCAAATTTGTATGAAATACGCTGTACAAAAATAAAATAAATCTTACCCGTAGAGGAAAGACACTTCCCGTAACGCTGTAACGTACAATTTCTGAATTACCACAGTTTCTTCTGAGCGTCCAACTTACTAGGAACCCACGCGAGAGAGGGTAAAATATAAAGAAATTTAGTAGAATGTTCGTTTGAAGCAAACGCGCGCCGCAAGAAAAGGAAAATCAGCACAAATCTAGAGAAATTTCGAAAAGCGGGAAAAACTTTTTTTTACAACTACAATATCACTGGGATTGTAATGAACACGATTGTATTATAATATAATATTTATGGTATTCCCATTAATCTTAAAAAATGTTGATATACGCACATAAATCAAGCAATGCTTTTTTTTAAACTGACAACTCAAAATAATACCATGTGTCTAAAAAATAAATATCTTTAACAGGGATTTCTCAAAAATGTTTATAGGTTTTTGATTACGTTTTTATCTGTGATTATTGCAACAAATTATCTTCACATTCAGTGACTGCGGTTGTGTGTGGTGTGTGGTTTGGTATATTTATGATGAGGTTGATTTGTACAATAAACAAGTACAAGGTGATTTTATTGGGAATTTCGATTCTAATTTATTATTTTAATTTTATTGGTGGATATAATACGTATATCAAAATTAAGTATAGTGCCAAAAATCAAAATTCAGAGAAATAGGTACTGCAAGAAATGGGACGTCAATATTCTGTATGTTTGTATTTGATACAGTGACTGTCAGGTTTCAGATTAGTTCTTTCAACATTGCAACTGTCGGTAGAATTCAGAATTGCAATACATAAGAAATACAAATATAAGAAAAGGAATATAAACGGTGACTGCGTACTTGGGTGCAAGTACACAGTGTGTTCGTGTTTAGCACTGGTAAATTATATCGCCTAAAATGACTTTATAATATCTTACCGAAAAATATAAAATCTATGAATCTCATTAAAAATATCACCTACCAATATAATGCCTAATATTATATGAATCAGGGAGAGCAAATTCTCAAAGTTCCGCGCGTAGTTGCCCTGTCCCTGTGTGCGGGCCGATTGCAGGCGGAACGAATTATGTTTTTGTATCGAATATCCCAAACATCGCCAGCACACAACGCCGGCCATATGTATGAAAAATTAAGCTATAGTCATGTGCCATACGGGCGGCCTTTATCATACCAACTTAAATTTGGATTTGAGGCAAAAATATTTAACCAAATTGAATAATTCTTTTTTTAATCAAAAGGTACAGCAAATAGGTACCTAAATTTTACACATCTTTGATTTTTTATTGATTTGGGTTTTAAATTATAGAACATTAAAAAATTTAATTTTTTTATAGGTAAATTTGACAAGTTTGCCCACGTGCTGTTTATTCATTGTTTATAAATACTGTTTGTATACTGTTTATAATGAAATATAAAACTAACTAACTAACCAGTTATCAAAAATGGCTAAACAGTAATACGCTTACCGTCAATACTATCAAAACAAAATACATCACACATAGTATTACACAAAGAGGTCAACCTCCATCAAACATAGACCTGCTTCTGCATGACTCTGAACAAACTTCTTCCAATTGTCAATGCGAGCATATAGAAAGGGTCAAACAAACAAAATACCCAGGGGTTATTATTGATACACACTTACGCTTGACTGAACACATAACTTTCATCACAAATAAACTAAAAGAAGTCATGCACCTAATAAAATCCATTAAAAACATTTTCCCACTAACAATACTCAGATCCATATATTTTGCATTTTTTCAATCCATTGCGACATATGGAATACTGGCTTGGGGAAGTGCTACAAATGTAGCAATTGACCCAATTCAAAAGATACAAAAGGCGATAATTAAACTAATTCTGCAAGTGCCTTTCTACACAGATTCAACCGAAATATACAAAACATTAGAAGTCATGTCAATAAAACAACTTTATGCCAAATTTGCTCTGCTATACTTCCTCCAAAACAAACTCCATATTCCGATTCAACCCAAAATAATAATAAAAACCAGGTCATTAACAAATATAACCCTGAACATACCAATAACACACACCACACACGGACAAAGACATTTTCAGTATTATGCAACCAAACTTTTTAATTATATGCCCATTACTCTGAAACAACAACTAATTGCAAATACATCTACAAACATCCACAAAAAACATATCATAGCCTGGATCAAAAATCAAGATATTCACTTTATTCAAAATACTTTAATCCCTAACCAAACATAACCAAACTATAACAAGTGTAAAATAAATAAACATGTCTATCAAGAATTTACCAACTATTCATATGTACATATAATATACATATATACCTTATATATATTTTTTTCTTCTAAGTAATCTATGTACAATTACCATTAAAATGTAAAAAAAGAAAAAAAACTAACTTTCTACTACAACACATAAATACCTGTACCTGTCACACTTAATCATAAACACGTAAACACCTCAGCACAGGTTCTCCTAGTGAGGTGTTCACGAAACATACAATATTACCAACCAACAGTTTCACCTTCTCAAACCTACCTAACACACAACATAATGAAATGTAATATTAATATGTAAAAATGTTTTCAAAATATATTACATATGTAAAAATGTTAACAATAAGGCGTAAACTGTAATATATAGATATAAATAAATAAATAAACCATCACGCCGTTTTCCCGCCGGGGTAGGCAGAGAGGACAGACCGCCAAACAACTCGGTCTTGGCACACACTCACATTTGCGTCACTCACACTTGATCGTGCCATCTCGTCCTCGGGCGTCCCCGACTTCTTCTACCATTCACATTTGCGTCGTATATTTGAATTTATTTTAAATTTATTTTGTTTTATGAAATATAAAATAAAATAAATTAAACATTGAAAAAAAAAGAGTTTTTTGGGTAGAAATTTAAGATTTATTTACGAAAACTTTGTGTTGTGTTTTTATTTTCTTAGTACAGAAAAACCTTCGAAAACAGCTTAGAATAGACCTTCTCTCAAAATAAGATTAGTGAAATCATTTTTACCTAATGTTGCTTAGTAATCGTTATCTCATAGGTACGGATTATTAGCGGCAGCGGCCGCCACTGCTTGCGTGTATGTGTTTATTTCAATAATTTGACTCTTACAACTTAATAACATGTACAACAAACGTATAATATGTAAATAAAACAAAAACCATTTTCAAAGTACTTTATTTGAAAGCCCAAGTAAGGGGGAGTAACAGCAATAGTGACAGCAACGGTTTGGTAAAATACCTACTTTTCAAATTTCTCGGCGACCGGGTTTCCTTCTAAAACATTGTATTTAAATATATTTACTCTATACTTTGATTGCATTAATGTCTTCGGAAAAAAGGTGTTTTTTGTCAAAGTGTTTTTCTTCGGAAAAGCGTGTTTTCTTGAAATAATTAAGTTAGCGCCATCTGTGAATGAGTACATTTTGAAATCTTTTAGGTATACCTACCTTAAGTTCTATAATTTTCATGCAATTTTCTCATCTGTAAGTAAGTGGAAATAAATATTAATAATTAATATCAAATAATCCACCAATCAATTGCCACAAATTTAGAGAACTAACCACAAACACATATTTTTACATGCATAAATTTTTCAAGGTTTTTTTTTATCAATTTTTTCCTAGATTTAGGGAAAATTATGGTAGTTGAATGCAACGCAATTGTAATGTAATTGTACCTAATTGTACGCGCATCAACGATTTATTTCCGTGGAAAATATAAAGTGATTTGAGGACGGGCCATGGATAATCAGAATTTTCATGTATTAATAATACCTATATAATCTTTTAAAAAAATATAGTAAAAGTGAAATTTAACGACGCCGACGTGCAAAATTGCCTACACCAAAAGAATCATTGGCGGTGGTGGATGGATGCTGGTGGTGCTGGACACGGTCGCGTGACACCGAGTTACCGTATGAAATGCGAGGAGCTCAAGCGACCGAAGAGAGCAGTTGCCATGTCAATATTTAAATGTTCGTAAACAAAAAAAAACTCAAATCATGGAATTACGATCTGAGATTAATAACAATACACAATAAATAAACCACATGCTTTTTTGTAATTTAATAAATTTTAAACAAATCAGTTATGCTGGTAGGAGGTATTCAAATATTGTCAGTCATTCGTAACCTGTAATTGCTTCTCCTTCCTTAAAAAGCAAGAAATAATGAAAAAAAATAAGACGAAATTTCACCAGGACTATTAACTGAAAGTATTCTTCTATAAATTTTTCAAATATATTTTTTAATATTATTAAGTTAAAAGAAATATGATATTTCGCTTTCGTAACTTAAGTATAGAGTATATTATATACTTAGTATAGTAGTTTATATATAAAGTAGTGTATACTATACATATTGTATAGCAGTAATAATTTTAAATTTAAGTTTAAATAGTTTTTTAAATTCTTCTCCATTTTTAGGTTATCTGGAAGGAGATTATATACGTGAACGTCCTCGTGGCCAATGCTTCTCTTGCCCCTTTCAGTCTAGACAGTATTTGTGTACAATTTCTAATTAACAGAAGAGTGGTGGATACTCTCAGTATCGATACTGAGAAAAGGCGAAAGATCGCAAATACTCAGAATAGAAACGTTGCTTAAAATGGCGTTGCCGTGTTTGGTAACCAGATCTTAATAGCCAGATCCTCAACCTGATTTTCTTCCTGTCTCTTTATTCCCTTCAGGTAAGCAACATACCTGAATTGGAGATGCCATAGTTCCATTGGCTCTAGAAATTTGGGAGCGATACTCTTTTTCTTCTCTCGATCTTCTTTTTCACATAAAAAATATTTAAATTGTTAATAAACCCAGTTTTCGTAATTTTCCCGTGATTAAGGTGGAATATACCCAAATAAATTTTTTCTGTCCAAAGTCGTGCGTGCAGGGAAAAATATAATTTCCATTGATTTTCCGGGGAAAATGCATCCCTTCCCACGGACACTACGGTCATTGCTATCCGGAGCACAGAAAATAAGGGTTGAAGGGAGGAAAATTTGCATATGAGAAAATATGTTAGTTTTGTCTAGCTGTTAGGCGTTAGGCAATATAGTTTTATTTTATTTAGTTTATTTTTATTTTTTTATTATTAAGTTAAAAGAAACATAGTATTTCGCTTTCTTAACTTAAATACAGAGCATATATATATATAGTACAGTAATAAGAATAATATTTTTAATTTTGTTCCAACATTTTGAGTTTAAATAGTTTTTTTTTGAAGGTTTTTATGTTATTTTCCGTTTTTAGGCTATCTGGAAGGAGATTATATATATGAACTCCCTCGTGACCAATACTTCTCTTGCCACTTTCAGTCTTGACAGTATTTGTGTACAATTTATTGTGTTGTCTAGTATAATGTTCGTGTACTTGTGATGTTTTTATAAATGTTGTGTTTGTGTGTATAAGTCCATTTTGTATTTTGTAGATTAAAAGACATATGTTATATTCGTACAATGTTCTTATTTTCAAAAGGTTCATTTCCTGGTATAGTTTTTTTGTGGGAGTGTCTGGGTTATAGTTGAAGAGTTTTTTAATAACTTTGTTCTGTATTATTTGTAAGTCATTTAAGTAGTATCTACAAACAATCCGCTACCCGAATTTATACCGTTTTCTTACATATCTCCCTTAAACATTTGAAATTTTTAAGCTCTTCAAAAATATATGTTATTTTAGAAGATAATATCTCTACATTCCCGCACCGAAACGCAAATTATATGAAATTCCCTCAACAGAAAAAAATCGCAAAGTTGATTATTTTCAAGTATGTTTCAGTTATTTTACAAGTTATGTGTATGAAAAAATTCACAGTTTTTTCACACTGTAGTTGTAGTTACCTACGTCACATTTAAAAATAATTACTTATTTCTTTCATTTTATAGATATAAACTTGTTTTTTTTTAGGCTCTGAACAAAATATTTTCCTGCTAATGGTGTGGAGGTTTTTTTTGCTGTGGGTTAGCAATACTAGCTGAAGTCTCCGGCGATTCCCGGGCTTTACACAGAGTTTTAGAATTCAAACAGACAGTGACCTTCCTCTTGTTTTGAAGGTCACATGGACAAAGATTCATCATCCTTGGCATAACATTGTAGATTTCCAAACAAATCAAATCCACACCGCCGGCTGACAGTTCGCTCGTTCACCACAATATATTATATATTTCAACCAATTTACACAAAAACTTGACAAATTATATACCTAAACCTTCCTCATGAATCTATTGGTGAAAACCGCATGAAAATCCTTTCAGTAGTTTTTGAGTTTATCGCGAACAGACAGACAAACAGACAGACACGGCGGCGGACTTTAATTTATAATATGTAGAGAAGATTAGATATATAGAAACAAAATGCTTTCTGGGTTCTATCGAATGGTTCCATGCCAATTGAGAATAAAGTCAACTCAACACTTTCTTGAAAAGTCATTAAAGGCTCTGAAAAAAATCATTTTAAATTAGCCGATAACCCTAACCTCATGTAACCTATTTAACCAATTTTTTAGATATTTTTTTATCACTCTAAATTACTTATCTGAGATGGTCCTGAGTTTGTTTCATTCCGAGTTGTCCGGTCACCCTATCCAATACAGTAAATGTAAGCGAATAAAAGTGCGCTGGTTTACTAAAACCGACTACATTGTTATAAGATATAAATAAGTAATTACTTTGACCTTTTTATAAGTGTTTTAAAATTTACTTTCCTCCGTTTATTCGACTGAGTGATGTTAAGCCGTATTGTGATGAAACTTTGGTGATATGTTGTGCGCACGCCCGCGAAGGTCTATATGTAATGGCGAGCTCTGGTGTTATGAAATTTATGTACAAAATTAACTATAGGTGATTTTATTTTTATTATTATTGTGTAACAGAATAATTCCAATTACAGTACAATTTAGTTACCCTATCAGCATTTAGGCAAGTGATGCGCGAGTGGTTTGAAAACTGTGTGTATTTCATATAGTTTAGCGGGAGGGGGGAAGGAAGGAGGGGGGGATACGGGAGGGGGGAGGAGAACGAAGGAGATGGTTCACGGGACGGGGAGACGCGGGAGACGAGGGGAACGGAGGCGGAACGGGGACGCATGGGAATGGATACGCAAAATAATTCGTTTTTATGCGGCATTGCAATTTATGCCGGGTATTCGCTAGTGTATTATATATTAACGTGAGAATTTGATCTAAAAAATACATACATATGTTATGGTTAAGGTTTTCACGGGTGTAAGATGTAGAACAATTTTCTCGGTTTAGCCGCGTAACTAAAAGGACTTTTAACTCCTGACTACGTTGAACACGTAAGGTATGGTTAAACCATACCACTAAAATATATTCGGATTTACAGTGTATGAGATAAGTAGGTAAGTTAGTAGTATTGAAAAGTGTAAACCAAGTACCTGATAACAAGTTGGAGGAATTACAATAATATTTACAACATAAAAAGATGAAGGTATGTGTTAGGTTACATAAACACATGTTTAGAAATATGAACTTATAATACATAGTACACTTATAAGAGAAAATACATTCAAATTTACAATATTAGATATAATTTATGTATGTAGTAATATAATTTTTTTTGATTATTTATACGCTGTAACTACAATGTGTAATAAATTATGTGCAAACTTGATTATTTACACTGATTTGAAACATGTTTTCAGTGCATATTAAATTATACGACAATACGAATATACACTGCGCTCCACAGAAATCTATTTTACGTGGTTACTTTCAGATATTTGAGCGACGAGAATTGCTAAAATATTTTTATTTTTTTATTTTCATTTTTTTATTTTGTATTATTAAGTTAAAAGAAATATAATATTTCGCTTTCTTAACTTAAGTACAGAGCATATATAGTACAGGTGTAGTAGTAATATTTTTAATTTTGTTCCAACATCTTAAGTTAAAATAGTTTTTTTAAAGGTTTTTATATTCTTTTCTGCTTTAAGGTTATCTGGAAGGAGATTATATATGTGAAATCCCTCGTGGCCAATACTTTTCTTGCCACTTTCAGTCTTGACAGTATTTGTATACAATTTATTGTGTTGTCTATTTAATATAATGTTCGTGTACTTGTGATGTTTTTATAAATGTTGTGTTTGTGTGTATAAGTTCATTTTGTATTTTGTAGATTAAAAGACATATGTTATATTCATACAATGTTCTTATTTTCAAAAGATTCATTTTCTGGTATAGTTTTTTTGTGGGAGTGTCTGGGTTATAGTTAAGAGTTTTAATAACTTTGTTTTGTATTATTTGTAAGTGTGTTTCCCCATATTTCTATTAAATAATTTAGGTGGGACTGTATTAAGCTAAAGTATAAGCCTCTCTTTACCTCTGTTGGTAGAAGATGAGCAATTCTACCAAAAACACCAATTAATGGGATGATTTTTGTTTTTAGTTTTTCTACATGTTGTTTAAATGTCAGATGTTTATCAATATATAAGCGCAGGTATTTTTCGCTATCTAGAATATGTAGGTCTCTTTCTTCTATTTGTAATGGTTTATGCGATGGTATTATTCTTTTAATTGCAGGAGTTCACAACTGTCGAATTTAGAGTTTAATAATTTTAATAAAAAGGTTAGGTCGTTTATTTTTCGCCTGTTTTCTAATGTTGGAATATTTAAAGTATTCATTAACGACGGGTAATTTATTGGCTCTAAAGGGATGTTAAGTTTAAAATTTATAAAACGTAGAAATTTTCTTTGAATTCTTTCAATAGTATGAATATGAATTTTGTAGAAGGGCGATCAGACTATGGAGTTATATTCTATTAGGCTTCTAATAAGGGATGTGTACAGTAGTTTAATGATTTGTAATGATTCAAAGTTTTTAATTGTTCTTAATACAAATCCTAATGTTTTCATACCCTTATTTGTTGTTGAATGTGAAACGTGAAGTCTAGTTTCTCATCCATTATTATGCCAAGATCCCGCATTTCCGATACTTTATTTTGTATTTTTTATTTTTTTTTATTGAATAATCGAAAAACAGTGATGTTTTTTTTCTGGAAAAGGTCAAAGTTTTGCATTTTTCTACATTTAAATATAGATTGTTTTGTGAGCATGTTAAACAATATCGGCGACACCCGGAAGCGCAGACCCACATAGTAAAAACAGCAGATAGCACATCTACTTATATTTAAATATCTTTGATCTCTTACAATCGAATCCCATCACACAATTTGGTAGGCGGGTATGGATGCCACCACCCTGGGAATCAATTATTGGATAACCAACATCTCCACCACATGTCACCCCAAGTGGTTAGCTAAGTTCGGTGACTTAGGGGTTCACGGGGCAATGTCTGTTCAGGTTTTGGTGGAGGGTGCATCCGCTCACCTTCTGCGTGGCTGGCCGGATTGGGAAATGCGGGTTGAAGGAGACCCTTCGGAAAGCTCAAAGATAGACAAAAATTGTAACGCGTTTATGCTAAAATAAGTGTCTTGAATCTCCCGAATAATTTATATTAATCACATTACAAATATATCAACAATATTTTGATAAGAAGTCAAACAAAATAGAAGAAGAAAAACAGAAAAAAAAATAAACATAACAGTGGTTGGGGTGGGGAGTTCGTTATTAACGTTGAGATTTATTTTTGTATGCATTCGATCAATTAACCTGCGGATAAGTGAAAGGTATCGGTTTCTGAAAAGATGTATGTAATTGCATTTTTTCACGTTATCTAAAAAATGAAGCTGCGTGTAGTCAGTTTTTGTTTTTGCGGAATAGTTGATTTCGTGTGTTTCGTACTGAGCAGTGGAAATGAATGTTTTCTTGAAGTTAGTCATTGTCAAATAGCGTTGTCGAAGATTTTGTTTATTTATGTTCAGATATACTTCTTCAATTTTCTAGATGATGTTGGTTTATGGATTGCTAGTGAATATCTATGAAGTTCGGGTGTTCAGCAGAACAATCGTAAAATCTAAGTTTTGTGTTTCAGAACCTTTTTAGATTTAATTCTAATGTTTTCATTTCAAACAGTGTATCGTTTCTGACTGGTTGTTTCTCACAAGGGCGTTTCTGAGAGTACATATCCACCGGTCTGGAACAAGTTGCTAATTGAATAAAACGTATATTGATGTGGTCGATAGTCTGGTGGAGACATTATTTGTCGACACTCGTGGCAAGTAACCTATTCTCTTTTCAACACAAGTCGTATTTATCATAGAGGAAATGACTGAAGTAACTCTAAATTTTAGACTTTGTGGTGAACCCACGGTTCGGAAACTGCTAACATAATGGTTGGCAACGGAACAATCGGATAACTGAGCCAGGAACGCATAAAGACGAACGCATTCATGAATGAAAACGCGATAATTAGAAGGAATGGTCCAGTCAGTCGCCTCTATTAGGAGAACAGAAATAAGAAAATATCACAATAAAGAACTGTTATTTGCAGTAATGTGTGTTGGAATAATAAAACACGACTTCAGGAAAATATATTTTGTAGGTAATAAAGCGTGTTTTTTAATCAAATAATGCCGGATGACAGGACATTAATTATTATGACTGTGTGAGTGACCCAGTGTAAGTTTACTGATATGCCAATTCCATTCATTCCTTTCACTCAGATCCCCCCTGATCCCCCCCTCCGCCATACGAAAGAAGAAGACCAAGAAATTGCCGTTACAAACACGAAAAAATCACAAAACTTTATCTCGATAACACATTAACTAGAAATTCTTGAACAATAGTTTTTGCCCAATGAACATAATGTGAGTTGAGTTGAGTTGTTCATGTTCATTTTTAATTCCATTTTCCAGCAATTTGCCAGTCATGTGAAATGTGAAAGCGAGCCAGTAAACGCCGGAGAAACGCTTTCCCTTGCATATCTTCTGCGCTCCTAATATTTTTTACCGAAGAAAACGATGCCTTCGTTTATCTAATGAAAATTTGACACCTATTTTAATCATTTTGATTATTAATTGGCGAGCGATGCTGGCCAACCAAATAAAACCTATGCACCGCTTTTAACGCTAAAAGTAATTACTTAAAAATTGAAAAATCGTTGGCTTATCACACATTTTTTTAAATGAAGAAAAAACGCTTCTTGTTAAAATCTTATCCAAAATATAAAAATAACTGTTTCTTTGTTTGTCCCTTATTATTTCCGAAACCCGGAGGATTTTAGCCAGAATAAAATAACTTCATATTTGGAATAAAAAATTTATATTTTTCATTTAAAAAAATAATTATATTTTTTCATCTCTTAACCGAGTAGTCAGTCGGGGTCACGTGATAAGCACTCCGTCTCGTTTCATTTTTTTCATTTCATTTTTAATTTAATTTAAGTTAAAAGAAATATAACATTTCATGATTTAAGTACAAAGCAGTAAGATTTTTAATTTTGCTCTAACAACGATTTAATAGTTTTTTTTAATACATATACTCTTCTCCGTTTTTAGGCTGTCTGGAAGGAGATTATAAATGTGTACACGCTTCCCTTGCCACTTTCAGTCAACAGTAAACAATTTATTATTATTATTATTTTTAATAGGTAATTCACCCTACGGAGAGCTTTGTTACCGTTGTCTAGTTACTAGTATAATGTTCGTATACTTGTGACGTTTTTATAAATATTGTGTCAGTGTCAAGTCCATTTTGTATTTTGTAGATTAAAAGGAATATGTTAAATTCGTGCATTGTTCTTATTTTCCGAAGGTTGATTTGCCGGAATAGTTTTTTGTGCTAGTGTTTGGATTATAATTGAAGAGTTTTTAAATTACTTTGTTCTGTATTATTTGTAAGTCTGCAATTTGTAGGTCGTTTATTATTGTAGACATACAAATGATATAATTGTAAGTCGTTTAAATATGTAAGGTATATGTTTTCCCATATTTCTATTAAATAGGTGGGTGCTAGATTAAGTCAAAGTATAAACCCCTCTTTACCTCTGTTGGTAGAAGATGAGCAATTCTACCTAATACATCAATTAGTGGGATGATTTTTGCTTTTAGTTTTTCAACGTGTTATTTAAATGTAAAATGTTTATCAATATATAAGCCCAGGTATTTTTCGCTGTCTAGAATATGTGGGTCTCTTTCTTCTATTTGTAATGGTATTATTATTTTAGGAGGGATTAGGATCATGTAACCGGTTTTATTAATATTTATTGTTAATATATTTTTATTAGCCGTTTAGTATATTAATATCCGTTTGAGATTGTTCTAATAGAATTTCTAAGTTTTTGCCGAAGCAAAATATTGCCGTGTCATCTGCGTATGAGAAGATTTCATCATGTTGTTTTAACTGACAGATCTGATGTCATTTATATATATGTGGAATAAAAGCAGCCCCAGTATGAACCCTTCTGGTACTCCATAGTTTATACTCTCGAGCTGGCTGTTTTTATGTCCTATGTTAACATATTGTTTTCTGTTGGACAGATAGGATTTAATTAGTTTGATAGCTGGACCGGTTACGCCTGTTTTTTTTTATCAGTATTTCACGACTTTTCGAAGGTTTACGAGAATTGCTATGATATGGTTACTATTATCTATGCTAGTTTTAAGTTTATTTATAAGATCATTAGTTGCAGAAAGAGTATTGATCTTTTTTCTGTATTGTTTAGCATATAGAAATGATTTGTTTTTCAGAAAGTTGGTTAGCATATTTTTTTTCGTATATTTTTGATAAAATCGGTAGGACCGAAATGGGCTTATAGGTAGATGTTTGCGTTTTCAAGCTCCCTTTATATATTGATATTAATATTTCCCTTTATTATTGGGTTCGCGGAGGGGAGAAGGCGGGGAAGGAGGGTTAGGTTGCAGGGGAACGGGGGAGGGGTTTGCAGGACGGGGGAAACACGGAAGGGGAGGAAGGCAGGGAAGGTAGAAGGGGAACGTGGGAGGGGAAGAGGATACGGGGGGAATGGAGATTTATTCGTGTTCTCACCAGAAAGAAAAACAAAACTTATTGTGTATCGAAAAGCACTTCATTCAAAAAACAGAATCAAAACACCTACACTTTCTTTCTTCGAGTGTCATTGCTACGCATGCCGGGTACTCACTAGTATTGTATAAAAATTACTCCGACAAACGAAAACGGATTTATCAAAATTTTGCTCATGTTCCAAGTGAATTATATTATTTTGAATGTATCGGTTTCCTTCCTACAACTTTCGCGGTTTCCCATACATAATGCGAATATTTCAGTAAAATTGATAATTTTATTCTTTCCTGCTGGGTATCATGTGCTCCGGATCGCTTTGACCGAGCTCGTTTCTGAGGGTAAGCCACGTCCTTGCGGGCAAGGTTGCAACGATAAACATACAGAAGACATATGGATCCCGTTTATTTTTATTAATAAACCGTGAATCAATCGACAGTGTTGTGAGTAATAAAAATATTAAATAATATCTAGGGATCAGAAATTCGTTGTAAAGATTTAAAACTTATTTTATTATAAATTCGGTGAAAAATCACGTGAAATCTTATGAGGCGCTGGACATTTACGGAATGTCATAAAGTGAAAAGAAAGGGGGAACGAAAGGAAAAATAGAAAGATAAATTTGCAAATTCGTTAATTTTTCTTCTACCCATTTGACATAACAGCAATAGCAACCGAAGTATCTACTGAACCCTCAACTAGGCAGCGAAAGAATCTGTGCTTTACTGAATACCGATAATAATCGCGCAAGAATCCCAACTGCCCTGAGCCAGTGGAGCTATGGTATCCCCAATTAAACTATGTTGTGAGGCCGAAGAGAGTGGAGAGGGAAAAGAGATGGAAAAAATGGCTGTTTGCCAGTTTAGAAATATTTAACATTATTTATTTTTCCGACAATTAAAATAATCATAGTTTCGTTGCTTCACTTAGAACAGAATTGAAGTGTTCATTTTTGTCTGAATTTTCTAGGTCAATTTAATTACATTTCATGACGGCACAGCCCCCACACATTTTTTCCTCGGCCTTCGGCCGCTTCTTCGCCGTCTCTCTAAGTTTTTTTACCCGGAGTGCATGAAAGAGAACAGTCGCAAATGTCTAAGCTATACGATATACGATTTACAATTTGGATGTTCCTTGAACAATAAATACCTACGCTTTTATAAAAAAACAGAGTGTCATTTTAAAAATCAACCCCTAAAAAAATAAAAAAAAATAACGTGTAATAATCTATTTCTTCTTTAAAACTTAAAAAAAAAACAAGTTTTGTTTGACTGGCGATTGAAGTCAGAGAGACGGGACTGTAGTCGACAACTCTACCAACCCAGCCAAATTCCGATTAAAACATTCATTGCGAATACTGCTGTATTGTCATCAAATTTTAGAAAAATCGCAAACGTCCGCGTGCGCGTGCGCGATTTCCACAAACAGTTTATAGCATGCATTGTCATCGACAACGAGTTTATCTGCCGAGTCTCAGCTCGATCAGATGACTCGGAAATTGGGTTAATTTCCACTTCCAAGATTCCGCTTCAGTCATAGAGTGATTCATTCAGTTGAAAAAAAAAGTGAAATTCAAATAGATGTACTAGTACATATTTAAGAATGACAAAAATTTCGGTTAAAATAAGCAAAGTAGGTCGATGACGTTGCACTGTTACACTATATATTAATGCGTATAATTTTTCTGATGAAAAAAAGTCTATAATTTGTTGAATTTCAAAACAAATCATAGGCACCAAGGGTTTTAGTTGTATTCTATGAGAAAATTTTGTAACTAGAAAAATAAGTCGATTTGACAAAATTGAAAACAGCTAGGTACATAATATTTTATAAAGGGCTATAATATAAAACATGTTTTATTAATGTATTTTCAAAACAGCACTTTTGAAAATGTGCAAAAAACCAAAAAAAAAGAATTATTTCCTTCATCGGAAAATTTAAAGTGGGCTCAAGAAGAGTATTTTAAGTAACCAGGAGCGCATGTATTTCAGCGCATTGAGCGCATGTATTTCAGAAGTAAAATTTGTATGAAATACGCTGCACAAAAATAAAATAAATCTTTAAAGAATAAATAAAGTGAATAAAGCCATTCTCGAAAATAACATCAATTTTTTCGATTCGTAATTCCTTTTTTTTATTTAGAGTAGCCGAAACAAATACCCAGCGTTGCCCTTGCTTTATTCTGTTTAAGGGGGTGGGAAAAGGCGAATGGAGTGGTTTTTAAAAAACTTATATAAACAGTGGCCTTTCTCTTGTTTTGAAAGTCAAGTATTCAAAATTTCATTAATGTCGGAATAAAACAAGTAGTATGTATAAAAAATAAACCCACCCACAGACCTTCTCGTAACTAACTCTGTATGTAACGTACAATTTCGGAATTACCACAGTTTCTTCTGAGCGTTCAACAAACATACTAGGAACACACGCCAGAGAGAGTAAAATATAATGAAATAACAAATAGAAACATTCCTTCTAAAGGTGGGATTAGACCAAACGAGCTCACCAAAATGCTCATTCTAGTCTGCTCTTGCAAATGAATTATTTTGGGTAAACAATTGTAGAGAATCCATTCGGTGCTCCGAGCGTGTTCGCGAAATTTAGTAGAATGCTCGTTCGTTTGGAGCTAACGCCACAAGTGCGCCCAAACCAGGGTTGGGATAGGATGTCTTGGGAATTTTCTCTAGATTTAGGGGGGAAAAATATTTTTTAGTGAAAAGAAAAATCAGCACAAATCTAGAGAAATTTCGAAAAAGCGGGAAAACTTTGTTTTACATACGGCAATATCACTGGGATTGTGATGAACACGATTGTATTAAAATCATTGACGTATGATATCCTATATGATATAGGGCAGGGGTCACCAAAAGGCGGACCGTGACCTATCTTGTGCGGACCTTGTGTTAACAATACAAAATATTTTGATTAAGGATCTTAAATCGGAATTTGAAAACAGATTCACAGATTTTAAGAAAATTGAGAACGTCGTCGACATCCTGCTGGGGAATGGAGCAATGAAGCTACACATATTTTCGAGAGTAATAAAGCTGCTCTCCAGATGGAAATGATCGATTTCCAAGAAAATACAGTTTTAAAACATCAAAAACAGGAAGTTTCTTGTCAAGAGTTTTGGATAAAATTTGTTTGTGCTAATAAATACCCAGAATAAAAAAAATTGCATTGAAACTTCTCGTTTTCTCTGGGTCAACATATGTTTATGAAGCAGCATTTTCCAAGATGAGCTTCATAAAAAATACATTCCGGAGCAGACTTACTGATGAACATCTCCAAGATTTAATGACAATAGCCTGCACAAACTTTAGTCCAAACTTCGGACGGATAGTCCAAGGTAAAAAATGACATTTTTCTCATTAGGATTTTTCCTTTCCGGACCGCGACGGTCATGTTATTTTAAAAAGGACCCCTAATGAAAGTAATTGGTGATCCCTGATATAAGGTATACTTGGTCGAAGATTATAATACAATTTTTTTGGTATTCTCATGAATCTTAAATAATGGTGATGTACCTACATAAATCAAGCAATCCTTTATATAGGTTTCAGATTACGTTTTATCTATGATTATTGCAAAAAATTATCTTCACATTCAGTGACTGCGGTTGTGTGTGGTATATTTATGCTGCGGTTGATTTTTTTACAATAAACGTGTACATACAAGGTGATTTTATTAGGAATTTCGATTCTAATTTATTATTTTAATTTTATTGGTGGATATAATATGTATAGTGCCAAAAATCAAAATTCAGAGTAATAGATGTAGCAAGAAATGGTATCATTCTGTATGTTTGTATTTGATAACAGTGACTGTCAGATTTCAAATTAGTTCTTTTGACGTTGCAAATGTCGGCAGAATTCAGAATTGCAATATAAGAAAAAAAATATAAATGGTGACTACGTACTTATTTCAATAATTTGACCCTTACAACGTAATAACATGTACAACAAACGTATAATATGTAAATAAAACCAAAACCTTTTTCAAAGTAGATACTTTATTTC
Organism: Limnephilus rhombicus; assembly: GCA_929108145.2. Lineage (NCBI taxonomy): Eukaryota > Metazoa > Arthropoda > Insecta > Trichoptera > Limnephilidae > Limnephilus > Limnephilus rhombicus. The sequence continues at coordinate 23,032,235 of OV815293.1, forward strand.
AAAGCCCAAGTAAGGGGAAGTAACAGCAACAGTGACAGCAATAGTTTGGTAAAATATCTATTTTTCAAATTTCTCGGCGACCGGGTTTCCTTCTAAAACATTGTATTAAAATATATTTACTTTGCATTAATGTCTTCGGAAAAAAATTGTCTTTTCTCAAAATGTTTTACTTCGGAAAAGCATGTTTTCTTAAAATAATTAAGTTCTATAATTTTCGTAATTAATGTATAATATTTTCTCATCCGTAATTGGAAATAAACATAATTTGATCATTGTAAATATCAAATAATCGACCAATCAATGCCACAAATTGAGAGAACTAACCACAAACACAATTTTACGTGCATAAAATTTTTCAAGGTTTTTTTTAAAATCCGTTTTCCCTAAATTTAGGGAAATTCACAGATGCAATAAATAATGTAATGTAATTTACAAAGCAATTGTAATCTAATTGTACGCGCATCAACGATTTATTTCCGTGGGAAATATAAAGTGATTTGAGGACGGGCCATGGATAATCAGAATTTTCATTGATTAATAAATATAATCTTTTAAAAAAATTATACTAAAAGTTTAAATCTAACGCCGTGCAAAATTGCCGACACCAAAAGGCCAAAAATGGTGCTGTGCGCAACTTTGACACGGCCGCGTGACACCGAGTTACCGTATGAAATGCCAGGAGCTCAAGCGATCGAAGAGAGTATGAAATGAGAGCTATGTCAATATTGAAAACACATTTTAAATGTAGCATTATTAATTTTTAAAATCATTCAAATAAAAGACTTTTGATACCTATTTTATTGCTTGGATTTTGGATCCCTACAAACATTTAAAACATATTTTTTAATGTTATGTTTTATAATATTTAAAATTAATAATTTTTTATCGAGTATTTATTTACATCAATCAATGTCGTCATTTTTTTCACTTCGCATGTTAATATATATATTTTCTGATGAAAAAGTCTGTAATTTGTTGAATTTCAAAACAAGTCATAGGCACCAAGGGTTTTAGTTGTATTCTGTGGGAAGATTTTGTAACTAGAAAAACAAGTCGATTTGACGAAATTGAAAACAGCTACACAATATTTTATAAAGGGCTATAATGTAAAACATGTTTTATCTTGCTAATACTATAAAGAGGAAAGATTTGATAGTTTGTTTGCATTGAATAGGCTCCGAAACTAATCACCGATTTGAAAAATTCTTTCACCAACAGAGCTACATTATCAGCGAGTAACAAAGGCTGCATATAATGATAAGTTCTGGCGTTATGAAATTTGTATAAATGAAAATGTGTGTATTTCATATATTTTAGCGGCAGGGAGTAAAGGCAGAGAGAAGGTGGGGTTTGCGGTGAGGAAAGACACGAGGGAGGGGGATGGTGGGGAAGGTGGAAGGGAACGGGGATGTACGGGAAAGGACATGCAGGGAGAATCAATTTATTTCTTTGAATGGCGTACAACGCATGCCGGGTACCAGCTAGTACTAAATATTCCAAACAGTACATTCACGAATCAATCAAACAATCTACCAAAAGGAGAGTTTTAAATTACTTCATAGTAGGTACCGTGGGTGCTTTGTTACACTTTTGATCTGGCATGACTATGGCTCTATGGCATCGAACATATTGAAATTCTGGATTCTTACTAAGAATTTAAGAATAACTAACTGTCTGTACACGGGTGGAAGAGAACGGGAATGCACGGGAAAGGACATGCAGGGAGAATCAATTTATTTCTTTGAATGGCATAGCAACGCATGCCGGGTACCAGCTAGTTTAATTTATTTTTAAAACAGCTAAAACATATTTTATATAATCTAATATTATATTTTATGTATTGTATGTTTTTTTTGGATATACGTACTTTGCAACATTTTGGAAAATGTACAAAAAATCACAAAAGAAAATTATTTCCTTCATCGCAAAAATTTTAAGTGGCTCGAGAATAGTATTTTAAGTAACCAGGAGCGCATGTTTTTCAGAAGTAAATTTTGTATGAAATATGCTGTACAAAATTAAAATAAATCTTCAAAGAATAAAAAATAAAGTGAATAAAGCCATTCTCGAAAATAATCAATTTTCTTAATTCGTAATCTCTATGTTCGTAATTCCTTTTTTATTTATTTATGAGTAGCCGAAACAAATACCCAGCGTTGGTTGCTCTCATTGACGTATGATACCTTGGTCGAAGGTTGCCCTTGCTTTATTCTGCTTCGGGCGTGGGAAAAAGGAATGGTTTTTCGAAAACGTATATAAACGTGTCTTTCCTTTTGTTTTGAAGGTCAAGTATTCAAACTTTCAATAAACTCGGAATAAAACTGTAGTTTGTATGAAACATAAATCCACCCACAGACGCTGTGCAACTTGGTTGTAATGTACAATTTCGGAATTACCACAATAATCACAGTTTCTTTTGAGCGTCCAGCACACCAGGAACACACGCGAGAGATGGTAAAATATAATGAAATTACAAATACAAACATTCCTTCTAAAGGTGAGATTAGACCAAACGAGCTCACCAAAATGCCCATTCTAGTCTGCTCTTGCAAATTATTTTGGTGTAAACAATTGTAGAGCATCCATTCGGTACTCCGAGCGTGATCGCCGAAATATAGTAGAATGCTTTAGAATGCTCGTTCGTTTGAAGCAAACGTCGCAAGTGCACCCAAACCAGGGTTGTAATGTCTAGGGAAATTTCTCTAGATCTAGGGAAGAAAAATATTTATTAGGGAAAAGGGAAATCTGCACAAATCTAGGGAAATTTCGAACTCTAGCAAAACTTTTTTTTACATATGACAATATTACTTCGATTGCTAGTGAACATGGTTGTATTATAAATTTATATTTTGGAGATTCCCATGAATATTAAATAATATCTATTCATGTGCCTACCTACATAAATCAAGTGGTTTTTACACCGAACTCAAAATGATACCATGAATTTAAAAAAATTAATACCATTTCTCGGAGATGTTTAGGATAGATTTCAGATTACATTTTTATTCAAAAATCAAAATTCATAGTAATACAGCAAGAAATGGGCTGTCTTCGCAACTATCGTGTCATTATTCTGAATATTTATTTTGATTCTGTGAACTGAGACAGATTAGTTGTGTCAGTATTGCCACTGTCGGCAGAATTCAAAATTGCAATCCAACAGTGACAGCAACATACCTATTATTCAAATTTCTCGGCGACCGGGTTTTCCTCTAAAACATTGTATTAAAATATATTCACTCCATACGTCGAATATCTTCGGAAAATAGGTGTTTTTTCTCAAAATGTTTTTATTCAGAAAAGCGTTTTTTTCTTTAATTAAGTTAGCGCCATCTGTGAATAAGTACATTTTGAATTCTTTTAAGTATACCTAACTTAAGTTCTATAATTTCCGTACTTAATGTATTATATTTTTTCGTCTGTAAGTGGAAATAAACATTATTTGATCATTGTAAATACCAAATAATTCACCAATCAATGTCACAAATTGAGAGAACTAACCACAAACACATTTTTACATGCATAAAATTTTTGAAGGTTTTTTTAAATCAAATTTTCCCTAGTAGTCCAGTCCAAAAGGAGGTGTAGAGTGCGTGAGCAGAGACCTAAGCGATTCCTTCAGAAACTTGTTAAGGGTGCTTAGGGTGTGAACATACTAAAAGTCCTGACGTCTAGGTGGTGAGCTAGTGAGGGGTGGGTGGGGGGGGGGGGGGAAGGTCCCAATTTTCGGGTTTCCGCTTATATCTCAAAAACGGTGCGTCGCAGAGGAAAATTAAGTGAATTTAATAAAAGAATAAGTAAAAGCTTATAAAAAAATGAAACAATACAACTTTGTATAAACCACTTATAATGCGTAAATCCTACCGGTTTCGGAAAAAACGTTCCTTCTTCAGGGAAAGCTTATACTAATTTGACAGTTTCAAAAATAAAAAGCTTATAAAATTATCTCCCACTTTTATTCTGTACGTAATTTTGAAAATCCCAGCCGTTTTTGAGTTACACGGTCCACAAATGTAGATATTTTCGAAAAAAATCATTTTACCTCACAATTTTCATCAAACATTCCTTCATATCGTCTAAAATATTTATCAAAGAAAGAAATTCATGCAAAAGAAGTTGTAAATAAGAAAAAATCCCTCTTAGAATATATACACACATGCAAATTAGTCTCCAACCAGTAAATGTTTACAGAAATTTAAGTTTTTTCGAAAAAGTCGTCATTTTCAGAAAAAGCTGTTTTTATCTTATTACTGACACTCCGACGCGCCACGACGACTACGCGACGCTTTTATAGTCAGGCGTATGGTCAGATATGACCATTGAAACCACAGTGATGCGATCATTCAAAAGCCGAGGAGACATAACAGGAGGCAGAGGTGTTTCGCACAATGTACTCATCAAGTGGAGTTCGTAGGAGCGCAACTCATGAGATCTGCACTTCCCTTGAAGTGTTCTGTGGAGTCTTCTTCACGTCAAGTGAACAGCACAAGGACCTAGCCCGCCGGGGTAGAGATTCAGCAGACATTGCCAAACGCAGTCAGTGGTTTGATGCAAATGTGTCAGTGGTTTGATGTGGTTTGATCCTCCCTTTCCACAAACCAGTGAAATAATGTCAATATTCAGTGGAGTCGTCGAAGACGCGCAATAACTTGCTATGATGCTGTTCGATTTAGTGAAAAGGCAGTGAATGCGATAGTGCGGGCTTGACATTTTCAGACATCAAGTTGTCCCGCAAAGATCGGGCGTTCCCAATGTCTTCTGTCAGCTCGCCGATATTAATTCACGATGAAAAGGTTGCAGTTGAACCAACATTGCTGTTTGAGCGGATGTGTATAAGCGAACGATCAGATGAGGAGTTTATGAAATTCTTTGCGTTTGTGTTGGCCCCATATCCCTTGGCACTATTCAATGAAAGTGGGATGCGAAAGACAAGTAAATATGTCCTGTACAGCTTGTTCGAGCCTACCAAAAAACTGTTCTACTGTCTCAGATGAACATAGTTGTGGACGGAGGATATCTACTACACAGAGTAATTTGGCAAAAAGATGCCTACGTTGCCACAACTTGTGATGTTATATATATATTTGTTGTCGTTGGTGAGGATGTGGACCTCACTGTCCTTTTGATTGCTTCCACTCCTCCCACCGAAGATATTCTGCTGCTGAAACCCACTGTCCACTACGGAGATGCACCACTGTGGATTTGAACAAATCCTGTTCTTACATTCATTTACCGGCTGCGACACAACATCTGCAACTTTCAGAAGAAGCAAGGTGGGCTTTTCAAAATTGTACTTGGAGTCAGAAATCATTAAGCAAGGCGGCAATGATTTTTTACTACTCCTCTACTCCCGACGAAGTGGACTCACTCCTGAAGAATGGGGGTGGAAACATGAAGAAGACACCTTGCTGCCAATTACAACAGAATATCGACCGGAGGTCCTTCTGAAAATGATATTTTGCCATTGCACCAAGGATTGTGCAATTTGAACATGTGGATGCCGAAAAGCAATGCTGTTCTGCAGCGTGCCTCCACTGCCAAGGGAAATGCCTCAATAGCATGCCTGTTGCCTAGGATGACGATGAAGACGACGTAGAGCCCATTCAACAAGAACCATCCACTACTGAGGATGAAGATGCCATGGATGAACAACGCTTGCCAGGACCCTTACGTCCAATGAGGATGAAAACGTGAATCCATATAAAGTTGAGAGTGAAACTTGATGTTAATGAGAACAGTGATAACAATGAGGTTTATAATTTTATGTACTTCATGTAACGAAATAGAATAGAATTATCATGAGATAATTATCATTATTATTATAAAATACAATTTTAAATATAAATATTACTAGGCGAACGAACAAAAGTTGTGTGTCAGTTGTCAGCAATAAGATAAAACAGCTTTTTCTGAAAATGACAACATCTTACGAAAAAACTTAAAATTGCTGTAAATGTTGACCAATTGAAGATAAATTAGTATATGTTTACATTTTCTAAAAGAAGATGAAATTATTTACAACTTCTTTCAAATAAATTTCTTTCTTTGATGAATATTTTAGACGATATGAAGGAATGTTTTATGAAAAATGTGATGTAAATTGAGTTTTTTCGAAAATATCTCAATTTGTGGAAAGTGTAACTCAAAAACGGCTGGGATTTCTAAAATTACGTATAGAATAAAAGTGGTAGATAATTTAATGAGTTTTTACTTATTATAAGAAAATTTTCCTCTGTGACGCGCCGTTTTTGAGATATAAGCGGAAACCTGAAAATTGGAACCTCCCCCCCCCCTCCTTCCCCCCCTTCCCACCACCCCCTCTCCCCCCCCTCCCACCACAAGCTCAACACCTAGACGTCAGGACTTATAGTATGTTCACACCCTAAGGGGAACGTATGTGCGGCACATTTCTGCACGTTTCATACAAATCTTAGATTTGGATTTGAGATCAAAATACCCAACCAAACTCAAAAATTATTTTTGTAATCATAAGGTATTTCAAATATCTAGTTAGGATATGAACTATTTCATTTATTTTTCCTTTAAATTAAAAGATATAGGACATTAAAGATTTGAATGATTCGGGATTTTAGAGGCGATTTGGGCAATTATTTGTGAGTAAATGAAAAACAATAAAAAAATTATTTTACTATATTTATCATATAAATATAATGAAAGATAAAGTAAAAAATAAAAAAAATTATAAACAAATAATTTTAATGGGTGTAAATTAAAAATACAAATCACCTATTTACGGTGGAATAAAAAATAGTCGTATATATATTAAAATTACTACCCAAAAAATGCATTTTTAAGAATTTTTTATTTTATTTTTTATTGTGTTTTTAAAATAAATATGGTAAAGTTATTTTTTTTGTTTTTCTTTTACTCACAAATAATTAATTGCTTAAGTTGCGTCCAAAATAATGAAACACAAATTTTTTTAATGGCCTATATCTATAATTTAAAGCAAAAATAAATAAAGTAGCTCACATCCTAACTAGATATTTGATATACCTTTTGATTACAAAAATAATTTTTCAGTTTTGTTGGGTATTTTGATCTCAAATCCAAATCTAAGATTTGTATGAAACGGGCAGAAATGGGCCGCGCATGCGTTCCTCCTAAGCACCCTAAACAAGTTTCTGAAGGAATCGCTTAGGTCCCTGCTCACGTAGTCTACACTTCCTTCCTTGACTGGATTACTAGGGAAAAATTGATTTTAAAAAAACCTTGAATAATTTTATGCATGTAAAAATGTGTCTGTGGTTAGTTCTCTCAATTTGTAATGTAATGTGATTGATTGTACGCGCATCAACGATTTATTTCTGTTGAAAATATAAAGTAATTTGAAGCCATGGATAATCAGAATTTTCATGGATTAATATAATCTTTTAAAAAAAATACAGTATCTAAAAGTTTAAATTTACGCGCCGCAACAAAAAGAATCAATGGCGGTGGGTGGGTGCTGTGTGTGCTGTGTGCCAGTAACAACAATCCGACACGGCCGCGTGACACCGAGTTACCGTACGAAATACCAGGAGCACAAGCGATCGAAGAGAGCACAAGCGATCGAAGAGAGCACAAATGTGTAGCCATGTCAATACTGAAATGTTCGTAAACAAAAAACTCGAATCATGGAATTACGATCTGAGATTATAATAAATAATAACAATACACAATAAATAGACCACATGCTTTTTGTATTATAATAAACTAGCAGACCCGGCCACACGTTGCTGTGGCTAACGAAACACAACGCCATTACCCAACCTTTATAAAATCCACACCACCCGCTTGCCAGCTGCCCGCTGCCCGCTGCCTGAATTGAATATTTGAATTTCTCGGCTTTTATCTAAGCATGCATTATACATATAAACTAATTAACTCGCCACTCATTATACAATGCTTGCAATGCAACACTGGATATTTGAAAAGGGAAAATCAAATACCTACTTACTCTATTTTCTTAATCTATTTTCCAATTTCTTCCGTAGAACGAATTTCAAAAGTGACCATAGTACGGCCCGCCAGCCAAGTACGCCGCCACCATAGTACGGCCCGCCCGCCGCCAGCCTAATTAATCTTTGGTACTTGCATTTATTTTTTAAGTTAGTTTTAATTCTGCTCGTGAATGATACGGTTGTATCGAAACCGGTCGCGGAAAAAATTTAATTTAAGTAACAAATGTACATTTAATAAAACTCTTCAAAAAACAAATCAAATATGTTTTCTTTGAATTTCTCGACTTTTCTCTAATATAATTTACATGTATTATACATATAAACATTCCTCTTCAATCACTCTATCTATTGGTGAAAACCGTATGAAAATCCGTTGCGTAGTTTAAAAGTTTAACGCGCACATACATTTTGAGCGACTTCATTTTATACTATGTAATGATGATGATGATTTAAAACAAAATCAGTTATGCTGGTAGGAGGTATTCAAACATTGTCAGTCATTCGTAACCTGTAATTGCTTCTCTTTCTTATAAGTTATATAGAAGAATACTTTTTCCTGGTGAAATATACAGTTGAAAGTATTCTTCTATAAAAAAATAGCAGAAGAGTGGTGGATACTTTCAGTATCATGCTGATAAAAGACCACAAATTAGCTTTATTCCCTTCAAGCAAGCAACATACCTGAATTGGAGATGCCGTAGTCCCACTGGCTATAGAACTGGAGCGAGACTTTTGTACGGTTTTCACATAAACACAGTTTTTTTTAAAATATTTAAATTGTTAATAAACACAGTTTTCGTAATTTTTCCGTGATTAAGGTGGAAGATATAAAAACATCTATTAATGAAAACTTAATTTTCACTAATATCCAACGTCTTAATGCCAGTGAAAAACAATATATTTTCCCGGGAAAATGCATCCCCTTCCCACGGACACTACGGTCATTGATATCCGGAGCACAGAAAATAAGGGTTGAGGGGAGGAAAATTTGCATACCAGAAAATGTGTTAGTTTTGTCAAGCTGTGTGGCAAATCTACGCCCTTTTATTATCTAAGAATAATACATAAAATAATTAAGGAAAATGGGTTATGCACCAGTCATTATCATGGAACCAAGCAGACAAAAGTATGACTCTCATTGTCCACCCTCTGCCTTTAGTGTGGCTTATATCGCCACGAATGAAGGTAATGGGCACAAAAATCGCTTAGCAAACGGAGTCTACAAACGCTCGATTTCAAGCACCAAAATGTTTTTTTAAAATGAAATACCCCGGTAGACTTAAAATACAATTTCTCATTAAATATTCTAAAAACACATACATTAATCTGTGGTACGGTTGTTGACAGAAGTGTCTAAGTGTTTACGTTAGTTTTTTTTTAAATTTAAAAGCAAAATACAATCGGTACAAGTCAAATAAGTGTCAGTACAAGTTAAAGTGATTATCGTGCACTGCATGAACGTATTATTACGAGCTTAAATGACATCTGTGATTGTTTTTTTCTATATCTAAAAAAACAACATTCAAATTTTAAAAGATAATCGTTAGTGTTCTAGATATCTTCTCTCAGTTAATTATCTTAAAAGATAACATTGATTGATAACGATACAATTGTGATTTTTTAATAAAAACCTAACAACGTGCTTAAATCTGTGTTTAAAGAAATATTCCATCATTTGAATAATTGAAGTGGTGAATTGCATATCTAGGTAACTCTTAACTGTAACATCATTTTGCCATAGTACCAGAAGGTGTCGTGGAGTTTGCCTACCAACAGGCGCTACAAATATAATGCATCTTTGTGTGGAATGTAAGCTGAACGCGAAAGCCGACGAGATAATGACTTGCAGTCAATGTTCCCAAAGCTATCATTTTAAATGTGTAGGAACTTCCAAAGAAAATTACACAAAGCAATCTAAACAATACATATAGAGCTACTTGGAAATGTCTCCCTTGCAAAGGAAAACAGAAATTTACTGGAAATAACGCAGAAACTCTGATTCTTCAATCTCCCACCATATTGCACGGACAAGCAACAGGTTCCAAACAAAAGATTAATGACACCTCTATATCCACCCCACGAAGTGCGAGTTCAAGCGACGTATCTAAAATAATCATAGAGCACATAGACGAAAAATTAGACCAGGTACTGAAAACCATAAAACATGAGTTATTTCAATATCTTAACTCCAAAATAGTGGATGAACTAGGGGATATAAAAAACAAGTTGTCCCATATGGAAGATTTTCAATCATCCCTTGAATACTTCGCTGCAGAATATGATAGATTAAATTCTACACGCAAGGCTAATGAGACGAAAATATCCAAACTGTGTTCTGAAAATGAAATCTTGCAGCGGAACTACGACATACTATCCCAAAAAATGAACGAAATTGAACAAAATAACCGGAACTGCAATCTGGAGATTCAGATGGTCCCGGAGAAGCGGAACGAAGACATCAAGATTACAATACAAAACCTGTGTGCATCAGTGAACTATCCTGTAAAGGACGAACAAATAATTTCCTGTCATCGTACACCACGCCACCCTGACGCAACTCCCAACTCAAGACCAAAAAATATTGTACTGACTCTTCCCAGCCCTCGAATCCGTGACGAATTGCTGTCTGCAGTTAAGGTATTCAATAAGAGGAACGTGGATAGGAAACTGAACAGCCAACACCTTGGTTTCACAGATTCTTCTCCGATATACGTATGTGAACATCTGTCACCTTATAACAAGGAACTTCATGCAGCAGCTAGGCGAGCAGCAAAGGACCAGAACTTCAAGTACGTATGGATTAAAAATGGGCGCGTCTTCTTAAGGAAGAATGACTTGTCTCCACCACTGCTCGTGAAGAACAAGACCGTACTACAGAAACTTACCGACAAATCACCCTCAAACCCTTCTTCCTCCGTCCTTTAAACTTAAAGTATACGTCTTGTGAAAAATTACAAAATGGATCTGAAAATTTTCTACCAAAATGTTAGGGGAGTTAGAACCAAAACAATTGACATAAAAAACGAAGTTGTAATCAATAATTATGATATAATCTGCTTCACCGAAACTTGGTTGAGTTCATCAGTATTCAGCAATGAATTGTTTGATGAGCGTTACCTGGGTCTTTCGGAGAGATCGCGAATCCACTAATTCTACATCTAAAAAGGTGGGGGGGGGGGTATTAGCGGCAGTCAACAAGAAACTAATAACAACTAGAAAATCATCTTGGGAAAGTGAGTGGGGTACGTTGTGAGGCTGAAGGTAGTTGGGAGGGAAGGAGATAGGGAAGAAGAAGATGGGGAAGTACCTGGCTATTCAGATCTGGTCACCAAACACGGCTAAAGCCATTTCAGGCAACATTTCAATTCTGAATGGTGGTCTTACACCAGGGCGATACTGAGAGTATCTTCCACTCTGGAACGTGCCTCAAATATACTATATATTATTTTAAATTAACAAAATCTGAAATACACAAATTAATCAAATAAATTTTATTTGCCACGCCGGGATTCGATCCCGCGACCTTCGGAATAAATTGGTACAAAAGGATTGTGTTTTTTTAATTTATTGTATTTTTTACAGCTAAAAAATAATTACTAGCACGGACGTGCGCTCGCGACGACGTATTGAAGCGAACTGAATCCGAGTAGGCGAATAGTGTAGAGAGGCACTTCGTGTAGGCACTTCGAGTCCTTTGACTCGGGCGCAAAAACCGACAAAAAATGGAGGTCGCCCGAGGCGAGCCAAGGTTGGACGAAGTAAGACGAAGTGCCTCTCCACACTATCGTATTCGGCTAACCTCGTTCAACTTCGCGAGTAGTGTGGAGCTAGAGTAACTCCAGCTCCACACTGCTCGCGAAGTTCCTCGACGAAATATTCGGGAAGGTTGACCGAAGTTCGAAGTACGTCACTACACACTCGTTCAACTTCGCAACTCATTCGCGCGGTGGTGCCGTCACGACTCGCACGTCATGGACGTTCAAGTCTGCTGCCGTTGCAATGTGCACGCTCGTGTATTATAATTTACCTACACTGCATACCACGTTAGCTCGAAGACATTTCATATACCTATCTCCTAAAATATATGCTAAAAATATAAATATGCTATTATTATAATTAATTATATTTATTATAAAATTTTGCAATTCAATTTAATTTGTACAACTTATAATTTAATTTATCAACCATTACAAATGTATAATTTCCAATCTGTAAACTTCACCCGCATAACACACGGACATCCCTAGCATGGCGGATGAAATAACACAAAAAACTAAACAATGTACAATATTCTTATAACAAATAAATAAATAACTATGTGCATATTTATAAAAAAAAGGAGGAAAAGAAGATGGTAGATGATTGCAGTTGCAATGCACCGGAACAGAATTAGGTTAGTTTAGTCAATTAAACTATGAAAAGAGAACTACCGGGAATAAATAAATAAATTGGTACAAAAGGATTGTGTTTTTTTAATTTATTGTATTTTTTACAGCTAAAAAATAATTACTAGCACGGACGTGCGCTCGCGACGACGTATTGAAGCGAACTGAAGTCCAAGTAGTGTGTAGTGTAGGTAGAGACGCACTTCGTGTAGGCACTTCGTGCAACTTCGAGTCCTTTGACTCGGGAGCAAAAACCGACAAAAAATGGAGGTCGCCCGAGGCGAGCCAAGGTTGGACGTAGTAAGACGAAGTGCCTCTCCGCACTATCTTATTCGGATAACCTCGTTCAACTTCGCGAGTAGTGTGGAGCTAGCGTTTTGCTGGCGGGCCGTACAGTCACTTTTGAAATTCGTTCTACGGAAGAAATTGGAAAATAGATGTCCTAGAGTAAGTAGGTATTTGATTTTCCCTTTTCAAATATCCAATATTGCATTGCAAGCATTGTATAATTAGTGGCGATCGCTCGAATTGCATTACATAGTATAAAATGAAGTCGCTCAAAATGTATGTGCGCATAGATCTTTTAAACTACGAAACAGATTTTCATACGGTTTTCACCAATAGATAGAGTGATTCAAGGGGAAGGTTTATATGTATAATACATGCTTATTGTAGTAGAGAAAAGCCGAGAAATTCAAATATTCAATTCACGCAGCGGGCAGCGGGCGTGGATTTTATAAAGGTTGGGTGATGGCGTTGTGTTTCGTTAGCCACATCAACGTGTGGCCGGGTCTGCTAGTTAATACATAAAACAAAAAAATATTTTAATTCATCATTTTCAAAACTGGAACTGTGTGGGAAGCGGATAAAGTCGTAAATATTATTCAAATCATCATTTTCCATGGCGGCGGTGCTAAGTAAGATCTGGTTTTCCTACCAGGAAAGCAGATCCAATTCGGTTAAATTATGCGAAGCGTTGCAAGAGATCTATCATTTCACGATTCACGATATGGGATGGCGCCAGCATCGAACAAACAGAATGCCGTGAAACGGAAAAACGTGTTAAACAACTAAACAATCACATTTTTTAATTAAAAATAATATTTACAACATAACCTAAATTAATGTTTCGCACCTCATTTTTTAATTAACAATAATATTTATAACCTAAATTAATGTATCGCACTTTCTATTTAGTAGACTTTCATAGTGTGCGTTTATTATGTAGGTTGCATTCATCACGATAATACTTTTGGCCCTGAAAACCTCAAATCACGTCTAAAAATAATATTATTTAACTACATGCTATTAATTCCAAGTATTTCAATCAATATGTTTTCAGTTAGTTTTTCAGTTATTTTTTCATCAGCAACGTAAAAGCGCGCCAGTAATCCGCCAGTGAAACATTTTCCCTTGCATATCTTCTGCACTCCTAATATTTTTACCGATGAAAACGATGCCTTCGTTTGTCAAATGATTGTAAATAATTTGACATATTTTTCATAATCAAGATTAGTTGAATCGTTCGTTCAACACACATTTTTTAACGAAATTTTAACACATTTTACAAAAAAAAACGGTTTTTGTTAAAATGTCGCATTGTTTTTCATTCAATACCTAGGGTAGAGTGGGGATGGTTGAAACACTTTTAATTAACTATGTGTAGTAATATTTCTTCCGTTTTTATGGATAAGATGTTTATAATGTTCTATGATCTATCTAATTATCAAATTAAATTTATTGGATGGTTACAACTCGTACAGGTAAGCTACAATAACCACTTAATGGGGAAATCTGTTTCAATTATCCCCATAGTGTGGACGATTGAAACAGTTGTAAGGGAGATTATTACTTGTATCTTCCATAAATATAGCATACTTATTAAATGATGCTATGTGATGATGTGTAAAGGAAATTAGTTGCAATTAAAACCCAGAGCATGAGATATTAAATTTATTAAATAACAATCAAACATAATTTAAAATAAGTTGAATGTAATCTACAGGGCGTGTCATTCTCCCTAAGGGACAATGATATGTAATTTCTGATATTAATGGAGGTAGGTAGTTAAAAGTTACTTATATACGAAAGTGGTAAAGGTTGAGCGCCATCTTATTTTTAGGTGAATAAGAAAACAATTTAAATTATAGATAAACCATGATGATAGATAATGAAGCTAATTCTACGTTACGTGAAGTATATCGTTGAAAGTAACAGCATGACTCGTCTGAAGGAGAAATCTATAGGTCCGGCAACCAGACGCCATCTTCCGTCCGCAGGGGGGTGTTGCTCCAGTAGTCTCCCAAAACCAAACTCCGGGTGAAGCCGTCAATGCCCCCTAGGAACCGTTCGCTGGTCACATGGTCAGTTGCAGATAGTGATGTGCATGCAACAAAGTGTAGGGATGGGGAACGAATCGCTACACAGTATGTGGGGATAATTGGAACACTCTAAATATCTTTGGAATAATTGGAGTAATTTTAATAAATGTTAAACATTTTCTTTATTATAACAGTACTCAATGAGATCATGAATACTGATTAAACTTATCGCAAGTATTTTAAAAAACATGAACGTAAATGTCTTTGAAATGAAAAAACTTTCAATAATTTTTTTATTATTTGCATTTTGGTGCTCTTAGTTATACTAACTAATACTAACGTATTTGGCATATTCAACATACATAGTTTAACTGCAATATTATCCTGTAGCAGAATAGAACGGTATTAAAAATAAGTTTTTCGCTTTCATACAAAAGTGCTTATTTCAACCATCACACTGTTTCAATCATAACAATGTCGAATTTACCTCTGACTTGAGAGCATTTTTTCTGTGTAAAATTCAGCAACTTTAAGAAGTAGAAAAAATAGAAATTATTTGAATGTATGGTTTGCGATGTGACATCATTATACAAAATATCGCAATATTTTAGAACAAAAAACTTTAAATATTCGGTTAAGGGCTATTAACATCCATTAAACAATTAAATAGTATCTATTAGAAGAAAAGAAAAAGCTGAATGTGCAATTCACATGCGGTAGAAGTGAAACATGCAGAAAACTAAAGTAGACAAGAGACTACGAAGCACTTTTTTTTATCAATGTGAAGGATTTTTTTTCATATTTTTGTCGTCGGATTCCAGTGCACCTGGAAAAAAAATTAACCAAAATAGTGTCAGAAATACAGAATTTAAGCAATTGCAAGAGTAGGTACCTACCTACCCATCACAAATGATTCAATGAGGTTAATTATTTTAAAAAAATTAAGAAAGGATAAGGCCTTTACCGGTGCATTCGCCCAAATACGAAATTATTAAAGCAACCAATCTATTGAGTGAATATCCTTTTTTTTCATAATTTTTTTTTATTAGTTACAGATATTTGTTTTTTTTGGCTACCACACTGGGCTCATGCCCGTGTTATGGTAGTCGTATATTTAATATTTATTTAAATTAATACAAATACTATTTTATTAAAACAGATGATTAAATATACTAAATAAAAGTTATGAAATATTTAAAAGTAAGTGAAAAATATAGAGAAAAAAGATCATATTTTAAAGAAAAGTAGAAATAAAAATGAAAATTCAAATTTTGAAATACAGAAATTAATAATAAATATTAAATTTTAAGAACTCAAGTGTTCTATACAAATATATAAATTTAAACATATAAGTAAATAAATTAAAATTAAAAAATAAATAAAATTTAGTGAAAAAATTAAGAGAAAAAAAATAACAACATTTTAAAGAAAAATAGAAATAAAAATGGAAATGGAAATTAAAATTTTGAAATGCAAAAATTAATAATTAAAATGTAGTGTTAAGAACTCAGGAATTCTTTAAAGTACGCTCGTCCTCTTTCGAAAATCCAATGTTGTACAAGTGTTATAAAAAGAGAATTAGAATTACTTGACTTTATGTCAGTACTCAAAGCATTATATATTTTAGGAGCGATGAACCAGAATAATTGTCGTTGAGCGAATGAGGTTTTAGTTTTTGGGACCACGCAACCCAGGTTTGATGAAAAGCGGGTGTGTGCTTGATGTTGTGGAGCAATTAGTAGATTATTTTTTCGTATATAACAAATGCTTTAAAACAAGTATGGGTATGTTCGTAGGTGATTACAAAGAACTAACCAAATGACTGCTTCAAAACAGACTAGCCCAGTGAGGCCGGTTACGTGTAACCTAAACTTATAACTATAAATCTCTAATATTTAAATATTACCTACTGTTCATGTGTATATTTTTTTCTCTGTTGTTAACTTTTGTACTTACATAATTGATAAAAAAATGTATACTATTAAGGTCTCTGCCCACTACACCGTTCCATACCATGACCGTACTATGAACGTATCAGCCACGAAATAAACACGCTACGGTCGTTGCGCCCTATTATGCCCACTAGAACGTGCTAACACGGTATGATACCCGTACGTAACGGGTTTAGTGACCGTATGATACCCGTACCCACCGGGGTTAGTAGGCGTACGGTGCCCGTTCTATCGGTTGTAGTCATAGAACGCACGTCTCATAGAACTGAACACAAATCACGAACTGACGGAGTAGCAACGCGGTTATACGCGTATGATCCCCGTTCTAATCTAACACCGTTGCGTGTCATGCATAGAGCGGACCGGCACCTGCAAAATATTGTCATCGAGAATTCGCCGTCAATCCGGTCATGGGCAGCGTTTCATACTGATCGATACAAATAATATTTTTTTGCGGTCATGGTATGGTGTAGTGGGCAGAGACCTTTAACGTAGATTTTTTTGTTGTTATAAATGTTAAAAAAAAAAAAAAATCACGTGAGGGCGTTTGATGTCAAATGTGGTCGTATGAGATCGATTTCATCATCCACTTTCAAGATCACAGAATTACATCTAGTGGGAAGACATAATGATTTGAATTTCAGACCTTTTTCCATTATAACTTTTAAATTTTCTCTCAGTGTGGACGATTGAAACATGGTTATGATTGAAACGTTGCAATCATCCCCATACACGTTGTTTCAAACATCCCCACGCTGAATTTTTTGCTTCAAAGCCAAAAATAAGCCTTTTAAATATAAATTAACGCCACGCAAATTCATTATAAAAATTCCAAAATAGATAAAGAAGAGAATGTAATAAAACATTTCGTCAAGCTGTGAGATATAAGATGTAAATTTTAAATTTTAAAAATGTATAAATATGTAACTAAAATATAAGCACCTGTTGACAAGCCGATTCAATTGGCTTAGCAGGACTTGTTTGTTGATTATATTATAATGTATTATCTATTATTATTATTATTATTATTGTATTATCTATTATTTCAATAAAAAAAAAAAAAAAAGTAAAATGAGTTATAAGATAAACAAAACTGTCTTAAATATTTACTTTTTAGTGCGAAATCCAATAATATCCCCTATGCACGATTGAGTCACTCGCCGGCTAGTGCGCTTTTGTAGAAAGGTCCCAACAGACCTGACGGAGTTCCGAGTGATCACACTCTTAGGTATTATAGTTTTCTAGTAAATTGAGATGTTTCAATCATAACCTGTTTCAATCCTCCCCACTCTACCCTACCTACCAACGTGTTTTGACGTGGGTTACAAAAATTAACCCGACAATCGAATTTAGATCCTGTCAAAAATTTTGCAGGCTACTAGCCGGCCAATTTGCTGGCTAGTAGCTTGTAAACTCAATGTAATCGAGGCGAGGTAGGATCGCCTCGATTGGGGGGGGGGGTCACATGCGGTAGAATTGAAACTTCACCCACACAATCTCAACTAAGAGCCTTGAAAAGTGAGCAAGTAAAAAATGTAATTTTCAAAGTGAAAGTTTAAAAATATAGGTAATGTATCTTTGAAAATATAGTAGTAACAAAGTGATACATACAAGTTAATTGATTTTTTGTTACGCTTTCAAGAAGATAAGTTAAGTTATACCAACGCCATCCGTTAATTTGCATACATATCAAATCCACACCGCCCGCTCCCTTTATATGTATATTATATATTTGAACCAGTTTACGCAAAACCGTGAAAAATTAAATACCTAAACTTTCCTCATGAATCACTCTATCTATTGGTGAAAACCGCATGTAAATCCGTTGCGTAGTTTAAAAGATCTAAGCGTACAGACAGCGGGAGCGACTTTGCTCTATACTATACTAGCAGACCTGGCCACACATTGTTGTGGCTAACGTAACACAACGCCACGCCATTACCCAACCTTTATAACCAACGCTATCTGTTAAATCAAATCCACACCGCTAGCTTGCCAGCCCGCTTCCTTTATTTATACATTTCAATCAATTTACACAAAACTTTGACAAATTTTATACCTAAAAACCTTCATGATTCACTCTATCTATTGGTGAAAACCGCGTAAAAATCCGTTGCGTAGTTAGCGTAAGCGCACAGACAGCGGGTGCGGCTTTATTTTATACTATGTAAAGATGTAATGGTAACAGATGTGACAAGTTTAGTGCCAATTACAGACGAAATGCGTGTTCTCAGTCGGGGCCGCACTTTGCATCTTGGATCCGAGACGGATTTTTGAAATGAAAACTTCTTTAGCACCGTTGTGTTTTGAAACTCGATGAAAAGAAAAATAGCTACACAAAAGAGACAAACATATTTCTAGGATACAGCCTGCGATGGAATGGATAGTATAATCGGTCTCCTCTTTGGGCGGTGCTTCGTACACTCCCCATTCTTGTCTATTGTAGTTTTCTGAAGGTTTCACTTCTACCGCGTGCACACTCTGTTTTTTATTTTATTTTTTAACATTGACTCCATTCAGAAGGCCCCTATAGGAAATAAGTTTTATTTAGTTTATTTACTTTTAATAGTTTTTATTTAGAAAATAATATTTCAATTTTTCAATATGGCCCCAACGTCGGAGGGGGCCCGACTAGGTGCCAAATTGAGGACACAGGACGAACGAAAAACGAGTGTGCTTTAGACCACACGACTGAAGTAAAACTTGACTAATTTATATCTCCCTCTCAACTTCCGTTCGCCTCACCCAACCGTTCGCCTCGCCCGATCACACTTTTCGTAACGATCTCGTCATGCATTCACCAGCTTACTCCCCAAGAAAAGCGTGCGTAAAGGCCTGGCCGTTCGCCTCGCCTGATCACACTCTTCGTAACGCTCTCACCAGCTTACTCCCCAAGTCAAGCGTGCGTAAAGAAGTTTTACTTCAAAAAGTTCACATTTTTAGGTAAGCGGAAGATTGCTTGTGCAATGATGGAGAACTTAACTAGCAGACAGTGTTTTGAACTCGCGACGCCTGTGTGGGAATCCGACGCATTTGACAGCTCGGCTAAGCTAGAATGTAGCAACTTTGTGGTTATCCATTATAAATAAATGAAACAGTGTGTCTTTGTTAGATCCATAACATATTTTACGCCGATCGGTTTCAAAACGACCGTTCCTTCCTCAGGGCAAGCATATGTATAATAACTTGACATTACAAAACGGTGGGTGCAGCCACCTCTAGTCTGGAGCCCCAAAATATCTGAAAAACCCTCGACTCTGCAGAAACGGGCGGTCCGTTTGATAGATTCTCTTAGGGCCGGTTTAATAAACGAAGTACCAAATTTCAGTTATGTGACGAACCGTTTTTCGTTAACAAACCGCTATCCGTTCGTTATCTTATTTTACGTATTATAAACAAATGTGCATTACTAGCGGTCATCGGTTACATTTAGTCCGAACGTTTTATTATTTGGATCACTCTCCGCATATGTGGATGCGTCGACTTGGAGATTCCCGTAAAATCGCCAGCTGCTTGCAGCATTGATCCCAGAGCTTAGAAAAATAGTGTTAATGATACCTTATTTATTGTTATTAAGTTTAATTTGTACAACCCCATTTTAATAAAAATTAATTAATAACAAATTAAACTTAATAACTTATTCAATTTAATTGTACTCAATAAAATAAAACTTAATAACTTATTAAAAATTAAACTTAATAACCTTTTCAACTTAATAACTTATTAAACTTAATAACTTATCAATTAATTTTTGTTATTCAATTTTAATTATTATTATTCAATCTTAATTTTTATTAATCAACTTAATAACTTATTTAATTTATTAATTTAAAATATTAATTAATTAATATAATTAATATAACTTATTTAATTTATTAATTTAAAATATTATTCAATTTAAAAAAAACGGTTTTTTATAAAAGAGTTCTTCTATGTAAATATTAATTATTATTATGCGTGACAGCTGTTTCGCCTTCTGAAGGCATTATCAAACTAGGCGAAACAGCTGTCACGCGTAGGTAATAATAATTACATAGCGGAACTTATTTATAAATAAACTGTTTTTATAAATTGAATTATAATATTATTGAATATATGTATAAAAGAAATAAAGCTGGGCTGGCGTAACTGACTAATTTCGAAAATAAATAGATAACCGAGCGCCGAGAACAACTTCCTACTTACAACAAACTGACAAAAAACGTCAGCAAACGGATCGTTATCCATTTAACTGTCCAAAATCGGTCTGTAAAGCAAACCGCTACATATCCGACAGGTAGCCTTGCGAATGTTTAAAAAACGGTAAAATCAAGCGGTAGACCAAATATTAGTTAAAAATGGTGTCAAGCGTGACGAACGGATGGTTATAAAACCGGCCCTTAATAATCTTTAGAGCACATGAGACGCGTCGGGTGGGAATGCTATCCTTGTTCTACCGGTATTTCAATGGAAGATGCTCCGAGGAACTAGCGTCATTGATCCCTTCGGTACCGGTGCAGAGTCGGGAAACACGCCAAACGCGTGCCTAACATATGTACAGTTGATATTTGTCACATAAGAACGGGTCACTTCCCCGACTCGTTCTTGTGTTCAACAGCTCGGCTGTGGAACGATTTGCCGGCCTTTGTGTTTCCTCCTTCCTACAACATGGGTTTCTTCAAGACCAATAAAAACTCCGACAGTAAATAGGGGCCATCCATAAATTACGTCACACGAATTTCATGATTTTTGACACCCCCCCCCCCCCCCCCGTCCCTGTCACACATCGTCACCATTGTGAGACCCCCGTGGACGTCATATATTTTGCAATTTTGACCCCCCCCCCCACCGTAATTTATGGATGGCTCCATACAAGCTCTGGACAAAGGCATTATAAATATCATTCTATAAAAGCATTCAACATAGCCCTTGAAAATAAAATCGAAGAAAACAAAAATAAATTCATACTCAAAATTAAAAAAAATCGATTAAACAACAAAAAAGACAATATTACCAAAATCATAACAAAATAAGAATAAAACACATACACGTAACACGCAAAACGAATATAAAACACGTAATAAAATAATTCATTTTACCTATAATTTTACCTTAATTAATTTTTATTTTTAGTTTAATTTTAGCTTACTTTTTTTTATGCAACATTATATTTATATTATTTTTAATGTATTATGTATAAATTTTGTTTTGTAAAATGGAGGCCTCAGCACAGGTGAGCTACCCAGTGAGGCCGACATTGCTGAATTATATTTGAAATGTAAGATATTATATCAAATAAATAATAATAATACTGTTCATTCCTTGCTCTCCTCAATAAGACCCTCCACACAGCATCTCAGATGACATAGGCCCTGAGGGAAATTATTTTCCTCAGGGCCTCCTGTGTTTTTTTTTATATGAATACCGCACCAGAGTCACGGCTGCTCCCGTCTGGAGCCAGTGGGACTACGGCATTCCCAATTGGGGTATGTTGTGAGGCTGAAGGTGGCGGGGAGGGGAAGAAGATAGGGAAGAGGAAGGTGGGGAAGTACCTGGCTATTCAGATCTGGTCACCAAACACGGCTAAATCCATTTCAAGCAACGTTTCAATTCTGAATGGTGGTCTTACACCAGGGCGATACTGAGAGTACCTTCCACTCTGGAACGTGCCGCAAATATAACGACATATTACAATTTTAAATGAATAAATTGTGAAATAACACAAATTAATCAAATAAAATTTATTTGCTACGCCGGGATTCCATCCCGCGACCTTCGGAGTGCGAGTCAAGAGCCTTACCGCTGGACTACGCCGGCAGTCAAAGTGTGTGTGAAGTTAATGTAAAAAAAAGTGTTGTGGTAGAGATGGGGCGTGATTTTAGGTACATTAGTGAAGAGTGGGGGGAGGAGATAAAACGGACGATGAAAGGAAGCGTGTCTAACGTGGGACCTTAAGATAATTATTAAGGTTTTTTATTTCTAAATCATCTAAGCTGTCTTATTAATCGGAGTTTTTTTTTTACTTCGCTTGTTATAATTTTTTTCCCGCGAAAAAAAGTTTTCTCTAATTAATAATAGTTGTTCAACGAGAAAATATTTTGCGAAGAGGAAAATAAATTAGCTAATCGATATGACGAATTAAAAACGGATACTATTTTACAAACTGTAAAACATGTTTCACATACCTAAAATATGGTTTTTAAAATAGCTTACGGACATAAAAAATAAATTTGTGCAAAAATTAAAGTGGCTAAGAAGAGTGTTTTAAGTAACCAGGAGCGCAAATAATTCAGGAGTAAAATTTGTGGAGAACAAATGATTACAGACTACTTCTACCTTACCTTACTTACCCTATCTTCAAGCCATAAATGAATAAATTAATTCTAGCTTCGTAATTCGTTTATTTTTTTTTATTTTGACTTGCTGAAACGAAAATGGGATGGGAGTAGTTTTTCGAAATATCGAGATAACATTCCTCTTGTTTTGAAGGTCAAGTGTTCAAAATTTCATCATTCTCTGATTTAGAAAAAAAACTGGATGAAAACTGAAAGCAACTCTTTTCACGCAACTATTTCGGAATTACAACAGTTTCTTCTGCGCGTCCGGCATACCAGGAGCACAAGAGAAAGAGGGTCAAAAATGATGGACACATTCCTTCTAGGCCAAGTGTTATATGCACCAATCTACAAATTCCTAAATAAATAATTTGAGATTCATCAACATTATTTATTGATATTTTGCAATATAAATTCCAAATGAATAAACATAGTAACTCTTTTTACAAAATACATTACTATTTATTCCTCTTCAAGTAAAATTGTTCAAGAGCCTGCCGGGCGCCCGACTCGGTTATGATTGGCCCATATCGTAACAGCGGAAAATAATAAATCCGGCCGCACACGCTGGACTAATTTTATCTTTTTACCTCAAAACTGCCCCTAAAAGTTGGAATTCATGTAGAATCACCCCCCCCCCCCCCCCCCCCCAAGTTAATGCACTTTACCCCCGGACACCCTGTATATGTTTAGTTGTAATTGCAAATAAGCATAATTTAATCATTGTATATTTCAACAATCATCACAAATCAGTGCGACACATAGAGAGAGCTAACCACAAACACTTCTTCTATACCACAAATAGAGTACGGTATAACTGGATGGGGGTCTGCCTTGAGCACTCACACAGAGCGACTCAATATAGCCCAAAAAGGAGTACTAAAGACAATACTGAAAGTTCCGCTTAGAACTCCGACGGAAGAAATATTTAATAACTTTCAAGTCTTCAATGTACAGAAACTTTATTCAAAAAATATTTTATTTAAACTGAAAAAAAACATGTATGTATACTCCACTGCCCAACATAAATACTCAACCAGGGCAGTAAGCAATAACATCCTGGGTACTCCCCGTTTGAACACATCTTTTGGACAGAGAAATAATAAATTACATGCTATGAAATTATACAATGCTCTACCAGATCAAATAAAAAATATAAAGGAAATGAATGTATTTAAAACAAAAGTAAAAACATGGCTGAGAGATCAAAGTGATAATAAAATTACAAACATCATAAAGACGATATAAAGACAATCCATAACCAAATACAGATATTTTAAAAAACTACAGGCCACCTCAGAACAGGAAATCCTAGTGAGGAGGTCTGTGAAAAAAAAAAGAATCTATACTTATACTATACATTATACATACATGTACAAACCTTGCTACTGAAACTAATAATAAATAAAAAAAAATACAGGGTCTTTAATTTAAAAAATCAAATATTGTGTATAATATCTTATATAAGATACACTAGGTACTTTCAAATAAAAAAAGATGAGTGGATATCTCACACACAACTTGTTTTATTTACATTTTTAAATCGAGCGTCCTTATTTAAAGACCTTGTACTTGTAGGTGTACCTATATCAAATTAATTACCCTAGCTCTTCTGAAAAAACATTTTTCCCCAGATCTGAGAAATTTTCCCAGATGTTGTGATGTTGTTATAAGTATCTATAACTGTATGCTTGCTCCAATGCACGGAAATTACAACGATTTCGTTGATTTCAGTGCGAAAAATGTTTTGAAGAGGGCCATGCGTATTTTGTAATCAGGTTTTTCTTGAATACGTATTTAATAATGCAATAAGGCACGACAAAAATTTAATTATGAAAATTATAATAAAATTTTAACAAATTTAGCCGCCGGCCGTGCAAAATTGTAAAACCGGCCATATTCATCGATGTCACCCAAACGTCACCCAAACGTCACCCCAAACCAAACTAGTCCGTAACAAACACGGCCGCAAACACTGGTTTACCGTATGAAATGCCAGGAGCACAAGCGATCGAAGAGGACTAATGAGACCGGCCAATGTGTCAACCTCCCTCCACCTCATCGCTCCATCAATATTATTTCAGTAATAATAATATTTTGAGAGTCGTGTGTTATAATAATTATAATTAATTTATACTGAGATCCAACAATGGAAGCAATACAAACAAGTAACCTTTTGACGTAAAATGGTTGACCAATAATTTATCTTTAGGGAATTTATTTTTCCTACCTCGCAGAAAAGGGCTGACAAAATATATATATTTTAAATATAGGAAGGTAGGCTGGGCATATTATTAGAAGTTCGGCCGAAGCCTTTATAAACAAAATACACCCACGCAAGCACGCCAAGCACTTAGATATTTTTTAGATAAAAAAATACATGAATGGAGCACATGGAGATTGTCTATCAGGAGTACAGGCTTATGAGAAAGTATTCATGACCTCTGAATAAAAATTTAAAACATTGGTGTGGCAGGGCATGTACGTGGTGGTGGGTAAGCGGAAAAGGTATTTTTAGTAGGTTTGTTACTTCGTCGACGAAATTCAAGATGTCGACCGTCAACTTCGGGCGTTTCTTGGCGTACTCGCTATCCGGAGCGCAGAAGTCGGCAGAGTAAAATGCTGACAGAATAACGCACAAGCTTAAACTAAAATCCGTAACGGCGCTAATGTCGTAATAAAATTTAATAGAGACAAACATATTTATTACTTATATTCTCCTTTCCTTTGTGAATTCGCATTGCCAAAAATATAATCAATCGTAAAAGAAATAAAATATATTTCGCGTGAATGAGCACAATGACACCGACCCTGACTTGAAGGAAACTTAATGGAAAACTGCAGATAAAAAAAACGGACACGTTGATTTTGGTTGATATCGATAATTGTTATCATTTTGTTTGGCAGTTAGGTAACACTGATAGTAAGTTATAATAATTTGTATCTTGTATCATCACATTATCAGGAAAACACATTAAGAAGTTATTATTCTTTTAACTTTATATCCAATGAACTCGGATAGTCCACAATGCAGTGCTGATATTAACCCTGATCTATATAAATAAAAATGTATGTACGCACATAACTTCCGAACGACTGCACCAAATTGGATAATTCTTTTTTTTGTGTTCGTTATTGACAGGAGAAGGTTTGTATAAAACTACTGGTGAGCTCCGTCATTGTGAAATTTGTATTTAAAAATTGCAATAGGTGGCACGCGAGCTGTTTGAAAACTGAATGTACGGGGAATTAATGTATGGAATGCGGAAGGGGGAGTGGGAAGGGGAACTCGGGTAAGGGGTTCACGGAAGGTAAGGGAGCGGAACCTTGGAGGGGGGAGGGGAACCTAGGAGGGGAACCTGGGAGGGAAACCTGGGAGGGAGGAGGGGAACACTGGAGGGGGTTTCACGGGACGGGGAAAGGTGGGGAGTGGAGTTGGAGAGAGGGAAGGTGGAGGGGGTGGAATGGGAACGCGAGAGGGGAAGGGGACGCGGTAGAGGAATGGGAGGCGTAAGGGGAACGGGACGAATGGGAAAGGACACGCAGGGAGAAACAGTTTCTTTATTAAATGGCATAGCAACGCATGCCGGGTACCAGCTAGTATAATATATGTAAGGAAGGTAAACTAAATGCTGTGGAAATATAATTAATCTCTGAGGCGTTTGTGTACTAAATTGGAGAAAAACCATATTCAATCAAGTGAATCAAATGATGCATGATTTGAAAGTGAATGCATAAGCGTGTATGCCAAGACAGATTTGTATGTCAGTCCACCCTCTTTGCCTACCCTGTTGAACGGTGTGATCGTGTGGGTTCCATGTCAACTCAGAATGAAACCGACTCAGAAACACCTCAGAAAGGTCATTAAGCTATGAAAAAATATTTTTTAAATAGCCGGTAACCCTAACCTAACTTAACCTATTTAACCAATTTTTTATATTTTTTTATCATCACTCTTAATGACCTTTCTGAGGTGCTTCTGAGTTGGTTTCATTCTGAGTTGTCTGGTCACCGATCGTGTGATGTAGTTACGATACTTTGGATTTACTCTATAAAGAGGAAAAAATATTCCAATATCTTCAACGCCTTCAACCGATAGTCAACAAGAACAAAATACCAGAGTCACAGAAGACAATGTGTTTTAATTTGGTTTTTGCTATTATCATTATCATTATCAGTATTATCACTTATTAGTTGTAATTTAAATATCAAAGCATCAGGAAATCATAATATAATAATTGCAACAATAATTAATAAAATAATGAATATTTTAAGTACCTAATTTATAACTAATATATTATGCTTCTGAGGCGGAACCAGTAATGTGTAAAGTGCTAATGGGAACATTTGTATTTTGATGAAATTATTGAAGTAACAGAAAAATTACACATTTTCATCCATTTGCTTTGATATACTCCTGATAACATTGACCGGTTAGTAAGGTATAGAGCAAGCCTGTCCTTGTGATCAAGGTTGATAGGAATATATCGCTCTATCATTATAATATGTGCTCCTGGTAGCGGGGAGGCTAACGGATCCAAGAAAATCCAAATAAAAAAATAACAAAACAAAACAATCTGACAAAATTTTATCCTTCATTTTATGCGCTCCTTGTAGTAGTAGTCTGATCACAAAACTTCAGAAAATGGTTGCACCAATTAATTATGTTCATAACAAATTGGTTTGAATCTATAATAAATATGGCACGCGATGGCGGCGAAGGGCTCCGCAGCCAGTTTCCAGTAAGTTGTTTCACGTCGAAAGGCTCTCCCGTCCGATGGGTACAATCGGAACATAGTCCAGTACTTTATACATCACAAGTATGCGTTAAATCCGGTAGTTCTGATTTTTTGCAGACTGTTATGATGTTAGCTCATGAATAATCCAAGTTTTTGACATCGAGCGCCGAACGCAACTTTGTCAAAAATCGAAAAAAACGCGAAAAAATCGTTATTTTTTCAAATTTTGGCGATTAAAACCCTAAAGCACTAGTTTTGAAAAAAATATTTTTTTAACGTTTTTAAAGTAGACTAAATTTTCTACAATTTGATACTAGAATTGTCTCTGTAGACCCAATAGTTTCCGAGATTAAGCCTTTCAAAGTTTGTGACCTGGCATTCGAAGTTTTTGAAACCATATTGAAATAAAAATAATAACAAAGATATTGAAAATAATTTTCATTAAATTAAAAAAAAAATTAAAACTTTAAAAGATCGTATACAAAAAACTGCCAGGCTGCTGGTCGGCAGACCAATGAAGTCACAAATGGGATGATCTAGACTACAGGTTTTCGTTTGTTTCGATCTTGAATTCGATGTAATCGATGCAGCAGGGCAAGCGAAACCGATATGAAACGGACGGGGTTTGGAAATTTCGGTCGTTTTTCGGACGAATGCAACTCTTACGGCGATGGTAGGTTGGTTGTTCGAACTTCTAACTACTATGAACTATTAGGCAATCTTAAAAGGACTGTTATTATTATAAATTTGTACAAAAATATGGACATGCGACAGCGGTGAGGGGCACCGAGGCAGGTTTCGTAAGTGGTTTGGCGTCGAAGGCTCACCTGACCGATGGATACTCTCGGAACTCTCAAATTATTTTTTTTTATCATTTTCGCTTATTTTTTAAAAATATGGCATTTAAAGTTTTTAAAAATACATATAGTGAAATAAAAATAATAATAAAGATAAACGAAAAATTAAAAAAAAAAAACTTTAAAAAATCGTACACAAAAAGCTGTCAGGCTGCTGGTCGGCAGACCAAGAAATTCTTAAATGGATCTGGACTATAGTTATTCGTTGGTTTCATTCGTGTACTTGATGACATAAAATTAACTATTTTTTACCCCACTTTGACGCCGGCTGCCTGCGAACGTGCCAGGCTGCCGGTTGGCAGACCTGCTTTTTTCTCATTTTCTAATCAACCTTTATCATATGAGACCATTCCCGTTCGTGTACTCGATGAGGTAATTTTTTCGAAAAAAATCGCTCACTATTTTCATGACCGCGCGGCTTCTGCCAAGAGACGCACCGGCAGACCAGTTTTTTTAAGGTTTTCTAAATGTCCATTATCACTACAAAGTAGTTTCATCCGTGTACTCGATGACGTAGGGTTTACCTATCTCGCCTCCCAGTCTAGAAAATGTTAGTAAAATTTTTTAGAAATGCACAGTTTTTTTTTATTTTTAAATAAATAAATCCGTTATTTGGGCTCGTGACGTCACTTTATGAAATTGACCCATCTCCGAAAATGATGATGATGAGGGAGGGGGCGGGGGGTGGTAAAAAATTGCAAAAAGTGTGTCACGTAGTATGGGTACGTTCCCTTACGTCGGACTGACACATTTATCTTGCTGATAAATGTTTGAAGTACATTGTTGGTATTATAGCACCGTTCACATTTATCAGAGATAAAACTGTAGGCGATGACACATTTACCAGATGATTTGTAACGATTTTACTGTGGGGTCAATTACTGATATTACCAGACAATTCACTACTGGCATTGTTAAAGCCGGCCAATGATATTTTTATAATCATTCAAGTGATGGGGTATTTACAAAATTAATTTACGCCTTGAGCGATGAAGATTCCCAGGCATTTAATTTTGGTTTCGGCCACGGTCATTAAAAAAATCATACCTCCCAATATCAAAATGGATACATACAAACTGCTTACTGTGGTTTAAAGCCAATGAATCCCCCCATATTTCATCATTTATCCCATATTTGTTGGTTTTATAATTGAGGTGTCTATGTCTGCAGGAATATATCGAAATAAATTCGAATAAATAGTCTACCTAAATTTAGGCAGTCATTGTTCAAGGCCTAGAGCCGTGGTCGTCAAACTGCGGCCCGCGGCTGATATTTGTGCGGCCCGCACAAATATCTGCCGCCTTTTTTTTAAATTTTTCATTTACAATTATATTATTAACCTGCTTTTTTTTATTCAAATATTTTGTGTTTATTAAATGATTTTTAAAGTTGATTTTAATTGATTGATATTTGATTTTAAAACGCTGATTTAATTGATTGACATTTGATTTTAAAACCATGATTTTAATTGATTGACATTTGATTTTAAAACATTGATTTTACATTTGATTTTAAAACGCCCAGTCGGTTTTTGAACATATCCTAAGTCGATTGTACGCACGTATAGTGTACGTCATAGGTTCTCATAACGCCCCCTTGTGGGCGTTTGAGACTTTCAGGGGGAGCAGTAGAAGACCCACATGAAACTAGGGGGCGTTGAGATTGCACAGTGAGCGCGTGGATAGGTTAAAAAAATATGCTCTAAAAAAGATAAAACGCTAATAAAACAAAAGAAACTTTAATATTGGTTAATTTTTGTTATTGTATGTATTGTAATCACTTAAGATGAAAATTGAACTGAAAGATTCTATTACGTTCATTAAAATGGATGATGTGAAATTTTTATATTTTATTATGTAATTTTTTTTTAAAATTATATAATGTTATCAACTTAAGCGTTTTATTATTAAGAATTATATCATGCATACAAGAAGGAAGGACGTCGCAAACCCCCCCCCCCCAATTTCATAAGTGTGCGGCCCGCGGCGATACCTCATATTGTCCTATGTGGCCCTTGACCAGAAAAGTGTGACAACCGCTGGCCTAGAGCGTTGAGACCTAAAAATGAGTGGCCATCGTTCAACTGGATAAGTATTGTTATGACAAAATTTGAACAGCTAGAGCCGACCAACAACCAACGACAAAAGTGTCAGTCCAACCTAAGGAGAACCCACTCTTAAGATAGATGAAACTTGCAAACTCCAGAAAATAATAATAATTTTTTACCATATATTTTATCTACTTATTAAATAAATTTCATAGCGGCTTGCTTTCTTGTCTTGATTAACCTAAATAACCAAACCAAATAACCAGGTCCCATGGACCGACTTGATCACCAATACAGAACTTCTCAGGCGGGCTAGAGCAGATAGAGAACTGCTTACATTAATAAAAATCAGGAAAATTTCATATATGGGTCATATACTTCGAGGGGAGAAGTATCACTTGCTCCATTTGATATTGAAAGGCAAGATAGAAAGGTCGCCGAGGGCCTGGTAGGAGACAAATGTCTTGGCTGTGTAATATACGAGAGTGGACCGGCATTAGAAGTGTGGAGGAGCTATTCCGGGCAGCGCAAGACAGAGAGACATTCTCAAGAGTGATCGCCAACGTCGGGGGGACCTGATACGGCACACAAAGGAGAAGAAGAACCAAACCAAAAATAATAAAAAAATACAATTCTTCGAAAAATGTTTATTTTATTGTCAGCAGACATTTATATACTTACATACATGTTATTCGTCGACCAAACTATATTTAATAACATTTACAATTCCAAAGTACCTACTTATTTTTATTAATAACCAGCTGACCCGACGAACTTCGTACCGCCTCAGAATCAATAGCTGTTGAATTAAATTCAGTTTTTTTATTAAGTTAAAAATTACGCAATGAAGCAATTATCAATGCGCAACTGTCCGTGTTTTGTTTTTGTCAGTATCAGAGATGTATATAACAGTTGGGTATATAAACTCAAATAAAGTCTAATTTTTAATTAAATTAAGACAATATTAGCGAAACTCTGAAGATATTGGCACCTCTGGCTCTCGAAACCAGGACCTTTCGCTTGAGCTAAGGTGTCTCTATCCGATTCGGTCATTTTTAACTGTACCATACTTCGATTAACAACTACAAATATTATCCCTATTTTTCTTAACACAATTTGAGGTTTTACTCATAAAAATAAAAATAAAATAAAGTCGTTCATACAAAGACATAATTTATTATTATATACACATGCTTATATATTTATGTTTCAAATGTATCACACAACAAGATTGTGCATAAATTTCAGAAACTAAACGCCTTCTTTTTTTGGACGGGCTCCAAATATAGTTGATCCCACACGAATATTGGTAGATCCCAATTCAATCTGTAAATAGAAGTTATTATTAGTCAAGTGGTCTTAACTTAACACATCTGAGCATTACTAATAAACTTTTTTTTAAATTTACACGGCCGATAAACAGCCATTTATCGTAAACAAATGGTTGTTTATCAATTGTGCAAAATTTATAACACGTTTATGAGTAAGGGGGCTATTGGTTGATCTACCTTTTACGCCGGTCCCACATTAATGGTGGGAAAGCAATTTGTTGTACAATATTTTAAAATTAATATTGCGTACCAATCTCTTGTAAAAGTCCCAACTTTGTACATACATATTTGTAAGTGACGTGTCCGCCATTCACATAGACTGTAGAATAGGGCGCTGGTAAGTCTATAGCAGCCGCTGAGTCTTGTGAAATCAAAAGTCGAATTGCAGTGAATTTCCGTCGAGAGATGGTCCGGTTGGCAGAGAGAAGGATAGGTTTTCGCGTTCAGTACTAGAGTGCCTTTGTTCTGGGGCCACACCGCTATTTATTCTAAAATCCTCCTCAACCGAGTGGAGAATTCGATGCCGCCCAATTCGTTCAATGGGATGTTTCGTAGGCCATAACCTCTGGCACGATTTGCATGGCGGGCGTTTTGACCTTTTGGGCTATCCTTTTTTCTGTGTTCTCTCTGCCCACCAAAACCATCTCTTTCTAGCATTTTTATGAAAATCAAAAAATAAAAATACAAAATGGTTCGTGGGTCCCCGGCCCTACGATTTTCAGGGGATTTCAAATATATCACTTAAACTAAGGGAACGTACCCATACTACGTGACCAACTTTTTGCAATTTTTAAACCCCCCCCCGGTGACCAAAAACCTAAGCCTGCCGCCGCTCATTTGTACCAAGCGTGACATTTTGAAGACCTCCCCCCCCCCGCCTAAATGTGTCACATAGTATGGGTACGTTCCCTAACATTTACAATTACTTATTTTTATTTTAATTATTTTAGAGAAAGTTGACAGCAAATCAGAGATTATAAAATAATACAATAATAAGATGTTAATTATGCCAATTATGAACTTTCCACTGATGGTAGTTAATGAATAAAGTGTGATATTTTAAGGGTATTTTCATAATTATATTTTTTAGTTACAATATATAAAAGGGGGGGGGGGGGGGGGGGGGAGGAACATAGGAATAGGATTAAGAGGCAAAGGACTGGAATATATATATAGGGATTGAACTTTCTAGTTTGAGTCATCTAATCATGTAAAGTGGAGTTCGGCCTACTTTCCATTATCATTTATTTTGCAAAATTATAGGCCATAACATATAATTATATCAAAAATACCAACTACCGACCAAATGGTTGTCTCCATTTTGATTGGTCGGCAGAGTGCCCACCCTTTGCATGGTGCGGGTAGGCTCGGCGGCAGAGAGCGGAGTGGGAAATGGTACGGCGCTTAGCGTAAATAGGTAGTCCCGGCCATTTCCGCTAACATTCAATAATGCCAGCTGAAGGGGAAGGGTGTCCGCAGAGCCATGGGAAAAAAGAAAATGAAGAAGTTCAGCAAACACTCCTCGTCTTCTATTTCCCCGATAACACGTCTGTTACAATATTGATATTCTTAACATCAATGAAGCAAAATTTAGATGGCAAGCTTTGTTGCTGCCAGTATAAAATCTGCTTTTATACATTTACGGGCGTGTTTTG
Organism: Limnephilus rhombicus; assembly: GCA_929108145.2. NCBI lineage: Eukaryota > Metazoa > Arthropoda > Insecta > Trichoptera > Limnephilidae > Limnephilus > Limnephilus rhombicus. The sequence continues at coordinate 23,065,800 of OV815293.1, forward strand.
GATTTTGCACGGCTGATGAGCGATTAGTGGTTGCTTGTCAGTTGTTAAGGTTTAAGAGCGCATTTATCAGTTAGGCACTTTTTATTTCCCTTACATCTTTTAACAATATAATTGAAATATTAATTTTGAAATGTTTTTAAATTGAATAAATTTTATGATTTGAATTTTTTTAAATGTGAAAAGAGTCTTCCTCGCCTTCTTATTTTGGTGTCTTCTGTATGGAAGAATATTTTGTTTATTAAAAGGATACTGTATTGAACCTGTAGAATAAGTAATAAATACCCAAGGCACTGGAGAACATGAAATTGTTTTAATTTTTGTAATGATTTGGGCCAAGTGAAAACAATAATCATTTTTGAATATCACAGAGTAGTCTGAACTGTTTAAAGTCAGTGGGACTATATGATCCTCAATCAGGGTATATTGTAAGGCTGAAGGTAGTGGGGTAGAGAAGGAGATAGGGAAGAGGGAGGTTGGGAATTCCCTGGCTATTCAGATCTGGTCTCTAAACATGGCGGTTAAAAACATTTCGATTCCCAAAGGTTAATTTTTTAATCAATCATTTAAAAAAATACATTAGTACACGGGAGATCATAGGATTTTCTAGTTAGACAGGCGCAGTAGGTATATCTCCCGTGTCTAATGTATTTTATAAAATGATTGATATTGAAGAAATTAAATATTCCTTATTATTTAAATCAATACTTAATACTTACTGCATGTTCAAAATCGGATGACATGCCCATTGATAACTCTAAATCTGCTATATCCAGGTTTAATTCGGCACAAACAGTCTCTCGGCATTTTCCCAGACTGACAAAGTCAGGATTTATCCCCTGACTGCAGTCAAACCCATACTGGCCAATGGTCATGAGTCCCTTCAGTAAAAGGTTAGGGCATTTCTCTCTTATGTGAATCGCAAGCTCAGACACATCGGATGGTTCAACTCCATTCTTTACTGTAATTAAACAAAACAAGAATTTTTACTTTAGAAAATGGTTCCTAAAATCATTGTAAGATAACAGGGCATATTGTGGAGAGAATGTCAGATGACAGGATATAGAATAACATGGAGAAGTGGGTGCTCCAACGGAAGCAACCCAGAGGCAGACCGAGAGAAGTGGACTGGCTATGTAGAAGAAGATTCGAGGGGGATGAAAAGGACTGGGGACTGAAGGCGAATGGCGAGGGACCGAAACAAGTGAAAAACATTTGTGTAGGAGGTTGGGATGTGGTGCCATCGTGGTGTCATAAACTAAATAACATCTTTTCAAATATATTCATTGTATCCCCAAGTGGTTTGCTATGTTTGACGACTTAGTAGGGGTTAGGTTTGTCCAGGTTTTGGTGACGGAAGCGTCTGCCCACCAGTTGCGTGACGGACCGGATCGGGAGAGGCCGATTGAGGGAGACCCTTTGACCTCTCTAGCTGAACTCTCTCGACCCAATGCCTTACACCGCAGTGGGAAGGATGGATTCATATGTCACTTCTGGACATATTTAACCCGAGTCCACCCCTCACACCTTATTCTTTCCCAAAAGATGACAGGACACAACAGGAAACATAACCAGAGGCTGATTGTCAAGTTATAAAAATATCCAACGTAACAAACTTTGAAATACCTCAACCTAAATATTACTAATTAAAACGGTAACCAGATAATAAAACAGAACAGTACTAGATAAAAGTACAAGTTAGGTTAGGCTAGGTTAGGTTACGTTAGGTTATTTTTGAAGTGAAAACTTTTTTAGCACCGTTGTGATTTGAAACTCGATGAAACGAAAGCAAGCGACACTAAAAAGAGACAAACGCATACATCCATAGGATTTAGCCTACAAGAGAATGAGACAGCAATAAAATATTTATTTTATTCATGGGACTCGGTTCCAATATAATACGATAATCCACGGTCCCATGCAGGTCGCCTTTAGTGTAATGGTATAAAGCGCCCAACGAATTTTTGCAAACATTCAGACGACCAGGGGTGGAATCCTACGAAAACCAAAAAAAAAGCATTTTTATTTTTGTAAAATCAATATCCAATCTTCAAACCACCCAAAATGAACGGACAAAAGAAAACGATGTATAGCGACTACAAAGAAGAAACCACAAATACAAATAAGGTGACCAAATGTGTAGGAAAAGGTGCACTGGAATTCAACGACAAAAATATGGAAAAATCATTCTTCACGTTGATAAAAATAGTGCTTCGTAGTCTCCCCACTCTTGTCTAATTTAGTTTTCTGAAGGATAACTTCTGCCGCGTGTGAATTGCACACTCTGATTTTTTTTTTCATCGTTTTTCTTCAATGTTCTGTTTTGTTATGGAATAAAAATGAAAACGTACCATCTTCTCCGCTTGTGTTAACCTGTATCATAACCTTCAATTTCTCCTCATTCTTAGCGTGTGCCGGCCATTGCTTATTCAACAAATTCGCTAGTTTTTGTGAGTGTATCGTTTCGATCATAGACAATCCTGGACAGCTTATGACTTTATTCAATTTGTTAGTTTGTAGATGTCCTATAAAGTGCCATTTGATGTCTTTGCATTTCTCCAGGATTTGTGCGTCGTTTGCTTTTTCGTTGAGTTCATTGGCGTAGTTTTCGCCAAAGTGTCTCTGGCCTGCATCGTACGCTTGGATGATAAGGCTGGCAGGTTTCGTCTTTGATACGCAAACTAGACGCGGTGTGATCTTCGGGTATATCTGAAAAATGATCAAATAATGATTCAAATAAAATATTAAGCAAAAGAGAGAGCTGTAGAACAGTAAATGATTTTAATGAACTAGCAGGGGTACCCGGCTTCGCTCAGGGAGTTACATTCGGACCTACGACGGATCTTGTTTTATATACCCACTACATATATTCTAAAACATTCCAGAATATTCCAGGATGTTGTGGAATGCTCTCGAATGTTCTGGAATGATTTTAATGAACTAGCAGGGGTACCCGGCTTCGCTCAGGGAGTTACATTCGGACCTACGACGGATCTTGTTTTATATACCCACTACATATATTCTAAAACATTCCAGAATATTCCAGGATGTTGTGGAATGCTCTCGAATGTTCTGGAATGATTTTAATGAACTAGCAGGGGTACCCGGCTTCGCTCAGGGAGTTACATTCGGACCTACGACGGATCTTGTTTTATATACCCACTACATATATTCTAAAACATTCCAGAATATTCCAGGATGTTGTGGAATGCTCTCGAATGTTCTGGAATGTTCTAGAAATTTCTAGAGTGCGAAACTTCCAGCCCTTATATCTTCAAAAGCACGCCCTTCTGTTAAAAAAGGGAACCTTCTTCATGGATGGGGGATAGAGGGCTACCACACCATATAACTCCCTTGATTGTACCAGGACTCGTTTCTGAGTTTTAGCGGGATGCACACTTTCATACACTTTCTTTTATAATATACTAGCCAGTTCCCGATATGCGTTGCAATGCCATATTCAAAGAAATACATTGTTTCTCCCTGAATCACCTTTCCCATGCGTCCCCATTCCCCTCCCACGTCCCCTTCCTAGCTAACTTTATAAATTTTAGCTTATATGTTATTCTGATGTATGACCTATATTATTGTTTAGTTTCATTCAAATCCACTCAGTAGTTTTTGCGTGAAAGATTAACAAACGTACATACATCCACACAAACTTTCGCATTTGTAATATTAGTAAGAAGTAAGATTTGAATATTGATTACAATAAAACTTTTTGTTTTGTTTTTACAATAAACCCATATGAGGCACTGAGGAAAATAATTTCTCTCAAGGCCTACATCAGGGGATGCTGTGTCCAGGAGTAATGAGTCCATCCCTCGCACTGACGTGCAAGGTGATGGGTCAAGAGAGTCCGACTGGATAGGTCGAAGGGTCTCCCTCATTTGGTGGGCAGAAGCCTCCGACACCAAGACCCGGACAAACCTTACCTAGTGAACCTGGGCACTTGGAGTGACCCATGTCAAAGGTGTTGGTTATTCAATAAATGGTTCCCGGAGTGGCGGGAATGAGAAACCACCTCCCAAATTGAATTAAAGTAAACAAATTATTACATACAATGGATGGATCAACAAACCAACTGACGTCAACTGTGTGCGACTGTTGAATCTGGAAAACTCCAGATTCGACGTAATGTGGGTACGCGTCAATCTTGCCAGTACGGTAAGATTCTACGCGTGTTTATACCGCTCACCGAACCTTAGCGAATCAGACACGTCCGAGCTCTTCAAACATTTAAGCGACACTATTGATGACCTCTTGCCCCGCTACCCTATGGCAGAGTTTGTGGTCCTGGGGGACTTCAATGTTCATAACGAACCTTGGTTGAAGTTCTCAGGATCAACAGACTCGGCTGGACGCCAAGCGGAATCCTTTGCCCTTTGCTACGGATTGGAGCAAATGGTTCAGGAGCCTACAAGGGTTCCTGATGTCCAGACTCACCGTTCCAATCTGTTAGACCTTTTTTTAACTACTGTGCCACACGGTTACAGTATTGAAGTCACAGCGCCTTTAGGATCGTCCGACCACTGCCTGGTGACGACATCAATCCCTGTAAACTTCAGACCACCAAACGAGAGGCTGAAGAGAAAAGTGTGGCACTATAGGTCAGCAGATTGGTTCGGTCTGCGGGCACATTTTAATGCTTTCCCGTGGTCAGCTGTCTGTTTTCGGACTTCGGATCCCTCAAGATGTGCCCAGGAAATTGGTGAGGTCATCACATCCGCGATGGATGGCTTCATCCAATCTACTGTTAAGGAAACTGGTGTAGGCTCAAAGCCGTGGTTCAGTCGACAATGCGCTGAAGCAGTGCGACGAAAAAACGCGGCTTACCGAGCCTACAACACATCTAGAACATCCGAAGACAGAACAGCTTACAACAAAATGGCAAAGGAAACCAAGAGAATCATAAATAGGTCAAAATTCGAGCACGACCAGCAGATCAGCAGAAAGCTGACTGCATGCCCGCATGGCAGCAGGCAATTCTGGTCGCTTGCGGGCTCAATAGGTCGCAATTTCTGCAAATCCAGTCTGCCACCTCTTACCAGACCTGACGGCTCACTAGCAAACACCGCCACCGAAAAGGCTAACTTACTAGGTAAAATGTTTGCGGATAACTCAACCCTCGATGACCAAGGTGCTGTCCCGACGTCGGTTCCTCACTGCGGTTTTCGTATGAAAAAGCTGAGGATCCGGCATCGGGAAGTACTCCATGTTTTACGAGGGCTTGATGTTAATAAAGCTAGTGGGCCTGACGGAATACCTGCCCTGGTACTGCAAAGGTGCGCTGCAGAAATAGCTCCAATTTTGACGAAGCTTTTTAAACTGTCCCTGAAGACTGGCTCTGTGCCCTCTGGTTGGAAAAAAGCGGTTATCCATCCTATTCCAAAGAAGGGTGACCGCTCCAACCCGGCCAACTACCGCCCCATAGCGATCACATCAGTTCTGTCTAAGGTGATGGAACGTGTGATCAACGACAAACTGCTCACATACCTCGAGAAGAACAAAATTATTAACGACCGTCAATACGGATTCCGGCGGAACCGCTCGTGCGGTGATCTTCTCGCGTATGTGACGCATGTTTGGGGGCGATGCCTGGAACGTTTCGGTGAGACCCAAACGGTTGCACTGGACATATCCAAGGCCTTTGACCGGGTTTGGCACCGAGGACTTGTCAACAAACTGCATTCTTACGGACTTCCCGCATCCTTGTGTACGTGGATTGCCGACTTCTTGAGGGAGAGGTCGATTCAGACGGTAGTCGATGGTTTCACCTCTTCCTCTCACTCGATAAATGCTGGCGTCCCGCAGGGATCGGTTCTGTCTCCAACTCTGTTTTTGTTGCACATCAACGACCTTTTGTCATGTGCACCAATTCACTGCTACGCGGATGACAGTACAGTTCATGATAGCTTTTTGTTTGACAAGCCCCCAAAGGGCTCACAAACTCCAACAGCTCGTAAGGCTTTGAAGCAAAGAATGGACGGTTACCTCGAGAGTGTTTTCTCTTGGGGTAAAAATAATCTCGTTGAATTTAATGTTTCAAAGACCCAATCTTGTCTGATTACGTCTAAAAGGGATCGCAATGAAAATCTAGTCTCTTTCAACGGAAGCAATCTTCCGAACAGGCCCTCCATTGATTTGCTTGGTGTAACCCTAAGTGACCAGCTCAGGTATGGGGGCTCCATCGAAGCCAGAGTAAAGTTAGCCTCCCAAAAACTGGGCGTACTGTACAGGGCCCGCAGATACTTTAAAAGTACACAACTGCTAACCCTGTACAAATCGCAAGTGCGCCCCACGGTTGAATTTGGCAGCCACCTCTGGTCTGGAGCTCCAAAATACCTGAAAAATACCCTCGACTCTGTGCAGAAACGGGCGGTCCGTTTGATAGATTCTCCCATCTTAACAGACGGATTGCAATCTTTAGAGCACAGGCGTCGGGTGGGAATGCTATCCTTGTTCTACCGGTATTACAATGGAAGATGCTCCGAGGAACTAGCATCATTGATCCCTTCGGCACCGGTGCATAGTCGGGAAACACGCCAAACGCGTGCCCAACATTTGTACACAGTTGACATTAGTCACATGAGAACGGGTCGTTTCTTCGACTCGTTCTTATGTTCAACAGCTCGGCTGTGGAATGATTTGCCGGCCTCTGTGTTTCCTCCTTCCTACAACATGGGTCTCTTCAAGACCAATGTTCATTCCATCCTCTCCTCAAAAAGACCCTCCACACAGCATCCCAGATGACATAGGCCCTGAGGGAAATTATTTTCCTCAGGGCCTCCTGTGTGGAGTTAATGTAAAAAAAAAAAAAAAAAAAAAAACCACAGTGAAGAAGATATATTATTGTATGATTGGTTTATAGTAAGTAAGAAAATGTTCGTACACAACATGATCGAATAAATGTATTTAATAATCTTTACCTCTTTCCTTCGCAAGACAGCTGCTTCTAACTGCCTCCTAACCATCGATAGATTTCCAAACATGTCGATGTCTTCCGCTTCTGTCATATCGCACTATATTTTCAATGCAAGATAACCCTAATGATAAAACAAAATTATGTTAATTCAATACAAAACGGTTAATGAAATCACAGTTTCAAGTTTAACATTTACGCCGTCTCGTTATCAAAGTCATAAAACAGTAGAGATTAGGAAATTTGAATAAACAAATTGTTTAAATACCTTTTAGAAACAGTTACTTTGAAATACTGCTGTATTTTGTGTGATAACGTTTGAATGTAAAAATCACAAATAAACCAAACCACCTAGTAAAAAGTAAAACTGACTAATCTATGAAAAACACCGCGAAAACGAGAACCAATAATGTCATTGGGGTGACAGGAGGTGACAGCAATGACAGCTAGTGTTGCCATGTCCCAAAAATGAAAAACCTTGTTTCAGGGATAAAAAATAAAAGGACATGTTTTTCGTAAGCTTTTTATTGAGAAATAAATCTAAAATAACGTGATCATAATAATATTAATTGATTGTTCTCTCCACCCCTGGTGTAACATCTGCTCTCGATCTTCTAAAGCAGGGTTTCCCAACCAGTGATCCGCGGACCACTAGTGGTCAGCAAGAGGCTAGAAGATGGTCCCCCACCCCATCCTACCCCCATTCTACTCCCTCCGTTGTGGTAAATATTCTGCTAGAACCCGTCCCACCCTATCCCATTCCGCCCCCTCCGTTGTGGTAAATATTCTGCTAGAACCCGTCCTACCCTATTCCATTACGCCCCTCCCGTTGTGCTATCCGTCCCGGGTGCCACCCATGCTAGCCTACGCCACTGACCACAAACAGTGGCTTAGGATAATTATTTCTTATTTATTTATTTGATATAATATCTTACATTTCAAATACAATTCAGCAATGTCGGCCTCACTGGGAAGCTCACCTGTGCTGAGGCCTCCATATGTTGGATGATAGGGCGGACAACGTGGTGTTACCCCCCCCCCCCCATTAAAGTTGACAAAACAAAAAATTTCGACTTCATGAAAAATTGGTCACCACTGCTTGTGGTCCCTGTTGAAAAAATAAACGTATAAGTTAAGTGGTCCCGGGTCAGAAAAAGGTTGGGAACCACTGTTCTAGAAAAAAATGTGGTTTGTTAATAATAATAATTCAATTTGGGAGGCGGGAATGGGTACCGCCGCCCCGGGAACCTTTATTGGATAACCAACACCTCTGCCATAGGTCACCCCAAGTGGTTCGCTACGTTTGGTGATTTAGCAGAGGTGCCCGAGTTCATGGGATGAGGTGTGTTTAGGTCTGATGACCAGGACACACTGAACCCCAGATTCCTACCCACCCCTTAAACCCTTTTCCTTCCCAGAACCCTCCTCTCCTTCCTTTCCCTAAAAGACCCTCCACACAGCATCCCTAAAGATGACATAGGCCCTCAGGGAAATTATTTGCCTCAGGGCCTCCTGTGTGGAGCTTATGTAAAAAAAAAAAAAAAAATAATTTGTAGAGCGCCGTTTTTGTAAAAAATCACCTCAAGGGCGCTGTACAATTTAATAAGAATTCTTAGGTTCCATCTAATTTAACTATTAATTTACAAATGGATACAGAAACATACTTACCTGGCAGGTCACTTCCGATAAAAACACTGGCGATCCAATAGTCCAGGAAAAAATCGAAATCGGAATTCATGCTCCCTTTATGGGAGGTGTTTAAAAATACAAAAAGCTTTTGGAAAGGTTGGAAAAGGTATTTGAGAATTATTTTTTACAGGTTGATTTTGTAAAAGCCTGTAAAAATCATTTCCTCTTTTTTCACGAATTGTTTATTGTAATAAAACGGAAATTAAAAATTGATTTCACCAAACAAAGCGACGTGGAGCCTAACATCTGTTATTGTTCCGTCCGGGGTGTAACTGATAAAAAAATGTGTGCGACAAGTATGTGATCCTTCGGTGGACGGCATAGGATTCACTTTGAAAAACCCAATTCTTCGACTAGCGGCCGTATTGTAAAATAACAACGCGATAATGCATATTTTATTTTATTTTGTGAAGTTCGGGCGTAAATATCAATTTTTTTGTGATTAATATAAAAGAGAATGAATTTGCCACATTACGCAATAAAATCATATTACAAAAGGGGTTTACAAATAGGAGAGTTTGGACTTGAAAGTATTTTTTAAAGACCTTATACTTTATTTTTTTCTAGACTTATTACGAGACTTATAAAAAAATTGACCAATATTTTTAAGGGCCAGGGTATGTTCTACACGCAGTATTTAATTGAAGCATCTATAATACTTCTAAGCGATCAAATTTTCAAAACAAAAACATATGATTTTTTATGATTTTGCATTATTTAGTATGGCTTCATCTTAATTCGAAAGTTTATGCTTGGAGAAGATACGGCGCTGCACGCGGAGGTCACTATAATTAAAACACTGGACATTGCACGATTTCACATTTGCTACCCCCATCACTATTAGTATTACCTTTATGAAAAGATTAGTGGCAAAAGTAGATATTTATTTCGAAAGACTGGAAGGGTTTATGACTCTTTAGGGCTGGAGAATGTTCATGAAATGACCTTTACAAACTCTTACAAATAGGATTTTTTTGTTGTTGTTCCCTGTAGGTTTATGGCTTTCAAAAGGGGCCTCCAAACTCAGTATGCCCATGGGCCCCTTTGCGTCTTAAGAAGGCCGGTTCATAACCTCGAGCGACGCCGGTTTCTTGTCAGTTTGTATGTGCTTGCATTTTTATTATGGATTTCCGTTGACTTCACAAAACACCGTGATAGCAAGGGTCATATCACGAACCTCTGTTTTCCTCGTATTCCTGGCTCCAACATGAATCCTTTAGTATCTGAGCCTTCTTCCCGTCAAGACAGAACATGGAAACGTGGACAATAGGTGTTTCTCCTTCCTCTTCACATCTCCTACTGCTGTCAGGGTTTTCCACTCCCAACAGCTGCACACATCTCCTGAGGTGGAAGGTCCTGTTAATATATATTCCTACTAGTTCTTTCAGTGAGTTTCATAATATCAGCTGACGATTTAAGTTGTTACTGGTTCTCAGGTATCTGCGCCTTCTTCCGTAATGACAGGATACTGGCAGATACATATATAAAATAGATAGAATCCCTCAGTAACGGAATTATGAAAGATCACTATTTTGTTTCTAAACATTGCTTGAAATGTGTTTGGTGACCAGCCATGTGAATAGCCTGGTAAAATGACGCAGTGTTTACATTATTCGGTTTGGCCGTATTCGACTGCAGCCAGTTTTCGATCACAGACTAGTGCAAACTGTTATTTGGTTGGCCGTATTCGACCGCAGCCATTCGTTACCATCATTGGTCCACAGATTCAATCACTGACCTAATGTAAAAAGGCTAATTTAGTTAAACTGAATGCCGGTTAAACCTTCTTGGTTCCATTTAGTTAAACTGAAAGGCCTTGTGGGGCCTTCAGGGAACCAAGGGGAAGGGCGCTCTTCCAGCGCGGGGCCTTTGAAAAACCAAGGAGTGAAGTGGAGAGATGATGTCCTCTTCCCATGTGGGGCCTTTAGGAAACCATGTAGGAGTGAAGAGGAGAAAAAGGAGGCCTAAAAATCTCTGTGAACTCTTCCCCTGTGGGGCCTTTAGGGAACCACGGAGGAGTGAAGAGAGATGAAGTCCTCTTCCCTCCTGGGGCCCCCGGGGAACCAAGGTGGAGTGGACTCTTTCCTTGTGGGGCCTGTAGGGAACCAAGGGGAGGTGCACTCTCCGTCGTGGAGTGGAGAGATGAAGCCCTCTTCCGTCGTGGGGCCTCCAGGGAACCAAGGAGGAGTGAAGAGGGGAAATGAGACCAGAAGATGTAGCTCAATTTCCAATGACAATCCTGGTGAACTTTATAAAAGAGACTGGGTTACTGTCAAAGGAATGAGGTAAAATGGGAGATAGCACAATGGGCCTACGGCCTAAGTGCTCACGGGAACTATATATATGTAAACCGTCTCCGCTCTTAAAAAAATAAAATAAACTGAATGCAATTGACGAATTCAGTCACCGACTGTAAACACGCCATCAGGGTGGAAAAATCTCTGTATTGCAATGGTGAAAAGACCACCATTCGTGGTCACATAAAAATATAAATAAAAAAAAATCACAATGTTCTCGACACGAATTTAGCCACGCTTGATGACCACATCTGAATATGCAGGTACTTCCCAACTTATCTCTTCCTCACAACATACCTTAATTAGGAATGCCGTAGTCCAGTTGGTTGGGACTCTTGCTTGGTATTCACACAAAATTTACATAAATAAAACACATTAATTCTTCAACATTAACTTTATTTAAATCTCGTTAAGAAAATGATTTGAAAAAGCATATAAATGACATGTCTTTCTTCAGATAGGAAATCCATTTCCGAGACCAAATCGAGCGCTACTTCAATGTCCACGCCGGAATTCAACGAAAACAAACAAACAACAAACTCGCTCGCTAACATTATATTCGGTGACGACAACTTAACCTTAAGTCACAGCAAGAACATTAAAGCTTGTGTAAACACTGGAGCCCATCCTTTATTAAATACAAATTGGATATTAAAATACAAAATGAGCACTATTTATTTCGAATGATGCGATGATCGTAAAAAAAAAAAAAAAAATTTGACAAAATTAACAGACGACATTCGCTGGCTCAATATTTCACCGACGCGTACATAAGCTACACAGTAGCTCAACTATCAAGTGACCGCGTGGGAATTAAGCCGTTAAGCCAATCAATTTGTGACATAACCTATAATCAACTCCCTTCTAGACTCGAATTTTGGCTGTGATTTGCAAAACATTCCGCTAACAGACAAATGTATTGAGAGGAAAGTCGACGAATAATTTTCCACATTCACAAGTTTTATAATCAAATTTAAATAATATAAAGTTATGTTCCAAACCATTCCATTTAAAACTTTTGACTAAAAATTGTTAACATCTGACAAGCAGTATAACACGATCGGTATGCTTAGAAGCTCATTGCAATTTGATCAAATGCTGAAATGGGGCTAGAATCCGCATTTAATAGGAACCATTCAAATATAAAAAAATTAAAATGGCATCGATCGTCGATCAACTTGACGTTTATTTTTAATTGATTAATAAATCAAGATTTAGATGGAAAACCATTCAAAGACTTAACTTTCGTCTCTTTGAGAATCAACACGTGTCTTATGTACTGGGAATTTGAAAAGTGCTTAAATTCTTATAACTAACTTTTGTAATATTATGTTTATTTATTTACATTATCAAGTGAACCGTGTCTTTTACAAAATTTATCAGTTTCTATTAATTTATTTGACTTATTCTGTAAATATTAAATTGGAGTATTTCACAGAAATTCAAATGTAACATTGTCATCAAACAACCGATCGGCGCCATTTTATTTTATTGGCATTTGAAAGGTCCACGTAAACGCCTACTCTAAGCCTGCTTCAGCTTTTGAACAAATTCTGATCAGCAAAAAAGCACTAATATCATGTTGGTAAGTTTGTCAGCTGATCAAAATTTGTTAGAAATCTAAAACAGACTTAGAAACAACATTTATTAGGGACCTTTTAAATGTTAAAAAACAAAATGGTGCCAATTAGCGATTTGATGACAATTTACATTTGAATTTCTGTGAAAAAAACTCCTTTATCTTATTAGGCAAATCCGTGAATCGCTTTTGAGGTACACATTATATTACGTCAAGAGAAACGATGAAGGGGCTATCTTCCACACACGAATGCTGTATTCTATTACGTTTTATTAATATACATAATATTTACAAAATACCTAAGATCTACAATTTTTTTCGCATGATTTAGAAAAAAAAGAAGTTTTTATCTTTTCATTTAAATTGATTTTATGAATATTATCGTGAACATAGAATACAGCATTCGCTTACGAAGACTGCCCTCTTAATGTGATCTTATTTGAGATTAAAAGAAAATAATAACACGCTACTTAAAATTAAATTAAATACAAAATATTCAACGTAAGATTGATTGATAAAAGAAATGATGTAAAAATGTAAAAGTTGATTCTTACAGCATATAAAACGCTTATTTTGTTCGTGGTATCAATAATAACTTGAAAATGTGTGAATAATTTATTTATGTTATTTTAATTTTTTTTATTTGGGTATTCGAATGCTACTTGACATCAATAAAACAAAATTTGTTTAAAAAATATCTTTTAATTCGTCAAAGTGAATTTCCAAGTTATCAATAGTTACTTAAGTTACATTATTTCTCTTACATAGGCATTCAGTATCTTTATTTGTACATTATTTTACATCTTATAAAAGGTATTTATTCAATTCAGAGCCGATCGTAAGTACAATTTTTTGTGTAGAAGTTCTCGAAGTAGTATTATTATTATTTGCGATGAATAAATTAATAAAGAAAAGAAGACAAACTGAGTGTTGATATCTCAAAAAATCAACTTTTATTCTGATAAATGTTTTATTTTGACCATTTGTCTCTTTAACATCCTCAAGTCAAGTATGTGTACTATTAATGAAGGACTGACTATTATACAGGAATATAATACATATGTAAAATAAAGGTGTTTTTTTTAGAGGTTTAGTTTTTAAACTGGCAACATTGTTTCAACAGACTGTCAATTTGACAGTTGATTTGTAGTCAGTACGTTTTGCCATTTCACCATGAATAGACTGACGTCAGAACAGCACTTCCAAATTTTAAAAAATTGTGCAAATCACGGCGGGTGCCACCATCAATTTATTGCGGGAAACATTTGGTGAGCGCATAATTTCACGTAATAGACCTGTGAAGTGGCCTCCACGATCGTGTGATCTCACACCATTAGATTACTTTCTTTGGGGGTATGTGAAGTCACTAGTCTATGCTGATAAACCAGAGACGTTGGACCATTTGGAAGTCAACATTCGCCGTGTTACTGCCGATATATGGCCCCAGTTGCTTGATAAATTGTCGAAAATTGGACTTCACAATTGCGCTTCAATCGAGCTAGCTATGCCCGAAATCATATTTAAACAATAATGGCATAAAATTATCTATTAAATAAAGCCAATATCATAGACATTAACATTATTTTAATGTGTTTTTTTCATTTTGAATTTGTATACCTCTAAAAAAACACCCTATAAAAGTGGGCTTTTACAATATATATTACATGTTCACGCTATACACGGAAACTATACGATTTAATATTTGCAAGGCTGAGGGGGGGAGAGGCACCTAGCCCGGTACGGTACGCCAGGAGGAAAGGTGGGGGAAAGATAAATTACAACAATCGCTCAGCTGGCAGATAAAGCAATATAATCTAAGTCATTTATATTGTTTGGCAAGAGATGTCATAAGACGGGACATGCCCAGATATATTTTCATATTACGCGTATCTCTTGTTTGTAACACACTTTATAGCTGTGATCTTAGGTCAAAATATGATATTTCTAATACATCAAAATAAAAACAAATTTCATTGGTTGGCTTGGTTTGTTATACAGTGTGTCCAGGGGTAAAGTGCATTAACCTGTAATCGGCCGAAGCCGCTCATATGCGCGCAGCTTTTGCGCATGCGCGAAAAAAATATTTCGAAATAAAAGTGTTTGTCTGCGATTTTGACCCTTCTATGTACAGAATTTGTATGAAAACAAGGTCAGAATCGCTTGCGTCAACATCATTGATGATATAACCACTAGTTTCATTCGCCTGGCGACACCAGAATATTTTTAAATGATTTTTATCTGTGGAATCGAAATGTCATTTATGCCGCGAATTTTAGCTGTCAATATTGATGCGTGTTCCTCGACTAAAACATCGTAAAACCTATTAATTTACGTAATTAACGCAAGTAATGTTGTTTTGGACAAAGTTTATTGTTCTAGGAACGTGTTTCAGTCAATGAAATATACGATAGCTCAAAATTAATCAATCAAAACATTCATTCGATCTTACTTGCTGAGAGCCTGCCGGGCACGATTGTGGTAACATTGCATGGTTGTGGTTGGCCCGTATCGTAACAGCGGAAAATAAAAAAGCTGGCCGCACACGCCGGTCTAATTTTATCTCTTTACCACAAAACTACCCCTAAAAGTTTGAATTTCGAAAATAAGTTATTTTTTACTTAAAATATCATGTAGAATCACCTCCCGAAGTTAATGCACTTTACCCCCGGACAACCTGTATAAAACGAGCTGAAGTTTTTGGTGTCACCCGGGAAGTACAAAAGTGTGCAAAATTTCATCGATATTAGAAGAAAATTGTAGATTTGCATAAAAATCAAATCCATGCCGCCCGCCCGCCAGAGACATTCTTCTTTAAACTAACAGATGATGTAAGGGGCACAAAAATTCAAGTCGTAAAATTACTGTTTTTTTGTTATTATCATATTTTGACGCTAACATGTACAACAAATTTTGAGTGATGACTTTTCTTGAAGGAGTATAACATTTTTTTTTTAAATTTTGAAATGTGAAAACTCAGCGCATCTTCTCTGACCTTACATTTACAATTTTTTTTTAAATTTCGTAAAAGAAAATATCATGTTCAGAAATCAATGAAAATTAATTTACATTTAAAATTTAATCAATAACAAAATAATAAGTTTGTGATATAGCTCGTACACAATAAGATTTTTTTTGATATTTTATTTTTTTATTTTTATGCAACTACATTATTTTTTCCGCAAAACTAATGTACATATTTAATATTATTGTAAAATGTTGTAAAAAAGTGTGTTGCAATGCACGTCTGCGAAATTTGTGTATTTACACCTATTTTCATATACATTAAGAAACTGATAGGTAAAGATGGATTCTTTTGAAAAAAATTACAATTGCATAAATTATTTAATTTAGAAAATTCGGTAACTTTTTTTGACAATTTCCAAAATAACATGATTCTATTATTTGTTTGTGTGAATTTTATAAAAGATAATTAATTATAAACTAAAAATATATTTTAATAACAATTAAGAAAAAAATTTTTGACACAAAATTAAAATATTTTTAAAATCATAATTTAATGTGGTCAGAGGAGTAATGATTTATTTTATATCTCACACGAATAAGTAGTATTTTAGTTACGCAACACCACTCTCTTACACGGGGACTTCAAGTCAGTATTGCTACGTATAAGTAAATACAGAATGGCCTTATTTATCACAATCTCAACAAAAGCTAAGTATGCCATGTTCTAATATAAGATTAATTAAAATTGAACTAAAAAAGTTAACAAAATAATTCCTCTCCAATAAACATTCCGACAAAGTGCAAACAAACCCTCAGATTATTTTATATCAATACAGAGAAATTCTCTTAAGAAGTTTTCCAAGGGACGGGAAAAAAATTCTTAAGCAGGAAAATCTTATATGTGGGATAAATTTGGCCATTTTTCAAATACAGTGATCGAAAAAACCAAACTTCTTAAGTGAGTTTCACTGGGAGATGTTACCTAAATCCTCTTGAGATACAGAAATGAATGTGAAGTGAACAACCTTGCCAAACAAACCATTTTCACTAATTTTCTCTAATCGAAGATGAAATAGTATTGTGTATAGCAGTGATTCTTAACCTTGTTGGAGGTACTGACCACCACCAGTTTCATATGCGCTTACACCGAACCCTTCTGGGGTGTGTATTGACCACCGCCGAACACGCGAGACTGACTCACCGGGGTTCGATCAAAAGCAGGTTTAGAGCCACTGATGTATAGGCTCCGCACTTTGGGACTCTTATGCGGTATTAAAAATTATAGTACGTTAGAAACACTGAAGAGATAGAAGCATGTTGTGGGCTTTCCCATGTGCCCGAAGTAAACATTATTTTTTCTTTGCTTCTAGTGAAATTGAGCAAATATTTTCAAATATTGAAATTATTTCTTGAACCAAGGGCCAAGGATTCGAATGGTCTTGTGTAAAACTCAAAATAAAAAACAACATTATCTATTTGATTTTATAACCATTAAATTGTGTGGAAAATTACGGTAACAGGTTTTTTTTTCATATGAAGTATGTGCGTGAAATGGATTCGTATTGGTGTAACTTCTAGTTTGTGTTTGATTGTTTTTTTGGTAAGCGGCAGATATTTTTAAAAAGTGTTAGCCAAATTTCCAGATGCAATAATTGAAATTGTTTTGGATAAGTTTTCATTGTACTGTCAGCTATAATGGTTGGGACGAATACGACTCGGGTTTTCAACATCATACAAGAGAAGAATAGTAAATAGAGAGTTTGTTTAGTAAGTTCCTCGAAAATAATGCAACGAAGACAAGTAAGGAAATTGCTAGCTTGACTATTAAATCGTTTGGTGTAAAAAACAACGTGCCAAAGCATAATATAAATGTAAAAAAAAAAAAAACAAATAAAATACAATGGAAACGGGATGCAACAAATCATTCACACAACCTTATCACCAGCCATACCTCCATACCACATTGTCTTTATTATCACTAGTAAACAGTCCACATCTTAAGAACAACCAATTGTCCCTCTCGTATCAAGCAACCACTGCTTCTTACACCGCCGTTCCACAAAACATTGCGTGCAAATCGGTAAACTTTACAACATTGCCGTCCCACAAGACATTGTGTGCAAGACAAAGTCTACATCCCCACTTACACGGTCGTTCCACAAAACATTGTGTGCAAATCAGTAGAGTTTACATCACATTACCTCTTACATGAGCGTTCCACAAAACATTGTATGCAAATCAGTACAGTTTACATCACATTATGTCGGTAAACTTTACATCGTCGCAAAAGACATTGTGTGCAAATCAGTAAAGTTTACATCACAATACAATTTACACTGCCATTCCACAAAACATTGTGTGCAAATCCGTAAAGTTTACATCGTTTTAGAATCCCCTTGTTATTTTCCGCGCATTCCCAAATAAAGCAAGTTATCCAATCAGATCACCGTGCAAACATTATGACGTGGCGTAGGTTACTGCTTCCACCATCTTCAAACAGTAGCAAACAAATATTAATTATTAACAATTCTATTATTCTCTTAATACAAATTAAAGTTATCGAGGTAGTCATTTTCTTTGCTGCGCCATTCGTTGTAGTTGAAAATAACTAACTTAAAATTAGGTTACTAGGAATATATTATTACAATAAATCATCATCATCGATAAATGGAAACACAAAATTTGTCGTAAAATTAAACAACACGCTAAACAATCATTTAAGTGTATTAAATTAAACGTAAATAGATGAAGTGAACAATGGATGATTTAAACAAGTCTCGAAAACAACATCATAAATGACAAAATGTATATAAAAAAAAAAACAAAATTATGAAAGAACGAAAACTCATTTGACGACAAAATATAAATAATACGGAAAACACATGAACATTTTAACTAAAAAAAAAAAAGAGAATAAGGACGAATTATTTATCATTATACGAAGGAACGAACAAAGAAAATGACAACCGTATTCATTTAAATTAACGTATATACTGGAGGAGTTGGGGAACGGTCATGCCGTTGACGATGAGCAGGGATCCGTCTTCATCATCATCACCTTCATAATCATAATCAACGCGAGCTCGGCAGACCGCTAAAACTTATCTTGGAAGAGGAACAAGTTATTTGTGGCGGCGACGGCGATGATGTTCTCCGTGGGATGCCAGGCGGTGTGCAGGATCTTCTTGTTGTAGTCGAGACAGTCGACGCTGATCTCGTCCTTCTTGCGCTTGGAGGCAGTGCTGACCTTGCGCGGCCGCAACACCGTCTTGGGCTTGGCGACTTCGCGGGACGCTTCGAGGGTCACCTCCTTCTTGGTGGCGCGGTCAAACACCCGGAAGAAGTTGTTGTAGGAGCCCGTCATGACGGCCGTGTCGGAGCCGTTCCAGCAGCACTCAAACTTGTCGAAGATGCAGTCATTCTCGTAGAGAGAGCACAGGTTCGCACGCAGATATTCGTGGACCTGAAATATAACCACAAAACATAAGTTGAAAATTCCACAAATGGGTTCGTTCAAATAGGATCTTAATGTGAAAGCTCACCACCGAACAATCTTGTATTTAACAGGTTAACTGCCAAGACCATTGAAAACTCGGATATGTAAACATGGAGAGCTGCAACTCATATTTAACATGCTTTAACTTTAACTAGAGCAGGCAGCAGCAGACAACAATTTGTAATTCGGGCCAGCATAAAAAGAACACATTGCGACAGTTGCTGGATTTTCACTGAGCATTGAAAGTTACGTTGAAGCACAAGCCAATTGACCGGTGTGGAGTTTCTCAAAACATCCATACTCCGCCAACAGTGAACAATTGGCTGAACAGTTTAAAACTGGAAAACGGTTTTAAACTATAGGGGTTGTCCAAGAATAGAGAACTCCAGTCTATTTTTTTAATTGAATAATGACCTTCTAACTTAAATAACTGCATATATATAATTTTTTTAGAGGTAGTTTTAATAGCTAAAATAATTGTCAAAGTTTTAATTTTTCAAGATCCCCCAAAAACCACCGCATGTGTATTGAATTGCGTGATGTCACTGACTCCTGAAAAGTTATTTTTATTTTCAACAGGTGTTGTCATTTTGTATGATAATTATACGAAAGAAAGATGATACTATTCGATAAGTTAACATTATTTAGGTGGAATTATTTATTCATTATATTATATTTTTTATATTATTATATTTTTGAATATTATTACGGGAGAGTGGTATAAAATTATTTGAAATTATTATTTTTTTAGCTTTTAAAATCAATTTTTATCAAAAACGAAGAATCACCCACAGGCAAACAATATCAGCTGATCGATTGCGGCCATTTTGATTGGGCCGTGGAGCAGTAGGTAGCATTATGATATAGTATATTTATACGGTTTTTTTCGTACAATTTAAAGTTTTTCAATATTTTAATTAATAGAGATACCTCTATTTTTGATACTGAATTATTTAGGCCTAAATAATGTTTCAATAAACACAACAACTAAATCTCTATAAACAGTAGATAGGTAAATAAATGAATAAATTAATACGATGGCTTGTGTCATTTCTACATTTCCATATATTTCCCATCCAATGACTTTACGGTGAAGTCACGACACGGGGAACAGTGAAGTCACCACTAACCATTTCAGTAATGCCAACTTGACGCTGTATTTTTACGACCCGATTAAAAATTGACTTTTTAATAATTTTTTACAAACTCTGCGTTTAACCGCTGGGAGGCCGGAGACGCGCCGGCGCGCGCGTCATATGCGCCAGAAAATAATTCAAATATTTGAATAATACTTCCGACAAAAAACTTTTGGTCGACGATTTTGGCCCTTCTATGTACACAATTTGTATGGAGAACAGTGTCAGAATCGCTTGCGCTGTCATTACTCTCGGAGACGCTACAAGTTTCATTCACCTTGTCACCCTGGAATATTTTTAAAACGATTTCTTCTATGACAATCGGCTGTCAGAATTTGCCGCGAATTTAACGGTCGCAATTAATGGGTGTATCGCGAATAAAACGATCATAAAACCTATTAATTTACGTAATAAATGCAAGTAATGTGGTTTTCGTAGATAGTTTATTGTGATGTGAACATGTTTCAGTTAATAAAATATACAATAGCTCAAAATTTATCAACAAAACATTCAATTCAAAATTCAAAGTGGTGGTTTTTTAGTGTTTTTTTGCGAAGTTCCGCGAATTTCCGCTAAATGTCATGGCCTTTGACCGGTTAATATTATGAAATAAAACTTATATATTCAGAATCAGCGTTTAATGGTCTATATGAACATATTTTTTTAACCGGTCAAAGGCCAGGCCATTTCACTAAAATTCACAAAAAAACAGTAAAAAAGCACCATTTTGAACTTTGAATTGAATGTTTTGTTGATTAATTTTGAGCTATTATGTAGTGCCGTTCCTTATCCAGAATATTCCTAAGTGAGAGATGGCATCTCTGTTTCTATCCGATTTCGGCCTTTCTTCTCCTTTTACCTTCTTAAATATTCAAATTTCGCGCCATTCGGCATGCGATTTTGTCCCTCTGTGAATTCAATCACTGCCACCAACAGCTAGGCGAACGCGAGCGCCGACGCGATGCCATTTTCTTCAATTGACGTCTAGTTTCTATTCCGAACGGTTGTTAGTTGCAATATAAACTAAAAACAATAAAATTTCTTTCTTCTCCAAAATAATTTTACACAATTATTAACTACGTAATGACAGATAATATTGTGTATCTCGTAGCGGTTGAGATTCCCGCATACGCGAGTGTAATTCAATATAAACAAAAACGAAATTTTGTTCCTTCTTCAAAAGGCTTTTACGCAATTATTATTCACGCAATGTCGGATAATATTGTGTATCTCGAAGCGGTTGAGATCGTAAATCGATTATACGCGAGTGTAAATCAATATAAACAAAAACGAAATTTTGTTCCTTCTCTAAAAGAATTTTACACAATGTCGTCTCTAGAAGCGGTTGAGATTCCCGCGTTCGCGAGTATAAATCGTGACAAAAGACGAAAAATGAAACGAAATAATTTGAGTTCCGACTGTTTCTCAGATGAATTCGTTAATTGTGACAATAAACGAAAAAGATGAAGGCACCGCCGGCGCTCACCAAGTTCCGACAGCTCTATTTCCAGAAGGCGAGAGAAAGGAAAGGCAGGTTATATTAGAAAATTAACAGAACAAGTAGGCAGACTACAAGATTTTGTTTTGCAAGAACAGAGGTCAAGATTCGCAGAGAATGCATCCTCCGAGAATATGTCTATCGCAGAAACTGAGAACCAGTGCTCAATAGTAGCCAGGCGTAATCCTCATCGCCCCACCATTTCTTTTAGAGAACCCTTGTCTGTCCCTCCTCGGGACAGACTCAAAGTGTTAGAGCGCCTTTGACGGCAATCAAAAATATTGGACCAATGTAAGATAAACAAGTTCATTATTAAGGGCCACCTTGCCAATCCGGGTTTTAAAGAGCTCGAGGTGAACTTTAGGTTGCAGCCATATGATTCTGGGTTTTTTCAACATTTCACTCTTCGCCGATATAACGCATGCAGCTCTCAATGATAGGGTGCAGCTGCAGCAATTAGTCGAATGGGGTTTCGAGGCACAGGATGTCTCCCCAGAAAGTACAAGAAAGTTAACGAGTTGTTTGGAGGATCATTTCAGAATGACTTCCAAAAATGGTCTGATGACCAGCTGCAGATCACATGTAGAAAATCGGACAAAAAAGTACTGATGCAGATCTTTCCTACTTCCTCACATCTCTTCAATAAGGAAGCCCTCTCTACCCAATTGCAGAATTTTTGAGGAGTAAAGAATTGGCTATCACTGCTGTAGGTCCACCAAAAGAGGGGACGGTTACAAAAAAGGTATCAAAACCACTTTCAGGGCCGAGATTTCTTTCCACCTTAAAAAAAAAAAAAATTTCCATCCTGAGAACCCTTTCGCCTGAGGGGGGCAGACCCCCAAAGGAATCCCAAGCCCTCCACCTCTGGAGTTTAAAGGGGGGAACAGATAGTATAGTAGCAAGCGACCGGTGCGAGGGCAGACCCCTAACCGATGTTACTATAGCAGTGCATGACTTGAGGCCACCAAAGTTTCGGGCGGTGCAATTGCTGAATTACAAAAACAAATGGGCAGCTCTAAATGCTCCCAAAGTTGTTCTGAAAATCATAGGGGATACAGAATCCTCTTCTTTACAAAGCTTCTATTATTATGCCCAACTGCCCTAATTTTAAAAATATTTGTGACAAAGATTACCCTAGCAATGACAAAGGAAATAGAAATCATCCAAAAAACTGAATATATTGGAGCCGGCAGTCAACAACTCCGGTTTTCTTTCCCAAATGTTCCTGGTCCAAAAGGGGACAGCAACAACAGACTTATTCTCAACCTTTTTTCTTCAATGCTGCAGCGGTAAATTCCCGAATTTCTCCAACCACAAGACTGGATGACAAAAATAGAAATGTTGCACGTATATTTCCACATCTCAGTCGCAGAGTCGTTTTGTACAAAGTAGTCATTGCAAATGACATGTCTTCCCTAGGGCTTGAGCAGTGCTCCACAAGCCTTTGCCAAGGTGACCAATTGGGTTGCGGAGACCTTACACCATCAAAATGTGAGGGCCATTGTATGTATACCTGGACGATTTCCTTCTGGCCCACCAGGACAGGGAAATTCTGAAGGTCAAAACAAATCTATTTTTTGAACCTACTAGGAGACCTCGGTTGGACCGTCAATTTGAAAAAGCATCAACCAGCAGACACAAATAGAAATGAAAGACATCATGATGGGCACAGAAAGTAAAGGTCTTTATGCCACTACACGTCCCCGCTGTCTCTCATTTCCTCTCGACCGATGATACAAGTCGATGGTGCTGCGATTGCGGGGAATTGGACCAGGGGATAGCAGGATTGGCACAGAAACGAGATGTTTGCTATACTAAATTCCTTGAAAAACCAGAAAAGATGTTTGAGGAGTTCTACTGTTTTCTAATATAGTCTATACTAGAACACCACCCTACAGCTTTATGGGTCAGTACAATGACCTTGCGGACCACTTGTCTCAAGGAATCCGTTTTCCGGAGTTGCACCTTCTACCTCCTGCAACAGAACAGATATTTCACAAATGGGGCAGACCCACAGTGGACCTGTTTGCCTCACATGGCTCATGTGGTGGAAATATGTGTCCATAGACAGGGAAGACAAAGTGGCGATATTTCATAATGTTTTTAGCAGACCTTGGCACTTTCCTCTGGCATGAGTGTTTTGTCTAATTCCCCGAGTGCTTGCTCATCTGAACAGCTCCACAGGAAATTATCTGCTAGTAGCTCCCAAATGGACAAAAATACTACTACCAGACTTGAAACAGAGAGTATTAACCGGTCAAAGGCCGGAGACGCGCCGGCGCGCGCGTCATATGCGCATGCGCGAGAAAATAATTCAAATATTTGAATAATACTTCCGACAAAAAACTTTTGGTCGACGATTTTGGCCCTTCTATGTACACAATTTGTATGGAGAACAGTGTCAGAATCGCTTGCGCTACAAGTTTCATTCACCTAGTCACCCTGGAATATTTTAAAAACTATTTCTTCTATGACAATCGGCTGTCAGAATTTGCCGCGAATTTAACGGTCGCAATTAATGGGTGTATCGCGAATAAAACGATCATAAAACCTATTAATTTACGTAATAAATGCAAGTAATGTGGTTTTCGTAGATAGTTTATTGTGATGTGAATGTGTTTCAGTTAATAAAATATACAATAGCTCAAAATTTATCAACAAAACATACAATTCAAAATTCAAAGTGGTGGTTTTTTAGTGTTTTTTGCGAAGTTCCGCGAATTTCCGCTAAATGTCACGGCCTTTGACCGGTTAAGTCTTATCTTTGCTAGGAAACCATATATTATCTACGCAGATTGTACTAAGACACCACCACAGGCTCTCACCGCAAATACTTAAACTTGAGCTGCAAGTGTGGAAAATTGGAACTCAGATGTTAGATTGCAAGGATGGTCCGATATAAAAAGAGAGACATTGACGCGAACGCATCCTGGAGATGTGCAAAACTCCAGAGGATAACAAGCTTGTCTCCCAGTTGCAGAGACTTAATGGGACGAACAAAGTCTTCAGGGCTTAGTTTTCGCAAACCCTAAAATTAACGAATCTATGTCAAGGTAGAAAAACGAAACACGGGCAGTCATGCAAACTCAACGTGTTTCCGCAGGAAATCTGGGTTCCACCCAATTTCCATTTCAGTACCGGTGGGCAGACCCCGGTCATCATTAGTTCCTCCTCTGCCAGCAGAGGACGGAATTTTTGGAGACCGACAGTGCACGGGCAAACCTCACACTGTCGCGGAGCACAATTTCTAAGTTCTTTAGAACAATGGCGTATCGCAAATGCCCCCATTTTTTTTCCTAAAAATCCTCAATGGCTATCGGATTCCATTTTGGTTGAGACCACCAGTCCAGACCCACTCCGGTGGGATTAAAAAATTTCACCACAAGGCACACACCCGAAATTGACAAATCTGTTTTTACCCATGGGTCCAACAAAAGCAGCTTCTATAACAATTTTATTGGCAGATTGGTCAAGACAATACTTAATACCAATACTTATGCTGGAATTGAGGCCTCTGCGAAGAGGACCAGATCAGCAGTGGCTTCACTTCGTTGGTTTGAAAAGTTATTTATCCAATAGAGAAATTTTTTTGAAAAGGTTGGCAAAGTGAAAATACCTTAGAATAATAATATAAAAAAGAAATAAAACAGTCCAATATTCAATAAAGGAGCAGGGGACTTCGTCATACCTGAAAAGGGAGCAGACCTCCAAAGGTCCTCCATTTCTGGAGTCAGAAGGAGAAGAGACCGGTGTGAAGGCAGACCTCTAACCGGCGTTTCTACATGAAGTCACCCTCAACAAACCGCTTTAGGCCAGTCTTTCGCCATCCTTGACAATCCTGTGTAGACCAATCATTCGCCTGAGGGGGACAGACCCCCAAAGTTCCTCCATTTCTGGAGTCCGAAGGATAAGCAATCGGTGTGAGGGCAGACCTCTAACTCTAACTGGCACTTCTACTTAAAGTCATTCTTGACAAATCTGTTTAGACCAATCATTCATCTGAGGGGGGGCAGACCCCCAAAGTTCCTCCATTTCTGGAGTCTGAAGGATAAGCAATCGGTGTGAGGGCAGACCTCTAACTCTAACTGGCACTTCTACTTGAAGTCATTCTTGACAAACCTGTTTAGACCAATCATTCGTCTGAGGGGGGCTACCCCAAAGTTCCTCCATTTCTGGAGTTAGAAGGAGAAGCAATTGGTATGAGGGCAGACCTCCAACCGGTACTTCTAAATGAAGGAGGTCACAATTGACATCAACACTGCCACCAGACGATAGCAGACAATTCTCACTTAGGAATATTCTGGATAAGGAACGGCACTACATAATATTGGAGTTTTACCTACCATTAAAACTCTTATTATGTTGCCATCCTTATCCAGAATATTCCTCATACCCTGTCTGGTGAGACTACAATTGAAGAAAATGGCATCGCGTCGACGCTTGCGTTCGCCTAGCTGTTGGTGGCAGTGATTGAATTCAGAGGGACAAAATCGCATGCCGAATGGCGCGAAATTTGAATATTTAACCGCTTCTGTGCCAAGAGCGAGATTTCTCGCATTCTTGGCCGCGCCCAGCAGGCCGGCCATAGAAAAATAGCGAGTGATATCGCTATTCTTTGAGCAAGATTAAATTTTTTTTTTTTCAAGATTTTTGCTAAGTCATTTAAATATCCTTTCAAGGTGTAATATGTTTTTAATTTATAAAAATAAGATTTAAAAATGATTTATTTTGATTAAAAATTCATGGCCTGCTGTTCACAGCTACACTCCTACATACTGGCATTTAAAAGGTTAAGAAGGTAAAAGGAGAAGAAAGGCCGAAATCGGATAGAAACAGAGATGCCATCTCTCACTTAGGAATATTCTGGATAAGGAAGGCAACATAATAAGAGTTTTAATGGTAGGTAAAACTCCAATATTGTATATTTTATTGACTGAAACACGTTCACAACACAATAAACTATCTACCAAAACAACATTACATGCATTTATTACGTAAATTAATAGATTTTACAATGTTTTAGTCGCGGAACACGCATCGGTTGCGACGGTTAAAATCGCGGCAAATTTTGACAGGTAGAAGGTCATAGAAGAAATCGTTTTAAAAATATTCTGGTGTTGCAAGGTGAATGAAACTTCAAGGCGTATCATAGAGTACTGTTGGCGCAAACGATTCTGACACTGTTCTTCATACAAATTATGTACATAGAAGGGCCAAAATCGCAGACCAAAAGTTTGAGGAAAATACTATTCTAATATTTGAATTATTTTCTCACGCATGCGCATGTGACGCGCGCGCCGGCGCGTCTCCGGCCTGTCACCGGTTAAAGCCATAATATTTTTCACTGGAGTTCCTTATTTTCATTATTTCTCAAAATATGGCGGCACTAGGTGTAGCCCAGACTTTCCCCTAAAAAGTGAGCGGTGATCCGTAGTAATTGGTAGCTGCTTCAGTGCGATCTTTGCGTCCGTTTGCGATCAACGCTCTGCTGTCGAATCCCACCGACTGTGAGGTGCGCTCAATTATTCACTTTCTCAACTAAGAGGGAGTCCGCCCTGTCGAAGTTCGTAAGATCGCAATTTTACAAGTCTACCATACAAATGATTTTGAGGGAAAAATGGCGTATGCAAATTGCGTGCTCGTTGGGTTCCCAAAATGCTGAAGAGCAAAATCATATGGAAAGCGCTCGGATCTCTTTTTTTCGGTTTTTCCAACCAAGGCGAAAATTCTTGAGTTTTTTGGCTACCTAACCCCGGAATCAAAAATGCAATCAATGATATGAATTGTATCTTTTTCTTCACCTGAAGCAATATTTGGCTGGAAAACCGACTAGGACGCGGAGGGATAGGCAGAGTTCTGCGATAAGGGAGTCAAGGGGTATTGCCACGGCTTACCAAGTGCATCGATCATAACGGGGACTATGTGGAAAAAGAGTGGGGATATATATATATATATTTTTTACATGTGCTCCACACAGGAGGCCTTGAGGAAAATATTTCCCTCAGGGCATTATGTCATCTTTGGGGATGCTGTGTGGCGGGTTTTTTAAGGAAAGGAAGGAGATAAGAGTTCTGGGAAGGAAAAGGGTTTAAGGGGTGGGTAGGAATCTGGGGTTCAGTATGTCCTGGTCATCCGCCTCCAAGACCTAGACAAACCTCACCCCATGAAACGGTACCGTAGGATATGTACCTAAAATGTCATATTTTTTGTAAATATTAATTTTTCCTGATTTTAAAAATTAGAATGGTCTTTAATTTTTGGACAACCCTTGTAACTGGTAAATGGTTGTTCCTGTTGAGCCGCCGCTACTTGAATTTCTACCGATTTCTTACTTATCTCCGTGACAAGCCAGGAAAAACACGGAAATTCCCTAACAAAGCACGACTTTGAATTTTGAATTGAATGTTTTGTGGATTAATTTTGAGTTATCGTATATTTTATTGACCGAAACACATTCCTAGAACAATAAACTATGTACCAAAACATCATTACTTGCGTTAATTATGTTAATTGATAGGTTTTACGATGTTTTTGTCAAGCAACACGCATCGACTTTGACAGATAAAATTCGCGGCAAATTTGACATTTTGATGCCACAGATAAAAATATTTTAAAATACTCTGGGGTTGCTAGGTGAATGAAATTTTTACGCAACTTATGGGGAAATGTTGGCCCAAGCCATTCTGACCTTGTTCTTCATTCAAATTCTGTACATAGAAGGGTCAAAATCGCAGACAAACATTTTTTTTTCGCGCATGCGCGCAAGGTGCGCGTGTCTCCGGCCGATTACAGGTTAAACATTTTAAGTTTTTAAGCTCTATGTTATTTTTGAAGATAATATCTAGATCTAGACACCGAAATGCAAATTATATGAAATTCCCTCGATAGAAAAAAAATTGCAAGTATGCTCTGAAAATTATTATAAACACGTTCATTTCACTTATTTTAGAAGTTATATGTATGAAAATAATCAGTGCTGCTTAAAATGCTCTTTTAGATATTCCCCACAAGATTTTTGCTCTATTTCAAACGAGTCACATTTTATTAAACATTTTCACAATTTTCATTTCAATTTTATCATTTTAAATATTAGCGCACTCTCTCCAACATTCGCGATTACATATCTCTCCATCTTCTTCATTTTGAGCGGGGATACGGCGCCTTACACTAACTGGCTAAACGTCAATCCTTGGTCTATTTCATTTCATCTTTAGGGGCCGAACATCATTGTTTAACGGGGACCACTCGTATGTGAAATGGAATAACGGATAAGTTAGGTTTGGTGCTTACAGGATAGGTCTCCACAGGCTTGGTCTCCATGTGCAGGTCCCACAGTTTGACGGAGAGGTAGTCGCGCGTGATCATGTACCGGCCCGAGTTGCTTAGCCGCACATCCGATATGGAAGAGATTATCTCCGAGAAGAAGGAGCGAGAGGCCGGGTCCTCCGTCTCCTCAAACAGCTTAGCGTGGCGGTCGCATAGCGCCGACGCGCGCATGTCGCACAATCTTATTGTACCTGGAACATAAACCAACCAAAACCAAAATTAAATCATTTCATCACAGAAATGGGCCAATTTTTTAAACTTATTTTGTAGCCAAAGACAAACACAACTACAGTGAAACCCTCTCAAGAAGTTCTCTCAAGACGTTTCGTGGTTTAAGAAGTTTGTTTTTTCCGGTCCCTTGGAAAACTTCTTAACCTGTCAAGGGCTGTTTCCTAACAAGAAATTCCCTAACAAAGCACCAATTTGAATTTTGAATTGAATATTTTGTGCATGCGCACAGACTGCTCGTGGATTTGCGTCTAAGGCGAGTAAGAGGTTAAGGTATAATAAGAGTCCCAACTGTTCTCAACTGTCCGGAGCCATTGAGACCATGGCTTCACCAATTGGGGAATGTCAGGAGGATAAAAATAGTGAGGAATGAAAAATTATTGGGTAAAGGAAGGTGGGGAAGTAGATATTCAAATCCGGTCACAAAACACAGTTTAAGCCGCTGGAGTGGAATATCTCAAGTGATTTAACCCCTCCGAATTTTCGAGAATATTAGCTTTTGGTGTCTTTAACGAAATGACATTTTAAGAAAACTTTTAGTTATAACCGCTTCACAATTAAAGCTCTATAAATGAAACATTTCTGAACGTAGCCGAATAGTAAAAACTGTTTTAGAAAGGTTACAAAATAGGCTTTCAAATTATTATATTACAAATAAATAATAGCATTTGTAAATATTAAAATTTAGAACGCAAACATTAAAAATAGGTAAAAATGACTCACGTGATGTTTTTATGTGAAAACGGTACTAAAATCACAGATTATGCAAACAACAATATTTATTCTATTGTATATATGTGTTATAAACACTTTTGTCAGCTCACTTTTTTATCATTTCATATAAAAATATTTAATAAAAATTTAAAATGTGGAGCGCGGTGGAGCTGCCGGTAGCAAAATTGCGCGGGTAAATATTTTTGTCAACTACACGATTGACAGCTGATTCCTGTTATGTATTTCCATAGACAACTTGATAGAAATGTGCAGCTCGATCTACTATTGACCTTTGACTTTTTGTTTTAGGGATGTAACTAAAACAATAACGGAGTTATAACGATTTCTATGGAAACACACGCGCTGACGTATAAACACGCTTATTGTACTTGACTGCTGTCCTATTTTTAACGCTTATATCTGCTTACGTTGCGGAGGGGTTAAATCAAAATACACATGTGTATGCAGAAAACATGTAAAGAAAGTTGACATTTCTTACCTTTACTACTAGAATATACAAATAGGTTACACTCTGTTGGGTGAAATTCTGCCGCAGTAATCACCTGGAAAAATCAGAAAAATTCATATTTAGACATTTTTATTAAAACACATTAATTTATATGTGTAATATGTATATCCTATTATACACTGCCCTGATGGCGGACACTGTACTGCTGTCCGAAACATTGGCTAAAGAAGGAGGTATCACAGCAAGGCATAATATCCCAAAAATAAATCAGGTTAATAAATTTTGGCCGTGAAAATCTCAAATCATGTGTGAAATATGTAACTTATTTTACAGAGTAGTACATTTAAGTATGAAGCTTTTTTCCTGTATTCCTGCATTTACATTTTTTGAATAAAAATTAAATTTAAAATCGACACCCCCCCCTCCCAAGGACCCTATGGATGCGTTTGCTGACTGCCTTTTGAGTCTCTGAATTCACCATATGTCCGTCGGCTGTTCAAAAAGTAACGGGAATTTTTAAATTTAGCATGTTTGGAGAGTCGATTGTCATTTTTTTTTTGTTATGTTGGTATACATGCCCCTGAAGTATGATAAAATTTTCAGCTATATCCATTGTTTAGTTTGTCTGTGGCAGCCGCTAAGGTTAGACGTGTTTTTATGAGCTCGATGATTTTTATTTTTTAAATGGATCAAAGAATTTGTATCAAAAAGTGTAACAAAGTTTGTGAAATGTTAACAAAAGCCTATTACGAGTAAACAAGGGTTTACGAGTGGTAAAAGCTTTTCCAAGATGGCCGTGAAGTCGTTGAAGATGATGAACGCCTTGGATGCCCCAGCACATCCTCAGTTGTTGATGTGCCGGGGTGTCCGGCATCTTCACGGCCATCTTGGAAAAGCTTATACCACTTGTATAAGCTTTAACCCTTATGAAGCGTAAGATTCCTGGCAAAGTGGAAGGCAGGAGAAGCAGATGTATTGGACGTCGTCTGTACCTTCTGCTCTCTACGCAACTTAGGAGCGCAAGGAGTGAAGGAGCCTTGTTCACCAGGTCAATTGAAGAGTGAGGTCAAATATGTGTAAGATAGTTACCTCTGTGAGCTCCTCCATGTTGGCGGGCTTGATGTCCACGATGTTGAAGCTCTGGTCGGTGATGTCAAGGTGCCACAGGTTGACCCGCAAGTCGTCTGCGCTCAGGTATGTCTCCTGGTCGCTATTCACGCTGATGCTGTTTATGTGGTACGTGTGGGCATTGGCGAATATGCGTCTGAAAGAACAATTAGACGTTTCTTGTTTCTTATCTGTGAATTAAACATCTCGTTTTGAAACCGATATGACTGGTATGAATGCAATTTTGCTGAATTGTTCCTGGCTAGTCTGCAAGGTGAAGATTGCCGTGATGATAGTCAACCCTCAAAAGGAGAAGGCACCGAAAGAAAAACTTGCCGAGTATCCATACAATACGGACCCTGTAATCTATGGGATAATCTCTAGTAATCCGTACCGCCTGGCAGGGTTGAGATGATTTAAATCAGTGATTTAAATCGCGATTAAAATCAGTGATAAAAAAAACAAACAACGTGCGCGTAACAAAATTTCCGAAACAAAGTTTTCAAACCCAGGACCTTCGAGTGCCAGAGATGCCATTATCTTTTTCTGATTTTTCTGTTTCCAGATTTTCAATTGAGTTTCGCTAATATTGTCTTCATTTAATTAAATATTACAATTTGAGGTTTTACTCAAACACTTAAAAAAAATAATGACATTTTGGAAAAACATATTACAGGTATAATGATTTTGAAATGTATAAATTAATAATTAAAATGGACAACATTGTTTTTTTTTACATAGACCGACTTCCGAGTTAAAATAGACAAAAAATATAAAAAAACCAAATACAATTTAAAAAAAATTATGATTTTTTATCAACCCTGTTGCCCGGTGATGGGGGTGGGATTGGTGGGCAGAAAACTCAAGATGTTATCTACTGACGAAAAGAATTTGTTTTAAGTGGCAGTCGCATCATAATTTCATGAATAGTGCACTATTTACAATTAGAATTTTTACATATAGTACTATACTAATAATTACTATTGTGGTAGTACGAGATTTTCAAATATTGTCAGGTTATTCGTAACCCAGAAATGACTTTCTTGAAATTATGCAGAATTTACTTTGAATATCCGAATTGAAAAGGCCGGCTGCAACGAAAATTGGCTGAAAAATTATATTTACGCAGAAATGATCTTTTGTTTACAAATTTACTTTGAATATCTGAATATAAAGGGACGGCCACGACGGTAATCAGCTGCGAAAATTAGATTTACTGGGAAAAATATCATATTTTTACGAATTTACTTCGAATATTATAGGGCCGATCACGGCGGTAACGGCTGCAAAAATTCAATTTATATGGGAATAGGTCATATTATTATGAAGAACCAAGACAAATTCGAATTTGCAGCGGGGCAGTTTTGGCTGATTAACCTCTAATGGGTCGGAGACGCGCGGGCGTGCGCGTATTATGCGCATGCGCGAGAAAATAATTCGAAAATTTTAATAAAATTTTCGACCAAAAACTGTTTGTCTGCGATTTTGGCCCTTCTACGTACAGAATTTGTATGAAGAACAGGGTCAGAATCGCTTACGCCAACATTACTCTGTGAGATGCGTATAAATTTCATTCACCTTGCTACCCCAGAATATTTTTAAAAGATTTTATCTATGACATAGAAATGTCATTTTTGCCGCGAATTTTAGCCATCAAAATTTATGCGTGTTCCTCGACTAAAACATCGTAAAACCTATTAATTTACGTAATTAATGCAAGTAATGTTGTTTTGGTAGATAGTTTATTGTGTTAGGAACGTGTTTCAGTCAATAAAATATGCAATAGCTCAAAATTAATCAACAAAACATTCAATTCAAAGTTCAAAATGGTGCCTTTTTAGTGTTTTTTTGTGAATTTTCGCGAAATGGCCTGGCCTTAACCTGTAATTTGTTAATTCGAAATTTGACTTTTGATGTCTCATGGATTTTGAATTAACGGGGTGGGTTAAGTTCAATTTGCGAAGAGTATGAAAAAAAAAAGAGCCAAAGTGGAGTTCTACAACTTTGGTAATATGTAATAATATTTAATGAGTTTACCTAGGAGAGGCTTCCACCATGAGATCCATAGGTTTGACGGTGGGCACCTTGAGTCGCGTGATGTGGGAAGGGTCTCTCATTGCACCGCTCTCTTCCCGTGTGTTGTATCCCGTCACTCTCTTGTCTCTCTCCGAAACCTGCAAACAACAATAAATCCTAAATATTATTTCAATCTTCGTTTGTAAGTTTCATTCAAACACAAGGTGGGTGTAAAAACAACATGTCACGACCGTTCAAGATGAACACTGACCAATGAAAGCTATATTGATGCAAAAGCCAATAGAGAACTCCATTCCAATTGTTTAATGATTCTAACTTAAAATTCCTTAACCTTCTAACTTAAATAACTGCATATTTTTTTATTATTTTTAGAGTTAGTTTTAATACTTAGAGTTTTAATATTACAAGATCCCCGAAAACCACCATATGTATATTGAATCGTGTGATGTCATCACTCCTGAAAAGTTACTATCGGATCGGGCAATCAGCTGATCAATTGCCGCCATTTTGAAATCAGTGTTCGAAGTATTATAGAGATAAACTTATAAGAGTTACCATACCTTTATTTTTGAAACATTATTTAGACCTAAATAATGTTTCAATAAACACAATAATTAAATCTCTATAAACAGAATGTAAATAAACAAATAAATTAATACGATGGGTTGTGTCATTCCTACATTCCCATACATGTCCTATACAACGACTTTACGGTGACGTCACGACACGAGGAACAGTGATGTCACCACTAAACATTTCAATAATGCCAACTTGACGGCATGTTTTTACGGCCCAAATAAAAATGGACTTTTTAATTATATTTTCAGAATCAGCGTTTATTGGTCTATATGAACATATTTTTTTAAAGCCATAATATTTTTCACAGGAGTTCCTTATTGGCAGGTGCGAAATTGTGGTCTTACACTGGGGCTATACTATAACAAATATCTCTGCCATAGGTCACCCCAAGTGGTTCGCTACCTTTGGTGAATTAGCAGGGGTGCCGGGGTTTATGGGGTGAGGTTTGTCTGGGTCTTGGCGGCGGATGCGTCTGCTACCAATTGCGTGGCAGGCCAGATCGGGAGAGACTGGTTGAGGGAGACCTTTTGACTTCACCAGCAGGACTCTCTCGGAACATCACCCTGCACCGCAGTGGGAGGATTGGAATCGATCGTCCCGTCACTCCTGGACACACTGAGCCCCAGATTCTTACCCACCCCTCATACCTTTTTCCTTCCCAGAACATCCTTTCCTAAAAATACCTTCCACACAGCATCCCCAAAGATGACGTAGGCCCTGAGGGGAATTATTTTCTTCAGGGCCTCTCGTGTGGAACTATTGTAAAAAAAAAAAAAATAATACTGAGAGTATCTTCTGCCGCAAAAATGCCTTATATTATTTTTAAATGATTAAATTGTGAATCAATTAAATAAAATTAAACACAAATCAATTAAATAAAATTTACTTTATGTGTCGGGATTTGAGCGACCTCCAGATCGCTAGCCGAGAACCTTACCCCTCGACCACGGAGGTCGTCCATATCTTGAGTGATTTCATCTAAGGCAGCCAAGTAATACTGCAAATATTCTTTGTCTTGATCTCTAATCTGTGGTTCGCCGCCCAGCAAGCACAATTTTTTTTTGCCTTTCTTTAAAATACCATTTTAACCCTTATGTATAGATAAACCGTATGAAGGACAAGGTCAGAATCGCTTGCACCAATATCAATCTGGGACCTATGTTCTATTTGATTATTGCAGTTACTCTGCATGATTTTAAAGTAATTTTCTATGAAATTTGCAGATGGCTTTTGGCAGCTGTCAATGGTGAAAATATCGATATTTTACATTTTGAAATGAGTATAAAGGTCATTATTTCTTTGAAAACTCCTTTGAATTGTGTTTTTTCATGTTAGGCATGTACTCAGATTTGTGTACAGAAAAATTATCAGTTTATATTTGTACGAATATATTTTTTGATAATTATTTCCAAAATGGGAGATTTTTTTAATCTTTCTTTTTAGATAGCTATTCTGGAAAAACTTCTCACAATAATAATAATAAACAATCGCTTTGTTTCAATATCGACATTTGACCAGAACTCATCAAAGTAATTTTCGCGCAGTTTTTGAAAAACCATCCCACGTTCAACAGGTTGAGCGGGTGC
Organism: Limnephilus rhombicus; assembly: GCA_929108145.2. Classification (NCBI taxonomy): domain Eukaryota; kingdom Metazoa; phylum Arthropoda; class Insecta; order Trichoptera; family Limnephilidae; genus Limnephilus; species Limnephilus rhombicus. Next base: position 23,101,424 of record OV815293.1, read on the forward strand.
TTGCTTTGAAATTGAAGGAGCGACAGAAGTATTGATGAACTTTTGATAATTAAAATAGCCATCAATACAGTAACATATGTTCCCCACTCGAGAAATTTATTTAGAGGCAGTTTATCCGTGGCATTCCCATTTAACCCGCCATAGCGAAAACTGCAATGCGTCTAGTCACTCCAAATAATTTATGTTTAATTTTCAGCGAGCGCGGGGATGTGCGCAGTTCTTGCGCATGCGCCGGAAAAATTCCTTTATCTACGATTTTGACCCTTCTATGTATAAAATTTGTAAAGGACAGTGTCAGAATCGCTGGACACGAAATGTCATTTCTGCCGCCGGGTGCCGCGTCATAATTTATGCGTCTTACTCAACTAAAACATCGTAAAACCTATCAATTTACGTAATTAACGCAAATAATGTTGTTTTGGTAGATAGTTTATTGTTCTAGGAACGTGTTTCAGTCAATAAAATATACAACAGCTCAAAATTAATCCACAAAACATTCATTTCAAAATTCAAAGTGGTGCTTTTTGCTAGCCTTCCCTGGCAAGCAAGGGGTTTAAGAAATATTGTCAGGCTAAAGAAATTGTAGGGGGGAAGGCAGAGAAGAACTAAGCTATTAAGATAATAATAATAATAACATTTGGCTAATTTACTTGTCATAAAACGTTTATTTTGTTTAACTGCTGTGACAGCATGGTGAAATTGTGCATTTTCATTAAATGCCACCACTAAAGTGTAGCAAAGATTTAATTAAGTACTTTTCTACACATCCTGTATGCGTTACCCAAACATACAAGAGAAATTATTATTAAAAGCAGGTTTTAGATAACGATAATCCACAGATTAAAATGCAATCAATATCCGTTCATAATCACAACTTTATTATGTGTAAAGCAAAAATGTTGTTGTGTACAATGCAATCTTCCACCCTTTAACCGGTGACAGGCCGGAGACGCACCGGTGCGCGCGTCATATGCGCATGCGCGAGAAAATAATTCAAATATTTGAATAATATTTCCGACAAAAAACTTTTGGTCTGCGATTTTGGCCCTTCTATGTACAGAATTTGTATGAAGAACAGTGTCAGAATCGCTTGCGCCATCATTACTCTCGGAGACGCTAAAAGTTTCATTCACCTTGCAGCCCTGGAATATTTTTAAAACGATTTCGTCTATGACAATCCGCTGTCAGAATTTGCCGCGATTTTAACCGTCGCAATAAATGTGTGTTCCACGACTAAAACATCGTAAAACCTATTAATTTACGTAATAAATGCAAGTAATGTTGTTTTGGTAGATAGTTTATTGTGTTAGGAACGTGTTTCAGTCAATAAAATATGCAATAGCTCAAAATTAATCAACAAAACATTCAATTCAAAGTTCAAAATGGTGCCTTTTTAGTGTTTTTTTGTGAATTTTCGCGAAATGGCCTGGCCTTAACCTGTAAACGGCCGGAGACGCTCATTTGCGCATGCGCGAAAAAAATATTTCGAAATAAAAGTTTGTCTGCGATTTTGACCCTTCTATGTACAGAATTTGTATGAAAACAAGGTCAGAATCGCTTGCGCCAACATCATTGATGATATAGCCACTAGTTTCATTCATCTGACAACACCAGATTATTTTTAAATGATTTTTATCTGTGGAATCGAAATGTCATTTTTGGCGCAAATTGAAGCTGTCAGTTTTGACGCGTGTTCCTCGACTAAAACATCATAAAACCTATTAATTTACATAATTAACGCAAGTAATGTTGTTTTGGTGCATAGTTTATTGTTCTAGGAACGTATTTCAGTCAATGAAATATACGATAGCTCAAAATTAATCAACAAAACATTTAATTCAAAATTCAAAATCGTGTTTTGTTACGAAATTTCCGTATTTTTCCTGGAATTTGCGGGCCTTTGACAGGTTAACGGGTTAAATAAAATTATTTTATGCAATCCCCGGTCAGTGAAACTATTGAAATGAAACATTGCTTGAAATGGCTTTAGCCTTGTTTGGTGACCAGATCTGAATAGTCAGGTACTTCCTCATCTTCATCTTCCCCTCCACACTGTGTAAGTTCAGCTGAAGTGAGCTTTTGAACTCGGGTTCTTCGCAAGAAGCGGAACCTACTCCTTTTTCAACCTTACTCCCAGAGAACCCGGTCCAGGACTCGGACCAAACCCGGAACTCGGGAGCCGGACTCGGAGCCGGAACCCGAATGCTTACACCGGCGTCCCCGTGTTTGTGGTCCGAGCCACTCGCGAGTTGGGAGCATGTCCTAGGTTGGAGTTCTTTTGCGGGTTCCGGCTTGTGTCCCGGAACAGCACCCCGAACCCAGTCCACACGCAAGAGCTCAGACCCGGGATCTGCTCCTAGAACTCGAGTACTTTTAAAAGGAAGCAAGCCTCAGAGGTCTCCGGCAAAATGCAGAACTTGCCCATCTCTACTCTACACTACCTTCAGCCTTACAACACACCCCAATTTGGGGATGGCATAGTCTCACTGGCTCCAGACGGGAGCAGTTGGGACTGTTGTGTGGTATTCACAATAAATAAAAGCAATGTAAACTGATTCAAAACAATGTTTTCAACTGGAGTGGATGTCTCTCACCAAGGTGATACTGAGAGTATCTGCCTTTACGGAGTGTGAGCATCTATGTCAGAACCAGAGCAAACCTGATTCAGACAAAGCACTGAAATGGATATGGGATGCTACAGACGCTGGCTGCTGGCACTGGCATTATAGTATTGTGTTCAAATAATGTTGAAATATAAACTATATAATATTACATGGTTCTTTAAATACAATACAATGTAGTGAAAATATTCCAGGAGTGAAGTATTTACATATTTACAGTATTTTACATAATTAATAGTCATTAAATTTTTTTTTTAAATAAATACAATAAAAATGGTATGGTGTGGCAATACTTTGGTGAGTAGGTACTGCAAAAAATTTCAATAATTGATTTTCATTCTTGGCAATGTTTTCTTTGTTGATTACTAGCAACATTAACCTGTTGAATGAATGTTGGATAGTATTTTAGATTGATATTGGCGCAAGCGATTCTGATCTTGTCTTTCATACAGTTTCTTTATACGCAAGGGTTAAAATCCCATCAAAGCAAAGCTCGCCGGCTCGCGACAGATGATCGTTACGTAAAAGAATGAATTCTCGATTGTCAAGCAATCTGAGATATTTTGACGTGTTTCGAAAATAACCTCTCGGATCTAAGAATCGATTTTCGCTTTCGAATGAATTCTGACAGTTTAAAAACAATTGTATCAGACTATGTATTCGGATGAATATTGACATCAATTCCACTTTCGATGACGTTTCAAAATGATTGTATCGTACGTGAGAATCGATTTATCTATGACAATGTATCGAAATACATCGATGGTAAAAAAGATTGATGTTTAATCGATTGTGCCCACCGCTATGGGCTTGACATCTGGGAGAAATATCTCGCAAAATTGCTCTAGGGGTTAAACGACAATGGATAATATGTAGAGATTAGTTTGGATGGACTCACCTTCCATAATTTAATAGTCTTATCATTAGTGGAGAGCAGAAAGTGGCTTTGGTTCCTTCGCTTCAGCCACCGGATCTTGTTGATCTTCTCCTCGATCTCCAGCGACTTGAGGTAGTCAAACTCTGGCTCGTGCGACTGGAACGTGGAGTACACATTGTACTCCCCTCGCCGCGGCACACACACCTTGGAGCCGGGGTCTCTCTGGAAATGTTAATACATTGATAAATAAACACTGTCGTGATTGATTGCTTCTTGGATCGTATTATGATGGATTTGTTGGTGAGAATCGAAATGATCTACCTGTGAAGTGTAGTAGATTGGGAAATGATCTGTATGAAGAGCTTCACAAGTGAACGACACTTCGCTACAGACAGGACAATAAAATTGATTAATTACTTGTACAACAAAGAATTGAAAGTAGATTGGGGAATGATCTGTATGAAGAGCTTCACAAGTGAACGACACTTCGCTACAGACAGGACAATAAAATTGATTAATTACTTGTACAACAAAGAATTAAAAGTAGATTGGGGAATGATCTGTATGAAGAGCTTCACAAGTGAATGACACTTCGCTACAGACAGGACAATAAAATTGATTAATTACTTGTACAACAAAGAATTGAAGCACTGTGAGGAAAAAATGAGGTAACGGTCTATATTATTAGGAGGCATACATTAATTACGTGAACTAAAAAGAGGGAAGGGGGGGTCCAGCAAAATCTCACAAAATTAATTCCAGCAAAATCGCCCAAATTTACCTCACCAAGGGGGGGGGGGGAAGCCTAGATTGGAACTTCTCACGTAATTAATGTATGCCCCCTTAGCCCATGTTCAATTAAAATTTTTACATTAGCTCCACACAGGAGACCTTGAGGAAAATAATTCCCCTCAGGGCCTATGTCATCTTTGGGGATGCTGAGTGGAGGGTCTTTTAGCAAAGGAAAATAGTATTAGGAAGTAGTGAGTAGGAATCTGGGGTCTGTGTGTCCAGGGGACGTATGAATCTATCCCTTCCACTACGGTGCAAGGCGATGTTCTGAGGGAGTACGGCTGGAGCAGTCAAAGGGGTTCTCAATCATTCTCTCCTGATCCAGCCTACCATGCAGCTGATGGGCAGTTGCATTCGCCACCAAGACCTGGACAAAATTTACCATGGGGTAAGAACCCGAGCACCCTTGCTAAGTCACTAAATGTAGCTTGGGAGACCTATGGAAGAGGTGTTGGTTATCCAATAAATTTTTCCCGGGGCGGCGGTAACCATACCCTCGGTATGAGCAGCGGTACACCTCCCAAATTGTAAATAATGTAATCAAATGCATCTTGTGAATAATTAGGACGATATGTCATTTTTTACTATATGTTACTGTAAAAGTGGCCTATGGATGTGAGGCGGGAACACTGACAGCAAAATCAGCGGAACAGCTGGACATCTTCGAAAGAAAGGTACTTCGAAGAATCTTAGGACCGGTGCGAGAGGGAGAGGCATGGAGAATCCGCCACAATAATGAGCTCTATGATATTTACCAAGCTCCCAGACTCTCCACCCATTTAAGGCTCCAAAGATTGAGATGGGCCGGATATGTGCACCGAATGCCAAGCACACGAGTAACGTAGAAGGTTCTGACAGGACACCCGGGAGGTAAACGAAAGGCGGGCAGACCTAGGCTGAGATGGGAGGATGATGTCAGGAAGGATGCAAGAGGATTACTACATGTTGCAGATTGGAAGACGACGGCCGAGGACAGAGGGCCGTGGAGGCTCATTTTAAAGGAGGCCAAGGTTCGAAATGGGCTGTAGCGCCATTGAAGAAGTTACTGTAAAAGTTTGTGCTAAGGTAAATCTTCAGATTTTCCAGTAAATAAAGATAATTTGCCCTCGTTTTGTAATCATTTTCGATCATCTAATGCAGTGGTCTTCAACCTTTTTGAGCCGGCGTACCCCTTGCCTCTTACTACAAATTTGATGTTCCCCTTACCATCTATCTATCTTTTTTTTTCCCTTGTAATGAAAGACACGTTTCATTTGTAATTTTTAATACTTTCATTATTTCATGAATTTAACAATCAAGTCACACAAACACACGTACCACAAGTTGAAAACCACTGATCTAACGTAGAGACTCTTGACACATAATCTGCTAAAAATGCGATTATCTCAGAATGCAATCCATCCAATGCTTCAATTGCGATATGTGAAAACGTTTGATCAAAAAAATCTCACCCCGAGTAGGATAAAATTGATCTTGATCACAACACATTTCTACGGCTTATAACTTCTTGTAGTGGTATGTGTTACCTGAAATATAACGACGCGTCCTCCCTTGTCCCCGGTGGCCAGAAGCTCTCCATCGTGGTTGAACTCCACGCAGCTGATGAGGTCTGCCTCTGTCACATCGTCCTCCAGGGTGCCTTTTACTTGGCTGAAGCACCAGGATGTCAAGCCTCCATTGCCTAAAATAGGACAACTTTTAATATTACACTGTCACATCCCCGCACTACAATATAAAACCCGTCATTGGCCGAGTTGTCAAATGGATCGGGTTCATGGCATGGCATCGTGGATACTATTCCTATGCTGGCTAAGTCCTCCATTATTGCACAAGCAACAACTTACGCTTATAATGACGGTAGCAGAGAAGTTTAAAAAATATATGTGTTAAAAATGAACAAATATAACCAGGTTTCGAATGCCCAATTAAGAAAGTGTTGTCAAGGTAAGACAGGATCTGCTCTGAATTCCAAGTTACTTTCAAATTTCATTGAGATTTGTTAATGATGTCTTCTTCTTCTAACAAATGTTCAGTATTTTTTAACACATCCCACCCGAAATTATTTTGACTGAAACTGACTACAACAACTGAATTGATTTGAAGCTAACTTGTCCTGGTTTATTGATTAATTTTACTCTACGCAAAAAACCATAAGATATCAATGTATACTACTTTTTATGTAAAAATATAAAACCTTAGTAAAAATAAAAGAAGGACTTCCAATAAAGCCTCCTAAAATCATGGCGGCTTCAACGGAGTGGGTTAAACCATAGCACAAATAAATACTTTTGAATTTAAAAAATAATACGGAAATGATGAAAACCATTCCTTATTACGTAATTTATTTTATTTTAAAAAGAAAGATGGACATAGGGTCACGAATAACTAACTTGACAATAATTTAATTCCTTCTACATACTTCCATCATCATGAGCAGAAAATGATATTTGTGCAATGATGGAGGATTTAGCCAGCAGAGGATGGAACCTGCGACGTCGCAATGAGAACCCAACCATTTGGACTACTTGGCTACTAACCTCTTAAAAGTTTCATTAATATTGAATAGATTAGCTACGCTATTTTGTGAGAAATTTAACAGGCGATAATTTTTTACAATCACAACCAAAATGCTCAAAAAATAAAAATCCATGAAACAGAAGAAAAAGAAGTTGCAATTTAAAAAAACTTGAAACAATTTTGTGGTCAATAACTGATCATAATTAAAAATATCAGTAGATATTCTAGCACCTAAAACACATAATAATTGATTAAAAATAACAACAAACTCAAGTAAAAACAAAGCAATTAGATTTTAAGGCCCAGATAGTTTTAAAAATTAATTTAATTAAACATGAAATAAAAATTTCAAACCAAATAAATTAAGAAAAAAAAACACAAGCTTGGTAAGAAACATAAAATTCATATTGTTATTGGTTTTTAAACACACGACATTGAAGTTAGTGACAACGGAAGTAGTAACGATGCTCGGGTAAATTTTACAGCGCCATCTTCATGATGTGCCGATCATGCTCAGGAAAACGTTCTAACACCATCGACACTGGAATTTTATGCGATTGGATTTTAACCTTTACGCTTTGAAAAATGTATAGAGAACTAAATTAGAATCGCTTGCGCTAATAACACTGTCAATTCAACATTTTGTTTCGTTAATGTAGTATCCCTGACGGCTTACTAAATAATTGTCTACGAATGTCAAAATTGATTTACGTAAAACGATGCCGCAAAAATGAAAATATTTGAGTTTTCAATGGAAGTATACAAGATTTCTTTGATTATTAATTTTCATGTAGGGGATGTATTCAGGTTTATACAGAAATACACAAAACAGATTAGGTATATATTCGTATAAATTTATTTTTGTTGATGGTTGCCTCCCAAATGGGAGTTTTATTTTTAGACAAAGTTATCTATTCTGGGGAAACGTCTTATGCTGCTTATAAACAGGATAAAAAAAGCGGGAGCCAAACCACAAATTATGGGAAAGAAACTAAGCAACCACAAGTGGTATTTTGCGCCGTTTGTAGTTCTTTGTTCCTTTTCCACAAATCGTGTTGGAAAAAAAATTTGCGCATCTCCAGTGTGTTAACCTGTAATCGGCCGGACACGCTCATTTGCGCGCAGCTTTTGCGCATGCGCGAAAAAAATATTTCGAAATAAAAAAGTTTGTCTGCGATTTTGACCCTTCTATGTACAGAATTTGTATGAAAACAAGGTCAGAATCGCTTGCGCCAATATCATTGATGATATAGCCACTAGTTTCATTCACCTGACAACACCAGATAATTTTTAAATGATTTTTATCTGTGGAATCGAAATGTCATTTTTGGCGCAAATTGAAGCTGTCAATATTGACGCGTGTTCCTCGACTAAAACATCATAAAACCTATTAATTTACGTAATTAACGCAAGTAATGTTGTTTTGGTGCATAGTTTATTGTTCTAGGAACGTGTTTCAGTCAATGAAATATACGATAGCTCAAAATTAATCAACAAAACATTTAATTCAAAATTTAAAATCGTGTTTTGTTACGAAATTTCCGTATTTTTCCTGGAATTTGCGGGCCTTTGACAGGTTAAAGTATAAGTTTCCTTTTGACAAAATATTCTTCCACACAAAAAGACAAGGAGATAAGAAGTTGGGGAAAACTTGTATCACATATACATATATGAATAAGTGCAGCAAGCGGTGTGTTGCGTCCTTTCTACAGCTCAGTGATAAGGATAGCCGAGCTTAGTATCAAGACAAAGATGGCAGTGTTCAAAATGATATACCGCCCGACGCTTATGTACCAGATATGGAACGCTATATTATGGTCACCAGATATGGAAGCTAAATGAACTAAAACGCTCCAGGGTCCGAGCTGCCGAAATGAGGTACTTGAGAGGAGTGGCAGGAGACACGAATAGTATCAAATAAGAAACGCGACGATCTAAACATTGAACCACTATTACTCTTCATAGAAAAATCGCAACTCAGTTGGCTTGGGCATGTAATAAGAGTGTCTTATGACCGAATTCCTTGGAAAATACTGAGTGCGATTCCAGAGGGTGGACGTCCAGTGGGCTGCCCCGGACACAGTTCGGCGAGACAACTCCAGAAACTGTGTGAGGAGAGGATGGGACTCCCATGGATGGAGGCCTCACAATCAGCGCAAGATAGGGAAGAATGTAGATGCCTTGTCGATGCAGTGCGCCCCGATCCGAATAGGACGAGAGGAAGAAGATGATTAAACATTTGGGACCCTTACAAAGAAATTGATGTACAATATTCGTATAAACATATTTGACAGCAATGTCTTTCCAGGCATTCAAGAAGGACCTGGGTAAAAGGTAGAACTACCCTTTATGCCCAAAGTTTGTTAACAGGATCCAATATCTGATAAACAGAAAACCAATACTAAAATAATTGTAGTTTTTAGTCTACAAAACTCATTAAGGTCATTTTCACATGGCTCCGACCAGATGCTGAGGATTTTCTGATCCGGCTCTCCAAAGGTTAACTTTATAACAATTTCAGTTTTAAAAATGCCAGTGAATAACATGGACGTATCGAAACTGATTAAAAAAAAAAACAAATTACTAAAATTTCTTTCCGGAAGCCATTTTTTTAAATATACAACAACCTTTCACGATAATCTGTTTTATGATAAGATAAACATAATATGAATTCCGATAAAAAAAATGTTCGCAATATTTTGGTCTATCGGAGAATGATATTGAATAAAGATCAACATATCAGGTTCCGATATCTTAAGTGCTTGTCAAATAAACTCAAGCAGGTACTAGTTTCTATGAAATGGCAAGTCTTTAGTTAGTGTAGTGCGTGCTACTTTAACAACAAAATAATAATATGAAATGAGGTCGACAGCGAAATGTCTCAAAATAAATGTAAATATTTACATTGTACTTTCAATACGAAATGGATTTTCAATCCCGATTACACAATCTTTGGTTATTTGAGATAAATAAAGGTATAAATAGTTACAAAGCCCATATGAAACTATAATACGAAACAAAGTCAATTGGATTTTGTTTTAACTCGGTGTACCAGCTAAAATATCAAGTGGCCCACCATGCGCCAGCTGACAGTCTTTCCCGTTTTTTGCTAAGACGTTTTCGTAAATTGTGCCATCTTGTCTTACATAATATGTTTATATATTTATGAAAATCATTTACATACGAGGGCTGTCCGTAAGGTGCAGCGGTCGCGAAGAATGATTTTACATGCAATCTCGCAAAACTGGCGTGTAGCCTGGTTCCTCCATGCCAAATGCCCACCACGCTGCACTCTCTGTGGTGCTTAGTCTCGGCATGGTAGCCATTCGCAATGGAGCTTTCGCTTGCCGCAACTGCCGGGTTTGAATAAGATTCTGCAATTCGTTTTTTCGGAGCTTTGTGATATGGTCATATCATTAAGACCACTATTGACACGATTTTTTAAAGAACATTTGGGATACCACAAGGGCTGCGAAAGATGGGTCCCAAAAATCCTCAACAAAGATCATAAACAACAACAGGTTGAAGGAGCCCGAATTTCTTGTGTGCTACGACATTGATTGCTAGGAATTTTTGGTCTCAATTGTGACCGGGGACGAGATCTTCTAAACCAACCTTTCGCAAATATGAAAAAAGGCATTAATTCAAAAGACCTCCCAATTCAAACACGATACGTTAAAGGGAACACAAATTAGAAAGTATCACTAATAATGTAATTATATATTACTATATTATATGTTGTTGAGCTAAAAATATTGGCTGCATATCAAGTATTGATCGTTTTAAAACTAGTTCTAAATGTATAGCTAATTGCGTAGGCGTATTGAAATGTAATGTTATGATTGTACGTGCAGCAATACATCACAACATGACACGTGTATATATAAAGTGAAATTAATTACCTGTGGTCACAACAAAGCTGCCATGAAACTATCACGCTCTTTGGTTTTAAGCCAAATAATAAACAGCTGAGATGAAAACAGCAACACAGGACAGATTACAACTTCACAACAAATTACAACTAAGCAGAAATTTGTTTGTTTGCTGACAAAAACCTGCTGAAATTTGCGCAGATTTTTCTGTCTGAAATTTTCATTGGGTCAGTGTGCCAAGGAGTGACAGATGTATGAATCCATCCCTCAGGCCTCGGGCCTATTTTGTCAGAGGGATATTTCTGCTTTGCAATATAATACAAATTAACGGAATATTTTTGAACTAAAATCTGTTTTTGAAAGGTGATGAAATACGCTGTCAAATTTTATAAAAGTTAGCATTAACTCACTTTTTTGTTGTTTCATGTAAAAATACATAATAAAAAATGTTCATATTTTTTTCTAAATTGCGGTCGGAAACAAGATGTATAGTTGAATAATATTGTATTTAACTTTTAAATTTAAATATAACATGTGGCGTTTTCTTTTTCTAACACCGTTTAGATCATATTTCTAACCATGATAGTAAGGGAGACAACGATTTCTATGAGACCAATATGAGTTGTTTCGACGAGCAAACAAATTAGCCTGAGGGGTTAAGAAAATACTAGTAATTGGATTATTAGTTTCTGTAAATCCTACCTGTTCCATTCCACTAGCAAACAAAACAAGAAAATTAATAAAAATATTGAAATTAATTGTAAACATAATTTTACCCTCCGAAACACCTAATAATTTAATGTGAGGATCCTTTAATCAAACACTGTTACAAGCGGTAAATATATTAACCGCTTAAAAGGTTAAACGGTTACGACAAAGCATTAATCACAAGATAGTGATTAAAACGATCCACAGTGTAATCATCCTTGTGGTTTGTAATTTACCTAATTTCGCAGGATTATAATTAAATAATCACATCGACGCGGGAAAGAATAAATGGCTCAAGCGCCATCCACCTGGAAAAGAAGAGTGGCTTAAAAGCAGTATATCTCTCTTCCTCTCATGCAAACATATGTATTTTATCTTTTAACCAGAAAGACAACGGAATAATGCTTCTTATTGTCTTTGAAATATGAAAGCTATCTTGCATAGATATTTTACAATCTCGATCCAAAGGGACGGTTTCAGAATTTACGTGCGAAACTGAGACTTCCGGATTATGAGGTGCGAATATATTGAACCAAGCAGACGGGTTAAGCCCATACAGCACTTGAGTCACTGTACGGCACTTAAGTCACTCTTCCTTTCCAGCTGCATGGCGCTTTAGTCATTTATCCTTTCCAGTTTCAATATTATCTTTATAAAAATAGGCTTTTACTCTAAGGGCCGGTTTTATAACCATCCGTTCGTCACGCTTGATCCCATTTTTAACTAATATTTGATTGGCCGCTTGATTTTTCCGTTTTATAAACATTCACGAGGCTACCGCTCGGTTATGTAGCGGTTAATGCTTTACGGACCGATTTTGGTCAGTTAAATGGATAACGATCCGTTTGTTGACAGTTTTAAGTAGGAAGTTGTTCTCGGCGCTCGGTTATTTATTTATTGTCGAAATCAGTGACGCCAGTCCGGCTTTATTTCTTCTATATATTCAATATTATTATTATTCAATTTATAAAATTAGTTTATTTAAAACTATTTCTGCTATATAATTATTAGGCGCGTGACCGCTGTTTCGCCAAGTTTGATAATACCTTCAGAAGGCGAAACAGCTGTCACGAGTAATAATAATTAATATTTACACAGAAGAACTTGTTTATAAACTGTATTTTTAAATAGAATAACGTTTTTTTTAAATGAACAATAATATGAGAATATATAAAAGAAATTAAAATTAAAATGGGGTTCCACAAATTAAACTTAACAACAAATGAGTTATTATTAACACTACGTTTCTAAGCTCTGGGATCAATGCTGCAAGCAGACGGTGATTTTACAGGAATCTCCAAGTCGACGCATCCGTATAACAATGCAAGTAGTGCATTGTTATTCGGAGAGTGACCCAAGTAATAAAACTTTGGGACTAAATGTAACCGATGACCGCTAGTAATGCACATTTGTTTATAATACGTAAAATAAGATAACGAACGGTTAGCGGTCCATTAACGAAAAACGGTTCGTTACGTAACTGAAATTTGGTACTTCGTTTATAAAACCGGCCCTAAATGAACACATGTAAATTAATACAAGATTGTGGGAGGTAGAGTTTGTCATCTTACAATGTAAGTACATATTTTTAAACCATCACAAAATGTACCTAATAGATTTTAACCTGTTTAATCACAGGATACCAAATTTGAACCAGCTCACACAGGTCTCGTATAAATGGAGAAGGAGAGATGAAGGAGTGGTGGGAGGCCTATTCTTAGATTGAAGGATGGTGTGGATGCAAACTTAGGGTAGATGCAAACTTAGGGTAGATGCAAGCGCCACAGCCTTAGGCATAAGGAAATGGAGAGAAACAGCAGGAGACGAGGAGTAGACTCTCTGAGCGTTGAAGTGCTGATAATATTGCATGACTTACTAAGTTATAAAAGGGATTACGTACGGCGAGCGCATTTATTTGGCATTGCCACATTATTTGATTGATGCAAGTAAAATGTTGACTAATCAAGGCTTAGCTAACGGTTTACTGTTAAGCTAGTGATATTTTAAAATGATACTTTATACAGGGTGTAATAGCACGTACCAATTTTAACCAGAATATTTGGAGTACAAAAAGTAGATGCCATTTTATTGTCTGATGATATACAGTGAAACCCTCTTAAATTTTAGGCAGCATCGCGTTCATTGGTCAAAATATTGTACATATATTTTCATATCGGTGATCAATGAACCGGTGTATGCAATTTTTAGCCATAAGTTGTTTATAATTGTTTGCCTAGCTTGTAGTTTTTTAGATTTTAGAAATGTGTTATAAATTTGTACAGCACCCTGAGGTGATTTTTCACAAAAACGGCGCTATATAAATCATCCAAATATTATTATTATTATTAAGAAGTTTCGTGGCTTAAGTTTGGTTTTTTCGGTCCCACGGTCCAAAATTGGCCCAATTTTCCCCACATGTAAGGTTTTCCTGCTTGAAGTTTGTTTTTTCCGGTCCCTTGGAAAACTTTTTAAGGAGGGTTTCACTGTATTTTTTCTATAAAAAACAAAATACATATTTTCATATACACGTCGCCACTGATCACACTCCTACACGTCACAAAGGGATTATACGATAAGCGCACTGTTTCATGTGTTATCGTGCTCCTGATATACCTGACTACTCACTCAGTTGCGACGCGTGATAGAAGAATGTTTTTTTTTTTTTTTTTTACATTTTTTTACATTTTACACACAGGAGGTTTTTATTGTTTTTAGTTGATTTTTTTTTTAAATCCTTTGGGTGCACGCTGTTACACCTGTACATTATTTCTAGCCTTTACCCGGAGAAATAAGTGAACAAAAAAAATTATTTCCAATGAAAATTTTTTCGAGGGTGAAAAATAGCCTATCCCAGTAACTTCCCAGTCCTCCAACTATCCCTATGTTGATCGTTTGCGACGTGAAAGAGGGACCAACAAACACTTTGGCAATTATAATATTACTTGGGTTTATAATGAGATAGGACGCACCAGAATAAATTTGCAATATATGATTATATTGATGCAATTAACAATTGCACTTGCAGTTATCGAAATTATCAAATATCAGTACGTGGGAAGTAAGTTTTTTTTTGGTTAATTTAAAAAATATTTTTTTTATATATTATCATAGATTAACTTAAAATAATTTTAAATTTTGAATTAAAATGTCATCAATCCATGCAAATAAACTAATATCGAGAAAAAAAAAACGCTCCTTTTCTCTGACGACCGCTGAATGACGCAAAAAGAATTTATAAACTAAAACTGTCGGTATTGTAGGTATGTGTTCCAAAACTTCGAAAAACTATGTGCAGATGTCAATAGATGCCACTACTTGTCAAAAATTTTCATTAAATATGACGGTGTTTGAATAATAGCCGCAGACGCCAAGTTTCGGCCATACTCTTCTGGACATTTTTCGCTTCGTCGAACAGTTTCGGCCATATTCGTTGAGGTTAAATAACAAAATATTTCAAGTATATTTTATGTAAAGGCACTATTTAGAGCTCCTCAGATTGAAATATTAGTAGAACGAACACAACATTCCACCACATACTCATTTTTTAAAGGGTGCAAATGCGCAATATTTTAACACTACCTACTGAATTTTTATTTTCTTTTCTTAAAAAGAAAGACAAACATTCACAGGTTAAGGATAACCGGAGGCGTCTACTAATATCTACAGGAATTCCAAAAACTGAACAAATCGGACTAATATCAATCTGGAACGTAGTCAATGACATCTCAGAAAATAAAAAAACTTCACTCAATATTCAATCACTAGTAATTAATGGGAAACATATCCAAGTCCACGAAGACCCAAAAACCCTAGCCAATCACGCCAACCATTATTTTAGTAACATCGGAACGAACTTAGCCAACAAAATTCTTAAAGCCACAAATAAAACCCAAAACCTTCTAACTTCACGGGTAAGACTACAGAACTCTCTCCATCCCACACTTATCTTAGCCCCCACATCCACTAAAGAAATTTTTGACACAATACTTTCCATAAAAACAAATAGTGCTGCAGGTATTGACAACATTTCACCTTACATACTAAAACACATAGCTCACTTTATTACCACACCGTTAAAACATATTGTAAATCTAAGCTTCAATAGCGGCTCCTTCCCTATCCAACTAAAACATGCAACGGTTATCCCAATATATAAGAGTGGCGACAAAACAAATATCGAAAACTACAGACCCATTTCTTTGCTAAGTGTCTTATCAAAAATCATTGAAAAAATTGTTAAAAGTAGACTTATCTCCCATTTGGAAACCCAGAAGATTCTCTCGCCCAATCAGTTTGGTTTCCAAAAAAAAATTAGCACAGAATCTGCAATCTTAGATCTGACTGAGAACATCACAAATAGCCTGAACGAAGGCGATTCCTGCCTAGCGATATTCTTAGACTTAGCCAAAGCATTCGACACAGTTTCCCACCCTATACTACTGGAAAGACTATCTCAAATTGGCATCCGGGATTCAACTTTTAACTGGTTCTCCTCATACCTTACTGGTAGATCACAAACCGTGAAAATTAATAACGTAGCCGTAAGTAACCCTTTGCCAATACAATTCGGAGTCCCACAAGGAAGTGTTCTAGGCCCAATTTTATTCCTAATATACATCAATAAACTCTGTAACCTACCCATAACCGGAAAACTAATATCCTTTGCAGATGATACTGTGCTTATAGCTCGACATAAAAACTGGAAAGGAGCTTTCGACATAGCTCAATATGACATAGGCCTTGTAAAGAATTGGTTAGATGATAATCTCCTCACCCTCAATGCTGGTAAAACAAAATTTTTAACCTTTAGTCTGTCTGCTGCTACCCAACCTACTAACAACCAGAAAATAACAATCCACTCTTGTCCAAAACCTCACTCTTCCTGTACTTGCCCAAATTTGGAAAAAGTTTCCCATATAAAATACCTGGGGGTCCTAATTGATCATCATCTACGTTGGAATCAGCATTTAGCCAATCTAACCCCCCGAATTCGCAAGCTCTCCTATGTTTTTCGAACTTTAAGAAATATCCTTACTCCTACAATACTAAAAAGAGTTTACTATGCTCTCTGCCAATCCCTATTAGTATATGGCATCATAATTTGGGGCGGCTGTGCTCATAAATTTATTGATCCCCTACAAAAAGCTCAAAAAACGATAATACGTGCTATCAACAAGCGACCGACAAGATACCCCTCCACTCGACTTTTCACTGAATATAATGTTCTAAACATACGGCAACTCCATCTAAAATTTACTTTAACGCATTTCATGTTCAAATATAAGAAAAAAACTCTCTTACATCATAACTACACGACCAGAACAATAACCAACCGACACTACAATGTACCGACACTACATACCACGTCAGCACGAAGACATTTCATATACCTAGCTCCTAAAATATTTAACCTTCTCCCTGAGAACTTAAAAACCGAAACCCAACCGCTCACCTTTAAAAAACATTTATCACAATGGATCCTTACAACTAGAAATGATGTTTAGAAACGATGTTCCTTTATTCCTTAATTCAACAAATAATTAAATTACTATTTCTTATATGTTATATTTTAATAACTATTATTATCAACTTATTATTACAATATTATTACTTATTTTTGTTATTATTATTCATTAATTAATATTAATTATTATTTATTATATTGTTATTATTATTAATTATTATTTATTATATTGTTATTTTTATTAATTATTATTATTAATTTAATATATTATATTTTATTATGTTATTTTTATTAATTATTATTATTAATTTATTTATCTTATTCATTATTATTGATTAATTAATTATTATTATTATAAAATTTTGCAATTTAATTTAATCTGTACAACTTTTAATTTTATTTATCAACCATTACAAATGTATAATTTCAAATCTGTAAACTTCACCCGCCATAACACAGGGATATCCCTAGCATGGCGGATGAAACACCACAAAAAACAAAGCAATGTACAATATTCTTATAAATAAATAAATAAATAAATAAATATCTATGAGAACCAAAGTGAGAACGAATATCTATGAGAACCAAAGTGAGAACGAATATCTACAGCTCAAACTGCTGACTAATATCTATGAGAACCAAATTGAGGACGAATATCTACAGCTCAAACTGCTGACTAATGTCTATGAGAACCAAAGTGAGGACGAATATATACAGCTCAAACTGCTGACTAATATCTATGAGAACCAAAGTGAGGACGAATATATACAGCTCAAACTGCTGACTAATATCTATGAGAACCAAAGTGAGGACGAATATCTACAGCTCAAATTGCTGACTAATATCTATGAGAACCAAAGTGAGGACGAATATCTAAAGCTCAAACTGCGACTAATATCTATGAGAACCAAAGTGTGGACGAATATCTACAGCACTGGCAGAGGTTGGGTTAGTTATTACGTAATTAAAGTAATTTATGCTTTTCCATACAACCTCTTGCTCAGCTGCCCTCTGTAGATATTAGTCCAACCTACGCTCCATAGATATTAGTCCAAAAGAGCTGTAGGTATTCGTCCGACATACAGGCTGCAGTATCTGGAGTCAAATAACCTGACAATATTTGAATTCATTCCACTGCTATCATAAAAAGTCAAAAATGTTGCTTGAGAGAAATGATGGAAGATTTACCTAGATCGAAATTAAAAATTTATAACAATAGTAAACCATATTTAAATGAATGTACAACTTGTATGAGAATTATTTGAAGAATTTTATCAGTAACATAAATGTTGAATCTTTCTAACAATAGTTTCAACGTTAATTGTTATCAGATAAAAAAAAAAAAACAGTTCTAACAATAGCATTGCGTATTCCAGTGTTCCTCGCAGTAATCCAGTCGTATCTGTCTAAAGTTGTCAGGCAACCTGAACCTCTGGTACATATACCACGGGAGATCTTTCTTCTTTATCATCCTTTGGCACTTGGGATCTATTGACAATTAGTAGCAGGGTCTACGAGGCCTCATCTTTGACATCATCACTGCGAGATGTGTACGCAAACAGACTGCCATTATCAAATGTTGATTTAGAAATGTATAAACATTAACACAGGTAGTTAGTTAGTATAAAAATGTAAAAACGCGAGTCTTGATTTACATATCAACAATTTATTAAAGGACTGAGTTAAGATATTAGAATGTGTTTCTTTTTAAAATGATTCTGCCCAGAACAAGTGGGACCGAGGCACCCCCAATAGGGGAATGTGGTGAGATTGAAGGAATTGGGTGGGAAGCATCCGACTATTCAGATCTGGTAAATTAATACGGGTAAAAACCATTTCAAAGTAACACCATTAGTGCAATTTGTGATAGAGCGGTGAAATCTTTGGTGACCGGACAACTCAGAATCATGCAACTTCAAGAAAACTCCTTTGAAAAGTCATTAAAAGTGATAAAAAAAAGAGTGCAATTCACAAGCGGTAGAAGTGAATCCTTCAGAAAACTAAAGTAGACAAGAGTGGGGAGGCCAAGAAGCACTGCACAAAGAGGAAACCGATTATAGTATCTCATTCTCTCGCAGGCTAAATCCTTCAGTATAGATAGATAGATGTATGTGATTTAGTGTCACTATTTTTAATTTCATCGAGTTTCAAAACACAATGTTTTCACTTCAAAAAAATAAATTAAAAATTGGTTACATAGGTTACGTTAGGTAAGTGGCTAATTTTAATTTTTTTTTTCATAAAAATTTAATAACTTTTCAAATGGGTGTTGAAATCGCATGATACTGAGTTGTCATTAAACCAAATCTTTGACTCCGGACCCAATATCGATTCTATTCAAAATTAAAATGCTGCTTGAAATGGCTTTGGCTGTGTTTAGTGACTTTTCCTCTTCTCTACTTTTTCAGCTTCACAAATCTTATAAAGATATTCATCGTACTTAATAGATTAATAATTAATGCATTATATTATAAGAAAATTGAGTGTAATTTAAGAGAAATTCAAGTTTTAGAGAATTGAATCGGGTCTCACAGGCTCTTTATCAGGAAACAATAAAACCAACACTCGTGTATCAGAAGATGTATGAATGCGAAAAAAGCAACAATCAAATAGCAGGGGCCAATGTATATGATAATATCTCTATCTACAACTTCAGAGACCCAGTATGCATGTGGGTATATTATAATTATGATATTACATGGTAATATAATTATTAACATTTCTAGCATCTATTGGTACATCCACAAGGTGCTAATTGGAGAGAACTTCCATAATATCACACACATCACCATGTATCGCCTTTCTAAATATATTTTACGTTAATTCTACACATATTTCACATCAAAATGCAAGAAGGCACTTGAAAACTGTTTAGAAGAGTAAAGAATATATCGATATCACGGAAATTTGAAATGCTATAAAGAACAAAAAATAGTTAAATGAGTCATTTTTCTATTTTTTTTTCTCTTTCGATCTGCATCATTGAAATATTTCTAGGAAAATAAGTGCAACTTTTACGATGTGGATTTTAAGATATTTTTTTCACAAAAAAATTTATTAATAAATGAAATACTTATTTTAAAGCAATTTACGAAAAATGTTAGAGACAGGTTGTTTTTAATTTTTTTAACAATTCACTAAATACTTGAAGTTAACTTTCACATTCCGTAAGTTCTATTCAAGTTCTGTTAATACATCATTTTAGGCCAGTTGCTTCATAAAACTGAAATAATCATAAAACTGAAATAATCACAGAACTTAAACAGAACTTTCACAAAACGTGAATATTAACTTAAATTTTAACTTATTTGATGAATTGTTCAAGTTTTTTGAAACAATTCATCATAAGAGTTCTATTAAAAAAGATCTATTCAATGTTATTTTACAATAAAAAGTTCATAATTATTGGTCTACAAAACAGATGTATTTAAAAAAAAAATAAAACATTAATTTCACTATCCTGAACAAATAACATTTTGTCACAATACAATTAGCATTTCAAATTCCCATGATCGATGTGGTAAACTTTCAGGATGACTGAACAAGCTCAATATGAATATTTCTTAGAAAAAAACCTTTTGATTCCCCTTAGGGAGGAACGTACCATACTACGTGACCAATTTTTTGCAATTTTTAACCCCCCCCCGGTGACCAAAAACCTAAGCAACCCGCCGCTCATTTGTATGGAGCGTGACATTTTGAATACCCCCCCCCTAAACGTGTCACATAGTATGGGTAGGTTCCCTTAATTAATAATATAAAGACAACTATCTGCATTCGGGGCGATGGAATGTACTGCATTTAAAATTCCAAAATGAAAATTTACTTTCGTAGGACGCGATGACAGCTGACAGCCATTTACGATAATAATTTATGTATTCTTTGAGATTTTGTATCGAAAGTTTGAATGCAGTGTTTTCCATCGTCCCGAATACAGAGTTGTCTTTTATAGTAATTAATCAAAAGGTCATCCTGAAAGTTTACCAAATATATTTGAAGCTTTCTCAATATTCGTGCAAATATAATTACATTTAATTACGAATAACCTGACAATATTTGAATCCCTCCTACTTTCTTCATTACAGAGGGAAAATGTCACCTGGGTAACTTGGGAACCCGATGCATTTCTCCGCTCAGCTACCGACCAGTCATATTTAACCTTTCCCTTACTGTGCTAAAAAAATATGCGCGCTCCGGTGCTGTGTATTCAATTCACGTGTTAAAATCATCGATTTTATGTCGGAAATATATGAACCTTCATAGCTAATCGCTTTTGTTTTTCGTAATTTGTGTTACAAGTGATAATAATTGTAATTTAATTGCTGAAAACATGAAAAAACCATCGTCCGTTGCTCAAAAAACGGGCGAGGAGACCATGTCAAAGGATTGCCCGCGAACGAGTGAGGCGCTGGGTGCTGGGCTACTACCCAATACATATATACAGCTATGTATGTTAGGTACTACGCGGTCGTAGGTATCGACGGTCGATACACAACACGGCAGTCTCTGTTTCTCGTGTTCCCGTATAGCAAAGTAGAGCGAGACGTCACATAGCGTGTCATCTCCCCCCGCACACTCTTCGCGTATCACGGTCCACACTGGCACACGGTTGATTGTATTTGTGGTTTATTCCAGATATTTAACAAAATATCTCTGATTTTGAATTAAATTTGCTAATTATTTAAAATATTATTTTTTAATTCAGTGTGTAAATGTATAACGGAGGAATACCTAAAATCTGAACCCAGAATTCATTATATTTATAGAGATATAAAAGTTATTAGAAGCAATGTGTAGTATTTACGCATTACAGACCAGGAAAGGTTAAAAAGGAAATGGAAGATTGACACAAATTACTGACTAAAGCTTAATAACTGTATTGAAACAATACTAGAAACTTGGATAGAAGAAAGATATAAAGGGCGAAAGTGAAAAAGCAGCAGTTCTCAAGATAGGTACTAATTTATTAAAAAACCATACGTAGCTTCACCCGAGCAGAGGGGTAAGAGGATAGACTGCCAAGTGAGAGGATAGACCGCCAAGTGAGAGGATAGACCGCCACACTCTGTTGGCACACGGTTCTTGCTTCACTCACATTAATGCATCTTCTCACACAAACACTTTTGTTATTTTGACTCCAATATATGACACGAAAGGTAATGGTAGGTTGGGGAAGCCTGAGGAAGACATGGCAAGATCAAGTCGGGTCATGTCTAGTGTCAGAATTATTATCAGAAGAGTATGTATGCGAAAAAAAATTAATGTGAATGAAGCAAGAAGCCAAGGCAGAGTCTATATTAGTATTATTATTAGGTTAAACCTTAATGTAATGAATTCAAATACTACAAATAGTGACAAAAGGAATAGCTAAATAAACAAACTAAAAATAATGATCGTATGGTCAGACAAATTAAATTCATAACTTACAAATAATATTTATACGTGCATGATCTAGTTGTTAGTGAACTTCAAAAGATAAAAAGTTATTTTACAACACTTAACATTGTAATAATTTTAGGAATGCAATGACACACTCTTATCTCTTTGAGCGTATTCTAAATTATTCTAATAATAAACACTATCTACAGTGTCCAGAAACTGAAGTACAAGTGAGACTGGTGAATTTTATATCACATAGAGAACACAAAAAAAAAACAATTTTTTCAATCTGAGCATTTAAACTTTTTTTCGGCAATTAAACTGTTAGATGGTATTTTGAAAAACTGATAAAAATGACCTTGATGACTTCTGGTCAAATATCGATATAAAAACAAAGCGTTTTTTTTTGCGATTGTTTTCTGTTTACCAAATGATAAATCTTATTATTCATATATAATTAAGTACATAATAATATTGTTAGAAGTTTTCAGTTCAAGAAACTTTTTGAGCCAGGTCTACATTTCGAAGCATTTGAATTAAAAGACGTATTAACCATCCAGAAGAGTTATTCTCTATCTTTTGTGGGATCGTTATCGAGATAACGGACATGACCTCCTGTCAGATTTGTGTGATTTATTTGCCTTTTCTATGTACAATGTACATTAAATGAATAAATAATCATGCATACTTGCAGGAATTCGTGTTTAAAACGATCTAAATTAAAATATGTGACAGTAAATATATAAAAAATCACATAAATCTGACAGATCACGTCCGTTATCTCGATAATTATCCCACAAAAGATATAGAATCGCTATGCTGAAGCTGATTTTTTCAAATTTAACCTAAAAAATTCCAACTTCAGACTCATTTACTCGAAAACAAACGCTCAGTTTCTAAAAAAAGTTTTACCACAAAAAATGATATCCAAATGTGATGTATATTCCACCAGTTTTCCAGACACCTTGTATAAATAATAGATTTTCAGATAAACAAAATGACCTCCGAATAATGTTGTTTGCTTAACCATTGGTGGAGATGCGTAAAATGGTTATCGTTAAACATTGGTTTGAAAAGCAGACTGAATGCGGTAGTCGCTAATAAAAATGTGGGGTTTAACAGTCCATGGTAGCATATTGGTACCAACCATGATGTGCCGCAGTGAGGCATGGGACTGGCAGAGGAAGGATGAAAGTAAATACGGTACGATCAAGAAAGTCAAACACTTGAGTCAGAAAATCAGAAGAGTATTTACGCATAAATGTAAATAAAGCAAGGATTATGTGCCAGGACAGATTGTGTAACAGATCTTCCTCTCTGCCTACCCATATGGGAAACTACATATGTACTGGTTAGTGAGTTATTAATTATTATGTACAGAATACTGTGTGAAATCAAAAGATTAATTAATATAGGTACAATGGGAATGTAAAAGATAAAAAGGAAATAATATAATTTGATTGTTGATATGCGAAACGCAGACTCGTATTGTTTTTTTAAAAAATATATTTTACATCTTCTGTGTTATCACTAATACCAGGGTTATACGGTAAATTATGTCAGCACTGCACAAGTTACAATAACAATAATCGAGCGAGAGATTAGATAAGGCAATCGTTTTGGCAACCGAAGCACAATCTGAACATACCGAGATCACATGGACCACTGAAAACTTTCGAAGAATTGCCTCACGAAGCATTGCAGGACACTTGATATGAGGATAACTGAGGACAATAGAATTAAGAACACAATGGCAACCATATTCCACACATCTCAAAGAAAACAAAAGTCACTTGACACTCATGTGAGCAACAATGCGAAATACAGGAATTGTACAATGTTAAATAGTTGGGTACTAAACAACATTTTGTATTATTCTGGAAGAGTACAAGATTGAAAATGATGGTGAAAGACTGCCATTCAGAAACGAAACGTTGCTTGAAATGTGTTGTTGTGTTTATTGACCACATCTAAATACCCAGATACTACTTCACAACATTCCTCCCCCCTTCCAGGCAGTTGGGACACTTGTTAGGTATTCACATTGAACGAAATTATACAAAAAGATTAAAGTGATAAAACGCCATTCAAAATCGAAATAATGCTTTGAAGCTTTTAGCTGTGCTCTAAAATAGTATAAAATCCAAATCAGAATTAGCGAAACACAACAATGTTAAAGAAGCAAGCAGCAAAGCGTATATTTCGAAAAATAAACAACTAAATTCTATAATAGCACGATACCTTCTACTGACATCCCTGCATTATTATGTTTGACAAACAATGAAAGATACAGAAGTCTAGTTTGCGCAATATAAGTGTGTCGAGAATTTAAATAATAATAGTAAACTTAGAGTTCACGTCGGAGGGCACGTCAAGGATTAGAACACCGTATTATTAATCTTATTTTGTAAAGCCGCAAACAGTCAACGAAGGTTAGCATTGACAACCGAGATACAATTTAAAAAAACACAAACGTCGTTGAAAAGGGAATTCACTGGCATCCATTTGTGCAATTATGGAATCATAATCAACTAAACAGCCTTCGGGCAGCTTCTCCAGCGGTGTACAAGCAGAATTATCGGTTATTTTTCAAAAAGAAGGTTAGACCAGGGCGGAAAACGATATTTTTTTTCTAACCAAAAAAGTGCGCATAATCATCACAAGATAGGAACGTCCGAATAAAACCACGCAAAGAAAAGACCAAAGTCAACACCAATATGATTTCTGTGCATTTACCGTCTGCGTTCGAGCGATAAAACATCCTTGAAATTTGCAATTCCAAAAGCCGAGGTCGCCCTTGACAAACGGCGCTAAAAGTCACCACTTACCGGCCATGACAAAGCCCAGCACTAAAACTTAACAAGTTCAATGTTTTATTATCACAATTAGGCAGATTAAATGTTAAAAAACAGCACCGCTGCACGGATGATTTCCGATTCGATACATTTCACCCGAAAATTAAAGAAAAGCAATGGCGTTCGCTAATGGTACATAACATAACAGCCGATTCTGACGTCAAGCCATAGGACTCGGTCGGTAAAACAGCGAACAGGTGGTTCTCGCTCTCGCGCTCGGCTGACTGACCTATCGGTAAAACAGCGAGCAGGTGGTTATCGTCTTGGCTGACCTGCATGTCGGTAAAACAGTGAACGGGTTTTTAGGAACATTTTACAACTCTAGCGGCCGATATCGAAAAGATTTATCAATTTTAGCAAGGTTCCGCAGGTTGGAAAAAAGATTTTATTTGCACACAATCATTAAAATATTTATTTTTTTATTAAATTCGCAACTGATATTGGAAATAATTACTTTCATGCCAAATAATAGCAATGTTCAATAGAGCATATTTTTTTAACGAAAAGTTAAAATACGGTTGATAGCATGTTGATAGCTAGGCGAAGGCGCAGTGATACCGTTACCTACTAAAAAATACTGACACACCGGCACATTGGATTTGGTAGGTACCAATTTATCATTAATCATTATCAATAAAGACGTTCTCAAAATTTATATGCCACAGGGCACAGTCCACAGATAATATTATAATAGAAGGTAGGTAGGTAGATACTATATGCTTACTTTTCCCAGCGGCCTTTTGCTTGCCGTGCGTGACAGCTGAGTTGATGATGTCCCCCAACTTGGAGAAACTGGACTGCCTCATCACATGGGGGATCCCGCGTCGTTGGAAGCGCTGCACAGGGGGAGCGGCCGACATCGTCTGTACTGAGTACTCGCCTGAGGAAAACATAAAAAATGGTTTAGTATTGTAAGTAAGGAATGAAGAGATAGAGGTTTGCATGTTTCATTCTCTAGCAGACTAAATCCTATAGATGTATGAGTTTGCCTCTTTTTAACGTTACGTTACGTAACGCCCATGTGACAATTTTTACCTGAAAGTCACAATTAAGTTGCACAAAGTACTGGAAAGTCGCTTGAATACCTTTTTTCTTGTTTTAATCGCGTTTGCGGTAATAAATAAAACAAGAGATTTCGAGAACGAAAAGGATTGCCAACTTGGAAGATTTTAATTCCCTGTTTTTTTTTATCTAAATAAAGAAAAACATGTTACGTAACGCGTTGTTCAAACCCCCCCCTCCCCCCCGTAACGCACAGTAACGTTTCACAAGACCCCCCCTCCCCCCCCAAGTGCGTTACGTAATACTTGAACGGCCCTCAAGAGAGGGGAGGCTACGAAGCACCGCACAAAGAGGAGACCGATTATAATATCTCATTCTCTCGCAGACTAAATCCTATAGATGTATGTGTTTGTCTCTTTTTAGTGTCGCTATTTTTCGTTTCATCGAGCTTCAAATCACAACGGTGCTGAAGAAGTTTTCACTTAAAAAAGCGAACTGTAAGAGGTATTTTTTTGTAAAAAATTATGTGACGCAAACAGAAATCGCAAGAGTATTTTTTATGTGTCTAATACGGTTACAGTAGTTAGGTACCCTTTTGAAGTAAATCCGACCCTGTGTGTGGTACCTAATGGTTGGAATATTACAGAAGGTAATATAGTATTGTGTAAGTATAAAACCAGAATCTCCTAACCGCAGATCATCGATAATTGTCATGGTAAGTAGTAATAAACCAATTTGATTAAATCAACCTTTGGACAAAGACATTTGAAATACATAGATTGCAAACTATAGATACAAGATACTCAAGGCCGTAGCCAGAAAAAAATTCGGGGGGGGGGTTTTGTTTGGCGGAACAGTGATTATTAAAAGAAATTAAATGGTGTTACGTATCAATCTTATCATGTATTTTTATAATTACAAAATTAAATTTTAGCTTTCTATGCGGCGAACAAATCAATTACCTTCTCGATGTCAATATCAACGGGGGGGGGGGGGGGGGGGGGGGGTTTGTTTGGCGGAACAGTGATTATTAAAAGAAATTAAATGGTGTGACGTATCAATCTTATCAAGTATTTTTATAATTACACAATTAAATTTTAGCTTTCTTTGCAGCGAACAAATCAATTACCTTCTCGATGTCAATATCAATTTCGGGGGGGATCAATCCTCCCTGATCCCCCCCCCCCCCTGGCTACGGCCTTAAAGATACTACAGCTACCATTATAGACAAATATAAACAATGACCAAATTCAAACACGAAATAAAGAACTGAATTACTAATATAGGACGTCCCACTATTGCAAGCATCTGTAAAACAAGTCACACGTATTTGATATCAATTTACACACAACCTAATCTAAATAAAATAATATAATCCTGTCCCTAACCTAACCTAACTTCCGTAATTATTATTACAATATCTATTTTAAATTTTCAAATGCAGCAAACACTTTGTGGGGAATACATAATTACAATAAACACAATAATATAACTTTGTTTTAATTCCACTTTATTATTTCTCCATCCAACCGGTTTTCATTTTTTATTATTATTATTGACCCCTGACGAAGGTTCAGGATGAACCGAAACCGGTTGGATAAAGAAATAATAAAGTGGAATTAAAACAAAGTTATATTATTGTAAATTATTGTGTATATTATATCTACTTTAGTTCATTTTTTCTTTCTACATTTGTAATAATGTTCTCTTTATAGAATTCCTACACTTCCGATTATCTTTCTTTTTATTTTTTATTGGAAGATTTTTCAAACAACCACAACGAAAGAATGTTAAAATGTATTTAGCCAGAGACGGGTTGTTTCAAAAAATTTGACGGGTTGATCAAATATTAGAAGTCAATTTTCACGTTCTGTTTAAGTTCTATTCAAGTTCTGTGATAATTTCAGTTTTATGGAGCAACTGGCCCATAATGATATAATAACAGAACTCGAATAGAACTTACGCAGAACGTGAAAATTAACTTCAAATATCTAATGAATTCGTCAATTTTTTTTAAACAGCCCGTCCATATTATTTATGCAAGTATGTTTGCACGAATCTATGTACCTTCTACTATTGTACTTCTGTATTGACACGTTTATATCCTAGCGAGACAGGCACCGAAAAAACACGTGTAATTAAACTGTATATAGATAAAGAAATCAATTAATAAATAAATTACGCGACTGTATGAAGAATGTAATGACTGATGACGTTCGTTTTTCAGCCCGTTTAACTTTTGATAAAAGCATAATATGCCTAGTTAATATTATGAACTACATGAACGCTGTGATTGACAGCCCAATTTGACTGAAAGCCGAAATAGATGGAGAATCGAGACCGTTCAAATATCGAAAAAATAAAATGGCGCTAATCGTCGAGAGGATCATTTTAATAGTTACGCCAATTTACAGGCCTACTAGTTTCGCCAATTTACACCTTCGATGCGACAATTATTGCGAATTAATCGTTTACTGAGGTAATTGAAGCGATTGACAATAAGGAACTCCAGTGAAAAATATTCTGGCTTTAAAAAAATTGTTCATATAGAATATAGACCAATAAACGCTGATTCCGAATGCATAAGTTTTATTTAATAATATTAAACGCAGAGGTTTTAAAAAATTATTAAAAAGTCCATTTTTAATCGGGTCGTAAAAACACGCCGTCAAGGTGACGTCACTGTTCGACGTGTCGTGACGTCACCGTAAAGTCATTGTATGGGAATGTATGATATGACACAAGCCATCGTATTAATTTCTTCGTTTATTTACATACTGTTTAGAGAGATTTAGTTGTTGTGTTTATTGAAACATTATTTAGGTCTAAATAATGTTTCAAAATATAAAGGTAGGTATCTCTTATTAGTTTATCTCTATTGAAAATATTCAAAAGATACTGCACAAAAAAAAATAGTATCTAATGCTATTTCTAGCGAGAATACTTCGAACAACGGAATTCAAAATGGCGGCAGTAGATCAGCTGACTGCCCGATCCTATACTAATTTTTCAGGGGTGATGACGTCACACGATTCACCATACATACGGTGGTTTTCAAGGGGTCTTGAAAATATAAAACTTTGACAATTATTTTAACTATTAAAACTAACTCTAAAAATAAAAACAAAAATGCAGTTATTTAAGTTAGGAGGTTATTATTCATATAAAAAAAAATTGGACTGGAGTTCTCATTGATGTGGGGAATAAGGAGCATTTTGACTGAGCGCAAAGACGCCATAATCAAGCGTCGTTTACGTCGATTCCGCGGCTTTTCATCCCGCGTCAAAATACCCCCAACAAGCTATCCTATACGGACAAAACATCCTCCGACAAATATCCTCCGGACAAAACATCCCCCAACAAAATATCTTCCAAAACCTAATCTGACCTAACCAAACGTAAACGAACCTAACCGAACCTATCCTAACCTAACCTAACACAAAATGGGACAAAAACAATACTGACAATCTGTAAAGACAATAAATTATTGTTCAAAAAAGTAAAATATAAACTAAGGTTGTGTTAGGTTAGGTTAGGTTAAGTTAGGTTAGGTTAGGTTTTAGTAGATATTTAGTTGGAGGATGTTTTGTCCGTAGGATATTTTGTCCTTAGGATATCATGTCGAGGGATATCTTGTCGGAGTATATAGTATTGTGTCGGGGATCTTTTGTCGCGGGATGAAACACGCGGTACCATTTACGCCGCAAATTTTTATTTATTTTTTACATTAACTCCACACAGGAGGCCCTGAGGAAAATGATTTCCCTTGGTCTTGAAGAGACCCACGTTGTAGGGGGGAGGAAACACAAATCGTTCCACAGCCGAGCTGTTGAACTTGAAAACAAGTCGTAGAAGCGACCTGTTCTCACGTGAAAAATGTCAACAGTGTTTTTTTTGTAAGTTATTTAAAATTATATTAAAAATATCCTGCCTTATCTTTCGTGTTAATATAATGAAAAATAAAACATCGTTAAAAATGCATTTCATTAATTTGAAACGAAGATAAATAAAGTAACTCATATCCCGCCTATAAAGAACAAGTTACCCACCTCCTGCATGTTGTTTGTCCATTTTATTTCACATAAATGCAACACTTTATTATTAATACACTCTATTAATATTTTTAAAACTTCTAAGTAAAACGATGCAACAAACATTAATAATTCACTCGTCACAAATTAATAATAAAACACTTTAACAAAAAAAAAAATGCAGTAGGTAGGTACCTAACAACCGAACCAAATACAATAACAAAGATTATTTCTAGGCACAGTGGATTATTTATTATTTATTAGTAACGTAGAGATCTTTTTCATTCAAAAACAACTCCGATAAAAAATGCAAACGCTTATGCAAGTTCATTTTTTATTCGCGTTCAGAACTGCATTATTGAAATGCTGGAAGAGAACTGATTTATCTATAATGACTACGGACCTAACGTTTCCATTGATCGCTTTCAATATTCAATGATTTACTCAAACGATGACATTATTACGCGATTACAGGTGATATCATCTAATACAGTGATTACCAAACTTATAATCACAATGTTCCCTTTTGAGAATTTAATTTGGGTAGTACTTAGTACTTACAGATTGATAGATACTCTCAGAATAACTCTGGTGAAATACTACCTCTCAGAAGCGAAACTTTAAGTACCTACTTGAAATGACTTTAACCGTGTTTGGTGATCTGATGTGACTAGCCAGGCACTTCCCAACCATCCTCCTCCCCACCTATCCCTTCCCCACTCCCTTCAGGCAGTGGCGTAGCGAGGGGGGGGGGATCGCCCCGTGTGCCACCCGAAGGGGGGTGCCACTCGACCAAGATATTGCATACACGTCACTCACCAAGATATTGCATACACATGAACACGGTCAGTTATATTTATATTTTCGTAACTCTATGGCTCCCCCCCGTGGAGTGCCCCGAATTCTGTGTCGGTCCCTATATTCTCTGAAATTCTCTAGCCACCACCCCCCTCCCCAGGATGGACCAATTGTGAAGTCGAAATTAGCTTTTTGAATTTCTCAAGTTAACTTTAATAGGGGGGGGGGAGGGGGGGGGGGGATGACACTACGCCCGGGGGGTGACATCCACCCCGGGTGCCACCCATGCTAGCTACGCCACTGTCTTCAGGCCCACAACTTACCTCATTTAAGGATGCCATAGTTCCACTATATTCACAATTACAGTTGTTTTCACTGTTGATGTCACTGTCGCTGTTACCCTCCCCCCCTTCCCTCGAAAATTGAGCGAAAGGAACAACTGCACCACAGGCTGATAATCATCATCATCATTACATAGTATAAAATGAAGTCGCTCAAAATGTATGTGCGCGTTAATCTTTTAAATTACGCAACGGATTTTCATACGGTTTTCACCAATAGATAGAGTGATTGAAGAGGAATGTTTTTTTTTTTTTACAGTGAATATCGCACAAGAATCTCAACTGCTCCCGTCTGGATCCAGTGAGAGACTATGGCATCCCCAATTGGGGTATGTTGTGAGGCTGAAGGTAGTGGGGAGGGGAAGGAGTTGGGGAAGAGGAAGGTTGGGAAGTACCTGGCTATTCAGATCTGGTCACCAAACACGGCTAAAGCCATTTTCAAGCAACGTTTCAATTCTGAATGGTGGTCTTACACCAGGGCGATACTGATAGTATCTTCCACTCTGGAACATGCCGCAAATATACTATATATTATTTCAAATGAATTAATTGTGAAATAACACAAATTAATCAAATAAAATATATTTGCGCATGCCGGGTTCGAACCCGCGATCTCCGGATTGTGAGTCAAGAGTCTTACCCACTGGACTACGGAGGTCGTCGTTTATATGTATAATACATGTAAATTATATTAGAGAAAAGCCGAGAAATTTAAAGAAAACATATTTTTGTGTGATTTAAAACGGCTGGCGGGCCGTACTATAGTCACTTTTGAAATTCATTCTACGGAAGAAATTGGAAAATAGATGTCCTAGAGTAAGTAGGTATTTGATTTGAATTATTTTATTTGATGAAGTCGCTCAAAATGTATCTGCGCATAGATCTTTAAAACTACGCAACGGATATTCATGCGGTTTTCACCAATAGATAGAGTGATTCAAGAGGAAGGTTTATATGTATAAAAACATGCTTATTATAGTAGAGAAAGTCGAGAAATTCAAATATTCAATTCAGGCAGCGGGAAGCGGGCAGCTGGCAAGCGGGTGGTGTGGATTTTATAAAGGTTGGGTAATGGCGTTGTGTTTCGTTAGCCACAGCAACGTGTGGCCGGGTCTGCTAGTTACATAGTATAAAATGAAGTCGCTCAAAATGTATGTGCGCATAGATCTTTTAAACTACGCAACGGATTTTCATGCGGTTTTCACCAATAGATAGAGTGATTCAAGTGGAAGGTTTATATGTATAATACATGCTTATTACTGTAGAGAAAAACCGAGAAATTGAAATATTCAATTCCGGCAGTGGGCAGCTGGCATGCGGGTAGTGTGGATTTTATAAAGGTCGGGTAATGGCGATGTGTTTCGTTAGCCATAGCAACGTGTGGCCGGGTCTGCTAGTACCTAAATAAAATCGTCATAATCGAGGTTTTGTATTCCATATTTTTCTCCTCCAAAACTAAGCCGATTTTAAAGATTTTTTTTACCAATTTTTTTCAAAAAGAAAATATTCTATGTCTACGGTTTACTTTTTTTTAAACCTTTGTCTAATTTGTATACTGAACGTCTGTTGACGGCGTTCAAACCAGGCAATTTTAACGATTTTCGGGGAGTGCTAATTCCTATAAAACGTAACATATAAAAAAGCAACACGTACTGAATTCTAGCGGTTGCATTATATTAAAAATATTTGCACTAGTGTCAAAATCCAGAGAGCAAAATGGAGAACACGTTTGCATGGACAAAACGCCTCCCGGTTTCCTCCTACCCTCCACACAGCATCCCAGATGACATAGGCCCTGAGGGAAATTATTTTCCTCAGGGCCTCCTGTGTGGAGTTAATGTAAAAAAAAAAAAAAAAATAATGTGCCCACCTAAACCCACCGTGGATACCTGTGAGTTTAAAAAAAAAGAAAATGACATTTTTACTCATTTAACTACAAATAATTAAATACAAAATATTACAACACAACGCTATTCTATTTCACTACTTTGTTTATCAAGAATAAAAATGAATAGGTACATATTTTGTAATTTACCCAGTTTTTTTAAATTTTTAATGTCGTTGGTGAGGCAATTATATATTGCCCCCTTCGTAACCAATGTATTAGTTACCATAGTTTGTGTGGATGGTGTTTAAGTGTATGTTATCGTGTTGTCGTGTAAAATGTACTAGGGACGTTTTAATGATTTCTGTGTTTGTACGTTTACAGTTTGTTGTTTATTTTGTAAATAAGGAGACATGTATTGTGTTCAAATATGCAGTTTTCTGGATGTTCTGGATCTGTAGCGAAATATTTTTTGATTACCTTGTTTTGTATTACCTATTATTCATTTATGTATGTTTCACATGCGTTTCCCCAGATTTCGATATGTCGCTATATTCGCTGTATAGTTCACCGTAAGGTACTTTACATTTTATCCTGCTACTTTTTATCACCCCAATTTGGTGAACACTGATCTAACCCAACGATTACCATAATATTATAATAAGCATTTATTTGTCACCGAACCTGATTAATTTACTTACTCCGTGGTTATTTATTGCGTTAACATTATCAGACAATAGGCTTAGTTATTGACCTTATGGAGACCCTCTTCCCGGACATGAATATAATCTGTTATAAAATATAACACACGAACCTAAAAGGCCTTGGACAGATTATTTATTGATGCGATTCTGCATGAATGACATTGAAGAAAAATCTAGGGTGAGGGGAAATTACCTGGCAGCCATCTTGTATGACCAATTTTTGAAATTATTTGTGCAAAGTGGTATAACATAATATAATAAATAATATTACCCTAGAAGTGCTTTTCACACAAAATAGGTTTTTTTACATTAGCCTCACACAGGAGGCCAAAAGGAAAATAGTTTCCCACAGGGCCTATGCCATCTTAGGAGATGTGTGGAGAGTCTTTTTTTATGTAAAGGAAGGAGAGGAAGTTCTGGAAAGAAAATTCAAGGGGTCGATGTGTCCAGGAGTGACAGACGTTTTAATCCATCCCTCCAATTGCGGTGCAAGGCGATGGATCGAAAGAGTTCGGCTGGAGCGGTCAAAATGCCTCCCTTAACCACTCACTCTCGATCCAGCCGCCACGCAGTAGGTGTCAGATGCATCCGCCGCCAAGACCCGGGCAAGCCTCACCCAATGAACCCAGAAACCCCTGTTAAGTCATCAAACATACCGAACCACTTGGGGTGACCTGTGGCAGAGGTGTTGGTTATCCAATAAATGGTTTCCGTGTCGGCGGTACCCACCTTTTGGTTCCAGATCGTTTAGCACGCGGTCTGTCTCTATTATACTTTCCAGAAATAAAACTAACTGATTGATTTTTTAAGTGAAAACTTCTTTAGCACCGTTGTGATTTGAAACTCGATGAAACGAAAAATAGACAAACACCTACATCTATAGGATTTAGCCTGCGTGAGAATAAGATAGTAGGTATAATCTGTCTCCTCTTTATGCGGTACTTCGTAGCCTATCTGTCTCCACTTTTGGCGGTGCTTCGTTGCCTCCCCACTCTTGCCTACTTTGGTTTTCTGAAGGTTTCACATCTGCCACGTGTGAACTGCACACTTGTATTTTTATATTATTAACGCATATAACTGCTCATAAATTTAGTTTGGTATTTAATGAGTCAGGGAATGGGACATGACATGTGATAAAATTAAATAGATAAAGGCATTTTTAAGACATCTTTCCCCTCACCCCGCGGCTTCAAATTGTTCTTGAATAACTCTGTCCAGGGCCCCTTTAGGTTCCTGTTCAAACACTACAACCATGGTCGCATCGTAGACAAAATAATTGTCTCTGGCTGATTTATGCAGGTAGTTTTCTTGAGGTTTGAAAATTGAACAATAAATGTATGTATATAATAAATTGAACAGATGGCACTAATTTTATCAATTTACTCACAATGTAAGCAACACAGTGGTGTTTATTACCGTCCACTGAAGAGATAAAACGAGGGAAGCTTTTATTTATTTATTTTATTTCAGTAATTTGTACATTAAAGTTTACAAATTTGGTAATTAATTATAACATTACATATTGCATACTATATTTTTTCCGGTTTGATGTCAATACATCTTGAACCTTCAAATAGGCCACTTGCACGGATTTCATAACGACTTGGAAAAAATCATGTGGATAGATCTTTTTACTAAGATTACGAAAATGTTAGCAAAAATTGTTAGATACGTACAGTTTTTTTTTTTTTTTTAAATAAATAAATCCATTATTTGGGCTCGTGACGTCACTACATGAAAATGTCCCGTCTCCGAAAATGTTCCTATTAATTTTGTAAAATTCCAAACTGATTTTTTTTTATATGGCATCACTTTGATTTCAGGCGAACTTTTGAATTCGTTCACTAGATTTATTGTTTGTTCTCTGCGAACTTATCATTTGGTTAGACTTTTTGACAGATGTTCTGAAGAGAACCCCGTACATTTAATGATGTACGGGGTTCTCTTCAGAACGTGAAGATGATGTCGGTACGTATTTTAGAGGTATAATAATTATGGTGCTGATTTTAACAAAATAAAATTTTATAATATTCTGCAAGTACAATAATATTAAATTGAATTTAGTAACAAAGACGCTGTACATTATAATGATTTATGATCAACAAGATGGATCAAGGAAAAAAAATATTTATGAGATGTAATATTTTTGGTGTGCCTCGTTATTTTCATGTGCCATTCGTGTGGAAAACGTTCTTTTTTTAAAAATGATTTTCGGCTATGTAATTATCGTTTTTTCACACCTATAAAATTATGTCCCGTCTTTCCGGTTTATAAAAAATGGTCTGATTTTTCGGATTGAAATTTTCAAAAAATCCCCAGGGTTTCAAAAATACGATTAAAAAAAAATACAGAATGTCTTAGAATATTTGCCTGAACCGGAAAAAAATTTAAAAAAATGTTATGCAAGTGGCCTATTGATGCGGACTTTAAAGTTTTTGGTAGCTTGTTATAAAACTTCATCTTTTATTAGCCTGATTTCATTACACGTCCCTTGTCTTATGTCTGTGAACGTCCTTGTGTATAAGTTTATTTGATAAGTATTTTGGTAACAGGTTGTTTACTATTTAATGGATAAATATCATAGTATTCAAGGTAAGCATCTGTTTCACTGTCAGCCAATTTAGTTCCTTTAACATTTTATTTACTTTTGAAAATCCGAAGATTCTCATTGCCCTATTTTGTAGAATCCTAAACTTATTTTGTTCTCGTTCGTTACACAGGAAAATAAAGGTTGGGTAGTAGTTAAAGTGTGGAGCAATAATTGAGTCGTAAATAATAATTGCGATTGATGATGGGCGTGTTCGTGTGTCCGAAGTGAGATCGATTTTTACTTACTTTCGTAAAATTTATCACACAATTTCAAACACGGAAAATTTTTCTTGAGCAGATAAATAGTAGTTCTGTGAACAGTAGACCTCGCGTCCAAAAAAAACGAGTGTGCTTTAGACCACACGACTGAAGGATAGCTACATCCAAATGATAGGAAGAGAGAAAGAAAATGTGCGCGCGCCCTGCTCTCTCCTGCTCCTACAGTGTGATACAGGCAATAGGCCTGCACTGTGTCTTAGATATACGAAATGTAACTGGCTATGAGAGAAAGAGAGAAAGCAAATGTGTGCTCGCACCTCTCTCTCTTGCCCTTACTGTTATATACGAAACGTAACTCTCTCTCTTTCTATCTTCACTAACTTATATCTCCCTCTCAACTACCGTTCGCCTCGCTTTTCGTAACGCTCTCGTCACGCATTCACCAGCTTACTCCCCACGTTAAGCGTGCGTAAAGAAACTTTACTTACTTCAAAAATGTTTCTAATTTTCTCTTATTAGATCAAAAATATCCTCTAAATCTCTTAAGATTTTGTAAGTAGTAGTATTTTGTTCTTAAACACCGAACTATTTAATTATTACAAACCGTGTAAAAAAAAAAAAAAAATATATATATATATATATATATATATAAATTTGTGTGTAATTCTCACGCTGTTAAAGTGAAACCTTAAGGCTCTGCAACCGGGCTCGAAAAGAAGAAGATGGAGAGATATGAAATTACGAATGTTGGAGGAGAGTGCTAACATTTACAGCGACAAAATCGATGCGAAAATTGCGAAAATGTGAAAAAAAAACACGACTCGTTTAAAATAGAGCAAAAATCTCGCGGGCATTGTCTTAAACAGCATTTAATGAAACACTGTGAATTTTTTCATTCATATAACTTGTGAAATAACTGAAATACTAGTACTTTGCGATTTTTTTCTATCGAGGGAATTTTATATAATTTACGTTTCGGCGCGGGCAATGTCTAGATATTATCTTCAAGAATAACATATATTTTTTTAAGAGCTTTAAAACTTACCGTGTTTAAGCGAGATATGTAAGAAATCGGTAGAAATTCGGGTTGCGGGCCCTTAAAAAAACTAAAATAGACAGGAGTGGAGAGGCTACGAAGCACCGCACAAAGAGGAGATGATTATTCTATCCCATTCTCTCGCAGGCTAAATCCTATAGATGTATGTGTTTGTCTCTTTTTAGTACCACTTTTTCGTTTCATCGAGTTTCAAATCACAACGGTGCTAAAGAAGTTTTCACTTCAAAAATTTCAAGTAAGTTATTATAAAATTTGTCTGAATGAAATGTCACCATTTCAATGACAATTATTTTTTCAAACTTTCTTCTGACAGGAAAGTAGGTACGAGTACCATAATATTGAAAAAATACGAACAAGAATAATAATAGTTTAAGAAATTACGACGATTTCAAATTTGAAAACATAATCTTTACTGAACCATTGAAACGGATACCATTTTGAAACGGAAACGGAAAGTATAAACAAATTTATAGACAGACGAAATGCAAAACGGTAGCAAGCGCTCAAAAGAAGAAGAATGGGATATAGAGCGCGCTAATATTATAAATGGAAAAACTCAATGGAAAATCTGGAAACAGAAAAAGATATTGGCACATCTGGGACTCGAACCCAGGACCTCTCGCTATCCGGGCAAACGCGATGCTGAAGTCACATGGTTCACTCGGATGAAGGTTTACTCGATGAAATGTTCCATTCTCGTTTCACCGCGTGTTCAGACGGTTCCTTCGAAGGAAGAGTTCACTCGACATTCTCGCTACGAAGTCGTCGAGCGTAGTCGCGGCGCGCATTGGAATTCGTCCGGCGCTGACGGCTAGGTACGGGAATATTTACGATTTCAATTGACATTTCCGATAACGTCGAACTAAATTACGAGAAATTGGCGATTCTTGTAAACAGTAAATAAATTTCAGCACCACTAAATGAATATATGGTTAAATAATAACCTGAAAACTGATTTCTACCAGTATTTTTGCACCATGAAATTTTTTTTATTCCAAAATAGTCCTCGGCTTGCAATAAAATCCATATACCTAAATGGAATATTTATTAACGTATACAAAAACTAAAATCTGTTTTGGAAAGGTGATGAAATATTCTTCCAAAATTTATTATTAGAAATAACCACGTAATTTTAAAAATAGAATAATTTTTAATGTAAACTTTTAAAAGTAAAAAAAAGGCTCTCCTTGCTTTTATTCTAACTAAAATTACTCGTAACAAAAAAAATAAAAACACACACTTATTTTGTTAGACAAATAAATTATAAACGTTTCTGTCACCTCGTTTCATATAAAAATAATTCATAAAAAAATCACAATGATTCATAATTTTTTTTTCAAATTCGATCAGAAACTTTGGTTCCATAAAAGTGTACATTCGTATTATTTTGTATTTAATTGTTATATTGAATATATAGAGCATTATTTTCTCTTTCCAATACCGTTTAGATCATATTGTTCACTATGATAGTAAGGGAGAAACAACGATTTCTATAAGACGTGTAGGAGTTATTTCGAAAAGCGAACTAAACGGAGCATTTTGACGTTTAAGCCGCTTCGCCTATTCGTCCTCACGCCAGAACATTCTCGGCCGACTAATTCGCGAGTGAAAGACTGTTTACTTGAGTGTTCACACACATCATTCGCGTCACGT
Source organism: Limnephilus rhombicus (assembly GCA_929108145.2). Taxonomy (NCBI): domain Eukaryota; kingdom Metazoa; phylum Arthropoda; class Insecta; order Trichoptera; family Limnephilidae; genus Limnephilus; species Limnephilus rhombicus. The sequence goes on from OV815293.1 coordinate 23,140,728, forward strand.
GATGTTAAATTCCGGTTGCGAGTGAACAGTGCCGAAGGAAGCATTCCAACATTCTTGGAATGCTTCATTCGGAACTGTCTCTCTTCACTTTCGTGTTCACACGGTTCATTTCGAGGGAAAGAGGCGGAATGAAATCACGAAATGAAAGATAAATGAACCATGTGAATGGGCTATATAACCACTGCGCCAAGGTGTTATTTTGAAATTCTGAAAGTGGTCCATGGTTACAAAAAGCTTCAGAACCACTGGTCTAGTTTGATCTGAACTAATCTCTGAGGAACTAATAAATATCACCTAGTATCGGCAATTTTATTAATCTCATTCATATTTTTGATTTACAAACATTATCTTAATATTTTTCCATTGAGAATTGTTGATGATAATGATTAAAAAAAGATTAATATCTTGTGCAATATTTACGAATTTATTTATTTATTTATACACACACATGTGAGAACAACCCAGTTATAAAAACTCAGTTAATAATACAAATAAGATAAAGTAAAAATTTATATACAATCAATTAGCCAAATAATACAATAATTAATTTTGGAACAAATGAATTGAAGGAAGAATAACAACTGTAGAATTTGTGGGGATTAATACACACAATATTGTATTTTATTATTATTATTTTTTGAATTAGTTTATACAGGGTGTCCCAAAAGAAAGTTGATATTTAGTGGATCGATTTAAAAAATTCTTACGAAGGCTCGCCAGGTAGGCTTCGTGATGGCTGCCATTTCGTGACGGATATTTTCTTTTAATTGCATCAGGGAAGTCGGATTTTTGGCGTACACTTTAGATTTGAGATAACCCCACAGGAAAAAGTCCATAGGGGTTAGGTCAGGACCACGAGGAGGCCAGTTTATGTCACCTCTCCTGGAGATCAATTTGCCAGTGAAAAATTCACGAACTCATGGCAGAGACGTATTGGACGTATGTAATGTTGCCCCGTCTTGCTGGAACCATGTTCTTTGGTTATAGCCAGTAAGTTTGCAGGGGTGCAGCATTAGGTCTTTGTGCAAAATGCTGTGTAACGATGATCTATGCACATTTAAAGCACTTGCGCGCTTCCGAATCGAAAAGTTTGAGTCGTCACGATAAGACTGATAAACACTCTCTACGTTTTCTACCGTTCTCGATGACCTTGGTCGCCCGGATTTTGGTTTTGCCAGCGTTGTACCGATCTCTTCAAACTTTTTGACCCATTTTTGAATGAGAGGAATGCTTGGCGCATCATTGAATTGACGACAACCTCAAATATTGCAGAATCTTCTACGCGCTACAGTCGCCGAGTCGCTCCCGAGAAATGCTTCATAGCGACTAAATTCCCAAGAGCCAGACTACTGATTGACATACCCCCCGCGCCCCTCGGAAAAGTTGCGTTCACACAGAAAGCAAAACAAATATCAACTTTCTTTTGGGACACCCTGTACTACGTCAGAATATAAACTAATATGCAGAAGGTAACTGTTATATTATAATTTTAAATATTTTTACAGTAAGCATAACATTTCTTTTTAAAAACATGCATTCTTTCTTAATTTTTCATACATACAGGCATTTTATCATACATCTTTAGTCCTCTATGCATTAGGCAGTTCTATGATTTTGATTTTTTCATATGTGGCAATCTAACTCTATTTACATTGCTTGTTTCGTAATTGAGTATATCTCTATTAAAAACAAATTCACCCTTAAATTATTTTGGCACTTGGTTTTTCATAACTTTACGCACAAAAATGAACACAATAAATAGCAGTATCTTTTTAACCCTTAATCCTTATTTTTAATGATTAACCCTTGCGTATTTGCCTTTCCCCGGTATACATGTCACATCTCTGTTCTGTATAACTTCTAGCTTATTCAAATTTCCTTCATTGGCCAAACATTGTAGAGTAGAATATAAATGTAGAATCTAAATGTAGAGTAGTAATCTAAATGTGGGGCAACTGCGGTTTTATAAGTGAGCTCGGTTGTGTTTATATTTAATTCATTACTTACTCTTCAAAAAAGAAATATTTTTTTTTACATTAGCTTCACACAGGAGGCTTTATGGAAAATAATTATTTGTAAGAAAAAATATTTCAATAATTTCGGTTCGTGGATTGTCACTATCAAATAATTAAGAAGAGATGCGAGACATCTCTTGTTAAACTGTGAAACTACCAAGTTAGCCTTGTTCCGAATCCAAAAACACTTCAGTCGGTAATAAATTACAACGCTTTCAAAACATTTTTCAATGTACATACTCGCAAGGGCGGATTTAGGGGGGGGGGGGGGGGGCACGGGGGCACGTGACCCCCCCCGGTACTTAGAAGCATAAACTGTCTTTATTAAACATTTAAGATGATTTTTTTGCGCGTCCGCCCCTTGTGCTCCCCCCCCCCAGAAAAAATCCTAATAGTAATTGTTGATTTTTTTGCCCGTCCACCCCTTGTGCCCCCCCAGAAAAAAATCCTGGATCCGCCCTTGCATACTCGTACCAGTCCTGGGTCGATCGTGAATAACCCGCTCGTTGAAACCCGCTCACGGACTACCAAAGAGCGAGCGGGTCATTTTTTCATCAGCACCCGGGTCTCGCGACCCACTTCTTGCAACCGCTCTACTACTGCAACCTGGGTTTCGGGTGCGGATGTGGCAGGACGAGCGACGATAGATAGATAGAGAACGAACAGGTTGTCAACACCCGGGTTTCACCACCCGTTCTCTCGACTCAGGTAGTGACAGGTAGTAGAAAGTAACTGGGTGAAGCGTAATCGAGTTTCATATTTTGTGTCGCGAAAAGAGCGGGTCAAACACACTTATTACTACACTATTGTATACTTATTATTACACTAGTGTATACTTTTTACAAACTGTTTAGACAAATTTTAATTATGTTTTTGCTTTATATGCCCACTGATTGTTCTTTCTAGGTTCAATAATAAAATGTACATAACTATATTACCCACGCACAGGCTGCGCCTTAGTGGGTTCCTATTACTCTTATGATTTCATAATATTGTATTTATCAAATGTAAAAAGTGGGGGAAAAAAAACAACAAAGATACGGTCACATCTAGGAGTTGAATCTAGGACCTACACCTTGCCGGGCGGAGCTCTACCAACTGAGCTAATGTGACCCTATTCGATTAGGTCGTATTTAACTTCGAATAAGAATATTATCTTCTTTTCTTAAGCATATTTTTATTGGCTGCTATCTTCATGTACATTTGCAAGATTTAAACCCGACCTAAATGCTTTCTAGATAATGCCTTGGATAAATTTTATTTTTAATATGTGACATCTATTGATTTTTCTGCAATAGGATGAATATTTATTTTTATTTTTAGCTTAAGGTGATCCACTAGTCCGGGAAAAATTCGATATCGGAATCCACGCCTCTTTTTGGGAGGGATTTAAAAATACTTGAGAAGACTTTTTTGAAAGGTTGTAGAAGGTATTTTTGACAGGTTGGTTTTGTAAAGGCCTATAAAAAGCATTAACTCCTTGTTTATTATAATACAAGGAAATTTAAAATCGATTGCACGGAACCAAGCGATGTGGAGTCCAGAGACTTCCACGCACCACCATGTCGGGGAGGTGTATTACAAAATGTACATGTAGTCTTTATGCGGACGGCGTAAGGTTTAAGACAATATACCCCAAAATATATTCAGAATCTTAACGACGTAAGTAAAGAAGTCGTGTATACAAATTGCGACCCGTGTATTGGGCAGACCTATTGTCGAATTTGCCGTATCAAAGAAAAGAAGAAAAATAATCTGGGAATCTTAACGACGTGAGTGAAGAAAGCGTGTAAACAAATAGTATACGCCGCTGTACGGCGTATTGTACGAACGTAAGGTCGAATTCACCCTAACATGCCTGGAGATTCGACCTTTCTGCCACGTTTATTTTAATTAATTCTGAAGAACGTGTTACAAATATTTAAAATGTGTCTCCATGTCGTTCTCCCGAAGTTATCAATTCGCCTAGAAAAATAAAATCTGGTGCTTACCGCTAACTTTATAGTTGAAAAACAGGTTATAAAGTTTTAAAATCGTTGTAAGCAAAATATATTAATGGTAAGGTACCTACTGTTTTTATTAATCTAAAATATAAATCACTTGCATTCCTTGTGCGGCATGGATAAAAAAAAGTTATTATAGTTACGAATTCACCGGAAATGATTAAAATATGAGTTTTGAGCAAACAAAAATTATTAGGGTTGTGTACCGCCTTAATTCTCAAATTCAAATTCGTAGATCGCCCCCCATTTTGATTCATGCCGAAAACAACAGCGCGAAATTGTATTGTTTTGTTTTATTTTGTGATATTAAGGCACAAATATTAAATTTTTTTCCGATTATTTTGTAAAGAACTTAATTTAACACATTATATAATGAAACTTTATCCGAAAATGGATTCATTAGTAGGAGATTTTGGCACTTGAACGTATTTTTTATAGGCCTGATACTTTATTTTTTCCAGGTTTACAAAAGGACTTATTAAAAAATTAATCGATTTTTTCCAAGGCCAAGGCCAAGATGTGTTCTACTCGCAGTATTTAATTGAAGCATCTATAATATTTCTAAGCGATCAAATTTTCAAACCAAAATCATATGACTTTGTATGATTTTACATTATTTCACATGGCTTCATCTTAATGCAAAAACCTCGAATTGTAACATTTTAATTAAATTTTATTCTGCTTGAAGAAATCGATAATTGAAAATGTTTGATAAATTTCACATAATAATCACTAATCACAACTGATTACAAAAAAATTTCATTATCAGACGAAAATCGATAAATAAAATTAATATCCGCTTTGCGTGAAGATAATAAAAACATTAATTGCAAAATTATTTTTTTAAATCAAAATTGTTTCAAAGAAAATGCAATTCGGAATTTGAAGTGAATGTGCGCTTTTATAATTACCGTGACGTTTCACGGTTACGGTACCGTGACGGCAATAAACAAACGTTCCTTATCGCTACAATGCTGCAGCTCTTTCCTACCAAAAAATACGTGTGACTGCTTCCTCCAAAATACTTACTACTTTTTTGCGACGGGAATTGCATTTCATTTTCTTTATACGTGAAAGGGAGATGTGTGATAATGATTGTATGTTTCTTTGGGGGGGTGCAGACCTCCGTAGTCCAGTGGGTAAGACTCTTGACTCACAATCCGGAGGTCGCGGGTTCGAGCCCGGCATGCGCAAATAAATTTTATTTGATTAATTTGTGTTATTTCACAATTAATTGATTAAAAATAATATATAGTATATTTGCGGCGTGTTCCAGAGTGGAAGATACTATTAGTATCGCCCTGGTGTAAGACCACCATTCAGAATTGAAACGCTGCTTGAAAATGGCTTTAGCCGTGTTTGGTGACCAGATCTGAATAGCCAGGTACTTCCCAACCTTCCTCTTCCCCACCTCCTTCCCCTCCCCACTATCTTCAGCCTCACAACATACCCCAATTGGGGATGCCATAGTCTCACTGGCTCCAGACGGGAGCAGTTGAGATTCTTGTGCGGTATTCACTGTAAAAAAAAAAGACGTTCATACGCAATGCAATACGTTCACTGTTTGTCTCATTTTCGACTGTTGTTATTTAGTGTGCAAGAAAGAGGGGCAGCATTATATGTTTAAGAACAAAAGCAAAACTATCAGCGCATTGACATTTGACGTTTTTGAATTTTTGGAATTCACACACACTTCAATAATATCCTTGTAACTATATTTCATACTTTCAAAATTATCGTCACGGCAAGTAGTATTGGTAGAGGTCTACGGAAACGAGAGGTCACGGTGCGGTGTGTGATAGAGATTCAAGAAATTGATGACTTTTTACTTTGGAGGAAACAGACCTACGTACATTGTGCATCTCATCTTTTGAAAGAGCTACAGCATTATTGTGTTAAGGAACGTATGTTTATTGCCTTTTTTACACCGTCACGGCACCGTAACCGTGAATCGTCACGGTAAAGTGCGCTTTATCTTAAGGAAAGGAAATCGGGTGAAAATATGGACCAGTGATGATTTAAATCGAAACATTTCGAATAGTCCGAATCATTAAATTTAATCATCGTATGCTGTGCAATAGTGAAGGACTTCATGGCTAGAATCCACTTCGCATGATGGGATCTTGACGCTTTGGACCGCTCTACCGACTAGCTAAGTACTTAGATGTATTATAATGAAATCTTTAAGTTTACATGTCTAATGTTTATATACTATGATTACTACCTTCATTTGAACCGCATAGCATGCTACACGGAAGAAACATTTCACAAATTCACACGAAAATAAACGACTTTTTCCGAGAAATTAAAAAAAAAACTTTGCACAAAAAGACACTTCTGCAGTAACTTATAACAGTTACACGTTGACACTACACTAAGAACGAATAACAACATTTTTTTCATTAAGTTTGACACTATGGTTACACTAGTTGACACTAACTAAAAACGAAATAAGGACATAATAACAATACTTGACATAAGCGTGTTACAAGTTTCGTAGTAGATATTACAATGATAATTTTTTTACACCGAATCACACATGTGGACGTTTTTTATTTGTTATCTCCCAATCTTCAAAATAAAACTAAGTATTTGTGTAATGCCTACGTATAAAATTGTACAGATTCTGAGAAACAGATTAAATTACAATCATGTTAATATAATAAACAAATAATTAAGAATTCCACGAGAAATTCCTCTTTGTTGGTACCTAGTTAAATAAATGAATTTGTTTAGAATGTGGTAGTAAAATCTCTCAGTATCGTCCTAATGAAAGACCACTCTTCAGAATCGGAACGATGCTTGAAATGACTTTCCCCGTGTTTAGCAACTCCTAGGATACTTCAAATAGGAATACACTTCACTTAGGAATTTTTTCAACCATCAGTTCACTCACAGCAGGAGTCCCTCAGGGATCGCTTCTTCAAAGAATGGCGTATAAGCAACAACCCTCAAAAAGCGCAGCCTGCGTCTTTTCAAGAAAAACTTCCATCCGAAGGCCTCCCAACATCCAGCTATTCGGAAAATACGTCCCCTGGGTAAAACATATTAAATACCTCGGCGTTATCCTAGACAATAGACTCACCTGGAAAAAACATACAAGTGAAACTCTAGCCTCAGCATCAAAAACCTTTGCAGCCCCCTACCCTATGCCATGCAACATCTTTCAGTTAAAAATAAACTCCTCATCTACAAAACAACAATAAGACCAAAACTCACTTACGCAGGTCCCATCTGAGCAAACGCCGCAGAATGCCACATGAAAAAACTCCACACTTTCCAAATAAAGTAATCGGTACAGGCCTGGGCGCCCCCAAGTGGTTGAGGGTGTCCCAACTCCACAAGGACTCGGAAGTCCCATTATTAAAAAAACCACATCATAAGTCTCGCGAAAACTTTTTATGCGAGAATCCCCACCCATGTAAACCCGTCTATCAACTGCCTCACCCGATACGACGTAAACGAAATCACAAAACATAAAAAAAACGTAAACAAATCCTCCGAAAAGATCCTCCCCCATATTGCAACCATTTATTATATATTATTTGAATATCCTTGCAAATAATTAGAAAAAAACACCAATAAATTAATTTTTTCTACAAACATAATTTAATTATAAACTCATGAAGAAAGAGAAGGGGGCCTTTTTGACCCAGAGCTCTGTACGCCAGTATATCAAAAGTCAAAAGTCCGTGTTTAGCGACTATATCTGAACCATATAACTATTTTGACAGCCTCCGTGGTCGTAAGGCTATCGACTAGCAATATGAAGGTCGCGAATTTAAAACCCGGCATGCGTAAGTAAATTTTATTTGATAGTTTTGTGCCATTTCACAATTTAATAACTAAATATAATATAGGGTATATTTGCAACATTCCAGAGTGGAAGATAATCTCAGAATCTTTAGGACGGTGACCGGACAACTCAGAATGAAACCAACTCAGAAACTCAAGAGTGATGATAAAAAAAAATTAAAAAATTGGTTAAATAGGTTAAGTTAGGTTAGGATTACCGGCTTTCTGAGTTGGTTTCATTCGGAGTTGGCACGGAACCCTCTAGGACAGGGATGGCGAACCTTTAATGTTTAATGATGTCATAGACGTGCCATCAAATAATTTTGACTTTGTGATTATTGGAAAATAATAATAATAAATACTTAGTATCAATTAAAAACTTTATTTACTACTACTAAATACTATTATACTATTCTAGCCGCCCTGTACTCAAGCCTCCTAAGACACACACACATGCCGATGGATATGAGCAAAACTATTATCGTACCAATCCTGAAATCCAATCAGCTGGATGCATCGGTATTAGGAAATAACCGACCGATTTCCTTGGCGACAATGCTTTCGAGACTATTTGAAAAAATCTTATTCGCGCTAGTTAAAGAGAAACTATTTACCCTTGATAACCAATTCGGCTTCAAGAGCGCCTCATCAACCGATATGGCCATTTATGGAGTAAAACAAACAATAGCCTATTACAAAAAAAGAAAAACCACAGTCTATGGGTGTTTTCTTGACCTAAGCAAGGCGTTTGATCGTGTCTCCCATCAATTATTATGGGAAAAACTCATGAAGCGAGATGTTCCAGCAGCAGTGGTCAATATGCTGGCTATTTGGTACGGACAACAGGAAAATCACATTCAATGGGCAGGAGCTTCTTCAAGACCTTTATTCCTTAAGAGCGGTGTCAGGCAAGGGGGAAATATGTCTCCAACTCTATTTAATGTGTACATTAACGACCTCTTACAAGAGTTGAACGATACACGAATCGGTTGTCATATCTGCGGACAAGGAAGTAACAACATTAATTACGCCGATGACATGGTGCTGCTTGCACCTTCGATTAAAGCGATGAGACGACTTGTGCAAATATGCGAAGAGTACGCAAACTCTCATAACCTGTTGTACAATTCTAAAAAGTCAGTCATCGTCGCTTTCAAACACAATAAAGAGCCATCACATATTCCTCCAATATATTTAGAAGGAATTGAACTGCTTGTGGCCTCACAGGTTAAGTATCTGGGACATATCCTAACCGAAGACATGAAGGATATAGAAGATATGGAACGACAAAGAAGAGCAATTAATATACGGGCCGGAATGCTCTCAAGGCGGTTCTACCACTGTAGCGAAGATGTCAGAAAATTACTATTCAAGACATACTGTACTGCCCTGTACACGTCAGAACTATGGACACAATACCCAGCAGCGCAATGGGACAAACTGAGGGTGTGCTACAATAATGCATACAGGCAACTTATGCAACTACCGAGGTTCTGCAGTGCCTCCACGATGTTTACCGAGGGGAGGGTGCACTCATTCCCAGCCCTACTTCGCCACCGACTAGCCAGCTTCTGGAGCAGGATACGGACTTCAACCAATATCATTGTCGTGGCTGCATCCGAGTGGCTCAGTTCCCCATTAAATGAGCGATGGATGCAGATGATTAGGCGACCTCCATGATGGACGATCCCAAAATATATTTTTATTTTTAATTCTGTCTACTTATTATTTATTTTAATTTTATGCTTATTTTTTGTTATTTGTGTGATGAATTTTGTTTTCATTTTATGCTTTAATTAGGTACCTACCTAATATTTAAACTATTTTTTTTTCTTTTCTTTTATAGTTGTTTATGTAATATGGCAGACTGGGATTGCACTACCCTCCCAGTCTTGCTGGAATAAAAACTTAAATAAAAAAAATAAATAAATAGGAACCTTTAGCATTATAAGTGTAATTTAAATGAAAGTAAAATTGTGTTTTTGCAGGTTAGATGACAAATAACATATGTTAGGGTTGTAAGTCGTTACTTTTAGCAGAATGCATGCCGATCTGGAGTCATCTGTCAAACGGTAAATAACCGACTCTTTAATGTTATTCATCTCTGAAAATAATGACTCGCAGGCATATGAAAATATTGTTAAAATAGCATGAACGGGCGCGCTTCAAACAATTAAATGTGTCTGGAACGCATTCCATGTTTCCAATATTTTGTTCCCTATTAGCATTTTCACCTATATTACCTCTCAATCTTTCTGTTTCAATTAATTCTAACTCTCTCCTTATTTTAACAAATTTTTTAATTCATATTGAACTAAACTGGAAATCAATCAGCTGCATTTAAAATTCATTAATTTCCAACAATGGGGCTAATTCAGTTTATCAAATGACGTCACACCTCTTCACACTTTTTTCGTAGTGCATAATAAATTTTGTGATCACTGATCAGTGACGTACCCAAAATATTGTGTCGCGTGCCATTGGTTCGCCATCCGTGCTCTAGGACAACTGCAAATCGCTAACGTTCAAACGAAATTTGACGTAGAATATATTAAGAACACTGAGTCATTGTAAACTGTTACTTATTCGTTAGCGATCTTCAATCATGCTAGGGAACGATGGAAAGTTACCGAAAGTTATCCTGTCAATCCTTATTGATCGCCCATGCTAGGACCCCCCAGGAGTAAGTACACCATTCAGAATTGAAAATTGGCTTGAAATGGCTTTAGCCATGTTTGGTGACCAGATCTGAATAGCCAGGCATTTCCCCACCTTTTTCTTCCCCATCTCCTTCCCTTCACCATTAACTTCAGCCTCACAACTCACAACATACTCCAGGCGACTGGGAGCAATTGGGACCAAAAAAGTAAACAAACCCAAAAAAACTATTTTTTTCGCTCTGTCTGGTCTATTAATTATAGTTTGGGTTTGTTGGAATTTGTTTTAAATGCAAGTGTGTGTAAATGTATGTATGTGTAAATGTATGTATGTGTAAATGTATGTATGTGTAAATGTATGTACAATTGGCGTTTTGTCAAATAACATTTAAAATATTTGGTCTATGTCAGTCCTATGTTTTGAGTATTACCTCTAATATGGTTTTCTGTGTAATTTTCATTTGACCGACAGCAGAGTTTGTTGCTCCTCCCCAAACAATGAGTTCATGTTCTATTATTGTTATATTATTTTCATTTGTTTTAGTTTATATACGTCTATTGTGTATTATTTTGAGGAGTTTATTTGTAATTTGATATGATGTGTCCACTGTCCATCTGAGGTTATGTGTCTATTAAGATTCCTAAATATTTTATTTGATCTTTTTTTTCGAGTGTAAGGCAATCGCAGATTTTGGTGTTTGGTGATTTGGTGTGCTTGTCTAAAAAAGTAAGAAATGCAAACGAAAACTTACCTCTCGGCGCGAACGGAAAATACCTCATCGTAAACACAAGTCAGCAATTTCACTTCAATTAAAAAATTCACAAATGCCGACACCACAAAATGTTTTTCAGTTCAGCAGTAAAACAACACTTAGTTTTTGCTATCACTAATAAATACTTATCACGATTTTCTGAGCGAAAAACTGTTTTTGCATAAGGTAGATGCATCACTCAGGAGAGGTAATTTTTACGCAGCGGCCGCTATCATAAAAAAGAAAACATAAATTTACACACTTTGTTATTTATACGAGCTACATTTTTTCGAAACAATTAGTAAAAAAGATAAGAAGTTATTCTCATTATCCTTGATAATAATGCGTTATCACGAGATATGAGAGATAAATAAAGAATTATTGCAAAACATGATCAGATTAATGCTGTCCTTGCAATATTTTCATAAGGTTACTGCAGTTAGGTCAAGTATGCATAATACGTATGTAGGCTGTTTCGTGTTATCTATGATGATAAATATATGACTGGTCAGTGGTTGAGTGGGCATAGCGCTTGGGTCCCACCCGAGCGTCGCGTGTTCGATTCCTCGGCTGGCTAAATCCTCCATCACAACACAAGCAACATTTTCGGCTTTCTGTGGTGGTAGTAGGAGATTTTCAAACATTGTTGGGTTATTCGTAACCCGGGAATGTTTGTCTTTCTTTAAAAAAAAAAAAAAAATATATATATTTTTTATATTTTTGAATGTAGATATTACTTTGTGGTTATCCATTATAGAAAAATGAAACAATGAAACAAAACACGAAGGAACGTTTGTTCCGAAACCGGTCGGATTAGCACATTATATAAGTGGTTTATACAAAGTTGTATTGTTTAAGTTTTTTTTATATATTTTTTAATTTAAATATGGATACAGTGGAAACCGTTTACTTCGTAAACGGTCAAAACGAACCATCGGTTTTAACGAAGTTATTTTCTGGTCTCGACAAAATCCTGCGTGATTCATAAACATCGACTATCAAGATACGATTTTAGATTTTCACGGCCAAAAATTATTTTGTTATTAGTTTTATCAGGGCAGATGTGTGATGATGATGGGCTGATGGGCTGATGATGGACACTGCAACGCTGTCCGAAACGTTGGCTAAAGAAGGAGGTAGCGTAACACGGCATAATACCCCAAAAACTAATAACAAAATCGACTATCAACTTCAAAGTAAAAGCACCCATTGACAAACTACTTTAAAGTAGTTTATTGGGACTTTTCTTTTTTCTGTAATATTTTATTCCATTTGATTTCCTGTAATATTGTATAACTTTTTCTTTCTAATAAAAAAAATAAAATACTAAAATATGCAAATATATAGCGCATCTGAAACTGGATCTAACATCTCATATCTGACGTTATCATTACGCTAAAATCTGTACGATCGAAATTTAAGAATACTACTACCAGTACAATTCTCACTCTGCGTCTTATGCAAAACCGTTTTCGTACGAGGAGTTTGTATACAAATGTACTTTTGTAATATAACCAAATCAAAGCAATGCCCAAAGATCGCGCCACCCACGTTAACAGCTTGCATGATTAGCATCGCCTGGCTACTACGGATACTAAGTACTACGGATTTGTAATTTCTTGTATCTCTGCGGATATGGAGAGATTGACGATAATATGATTATTATTGTAATTGGCAGTTGTGTTTAATAATATCACCCGGCTATTTATTATATATGACATCATTGCCTGTCGCGTTTACTTTTGTCCCGGTGACTAACTGTCATTGGATCACAGTGGATTCGAGGAACCGGCTATTTTTGGAACCAGTTCCTATCGGATTTATAAAATTTTTACCAACACTCAAACTATGCGAAGCTGAACCAAAAGCCGCCCGCAGGGCCTAGCAACAAAAACCGCTAGTGATAAAATAATTTGAAAAACTGTGTTGGATTTCGAATTTTTTTATCTTCACAACATCATAATGTAAATGAATCAAATATAATTATTGGGTATATGTTGTTTAGAAAATATAGAAATTTGGTGGTTATGTTATTTTTTTATTACATTTTATTTAAATATGTGTAATATTAAATCTTTTTACAGAGGTCTTCAATTTCTTTTACATTTTTGAAATTACACATATTATTTTTTTTTACTTCTAATATTAACGAGTGTATATTGAGGTACAACCTGCAGACAAGTAGCCATGTGGCAGCTTCGCGGGACTACCGATAAATTGTTTAAATTATATATTTATGTAAACTATGTTTTCGTTGGAAATAATAAAAAAAAAAATTCATTTCTGCTTTGCAAATTACCAAATTATATTATCAAATATCAACCAAGATGCCTTTTACTAGGTCATGTGTATCAATTGTGACAATCTGTATATTTAAATTATAATTAAAAATAATATAATGTATGTATGTTTTGCACTGTCATTGAAAAAACTGAAATGAAATTGAATAATCATAATTGAACATTAACATCCTGTTGACAAACTGCTTAATTACGGCTTAAGATGAAGTTATACGTGAAATACTATTTAGATACTATTTTGATTAATCTTTACGACGAATCGGCTTACAGTATGAACATCAAAAAATATGCTACGGATAAATCGAAGCTTTTAGTAGCTTTTCTATGTATCGGAATTACAATAAAATTATTATTTACGTTACAAAAAATTAAAGCGTAAGACAACAAAAAATTTTTTTTTTCATGAATTAACTATGAAGTAATGGAAGAAACAATTAAAAAAATATACCCTTTCATGGCTAAGACTATTTTTGAGGTTTTCCATGTTCTAACTTTTTTTCGTTCTTATAAAATTATGCACAAAATAAATAAAAACCACTTTTTCGCTTACGTGCCTCGCGAAAATAAGACGCTCGATTTTAAAATTTTGCAGGCACGAAATATTCGAAATATTTCTAGCGTTTATATTCCTCTTAACGGGATTGTACTTTGAGGAACAAAAAAAAATAAAAAAATGTCGAATTGAAAAATTATGTGTTGACTCGATAGAATAATATCGCACAGTTTTCTCCAAAACTATAAAAAGATCTTGTTCTGTTATTTTACTAGAAAAAATTACATCACCATGTTTTTTTAAATGCTGCTTAACTCAGATGTCAAGGGATTTTTGTTCTCTTTCAAATTACTCATGTTTTATCAAATATTTTCGTTTACTAAAATGGTTTTTCGTGCTCCCCCTATCACTCATATTTACATATCTCCTTTTCAAACCATCTTCAGTAATCTTCTTCTTTTTTAACTCTTATAACGGAGGCTTAATCTTGTTAATTATCTTGTAATGTAATGTTAAATAACTTGTTATAATCTGTTCATAATCTTGTAAATTACGATTAAATTGGTATTATTATAGTAGCTGTTACTAATCAACTAATCACGATTTGAAATTTTGCTGATTATAAAAATGCTCAAACAAATTGGTATTAAATTATTTTTACAACAGTTATTAGATAACAGTTTTCAAAATTTAAACAGCTCATCCCTAAATTGAAACCATTGCAAAACGAAAATAAATAATATTACATTAAAAAAAAGTTTTTCACTGTCACACATTCACAAATTGACTTATATAAACAAAACAATTTAAAACTTTACGATTTTAGGTAATATATTATTATTATGATCGATCGAAGATTATCACTGGCAATATGTCCGGACGATTCAAAGTGTTAAGTTGTACTGAATTCAAGCAAACAACTCTGTTATTTGAATTATCTTTCGTATTTCTTGGAGAATATTCCACTTTTGTCAATGTTCTCAACTCTGTGAAACGTTCTTATTATGTGATAGATTCTAATGTGAAAAATAAACATGGATCGTCATTCGGACATTGTTGAGTAATTATTTTATAGTGGTTAAATTTCCTTTTATTTGTGTAAGGATTTTGAAGAAATCGTCACTTCAGCTGGATAAGGTTCCAACTGACATTTTTTTCAAAAATTACTAATGAATGCAAAACCATTTCGTTTGCTTATTTCTAAAACCACAAGAACCATGTGTTGTATTTCCGTAGGTAATTGTAAGAAGAAATTTAAAAAATTAAGACAATAAAAAACACATAAATTTGTTTAAGACCACTTTTATTTTAAAACACTCTACCGGTTTTAGAAGCTCCCTTCCTTCGTCAGGAGAATATTAGAATATTATAATATTCTCCTGACGAAGGAAGGGTGCTTCTGAAACCGGTAGAGTGTTTTAAAATAAAAGTCTTCTTAAACAAATTTATGTGTTTTTTATTGTAAATTATGGCGAGCCACAAAATATCTCCCAACAAAATATCCACTACAACCTAACCTAATCGAACAAAAAAATGGGATATAAATAATACAAGACAATCCAATTTATTTCATTTGCCCACATGTCGAACTAACATTTGAAAAAATCCCCGTATATGTGCTTTTTACAAATATGCAAAAAATTAAACTCCATTAATTTCAACATTTTAAATTTAGGAGGTGGGTATGGGTACCACCGCCCCGGGAACCATTTATTGGATAACCAACACCTCTGCCATATGTTACCCCAGGTGATTCGCTGGTGAGTTAGCAGGAGTGCCCGGGTTCATGGGGTGAGGTTTCTCCGGATCTTGGCGGCAGATGCGTCTGCCCACCTGCTGTGTAGCGGGCCAGTGCGAAACCTCCTAGATCACAAGGCCGGGACACTGAATCCAATCAGCCTTGTTCTAACTTGTATGAAAACCTCCAAATTTTTTTTTTAAATAACATAATATTTTAAATAATTTAATAAATATGAATAAATAGAAAAAATAATTTTAAATGAGAATTTTTGAGGGATTCCATACATGTTAGGAGGCTGATTTGAATGAGTGTCCCGGCCTTGTGATCTAGGAGGTTTTG
This sequence comes from Limnephilus rhombicus, assembly GCA_929108145.2. NCBI lineage: Eukaryota > Metazoa > Arthropoda > Insecta > Trichoptera > Limnephilidae > Limnephilus > Limnephilus rhombicus. The sequence goes on from OV815293.1 coordinate 23,156,823, forward strand.
GCCAGTGCCAGGTTGAGGGAAGCCTTTTGACTCCTCCAGCCGGACTCTCTGAACCCATCGTCTTGAAGAGATTGATTCATACGTGTCACTCCTGGATACTGCCCCCCATATTCCTACCCAATCCTCATACCTTTTTCCTTCCCAGAACTTTCTCTTCATCTTTTCCTTAAAAACATATTCCACACAGCATCCCTTAAAGAAATAATTTTCCTCAGGGCCTCCTGTGTGGAGCTAAATTAAAAAAAAAACATAATTTACACTAATTTGTTTGAATCTGACAGTCCTCTATAAATATACGAGGAGTAGGTATTACAGTTCGTCACTTTAGATGGGGTTCTAATTTCGACTCTGTTCTAAGGTTTCAAAGTTTGCAAAGACAGACCTTTGTAAACTATTTAACAGTTTTTGATTTTCAGGTTTTCAATTTTGTGAAGTTTATCATGTTTTAATAGAAAATGTTTAAACACGACGTGTCCCTAGCTTGGAATTGCGTTAGGGAAATGTAATTAGAACCTTATGCAATGAATTATTATGCCTAACTTGTTGCATACAGTTCTATTTGAATGTCTAGAATATTTTAAAATGGTAAGTATACGTCATATTTAAATATTTTCCTTTGAAATATGTTCAATTAAAATACTTTACACAAGATTCAACCTCAAAATCAGAAATTGGTAAACAGATTTTGAAAAATCGTCTGTACAAACTTTGATACCTCATATCTCAGAAGAAAGTAAAGTGAAGTTAGAACCCTGTGCAAATGAGGTGACGAAATGTGTCAATATGAAAAAAATTGGTAAGAGCAATAGTTAATGTGGGAGACAAATAAAAGATAGGTGAAGAAAGAACGCGGAATAAAATTAAAAAGAAAAGTAAGACGATACCGACATCCAAATTATTTAAGCCATTATTTAAAAAATATATATTTGGAAACAGCGATAACTCTCGAACGGTGAGTTCTAATAGCATGAGATTTGCACAGATTTTTCTGTATGTAATGTAAAAACATTTTGTTTACATTTCTTTTAGTTTGTGATATACCCACAAGTTCCAAGAAGGTATGCAGTATTCGTCACCATTCAGACTTGCTACTAAATCTGTTTATTTACATTTTGTCTGTAGTTTTATCTGTTGAATTATCTCGTTTATAAACATCCTTAGATCAATATTTTGTTCTCAAAAGTCTATGGTAACAAAAAAATAGATCACAAAGAAAAAATATCTTTATCAGCCGAGCTGTGGTCCACCAGGCATTTTTTTTTACAGAAATTGAGGTTAGTTTTATGCCCTGTCTCCTGCGACCTCTGGCATGAGGATTTGCTTGAACTTTACTATCAACTTCGTCAACGGGCGAGTGGCTTTGAACAATTCTTGTTCGCAGATGATATGTTCAAGCTTTCCATGGCCGGTGGAAAACATTTTCTGTCCGGGTGAAGCGGGAAGGCAGGCGGGGGGGAATAGTTTTTTTTTATAGCAGCCACGCGAAATGGTCAGTCACGGAGGCTAAATCGAACGAGTATTTGGGGTTATGTCAACTATGTGTTTAATAAATTGTAAATAAATACTGAAATAATGGATGATTATTTCTATCGTGAACTCACCTGTATAGGTAGGTACTTAACTGCTTGTCTGTATTTTAAAATATTCTTCATCATAAAATTAATTCTAATACTGAAAATGTCACACACGTACGCACAAGGAAAATATTATCTGAAAGAATCCTAAAAATCATTATACAAACGTTTCGACGGCCTCGGTGGCTGAGGAGCGAGGCTCTCGACTAACGATAACGAGGTCGCAGATTCAAATTCCGGTGTGCGCAAGTAAATTTTATTTGATTGATTTGTGTTTTCACAATTTAATAAATTAAAACAATATAACGTTTATTTGCGGCACGTTTTTAGAGAAAGACCGCCATTCAAAATGATTTGTGTTGGTGATTAGTTCTGAATAGCCAGGTACTTCCCCATCTTTCTTTTCCCCATCTCCTTCCCCTCCCCACTTACCTTCAGCCTCACAACGTATCCCAATTGGGGATGACATAGTCTCAGTGGCTCCAGCCAGTTGCGAGCAGTTGTGACTTTGCCACAAAAACTTCTAGAATTGCCTGACGTGGCTGAATTGCCATCGCGTATGGGGCCCACACAGGCATCGTGAGTTCATTTCCTTGGTTGGCTAAGTCCTCCATCACAACACAAGCAACATTTTCCGCGTAATGTGATGGTAGTAGGAGATTTTCAAATATTGTCAGATTATTCGTAATCCGGGAATGTTTGTAATTCTTTTGAAATAAATTTTAAAAAAATGTAGAAAGTAATTTTTTTGAATCATACTAAATCTTTTTAAATCTACGTAGCTCACTGGAAAGTCACGAGCCGCCCCTGGGCGGTAAACCATTACTTTAAATTTTGATGTAACTTCAAACTTATCAACTCAGGTAACTAACTACCTTCATGACTTACCTAATCTTTACGAGGTTTTTCGTTATCTTTTACTAACGTAAGTGTTTTTTTGCGTTTGTGTCGTGCTGTTATCGTTTTAGTATTTTCTTTACTTTGTATACAATTTGACACAAGGTACACCTACCTGCACGTAATGGGAAAGCCCTATGAATAAAATAATTATTATATCACGTGGTCCCTTAACATTAAATCTTTTATTGATTTGGAAAAACTTTGTATATATTACACACCAAACTTCATTTCCGACCTGACGTATATGGAAATCGTCCCAATAGGCGAGTTTAAGGTCCGAAAGTGCCACGCCTTTCTCTATTGCACATATGTTTTACGCATTTTTCTCTTTCGCTTCGTCAGTGCCGTGACAGATCGACCGAATCAAGTTCTGGTCGGCATTTAAGTTTGGCGCCTAGTGTCCCAACGCATTATTTATTGTAATACATATGACTTAGACAATTGCCGTGTTTATAGGCCAATGTCGATTACATGTGTTTAGACAAATGTCGTGTTTATAGGCTAATGTCGATTGCATAGTATATAGTAATGTCGATTGCATGTTTTAGACTAATGTCGATTGAATGTGTTTAGACCAATGTCGATTGCACGTGTTTATAGTAATGTCGATTGCATGTTTTAGAATAATGTCGATTGTATATACTTAGACTAATGTCGGTTGCATGTATTTAGATGAAGGTCAATTAAATGTATTTATACTAATGTCGATTGCATGTATTTACACTAATGTGATTGCATGTATTTAGACTAATGTGATTGCATGTATTTAGACTTATGTGATTGCATGCATTTAGACTAATGTGATTGCATGTATTCAGACTAATTAAATGTGATTGCATGTATTTAGACTAATGTGATTGCATATATTAAGACTAATGTGATTGCATGTATTTAGACTAATTAAAGGTGATTGGATGTATTTAGACTAATGTGATCGCATGTATTTAGACTAATGTCGATTGCATGTATTTAGACTTATGTGATTGCATGTATTTAGAATAATGTGATTGCATGTATTAAGACTAATGTGATTGCATGTATTTAGACTAATTAAATGTGATTGCATGTATTTAGAATAACGTGATTGCATGTATTAAGACTAATGTGATTGCACGTATTAAGACTAATTAAAGGTGATTGGATGTATTTAGACTAACGTGATTGCATGTATTTAGACTAATGTCGATTGCATGTATTTAGACTAATGTGATTGCATGTATTTAGACTAATGTGATTGCATGTATTAAGACTAATGTGATTGCATGTATTTAGACTAACTAAATGTGATTGCATGTGTTTAGACTAACGTGATTGCATGTATTAAGACTAATGTGATTGCATGTATTTGGACTAATTAAATGTGATTGCATGTATTTAGAATAAGGGGGAATATATTAATTAAGTGAGCTCAAAAGGGGGGCGGGGTCCATAAAAATCTCACGTTACTTGAAAAGAATATACGAAGTGAGCCAAATTTATCTCACCAACGGGGGGAGGGGGGCTAGATCGGAAGAAAAACTGCTCACGTAATTAATGTATGCCCCCTAATGTGATTGCATCCATGTAGACTAAAATGATTGCATGTATTTAGTCTAATATGATTGCATGTATTTAATCTAATGTGATTGCATGTATGTAGACTAATGTGATTGCATGTATTTAGAATAATGTGATTGCATATATTAAGACTAATGTGATTGCATGTATTTAGACTAATTAAAGGTGATTGGATGTATTTAGACTAATGTGATTGCATGTATTTAGACTAATGTCGATTGCATGTATTTAGACTTATGTGATTGCATGTGTTTAGAATAATGTGATTGCATGTATTAAGACTAATGTGGTTGCATGTATTTAGACTAATTAAATGTGATTGCATGTATTTAGACTAATTAAATGTGATTGCATGTATTTAGACTAACGTGATTGCATGTATTTAGAATAATGTGATGGCATGTATTTAGTCTAATGTGATTGCATGTATTTAGACTAATGTGATTGCGTGTATGTAGACTAATGTGATTGCATGTATGTATATTATATTAAGGTATCATCTTTGGGGATGCTGTATGGTTTTTTTTTAAGGAAAGTAATGGGAGGAAGTTCTTAGTAGGAAAAAGGTATAAGTGGCGGGTTGGAATCTGGGGGTCTGTTTGTCCGGGAATGATGGATGTATGAATCCACCCCCCTATTGCGGTGCACGGCGATGTTCTGAGAGAGTTCTGCTAGAGTGACCAAAATATTTCTCTCAACCAGTCTCCTCTGATCTGGACCGTTACGTAGTAGGTAGGCAGCGGCAACTGCCACAAAGGCCCAGATAAATCTCAACCCATAAACCCGATACCCCTGAAATCACCAAACGTAGCAACACTTGGGGTGACCTATGACAGAGGCGTTGGTTGTCCAATAAATGGTTTCCGGGGCGGCGGCACGCATACCCGCCTCTTAAATTGAATTTAATCGATTTCAGCAGAAGCAAGGAAAAATTGATCTTACTTTGGGAACACATTCACACACAACCTGTCATTTATGTCGGTTTAACTCTTTCTCTTCAGTGGAGTCGGTAAAGCCATATAGAATATTAAGAGGAATATAAACGCTAGAAATATTTCGAATCTCATGCCTGCAAAATTTTAAAATCATTTTATTTTGTGCATAATTTTATAAGAACGAAAAAAAGTTAGAACATGGAAAACCTCAAAAATAGTCTTAGCCATAAAGGGGTATTTAAAAAAAAAATTGTTTCTTGAATTACTTCATAGTTAAGTCATGAAAAAACTTTTTTTTGTGGTTTACGCTTATATTTTTTGTTACGTAAATAATAATTTTATTGTAATTCCAATACATAGAAATGCTAGTAAAAGCTTCGATTTATCCATAGCATATTTTTTGATGTTCGTACTGTAAGCCGATTCGTCGTAAACATTAATCAAAATAGTATCTAAAGAGGATTTCACGTATATATTCATCTTAACTCAATATTTTAGTTGCGACATTCGATTTTCATAACTAGGGGGCCATTTATTTTTTAAATGCACAACAGACGATTCTACTCACCCAAAGAGCGTCATCTCAGTTTGCATCCTTGTATTATATTTATTCAACAAACTCATCCTAATTGCCTTCGTTCGGAAAACTGACACTAAGTTCGGTCAGTATGTTACAGTAAAAGCTAAAAAACCGGAAAAACCTTAGGTTTAACCGGATTTTCCGAGAATTTTTCTAAACGGTTTTACACGCTTTAACTCCAACATCGTTAGGTTGTGTTCAATAAGGTATTGCGCGTTTTCATACAGCGAAAAAATATCCCCGACAAAATATCCTACGGACAAAACATCCTCCAACAAAATATCTACTAAAAGCTAACCTAACCTAACTTTACAGGATGTCTGTTTTATTTTTGTACCATTATACTATTTTTGAACAATAATTTCTGTCTTTATGGGATGTCTATATTATTGTCCCATTTTTTGTTAGGTTAGGTTAGGTTTTAGTAGATATTTTGTAGGGGTATATTTTGTCCGTAGGATATTTTGTCGGGTGTATTTTGCCGCGGGATGAAAAGTCTAGGAACCGTTCAGTAAGGTAGATTTTGTGTTCACGTTGGGACCTTCTTCCACAAGGATACATAATCAATACGTCGATCGTCAAGTTGATCAGGCAGACATTTCCGAAAAATCACAATTTGATTTGAGTATGCAGTTATGTGTAAAAGTGTACCCTCTATCTGGTACCATACTACGAGTATATAGATTACTCACAAACACCCACCACATTATTGTCAGTTATTGGTTTATATTCGTTGTTTTTTAGTAGGTTGCTTAAGGGCCATTAACCAGCCAGCGGCCGAGAATTCATATTTTTGTGGAAAAATGTTCTTACGATCGTACAGGGTGGTTCTAATGAGAAAGATTAATTATTCTCTGTACCAGCTTTTTTAAATAATAACTCTGTGGCGACCAGAACAAATCTTCGCCACGTACATAACTGCCGCAACGGTCGCCCTATTGCAAAATCCATCGCAGCGCCACTGGTTAAGGAACACACCAGAAACAAAAACCTAGATGCAAGCCGCTACCGGCACTACCTACGGCCGATGGTACTTCTATCACCTGGTAACAATTAGTGCGGCAACCTACTGGAAAGTTCCTTTCTCAATAATAATCTATCAGCACTAGCGACGGGAGTGTTTGTGAACTTTCTCAACTTGGCGCGGCGGTCGAATTTCACACGCCGTTCTCGAAACTACTTGCTCGGCCGGCACCAGTATAAAAGTCAGCAGCAGGCCTGATACTTCAGTCCCATTCTGCTTTTGCCTGCGCTAGCGATAAGACGTCTGTCTCGTACAGTTATATTTCTCGCTCCCGTCTGCTGAAACAGTTAGAATATTCTACTCAATTCTTTCTTTTGCATTGTGCTCCGCACATGTGATTGTGATCATTGCGTACACTATTTGTTACCTAAATAAAATCTGTTGTGATATCTCGGAACTATACGAGTGTTTTTATCTCGGGGAGAATTTTCCACTCGTGGTTCCGTTTATACGGTCCCTGCCTGCAGTGTGTGTTCGTGGTTTTCAGTGCATCCGGTGTTGTGGTGTTGGTGCTAGTGTTTTGGTGAAAAAACCGTGTGTCGAATGGTGATTAATTCATCAGTATTATCGAGAATCTCTCCAAAAGCAGTAAGTCATTTCCTTCATATCGCTACATTGATTGATTTATATTACAGGGTTCATCGCCCCCGTTTCATTCAAGTAAAATCTTGTCTCAAATAACAAAATATTGCTTTCTACAATTCCCTATCGCATCTTAAAACGTGCTATAATAACAAATTCCCCGCATAGCAACAGTTAAAAATTACTGAATTTACTTATTTACCGTTCTAGTAGCGGTGCCCAGCGACCGAAGTCATTAAAAAGCAATTAACCAAGCCGAGCGGCCAACTTTCTCAGAATTTTCAGGCAATTAGCATCGCCCTCAGCTCATTAGCGTCCCACTTAACTTAGCTCGCACAGCAACTGTTAAAAATCTCAATAAATAACAATGTCCCAATACAAGGTAGAATTTGAATCAGATGTAAGGACATTTTTGTCCAAACGTCTCGGCCGTGACCTTTCTCCTGAGGAGAAAGACCACTTGGCAAGGATTGTCCTTCAATCATACTTGGAGGAATCATTAGAAGCCTCACCGAGGCAATTAACTCCTCAAACCCAGCCCGGTAGTTCCCGCGGCTGGGAAAATCATGTAGAGATGGAGGATTGCCCATCCGAATCGGAATCTGGTTTTGAGCTAGTTTCAACTAGGCGCAAAAGAACGCGCACCAGCTCTAACGGATCGTTAACTCCGGTAAATTCACCGCGCTCGTCTCCGTTACTAAAAAAGAAAATCGCGACCAGCGATAATAAATTTGCACCTTTAAGGACGCAGTCCCCAACCCCAACGTCCCCTGCCCAAGTAGAGCCTACAATTAATGACGATGCGCCAAAAAAATTTGCGCGTATCCCACCTATTGTTTTACACAAAAAATCTGAAACGACGGCCCTTCTTCGCTCGCTCGAAGACAAGGGAATAGATTTTATGGCCAAAAATATGGGGAACGGCCTCCATATTTTAACCAAGGTGCCGCGCGACCATCATGCCGTCACGCGTTATCTCCTCGCGAAAAAGGTGGAATTCCACACTTTTAGACTTCCTGAGGAAAAGCCCTTAAGGGTGGTTCTGAGAGGAATCCCTGAAGATATCTCCCCAGAGGAGGTAAGGGAAGAACTTGTACATAAATATCCCGTTATTTCTGTCCACCGCATGAAAAACGGGAGGACCAAACAGCCGATCCCATTAGTTCTCGTCACGCTGACTAAAAATGAGGCAGGAAAGGATATTTTTAATAGCCTTTCATCGATCTTCCGCCTGAGAATCCAAGTGGAATCTCTGAGAAACAAATCCCGAGTAGGTCAATGCTTCCGTTGCCAGGCGCACGGACATTCAGCAACGTGCTGCCATGGCAGCGAACGTTGCGTGAAGTGCGCGGGTCTTCACCGATCCTCTGAGTGTAAAAAACCCAAAGATACGCCGCCCAAGTGTGCCCTCTGTGAAGGACCGCACACAGCAAATTATGGAGGGTGCCCTGCCAGGCCCCAAAAAAGCCTCAATTACAATAGAAACAAAAATACAAACTATTATAAAAATTACAACAATAATAAAATCAACCATCGTAATAATGCCAATAGGTACCAACAGCATAGCCAACCGCAAAGACAAGCCGAAGATAGACCTCCAACCAATAACCAGGCCACACCTGCAGCCTCTTGGGCGGAATACCCCCCCCTCCCCCCTCTCCCTACCCCCGCCAAGACAGCTCCACCTCCCCCCCCCCACCGTAAGTGGCCCGAGCCACATTATTATAAGCCCCGTTCCTCCCAGAGGGAAAAACGAGCTCCCACGAACCCAGGGCCCAGTCAGCAACATAGGTTGGAGCGAGAGCCCCAACCCGCCCAAGCGTCTCAACGCGCCTCCGATCCAAACCTTCCCCCGCCCACTTTAGATCCAGTTCATAAGAAAGCGCTTATCGAGCAAATGGCGTCGATTGAATTACAAGTACAAAACGCCTTCAAAGAGATGGCAAGAATTCAGTCAATTTTAAGCTATTACGATGTCTAGACAAAATGTTAAATTAATCAATTTGCAGACGGCCTATTGGAACGCCAACGGCTCTGTCCTAACGCACAAGGAGAAAATAATTGAATTCCTACAAGATTACAGCATCGAAGTATTCCTCATTAATGAGACCTGGCTTAAGCCATCTAGGAACTTCAGAATTCCAAATTATATAACCTATCGTGACGACAGACTAGCCAATAAGGGAGGCGGAACCGCCATCTTGGTTAAGAACAACATTGACCACCGTCTAGCGCATTCATTCTCTAGTGTTAATATTGAATCCACATCGGTAATAATAAATACCTCTTCAGGACCACTTAAATTCATTTCAATCTATGTACCTCCTAACCGTCAATTAATTCCATCCGAATTAGACAGCCTCCTGTCCGAAAATGTCCCCACTATAATAGCTGGGGATTTGAATGCTAAACACGGATCGTGGCATTCCAAACAGAATAACACAAAAGGAAACGTGCTCGCAAAGTACGCGAGTACCAAACCTATCGTAGTCGATGCCCCAGATAGACCCACGATTCATCATCACAACGGTATTCCGGATGTGATTGATATCGTTTTACTTAAAAATACTAGTCATTTACACTCCCTCAGAGTACTAAACGAACTTACTTCAGACCACGATCCTGTTCTTCTAACTTTAACAGGAGGCTCTAACCCCCTGGTCCCCGATAATCCTCCTCGCACTAAAATCAAATGGAAAAAGTTAACCGAGCTGCTAATTAAAAACATAGTTATACCTACATCAATTCCCGACGAAGCCTCCCTAAATGCCGCTACCTCCAACTTTATCCAGACAATAAAATCATGCATCACCGAGGCGTCCGATGAGATTCCCAACGTCACAACACGTCACGGAATACCCGAAGAGATCAAAGATCTTATTAGGGAAAAAAATCTTGTTAGAAAGGAGTGGCAAAGATCTTGCAACCCGATAGTGAAACAACATTTAAATCGACTCAACAGAGAAGTGCGCGATGCCCTCAGCGAATTTCGCAACGAGCGTTGGCACGATTTCATTTCAACTTTAGAAGACGATAGAGCAGCTTACTGGAAGCTCTCCAAAGCACTAAGACGCCCGAAAACTAAAATCTCCCCGATTCAAGGCCTCAACGGAAAAGTTTACTCCGCTGCAGACAAGGCAGAAGCCTTTGCAGATAGCCTTGAAAGTCAATTCTCTCCAAACACCGATCACGACGATCCTGCGTTCGTAGCAAAAGTGGATTCAAAAGTAGAAGCAATCTTAAATCTAGACCCTGAAGACCCCCCAATCAGGTGCACAACTCCTAAAGAAATTTTAAATATAATTAGGAAATTAAAGAAGAAGAAGGCCGCCGGGCCCGATGGCATTTCAAATAAGATTTTAAAACATCTATCAACTAAAGGCATCTGCGCCATCACAGCCATCTGCAACGCGTCACTTCGGCTGCGTTGCTTTCCTAAGGATTTTAAAGAAGCTGACGTAATTTTAATTCCCAAACCAGGCAAGGATCCATTATTAACGGAGAATCATCGGCCAATTAGCCTCCTTCCATGCCTAGGTAAAATCCTGGAAAAAGTAATACTAGCACGACTGAATGCATTCACAAATAAAAGTAAATTCTTGCCAGACTTTCAACACGGTTTTAGAGCAGGTCATTCCACCTCTCACCAACTCCTACGTGTGGTGGAACACATCACGGAGGCATTCAATATCAAGAAAAAAACAGTAATTCTCTCACTCGATGTCAGTAAGGCTTTCGACAAAGTCTGGCATAACGGCCTCTTATATAAAATGTACTCTCTTGGTTATCCATTAAGACTTATTCAACTAATAGCCAGCTACCTAAGAGATAGATCCTTCAAAGTCAAAGTAGAAAATGTATTCTCCACATCCCGCCCCATATCAGCTGGGGTTCCACAAGGCAGCCAACTCTCACCATCCCTATACAACATCTATTGTAGCGATATTCCTAAACCCGTGGATCATAATGTTAAAATCACTCAATTTGCGGATGACACTAACATCATTTCTAGCTCAACTGACGAGGCCACTGCTACACGCCGCGTACAGATACAAACCACTCTAACTGAAAAGTGGTGTAAAAAATGGAGAATATCTATTAACCCGACTAAAAGCGCCGCGACCGTTTTCTCAAAGACACGGCCAAGACGGCCCCCATTCATTAGACTGTTTGGGGATAATGTTCCATGGGAAAAGTCAATTAAATACCTAGGTGTAACGCTAGACTCCAAGCTCACCTGGAAGAAACACATAACTGGAAAAATTAAAGCAGCTAATAAATGTCTATCTTCACTCTATCCAATGATGGGAAAAAAAAGTCGTTTATCAACGGGCAACAAATTACTGTTATATAAAACAACCATAAGGCCTGGCTTCACCTATGCTTGCCCCGTTTGGGGGCACGCGGCCCCCAGTCTCTTAGAGAAGATTCAAATATTTCAAAACAAAGCCATTAGACTTGCCTTAAATGCGCCTAAATGGAGTAGAATTTCTTGTCTCCATAAAGACTCCAACATTCCGTTGATAAAAGACTTCATTTTCTCACAAGCAACTAAATTCTACGCCGGCCTACCCGGCCACTCAAACCCCACGATTAACACGCTCGCGAAATATAGCGAAAATGAAAATTTTAAATATAAAAAACCCAAGATAGTCCTCCGGAAGGAATAAAAAAAACCTGCTTACAGTCGCAGTATAGTTTTAATCTCACTTCCAAACCAACCATTATAATAAAATACCAGTAAAGTATATATAGATAATCCATTATATAATTATGTTAGAGTCAGTAAACTCATGTTTAGGAACTCTGTAAAATGAATCAATCAAAAGTCAAAAGATACTTCAGTCGTTAAGTCGCCTCTGCAAGTCACACACACGGTGATACAGTGCACAGTGCATCAGTGAATACGTTCCAGTCAGGGCCGGATTAACCATGTCGGGGCCCCTAGGCAACGCACGTCTCGGGGCCCCCCTTACCAATGGTGGCTAACGGGGGTTGGAGGGGGGGGGGTTGTAGGGGCCTCCAAACGTCTCCTTGTTCCCTTAATCAAATCCTTAACAAAACTTTAAGGGGAGGGGGGGGGGGGGGGGTAGGTAAGGTTTTAAAACTTTATTTTTTTATTTTTTCTGAATGTAAAACATGTCAGTGTATTGAGTATTGTGTCAAAATCTCAAATAAATTGTAGCAAAACTAACGAAGGTACAGCGTTTCAAGCGACCGGCCCTCATGCTCGATTCAAGTATATTTCGAGTATAAAAAATTGTTAATCGGTTTTCTTGCACACAATATTTCTGAAGTTTGTGAACATCATAACTCAAAATCTTGCCTTGACTTGACTTGACCGATGCGATGAGTTTTTTTTACCATTTTATAATAACAAATTCACCGAAATTTTTTAGCCAAAATGGCGTTTTTCGCTTCAAAATGCTGCCAAAAATAAATTTTAAAAATCGAAAAAAAAACTCCCTCTGACTACCTAGGAAAACATATTACGTAACTTGGTGCATGCAAATCGAATGTATAGTTTTTTTTTAATACGTTGTCAACCAGGTTGAAAAACGTGTTAAAAAACTTTCGAGAAAAACGCTTTCAAAGTTTTGCTGAGGTTAATTCTTTTACTACGTTACAAAAGATATGCCATCACCCCATTTAATAAAGAAAACGAATACAATACAATAACCCTTTATTGCGCATAAAAGGACACATACATATGTAGAAACAAAAATATACTTATTGTTCAAAAAATTATTACAAAGAGCCGTCTTGTCACTAAAGTGATTTCTTCCAGGCAACCTTTCCCAAAGAATTTTAGCAAGCAGACAGGTAGTGCATACTGAAGCTTGTACAACATTTATATTTTAAACATATAATTAGAAATAAAACAAAACAAATGCCAATATAAACCACACACGGCACCTTCAATCACTTCAGATACTAAGTAATGTTGCAACAAAAAGAAGGAAAGTTAAAGTAAAATACAACTATGATTATATATTTGTTTTAGTTAAGTACAGACTTTTTATTTATTGTTTGTGCGTGATATGAACATTAGTTATTTATTGAGTTATAAGCTAATTATTATAATAATTTGTTGTTTTGTTTAATGCGTGTACCTAATGTTATTAATCTGTAAATGTTTCTAATAAAAAAATGAAAACATCTTGAAAACTGACTTTTCCGAAACTTCGTTGCTGGCTAATTGAAGCAAGTCAGTTTTTCTCGGGACGCGGGGCCACTAGCCGATGCGGGGCCCCTAGGCAGTTGCCTACTCTGCCTTAGGGATAATCCGGTACTGGTTCCAGTCCGGTAACAGCCAACCGGCCAGCCCCCCCGGCGACTCAAAGCCGGAACCTGTGCCGGTGCGCCCACAACCTTCGAGGACCCATCATCTCGCAGCTAACATGGTCCACCGCATCATCAGCTTTGAAGACTCAATTGCCCGCGACAACAAGGCCCGCCGCGTCTTCTGTCTAGGGTGCAGCAACATGTCAGGCTTATCGAAGCCCGTCGCGCTTCGCTACTACTGAGACTTCTTCCTACTCGCAAGGTTCACCGCTGTCATCTCCGCGACTCAAAGCGTCGAGCGACATCCTGGACGACTAGGTCTTCTCCACCACCACGGTGCAGAACTACATGCTGGTGACATGCAGACCCGTGGTCTGCTCCACCACAGCATCATCGACCTACATCATCAACATCACCTCCGTGCATCACTGCCAACACCACTTCTGTCTGCACTCACTACTACTCGTGTCTACGCCATCTGACTATTATTAATTATTATCATCTGCTACGTACTTCGACCAAGTATATCCTTGGTCTACTTGATATACTTGGTCGAAGGCTACGTATCTACAAATAAAGACTTCGACTCACTACTACGACTGCACGCCTTTTATTTCGTCCTCCATCTCTGCCTATCCGCAGTCCGTTCCCTCAACTCAATATCGATTTTACTTCATTCAAAATTTACTTTAATTTATACCTACATTCAATTCCTACCACAATTGATGAAAGGCGTGAAGATAAAACAATTAATATCCCGAATGGAAGATACGTCGGGTAATTGTTCCACTCCGGTCTCAGTGACATTACGTCACTTGTGTTGTCTTGTGTCACACATTTTGTAACAAGGCGTTTGCTTTATTTAGAGCAATTTTAGGAACAAAAGAGTCGATACAAAATGACAGGAGATAAAAACGACATGGTTGTGAGTTTTTCAGCTTTGACGTTTCGAGAATTGAAGAATGATCGGTGGTGCCGCCCGTCTTGTGATTTCAACTCTCGTGATTGACTGTATGCGTCAAGTTGCTTGCGACGTGCGTACATAACGCGAATATCGGATACTTGCGTATCCCTGTAGATACTTACCGTTAACCATGAAAAACTGATAAACTTTTACCAACTTTTTTCAGGTTAACCGAAGCACTTACCGAAATGGTTTTGTAAAAGTCCAATATACATACGTAGTTAGGTTAGATAAGGTTTATTTAGGTTAAATTATTGTGGAAAGTTAGGTTAGGATAAAATATTTGATTACGTTAGCTCTGTTTTTTAATGCAGTGGTTCGCAACCGGTGGTCCGTGGACGAGATCTAAAATATGGTCCACGAAACATTTATTCATTTACTACAAAACCGAATTGAAAGGTATCCATTCGTCACCCTTTTGGTATTAAGGCGCCGTATTCCCGCTCAAAAAGAAGATGGAGAGATATGTAATTTGTTTGTTTTGTTTGTTTGTTTTTGTAACTTTATTTAGATGTAAGCAAATTTTTTCATACATCTAGTATTAAAAAAAAACATATAAAATACATAATAAAATAAATATAGTCATAAAATTATAACGGAAAGAATACAGTTTTAAAAAGAAATACAGTTACTCCAGTTAGAAATACAAACAATAGGGTTTAAGACATACAGTTAATACAAATAAATACAATTCATAAATTTTTCTTAATGTATGTAGCACATGTTTTACGAAATAAATAAAATTACGAAAGTTGGAGAGAGTGCGCTAATATTTAAAATGGTAAAATTGAAGCGAAAGTTTTGAAAATTTTTAATAAAACACGACTCGTTTAATATCTTTTGGAGGCTGTCTAAAATAGCATTTAAAGAAACACTGAATTTTTTCATACATATAACTTGTAAAATAACAGACTTGAAAATAATAATTTTCGGAGCATACTTTGCGATTGTTTCCTATCGAGGGAATTTCATATAATTTGCGTTTCGGCGTGGAATGCGTCTAGATATTATCTTCAAAAATAACATATATTTTTTTAAGAGCTTAAAAACTTCAAATGATGGAGTTACAGCTGAATAAGACCAAGAAGAGCACATTGAATTGAAAAATAATAGGAATTGCAAGGACGTTTATAACAACAGTAACAGTATATCATTATTGTACCTTGTGGTCCCTGTGAGAACAAATAATAGTAATTGCAAGGACGTTTATAACAACAGTAACAGTATATCATTATTGTACCTTGTGGTCCCTGTGAGAACAAATAATAGTAATTGCAAGGACGTTTATAACAACAGTAACAGTATATCATTATTGTACCTTGTGGTCCCTGTGAGAACAATTAAATGTCATAGTGGCCCCTGGTCAAAAAAAAGGTCGGGAACCACTGGTTTAATGGCTAAAAAATACTAGTGAATACTTCCTTTTCAGACTTTCAAAGAATAATTCATTCCCAGGATTTACCGGTAAACCATATTACATTATATCGATGCGGTAAACCTAAGAATTGGCAATTACCGGTATTTTATAGTAACGCGCACATGAACGTTTTAACACTGTTAAATACGTCATACTAAACGGGATTCGACTAGTTATAACTGAAGGCTTCTCGTTTCAGGCTGTGGAAGTGTGAAAACAACGCAGGCCCTGAAACTCAATATTGTAAAACAGATTTAATTAGTAAAAAGCAGCCACCTTTGTGTACATTTCGTGTGTTGTGTACGCAGTGAGTGTGCCTTCATACACCTAATGGAATCATATTGTGTTGTGCTGTGTACATAGGTTCGAGTAAATAAACATAATAATGGAAGAGATTTCAGAAAAATAGTATGGGGAAAAGGATGACGGACGATGACACTATGAACGATGCCGAAGTAATGAAAAATCATTTTTTGCTACCCAAACATACATTCGTTACTTATCGAAATAAAAATTGTACATTGGTGGTGCACTCTTGAAATAAGATCGCTTAGAAATATTTCAGATGCTTATAAAATACTGCGGGTAGAACACGTCCCTACAGCCCCGTTCTGATTGGGCAAGTATTTTAGTCGAGTGGAGAGTATAGTAGTAACTAAACGCGTCCGAACACCGTAATTTTAGGAGAGTGGGTGAGTCAGCTCTATAGTAGATTCAATCCACTTCGTTCTCTTTTTCGGGCGAGTAAGTACCCCCTCCACGCGTCCCTGCGCACTGACAGGCGCGAGCCCAGCGTTTTAGCAGTGTTCATTTGTGAAGAAGAGAAGATGCCATCCTAAATTTATTCATTTATGTTGCCATTAATCTATTTTCGTGTCCATAGTTTATTTATTTTCATCTTAATCATTTATTCTTTTACCTCTTCTTAAATAAACAAAGCATGAAAATAAGCTTAATTAGGCCACTTACTTTGCTTTGTGCAAAATAAGTGGCCTAATTAAGTGAAAGTGTATTAAACACGTGTAAAATTATCAGCAACTGTCTAAAAATGGTTAAGAGGGGAGTCTGGTCAAGCCGAGTCTTTTTTTCGAATAGTTTTTTAAATACAAAATTTATTTTCGTTCCCGAAACTTTTCTTACTTGTAAAGTTCATTTGAACAGGAAAAATAGTACAAGATTATACATTTATTTATTTTTAGAAAATGTTAGGATTGCTCTACTAGGAGGATTCCTGTTTCAGGACGTCAAATTAAAATGAGTATGAACATATGGAACATCTTTTGTACAATTTGATTTAAATATCTGTATACTTACAAATAGATATAGCGTCCGCAAGCGGAGGATCCAACCAAATTAACTGGAATGCTGGAGTCCTTGAAAATAATTTGAAACATGAACTAAAAAAAAAGAAATATGTAATATAATTGTAGAACGCGCTCAGTTTGCAAAAAAAGTTGTTGATTGAAAAAATGGCTGATATAAAATGAAAATTGACGAAAAGGGTCTTAATTTTGCAATAACTTTGTCTTATAATAAAAAAATCACAAGTTGAGGTTCATCTGCTCATACATTTTATTTAATTGAATGAAATGAATCGGATGAAAATTTTACAAGCTACTATTCCAGCCAACTTGAAAAACGTCGTTTTGAGAAAAACGCGTTTAAAGTTTTCGCTTAGTTTTCGGGTTACAGGTTGCTCCGTTTTCCTTTCTACCCGCTTGGCGTGCACCGCTCCCAACTATATCTAAATGTCGAATTTGATGCTATAATTTCGGGAATGAATTCTCAACATGTACAGGAAGATTTTTAGGCAAAAATATATTTTTTTGGATCGGCTGGATCAGACTCCCCCTTTAAGGCGCCGCATCTGCGCTGAAAAAGAAGAAGACGGAGATATATGTAATTACGAATTTATAGGAGCACGCTAATATTTAAAGCGATAAAATCGATGCGAAAATTGCGAAAATGTTTAATAAAACACGACTCGTTTAAAATAGAGTAAAAATCTCGTATCTTAAGTACCATTTTAAGAAATATTGTGATTTTTTTCCCAACTACAACTTGTAAAATAACTGAAACAAACGTGTTTATAATAATTTTCGGAGCATACTTTGCGATTTTTTTCTACCGAGGGAATTTTATATAATTTGCGTTTCGGCGTGGAACGCGTCTTTAAAAATAATACTTTCTTCAAAACTAACATTTTTTTTAAGAGCTTTTAATCATTTCAAATGTAAGAAATCGGTATAAATTCGGGTAAAATGATTTGATGAAACCTCACAGGAGAACCTGTGCTGAGGTTTTTGCAGGTATTTTGGTGAGCAGCAGTCAAAGCACATCATAATAGCATAATATGGACCTACTAGCAATGTAGTAAGAATGTTATGAAAACAAAAGGATACTTCATGACGAGAAGAGATTAAAAAATAAATGTAGATGATAATTATTGTAATTATTATCATATGAAGTATTCATAGGTGCGTTCTGAATTTCGCTCGTATTAAGACGACAATATACCTAAAATTTATTTAGAATCTGAACGACTTAAGAAAAGAAGCCGTGTATACAAATTGCGACTCGCGACCCGTGCACTGGACGGACCTGCCGTCGAATTTGCCATATCAAAGAAAAGAAGAAGAAGATAAATAATGTGGGAATCTTAACGACGCAAGTGAAGAAAGCCGCGGCACGGCGTATTGTACGAACGTACGGTCGAATTCACCCTAGCAGGCCTGGAGATTCGACCTTTCTGCCGCGTTCATTTGAACTAATTCTGAAGAACGTGCTACAAATATTTAAAATGTGTCTCCATGATGTCCTCACGAAATGATTAATTCATCGTCTAGAAAAATAAAATCTGGTGCTTACCGCTAACTTTATAGTTGAAAAACGGGTTATATATTTTTGAAATCGTTGTACGTAAAATATATTAATGGCGAGGTACTGTTTTTATTAATCTAATATAATATAAATAACTCGCATTTCTTGTGCGGCATGGAAATAAAAAAGTTATTATAGTTACGGATTCGCCGGAAATTATTAAAATGTGAGTTTTGAGCATACAAAAATTATTAGGATTGTGTACCGCCTTAACGGATTTCCGGCGAGCGTATTTATAGCTCGTATAGTTATAATGCAGCAATATACACAGAGAAAACTGCCACTGTACATATAATTATTATCTTATTACTTTTATAATTATATGATTAGCTTTTTACCCACAATGGAATTCGTGTAGTTTTAACACGGTCAAATATTTAATGTGTACCTGGCTAATCTTTGCAGAACAAAACTGTTTCCACGGGGAAAGGCCGGAAACGCTTTGAGATTTTGTATCGATAGGCAAACTGTTTGCTTCACGCTAACATGCAACAGATTATTGCGTAATTATAACGCTGAGCAAAATCAATAGGTCTGAAAACTTTTCTTACTGCATACCAATTTCTGTTCATAGAGAGGAATTAATTTAAAGCCTATCAATATTATACAGGGTGGACATCTTAATATATAAAACAAAGTCGGGTTAGTTACACCATTTATAACTCGAGAACGTCTGGAACGATTTTTAGGATCTTTGATTTGTTGGATTTGTCTCCGCCCCGAATAGCAGAATAGCTATTAAAACATCGGAAAAATTCACAAAAAAAATTATGTACAAAATTATTTTCCTCATACATTTTGGATGGAACGAATTCTCATATTTTAAAAGAGCTGCAGGAATATTGCGGTACGTATAATATGTGAATTCAATAACGTCAAATGTCAATGCGCTGATTGTTTTGCTTTTGTTTTAAACACATAATGCTGCCCCTCTTTCTTACACATTAAATGTCAACAGTCAAAAATGGGACAAACGGTTAACGTATTCTGCACCCCTCCAAAGGAAAAAATATAATAATTATAATAAATCTCCCTCACACGTATAAAGAAAAAGAAAGGTAATTCCTGTAAGTAAGTGAAAAAGTAAGAAAATCACAAAAATTATAAATCCGTACACAACGCCATGTCTGATAATTACGAAAACAAAACACGGGTAGAAGGGAGGTGGGAAGGAAGGGAAAGAGGGATGGGAAAGGGTGGAGGAGGGTGGGTGGTAGGTGGAGGATGGAGGGGTAGAGGGTGGGGAAGGGGTGGGTGGAGGGGAGGTAAGATATAAACTGCTTTTCTTTTCCTAGAACCGTAATCTGGTATGATGTTGGTTATGTTAATGACTTTGAAATACCTGATCTAAGAATGCAGTAAATACATTATTAATGTAATTAATGGAACTAATTGCAATGACATAAGAATACCATTCGATTATATTGCAAATCTTTATTGTGCGTATTTAACCAATGACACTGTACATTTAACAATGACAGTTGTTATTGCAATAATTTATTTTTTTCAATAAAGCAAATAATACATTGGAAACGCCACTGACTAATAAAATATCTGTAACAATGTCATTGCAACAAACGCCTTTTTATTACAGAAATTAATATTACTCTCAGTATCGCCCTGGTGTAAGACCACCATTCAGAATTTAAACGTTGACTGAAATGGCTTTAGCCGTGTTTGGTGACCAGATCTGAATAGCCAGGTACTTCCCCACACTACTCTTCCCCATCTAATTCCCCTCCCCAATACCCTCAGCCTCACAACATTGGGAATTCCGTAGTCTCACTGACTCCAGACGGGAGCAGTTGGGACTATTGTGCGGTATTCACGTAAAAAAAGGTCTCTCTCATCAAGTCTAAGGCCAAAGACCAAGGCCCGCCACGCAGTAGGTAGGCAGACGCATCCGCAGCCATGACCTGGGCACCCATGCTAAGTCACCAAAAGTGGCAAACCACCTGGGGTGAACTATAAATAAACACTTATTTATTTATTTTTTTTATACATTCGTGGTTCCCGTAATAAATCCCAAAAAGCAAGGTTTTTTCGTCTCCCCAGCGGGCCAGATTGGCAAAGAATGCGCAGACGCGAACTGAGATCGGACCGAAATGAGCATGATCATAAGCTAGCCTGTTCACATATATGCTTAGAGGCTTCTCGTTCCACCCGCGAATCCAATGAGCATCCTCACAAATCAAACGGCTGTTAATTTGAGTTCAAATGAGCATGCAACACTTACCGGCATACCAAAAGCAATTGTCCATAACGGTTAAATCGTTGTTGATATAAATACATCCTGATTATACTGCTTACCTGAAATAAAAGAAGAAAACATAATTAGATTTAGTAACACAACAATGGTGGAAAACTGTAAAAAAATGTTACGGACACACATGCTACTAGGTAGCAATTGCTCATTAGCAGAATGCTATTTTGCTACTAATGAGCACGTGTGTCCGTAGCATTACGCATTTTCTGGTAAGACATCACCATTTACGAAAACATAATTTTGCAAAAAATATTTAAGTTATTACGAAAATAGTGCCAGCCGGCTTACGGTGGGAGATCGGCATTTTAAGCCTGTCATTCAAAGGATTAAAAGACTCGACACTAAAAACTCATAGCAATTTATAAAAAACGCAATTTTGCAAATGGTGTCCAGTCGATGAACGCTGGCGCATTTTACGGGTTAACGCTTTTTTGAATAATAATAATAATATTTGGCTAATTTATATAGCGCCGTTTTCGCGAAAAATCACCTCAAAGGCGCTGTACAAATAAATACATAAAATAATAAAATTACTGGCTTACCACTAAAATTTACGGGTAATGCAATAAAAAATTGCGTAGAAACGTGACCATGAGTGCATGCACTATAGTGCTACGTGCAAATGTGCATTGGCCTCAACCTGTAATTGCTATTTCCATGTTATTAAATTTAATGTCATTTAATAACGGCGCTAGTATGGTCATTATAGACTTTTAGGAAGCCGAAGGTTATGCATGCATTATAAACCATTCATATTATGATCGCTCTGTGATTCGTCTATATAAAGAAGTGGTGCCCAAACTTTTTTTGACCAGGGACCACTATGACATTTATTTGTTCTCACAGGGATCACAAGGTACAATAATGGCGTAATAATGGCGTAATTAAACGCGTCCTTGCAATTACTATCATTTTGAAATTCTATGTGCTTTCTAGGACATCTTCAGCTACGTCTCTATCATTAATAACAAAAGGGTTACGAATCAGCTTTTGGATACCTTTCGATTCGGTTTTTGTAGTAAATGAATAAATGTTTAAAAAAAAAAAAATTAAACAATACAACTTTGTATAAACCACTTATATGATGTGCAAATCCGACCGGTTTCGGAACAAACGTTCCTTCGTCAGGGAAAGCTTATACTAATTTGACAGTTTAGAACAATGTTTTATTGTGGTAGGAGTGGAGCCGTTGTTAGTTAATAATGTAGATTGGGTGGGTAGGTATTAGTGTAGAGTGGGTGGGTAGGGGAACAAATCCATGATTGGGCTATATGACAATATTTTTTGTTTGTTGATAATAGATTCATTATTTTTAAGAGATTTTTTAATTTCCAAAGCTTCTAAGTTATCTAAACGTTTTCCTTTATGATTAATATGAAGAATATTTATCCCTGTGTTTTTTTCAAAACTGTGGTTATTTTCAATGAACGTTAGCGAACTAAAAGAAAAAAACAGTTAGAAGAAAAAAACACAGGGATAAATATTCTTCATATTAATCATAAAGGAAAACGTTTAGATAACTTAGAACAGCGGTCGTCACACTTTTCTGGTCAAGGGCCACATAGGACAATGTGAGGTTCACCCGCGGGCCGCACACTTATGATTTCGGGGGGGGGGGGGGGGGGGGGTGTTGTGCCTTTTTGTTTAGCATGTTAAAAAAGCAATTATTTTGCTTATTTAACTTGCTAAACAACACCGAGTTCCTTGTGTTCATGACATAGTGTAATTCTTAATAATAATAATACACGTAAAATCATAATAATACATTAAAAAATAATTTGTTTGTATCTGTAATGGAATCTTTCAGTTCAATTTTCATCCATTTCGGGAAACTATCGAAAGGTGTGAATTTTCGCACACGTGATAAAAATGATAACAATACATACAATAACAAAACTTAACCAATATTAAAGTATATTTTGCTTTATTACGAGCGTTATTTTTTGGTCTTTTTTGAAATTTTTTTTTTACCTTCCTACACCCTCACCGTGTCATCTTTACGCTCTCTAATTTTCTCTGGGTCTTCTACTGCCCCCCTGAAAGACTCAAACGACAATATAATTAATTGTAAAAAAACGGATAATATATTTAATTGTACGTGAAAAAATATATTTTAAAAGAAAACGGCAGATATTGCGAGCCGCAAAAAACCGGATAGTATAATTGCACATGAAAAAAATATATTTAAAAAGAAAACGGCAGATATTGCGGGCCGCAAAAAACCGGATAGTATTTGCACATGAAAAAAATATGTTTTAAAAGAAAACGGCAGATATTTGTGCGAGCCGCAAAAAAACGCATATAGTTTAATTGTATTCGTACTTGAAAGAAAATATTGTTAAAAAGAAAACGGATAGAATAATTGTACATGAAAAAATATATATTAAAAAAGAAAACGGCAGATATTTGTTCAGGCCGCAAAAAAACGGACAGTATAAATTGTACTTGAAAAAAAAATTAAAAAGAAAACGCCACATATTTGTGCGGGCCGCACAAATATCCGTCGCGGGCCGCATGCGGCCCGCGGGCCGCAGTTTGACGACCACGGACTTAGAAGCTTTGGAAATTAAAAAATCTCTTAAAAATAATGAATCTATTATCAACAAACAAAAAATATTGTCATATAGCCCAATCATGGATTTGTTCCCCTACCCCCCCACTCTACACTAATACCTACCCACCCAATCTACATTATTAACTAACAACGGCTCCACCCCTACCACAATAAAACATTGTTCTAAACTGTCAAATTAGTATAAGCTTTCCCTGACGAAGGAACGTTTGTTCCGAAACCGGTCGGATTTGCACATCATATAAGTGGTTTATACAAAGTTGTATTGTTTCATTTTTCTATAACGGATAACCACAAAGTAATAGCTACATTCAAAAAGAATAAATGTTTCGTGGACCACATTTTAGATCTCGCGGACCACCTGTGGTCCACGGACCACCGATCTATAGGTATGCCCTGCGTCCAGAAACTCAATGTACAAGCGGGAAACTGATGAATCTATTGTATGTCAAAGAGAATCTAATTTTTTAGCACGGTTGTGATTTGAAACGCGATGAAACGAAAAATAGACAGACACATAAATCTATAGGATTTAGCCCGCGAGAGAATGAGACCGTATAATCGGTCTCATCTTTGTGCGGTGCTTCGTAGCTTTCCAACTCTTTTCTACCCAAGTTTCTTGATGGTTTCAATGCCACTCGCGTGCGAATTGCACACTCTGATTTTTTTCGATGTGAGTATTTTTTAAGGAGAAAACTTCTTTAGCACCGTTGTGATTTGAAACTCGATGAAACGAAAAAGCGTCACTAAAAAGAGATAAACACGCATCTATTAGCGTTCGTGGGAATGAGATAGAATAATCGGTCTCTTTTTGTGCGGTGCTTCTTAGTCTCCCCACTCTTATCTACTTTAGTTTACTGAAAGTTTCACTTCTACGGCGTGCGAACTGCACACTTGAAATTTTTTGATTTCGATTCGATTTATTTCCACTTTTTTCGACATCTAAAGCTGGATCTACTAAGCTTCGACGCGTTTTAAGACGCCGTTACCCGAATTTCTACCGATTTCTTGCAAACCTCCCTTAAACATTTGAAGTTTTTAAGCTCTTAAAAAATATATGTTGTTTTTGAAGATAATATCTAGACATTCGTCGCGCCGAAACGCAAATTATATAAAATTCCCTCGATAGAAAAAAATCGCAAAGTATGCTCCAAAAATTATTATAATTACGTTTGTTTCAGTTATTTTACAAGTTATATACATTAAAAAAAAATCACAGTGTTTTTTTAAATGCTATCTAAGACAACCCTCGCGAGATTTTTGCTCTATTTTAATCGAGTCGTGTTTTATTAAACATTTTCACAATTTTCGCATCGATTTTGTCACTTTAAATACTAGCGCTCTCCTCTAACATTCGTAATTTCATATTTCTCCATCTTCTTCTTTTTGTGCGCGGTTGCGGGGCCTTAAAAGACGTTGAACAGTTGATATTAACCCTCGACCGACCGTTTTTTTTTTTCAAATTTGGAAAATTCCAACTTTGGACTGGATTTACTCGAAAAAGAAAGCTCAACTCAAAAAGTTATACTACAAAATGTATTAAAAATCACTCATTTCCTGTTCTTTTGTATGAGTTTCCGGACACTGTATATACACTATACAGTAAACCATTTTATTATCACCTGCAAAGTCTGGTAGTAAAGTTGTTAATAATTAAGGTTTTAAGATTCGGTTTTCTTAAAGAAATTTAAAAAAGAATAAAGCTGTGCAATTATCATGATTCCAGATATCAGGTGATGTATTGTTGTTCTAGTCTCTAGAAATAGGCAGGTAGCAGTGGCGGTCAGTCAGTTTTCAGTGAGCTAGAGTGCTAAGACTGAAAAATACGACATGTTATTGATGTTGTTGTAGCTGAAAATGTTTTTTTTTTCATAATTTCAATATTTAGAAATATTCAGGATTCTTTCATTTTGGGGATGCGCCGCATCCACATTTCAGTACACCTTGATACAAAAAGTTTAAATTTTTAAAAATAAAATAAAATTAGTTTTCAGCTACAACAACATCAATATTGGCAATGTTTATTAAAAATACATATGAAGTTACAACAGTTACATAGTTACATAAGGTTAACAAAAAATAAAAATAAATTGCCTTTCCTCACCATAAAGAGACAATGCTCTTGTGTTTGGTGAGGGAGTTCTAGCTCAATTAGTAAATTAATGATCATGTAAGTTAGTAATAACACTAATAACGGCTATTGTAAATAATAAGAAGGTTAAAAAATCTTGTATAATTTAAAAATAAAAATCCTGAAGAGTTTAAAAAAATCATAATATAAATTAAAAAATCATTATAAATGGAAGAATCATGTAAGTTAGTAACAAAAATTATTGTAATAAGTAAGTAAAGGATACGTAAGAAAGAACGCAAGATTTATACAATAGTAGACTCAGAGATTTAGAAACTAAATAATATCATATTTTTCAATCCTAGCATTCTAGCTCACTGAAAACTCACGGACCGCCACAGGTAGATGTTTCCTAAAAAGTTTATAAATTCGATTTTCGTGTATTCTAATTGTAATTAATATAAATGCAATTTATTGCTGTTAAACTAGTTGTTACCTGTGAAAAATCACGGATTTAATTGGATTTGCAAATATGAAAACAGAGATAATGTTGTTTCCACGAATACATATTTTTTTTTACATGAGCTCCACACAGGAGGCCCTGAGGAAAATAATTTCCCTGAGGGCCTATGTCATCTTTGGGGATGCTTTGTGGAGGATTTTTTAGGGAAAGGAAGGAGAGGAGAGTTCTGGGAAGGAAAAGGGGTGGGTAGGAATCTGGGGTTCAGTGTGTCCTGGACATCTATCTCCAAGACCTAGACAAACCTCATCCCTTGAACCCGAGCACCCCTGCTAAATCACCAAAAGTAGCGAACCACTTGGGGTGACTTATGGCAGAGGTGTTGGTTATCCAATAAAGGTTCCCGGGGCGGCGGTACCCATTCCCGCCTCTCAAATTGATATAATTTTCTTAACCATTCGAACCCTTAAGTTTTCACGATAATGTAACATTACCAGATATATGTGTGACGTATGAGGCGTACCTGACTTATTAGCAAAAGAAATTAAGGATTGCTTCCAAAATTCTAAAATGTCGCGGTCATATTTACGCACCAGGAAATCATATTGATGAACAATTAGCTATCCCTTTCCTAAACGAGGTATCTAATCTCAAATTTTCCATCCAAATTTTCCCCATTCAAAAAATGGAAAATTAAAAACAAATATCAACACACACAAAACTAAATTCAAAACAAAACTTTTCGCCCAGGAAAATTCTGAAAATTTTCCGTAAACAACCTGCTCAACAATTCCAATATCACGACGGGTATTAAGTCAACTTAATATAAGTTGAACGCCAATCATCGAAGCGTCTCAAACCAGGGTTTAAGTCAACAAAAACAAAATTATTTTTCTCGCAGCTTGGTTGTTTGCGTATTATTTTTAGGGAATCTTTCGTTTGGATTTATTTTTAACTCTAGCATTATTATTATTAGCGAGACGATTTTCCGAGAAGTAGGACAGACTTATTTACATTATTTAGGTGACATTAAAGCAAGGGTCAATATATACATCGTCTAACCAGAGTGACAGATATACTTAGTAGGCATTTCACCATCCTCTCGACTGGATATTAAAATATCCACCCATTCGGTGCTTACTGGAGCGATCATGATCGAAATTGATATTAGTCAAAAAATGGACCACATTTTCCAACCTTTCGTAAAACATTTATTGTAATTATTTAAAACATTTCCATGGCCAGCCATTTATTTAAAAACGAAGCTATTGAAATGCTTTATCTATTACTAGCAGACCCGGCCACACGTTGCTGTGGCTGACGAAACACAACGCCATTACCCAATCTTTATAAAATCCACACCACCCGCTTGCCAGCTGCCCGCTGCCCGCTGCCTGAATTGAATATTTGAATTTATCGGCTTTTCACTACTATAATAAGCATGTATTATACATATACAGCCTTACTAAAAAACTCAGTGAAAATTTTATTCAATTGACAAACGGCCGCGGATGTGAAAACATTACTAATTAAAAATTTGTTCTTTGATAGAAATACACATGGTTTCCACGGCCTGAGAGGGTAGTTTATCTCTGTTTTAACCATTGATGTCCGAACGATATTTGTAATTTTTCCATAGTATTTTGAATGTTCTATATATTTCTTATTTTTGAAGATGTCGTAAAAACAAATACCATTTATGAAAACTAGATAAAATTTCCTATTAGATTTGTGTATTTGAAATACACTTTAGCTTTCAAAAACTGCCATATTTTAAGATTCAAACTCGGAAAAAAATGGAAAATAAATTCCTACCACAACATTTTTGACCAAAATGTAGAGAAATTTAAATAAAATCAAAATTTAAAAAACATAGTCCTTTTATGTAATAAATTTGGAAGGAAACTATCACCTCACTTTTTCATCGTGTATACAATAAAAAAATAATAAAAAATTTCAAAGTTTTTTTTATTGCCAAAAAAATAACTTAGAAATAATACCGAAATTTAAAACAGATTTCTTGCATCTCTAAAGACGTTAATTTTTTTGATACGTTTACGAACACATGTATTAGATTTTAATATTATAAAAAATTATCACTTTTAAAAATTCTTTTAAAATAAAGATCTTAAAATGAAAATTTATTATTTATGCATTAAACCGCTTACTCATTAATACGGAAAACTTTTTTTATCCAAACAGTTATATTTAGCTTTATTATTACGAAAAGTGAGTATTTATGTCGGGGGAGACCAAAAAACACGCAAAAAATATGCATTTAACATTTTAATTTTGTTAAAATTAATTCACTCGCACGGTAACGCCATGTTCATTCATCGTTTTTAGTTTAACATTTCATCAATGCTGCCAATCATAGAAAAATATTTTTGCGTAAAACAAAGTGAATGCATCATTGACAAGTATTTGTAACAGTAGAAAATGGAAAGAAATGTATTAAAATAATTACACAAACCCGCTAGACAAACCCTGCGTAGCCAAACAAACCATTCAAAACATGGGATGTTTTTTAAAAGTATGATGAAAAGCGAGTTTATTTTAGAGAATTTATTTTATAAGATTGGTACTTCCGACAAATGTCATATTTGATTGTCTATTGGCTAAAGAAGGAACATTCCGTATTATCCGTGCATCAAACTTCGACAACACGAACGTTCCGTATTATCCGTGAGGTGGACTAACTGCATATTTACCGAAAATTTTATCTTTTAAGTAACCTATAAAAAACAATATTCTGACAGTTCAACTTTGAAAGTACGGCGTTTGTACAATAACTTGATTAAACTGATGTAAACCACACAAATAACATGGTAAATATATCAATTATGTGAACAGAAGAGTAAATTCGTCTCTACAATAGAAATTATTAAGTAAAATCACAAAATTTTCGATATCCCGCCATAAAACACACCGAGCTGTTTTGTCATCGCGGGCTGTCGCGGGCCGAAGAACTAATGCATAGGCGCGCCAATAATGCCCCTTGCGGAGAAAAATTTAAACAACATTGTTTCCTAGTAAATTAAAACCATATACAACGTTGTCACATCTTCAATGCGTTTTAACAGCGTGACCACGTAAGAAACGTTATTGGTAATAAAACGTGTTTTAGTGTATATGAGGTTTATTTATGTTATTGCAATAACACAGTTTATCGGTCGCGCTGTGTTTTTTTTAGTAAGGCTGATAAACTAATTAACTCGCCACTAATTATACAATGCTTGCAATGCAACACTGGAGATTTGAAAAGGGAAAATCAAATACCTACTTACTCTAGGACATCTATTTTCCAATTTCTTCCGTAGAACGAATTTCAAAAGTGACTATAGTACGGCCCGCCAGCCGTTTTAAATCGCACAAAAATATGTTTTCTTTGAATTTCTCGGCTTTTCTCTAATATAATATACATGTATTATACATATAAACATTCCTCTTCAATCACTCTATCTATTGGTGAAAACCGCACATACATTTTGAGCGACTTCATTTACTATGTAATGATGATGATCATAGGTATCGCAAATCCGAACTTTGTAGACTATTTTAGAACAATGTTAAAAATAATTTTTTTAAATATATTTTTTCCCGCATTTTTGATCAGCTGTTTACGGTTAAAATTAAGTCCTTTTTACATAGATATGCACCTTTAATAATCAAGTATACCACAGACAACATACATAAATCGAAAATATTCTATGTTGACTCAAATAAGTAGGTACCCCTCACGGCAGTTTCAAAGTAAAAACATGCGGGATTCGCGCGGTTAGACGAATTTTTGTATATTTTTTTATAAATGCTAAAATTTGAAGGAATAATTTTTTTAATGTTGGCGAAAAATTTAATAAATGATCTTCTGGGAAATCTCGAACAATCGAGGCGAATTTATTTATTTCGCTTGATGGCTCCAATGGTTATATAATTATCGTATGACGATTCACGGTTACGGTACCGAAACGGCAAAAAAGGGCAATAAACTTGCGTTCCTTGTTGCTGTAATGCTGCAGCTCTTTCTGACACATTAAATAATGGTGAGACAAAAGATGAGACGCACAAAATACATGTGACTGTTTCCTCTAATGCACTATTTTTTTCTTACGTTTAATTTTCTCTATACATGTGAGGGAGCTGTATGAAAATGAGTGTATGTTTCCTTTGGGGGGGTGCAGACCTACGTTCACCGTTTGTCTCATTTTCGACGGTTGTTAGAAAGAACTGCAACATTATTTGTGAACAAAAGCAAAACCATCAGCGCGTTGACATTATTTGAAGTTTTGTTAATGTTTCGAATTTAGTTATTCACATATTCACTTCAATATTATCTTTGTATATTCCATACTTTCAAAATTGGTAGTATTGTAGTGGTCAACTAAGACGTCATGGTGCGGTGTGTGAGAGAGATGCAAGAAAATTATCACTTTTTTTCCTTTGGAGGAAACAGACCTACCTAGAAGAAGTGTGTAAAGATTATGTAACACAAAACTAATGTAAAGTGAGTAAATTTTATTTGCCCCGCCGGGTTTTAGTGTAAATATCTTAAGTAGCATTTAAAGAAACACTGTGATTTTTACATACCCACAAAACGTTAAATAACAGAACAAAATGTGTTATTAATTTTTGAAGCGTACTTTGGGTTTTTTTTATCGAGGGAATTTCATATACTTACAATCAGAGTGTGCAATTCCCACGCGGTAGAGCGAAACCTTCAGAAAACTAAAGTAGGCAAGAGTGGGGAGGCGTCGAAGCACCGCACAAAGAGAACACCGATTATACTATCTCATTCTCTCGCCATAGATATATATATATATATATGTGTTTGTCTCTTTTTAGTGTCGTTATTTTTCGTTTCATTGAGATTCAAATCACAAGGGTACTAAAGAATTTTTCACTTCTAAAATAACATACAGGGGTTTCAAAGAAAATATGTTGTAAATTGTATATATAGGAACATATATATGTTATGATTAAGGTTTATATATATAAATCAATCCCTGTTTCCCTTGGTCAGGCCATAACTTCAGAACGACTGTACCTATTTCATTCATCTTTTTTTAAAGTTTTCTTATACTTTGTAGAAGGTTCTTACGGAAAGAAAAATTTAAAAAATTGCGCAGAAAATTGGATAATTTCAGAAAACTTGACGACTTTTTTAACTTCGCACATTTGACAGTTCACGCTTTTGATGAAATTGAATTTAGCAGGCAGCTGTTTTTTTTGTATTAAAAGAATTGTCTAGGGATTTTAAAAATTATAGATATTTTAAATAGGTACCTATGTCAGGTACCAAATTTGATTGATTGTTCTTATAATATACAAAAATGAATATTTGTAATATACGAAAATGAAAATTTGAATGAAAAAAATTGTAATAGGTGGCACGCGAGTTGTTTGAAAACAGAATGAACTGTGACTGAATATATGGAACGCGGAAGGGGGGTTTGCGGGAGAAGGGAGAGGGAAGGCGGGGAAGGTGGAAGGGTGAGGGGTGCGGGAGGGGAACGGGAACGCACGGGAAACGATACGCAGGGAGAAACAATTTACTTCTTTAAATATGACATTGCAACGCCGAGAATCAGCTAGTAAATTGTATTAAGTCCGGGTCCAAAAAACTTTCAGGGTCAACCCAATGGAACGAGTTAAAAAAATATTATTGATTTAAAAAGCAGAATTTTGTTTTTTCAGCCTCCTTTGTTCAAATCGCTTTAACTAGAAAATCCTCGAAAAAACTCGATGAATTTCTTTGTTTGAAATTTAATAAGCTTTAAATTTGCTCAAAGACGCATTCTGAAAATCTCAATGTTTGTAGAGATGTTTATAAATACCGATGCCATGTTTTTCAAGATGGAGGCATTTTAATTTCATTTCAATTTGGAAGGCGGGTAAAGGTACTTCCGCTTTATTGGATAACCTCACACCCCTACTATTTGTCATTCCAAGTGGTTCTCTTCCTTGATGACTTGGTGAGCAGGGGTTTCCGAGTTCATGGGGTGAGGTCGAGGTACTATATGGAAGGAGTCCCTTTGACCTCTCCATCCGGACTCTCTCAACCCATCGCCTTGCACCGCAGTGAGAGGAATGGATTCAAACGTTCGTCACTTTTGGACACACTGACCCCCAGATTCTTACCCACCCCTCATACCTTTTTCCTTCCCAGGACTTCCTCTCGTTCTCCCTCCCACTTTATAGGTTTTATTTTTTTTTCAAAATTCAACTTTTGTATGATGATCTTCAGGATTCTTTCAGTCAGGGGATGCGCCGCATCCACATACTGAAAGATCTTCATAAAAAAGATGAAATTCTGAAAAAAAATCATTTTCAGCTACACCAACATCAGTAATGTCGCATTTTTCAATCATAGCGCTCTAGCTCACTGAAAACTGACGGACCGCCACTGTTCCACACAGCATCCGCTAAGATGACACAGGCAGGGCCGGATTAACCATGTCGGGGCCCCTAGGCAGTGCACGCCTCGGGGCCCCTTTACCAATGGAGGACTAACGGCGGGGGGGAGGGGGGGGGGTTGAAGGTGCCTCCAAACGCCTCCTTGTTCCCTTGATAACAAGGCTTTAAGGGGGGGGGGGGTAAGGTTTTAAAAAAAAGAGTTTTTTCTGAATGTCAGTATATTGAATATTGTGTCAAAATTTCAAGTAAATCGGAACAAAACTAACGAGGATGCAGCGTTTCAAGCGACCGGATTTCATGATTTTTGACCCTTGTAAAATTGTAAAATTACATCAACTTCACTAGGGGGGGGGGGGGTTCATTCAACTTTGTCACCCCGGGCTTCTGACGGGCTTAGTCCGCCACTGCACTTTACCCTTTTCTAACTTCCAAAATTATTTTTTTTCTACCAAAACGTAATTTTATTCATAATTAATCTGTTATTTTACTACATTACGAAAGGTATGGCATCACACCGTTCAATAAAAAACGAATACAATACAATAAAATACAATAATCCTTTATCGCAAATAAAAGGACACATACATAGAAACAAAATATATACGTAGCCGTCTTGTCACTAAAGTGATCTCTTCCAGACAACCTTTCCCAAATAATTTTATCAAGCAGATAGGTAGTTCATACTGAAGCTTGTACAACATTTATATTTTAAACATATAATTAGAAATACAAGCAAAAAATAAAACAAAACACATGCCAATATAAACTACACACGACACCTTCAATCACTTCAGATACTAAGCAATGTTGCAACAATTAGAAGGAAAGAAAAGTAAAATACAACTATGTTTATATGTATATTTGTTTTAATTATAGACTTTTATTTATTATTTGTGAATGATGTGAACGTTGGTATTTATTGGGTTATAACCTAATTATTATAATTTGTTTTTTTAATTAATTTGTTGTTAATGTTATTAACCTGTAAATGTTCCTAATAAAAATAATTAAAACATCTTGAAAGCTGACTTTTTCCGAAACTTCGTTGCTCACTAATTGAAGCAAGTCATTTTTTCTCGGGGCGCGGGGCCCCCAGCCGATGCGGGGCCCCTAGGCAGTTGCCTACTCTGTCTTAGGGACAATCCGGTACTGGACACAGGCCCTAAGGGAAATTATTTTCCCCAGGACCTCCTGTGTGGAGCTAACGTAAAAAAAGCCAACCTCTTACTTGAATTGTAGTACATACTTGAAAAGTAGTAATTAGTATACATAACGTAATAAGTAATAACGTACGTAATTCTAGGCAATTAGCTTGTAATATAGATCAAGGTTTAATAGATTATTTTCAAGTAATTAGCAATGAACAGAGAATTTCTCGAAGTGTTGTTATCTGTACAAATTTGAAAACAAACTGCTAATCACAAAACGTAGCGATCCACTTAGGGTGACCTATGGAAGTGGTGTTTTTTATTCAATAAATTCTTCCCGGGACCGCGGTACCCGTATCCGCTTCTTAAATTGAATATGCGAGTCAAGTGGTATTAAAAAAATATATCATAAGAGAGGAATTACTGGGCTTACTTCGGTCATACGGACACGCCCACAAGACGTTTCTATCGGTTTTTACCTTCAGTGGTTAGAACCTTAAGTCACTACAACGGAAAACCTTCCAATTTCCGTAAACATTTTCTTCAGTTATATGTCACAATCGTGACAACCTTATGTCGGAACTAAAATGGATAAATGATAATATTATGACCTAGTATACACACATTATTACCAAGACGTCACAGTCTTCTGTCATGATAATCAATGTTCGAATAAGGTTTTATTATATTAAAATATATATATATTTTTTTTATTATTTTATTATTGTAACTGAATGTTATTGTCATTAAAATATGTTATTATTATTACTGTAAGTAAAGGAATAAATAAAAAGTAAAAAGGGAAAATATACTCAAAATGTAACCAATACAACTACTATGTAGCAATATGATATCCTATCCTACTAATATTATAAAGGCGAAAGTTTGTATGGATGTTCCTCTTTCACGCAAAAAATACTGAATGGACTTTAAAAATTCTCTCACTAATAGAAAGCTACATCATTTGCCAGTAATATAGGCTGTACATAATGGTAAGCTCTGGCGTTATGAATAAGCTCTGGCGTTATGAAATTAT
The DNA here is from genome assembly GCA_929108145.2 of Limnephilus rhombicus. Lineage (NCBI taxonomy): Eukaryota > Metazoa > Arthropoda > Insecta > Trichoptera > Limnephilidae > Limnephilus > Limnephilus rhombicus. The sequence continues at coordinate 23,191,488 of OV815293.1, forward strand.
TTATCATACGTTTTATGTCCCTAACAAAATCGGGTTATTGCAAATGTCGGAGTAAAAGCAAACAAATTGTTGCCTTGTAAACGATGTTTTTTTTTTTAATTAGGCAATTCACTCTAAAAAGAGTACTTTATTGGCGTCATAGTTAATATCTATCTCTAAAAATGAATCGCCGAAATGTATGTATGCGCATAACTTCCGAACGACTGCACCAAATAGGATAATATATTTTACTACTGAAGCTCTGGCATAATAAAATTTGTATAAAAAATTGTAATAGGTGGCACGCGAGCAGTTTGAACACTGAATATACCGGGAATGAATGTGTGGAATGCGGGAGGTGGGAGGGGGGGAGGGAGAGGGAGGGGGTTGTGGAGAGGAGAGAAGGGGAGGGGGAGGAGTGTGTGGTGGAGGGGGTTGGTGTTGGGAGAGGAGGGAGGGAAGGAAGGTGGAGGGGTGGGGGAAGGGGAGAGGGGGGGGGGGGAATGGGGGAGTGGAGTGACGAGAGGGAAGGTGGAGGAGGCGGAGTGGGAATCCCCCTAATACCGTGCGTGCCAAGCCGCGGGAAAAAGCTAGTTATTTATATATCTATTTATGATATTTTTTGATGAAATAAATTAAAAAATTATGCAACCTTTCAAAAAATCAAATTCATGATTAACATATTTTGTCTACGGCCAAACTTTAATGCCGGCCTGAACTTGATTAATTCTCGCGCAGTTACTGACTTTACGATGAACGTAAGCGAAAGAGGAAGACGCGTAAAAACGTAGGTGCAATAGAGAAAGGCGTGGGCCACTTTTCGGACCTTAAACTCGCCTATTGCGACGGTTTCTGTATCAACGGTCCTGTATTTTGCAGATTTCTGTATTTAGGACCAAACAGAAGGCTCTGAGGAAAACAAATTCTCTTAGGGCCTTTGTCATTTTTGGGGATGCTGCGTGAAGGGTCTTTTTAGGGAAAGGAAGGAATTCCTCTCACTGGGGTACAAGGTACAAGGCGATTTTTCGAAAGAGTTCTGCTGGAGAGATCAAAAGGTCTCCCTCAATAAATCTCTCCCGATCCGGCCTGCCAAGCAGGTGTTAGGTGGTAGTGAACAGAATACAATTGTATGTTTTATGTATTTTAAATATGAAATGTTATGAAACATAACTGGTTTCGTTTTTTCAGTTTTTCTCGGAACTAGAATATTGTTTGATACAACATTCTCCCGGGCAAGGCTCAATATCAAAATATAAGTATTACGGTTCCCAACACATCAATCTACGATTTAACAATACTTACCAATATAAATATACATCAACTGATTTATCAGATTGATTACCATCTTATAATTCATTTCCCAACAAAGCTGATTTCAGAGTTACGAAGTTGTAGTAATTATTATTACCCCACGATATTATGTTCATCATAATATTTTAGAGCCTCTCTAGTACAGTTCTTTACCAATGCATTCATGCATAGAACCTTATACAGGGTGCGGAACCATAGACATATCTGCCAAGCTTCCAATCACGCCCATAGATGGCAATACTATGGCATGGAGATCTACTCTTCCATTTAATTTTTCTTATGGGCGTTTTACACGTCGCTTTTTATCGACCAGTTTCCTTATGGGTCGTAATTTTTGTCTGACAATTTTCTTCTTCCTTTAGTTTCCTCTACCTAACGCAGGGCTGCCTGAATTCAACGTACGTAATAATTAATATTGAACTAGCGGAAAGCAACCAGAAATAATATAATGTTCTGAGGCCGGAGAGAGTGGGAGAGGAAAGAGTCGATGTAGTAGAAGCTTGGGAAGAAGATACCTGGCTATTCAGACCTGGTTATTAAACACTTCTAAAGTCACTTCATTCAACAAAGTATCGATTCCGAATGGTAGTATTTCACTTAATTATTATTATTTATTTATTTATTATTTATTTATTTATTTATTTTCGGGAAATCAACATTTTACATTTTTCCAGTTTGTACATGTTTGTGTAGCCAAAATAAAACCAATTATGGATTTCCTCCATGTGACTTTACCTCTGATTAAACAGCATAATAACAAATTTTAAATAATAAAATTTATAATAAAGGAGTATGAGATCAAAGATTTTATAAAACAAAATATTAAGTATATAAAACTAAAGTTTACATAAAAATATCAATACATTGGTAACCATAAGAAGCCAGGTTGTATATATAAATAAAATCATAACAGAATTTAAGTATAAACGATAGAAACATAGACACAACATATTCATGAAACATCAGAGAAATACTCTTTTATGTACCCCTTATATTTGGAAAATTCAGAATTGAAAATGTCCACCTTGGATAATATGCTATTGTAACTATTGCATAGTCTGTTCAGACAAGAATTTTGCTTACAGTTTGTCTTGCATTGATCAACCCTGAGTGATCGATAAAACCCTATATCAATACGATTTTGGCCAAATCCTTCGTCTATGGTCAGTTATCAATTTGTGTGAGCACGGTCACCAATTGGTAAGAGATATTCCGATCGAGGATTGATAAATTTTAGCCCGGCCGCCGATAACTTTGGTATATTTTGTTTTGTATAGTATTTTTTGTATATACGAATTTATTTGGATAATGTCACTTGATATGCAAAATTACTGGCTTATTAAATAATGGAGATTAACTAATGAAGCTTTTAGAATTGAAAGACGTCGTACAAGTGATCGATGGAGTTAAATAATTCAATCAAGACCAGACTCAGACTAAGAATCGAAAGTTGGTGAAATATGACTAAAGACCATCTCAAATAATAATTAATTCCCGTTTAATATAAAAAAGTAAATGCGGACTGCCAATGCACATTTAGGTCAGTATTTCAATTCAACGTTGCCAATTTGTTAATATTTTTACGTATTTGGTGTTTGACATTTTGGAATGTCAATTCATAGAAAATACCTCTAGTGGTGGCATTGATTTCTTATTTATTCCCTGTCAATATCGGTTCGGCTGTCAACGGTGAAACAACGGTGATATAAAATCATCTGAAGTTACGCCTATCGATTTTGAGTTTGAATGTGGATGAAGCAAGAAGTGGGTGTTAAATTAAATATTTAAAGAAAAAAACGATGTTTGAATATAGTTGAAGAAAGGAGTGTGCTCCTACACAAATGGCACAGGGAGTTAACCACTGAATTTTGTTCACCTGCTACTGAGCCACTTCGGTCTTTTTTAGCAAAGAGGGGCCAAGGAGCATATTTTTCAATGTTTCACTATGCCATTTGGGTTGTGTAGTTGGTATGCGTAATTTGATACCCATAACGCCTACATTCCTGTTCCAAAGAAGACTCCTATCACTAAGCCACTTTGGTGGCCGACACTCTTAAATGACCCGGGGAGCTTACCGCTCAATTCAGTATACATTCTCCATTTCAGTCGTCCGGCTCAAGGCGTTCAGTTTTTTGTTTGAAAAACCAACACGGTTCTTATCTCGCAAAAAGGGACTTAGGAGTTTTTATTTTTTTCACTTAGTGCTTCGAATTATCGAGAATACCAACACACTAGAGATGTGATATAAACAATGTTTTAGAAGCGTGGAGTTACTGTCGAATAAGTGAACAATAGCGTCGATGGTTTTTTAGATGACGAGGCGTGTCTAGAACCACGTAAGATATTTCTCAACATAAATGAAATGTTATCATACTTAGAAATTGAAAATATATGTATTGGGATCAATGGTTTTACATTTATACTGCAACCTTGAAGTAAGAGATAAACCTAAATAACATGCATTAGCAGTCAAGTCTGTCTCCAGAATATCTTTCACTTTGCATATTATTTCACTACACCGCACAAGAGTCCCAGCTGCTCACAACCGCCTGGAGCCTATGAAACTACGGCATACCCGATCGGAGTATGTTGTAAGGATGAACGTAGTGGGGAGGGGAAGGAGATGGGGAGAGGAGGTGGGGAAGTACCTGAATATTCAAAATACGGCTAATGCCTTTTCAACTAACGTTTCAATTCAGAATGATGATCTTACACCAGGGCGATACTGAGAGTATCTTTCACTCTGGAACGTGCCGCAAATATACCTATTTTTTCTTAAATTATTAAATTGTGAAATAACATACTTTAACCAAATAAAATTTACTTGCGCACGCCGGGTTTTGAGCCAGCGACCTTCAGATTGCTAGTTGCCTCATGAGGAAACCTGGTTGCAGGGAAATTTGAACAATAGGTTTTTTGCCAAATTGTTTCTGTCACTCACCTCAGCTTATATTACCTAAATAAAATCGACAAAATCGAAGATTTGTATTTTTTCATTTTTCACCTCTTAAACTGATTTTTAAGATTTTGTTAAACTAACTGTGTAAGAAGAAAATACTCTTTATGTCTCAACGTTTTGCTTTTAAAAAATACATTTTCTAGTTTGTATACTGAACGTCTGTTGATGGCGTTCAAACCAGACAATATCAACGATTTTTGGAGGGTCCCAACTCTTACAAGAAGTAACTTATCAAAAAATGCAAAACGCACCGACAGGCCAGAGGTCGATATCGAATCATTTGCAGTAGTGTCCAAATAAAGAGAGGAAATTGGGGAATACGTTTGTATGGACAAAACTCCGCTCAGTTTCCTTTTAACCCTCACAACGGAGGTCGTCAAATGTACAATTACATACACAACGAATATATTTTTTAATTTACGTAAATAAAAAAGTAATTGCCCTCTTGACATAACACCGGTAATTGATCATTAACTGCACGATTATTGATTGCGAAATCGTAAACGCATTCGACGAAGTAACAATTGTTGCACCACTATTCATTATTCAATTCTAATGAAAACTAATACTAAAACTATTGATTAACTAGCGCAGACCCGTGGAGAATCACGGGATAATCATAGGTCTTTCGTACACACAGATACTTACAAGCTACGTGACTGTGTAAGTCGACTATCGATATGCTACTATTTATTTGCTTTCCGTACACGACGCTACCCAAATTATACTAAACTTGATCATTTTTTCAATTGCAGCTGTGGAATTAATACGAAGTCTAGTGACTATCTAGCGACGAAGATAATAATATATTGTTCTTCTTTATCTTTACAAGCATAAAAAACGATCTAAAAGATACAACGAAATAAATGTACATTTATATTTTTGAATGTAGCTATTACTTTGTGGTTATCCATTATAGAAAAATGAAACAATATAACTTTGTATAAACCACTTATATGATGTGCAAATCCGACCGGTTTCGGAACAAACGTTCCTTCGTCAGGGAAAGCTTATACTAATTTATTTAACCGGCCGGATTTGCACATCATATAAGTGGTTTATACAAAGTTATATTGTTTCATTTTTCTAAATGTACATTTATTTACTTTTTTACATGAACCCGGGCACCCCTGCTAAATCACCAAACGTAGCGAACCACTTGGGGTGACCTATGGCAGAGGTGTTGGTTATCCAATAAAGGTTCCCGGGGCGGCGGTACCCATTCCCGCCTCCCAAATTGAATAAAGCAATCACTTTGTGGTTTGAAATATTTAACAAAATATAAGACAATTATTTTTTGTAAAACCACGAGCTTTAATTTATTTATCTACGCACCGGTTTCGCTTTGCTCAAGCATCATCGGGGTACAAATTAATACTAAACGAGGAGCGTTGTGGTTTATCAGGGTACACATTAATACTAAACAAGGAGTGTTGTGGTTTATCGGGGTACAAATTAATACTAAACAAGGAGTGTTGTGGTTTATCAGGCTACAAATTAATACTAAACAAGGGTGCAAATTAATACAAACAACACTCCTTGTTTAGTATTAATTTGTACCCTGAAGATGCATGAGCAAAGTGAAACTGGTGATTAAATGAATTAATTTAAACTCGTGGTTTTACACAAAGTGTTACATAAGTGTTATATTTTTATTAAAAGTTAATGGTAGGGCATCCTTCGCCACCAAGAATGGGTTTCGTGACAACTCAAGAAAGTGGCATTTCAACACCCCTTTGAAAAGCTATTAAAAGTGATGAAATTTTATTTAATTATAACGTAACTTATTTAACCAAGATTAAAAAAAAATCATCATTTTTAATGACATTTCAAAGGATTGATGAAGATGCAAATTGTTGAGTTGTCCGGTCCCCATGAAAATGATGTAAAATCGACTTTTCTTTCCAACTACTACATATCTACTAAAAATAGTAGATATGTATTTGTAGAGAAGAAAACATTTAAAATATCTTCGCAGAGGTTTAATTAGGGAAATATAAGAGATCGCGGAAAAACTCAATACCACACAAGCAAAAAAAGTATTTTGTATATAACTCTTAGCTATCTGTTTGTAAAAGTGCTTATTCACTATTTACATTAAACCCGCCTTGTAAATAATAAATGAACGGAAATCCAGAAAACTCCTGAAAACCTGCAAAAGCCGGAAAATGTGAAAAAAGCGATTTAACAATGTTTTCGTAAAGTGGAATTCTGACCTTACAAATTCCACTACGTTAAGTGAAATAAACAGTTGGTTTACGTGCCAATCCACCGCCGACCATTAGTAATTCCTTGTGAATTCAACCCCCTAAATAAGGGATGATTTAAAGCATCTACTGGCTGAATACTAAACATCTAGACCCTCAGAAATCTATCAGAACATTGACACTTTCTAACTAAAAAGTTGTGTGAGAAAAACCCCTTATTTCATCAAACAAACAGTGGTTTTATTTTGTTATGGCCAAAGTAGAAATATATTATAATTACTAGCGAGTTCCTGGAATGCGTTGCTATGCCACTTAATAAAGTATGCTTTTGTATCCTTTCCCATTCGCCCCGTTACCCTTCCGCCTCCCTCGCCCACGCGTTCACACTCCGCTTTCTCTATCTTCCCTCTCCCTACTCCCGCTTCCCCCGTCCCGCGAACTCCCCTCTCAAGTTCCCCACCCGCATTCCATACATTCAGTCCCGGTATATTCAATTTTCAAGCAGCTCGCGTTCGTCTTGCTCTTCTCGTGAATGTCTTGCGCATGTGTGGATGAAAGTTCGAAGAGGCGGACGTAGCGCCATCTGTCATTCAACAATATAAATAATTTCGTTCTGTTCGAAATACGAAAGACGGTTAAATTTGTTCATACAAAAATGCTAAAATCGCGAATAAAAAATGGGAGGGTGAAGGTGGGAGAGTTAAAATTTGGGGTTATAGGTATTTTTTGATGACAAATAAATAAAAAAATACAAAAAAAAATTGTCAAAAAATAAAAACTTTTTTCTGGATAGGGACACCCTAATCACCTAGTGGTATGAAATATACTTAAAAACCTATTCTCATACCTACCAAACATACATACAAAATTTCATAAAAATTGGTCAAACCATTTCGGAGGAGTGCGACAACAAACACCGAGACACGAGATTTTTATATATATAAGATTATCTAGCTGGGGTACTCGGCTTCGCTCAGGGAGTTCATATGAGATTGAACTGACGTTCGTACCCACGACGGATCTTGCTTTATATACCCCTATCAATGGGTAGCCCCACCCATACAAAAAAGGCTTCGAGTGGTCCACAATGTTTCAGAACATTTCACAACATTCGAGAGTGTTTTAGAATATTCCACAATGATCTGGGATGAACCGGGATGTTACCGAACTTTCTAGACTATTCCCGAACATTCCACAACATTCCAGAATATTCCGGGATGTTCTAGAATGTTGCGAAATACTCTCGTATACTCTTGAATGTCCTGGATTGTTCTAGAAATTTCAAGAGGGCGAAAATTCCAGCCCATATATCTTCAAAAGAACGCCCTTCAGGTAAAAATAGGAACCTTCTTCAGGGATGGGGATAGAGGGCTACCACAGCACATAATTCTCTTGATCGTACCAGGACTCGTTTCTGAGTTTTAGCGGCATGCTCTTTCTTTTATAAGACACCAGACATACCAGATACCAGATACCAGATAGCAGACCCGGCCAAGCGTTGCTGTGGCTAACGAAACACAGCGCCATTACCCAACCTTTATAAAATCAACACCACCCGCTTGCCAGCTGCCCGCTGCTCGCTGCCTGAAATGAATATTTGAATTTCTCGACTTTTCTATACTATATTAAGCATGTATTACATATATAAACCTTCCTCTTGAATCACTCTATCTATTGGTGCAAAACCGCGTGAAAATCCGTTGCGTAGTTTAAAAGATCTATGCGCACATACATTTTGAGCGACTTCATTTAAATATTCATATTGATATTGATTAATCAAAAAATGTCAGATCTGGACAGTTGGGAGGAGTTAATTGAGCAATTTGAAAAATCGGAAATTTAAAAACTTTTAGACATCCCTATCAACATATTTATAACCCATCTTCTATCCCTCCCCTCTTCGCCACTACCCTCCCTTCGCTGTGACAGTGTTGTAGCCCGCCTTGCGTCGTTCCGATGTCTAAAATTTAATATTGAAGAACTGATAAATACGTTATTAGGTTTGATGCGGCTTAATTTCACCCAACCAACGGTAAATTACATTCATTATTCAATATTACACTCTATCATATGCAATCCTGGTAACTTTGAATTTTAATGACATTATTTTTGTAAAGAGGAATTTAACATGTACAATGTTTTTTAATGTAAAACTGGAATGTTGTAGGTACTTAAGCATTTATTTTATATATTATTATTAAAAAACTAACAAACTGACAAGAAGGTTCGATTATTAAAAACGTAACAAACTGACAAAAAGATGCGATTATTAAAAACCTAACAAACAACCTGACAATAAGATTAGATTATTAAAAACCAAACACAAAGACAAAAAGATGGGATTATTAAAAACCTAACAAACAACCTGAAAATAAGATTAGATTATTAAAAACCAAACACAAAGACAAAAAGATGCGATTATTAAAAACCAAACACGCTGACAAAAATATGCGATTATTAAAAACTTAACAAACAACCTGACAATAAGATTAGATTATTAAAAACCAAACACACTGACAAAAAGATGCGATTATTAAGAACCTAACAAACAACCTGACAATAAGATTCGATTATTAAAAACCAAACACACTGACAAAAAGATGCGATTATTAAAAACCTAACAAACAACCTGACAATAAGATTCGATTATTAAAAACCAAACACACTGACAAAAATATGCGATTATTTAAAACCTAACAAACAACCTGACAATAAGATTAGATTATTAAAAACCCAACAAACAACCTGACAATAAGATTAGATTATTAAAAACCGAACAAACAACCTAACAATAAGATTAGATTATTAAAAACCAAACACACTGACACTGTGCCCGGGTTCATGGGGTGAGGTTTGTCTCGGTTTTGGCAGCGAATGTGTTTGCCAGGATTTTGCGGATCAGGAGAGACTAGTTGAGGGAAACCTAACCTAACCTAGACCTCTCCAGCAGGACTTTCTTGACCCATTGTCTAGCACCGTCACTCCTTGCCACAATGACCTACCGATTTCTACCAACCCCTCGTACGATTTCCTTTCCAGAACTTCATATCTTTCTTTTCCCTAAAAAGACCCGCCAAACAGCATCCTCAAAGATTACATTGGCCCTGAGGGATTTTTTTTACTTCAGAGCCTCCTGTACTCCTGTGTGGGGCTAATGTAAAAAAATATCTGAATAGCCAGGTACGGTATTCGCATAGAGAAACCTTATATCAAGTATTTGATTCCCTTGCGCGATGTCTTCTTCAGTATAATTTCCATTATGAATGGTATACAAACTGTCCAGAAGCGACTCTAAGGTTCCAGAAGTGGAAAATCAATTAATAAAAAATGAGCGACTAATTTTTATCATTTGATATTGTGATATACGCTGCCCTGATATTATCAATATTAATTTGTAGGCACCGCACGAATTTGAGAATCAAATTACATTTAGTTATTAGTAAATTATTTCATGCGACAAGCGGGCAATATTCAAAACTAACGTATGTTTATCAAACCATCTCTTCAAACGCATAATATTCATCGTGTAGTCTCCCTCACGGCAATGACTAAAACGCCTTCAGAATGCGAGAGAATGCGAATACCATCTCGTTTATTATATGGCACGTAAAGAGACAGAAGATATGATATTCGTACATTTGATAAATTGACCCAGCCAATCATAGGTGCCTGGGAAGGAAGCTTCAATTTGAGATGTTAGATGCCACTACTTGCCGTTGCCCGTTTTCTCGCGGTGCATTTTCATATAAATTAGAATAATACCAGTTGTTTTGATTTGTATAATATTTCATAGTTTTATAGTAATTTTATAATTTTGGGAGGTCATTGACCACTTAACCTAAGGGAAAGACCGTCACAAAAGCTGCCTTCGTGCAATTGGCGACATCAGTTTTCTTTCAAATCGGTAGGTATTGGTAGACCACACTTCTATAGGTTTTCTTTTCAGTGGAAATTTGGCACTCCTAGCAGACCAACGGGCATGTTGACTGAATGTTGGTATGTTGGCACATGTGCCAAGACTTGGCAGCAAGAGCAGTCAGCTCAACATTGAGACTTGTCAGGTATCACTATCACCAACTTAATCAGGCCAATGCCAACTCTACCACCTGTTTCTGTGACATATACAATTATGTATGTGGTAGATTAATAACTATTACACAGTGTCGGGAAACAAGTGACACAAGTGGAAAACTAAAACACAAATAGCCGTAAAGAATTAAAATAGTTTTATTAAGAAAGTTTTGGAGCCGTTCTTCACTTCTACATTATATTAAAAGACAAAAAACTGCTAATAGTATAAAGATAAGAAGCATAGAATAAAGAAGAAAACTGGAAGTGCCTTCCACGCAAAAATGTTTTTTTTTTTATATTTGCGAATACCGCACAAGGGCCCCAACTAAATATTATTAGCTATATGTACAGGGTGGCGCAAAATTAATCATCCAATTTCGTTTTTGAATAACTTTTTTACTAAATAAAAAAAATGATTTTGAATAATTAAAATCTTTATTTGGACTTTTAAAAATTTTTCTGTTAAGTGAAAAAGATGATATCCGTCAAGTGGCTGCCGCCAGTGTTGATACACATTTGTGCCCGTTTTATCGCATTTTCCATGACTTTCCCGAAAGATTTCCGGTGATAACTGTTCGCATTCCTGTCGAATATTCTCCTTAAGCGCTGCGATTGTCTGAGGCTTGTTGGCATAAACCCGCGACTTCAAATAACCCCAAAGAAAGAAGTCTGGGATGGTTAAATCGGGCGATCTCGCTGGCCATACCAAATCGCCAAAGCGAGAGATTACGCGTCCAGGAAACGTTTCCTTCACAATATCCATTGTGGCTCATGCTGTGTACGAGGTTGCACCGTCTTGTTGAAACCACATGTTCACCAAGCCCCGCTCATCCAATTCCGGAAGTAAGAAGTCGTTTATCATGGCCCTGTAGCGTTCGCCAGTAACAGTGACCGTAATGCTAATGGCGTCCTCAAAAAATACGGCCCAATCACTTCTCCCGCGTTAACGCCGCACCACTGACTTTGAGTGGATGTAATAACTTTTCTTGCATCGCACGCAGATTTTTAGTGCCCCAGAAATGAATATTTTGCTTATTGGCGTAACCGTTTAAGTGGAAATGCGCCTCGTCGCTCATGATGACTTTCGACACAAAATCGCTAAAAGCGTTAAAGCTTGAATCGACACAATTATTCCACGCTCTTGTGGAGTATAGCGCTCCATTGCTTGTCTGTTTGTATTCTGCAGCTGTCTAGTTCACTAATGTCAAATATGATTGACGTACGACGCCATTTGCAAAAATTACAACATCTTCCGATAGGGTGATTAATTTTGGGCCACCATAAATAAAACCGTGTCATCTGCAAAAGTTTTGATGGAACAGTACTTAAGACACATCAGATCCAAAACAGATCCTTAAGTAACTCCAAGGTTTACTTCTTCTTGTTCTTCATAGATAGCATCTCCAATTTTGGTTATTTGCTTTAATTTTTTACTTCTTCAAATTTTGCAAATTCACTTTGTGGCACCATTTTATTAATGCAATAATTAAAAACACTTTGTTTTTACCACAATAAACTTTATTAAAAAGTCAACATGTTTCAAGAACGATGTTCTCTTCATCAGGACATATAATGTACTAAAAATGATCGAACATAGAAAGACAGGCGTGGTAGAAATGGAATTAATTATCAATTCCTGACATTTATTAATTGGGTTTCAATTAATAAATGTCAGGAATTGATAATGGACACTTTAAAATCTTGCAAAAGTGATAAAATCGTTAGTTTATTTAGAAATAAAAGAATAACTGTAAAAAATCCTCAAGTTCCCAAATCATACAGTTAACTAAAGATTCACAAGAAGACTCAACCTATCATACCTGTAATTTCCAATTGCAATGCTCCTAGCTATAAATTAGCGTCAACATTAAATAGTATTATAATTGAATCAAATATTTTTCAACGTAAGTATACAATTAAGAATTCCCTACAATTAGTTGACCACTTAAAATGTTTGGAAATCCCCGATAATGCATTATTAGTATCTTTTGATGTCGTTTACTTGTTTCCAAGTGTCCCAGTTGAGGAAAGCAAAACAATTATAAATAACTTACTGAATTCCTCCAAATTAGCTAATGACTTAGCACAGGATTTACTTAAACCAAAATTACTTTCAATTTGATGGAATTTTGAATTCATGGGGTCAAGTACCAGTCCGTTAGTAGCGGATATATTTTTAAACCATTTAGAAAATAAAATCTTTAATAGTTCTGCCTTATTACTAAAATATGTGTATTTTTACAAACGTTACGTAGATGATATTTTATGTATATGGACCGGTACCAAAAGACAACTCCAAATGTTCCTTAATTTTTTGAACAAAATTCATAAAAACATTAAATTTACATTAGAAATAGGAATAAATTGTAGTATAAATTTATTAGATTTAAACCTAACTGTAATTAATAATAAGATTGAATTTAATATTTTTCGAAAAGAAACATACGCTGATATAATTATACACAACTCATCTAACCATTCATTTTCACAAAAACTCTTAGCTTTCCATTATTTGATCAATAGATTAATTAATATCCCGTTATCCCCAAATAATTTCAAAGCTGAACTTAATACCATTAAAATAATTGCATCTAATAATGGTTATAACTCCAAATTAATAGACGATATATTAAACCAAAAATATAAGAAAAAATTTCATTTATCCTACATTTACCCATTGTTTACTGATAATATTAAAAAACAATGGAGAAAAATAGTGTTTGTAAATCATCAAACCTCCAATTTAATCATGAAAAAAAATCCTAATACAATACAGCCTGCTTTTTAAACGAATAATAAATTAAAAAATTATATTTTAAATAACAAGGACAAAGAGCAAAAAATGAAAAAATCCGAAGTTTACCAATTGCATTGTAATGACTGCAATCATTTTTACGTAGGTAAGTAACATTTGAGATGTCTACGATTAAATAGCAATAATTATTCGGAATTTGCTAACCATCTAATTGAATTTAACCATTCATTTGATATAAATACTGGTTTTAAAATTTTACACACTAACGTTAGTGGTTTTCACTTAGATCTTTTAGAAATATTATAAATTAGGAATAATGTCAATAGAAATTTAAATATTATTAACAAAAATTAATTTTGTGAATAACCCTATCTTAAACGTATTTCCATTGTAATTTTTGTCTTTGTTCTTCTAAGCACCCCCTTTCCACCTCTCCCCCCTCCCCCTTGTTGATCTTCTAAGCACCTCCCCTTTCCACCTCTCTCCTCCCCCACTACTTCCATTTCTACCCACGCCTGTCTTTCTATGTTCGATCATTTTTTAGTACATTATATGTTCTGATGAAGAGAACATCGTTCTTGAAACATGTCGACTTTTTAATAAAGTTTATTGTGGTAAAAACAAAGTGTTTTTATTTAATTTTTTAGGTAATCAATACAACACTGCATTTAGGTAATCAATACAAGACCAGTTCATTGCCATGAATTCTTTTGGCTTTCAATTCCATTATTAGCCTTTCTCTGTCTATCGTTTCAAAAGTATGCCTAAAATCCAAGAACACTGTTATTGTGATTTTTTTCTGATCCATATCATTTCTAACCTATTTTTTGCATTTTGTTTTTCCTGTTAAGCACTTGTTACTGTTACTGCTTAGTAACAACGTATGCATGGACACTGGAGGTCTAGATTCGTTCAAAATAAATAAATGTAGCTTCGTTTAATCAAAAAAATTAGAATCTTGCGAGAGCCTTGAAGGAGTAACCATCAGTTACTTATACCAGGGCGGGTAAGAGGTGGATTACCTCCACTGATCCATATCAGCTGTTTACCATTAATTTAAGCATCGATTAGGTGAAGACTTCGACCACGAACCACGCCCTTCTTGTTTGATTCTTTATTCTATGCCCCAAAGCGATCAAAAATTCCAACTTCAAACTGGATTTACGAAAATGAAAACTCAAATCATAGTTACAGTTATACCGTAAAATCGACTCAAATGTGGTGAAGTTTTAGCAGTTTTCCTCTTGTACAACTTAGTTTTCGGACACTGTGTATAGCTAATCAAGTACTCTGTGATCCTATACCCCTGATGGTTGCCGTATAATGCATTTGAAAAGATAATTTCAAAGAGGGACTATATTCATTTTCAATAATTTTACGTGATAATTTAAAAATCGTATTAATTTTTTTTCTGTTTTGTTTGTTTGAATTGAAACATTGGAATAAAAACTAGGTATTGCAATATGCCCTTTCTGACGTTAATAAAATTCCGAGGCTGTTATTTATTAATATAATTTTGATAAATAATTATTTTTCTTTCTGCAAAAAGTTTTATGGAACAGTACTTTAGACACATCATTGTAATCATTACAATGAAACTAACTAACTAACTAACCATCACGCCGTTTCCCGCAGGGGTGGGCAGAGAGGACGGACCGCCAAACAACTCGGTCTTGGCACACACTCTTTGCCTCACTCACATTCATACATCGTCTCATACATTCTCTTGTATTATTCTGACTTTTGACATGTCCTGTCTCAATTATCTGATTCACTTGATCGTGCCAGGTCTTCCTCGGGCGTCCCCGACTTCTTCTACCATTCACATATGCATCGTATATTCTTCTTACACTACTTTCTTCGTTCATTCGCTCTAGATGCCCAAACCATCTTAGGGTCCCTTTCTTAATCTTACTGATTATGCTTACATCAGCCTTACATTCTTTGCGGATATCCACATTTCTCACACGATCATACATTGTTTTATCACATATACGCCTTTAGGATCTCATTTCAACAGCATTCAGTTTACTTTTATCCTTCCTCTGCCAGTTGTATAATTAATACAATTTTGATAAATAATTATTTTTCTTCCATTTATGTGCCCTGTTGATGAAAAGGGTGGCGAACCAAGTTGGGAGTGAGTAAAGAATAATTTGTGTTTTATAAAAGTAAATTTATTAATTTGATGTGTCAGAGCTGGGATGACCGGTGTAATGTCGTGTGTTAACTTTAAAAAGATAATTTGTTTCCCGGTTATACCCGCGCATCTTCAGGTAAATCTCTGGCAGGACTGAATCAAAACGTTGTTAACCGTTGGCTTCGGATTTCAGCTAACCTAGAGTGAATATACTCCTTGTAACCATTTTGATAAAAGCAGTTTAGGAAACAATCAATTTTCCCTTGGGAGTGAACTCATAACGTTATTGTTAAAGTTTATTATACCGTCTTGCTATTACTGAATCGTGTCTATGAAAATCATTATTTATGAAAATATTGAATATTTTATAAGAATCGCGGTCAGGTACTGTACTTACCTAAATTTTACTTGTCTACGGTTTGTTTTGACAGCCAAATATCGGCGGAAAAAGAGTCAGTTGGCTTTTTCCGTTTTACGAACCATTTCCCGTTTTGGCCCGAGTGGGCACGGACCAGAACGAGGTGTCGGTGCCATTTTTGAATTAACATGTGAACATTGTCGAGCGTAACTTATATTACTTTTAATTAAATAAAGTATCCGGTCGGTTACCGTATTTGGGTAATGGCCCCATTTTGCCGAAGTCTAATCCAAATTACCACTTTGTATACTTGTTTTACTGAAATAGAATCTCAATTGTATTTGCAAACAATGTTTAATTTCTCATATCTCCTCATCCTCATGTAATTGCGGTGGTAACACAATATGCCCATCTTTGGGAAAGATTTCTCATGCCTACCGCAGTGACAGCATACCTTTGTCTTTGACAAGGTTTGGCGTCCCAGTTTCCGATAGGAAAAGAAGCTGATTACTGTAATGATTACATATTTAATACACCCACTTCATAAGCGGTGTAAACTACACACAGTAGGAGAAACACACATCGGTTATTAACCACACAGCATGCTTAAAAACGGCATAGCAATACTTGCACATCGATTGTAACCAAAATAAAAACTAATTTTGTTTAAGTTAACATTGTGTATTTAATTTAATTATCACGTAACATTATTATAAAATATGGAGTTGGCTCGTTTTTACAAATGGCCTTTCATATACACTAGTTTTATAGCGTATTATGTCTGATTGCATAGATATGGCTTCAGTTGCTATCATTAAGTATTTATTGTTGTTGATACTCGTAGTTTACATGGAATTGATATTCAACCAACAATCAACAAAGGTGATTTATGACCACATATTATTACGTCTGTTGAATATTTATTGCACCAATTATAATAATCAGTTTGATAAACTATATAATTTTTTTGTAAACATTACTGGGAAAATTTAAAATACCTGCTTAATAAATACAGATCAGAGTAAATATAATTATAGTTTTAAATTGAGTCAGTATTAGGCTGGCACAATTATTGTAAACGTTGGCATAATCAAATTGATCCAAATTTAACTGCAAATCCATTATAGAATACGGAATCATTGTCTGGGGAGGAGCAACAAACTCAGTTATCGGTCATATGGAAATTTTACAGAAAACCATGACAAGATGATGCACTACTAAGTAATGCAAAATCTTTTATTTTTGTTGGATTGGAAATAAAATCGCTTGGAAATATTTTAGATGCTTTAATTAAATACTGCGAGTAGAACACATATTTATTTGCCTTTGAAATAGTAGAGTATTTTATTGATTTGTTTTTTTATAAGCCCAGAAAAAAATTAAGTATCAGGTCTATAAAAACTACTTTAAAGTTCAAAGTCTCCTTCTTCCGAACACCTTTTTGGTTATGGTTTTATTGGATAATATGAAAAATTTAATTTTCCAGAAAATGATCGTAAAATATTTAAATATTTGTGGCTGTGCTTCGCAAAATAAAATAAAACACGCTTTTTAGCAATGAATTTTTCGTTAATAAATCAAAACAGACGGTTGTTGTTAAACGGGAAAGTAAATCTTATCGTCGTCTATATAAGGAGTGTTAGAAAGAGAAAACAACACGCTTCATACTCAAATGTAAAAGTTAATTAAAAAAGAAGTATATAGAATGAACACCATTATGAAACTTCCGTTTTGCCGTTCCCGGCATGCGTTGCAATGCCATATTCAAAGAAATAAATTGTTTCTCCCTGCATGTCCTTTCCCGAGCGTCCCCGTCCCCCTCCCGCATCCGCTATCCTCCCGCATTCCCCCTCTACCCTCTCCCACTCTCCCGTCCCGCAAACCCCCCTCCCGCATCCCATATATTCAGTCCCAGTATATTCAGTTTTCAAAGACCTCGCGTGCCACCTATTACAATTTTTTTTATTCCAATTCTATTTTTCGTATATTACAATATTAATTTTTGTATATTATAAGAACAATCAATTTGGTACCTAACATAAGTATCTACCTATTTAAAATATTTGTAATTTTAAAAATCCATAGACAATACTTTTAATACAAAAGAAAACAGCCGCCTGCCAAATTCAATTTCATCAAACGTGCGAAGTTAAAATAGTGGTCAATTTTTCTGAAATTATTCAATTTTTTGCGCAATTTTCTTAATTTTTCTTTTGAAAATAGATTTTGATTTTTGGATATGTTTAGAAATATTCCAATTATTTGAATTTTATTGCATAGTGGAAATATTTTGACTCAGAAAAAATATATGTTCGAGGCCCGAGGAGTTCAAAGAACGAATTTCGGTCATTTTTTTTACATGAGCTCCACACAGGAGGCCCTGATGAAAATAATTTCCCTCAGGGCCTATGTCATCTTAAGGGATGCTGTGAGGAGGGTTTTTAGGGAAAGGAAGGAGAGGACAGTTCTGGGAAGGAAAAGGGTTTAAGGAGTGGGTCGGAATCTGGGGTTTAGTGTGTCCTGTTCTTCCGCCTCCAAGACCTAGAATCTAGACAAACCTCACCCCATGAACCCGGGCACCCCTGCTAAATCACCAAACGTAGCGAACCACTTGGGGTGACCTATGGCAGATGTGTTAGTTATCCAATTAAAGTTCCCGGGGCGGCGGTACCAATTCCTGCCTCGCAAAATGTAAATAAGTTTTTAAGTGTTTTTCGAATTTATGCACACAACTTAATATGGCACTTACCAACAAATGACCGAATTTTTTTTAGAAATGCTTCATAAGTGTAGTGAACGTATGTCTTGCAGTATGAAAGAGACATGCGTGTATGAGTGAGACAGCATGCGGAACGTATAAAAGGCGTGAATGTTGTCCATTCGTGCTCTCTTTGCATTTAGGCTTCCTACGAAGCACCTCTGTACGACCTCGGAATAAACAGTAATAGTCTACCCACGTATTATTATTGCAATCCCACTGAGATCACCATCAAGAGAAATCTGGATCCACCACAAGGAGTCCAGAAGTAATGTATATAACCGGCCACGGTCATTACATTTGGCGCAGCCGATAAAGGACTAATTTAGGCAGCAGCAATCACATTTGGCAGCCTATAACGGATTTACGCAGCAGCCAAAATCATTTGGCAACATCCCGAGATTGAGGCTACAGTGGTCAACAGGTGATCGGGTAGGAAACGGGCCAGATCACGACTCCACATCATTGCGGAGCAGGAAGAGCAAGAGCAGCAGAATCGGCATCCGAGGAACATCAAGGCGCTGGATAGGGTCATTCAGTGCCGAGAACCTGGAGAAGTATTCTCGTAAGGCGGGGATACGGAAGTCCGGATCTTCAAGAGAAGAGCTGGACAGGTGCAGACCTCACGGAAGGCGCATTAGAAGGACGACCAGGGTTCAGGAGCCAGGAGACGGTCCGCGGAAGGGCGAAATCGGAGCAGCATCAAGTCAACAGAGTCGTGAGTTGAGTGCTGTTTGTTAATTTTCTGTTTTTTTATTGATTGCATCTGTGTGAAGATGGAAGGGGGGGAACTGCCCAGGTTTTGTCATTTGAGGGACAAACTGGAGACATTCGTGTTGCAATACGAACAGTTCATCCTTGTCAATGTTGACAAAATTAATTCGGTTGAGAAAAAGAGAGCGGTCTTAATATCCCATTTACACACAGAGACAATAGATTTATTGATTGATTTGTGTTTTCCTAAAAAAATTACAGATTTTACGGTCGAAAATTTATTGTTATTACTAGAGAATCATGTAGGTATCAAAAGAAATGTGTTCAAGGAGCGCGAAATTTTTTTTGCTGCGAGACAGAATCTGTGAACGACTTCATAGCACGTTTACGAAATCTTGTTAGATTTTGCAAATTCGAAGACAGACTTGAAAATAATTTAAAAGATGTTTTTATCACCGGTCTTCGAGTTGGTCGTATTAAGGAGAAATTATTCTTCGAGGCTGAAAGTTTTTCATTAAAAAAGGTTATAGAATGTGCTATTGCCATGGATTCGTTTGAGGTAATTAATAAGCAAATTAAAACGGAAAGTGTTGATATAGTTTTTAAAAATAGACTGAACAATTTGTCACAAAAACAAAATTCGGCGGGTAAACATTTTTCTAGACCTACAAATAAGAATGTTACATTTAGGAACCAAACTAGATGTAAACATTGCGGCAGTTATCATGAGTCGATAAACTGTAAATTTAACGAAGTAATTTGTTTTAAGTGTAAAGGCAAAGGTCACATTAGTAAAATATGTCGCGGGTTTAGTAAAAAGGTTATTTCTTCTGTGTTTGTGAATACGCAGGGAAGTAAGAAGAAGTTAGTGGTACAGGCTGTGAACTGTGACCCAATTATGTGCAAAATCCTAGTGAACAATGTGATTTTTAACGGATTCTTGGATACAGGATCGGCAGTTTCGATATTAACAGACCTAGATTATGTTAAACACTTCAAACATTTGGATTTAAAACCAAAGGATTTAACCTTGATGGGTTACGCTAATTGTAAGTTGAATTTATTGGGTTGTATTTCATTATTAGTTGATTATAACGGTTATAGAGAAATGTTCGAATTTTGTGTAGTTAAAAATGGATCAACTACGGTTCTAGGTCGTGACTTTATAAATAAATTTAATATTGGATTCACGGGGTTACAATCAATTTCATCCCAGGAGGGTAGTGAAATTTTTTCTCACAATGTATTGGAGAATGATATAAGTGACTTAGATAAAAGTGAATTACAATCAATTTCATCCCAGGAGGGTAGTGAAATTTTTTCTCACAGTGTATTTGAGAATGATAGAAGTGATTTAAAATCAATTTCATCCCAGGAGGGTAGTGAAATTTTTCTCGCAGTGTATGTGAGAGAAGTAAAGTGAATAAAAAAATTCGAAAATTCTAGGAGGTTTTTTCGGAGGAAGTGGGTAGTTTTAATAAAAGTAAAGTGCAATTAAAATTAAATGGGAATGCGGAACCAAAATTCTGCAATCCGAGGAACATAACTTTTGAATTTGGAAGGAAATTAAGGTCAAATTTAAACAATTTTGTACCGAGAGGGGGGAGAGATAAGTGTCAGGAAAATCAGAAATATTTTTACAAGAGAAATAATAAACAATCCAAGGGATTTTCAGTTGATCAAAATGTAATGGTAAGGGATTTTAAGAATCAAAATAAGGATAAATGGGTACCAGGGAAGGAATACAAACAATTAGGTAAAAAAGTTTATTTAATTGAGGTAAATTTGTATGGTAAAATTATGTACTGGAAAAGACATTTTGATCAGTTGTCAAAGCTATGTGTAGCTAGGGATAATGACCATGATAAGTATATCGCGTCTGAGACAAGGAGACGATCGTATAATAACTACGATGTCTCCAGCTTTGTGCCGGGTGACATTCTAATGGGTACTTCTCCTTCTCCTTCCAGCTCCAGTGATCCAGTGGCTTCCACGTCGGGAAATTGGAAGGAACAACTACGACCACGGACACACAGATGAGTCAATGAAGACAGGACTCAGCTCTCGACTCAACATGAGACAAATGAATTACTTACATTGTAAATATTGGAATATTGGATGTATTGTAAATAATTATCAGCATCATGTTGTGTAACTGTCTTCAGATTTAAGTGTGGAGGGATGTAGTGAACGTATGTCTTGCAGTATGAAAGAGACATGCGTGTATGAGTGAGACAGCATGCGGAACGTATAAAAGGCGTGAATGTTGTCCATTCGTGCTCTCTTTGCATATAGACTTCCTACGAAGCACCTCTGTACGACCTCGGAATAAACAGTAATAGTCTACCCACGTATTATTATTGCAATCCCACTGAGATCACCATCAAGAGAAATCTGGATCCACCACAAGGAGTCCAGAAGTAATGTATATAACCGGCCACGGTCATTACAATAAGGCATATTTGTTTTATGTCTAAAAATACTACGTAGGTACACAGTCAGTAAACTCTTAAGGAAACACCTGTATGACCACTAATTTACAAAATACACGTGTTCATAACTCCTTGAGGACTTAATACGTCCAATTATAATTACCAGCAGAGGGATAGGTCGGTGAGTCTTTCAATTTACCTCGGTGTAAACTACACCCAACGGTTCCCTACACTCCCGACAAAATATCCCCGACAAAATATCCCACGTACAAAACATCCCCCGACAAAATAAAACCCAACAAAATATCCCCCGACAAAAAATCCTAACCTAACCTAACCTAACATAACGTAACATAACGTAACCTAACCCAACAAAAACTTTCGGCGCCAAATTGAAAATGTAAACCTAACCTAACCTAACCTAATCCAACAAAACCTAACCAAACCTAACGTAACATAACGTAACCTAACCCAACAAAACCTTTCGGTGCCAAATTGAAAATGTAAACCTAACCTAACCTAACCTAATCCAACAAAACCTAACCTAACCTAACGTAACATAACGTAACCTAACCCAAAAAAACATTTTGGCGCCAACTTTAAAATTTAAACCTAACCTCACTAATCTAAGCCAACAACTTTCGGCGCCAAATTTAAAATTTAAATCGATACCATAAGTTCTTGATCTGTCTCCTTCGTTCCTTGTCGGTGGATGTTTTGTCCGTAGGATATTTTGTCCTTGGGATATTATGTCGAGGGATATTTTGTCGCAGGATATTTCGTCGGGGATATTTTGTCGCGAGATGAAAACGCGCGGTACTATACCCAACACCAATAAGTTAGTAATACCTCGCCGTTAGCTGTGGAAAGATTAGCAACTGGCAACGAAATTGCTTTGCCTAAGGCGAGGCAAAGACCTGAATTTATTGCTAGATAAATTAGTCCCAGCGAGAGCTCGTACGATCGTCATCGACGTTCGTCCTCTTCCTTATCACGCTTTTTGTTTGAAAACGAAAAAGACAGAATGATCTCTCGCTGAGACTAGTATACTCGCTCTAATAAGAAACGGAACAGGCAGCAGGGGCGAACTAATAATATTTACCGACCGAAACTAGCTTTTCAGCGGAAACCGAACATTGACTTCTGTTCTTGTTTTAGCCTAATTAAAATTATTTAAAAAAACATCTGTGTGCAGTTTACACGCGGCAGAAGTGAAACCTGCAAAAAAAAACAAACGAGTGTGCTTTAGACCACACGACTGAAGTAAATCTTCACTAACCTATAAAAGAATTATTTACTTATAAAAGACATTGGGGTGATATATGACCATGGGGTGACCTACGACCTTGGGGTGACCTACGACCTTGGGGTGACCATCCTTATCCTTACCCTTGTCCTTATCCTTATTACTGCCCAAATCAAGCATGCGTAAAGGCCGACCGTTTGCCTCGTCATCGATCACCGTTCGCATCGATTCGCATCACACTTTTCGTAACATCACACTTTTCATAACACATCACCACTTTTTGTAACACATTACCACTTTTCGTAACGCATTCACCGGCTTACCCCCCAAGTCGAGCGTGCGTAAAGAAGTTTAACTTCAAAAGGGGAGGCTTCGAAGTACCGCACAAAGAGAAGACCAATTATTATATATCTCATTCTCTCGCAGACTAAATCCTATAGATGTATGTGTTTGTCTCTTTTTAGTGTCGCTTTCATCGAGTTTAAAGTCACAACGGAAGAAATTTTCACTTCAATGACTTTAAAGTAATAGCGCGTTTATAGCCTAGCGGATCTTGTTGAAATAAAACTTCTTTACGCACGCTTGATTTGGGGGGCAAGCTGGTGAATGTGTTACGAAAAGTGGTGATTGTTACGAAAAATGTCATGCGAACGGTAATCGATGCGAACGGTGATCGATTGCTAGGCGAACGGTCGGGCCTTTACGCACGCTTGACTTAGGGAGTGATAAGGATAAGGATGGTCACCCCAAGGTCTTAGGTCACCCTAGGGTCGTAGGTCACCCCAAGGTCGTAGGTTACCACAAGGTCGCAGGTCACCCCATGGTAATATTTCACCCCAATGTCATATGTCACCCCTAGGTCACAGGTCACCCCGTTCGCTACGTTTGGTAACTTAGCAGGGATACTTGGGTACATTGGGCGAGGTTTGTCTTGTAGTTTTCCTGCAGTCGTGTGGTCTAAAGCACACAGGTTTTTTTTCTCTCCTTTTCCAAATAATTTCTCAGTTCCTATCGCATCAGTTCCTAGGTCATCTTAGGGGATGTTGTGTGGAGGATCTTTTTAAGGAAAAGAAGGAAAAAAAATCTGGGAAGGAAAGGAGGTAAGAATCTAAGGGTCAGTATGTCCAGGAATGAATTCATCCCTTCAATTGCGGTGCAAGGCGATGGGTTGGGAGAGTCCAGCTGGAGAGGTTAAAAGGCCTCCCTCAACCAGTCTCTCTCAATCCAACCCGCCACGTTGAAGGTGAGCAGTCACATCCGTCACCAAGACCGAGAAAAACCTCACCCCATGAACCCTGGTCACCAAATGTAAGGAACCACTTGAGGTGACCTATGGTAGTAGTTTTGGTTATCCAATCAATAGTTCCCGGGGCAGCAGAATCCATATCGGTCCCTCAAATTAAATTAATTCTTTAAAGATACGATGTTATTCATAAAATAAAATAAAACTTTAATGTCTTAAATTAATGATAATATAGATTTTATTTCTATTATATTCATAGGTATAGTAATCCAAAGGAAGAATATTTGGAGAAAGTTTTAAAGATTATATTGTAGAGCACAATATTTTTTTTTTCATTCTGGCAATATTAATAATATCTATAGTCAAACTTCATTGAAATTCGGCTCTGTATACAGCTCGCCGGTAGAACAAAAAAAAACCGCCGCTCGGGGCAATCGCAGATAAAAAAGCATTCGCCTTTAGAAAGACTCTGCCTCGTGATCTGATCAAGTCGAATTAATCACTATTCACTTCGAGATAGACATAGCAGTTAACTGTGAGAAGAGTTATTTTGCAACCGGCATCTTGTTTTGTATCGGGCATAGCAACAGGGAGCTGTAACCTGTAAAAATAATAGTTGTAAATGTTTGACTATCCAAACCGTTTGATATAGATTGGTTTAAAAGTTGCTTTCTATTATTATGAAATTATATCTTGTGAATATCCAGCAGTCCAGTTAATTAGTCAGACATCTCCAAATATTAAGTTTTGAAATATTGAGGAAGGCAATATCGGAATGCTCGCCAAATTTCAAATATTAGTTTACACGTCTTCACTTTAGCTTATTCTGAGATATGAGGTGTCAACATTTGGAAAGACGATTTCTCAATATCTGTTTATCAATTTTCGATTTTGAGGTTACATCTTGTGTAAAGTATCTCTACATTATATAAATTAAAGTCCCCCGCGTCGTCTGTCTGTCTGTTCGCGATAAACTCAAAAACTACTGAACGGATTTTCATGCGGTTTTCACCAATATATAGAGTGATTCATGGGAAAGGTTTAGGTATGTAATTAATTAAGGTTATGTGTAAATTGGTTGGAAACTAACGATAATTGTTAGAATCGCGAGAAAAAGTCAAGCCACCTGGTAGCTTTCATCGAAAACACTGCCTAATCCCTTTGAGATATAACAAAGCAATGCATGGTGGGATATTCCTCTTTTATAGATCTACAAAAAAGTCCTCGATGGCATATGTCTATCTTTTACGGATAGCTTATTATCTTCTCTACTAAATTAAAGTCTTCCGCGTCGTCTGTCTGTCTGCCTGTTCGCGATATCTATCTTTTACGGAGAGCTTACCATACCCATTCTACAAAAAAAAAATGGTCACGTACAATGCGGAACTGGAAAGTTATTTAGACTGATACAGTATTAATCCTTATCAACTTAAATACGTTAGTAATTCATTCACCAAGCATTTCATGCACATTATTATAATCTGTCGCACCATCTCTACGTATTATAAATTAAAGTCCTCCGCGGCGTCTATCTGTCTGTCTCTTCGCGATGAACTCAAAGACGGTGGTGGTTATAAAGGTTGTATAACCATCCAGTAGATGGCGTTGTGTTTAATTAGCCAGAGCAACGCGTGGCCGGGTTAGCTAGTTTTAATTCAACATGTTTTAAAGGAAAATATTTAAATAGGACATATAATTAATATTTTAGAACATATCTAAACATGCAAATAGAACCATATGCAACCAACTAGGGCACAATAATTCATAGCAAAAGGTTCGAATTACATTTCCCTAATGCAATTCCGAGCTAGGGTCATCAAAAATATTTTCCAATTAAATTAGATAAACTAAAATACTTTAAATAGATTACGAAAATTGTTATTGAAAATTATTACATTGATTACGAAAATTCGTTTTTGCAAACTTTGAAACCTTAAAACATAGTAAGGCGAAGTTTAAACCCTATCCAACCAAAGTGAGAACTATATAAAGGCCTGTTCAGACATCGAATATAACCGCGAGCATATATCTGTTGAACCGCGAGCGCTTATATATCGTACCGTTCACACGACGCTATCAAATATTTCTTCCTATGGTAGGAGAGGGGGTCAGATGAATTAGCGATCAACCACGGAGTGCGCATTTTTTGTACTGTATCTGTCAACTTGACGTCTGTCATCCACCGGTCTAGACAGCTCCGTAATTAAAATGACCCCCTCTCCTGTTTTCGTCGGAGTGGGGGGCGCTTAACTGTTGGCATATCGCCTGAGGAGCGGTTACTGCGTAAGATGTGCATTGTCTATGGTTGATGTGCGCATAAAGTGTGACCGGTCTGAAGGTATTAATTATATGGAGAGCGATATTTGGCGTGCTATGATCTTTTATATGTATATGCTCAATCTGAACAGGCCTTAATGCGCCTCGTAATGAATTGGTAGAAGCGTTTGTTCCGGTAAAACCAGAGGTTCTGGGTTCGAGTCCCAGTTGCGACCGTTATATTTTCTTACCTTCAAAAGTTATAAAACAAGATATGTTCTTATAAAAATTGAATATACGAGTATTTACTTTAAAATTAATATAATAGTAGATAATATATGTCCTATAGCAATCCTATATATAGCTTGAGCCGAAACTCAAAACGTTTTATAGTTTGAATTTCGTACTCGTAGAGTCTGTCAAATAAGGAAAATATAAAAAATGGAACTACGAAATTAGTAGTCTGGCAACACCAATTTACCTGTCAAATATTCTTTTAAAATGCAATCACACTGAAAATACAGAACACTGTATACACATTGAAAAATACATTTTTTGTTTCTAAAAAAGATTCAATCGAGGAAATACTGTTATGAAGGTACCGACTTATGACATAAATTTGATTAAATTGTGTTTTACAAAGTGATTGGCTTTCATTTAATTTAACATAAATTTGAATTTAACAGTAGGTAGAAAGGAAGAATCATAAATGGTGAGTTTAGTTATACTATTTTTAGATCTGAATGAGTTAAATATATTCAGATCTAAAATTAGAGACATGATCTAAAGCCTGGACAACGCTAGTAGGTACTTAAGCTAATATTAAATAAACGTGAGCAATTTCTAAAGTGTGCTTTATATTTTATTACAATATCGTTATTCTTCATTGTTAACATAAAATTGCAAAGATATAATAATAATATACCTACATGCAATTCTTATTTCGAGAAAAATGTAGGTTACACCATGATTATATTTTTAGTATTGCTATTTGGACAACGGTGGCGTCTACTTATGTTTTCTACTCTTATTTGACAAACTGTATGTACTCTCCTAATCGTGTTTACTGTGTAAGCAGTTTACTGCTACTAGGCAGTTAGCTAATAAAGTAATAACACTCCAAAATAATTACCGGTAACTTTTCAACAGGAAACTGCACATTGCAATAATAAAGGCACAATCATAATTAAAAAGGATTGGTGATAAAGCTTTAAGAGCGTCGTTGGAGCTGCAAATAAATTCTTGCACGAATGAATAAAGAAAAATATTGATAATCAAATAATATGAAATTCCCACTTTTCCCCTTAGCCTTAACTTAGAAATATTATTATATTAATGGCAGGCATAATGTCAATCAAACGCATAATCTCGAGTTCGGCAACGTGACTAAAGGCAGAATAGTCTGTCGTGTCGTATCGTGACTCGTGACGCGTCAGAACGGTATCGGTTTCACACATTTAGTATGGTGACATTTATATTCATATTCATACGTTCTGTCGTGTCGCAACAGAAACTATCTGGATTTTCGTCATAGCGGTGAAGATGGGGGGCCCGGGACGCGTATTTCTTTTTCCGTGTTCAATACGAGGGAACCATACACGGGTTTGTAACGCCATATATCCACCAAACCCGTGTTCAGTAGAAGTCAAGCGGCATCTTACTGTGCACAGGTTTGTAACGCCAATCCCCCTCCACCCATCCCTCTCCCCACTCCACTCCCCCCCATCAACCCCCCTCTGCCCCTCCCCCACCACCCATTCCTCCCCTCACTCCTCCCCCTCCACCTTCCCTCTCCCCACTCCACTCCCCCCCATCAACCCCCCTCTGCCCCTCCCCCACCACCCATCCCTCCCCTCACTCCTCCCCCTCCACCTTCCCTCTTCCCACTCCACTCATCCATCATCCCCCTCTCCCTCCTCTTCATCTCCACCGACCCCTCCCCCACCCCATACCCCTCCCCACTCCACCTCCCCCCACCACCTACCCCCTCCCATTCCTTCCCTCCCACCTCTCCCACCCCACTCCGCCACCTCCATCTTCCCTCTCTCCACTCCACTCCCCCCATCAACCCCCTCCCCTATCCCTCCACCCACCCCTCCCCTCACCCCCTACCCTTCCACATTCCCTCTCCCCACACCACTCCCCCCATCAACCCCCTCCCCTATCCCTCCACCCACCCCTCCCCTCACCCCCTACCCTTCCACATTCCCTCTCCCCACACCACTCCCCCCATCAACCCCCTTCCCCCCACCCCTACCCCTCCCCACACCCTTCTCCATCCTTCCCCTTTCCCCTTCCTTCCCTCCCCCTCTCTCTCCCCTAACCCCATCCCCCCACCCTCTTCGCCCTCCCCTTTCCCCCTCCACCAACACCCTCCAACACCCCCTCCCCCCCTCCCCATTCCTCCCTCTCACCTCTCGCATTCCACACATTCATTCCCGATACATTCAGTTTTGCTCGCGTGCAACTGCTGCAACTGCTCGCATGCCACCTATTATAATTTTTTATACAAATTTCATAATGCCAGAACTCAACGGTAGTTTTATACAAAATAAGAACAAAAAAAACAGAAGTATCCAATTTGGAGCAGTCGTTCGGGTTTATGCACATTTCGGTGATTCATTTTTAGAGATAGTTATTAAGTACGACGCCAACAAAGCGCTCTTTTTGAGAAATGAGAAAAAAGCAGGTCTGCCAACCGGCAGCCTGGCACGTTCGCAGGCAGCCGGCGTCAGAGTGGGGTAAAAAATAGTAAATTTTACGTCATCGCGTACACGAATGAAACCAACGAACAACTATAGTCCAGATCATTCCATTTAAGAATTTCTTGGTCTGCCGACCAGCAGTCTGGCAGCTTTTTGTGTACGACGTTTTAAAGTTTTTTGTTTTTTTTCTTAAATTTTCGTTTATCTTTATTATTATTTTTATTTCACTATATTATTAAAAACTTTGAATGCCGTATTTTAAAAAAATAAGCGACAAATATTAAAAAAAAAAATAAAAATTATAATAAAAATATTAAAATATCATTTTTTAAATTTAAAAAATTTAAAACTTTAAAAGATCTTTCACAAAAAACTGCCAGGTTGCTGGTCGGCAGACCAAGGAACTCATGAATGCAATTGTCTAGACTACAGTTTTTCGTTAATTTCGATCTTGGTCTGGTTCTCCCAGTCTATTAAAAAAAACATCGTTTTTAAGGCGATAATTGGTTTGCCTTTTTTCTGACGTTTGCAATAAATCGATTTTGTTAGGGACAGAAAACGTATGATAAATAATTTCATAACGCCAGAGCTTACCAACATATATAGCCTATAGATCTCGCAAATAAGCTTTCTATTAGTGAAAGAATTTTTAAAATCCATTCATTAGTTTTTGCGTGGAAGAGTAACAAACATACATCCATACAAACTTTCGCCTTTACAATATTAGTAGGATTAATTATTAATAACTAATTAATTAATTAATATTAATGTTAATTCATTATTAATTATTAATAATTAATTAATTAATTAATTTTAATGTTAATTCATTATTAATTATTAATAATTAATTAATATTAATGTTAATTCATTATTAATAGGCTAGTATAGGATAATTATGATACTTCTTTATGAAATTTTGCACAAGTAACGTTCAAAATAAGAGGAACTACATCTGTTTACATCTACATCTGGTTATAGCAATCTCTGTGAAAAGCAAGGGTAACACAGTGTTACTAACACTAGGGACATTAGTTAGTATAAATATATCTTTACAGTAGTATTCAATGTCGAATCCAATGTTATTGCGGTTATTCTATACCTAAGTTATCGTTAAGCTAGGTAGTAGTGCCTTCACGTGTTAGAATGACAGAACTCCGATCTGCGATATTACCTAATGGAATATCGGAGTGATTCGTGGAAGGATGATTTCATTTTGGATCGAATGCAGAGAAAAGGTGTAAAAGTAGAAACGGGGATTTGCAGCACTCGGAAATGGTATTATTTTTGTGAAATCGGCTTATTTAGCTTTACGATACGAGTTTCTGATATAAGCTTTCAGAATACTAAAATGATTTTTAAGTATTAAGTTGAAGCCATATTAAATAATGCAAAATCATATGTTTTTGTTTTGAAATTTTGATCGCTTAGAAGTACTATAGATGCTTCAATTATCGGTCATTTTTTTACAAGTCTTTTAATAAGCCTGTAAAAAAATAAAGTATAAGGTCTATAAAAAACACTGTCAATTCCAAACTCTTATATTTATAAACCGCTTTTCGGATATGGTTTTATTGTATAATGTGGCAAATTCAGTTTCTTTTATAATAATCGCAAAAAAATGATATTTACGCCCAAACTTCCCAAATTATAATAAAATATGTATTTTGTTTTGTTATTTTACAATACGGCCGCTAGTCGACGAATTTGGTTTTTCAAAGTGAACCCAATGCCGCCCACCGAAGAACTACTAACAACGCCACACCTATTTTGTATCAGTCACACCCCGGCCGGAGCGGGAAATAGACGTGTGGCTCCGCGTCGCTTGATTTCGTGAAATTAATTTTAAAATTCCGTTTTATTACAATAAACAATGCGTAAAAAAGGAGTTCATGTTTTTTTACAGGTTTTTACGAAATCAACCCGTAAAAAAGTTCTCAAATACCTTTTCCAACCTTTCCAAAAGCTTTTTCTCAAGTATTTTCAAACCCCTCTCTTAAAGGGGCGTGAATTCCGATTTGATTTTTTCCTGTACTATTGGATCGCCTTAAGCTCTGTTTTATTATGGCGAACTAAACCTAAAACTGCCAGTACACGTTGAGGCAAGGTGTTGGGCCGAAACTTATCTGATACTATGGAGGACGGGTTAAAATTTATCAATCATCGGTCGGAATATGTGTTAACAATTGTCGACCGTGCTTGTAAATATTGATAAGAGATCATAGATGACAGATTCGTCAAAATCGTATTGATATAGGATTTTATCTATCGACCATGCCAAACCTCCAAAGAAAATGTTTACCTAAAAATATTTATCGGCTATCTTCTAAGCTGTTGAAATCAAGCATTCCAACTGCTCCCGCTTGGAGCCAGTGAGTCTATGGCATCCCCAATTAGGGTAATGTGAAGCTGAAGGTAAATGGGGGAGGGAAAGGAGATGGGGGAGAGGAAGGTGGGGAAGTCCCTGGCTATTCAGATGCAATCACCAAACACGGCAAAAATCATTTTAAGCAAAGTTTCAATTCTGAATGGTGGTCTTACATCAGGGCGATAATGAGAGTATCCTCCACTCCGGAACATGCCGGAACTAGGGTCCGACCGAAACAGGAATTTCTACCGAAACCGAATCTTCGGTATCTGTCTCAGTTTCGGCCGAAACCGAAACCGGAACTTTTTTTAGTAATGTTAAAAATCTATTGTTCTTACCCACTTGATCGAAGTTCTTATCTATTTGGGTTATTTTTCACATTTATGCAGACAGTTAATAGGTGTTAAATGAAATGAAAATAACAATAATTGAAGAATGCTAAATTTTATTTTTTTATATTACCGCTATAAAACAAACAAAAATTATAAAAATTAACAAAACATGTTAACTATGTACTTCTTGGAACAAACATTTGTCAATAAACAACACTTCATTGGCGGAATCCCTAATAAGATATGGAATAACCACATGGGGACATTCAACAAAAACAAATCTTCTTTCAGTGCAAAACGTACAATATTCTTTGGTAAAATTATTATCAAAAAAAACTGAATACGAATAAAGACATGATATACCAAAATCATTTCTATACAACTCTGTAAATGTTATCTGTTCGTGCTATATTGTGGCTTAAAATTGCGAGTCAGCATACATCTCAATCTGAATATAATAAACTAGTGGTTCATGTTCATAATACAAGACAAACCGCAAATGATGGACTTATAATTCCCAGATACCTAAATAAATACGGTCAAAAAACTCTAGAATACCTTGTTACAATAATTTACAACATGTTACCCAACGCAATAAAAAGCTGTGAATTGAGTTTCAGAAGGAAATGTACGCTAAAAAAATGGTAAAGTGAAAGAACTTTTTTGTACTAATTTCTGTTATTTCCGCTTTTCGTTTTAATGTTTTTTCCATTATTATTTTCTCTTGTCTTTTCTTTTATTTCTTTCATTTTCTCTGTTCTGTATTTCTTACAAATTTTATTAACAATTTTTTTTTCATGTACCTGTATATTTTATGTACCTGTCTCTTCGACTTGGTCGAAGACCTGTCTCAATTTAAAAAAAAACTAATTGTCAAAAGAACCCGTTGACAAACTGATATCAATCAGTTTAACGGGACTTAATTTTAAAATGTAAAAAAACTGTAAATAAATAATAAAGGAATTTTATTAATAAAAAAAATGAATAAAAAAATTATCATCATTATTACATAGTATAAAATGAAGTCGTTCAAAATGTATGTGCGCGTTAATCTTTTAAACTACGCAACGGATTTTCATACGGTTTTCACCAATAGATAGAGTGATTGAAGAGGAATGTTTGTATGTATAATACATGTAAATTATATTAGAGAAAAGCCGAGAAGTTCAAGGAAAATATATTTTTGTGCGATTTAAAACGCTGTCGGGCCGTACTATAGTCACTTTTGAAATTCGTTCTACGGAAGAAATTGGAAAATAGATGTCCTAGAGTAAGTAGGTATTTGATTTTCCCTTTTCAAATATCCAGTGTTGCATTGCAAGCATTGTATAATGAGTGGGGAGTTAATTAGTTTATATGTATAAAACATGCTTATTATAGTAGAGAAAAGCCGATAAATTCAAATATTCAATTCAGGCAGCGGGCAGCTGGCAAGCGGGTGGTGTGGATTTTATAAAGATTGGGTAATGGCGTTGTGTTTCGTTAGCCACACCAACATGTGGCCGGGTTTGCTAGCATATTATAAAGGAAGGATCTCATTAATTAAGTATTTTAATTTTAATTGCGTTTACAGTCTCAACATTCTTATTAAACGTGTTAAATGAAATAAAAAACAATAATTGGAGTGTGAAAAAATAATTATTTATTTTATAAATATCTGTAAAACAAACAAAAATGAACAAATATGTTAACTACTCCTTGGAATAAATATTTGTCAATAATCAACACATAAATTATAAAGGAAGGACCGCATTATTTGAGTATTTTAACCACGGACATATTGGATGTCTATGATTTTAACCGACTGACGCGAACTCAGCTGATGATGGCGCGCGACACACGAGCCACCAACTCACCCGAAGTTAGCTGAACGACGCGCGATAATTCACGAACGCAAAGTTTCGATGCGGCCGAACGTTCGGCAGATTTTCTGCCGAAACAGAAACTGATGCCGAAACTCGATTTTTTGCCGAAACCGAAACCGAACCTTCGGTCGGTCACTAGCCGGAACATACCTTTCATTATTTAAAATGACTAAATTGTGAAAGCACAAATCAATCAAAAAAATTTATCTGCTGCTGGGTTTGAACCCGCGACCTGCAGATCGAAAGTCGAGAGCCTTGCCCCTCGATCACGGAGGCCGTTAAAGGATAGATACAGGAATAATAGTACGTATATTTCCCCAAATACATATAATGCGTAAACCTCTTTTGTACTTTTTCTGTTTCTAGGATACGGTTTTGTTCAGAAGGAGCTCAAATAATGGAACTATATTCTAAGTTACTGCAAACAACTGCTTCACATGTTGAGACTCCTGATGCCGTCGACTGGATGAATAAAAAATAATTTTGCACTATTAGAAGAAGTAATATAACTTTTTGTCTATTATTTACCAATTTCAAACCTAAAATCGATTTCAAAAATACCCTCAATAATAAGTTGGTATAAATATCAAACGAATTTATACACAGTGTCGATTTGTACTTATTATTTTTTTTCAGGTTCTCCATAAAACAGTTATACACCAAATTATTACGGAGAAGATTACAAAATTTAAAAGAAAAAAAAAGTTCGTTTGTGGGCAGTTTCACTATGTTGTGACTTATGTCAAAAGATAGTTACTGAACTCTCTGTTGGTAACATTGAGGATGTCGATGCGCAATGCAGAATCGTTAAGCAGTTGAATTGCTCTGTTTAATGGCGCATTCTGAAAGGAAGAAGTTCTCCCTTTCGAAGCATAAAAAAGTGCGTGGGATCTCCCACGAGTATACGTGTTAGGCACATATAGGTTAATCTTCTTCAACATAGGTGGATTCATTACATTACCGGAGATCAGCTTAAAAAAATGTTTCCCCAAAAATATTTTTTGGCGGGCTTCTAAGGTATTAAGATCGAGGATACAGGAATGGGTAGTACATATGTATGTTCCTCATATACAGGTAACGCATAAACCTTGTTTGTACTCTTTCTATTTCTAGGATATGGTTTTGATCAGAGGGGGCCCAAATAATGGAGCTGTATTCCAGGATGGAGAATGGCGTATCAGATACAACCAGGAGCTATACGATCTTTACGAGGACCCTAATATCTCCAAGGAAATCAAAACTGGAAGACTCAGGTGGGCTGGACATATCCAGAGAATGAGCGAAGGAGATATTCCAAAGCGAATTATGGATGGTGCACCTGGGGGTCGGAGAAGAGTTGGAAGACCAAAGCTTCGATGGTTGGATGGAGTGGTGAAGGATGCAAGCACCATCGGCATCCGAAACTGGCGCAACGCAGCACAACACCGACAGTCATGGAGGCAGGCTCTGCTGGAGGCCAAGACCCGACCTGGGTTGTAGAGCCACAGATGATGATGATGATTCCAGGATGCTACAAACATGCTGGTATATACGATGTATAGAGAAGCAGATTTTTCCTTGATGCATTTGAATGAAAATATGTTTTATACTTTTGTTATTCGGCGGTACATCCTCTCTGCACATCTCTTCGGGGTCACTTAGTTATAATTTGTGTAATTAGGTATACCGTATTTTCTCTAAACCGACTGCACATAAGATTGCTTAGTTTACATAACTTGCTTAAATTTCCTGCTTGCTTAAGTAACTTGATTACATTACCTGTTAAATATTGGAAGATAAAAATTTGCTTTGCCTTGTGTTAATATTAGCATGTTTACCAATTAGCGGCATTATCAGAACTATATATTATCAGAACTAAATAACGGCTTTTGTTTGCTTTTATAAGGTGTTAGCTAGGATTGCATTGTGTATCGAAATCGTTAATTGTAAATATTTGATCAAAATAATTATTACATTCAAGGTGAGCCCAAACTTAAAATGAAATGAAATTTAATCAATGAAGACTAAATTAGCGTAACTCAATCGAAATTCTGAAACAGAAAATCAAAAAAGTTACGGTCGCATCTGGGACTCAAACCCAGGACTGATGACCTGCCGGTTAAGTGCTCTACCAACTTTCCTTTTTCGATGTTTCAGATTTTCGATTGAGTTTCGCTAATAGAGAACTCTAGTCCAATATTTTTTAATGAATAAAAACCTTCAAACTTAAATAACTGCATTTTTATTTTTATAGTTAGTTTTAATAGTTAAAATAATTGTCAAAGTTAAAATTTTTCAAGACCCCCCGAAAACCACCGTATCTTTGGTGAATCGTGTGACGTCATCACTCTTGAAAAGTTAACTGTCGCCATTTTGAATTTCGTTGTTCTAGAATTTCGTTCTCCCTAGAAATAGCATTACTATTTTTTGTGCAGTAGTTTTTGAATATTTTCAATAATAGAGATAAACTAATAAGAGATACCTATATTTTTGAAACATTATTTAGGTCTAAATAACATTTCAATAAACACAACAACTAAATCTCTATAAACAGCATATGTAAATAAACGAATAAATTAATACGATGGCTTGTGTCATACCTAAATTCCCATGCAATGACTTTTCGGTGACGCCACGACACAACGAACAGTGACGCCACCACTAAACATTTCAATAATGACAACTTGACGGCGTGTTTTTACGACCCGAAAAAATTGACTTTTTAATATTTTTTAAAAACTCTGCGTTAAATAAAACTTAATGAAAATGAATAAATTTTTTTAAAGCCATAATATTTTTTCACTGGAGTTTCTTATTGTCTTCATTAATTAAATAGGCATTACAACTTGAGGTTTTACTCAGTTAAAAATAAAGATGAATAAAATGAAGTTAACTAATATAAAATCTACTAGCATAGGATAGATCTAGGGATAAATAAGATATGAATTGAGATTTTCACCGCCAAAAGCATCATTGTGATTTATTTTTGGGGTACTATGACTTGTTCCCTTACTTTTTTTTAGATTAACTTCACAAGGAAGGCCCCGAGGGAAAAAATCCCTCAGGTACTATGTCATCTTTGGAGGTGCTGTATGGAGGGTCTTTTTAGGGAAATCAAAGAGAGGAGGTTCAGGGATGGAGTCCAGGAGTGACGGACTAATGAACCCATCCCCACAGCCAGCGGTGCAAGAGATGGTGCAGCCGAGAGAGTACGGCTGGAGAAGTCGAGGGGACTCCCCCAACCATTCTATCCCGATCCGGCCTGATAATATTATAATATATCTAAAATGCCTGATAATATTATAATATTATAAAATATCGAAAATGATCGATCCTTTCAGATTCCAACTGGACGGTGGAAAAGTGCCTGCATGAGCAAACCTTGACTAAATATTGCAAAATCATATGTTTTTGTTTTGAAAATTTGATCGCTTAGAAGTATTATAGATGCTTCAATTAAATACAGCTTGTAGAACATATCTTGGCCATTAAAAACATCAGTCATTTTCTTTATAAATCTTTTAATAAGCCTATAAAAAAATAAAGTATAAGATCTATAAAAAACACTTTCAATTCCAAACTCTCCTATTTTTAAACCCCTTTTCGGATATGGTTTTATTGTATAATGTGGCAAATTTAGTTTTTTTTACAATAATCGCAAAAAAAATATTTACGCCCGAACTTCCCAAAATAAAAAAAAATGCATTTTCGCTTTGTTATTTTACAATACGGCTGCTAGTCGACGAATTTGGTTTTTCAAAGTGAACCCTATGCCGTCCACCGAAGAACTACTGACCACGCCACACCTATTTCGTATCAGTCACGCTACGGCCGGAGCGGGAAATAGACGTGTGGCTCCGCGTCGCTTGATTTGATCGAACTGTCCAAAGATTTACATACTGAAGGCATTTAGATTTAGATTAGGCAGGAAGATTTACATAGTAAGGCATACTATTTTTTCATCCTTGGCCTTTTTTTAAATAATAAAAAAATATATTTTAAAATAATAACATTTTTTTTAATAATATTTCTTTTTTAAATAAAAAGGTATATATATATATATTTTTTTTTTTTTTTAAATAAGTAGATTTTATTTGAGTTCCATTTGTCAAAATCAGAGTGTCACCCTAGTTGTTTTGAACTACCTTTGTTTCTTGGTGGATATAGTAATAAAGGATTTGTTTTATGGTCTATATTGTTACAAATTACCCATCTGGTCACCAATATAATATAGTTATTTCTTACTTTCCGCATAAAATATTTTAGTGTTTTGGATGTAGTGTTTTGTATTTTAGTGATTTGTGTGTAAATGCATCACTCAAATTTATGAATTTAACCTCAATACAGGCTGCTAGTCCTAGTGAGGTTAATATTTTTGTATGTAAAAAAAATAAGAACACATGTATGGTGAGAAATTATAAATAAATAAATAAAAAATAAATAAAGAAGCGAAGTTAGCCGTCCATAATGGAGTGCTGGTACCTACCCTGATGTATGGCAGTGAGGCATGGAACTGGCAGAGGAAGGATGAAAGTAGACTGAATGCTATAGAAATGAGATCCCTGAGGCGTATGTGTGGTAAAACCATGTAAGATCGTGTGAGAAATGTGGAGATCCGCGAAGAATGCAAAGCTGATGTAAGCGTAATGAGTAAGATTAAGAAAGGGACGCTCAGATGGTTTGGGCGTGTAGAGCGAATGAACGAGGAAAGGAGTGTAAGGAGAATATATGACGCAAATGTGAATGGTAGAAGAAGTCGGGGACGCCTGAAGAAGACATGGCACGACCAAGTGAAGAGTCGGAATAATTTTTGTGCGGGCCGCAAAAAAACGGATAATAGAATTAATTGTACAAGAAAAAAAAATATTTTAAAATAAACAGCAGATATTTGTGCCGGCCGCAAAAAAACGGATAGTATAATTGTACTCGTACATGAAAAAAAATATAGTTAAAAGAAAACGGCAGATATTTGTGCGGGCCGCAAAAATATCTGCCGCGGGCCGCAGTTTGACGACCACGGCATTAGAGCCTCTGAAAGACAGACCTGACCGAGGCGTCCATACATTATAAAAATATTTTTATTGAGCGATGAAAAAAACTTTTTTTTTTTTTTTACATTAACTCCACACAGGAGGCCTTGAGGAAAATAATTTCCCTCAGGGCCTATGTCATCTGGGCTGCTGTATGGAGGGTCTTTTTGAGGAGAGGAAGGAATGAACATTGGTCTTGAAGAGACCTATGTTGTAGGAAGGAGGAAACACAGATGTCGGCAAATCATTCCACAGCCGAGCTGTTGAACATAAGGAGTCGAAGAAACGACCCGTTCTCATGTGACAAATGTCAACCGTGTACAAATGTTGGGCACGCGTTTGGCGTGTTTCCCGACTATGCACCGGTGCCGAAGGGATCAATGATGCTAGTTCCTCGGAGCATCTTCCATTGTAATACCGGTAGAACAAGAATATCATTCCCACCCGACGCCTGCGCTCTAAAGATTGCAATCCGTCTGTTAAGATGGGAGAATCTATGACAGAGTCCAGGGTATTTTTTAGGTATTTTGGAGCTCCAGACCAGAGGTGGCTGCCAAATTCAACCATGGGGCGCACTTGTGATTTGTACAAGGTTAGCAGTTGTGTACTATTAAAGTATCTGCGGGCTCTGTACAGTACGCCGAGTTTTTGGGAGGCTAACTTTACTCTGGCTTCGATGGAGCCCCCATACCTGAGCTGATCACTTAGGGTTACACCAAGCATTTCAATGGAGGGCCTGTTCGGAAGATTGCTTCCGTTGAAAGATACTAGATTTTCATTTCGATCCCTTTTAGACGTAATCAGACAAGATTGGGTCTTTGAAACATTAAATTCAACGAGATTATTTTTACCCCAAGAGAAAACACTCTCGAGGTAACCGTCCATTCTTTGCTTCAAAGCCCTACGAGCTGTTGGAGTTTGTGAGCCCTTTGGGGGCTTGTCAAACAAAAAGCTATCATGAACTGTACTGTCATCCGCATAACAGTGAATTGGTGCACATGACAAAAGGTCGTTTATGTGCAACAAAAACAAAGTCGGAGACAGAACCGATCCCTGCGAGACGGCAGCATTTATCGGGTGTGAGGAAGAGGTGAAACCATCGACTACCGTCTGAATCGACCTCTCAAGAAGTCGGCAATCCAAGTACACAAGGATGCGGGAAGTCCGTAAGAATGCAGTTTGTTGACAAGTCCTCGGTGCCAAATCCGGTCAAAGGCCTTGGAGATGTCCAGTGTCCTTGGAGTTAAAAAAGTTAGGTTATTTTTTACGACCTTTCAAACGGGTATTGAAATGGCAATTTATTGAATTGTCATGGAATCAATGCGTAGGTATGTGATGTGTTCATCGTTTGAAAGAGAAATAATTATTCTTTACAATTTATCTTAAAAATTAATACTCGATTCCTTGGATAAAATCCTAAAAAAATGTCAAAAAGCATATTTACAAATTTGTGTAGAATTGTAGTAAATCTTATATTTAAAAATTAATCGCTGAATGTGTTGCTAAGATTTGCGCTTAGCAACACATTCAGCGATTTCGCTAATTCTTTTTTTAGAATATTCCTTGTAGTACGAGGATGGTTCTTACGGAGAGAAAAATTAAGAAAATTGCGCAGAAAATTGGATAATTTCAGAAAACCTACCGACTATCGCACGTTTGACAGTTCGCGTGTTTGAGAATGACATTTTGCAAAACAATGTTTGAATCAGGATTCTATTTTCGAAAATCTTTAAGTTGATAAATTTATTTAAAGTGGGTACTCCCCTAACAGTTTGAATCGAATCAAGAATTTTAGATATTTTAAATAGGTACCTATGTTAGGTACCAAATTTAATATACATGAAAAATGGAAATTTGAATAAAAATTGTATTAATAAAAATTGAAAAAAAAAAATTAAATAAATAAAAATTATAAATAAAAATTGTACTAATCGTTGGAAAGAGAAATAAATAATTATTCTTCATAGTTCGTCTTAAATATCAACACTTAGCAACGATAAAATCCTTAAAAAATGGTCAAAATGCAAATTTACAAATTTGCGTAGAATTGTAGCATCTAAATTATTAATATCTTCTAGTAAATGACAAACAAAATGACAGTTTTCTCACCAATTCCCTACACAAAAGGAGTGTGTTTCTAATTCGGTGTGTTTTCTATTCTAATTTCGAATTATGGACGTTTCGAGTCAAAATGTTTCGGTAGCTTTTTTTAAGTAAAACTTCTTTACACACGCTTGATTTGGGGAGTAAGCTGGTGAATGCGTGTCGAGAGCGTTACGAAAAGTGTGATCGGGCGTCGGGCCTTTACGCACGCTTGGCTTGGGGAGTAAGCTAGTGAATGCGTGACGAGAGCTTTTACTTTTTAGAGGTTGTACTTCAGTTGTGTGGTGTAAAGCACACTCGTTTTTTGTTTGTTAATATTTTCATATTCGATGTTAAAATATCAATATTTAGAAATATCAATATTTATTTACCGCACACGAGTGCCCACTGCCCAATGTGCCCATGTGTGAATGTTGTTGGGCTAACATTGTAATTTAGTATTCTCAACCAAATACTTTTCAGATCCATTATACATTAGTTCAGCAATGGTTCCACGATCTTTGTCTACGGATAGAATTTCCCACGATCAAAAGGAGACAAAATTCACTTGCCTTCAAGGTGCTTCGCTCATGAGTCGCTAGTGCACGGGATGAGTTATCTGCACTGCTCCAACGTTAATAAAGCTGAAAATTTCATTTTGGGCCGCAAAAAATCTTCTATTGGGCCGCAGGTTGGGCTTGCCTGATCTAGGCCATCTTAGGACGGAAGACTGGACCACCTAAGAACAAATTGCATTAGTACCTTTATTGCATTTTAATAGCGCAAATTTACTATCGATCGTAAAATTAAAAATGTACGAATGAAAGCGTGTTCAGACATCTACTATAACCGCGAGCAGGTATCTGTTTAACTGCGAGCGCTTATGTTTCGTGCCGTTCACACGGCGCAGATCAAATATTTCTTCCTATGGTAGGGGTCAGATGAATTAGCGAGCGGCCACGGAGTGCGCATTTTTTGTACTGAATCTATCAACTTGACATCTGTCATCCACCGGTCTTGGCAGCTCCGTAATTAAAATGACCCCCTCTCCTGTTTTCGTCGGAGTGGGGGGCACTTCACTGTTGGCATATCGGCTGAGGAGCGGTTACGGCGTAAGATGTGCATTGTCTATGGTTGATTTGCACATAAAGCGCTCAGGTGTGAACGGTCTGAAGGGATTGTATGGAGAGCGATATATGGCGCGCTATGATCTTTTATATTTATATGCTCAATGTGAACGGGCTCTGAAATTTTAAAGATCATCTGAGTAGAGGTTGCGCAATTGGAGTTAACTCTAACAAGACAAACTTAGGATTTCGTGTTTTATTGGATATGAATGAGATGTTCATTGGATATGTCACTGAGAAACAGTCTTTTGTCTTGATCACTTAGGTCAACTATCAATATACTCATATTATTAACAATGTCGTTCGTCATTCAAAATTACTGGTTTATTTAAAGAACGGATTGGACTAACGAAGCTCTTGGAAATGAAAGAAATCGTATACGTGATCCATATACTTAAATAATGCATCCCAGGCGCAATCAGTTGATTCCGTTCGATCTTTGAGAAATGAATAGGGTTGAAATATGAATAAAGACCTCATTAACAAACTAACTCCCGTTTAGTGTCGAAAAGTTAATGCGGACTGCAAATGCACATTTAGGTTAGTATTTCAATTCAACATTGCCAATTTATTAATACTTTTACGAAATTGATTGGCGTTTGACGTTTCGGGACGTGAATTCGTAGCAGCGAAACCGTGCTCGGTATGTCGATATAAGATCGTCGGAAGTTACACCTATCGATTCGATATTGTAAAGTTATCGATTGTTTGCAGAACAAAATATCAATATTGAACATTTTGGCTTCTTTCTTTACCGAGGCAATTATTAGGACGCTAAGTATATTTAAAAAAAGCCATGAAGCAACAAAAAG
This sequence comes from Limnephilus rhombicus, assembly GCA_929108145.2. NCBI lineage: Eukaryota > Metazoa > Arthropoda > Insecta > Trichoptera > Limnephilidae > Limnephilus > Limnephilus rhombicus. The sequence continues at coordinate 23,234,214 of OV815293.1, forward strand.
ATCAACAACCGTTCAGCAATATTATTACCTCCGTATTATCCTTACACTTCTCAGTATTTCATCTAGTATTTGTATTCAGAGTAGTAAATAATAATGGAGGTTAACAATAAAACAAACCATATATTTAATTGCATCGGCCTAACTTAATCTCTGATAAATAAATAAATTGTTAGATTTTATATTTTAACAGCACATTAATCAAAAATACCATAAATTATAGCCAGCCGTAAAAGCATTGATAAAAACCAGTTTAGCAAATGCATACCCAGAATTTAACATAACACGATGGTGTACTCTTGTGTACTGTAGATAGTTACGTAGCCAATAACGGCAATAACGATAATAGAAAATGGTGAACAGCTTTAGTAAAATGTCATGGTTGTAGTACGATAGAATACCACGGCTTTGCTAGCATAAATAGGTCGGGGACGGTTCAGATATTTATATTTATGGTGATACCGAACCAAGTCTATCGAAAAATAGAATTTATTTTTTACTAGCTGGTCCCCGGAATGCGTTGCAATGTCATTCAAGGAAATAAATTTATTGTCCCTGCATGTCCTTTCCCGTGCGTCCCCGTTCCCTTCAACCTTCCACGCCTTCCCACTGAAATCCCCGCTACGAACAGTGAGTCGGGGAATTCCCGAATTCCCTACAGCAAACTAACGTTTGTTTGTAGTCTAACTCAGTCTCAGTCTCACTCGCAACTACTCGCAAGTCGGACAAGTGAGTGACTAATCTGTTATTTGTTTGCTACGTGAAAGCTTGAAAAATAATTATTTTGACTAATAGATATATTGACGTATTATACTCGAATCCACGTAACAAACTTTTTTTTTTTTAAATGAATACTACAATTAATGGTATTGAATTCAAAGACTTCAAAAGTTCCAATATGGTGTGGAAACATATGAAACTGGTGGAACAAGAGGTAAATATCTGGAGATTGGATATATCTATCTGCTAAGCATTCCACCAACGAGTGTAGAAACTGAGAGAGCATTTTCGGCTGTTGGATACATTTATATAAATCTATCTATCTTCTTCTATCTATCTATCTATCTATCCATCTATCTATCAATCTATCTATCTATCTATCTATCTATCTATCTATCTATCTATCTATATATCCATCTTCTATCTATCTATCTTGTATCTATCTATCTATCTATCTATATAAATAAAAATGAATCGCCGAAATGTATGTACGCGCATAACTTCCGAACGACTGCACCAAATTGGATGATTCTTTTTTTTGTGTTCGTTATTGTCAGGACAAGGTTTGTATAAAACTACTGGTGAGCTCTGGTATTATGAAATTTGTAAAAAAAAATTACAATAAGTGGCACGCGAGCTCTTTCAAAACTGAATATATGGAATGCGGGAGGGGGGAGGGGGGAGGGGAACTCTTCTAGGTGGTTCACGGGAGTGGGGGGGGGGGGAACTAGGGAAGGGGATTCGCGGGACGGGGGAAGGAGGGGAGTGAAATAAGAAGAGTGAAGGTGGAGGAGGCGGAGTGGGAATGCGGGAGGCGCGGGAGAAGAAGCGGAGGCGGAAGGGGAACGGGATGAATGTGAAAGGACACTCAGGGAGAAACAATTTCTTTATTAATTGGCGTAGCAACGCATGCCGGGAACCATCTGTAATGAGTTCTTTAAATGATGATAAGTACAATTGATATTTTATACTTTTTACGTAAACATTTTCAAATAAGAAATAAAGATTTGGGTGATTAATCGTTGTGTGTGATTAATCGATTAAACTCATGGTAGTTTTATTATGATCCCCATTTAACGATTTACTAATTTCGCAATAACGTAAATTTTGCGGAATTACATGTCCGATACAGCAATATTGCGGTATTGAATATACGCTGCGGTATTGCGTGCTCTAGTTTTGAGGTGTAACATAAAATTTTTTTTTCGCAAAACTGTTTTCGCTTAGAAACACAGTGCGACTATATTCGTGATTTTGTATAGAAGACTTGCAACGTTCTTCTCCCAGGGGAGTTAATATTAGAATTGCGGATATAACAGTAACGAAGGGTATTAATAGACTTGGTGAAGGCCGCTGTTTGTTTTGAAGTTACTAAACAAACGGGCAGATTGAATTAGGTAAGCTCTGCTGTGCAGCGAGCCGGAAGTAGATGGTAGGGGTGGATATTGTCAAAGTGTTGGAAAAATATCAACGATATGGACTGAGTCATTTAGATACTCGCTTGTACCTGGACTGCTTGCAGTTGGTAATACTTTCTCAGTAATAATAATAGATGTTTTCAACTGCAAGGAATTTAGTTACAAGAAGTCTATATTTATACCTTTACCTCATAAATTAATGTTAGCTTTTATGAGTTCTATTTTAAATCGTTGTTTCTCCCTTAGTATCATCATTATAAATTTGTTAGAAAGAGAAAACATCACGCATATACTAAAATCTAAAAGTTAACCAAATAATATTTAAAATAATGTACACCTTTATGAAACCAAAGTATCCGACCGCAATTTGAAAAAAAAGTGAAACCTTCGGAATTTTTTAATTAATTATTTTTACATGAAAAGATAAAAAAAAAATGAGTTGACGATAACGTTTATAATACATTTGGCTAATAAAATATGTGTGTGTTATTATTTTTTTCGTTGTCAGCAATTCTAATTAGAAAAAAAGTAGGGTGAACCATTTTTTAAAACTTTTTATGATTGCATTCCAAATTTTTATATTTCAAAATGTATGTGTTTATTTCGAATTATAACACTTGAAAGCGTATTTCATCACCTTTCAAAAAACAGCTTTTGTATTCCATATATTTTGATTTTCAGAATATTTTGATTTTGAAGTTTTAGCCAGTGGGAACTATTTCGTAATGTGCGGTTTTAGATCATTTTTTAAATCAATAATTTTAAACGAAAACATTAAAATTACAGATTTTTAGTACAATGATCGCATTCTGAAAAATAAATTACAGATTTTTAGTACAATGATCGCATCCTGAAAAATAAATTACAGATTTTTAGTACAATGATCGCATCCTGAAAAATAAATTACAGATTTTTAGTACAATGATCGCATCCTGAAAAATAAATTTTTAATCTTCCACACATATTTTAGTTTTTTTTAAATAACCCATTGTCTGATGTGTTCTACATTACATTCAGTATTGCATAAATAAACAAAATTGGCAGGCGTTAATAGTAATATTTTCCACCTTGTTAGACACAATGACGTTACAATACATCTAGACTTGCTGTTGTCTCACAAACTCAAAATTAAATAATGCAAGTAAGAAACACTCTTATTTTTCCAGTAAATTCATAATTCAAACAATTCAATGTAAGAAAGATAAGACATTCGAAGAATTACTTGTGGGGATGAAAGAAATAAATGGTAGGAATGGGCGGCGTTTTCGTATTCCATCGAATACTGCCTCAAGTCCGACTAGAGGGGGAGGCCTGGGCGATTTTTAGATATCAAGTGATCAAGCTATAAATAATAGATCAAAGACGGTTTGCAAATGGCAGCAATTGTACTGTTGTTACTGCTGATGTGTATGTTGTTAGCCGCAAGCATATAAATAAACAGAATAATTAGACTATTTTAAACAGTAAAGTTTACTTAGCTACAGCTAACGTTTATTTAGCTACAGCTGCTAAGTAAACTTGAGGCACTGACTTGGTAATTCGGCTGTTGCGCGCCTAGCCCTTGAACTTTAGTCAACCTTGCATTCTGTAATGACTTCTGGCTGGAAAATATTTGCTACTTAATAAAATCTTCTGGCGGGAAACAATTATTTATAATAATCGATAATAATTAGGATTAGAGCGAGGCAATTACTCGTACGCCGAAATTGAATAAACTCTAAACCTTTCTCCTTTAGAAGACTGTCGGAAAAAATCTAATCTCATTTGTTTCTTCAAAATTATTAACTATTTAATCGATTCACATTACATTACTACAACTCATCACATTCAATATACCTTCTCGTAGACTCAGAAATAAAGACCTGCTCTTCCTCAATCAGCACTCTACTAATTATGGTTATAATTTACCACTCTCCAGAATATGTAGAATGGTCAACTCATGTCAAGACCTTGATTTTTTTGTATAAGCTTAAATGATTTCTGTCGCTCTTTAAAGAATTGAAGATATTTTATATTTACTCTAATTTTTGCAAAGTCTTGACTTGACTTGACACTTCCATTTTCTTCTATTTTCTCTGTTTGTCTTTGCTTTCGTGTACCATTATTTATCCTTACAATTTTCATTTCCATATTTCGTGATACTTTGTTGTAAATTGGACGTAAGTCCATTAATCATTAATTAAATAATTAGCGTCCGACCGAAACAGTACTTTCTACCGAAACCGAATCTTCGGTACCTGTCTTAGTTTCGGTCGAAACCGAAACCGAAACTTTTTTGGACATGTTAAAAATTTATTGTTTACAGAAATTTGGCTTATTTTTTGCACTTATACAGACGGTTAGTACGTGTTAAATGAAATAAAAATAATAATTAAAGCATGTGAATTTTTTTTGATATTACTGCTATAAAACAAACAAAAATTATAAAAAATTAACAAACATGGTATTTTTTTGTTCTTGGAACAAAATTTTTTCAATAATCAACACTTCCATTTCCAAGGAATGACCTCATTAATTGAGTATTTTAGTTTCAATTGCGTTTACAATCACAACATTCTTATTACACATGTTAAATGAAATAAAAATAAAAAATTGAAGTAGGAATGTGTAAAAATAATTATTTATTTTTCGATATTACTGCTATAAAACAAACAAAAAATATAAAAAAATTAACAAACATGTTAACTACTTCTTGGAACAAAAATTTGTCAATAATCAACACTTATATTATAAAGGAAGGATCTCATTAAATGCGTATTTTAATTTTAATTGCGTTTACAATCACAACTTTCTTAACAAGTGTTAAATGAAATAAAAAAGCAATAATTGAAGCATGTGAAAAAATTTTTTTTAACAATCACGCCGGACCGGCCGGCGAACTCAGCTGATGACGACGGGTAACACACGAGTCACGAACTCACCTGAAGTCAGCCGAACGACGTGTGATAATTCACGAACGCAGAGTTTCGGTGCGGCCGAAGGTTAGGCAGATTTTCAGCCGAAACCGAAACTGATACCAAAACTAGATTTTTTTGCCGAAACTTATCTAAACCGAAACCAAACCGTCGCGCGTCGCTCGGTCACTAATAATAATAAGTAATTTGCGTGTACTTACAAATGAAATGTTATTCCGTGACTTTCACTAGTGTTTGCCGAGTAATGAAAACAATTTTTCATCAAGTAAGAAATCGAAAACACTACAATTGACTTGATTATGGCTTTCCACTTTGAGATTTCTACAGCGTGTCTATAAATATTGTAATTTCATTGGTTTGAATGCGTTCTATTATTAAATCGCACGAAACAAAAGCTTGTTATTTTGACACGTGTAAATTTTCCGGGGAAAACAGAATTTTAGGAATCAATGCGGAAAGGAAAGAGACGTGTTAATAAATTGCTAAAGAAGCGTGATTTTAAATAACTAACTAACCATCACGCCGTTTCCCCGCAGGGATAGGCAGAGAGGACGGACCGCCAAACAACTAGGTTTGACACACACTCCTTGCCTCACTTACATTGATACATCTCTTCATACATACTCTTCTATTATTCTGACTCTTGACATGGTTTGACTCATGTATCTGATTTACTTGATCGTGCCTTGTCTTCCTCGGGCGTCCCCGACTTCTTCAACCATTCACATTTGCGTCATATATTCTTCTTACGCTAAAAAAACATGAGACGCAAATTTTCTTCTTTTGTAAGTTTGACTAATCATAATTCTTTTAATTGTCTTGCAAATCTGTTTCCAAAGTGTAAGAAGAATATACGAGTCCAATAATTTCGATACCCGCTATATCTGATTTTTTGACAAAATGATCGGAGTATGACATCTTGTTCACATTTTTGCGAGGAACAAGACTAATTTAAAACCTCCCTTATCACGACCAAAACCATGTCAAAACATCGAGTGAGAAACAAAACCCGCTATATCATTCAAGAAGTTACTATCAAAACCCGCTATATCGGAATTCAACCAATTACGAGCAGTTATTTTGCCAAGATGGCGATGGTAGAAACACGCCCCTCAGGTCAGTTGAGTTTCAAAAGCCTCTATATTCCATATAAATCACGAAGTGAGTATCAAAATCCACTATATCCATTTTATTTATCCAAATTACTTAATTATTTCTAGACATACATTGAAAAATGAATACTTTTCGAATGTACATTACTGCAGATAAGTTTTAAGATTTTCACGGCCAAAAGCATTTTCGTTATTTGTTTTTGGGGTGTTATGCCGTGTTGCGCTACCTCCTTCTTGCCAACGTTTCGGACATCGTTGCAGTGTCCATCATCAGGGCAGATCCGGCAGATCCGGTAGATGTGAATCGGCAGATTCAAGAAGAAGGAGGTAGCGCAACACGGCATAACACCCCAAAAACAAATAACCAAAATACATTACTGCAATTCATTATATAAAAAAAATAAAATGCAATTTTTTATTTACGCTACGGATGTGACAGTTTTTTTGCGGTTTTCTCCGAATCAGTGAAAGTTGGTATAGCGGATATTGAAATTGAACGTCTTATTAAGACGAAAATGTGAATGGTAGAAGAAGTCGGGGATCTCCGAGGAAGATATGGCATGATCAAGTGAATCAGATACTCCAGTCGGGCCATGTCAAAAGTCAGAATAATAGAAGAAGAGTATGTTTATTTATATATTTTATTTATTTATTTAATACATGAATTATCGAAGGTACATACAGTTTTTTGTGATATTTCACCCTCCATGCTAGGGATGACCCTGTGTTATGGCGGGTGAAGTTTACAGTTTGCGGATATACATTCATTAGTATAGGTTGAATTTTTCACTAATTGATACTATGCACACAAATTCTTCTACAATAAGAGAGTTTATGTAGTAATGTAGTTATGTGAATTACAATAATAACAAGATGGATTAAAAGAATAAGGTGAAGAAGTTTAAGAATTATTGGAAAAGATAAGTTATTATTAGTACCTATATTAAGGAATTATTGATATATAGTTCACAGTAGTTCCCTTAGATAGTAAATGAAGATATATTATGTTTTGCCTGCTCTTAATACTATGCACACAGATCTTCTATAATAAGAAAATGATATACTTATAGTTAGATTGGGTTACAAGAAGAAGATGGAGAAGTTAGAGAATTATTAGAAAATGAAAAATTTGAGGAGTTGTTAGCTATAGATCACACTAATTAATCTTGTACATACAATGCCGCTAATTTAGAAAATAGAGATATATTATGTTTTGTCTGAAAGGTGATTAAATTGATAGAGTGTAAAGTGAATGGGTGTTAAAATTGTAATGTATTCCATGTGTAAGGATCCATTTCGTTATTTGTTTTTTAAAGGAATGGGGTTGACTCAACGTTTTTAGGTTTTCAGGGATAAGGTTAAAGATTTTAGGAGCTAGGAAGAAAAATTGTCTTTTAGCTGACGTGGTGTGTAGTGTAGGTACATTGTAGTGTCTGTTGGTTATTGTTCTGGTGGTGTAGTTGTGTTGTAAGAGAGTTTTGTTTTTGTATTTGAACAGGAAATGTATTAGCATAAATTTTAGATGGAGTTGCCGTATGTCTAAGACCTTATACTCGATGAAGAGTCGTTTAGAGGGGTATCTTGTCGAATGTATGAGACGATGTATGAATGTGAGTGAAAGAGTGTGTGCCAAGACCGAGTTGTTTGGCGGTCCGTCCTCTGCCTTCCCCTGCGTGGAAACGGCGTGATGGTTAGTTAGTAAGTTAGTTGTAAAGCAGAAATATTTTGACCATCTGAAAAATACTTGACGCAGGGGTGGGAAACGGCGTGATAGTTAGTAAGTTTTAGGAGAATAGTAATAACCTAATAACTAACTAACTCAAAATTATATTAACTTTAATTGATCCCTCATATATCAAGGCCGGCTTTAACTTAGTAAGCTTCAAAATCAATTTCAGTCAACACGACCGACCTCACTGAATATTTATACAGAATCCAATCAACAAGTTGGTCTTGGACGGCCCGGTACGTGCCGAGTGGAGACTAGCAACGCTCCACTGAAAAGAAAACTTATAGAAATATGTTGTTATGAAATTTATCAAACATTTTCAAATAAGTTATTCCATTCAGTCCTTATTACAGTGCGGCATTATTGGGTGGGGAGGGGCCTTACATTCAATAATTATAATTCAAAGAATAATTATAAAAATCATCCTTAGGAAACCATACGACTTCCCTACTATAGAGATATTTCAGGAATTTAATGTACCATCTATCACAGAATTGTATAAGAAAAACGCCTTATGTCAAATTTATAAAGAATATTTTATTCAAAAAATTCACCCCTCAGATAGCATAAGCGATAAATTTAAAACTAACGGCTTAATAGCCACCCCTTTACTTAGAACGACCACGGCTCAGCACCACTATTTGTATTTAGGTGTAAGATGGTACAAAATATTATAGTCCAAAAACAAAATTAGTATAACAGAAACACTGAAATATGAATTATTCAAAAAGCAAATTAAGTCCCTGAAATTGGATAATGATATATTGTACCCTTAATGTAATTTACCCTTACTAAGGGTTTTTTTTAGGAAAGGAAGGAGAGGAGAGTTCTGGGAAGGAAAAGGGTTTAAGGGGTAGATAGGAATCTGGGGTTCAGTGTGTCCTGGTCATCCGCCTCCAAACCTAGACAAACCTTACCCCATGAACCCGGCACCCCTGCTAAATCACCAAACGTAGCGAACCACTTGGGGTGACCTATGGCAGAGGTGTTCGTTATCCAATAAAGGTTCCCGGGGCGGCGGTACCGATTCCCGCCTACCAAATTGTTGTTATTGTCCTTCTATAACTATTTTTTTCTAAACTGTGTACATATCTAAATAATGTTGATATTTATTTCATAAGTTCTTTGATAATTGTTTAAACATTTCATTAGAACATTATTATTATTTTATGCATGTAAATACTCCTCCCATAAACACGAGCTCCTAGAAGAGGAGAGCTCAACTTATGGAGTAGTAGAATAAAAAATGAATTATTTTATAACCTTGCATCTACTAACCAATCATTTGTAATGTATAAACAAAATTCTTGAAATAAATAAATAAATATATATTTTTTAAAGTAGGTACCTACCGAAATTCCTTCTAGAACAGAAAGTCTGCCTGACCAGGCGGCGAGGTGAACCGACAGTTGCCCCCCTGATATCATAATTATTATAAAATTATAATTTTTGCAACAATTATTATAAGCAATAATTATCAGCCTGAAACACTCTTCCACATTGAAAAATCTTCCGAGAAAAGATACATGACGCCAACGGGGACTTGAACGCGTGCCCTTCTGATTGCCGGTCAGCTGCTCTCCCAATTGAGCTATGGCGGCTTATCTTATACCCGCCAAATGATTCAATATATACTAGTGTTTCATTCAACAATTACTGCTTACTATATATTTTCCACCTGAAAACAATAAATATAATTTTTGCGCATTTCTCGTATTTACCGATTTCAAACCTAAAAACGACTTCAAAAATATCTTTAATAATATGTTGGTATGAATATTAAACGAATTTATTTAGCATGTCGATTGTTTGTGCTTATGCGCTGGTAAACAGCATTGTAGACGGTTTCGTGACAACTCAGAATCATGCAATTTCAACACCTCTCTGAAAAGTCATTAAAAGTTATGAACGGAATACCTGCCCTGGTATTGCAGATGTGCCCTTCAGAAATAGCTTCAATTTTGACAAAGGTTGTTAAAATGTCCCTGAAGTCTGGCTCTGTACCCTTTGAATGAAAAAAATCAGAGTGACCAATCTCGCGGTAGCAGAGAAATCATCAGAAAACTAAAATAGACAAGAGAGGGGAGACTACGAAGCACCGCACAAAGAGGAGACCGATGTTTTACAGTGAATACCGCACAAGAATCTCAACTGCTCCCGTCTGGAGCCAGTGAGACTATGGCATCCCCAATTGGGGTATGTTGTGAGGCTGAAGGTAATGGTAATGGTAAAGGTGGGGAAGAGGAAGGTTGGGAAGTACCTGGCTATTCATTCATTATGTGCTACGAAGCACCGCATAAAGAGGAGACCGATTGGCCTATCTCATTCTCTCGCAGGCTAAATCCTAAAGATGTCTGTGTTTGTCTCTTTTTAAATCGAGTTTTAAATCACAACGGTGCTAAAGAAGTTTTCACTTCAAAAACGATCATTCATCCCAATCCAACGAAGGGTGACCGCTCCAACCCGGCCAACTACTGCCCCCATAGCGATCATATCTGTTCTATCCAAAACCTTTTGATCTACGACAATCATTACCCCATGAACCCGGGCACCCCTGCTAAGTCACCAAGCAGAGGTGTTGGTTATCCGATGAATAATTCCTGGGGCAGCGTGTTGTCGAAGACCATTAGCCGCATTCTGGCTCTAGTGACCCGGTGTCTAATCAAGCCAGCAAATCCGTTCAGTCGTTGCTATATGAACATTTGTGATAACACTTCTAGGTATTTTCTGATCAGTGGATTTAAAGCAGAGCATCGCTTCATGAAGCGCTGTCCGTATACGAGTCGCTGTAGGGTAGGGCGTCGGAATAACGGCGTCGCGTCGGGACAGCGGCGCCTATTGGCCACAGTAGAGCGATGCGACGCCACTCAGTCGTAGGCTTGTCGTAGGCAATGGACGTTAGACAGGATGGCTCATTGTGATAGATACTTTATTAAACATTAAAAAAACGTCAATTTGTGTGCATCAATGCTTTTACATGCATTTAGGAATTAAAGCAAATGGTTTCGGCTGGTTTCGTTGGTGGATTGGTCAGGACAGATACAGATAGACAGTAGATTGTTTAATAGTAGTTATTTTATTGATGTTTGTAAAACTAGCAGTTTATAATATTTTATTAAGACTTTTTTTACATTGACTCCACACAGGAGGCCCATAAGACAAAATCCCTCAGGGCCTATATAATCTTTGGGGATGCTCTGTGAAGGGTCTTTTTATGGAAGGAAAGAAAGAAGATAAGTTTTGGGAAGGAATAAGGATGAGGGGTGTGTAGGAATCTGGGGTTCAATGTGTGCATGAATGATGGATGTACGAATCCAACCCTCTCACTGCGGTGCAATGAAATGGGTTGAGAGGGTCCGGCTGGAGAGGTTAAAAGGTCGAACTCAACCAATCTATCCAGATCTTGCCTGCCGCGCGTTAGGTGGCCAAACACATCCGTCGCCAAGACCTAGAAAAATATCACCCCATGAACCCGGGCACCCCTGCTAAGTCACTAAACATAGCGAACCACTTGGGGTAAACTATGGCAGAGGTTTTGGTTATCCAATAAGTGGTTCCCGGGGCGGCGGTACCCACACACGCCACCCAAATTGTAAAAAGTTTTTAAAAGAAATACACAAAATTTGCGTGCATCGTGATATTTACAAGAGTATGCCAACCGGTTTTAGAATAATAGTACGTTCACAAAGGCAGATATAAACGAAGATACGGAATTTAAAGAAAGGAAATAGGATGGTTAACAGGGACCCTGATTTTCATGTACTTATATATTTATTTATTTAAATAAATGAAGACAATATTAGCGAAACGCAATCGAAAAACTGAAAACAGAAAAATTAGAAAAAAATACGGTCTCTATGTATCCCTATCCGTTTCGGTCTTATTTTACTGTGTAATACTTCGACTAAGAACCACCATCATTGTCTTCATTTTCTTAACGCATTTTTTATTCGCTGATGTTTTTATGTATGATTGCAAGCTTCAAACACGAACTAAATACTATCTAGATCAGTGGTTCTTAACCTTGTTGGAGTTATTGAACCGAACCAGTTTCGTATGCTTATTAAACCGAACCCTTCTTAATTGGAAAAATAAAATATGATTTTTTTCAAATTCAAAACATGGGTATATATTTATACATGCACAAAATGAACAAAACCATTAAAGAACAAAACCATTGAAACAAGATTTTCATACAAAAACATAATAATTAATATCATATGAGTCGGGGTGTGTCTTGACCTCCGCCGAACCCGCGAGACTAACTCGCCGAACCACTGATCTCTAGTGTCTTGGATAAATTTTATCCCTTTTTATTTTTAAAATGCGACATTTATTGACTTTCTAGGATGAATATTTCTATGTATGAATATTTTTATTTGTAACTCAAACTTTTTAAATCTTGATATGTAGCAAACACTTTGTGGGAATACATAATTATAATAAACACAATTAAATAACTTTGTTTCAATTCCACTTTATTATTTTTTAATCCAACCGGTTTCGGTTCGTACTGAACCTTCCTCAGGGGTGAATAAAAATATATTGAACATAATACAGAAAAACATGGTATTTAAAAGTAAAATTAGAAGAGGGAGACAGAATATCAACTTAGGTGGGGGCGATGAGGGAGGTGTCTAAGAGGGAGGGGTGAACGTGGGTGGGGGTAATGGAAATATTTTAAAAATCGGGGTGTTAGACAAATCTAATTGTTTATTAAGTAAATTGGTTTTATTTATTTTTAATGACTTTTTTATTTCAAGGGCTTCAAGATTATTAAGGCGTAGACCTATCCCATTTCTATGCAATACATCTATCCCGGAAGCTTTATTAAATGAGTGATTTTTATCTATTAGGTGGGAGGCGAATTCTGAAAAACCTACACTATTTAGACATCTCAAGTGTTCGACCACTCTTGTTTGAATGTTTCTAGCCGTTTTACCGATGTAAAAGGCAAAATAATAATAATTGAAGGTACGGATTGGAATACTGTTAATAATCTAGCTAATATTGATATTAACATATTGAAAAATTGGTTCGATAAAAATCTCCTCTCTCTAAACACTGAAAAAACAAAATTTATCCCATTCTCTATCAATAAATTCAAATTAGAACCAAATTTAAACATCATAATACACCAAAGTAAATGTAATAAAACTATCTGCAATCAAGATTGTGCTATACTTAGTCCAACTCCCAAATCAAATATCTTGGTGTATATATAGATCAACATTTTAAATGGAAAACACATATTTGTGAACTCGTCAAAAGGATTAGGAAATGTATTTATATATTTATTAGACTTAGAAATATTCTTAGCTTAGAAAACCTAAAAAGAGTGTACTATGCAACTGTTCAATCTATATTGCAATATGGTATTATTGGCTGGGGAGGAACATATGACAATATTTTAAATCCCCTCAAAATTGTCCAAAGGTTGATAATTAAGGTAATCTTAAAAAAACCGTCTAAATTTCCTACTGAAATTCTTTTTTCAATATTCAATGTGCCTATAATAGACAAAATCTATAAAAAATATTCAATTCTTCAAATTTACAAAGAAATACAGTTAAATACTCGTAACTTCCAATTCAATACATCAGCAAGATACCAGAAAACTATTAAAATTCCTAAATTTAATACTAAGCACATCCAAAATTCCTATCTTTATCTGGGCATAATCTATTATAACAACCTCCCATTAAAATTAAAAACCATCGAAAATATGCAGGAATTTAAGCCCAAATTAAAAAATTACCTGAAACTACTATAAAAGTCCCAAATATGTTTACTTTGTATCTTAAAGTCTGCTATTTTATAAATCATTTATTCCTTCTTTTTTCTTTCATTTCTTAGTTTCTAAATCTGAGTCTACTATTGTATAAATCTTGCGTTCTTTCTTACGTATCCTTTACTTACTTATTACAATAATTTTTGTTACTAACTTACATGATTCTTCCATTTATAATGATTTTTTAATTTATATTATGATTTTTTTAAATTCTTCAGGATTTTTATTTTTAAATTATACAAGATTTTTTAACCTTCTTATTATTTACAATAGCCGTTATTACTAACTTACACGATCATTAATTTACTAATTGAGCTAGAACTCCCTCACCAAACACAAGAGCATTGTCTCTTTATGGTGAGGAAAGGCAATTTATTTTTATTTTTTGTTAACCTTATGTAACTATGTAACTATGTAACTGTTGTAACTTCATATGTATTTTTAATAAACATTGCCAATAAAAAAAAAAAAAAAAAAAAAAAATATATACTTAAGCCATTCTGGCATATATAAACTTAAATGTAATGACTGTTCGGCCTTTTACATCGGTAAAACGGCTAGAAACATTCAAACAAGAGTGATCGAACACTTGAGATGTCTAAATAGTGTAGGTTTTTCAGAATTCGCCTCCCACCTAATAGATAAAAATCACTCATTTAATAAAGCTTCCGGGATAGATGTATTGCATAGAAATGGGATAGGTCTACGCCTTAATAATCTTGAAGCCCTTGAAATAAAAAAGTCATTAAAAATAAATAAAACCAATTTACTTAATAAACAATTAGATTTGTCTAACACCCCGATTTTTAAAATATTTCCATTACCCCCACCCACGTTCACCCCTCCCTCTTAGACACCTCCCTCATCGCCCCCACCTAAGTTGATATTCTGTCTCCCTCTTCTAATTTTACTTATAAATACCATGTTTTTCTGTATTATGTTCAATATATTTTTATTCACCCCTGAGGAAGGTTCAGTACGAACCGAAACCGGTTGGATTAAAAAATAATAAAGTGGAATTGAAACAAAGTTATTTAATTGTGTTTATTCAAACTTTTTATTTATTTTTTATTAATTAAGTTAAAAAAATATTTATTTTTTTTACATAAAACGCCGTAAATATTTATTTTCTTTTGTTAACAATTTTACTTTAATTTTTATTAACTGTAGGAGTGAATATAAAAAAAAGATTAATGGCATTTCTCGCTTTAAGACACGTATTTTATGTTCAGCCCAAGAGAATTTCTCTAACTGAATTGCGGCCCATCGAAGCGCAAAGGTTGAACACGCCTGGCCTAAATACTGGGTGACTAGATTAATGATTAGGATTATATAATCTCATAACTATCTCTCGACTAGCCTTAGGTACTATATCAGAATGTGGAACGTGTAGCAAGGGGCGTGCTACTACCTACTGCTACCATACAATGCATAGCTGGAGTTGGTATTAGTCAGTTACTATGAAACATTGCATCACGATTTCAAATCAATACGCTTGCGTCACCAGACTGCACATATTCCGTAATACATGGTTTCAGGAAGTTATTATAAACGTAATTTGAATGTATGCAATGCATAGTTTTACCAAAGAAGAATGCTGAGCGAACGTAGAGTTAAAAAAAAAACTTGAATAGAAGGCAGAAGATTTTGAGAAGAATCAAATTTACTTAATTTGGTTGTGTTATGTCCGTGTTATAAGTACAAAAATTCAACACTGAAAATAAATTCGTTTTGATATCCATACCAACTTATTATAGTTCAGACATAGCTATCCAATATAAAAGATCATAGCACGCCAAATATCGCTCTCCATACAATCCCTTCAGACCGTTCACACCTAAGCGTTTTACGCGTACATCAACCTTCTATGGTTGATAATGCACATCTAACGCCGTAACCGCCCCTGAGGCGATATGCCAACAGTTAAGCGTCCCCCACTCCGACGAAAACAGGAGAGGGGGTCATTTTAATTACGGAGCTGCCTACCGGTGGATGACAAATGTCAAGTTGACAGATTCAGTACAAAAAATGTGCACTCCGTGGCCGCTCGCTAATTCATCTGACCCCCTCTCCTACCATAGGAAGAAATATTTGATAGCGTCATGTGAACGGTACGAAACATAAGCGCTCGCAGTTCAACAGACACCTGGGTATCTAGCATGGTCCATCGATAAAGGTTTTATCGATGTCTGAACGACACTTTAAGCGTCCCCCACTCCGACTAAAACAGGAGAGGGGGTCATTTTAATTACGTCAGCTGCCTAGACCGGTGGATGACAGATGTCAAGTTGGCAAATTCAGTACAAAAAATGTGCACTCCGTGGCCGCTCGCTAATTCATCTGACCCCCTCTCCTACCATAAGAAGAAACATTTTTTTATTTTTTATTTTTTTTTATTATTAAGTTAAAAGAAACATAATATTTCGCTTTCTTAACTTAAATACAGAGCATATATAGTACAGTAGTAAGAAGTAATATTTTTTATTTTGTTCCAACATTTTGAGTTTAAATAGTTTTTTTTAAAGGTTTTTATGTTATTTTCCGTTTTTAGGCTATCTGGAAGGAGATTATATATATGAACTCCCTCGTGACCAATACTTCTCTTGCCACTTTCAGTCTTGACAGTATTTGTGTACAATTTATTGTGTTGTCTAGTATAATGTTCATATACATTCATATTCATGTTATTTGAGAGCATCGTGTGAACGGTACGAAACATAAGCGCTCGCGGTTCAAAAAATATCTGCTCGCGGTTTATATTCGTGTCTGAACAGGCTTTTATTGTAGGTGCCACACGCGAAGATAAAGCGCGAGCAGATATCTGTTGATTCGCGAGCGTTTACGTGTTGTACCGTCACACGAAGCAATTAAATATTTCTTCCTATGGTAGGAGAGGAGGTCAGATGAATTAGAGAGCTGCCATGAAATGCCATTTCTTTGCACTGAATCTGTCAACTTTACAGCTGTAATCTGCCCGATTAGGCTGCTCCGTAATTAAAATGACCCCATCTCCTGTTTACGGTACCGCTTATTTTCGTCCCGTGACAAAATATCCTTGACACAATATAATATATAACCTAACTTAATCTAACCAAACCTAACCTTATTTAACATTTTACCATTTTTGAACAATAATTTCAGGGGGGGGGGGGCAACAGTCCGGGGATCAACTGTTGGGTTACTGTCAGGAATCAGTGGTTAAAGTAAGTCAAGTACGTCCCTTAACACCCTGTACAGAGTAGATACACCTCATATGATAATTTAAAAAATCAGTGGTAGGTACACCGCCGTTATTCACCCTAAAAATAGTGCTTTTGTGTTAAAATAAAAAATTTCTCTACCAGTGTCAATATTCATACAAACGTAATTTTTTTTCCTCTGCAAGTACGTATTTATATCTTATAGTTGTAGTATTTTGTATCGGCTTTATTCAACCTTATTTGGCATTTTTTTTTATTTTACTAAGGTTGTGTGGACACTAAATCGCGTACCCTTCAGACGCCAAACAAATAAACATGTTAACATGCCCACGCAATTTAATTCAACCAAAAATAATCGTTCAACAACACTGTTTTCATAACATTTACAAGCTAACGTACGAGTATTCAGAGTGTAACGGCACGTTCCTGAGCACATTTGCAGTAAAAAAGTACCGCCGCCCCTGTAACCATTTATTGGATAACCAACACCTCTGCCATAGTTAGGTCACCCCAACTGTTCGATATGTTTGGTGACTTAGCAGGTTAGTCCAGGTTCATGGGGTGAATTTTGCCTAGGTCGTGGTGGTGTATGCGTTTGCCTACCTACAGTATGGCGGGCTGGATCGGGAGAGACTGGTAGAGGGAGACCTTTTCACACCTCCAGCGGAACTCTCTCGACCCGTCGACTTGCACCGCATTTTATTGTTTGTACACAAGTTAGGTATTACAATCTATAATCCAATGTTGTTCCTCACTAGGACGAGCCTGTGTTGAGCTTAACAATTATTCAGTGTTTGCAGGCCATTTTAGAGAAAATAATATAGTCAAAACCAAAATAATACTTGCATTGTTAGGAATAGATTCGTACGTCCGTCACTCCTGGGCACACTGACCCCTGGATTCCTCCCCGCGCCCTCATACCTATTTACGTCCTCATAATGATAGTCCATACACACAGCATCCCCAAAGATGACATAGGCCCCGAGTGAAATTGTTTTCCTCAGGACCTCCTGTGTGGAGGTAAAATAAAAAAAAAATCGAGTGCAGTTCACACGCGGTAGAAGTGAAACCTTCATCCACATAATCTCAACCAATAAGATCCTTGAAAACTGAGCTCATGACTCTTCGTAGGTAAGTACAATTATTCTATCTTATTCTCTCGCAGGCTAAAACCTGTAGATGAATGTGTTTGTCTCTTTTTAGTGTCACTCGTTTTCGTTTCATCGAGTTTCAAATGACAACGGTGCTAAAAAAGTTTCACTTAAAAAAAACACCTATCCACCGAATAGTTGGAAACAACCAAGCGGGTCACGTGATACGCATTTCCTCGTTCCAGCAGCACGGAACAAGCCAGACAAAGTGGGTATCACGTGATTGTTTACGATGTGTAGCGGTGTGATCAGTGGCGAAATGCGATAGTTTTGGGATTTTAAAATCATCAGACAATAAAACGACAAGAATTACATGTTTTATTCCAAACATGCTCAGAAATCGCAGGTTAAAAGCCTTCGGATACGAGCTGTTAAACTCTTTTATATTTTGTTCGTTAATTCTCGATAAAAAATATTTTAAAGAAGTCTGCTAAATCATTCAAACGTTATTTATGAAAGCACAAAAGACTCAAAACAAAATTCCAAAAATAGTTTGTAGATCAATGACCCACAATATAATCTATGGACACATTCACGTCCACATTATTTACGCTCTGTGCACCGCGAGCAGTTTTTATGACTCATACGGTCATTTTATTTAATAATTTATTACATTCTAGCTACTAACTGGTCAGCAACCGTGAAAAATATGAAAATCTTCATTTCTTAAAACAAAGCAAACTTATTTTGTGGCTCTGTCGCGATGGTAATTAAACCGTATAATAAATGGATTACGAGTATCTTTTCTCTTTCTGGAAACATGAAGCTGCGCGGCAAATATAATGGATACCGAAAGCTATCCTATCAATCCTTATCGATCGACCATGCTAGCACATATAGGTATTTTAGAAATCGTTGTGTCTCCCTTATTATCATGGTAAGAAATATGATCTAAACAGCGTTAAAAAGAAAAAAACACCACACTTTATATAAGTTTTAAGATTTTCACGGCCAAAAGCATTTTCGTTATTTGTTTTTGGGGTGTTATGCCGTGTTGCGCTACCTCCTTCTTTAGCCAACGTTTCGGACATCGTTGCAGTGTCCATCCGAACGGAATCCGCGGCGATGACGCCACTGCTTGTCACGATTATTTTGTACTGGTGAAAGTTAGTGGTGCTGGCGGCACGGTATCGCTTCGAAGTAAATAAGCACACACTTCACGACTAAAAATTACACATCTACCGGATCTGCCGGATCTGCCCTGATGATGGACACTGCAACGATGTCCGAAACGTTGGCTAAAGAAGGAGGTAGCGCAACACGGCATAACACCCCAAAAACAAATAACGAAAAAAACCACACTTTATATTCAAATCCAAAAGTTAACCGCAAAATAATTAAAATTTACGCATTTATGAATCCAAAGATCGCAATTGAAAAAAAAGGGATTTTTTATTAAATATTCTTACATGAAACAACACAAATTGAGTTGACCATAATTTTATAGTACATTTGCCTACTAAAATATATATTTTTTTTTTCGTTATCGTTATTAGTAATTTTGGTAAAAAAGGCGAAAGCTTATTTTCACCCTTTCAAAACAGCTTTTAGTTTTCGCATTTATTCAGATACATTCCGTTGATTTAGATTTTGTTGCAAAACGGAAATGTTTTGACCCTCTGATAGAATATTGTCTAGGCCTATTAACCGCTAATAAACGCCACTATTTAACATTCGAAAAAAATATTTTCATTGAACCATTAACCCGTCGCGTCGTGTGCGACGCTAAATTTTGCCCGGGCGCCAGCTGATTATATTTTCGTAATAACACTAATAAACTAATAACTTACTTGTTTTTGCTAAAATATGTTTTAAATTTTTTTATAAAAAAATAGAATATAATCTACCACAAGTGTTTTCCCACGGCCATCATCTTGAAACGTGACATTACAAACATATTTACAGATAGATGAAAATTCCAATGGTCGAACTAAAACAGGACAAGACTCATATCCCTACCCATCGAACAGTATTAATACCGTCTGCAGTCTGCGTGGTTTAATTTAAGAACCCAGCTACGAGTGCATGTCGGACGCCACGCCATACTCGCCGCTCAACAAATAACATCTGTGTACGTGGAATTTCACACAAAGCTACTGTTATAATTCGGTTTCGAATTCAAGAATTCGACACAAGATTTCGGGGACGTCTCCCTCCTAGGTATAACTGCTAAGAATTTGTGAATATGTGGTATCTCTCCGGATATCAAAATATTGACGGTAAAATACATGTTGTATCACGTGGCTATATATTACCTACATATGACGTCATATGTCTCGGTTACTTTGTACCGGTGACTAGCTACAGTGGATCCGCTGTTTTTGGAATCAGTTCGTATTGGATCTATAAAATGGTCACCAACACTAACTGGGCGAAGCCGAACCAAAAGCCGCCCGTCGGGCCTAGTAGTAAAAACCTGCAGAGGCGATTAAAAGAGGAACTAAAGAACTAACGAACTTTGTACTCCCAAAATCTACATTACAAAATTTACGCAGTGAAGACATACGTATAGTTTGCACAAAACGTTTTTAGCTAATCAGTTTATTCTATACCAATTTTTAAATACACACGGTTTGCAAATTTTCTCTGTACTACGAACATAGTAACTTGGTGTTACCATGTCGGAATTTATTTTCTTTAATATTTCCTTAAAAATTCTTAATATTATTTACGTATTTTACAAGTGTACTTTTCATGGCCATTTAACACATGTCTCATGCATATTTTAAAGAATTAATCACACCTCAGTCGTGAGAAAAAACCGCAAGCTGGATTTCTTGGTTGGTAGAGATGTTGCCTTGGATTCTATTGGTCAAGGTACTATTCCCATATCTGGTTACCCACGTTCTTAGTATCAAATAGATGTCTCAAGTCTTAACTCCTCCGAACTAGGGTGTGCAATAAAGGTTACTGCAGTAATTACTAACGTTTGGTCAATTGAAGCAAAAATATGGTCATCAAGTGAAAAAATGAAAGTAGTTCATAAACAAGGATGGGTAGCTTAAAAAAATTTGAACAATTCTTCAAATTTTTGTAGTTCTTTTTCACGTTCTGTGAAAGTTCTATTCAAGTTCTGTGATTATTTCAGTTTTATGAAGCAACTGGTGTATAATGATCTAATAATAAAACTTGAATAAAACTTACACAGAAAGTAAAGAATTGCCCACAAATATTTGTTAAATGGTTCAAATTTTTTGAAACAACCCGTCCATTCTATGTAATTTTTTTTACTTGATGGCCATTTTTTCATCAGTTTTACGGTGAGACTCCATATTTTTTATTCAATTGACCAAAACGTTAGTAATTACTGCATTTTGTACTATCGTTAAAATCAAGAAAACGATCGATGATATAACCTTCACACAAAAGACTATGTTCGGCACGTGGCAGGATGACAGGTGTCAGGTGGATGTCAAAATTATCTGACAGTGTCCTCGTTTGGACGAGAGGAACGAGGAACGAGAAACAAGATCGCCCATAAACGAGAAGGGCTGCCGACTTACACATAACTGCCGGCTTTGGATGGGTGATAGCTGCCAAGAATTGAAAGAAAATAGAGACACATACACAAGGCCCTTCGTCTATTTTTATCAATTTTGAGTGATCCACTATGAGATACCCTACTTTCTTATTAGGAACTGTGGCATTCTCAATTTGAGGACTCGTGAAACAGACATAACATACCCAGGTAAGTATGGTCCTGTATTTATACAGGGTATAAATAAAATAATATATGCAGAATCGCGTTCATTGGTCGTATGCATTTTAATATACTCGTAGTTTTGTATCTGTGATCGATGAACAAGTGGATGCAATTAGAAGTAAGATTGTAGAAAACTATATAATATAAAAATCTCATGTCACGGTGTTTGTGGTCGCTCCTCCGAAGCGGCTCGATCGAGTTTTTTTTATGTATATTTGGTAGTATGAGTAGGTCGTAAAGTATATTTCAGACATAAATGATTAGGATGTTACAATTTTTTTTCCATTTTTTTGACAATTTATTTTTATTTTTATTTGGCATCCAAAAATTCCCATAACCCCAAATTTTCACCCTCCATTCCCAGCCCTCTCATTTTTTAATCGCGTCCCTCCCATTTCTCACTAGAAACAATTTATATGGCAGAACAACGTTTCCCGGGTCACCTAGTATATTATAAACTTATACAGCGCCCTTGAGGCGATTTTTCACAAAAACGGCGCTATACAAATCATGCAAATATATTATTATTATAAACCCATGAACAGGTTAGAGGCTTTAGAGGCTTTTGAAATGTGGCTTCACCGGAGAATGCTCAAGGTCCCATGGACCGACATGATCACCAACACAGAAATTCTCAGGCGGGCTAGAGCAGATAGAGAACTGCTTACATTAATAAAAATCAGGAAAATTTCATATCTGGGTCATACACTTCGAGGGGAGAAGTATCACTTGCTCTATTTGATATTGAAAGGCAAGATAGAGGGTCGCCGAGGGCCTGGTAAGAGACAAATGTCTTGGCTGCGTAATATACGAGAGTGGACCGGCATTAGAAGTGTGGAGGAGCTATTCCGGGCAGCGCAAGACAGAGACATTTGCATAGCTTTACAAATAATCACAATGGACTGCACGCACGTGTTATTCAGATCAATTTACTAAACAAAGCTTCCACTCTAAAGCAAGTTTTTAAAATACTATTTTTATGTGAGTACCGCACTAGAGTACTGAGCACTGTTACCAACCTCGTAGAGCCAGTGAGACTATGGCATCACCAATTAGGGTAAGTTGTGAGTCTGAAAGTAGTAGGAAGAGGAAGGCGATGGGGAAGTACATAGCTATTCAAATCTGGTCAGATCTTATACTAGGGCGATACTGAGATTATCTTCCACTCTAGAACGTCCCGCAAATATATAATATATATAATATGGTAAATATATATTTTTTCATATCTCAAAAATTCATACACTTTCATTCACCCTAATCAGGTTCTAACTTTCTTTTTCTTTTCTGGGGCTAAATTCAAAGAACTAATGAGCGTTTTTAAAATTACCGTGACGATTCACGGTAACGGTACCGTGACGGCATAAAAAGGCAAACATTCGTTCCTTATGACAATAATTCTGCAGCTCTTTCAAAAGATGAGATACACAATGTACGTAGGTCTGTTTCCTCCAAAGTAAAAAAAAATCATAATTTTTTTGCGTCTCCCTCACACACGGCACGGTGATATCTCTGTAAACCCCTACAATACTACCAGCCGTGACGATAATTTAAAAATAAAGAATTTGAAAGTAACCAATATAGTTAATAATAATAATAATATTATTGCCTTTATTCAGACAGTAAATTACATTACATTATATGTAATATTTACAACATTTAGTAGTTGATAAAGGCCTCCTCCAACTGTCGCCATTTCTCTCTATCTTTAGCTACTCTTGTCCATGTACCACCTGCTATGGCTTTGATGTCGTCAACCCACCGTCTAAATGGTCTACCTCGTTTTCTCTTCTTGTCACTTGTGAACCCATTCATGACTAATTTTGACCATTTTTCACTTACCCTGATTGTGTGGCCTGAGCACTTCCACTTTAGCTTTTTTATTGTTTTTGTGACATCTTTTGTTCTTGTTCGTTTCTAAATGGTTTCGATTTTTATTCTATCGGACAGTCTTTTCCTTAACATACTTCTTTCCATGGAGTTTTGGAAAGTTAATAAGGAATATAGGTACAAGGATAATATTGAAGTGTGAGTGAATTCCAAAAATTCAAAAATGTCAAATGTCAATGCGCTGATCGTTTTGTTTTTGTTCTTAAAACTATTATAATGTTGCAACGTTTTCTTACACACCAAATAACAACAGTCGTAAATGAGACAAACGGTGAACGTATTTCTGCACTCCCCCCCTAAGGAAACAGCCAACCATTATCATACATCTCCCTCACACCTTTAAAGAAAATTAAACGCAACTCCCGTCGTCGTGGCTGACCCTTAATAAAGTGTATCTGTTACCTCCAAAGGAAATGGTATTTTGTGTATCTCATCTTTTGTCTCACAATTATTTAATGTGTAAGAAAGAGCTGCAGCAATATAACGATAGCGTCCATTCGCTATAGATATTTTGATTAACTTCGTCGCTATTAAATTTCCATATTTTGTCATGACGCGTGTGATCGGATCTTTACATGAACTTTTAAAAAATGTTAATATTATTTGAACAACTGTAAATATTGCAAAATTTTTATTATGAATTCAGCGATATTAATCTCGTATGCGAAACGACTAAAATAAAGTACCTACACAACCGGAGCAATTTTAATGAATATTAATGAAGTCAACAATTTTTAAAACCACGCAATGTGAACCGTTGTATCAACAAATACGATGCAAGAATTATTAAATGTTGACTTGTAATATAATTATACTCAGAAGGTTAATTTCGCACAGGTGACAATTTAGACAATGTTTGCTAATGGTGATTAATTGTTTGTTATTACTTGGCGGAAAAAAATATGTATTTTGCTAAGGTTGTTAACTTATAATTACTTTAGTGACCGACCGGAATTTGGAAGGCGGGTGCAGGTACCGCTGCCACGGGAACGATTTATTGGATAACCAACACCACTGCCATAGGTCACCCGAAGTGATTAGCTACTTTTGGAAGCATAGTACGGGTACCCGGATTCATGGGGAGAGGTTTATATAGGTCTTGGCGGCAGATGACCTGGACACCCTGAACCCCAGATTCCTACCCGACCCTTATACCTTTTAGATTTATTACAAATTTTCCTTAAACACTTCCAGCCTTACTAAAAAAAAACACAGCGCGACCGATTAACTGTGTTATTGCAATAACATAAATAGAGCTCGTATTCACTAAAAGACGTTTTATTACCAATAACGTTTCTTACGTTGTCACGCTGTTAAAACGCATTGAAGATGTGACAACGTTGTATATGGTTTTAATTTACTAGGAAACAATGTTGTTTTAATTTTTCTCCGCAAGGGGCATTATTGGCGCGCCTATGCATTAGTTCGTCGGCCCGAGACATGACAAAACAGCTCGGTGTGTTTTATGGCGGGATATCGAAAATTTTGTGATTTTACTTAATAATTTCTATTGTAGTGACGAATTTACTCTTCTGTTCACATAATTGATATATTTAACATGTTATTTGTGTGGTTTACATCAGTTTAATTAAGTTATTGTACAAACGCCGTACTTTCAAAGTTGCTTTGTCAGAATATTGTTTTTTATAGGTTACTTAAAAGATAAAATTTTCATTTTAAGATCTTTATTTTAAGAGAATTTCTTAAAAGTGATAATTTTTTATAATATTAAAATCTAATACATGTGTTCGTAAACGTATCAAAAAAATTAACGTCTTTAGAGATGCAAGAAATCTGTTTTAAATTTCGGTATTATTTCTAAGTTATTTTTTTGGCAATAAAAAATACTTTGAAATTTTTTATTATTTTTTTATTGTATACACGATGAAAAAGTGAGGTGATAGTTTCCTTCCAAATTTATTACACAAAAGGTCTGTGTTTTTTAAATTTTGATTTAATTTAAATTTCTCTACATTTTGGTCAAAAATGTTGTGGGAGGAAATTTTTTTCCGAGTTTGAATCTTAAAATACCGCAGTTTTTGAAAGCTAAAGTGTATTTCAAATACTCAAATCTAAAAGGTAATTTTATCTAGTTTTCATAAATGGTATTTGTTTTTATGACACCTTCAAAAATAAGAAATATATAGAACATTCAAAATACTACGGAAAAATGACAAATATCGTTCGGACATCAATGGTTAAAACAGAGATAAACTACCCTCTCAGGCCGTGGAAACCATGTGTATTTCTTTCAAAGAACAAATTTTTAATTAGTAATGTTTTCACATCCGCGGCCGTTTGTCAATTGAATAAAATTTTCACTGGGTTTTTTAGTAAGGCTGTTTTCAAGCTTTTAAAAAAATATATGTTATTCTTGAAGATAATATTATTACTCATACCCCACGCCGAAACGGTAATTATATGAAATTCCCTAGATAGAAAAAAAATCGCAAAGCATGCTAAGAAAATTATATAAACACGTTTTTTTTGTTATTTTACAAATTATATGTTTGAAAAAAATCACAATGTTTCTTTAAATGCTATTTTAGACATTCACCACGAGATTATTGCTCTATTTTAAATGGGTGTTTTATTAAACATTTTCAGAATTTTCGCTTAAATATTATCGTTTTTAATATTAGCGCGCTCCCTCTAACATTCCTATTTATATATCTCTCCTTCTTCTTCTTTTTGAGCGGGTACTACCGGGCCTAAAGACCCTCCACAAAGGATCTCCAAAATGACATAGACCCGGTTTGAAAATATTTTCCTCAGGGTGTGGAGCTAATGTAAAAAGAAAATCCTCTTGCTAGGTACCTGAGTGTTTTCAACATTGTGGTGACGGACATTGGAATTTCCCAAGGTGACTTGGGAAATTTTTGTACTGAATAAAATCGACCATCCCTTAGAATTTGAAATACTTAGGTTTTACTGCTTCAGAAAGAAATAAAGCTTAATTTAGTGGAAATTCAAAGACGCCGCAAGGATAAACCCTTTTCCTGTACTTAGCCCTTGGGACAAAGAATCTATAATTAATTATTCCCAATCCACTAGCCCCTACGAGCCTCCCGTCTTCTCCTCTGAAGACATAATTCGATAGAATTGTGTGTTGGGTGTGTCCGT
Source organism: Limnephilus rhombicus (assembly GCA_929108145.2). Lineage (NCBI taxonomy): Eukaryota > Metazoa > Arthropoda > Insecta > Trichoptera > Limnephilidae > Limnephilus > Limnephilus rhombicus. The sequence goes on from OV815293.1 coordinate 23,260,960, forward strand.
GTTGCCTTAGTAGGCTCAATTTAGCCTTATTTGTTAAAATTGGTGTAACTTTTTCAACAATCGTATTTTGAAGTGAAACTTCTTTAGCGCCGTTAGTGACTTTAAATTCGGGTGAAACGGAAATGTGTCTCAACTTCTACAAAAATACTCGGTTCTTATGTAATGCTATAAATTCGCACCTCGGCGCGTGCCTTCCAAAGCGCAGTTGGCAAGGTGCCTGACAAGTCTCAGAGGCCAGAGAGACAGACATCAAGCGAACGGGGGTTCGAATCCTACGAAATCCAAAAAAAAAACATTTTTATTTTGTAAAATCCATATCCAATCTTCAAACCACTTAAAAAAAACAAGCTAAAGAAAAGAAAGCGATATTTAGCGACTTTCTAGTTTCTTTCGACTTTTACCGCATGTGAATTACACATACAGATTTTTTTTGAGTTCCTTCTGAATCCCTAGTCAGGGCTGGGCAAAATACATGCTTTGCTGTATTTAAAATACAAATTACAAAATACTTTTTCGCAGGTATTTAAAATACGAAATACAAAATACTTTAAAGTGGTGTATTTGAAATACAAAATACAGTATTTTAACCATTTTTTTAATTCAAATACAAAATACAAATTACAAAATACATTTGGTTTTGGTAGAACCTTTGGTTGCAATAAATTGTCGTAAGTGTCCTTATTTAAGGTTGCGTTTCCTTAGACGCCAAGCTGAGCAGAGTGAAACAGAGACGTGCAAAAACTGACCAATCGTATTGCTTAGAAGACACATCTCACATCTCATCTCCATTCCACTTGTTAAGTTTTGTGGTATAGGACCCAGGTGTTAGATAATAATAATTATTATTATTACTAGGCCCTGCGGCCGGCTTTTGGTTCGGCTTCGCCCAGTTAGTGTTGGTGATCATTTTATAAATCCAATAGGAACTGGTTTCAAAATTAGCCCGTTCCTCGTATCCACTGTCAACGTGTCAACCAGTGATGGCTAGTCACCGCGACAAAGTAACCGGATCGGGTGATGACGTCATATGTCAACTTACTTCAACGGAAGCAATCTTTTACGTACTACTTCAACGGAAACAATCTTCCAAACAGGCCCTCCATTGAAATGCTTAGTGTAACCCTAAGTGACCAGCTCAGGTTTGGGGGCTCCATCGAAGCCAGAGTAAAGTTAGCCTCCCAAAAACTGGGCGTACTGTACAGGGCCGGCAGATACTTTAATAGTACACAACTGCTAACCCTGTACAAATCACAAGTGCGCCCCATGGTTGAATTTGGCAGCCACCTCTGGTCTGGAGCTCCAAAATACCTGAAAAACACTCTCGACTCTGTGCAGAAACGGGCGGTCCGTTTGATAGATTCTCCCATCTTAACAGACGGATTACAATCTTAAGAGCACAGGCGTCGGGTGGGAATGCTATCCTTGTTCTGTTATTTATTTATGCCTTTTTATTTATTTATTTTTTATTTTTTCAGTATCTTCTTTATTTGAGCAGGTCATAATTATTTTATTATTTGTTGCTTTTTTTATTCCACTTATTCCAATTCCTAGGTTAGGCGCTTTTATTGTTTTTGTGATAATACTGTTTATGTCTTCAGATGTTTCTTTGCCTTCAGCGGTGATTAAGACAGCAAATTTGGGTTCTTCGATTGGAATCATCCTTTCTTTTAGAACCATTGCATAGGATTTTTGTTCATTATTTTTTTCGAGCTTGATGATTACTGAAGTTCAATAATTTGTTCTTGGAAATGGTTTTTTTCCCGTTTCCTGCTTCTTCTAGTAGTTGAATCGTTTGTTCCAGATTATTTCTAATTTTTGTGTCCTTTACGGTCGATATGTTTTTAGTTCACTTTTAATGTTTTCTATTAATGTTAGTACATCCATTTTTTATTAAACTTGAGTTGCCGTGCGGACGCACGTCACTCCAGGTCGAACTACAATCGAGTACTGAATGATTACTGTACTGCAAGTACTGCATGATTCTGAGTTGTCCGTTCACCGTTGCGAGACGAACGGGAGTGGGAAAGGACTTGGGAAAAATACCTGAATATTCAGATATGGTGAATTCTTAGTGACCACGAAAATCATCGGCTCATTGCTAACTTTTATATCATCATTTAAAAACTAAAAATCAATAAATTTTTTTACCATTATACGTCTTTTTCAAACGCCTTTAAAAAAAATTAAAATAACTTTTTTTTGGTTTCAATGAGGATTGAACCTTCCTCCCCAGTGATCGAAAACACCCGCTCTACCAACCAGGCCAAAAGACGAATTGATAAAACCGACGTTTATTTCATTTGTGATGTATGTAATGCTCATTAACCCACCCCTTTGAGTTAAACAAAAAAATAAATATGTAAAAGCCCAACTATATGTGTTAAACTGTACGTGTTAACTAAATGTTATCGAATTTCAAAAAATGTGTAGGTATATGTCCGCGTTCGTGTACGTGATTGCCACAAAAGTTGTTGGAATGCATTGTCATCGATAACCTGCCTATCTACTGAGTTTCAGTTTTATAAGATGTCGGGAAGTGTGTTAATATTCACATTCAAGATTTCCACTTCATTCATACATTCATTCAATAAAGAAAACAAAAGTGAAATTCGATAGATATACAACGTGTCCGGAAACTCGTAGTACAAGCGGGAAACTCGTGAATCTACATCACGTAGAGAATCCAAAAAACTTATTTTTTTCGATCTGAGCATTACGATTTTAACTTTTTTTCTATTTTTCCATTTTTTCGGCAACTAAAGGGTTAAAAAAACTTTTGAGCCCGGTTTACCCTTCGATGCATTTTATAAGACATTACACAGGTGAATTCAACCCCCTAGTGAAAAATTTAACCAAAAAAATTCCAACTTCGGACCCGATTTACTCGAAAACGAAAGCTCAAATCAAAAAAGTTATATCACAAATCAACTCCGAATGTGATGCAGATTTACCAGTTTCCCGCTTGTACTACTATTTTCCGGACACCGTGTATTTAAAAATAGCGTTAAAATATCGTTTAATTGGTTTTGGATTTAACTGAGCAGAAAATAGAAAGTGATCGTAGCTAATGCGCGTTTTCATCCCGTTACAAAATATCCCCGACAAAATATCCTCCGACAAAATATCCCCAACAAAATATCCCCGACAAAATATCCTCCGGCAAAATATCCTCCGACAAAATATTCTCCGACAAAATATCTCCGACAAAATATCCCCGACAAAATATCCTCCGACAAAATATCCCCGACAAAATATCCTCCGACAAAATATCCCCAACAAAATATCCTCCGACAAAATATCCTCCTACAAAATATCCCTAACAAAATATCCTCCGACAAAATATCCCCGACAAAATATCCTCCGACAAAATATCCTCCGACAAAATATCTCCACAAAATATCCCCAACAAAATATCCTCCGACAAAATATCCCCAACAAATTATCCTCCGTCAAAATATCCTCCGACAAAATATCTACTAAAACCTAAACCTAACCTAACCTAAGGGGGCACACCCCTAAGGGGGTTTTTCTTCCAATCTAGACCCCCCCTCTAGTTAAATAAATTTGGGCCAATTTGTATATTCTTTTCAAGTAAGGTGAGATTTTGCTGGACCCGCCCCCCCTTTTGAGCTCACGTAATTGATGTACGCCCCCTAAGCTAACCTAACCTTATTTTACATTTTACTATTTTTGAACAATAATTTATTGCCTTTTCACTATTTTTGGACATAATTTATTGTAATATTTAAATAAATTAAGACAATATTTATAGTTTCGCTTATATTGTCTTCATTTATTTAAATATTTCAATTTGAGGTTTTACTCATAAAGTTAAAATAAAAAATAAAAATAATTTATTGTCTTTACAGAGTGTATGTAGCAGCCAGCCTCTGCTACGATTAAAATGTTTAACCATATTAAAATGTTTGAATGCAGAACCATCGATATTGAACCGCAATTTACCTTGACAGTTAAACGTTCGTTTGTTTTTTTACGTGAAGGGAGTTGTGTAAATCTTTTTCGCTATCCATACCCAATGACGTTCGATACCTGAATTTATTTGCAAATTTTGATTTTAGTACAACTCGATAAAGATCTTCCAACCCGCAATCTAATAGTTCCACACGGTGACCCCGACGTGCACGGACAATTCTACATTGAGCACGACGCGTGCAAATACGACTACCAACCGTCGCGCACGAAATAAACTCTCCGATGATATATTTCACGTATTTCGCAAGGCAATCATCATCATCATGTCCCTCACGAGCGGTACATCTGAGGACATGGAGCAACCCAACAACAAAAATTCACCGCCTGACGTCAACCGAGTGGCACTTGAGGTAATCCAACCGTTTCCCGCCCCGGTATAAGTAACAGATGGTTACTCCTTCAGGGCTCTCACAAGGACTCTAATTTTTTTTAAATTAATGAAGCTACACTTATGATGCACGAAGCTAAACCCTCAAATATCCCTGTAAAACAGGAGTTAGTCTGAAAATGGGATCACGAGTTAGTGTAATGAATGATGAAAATAACATGAGATAATACAGAGAATATGATTAATATTACTTTATAAAAGTGCGTTGAAAAATATAAGAAAAAAAAAACAATGCCACCACTCAAAACAATGGAAAAATTATAACTGCAAAAATACTAAGATTACAAGTAAAGTCACCTGATAGATACAGGGACTGAGGTGGAGTAGACAAAACAAAATATATGAAGTTCTAGGAACTTTGCACAACAAAATCAACATAACTAGATTGATACACAGCGATATCACAATAAAAAAACAAAATAAGGAAAAAATAACAAAAAAAATCTTTTTACACAAAATTTAAAGGAAAAAAAGTGATACACAGAAAGATCACAATAAGAAACAATGAAAAAATAAATATATTTTTTATTTATATTACATACCTAAACTCGGAAGGAGAATTAAGGACAACCATAATCGGTCATCCTGACTTGTATATCAATAGCGGCTCGCTGTGCAGGACAGTTTCTATCACCCGTGGGGTGATCATCTTTTTTTTTTTAAACGTCTGCAAGTAGCGCAGACAGCGGCCTCTGCCTTTTTGGGGCAATCCTCATAATCATGACCACTTTCGGCACAATGACGACACGTAATTACGTCCTGAATGCAAGTCTTGCTTACATGGCCATACAGATGACACTTGAAACATCTGATGGCTCCAATATAATCGCGAACGCGACAGGCGTTCCACCCAAGAAAACAAAGACCGCTATCCATTAGAACCTTTCTAACCTCAGGATCAACGGAAACCACCATATTCAAAGTAGGTTGGCTACGTTTCCCAAAGAGTGAAACGCGCCGCATCGTTCTCAAATGATCCTCCCTTGTAATTATAGATTTACCCTCAATATTGTTTACAAAAATTTCTATAAAAAGTTCGGGGTCACCAGAAATATCGCAACTGGAAACATCATATAATACAATTTTAGGTAGTCTGCCAAGAGGCTGTACTACCTTGATGCCAGAAGCACTTAATTTTTCTGTGTTCTTTTTAATATTATCCAAACCAACAGTATTAGATGTCTGCAGGAGAATTCCTGCACCTTTTATTTTTCTCGAACGGACAACCTGAAAACCATCAGTGGCTGGGTTCAGAATGGAGGCGACAATCTTCTTAGTTTCATCGGAAGTTTTACCTTCCGGAATACTGGGGTACAAAAGTACAGTGGGCTGTAAAGGAACTATCGGTCGCGCAACTCCACCAAAAACTAACTTAGCGGATCGGTCTCCAGCCACAATTCCAGCGTACGATCTCACCAGTTGTGATATCACATCGGAATCCATTACAGCCGGAATAGATGTCTGTGCAGCTATAATTTTGTCAACTTTATTAGAAATTTCGGCCTGTGCGTTCATCATTTCATCAATTTCGAAAATTCACACTATTTAATTCTAAAGCGAGCGAGGTGAAATCAGACATCAAAGAGTGGCAGTACGCATCCCGCCCTCCAACGTCCAACAGGGAAACACTCAGGGCTCAAACTGATAGCAACCAGCAACCAGCACCAGAGCCACCAGCCGCCGCATCACAACCAACCCTTCCATTGTTCGATGGCAGTCATGATCGGACGCACACAACCACTCGTTCTGGAAGGCGTGTTCGATTTCTCGACCACCTCGTCATCTAACCGTTCCTCCTTTCACCGCAGCCATGTCTGCGTTGTCTGGTGAGGGAGTCCTGTAGCAGCCAGCTTTTGCTACGATATGTTTAACCATATTAAAATGTTTGAATGCAGAATCATCGATATTGAACCGCATTTAACCTTGACAGTTAAACGCGTTCGTTTGGTTTTTTTTCTAAGTGCCGGTAGTTGTGTAAATCTTTTTCGCTATCCATACTTGAATTTATTTGCAAATTTTGATTTTTGTAAAACTCAATAAATATCTTCCAATACGCAACCTAATAGTTGTACCTTTGATTATTTTATAATCAAAGAGTTGTACATGTCTATTATTTTTGTACCACTTTTTGTGGAATAAATTCGGTGTTTGGGTTAAATTCCTAAAAAATAAAACTAGTTATTTTTATACTAATTTGGGGTCGGGGAATCCGAATCTGAAAGAATTAGGCGGCGGCAAGCAATATTAACAGAATTACACGACTTTAAAAATTTTTATACACATACAGGAAAATAGCCATTTTGGAAGCATTTTGATTCCTAGAAAATCAAACTAGTTATTTTTATACTAACTATGGGCCGGGGAATCCGAATCTGAAAGAATTAGGCGGCGGCAAGCAATATTAACTGAATTAAACGACGTTAAAATTTTCTATACACACACACATGAAAATAATCATTTCGGAAGTATTTTGACACACGCAGTACCAAGATCATAGAAAAACAAGAAATATACAAAAACATGTGCCGGCAGTGTTACCAGCTCTCAAAAATATTTATCCCTATATCAATAATTTCCGACACGATAATTCTTCACATAACACATTAACCTGATGAATTACGACTATCTCAACGGCGTATTCTTAAACCAAAAGTATGAAAATTCGTAGTCTTAAAAATGCGTAACCTAACCTAACCTAACGTTAGGTTTGTGTAACATGGTTTGTGCCCCTTTATACCGCCTGCTCGCGTCCCTAACCTAACCTAACCTAACCTAACCTAACGCTAGGTTTGTGTAACATGGTTTGTGCCCCTTTATACCGCCTGCTCGCGTCACGGCAAAAAAACATCCCTGTTTTCAAGTAGTTTAGCGGCTACGCTAGGTTTGTGTAACATGGTTTGTGCCCCTTTATACCGCCTGCTCGCGTCCCTAACCTAACGCTAGGTTTGTGTAACATGGTTTGTGCCCCTTTATACCGCCTGCTCGCGTCACGGCAAAAAAACATCCCTGTTTTCAAGTAGTTTAGCGGCTACGCTAGGTTTGTGTATCATGGTTTGTGCCCCTTTATACCACCTGCTCGCGTCACGGCAATAAAACATCCCTGTTTTCGAGTAGTTTAGCGGCTACGCTAGGTTTGTGTAACATGGTTTGTGCCCCTTTATACCGCCTGCTCGCGTCACGGCAAAAAAACATCCCTGTTTTCGAGTAGTTTAGCGGCTACGCTAGGTTTGTGTAACATGGTTTGTGCCCCTTTATACCGCCTGCTCGCGTCACGGCAAAAAAACATCCCTGTTTTCAAGTAGTTTAGCAGCTACGCCGGGTTTATGTAACATGGTTTGTGATACAAAAGAACGTGCCCCTTTATAACGCCTACTCGCGTCAAGGCATAAAAACTCCACAATACTAGTTGGTGTACCTTCCTAAAATATTTGAGAATCAATTATAAAAAATAAGTACTTAAAATGTAAACATGTTATTTTACGTTATAAATATTACTGCTTAATGGCAACACTTAATTTTGTGTGGTAAAAACATCTATGTTATCGTGTTTTTCTATGATCTTTGTACTACATGTGTCAAAATACTTCCGGAATGATTATTTTCATGTGTGTGTGTATAGAAATTTTTCAAGTCGTGTAATTAAGTTAATATTGCTTGCCGCCGCCTAATTCTTTCAGATTCGGATTCCCCGGCCCATAGTTAGTATAAAAATAACTAGTTTGATTTTCTAGGAATCAAAATGCTTCCAAAATGGCTATTTTCCTGTATGTGTATAAATTTTTTTAAAGTCGTTTAATTCAGTTAATATTGCTTGCCGCCGCCTAATTCTTTCAGATTCGGATTCCCCGACCCCAAATTAGTATAAAAATAACTAGTTTTATTTTTTAGGAATTTAACCCAAACACCGAACTTTAGCCCTTTTTGTTAGGTTAGGTTAGCTCAGGTAAGGTTTAGTGGGTATTTTATTGCGGGATGTTTTGTCGAGGATATTTTGTCGGGGATATTTTGTCGGTGATAATTTGTCGGGGATATTTTGTCGGGGATATTTTGTCGGGGATATTTTGTCGGTGATAATTTGTCGGGGATATTTTGTCGGGGATGTTTTGTCGGGGATATTTTGTCGGGGATATTTTGTCGGGGATATTTTGTCGGTGATAATTTGTCGGGGATATTTTGTCGGGATGTTTTGTCGGGGATATTTTGTCGGGGATATTTTGTCGGGGATATTTTATCGGGGATATTTTGTCGGGGATGTTTTGTCGGGGATATTTTGTCGCGGGATGAAAAGTCGCAGAACCGTGATCGAATGCGTAATACAATATGTTAGATATTATCAGTATTGCTCTGGTGAAAGACCACCTCTGAGATCCTCTTACATATCCTTTCCCTTTCCCACCCCCTTCAGACTCGCAATATACTCCAAAAGTGGAAGAAACGGTAACACTGGTTCCAGGCATGTGAGATTCACAAAATAATTAAGTACAGTTTGTCAAATAAGAGTTTGTCAAATAAGAGTTGAAAATATATGAGGGTGCCACTGTTGATCAAATGGCAATACTAAACACATAACTCATGGTGTTAAAGTAAAGCTGTGTAACCTACATTTTTATAAAAAATTAAAAAGGCATTATAATGGAAAAAATATTTTTTCATTGCAGTATAGATACCCGCCGATCTCAAAATTAGAATTGCGTATAGGTATATTATTATTATACCTTGGCAATTTTGTGTTAACGTAATGAAGAATAACTATAATGTAATAAAATATAAAGCACAGTTTAGAATTGCTCACATTTATTTAATACTAGATAAAGTACCTAGCGTTGCCTGGGCTTTAGATCATGTCTCTAATTTTAGATCTGAATATATTTAACTCATTCAGATCTAAAAGTAGTGTAACTAAACTCAAAATTTGTTATTCTTCCTATCTATCTATTGTTAAATTCAAATTTATGTTAAATTAAATTAAATCAAATCGCTTTATATATCACCTTTTAATCAAATTTATGTCATGAAGAAAAAATGATATTTAAAATGTGGTTTACTGTGTTCTATACATTCAGTGTCATTGCACTTCAAAAAAATATTTGACAGTTAAATTGGTGTTGCCAGTCTACAAATTTAGTAGTTTAAGTTTTTATATTTTCTACTCTTATTTGACAGACTATAACTACATAATACCTACCTATCTAGAAATTAAAAAATCTAATCGTTTTACGTTGATATTTTATTTACCTAATAACGTAAATTGTTTAGAAACTTTACTGAAATAAATACCACAAAAAACCATGAAAATTCAAAATGTTTTATACAACATTCAAAGGCTAAAAAAGTTTTAAAGATTCATTGAATTCATCTACGTTTGATGGAATAATTACTACTTCAATAGCAGAAACACAATGGTCCCGTTCAAACAAAGCCTCGACAAAACAAGTGCCAAATACTGGAAACAAATAACATTATGTGAAATAATAATTTCGTGACATTGTTTCAAATATGACACACATGTCGTTCACAAAGACATTTTCCATTGTCACGTGTTATTGACGGTACATTCGCCAAACCATGCGAACATGTGAGAAATAACAGAGTGTTATAATTATTATACATTGGCGTGCAGTTGTTACGAATCGTTTAACAGTAACATGTTAGTCTGACTCGGCTTTTTCCGAGATCAGTATCAACAGCGATAATTTATGTGTTGGCTCAAAAAATGCAGTGGTCGGCGGTTATTAAAGTAGTCGGTTACCAAACAGTCGGTTATTATAGTAGCCGGTTTTTAAAGTGAAATTGTGATTTGAAACGCGATGAAACGAAAAATAGCCACACTAGAAAGAGACAAACACATACATCTGTATGATTCAATAATATTTTTACTTTGTATTTATTTTTGTGCAAGTGTTTTAAACAGTAGTTTCCTGCACTATTTACTAGTATAATTTTGTTGATATTGTTATATATATGTATGTAAAAGCCTAAATAGGCGTAAATACATAAATAAATAAATTTAACCTCCGAGAGAATGAGATAGTATAATCGGTCTCCTCTCTGTGCGGTGCTTCGTAGCTTTTCCACACTTGTTTAGTTTTCTAAATGTTTAACTTCTACCGCGTGTGAATTGCACATTCCGTTTTTTTTTATACTAGTCGGTTATTATAGTAGTTGGTTTTTATGGTAGTCGGTTATTATAGTAGTCGATTATTATAGTGGTCGATTATTAAAGTAGTCGGTTATTATAGCAGTAATAGTCGGTAGATTAGATTTGTAGTAGGTAGTCGGTTATTATAGTAGTCTATTTTTATGGTAGTCGGATTTATGGAAGTCAGTTTTTATAGTAGTCGATTATTAAAGTAATCGTAGTAGTCGGTTTTTCTTATAGTAGTCGGTTATTGTAGTAGTCTATTTTTATACTAGTCAATTATTATAGTAGTCGGTTTTTATAGTAGTCGGTTATTATGGTAGTCTGTTTTTGTAGTAGTCAGTTATTACAGTAGTGGGTAGTCGGTTTTAATTCGGTGTAAGTATAAGTAGTAGTCGGTTATTTAAAGTCGCCGGTTGTCATGGTATTTTATATTCATGTAGGCTTTTGGTATTGCACCGAACATCCCTCAAAGATACGTACTGCGAGAATAGATACGAAATGTAAGCTACACCAACGTTGCAAAGCAGATCAACGGCAAGAGGGTACAAAAGAACATTCCTCCATTTTGAGGATCACGGGACTGACCGGATGGCTTTTTAATTTAGAGCTCTTCCTGTCCCGAAAATGATCACTTAATTCCAGGGGCCTTGTATAAATAAGGCGTGGGGGGTTAAGGGGATTAACCCCGAAATCCGAACAAAAAATTCCGCCACTAAAACAAGCGTAGCACGGGGATTACGGTGCCAACAAAGTTTTGGTATTCCCAGGATTCCGGTTGTCGAGATCCCGGGATTGAAAACCCTAGTTTGGAGTTTGGAGGGTCATTTTAAGGAAGAAAAAAATATGAGAAAGTTGAACATTGAAGAGACCCATGTTATAGAATGGAGGAGACAATGGCAGATCAATGATGCCAGGACACAAAGGATCAATGACGCTAGTTACCGGGAGCATCTTCCAATGAAATGCCCGTAGACAACACTCCCACCCGATGTCTGTGTTTCTGAATAGAGTCAAGTATTTTGGGACTCCAGTAAAACACAATAATATTATTTGCATCCATCTCTTTTAGCAAGGTGATTTATAGTACAGGTCCCAATAACTTTTTTTAAGTTCCACACTTCCCCCTTCCCTCTACCACGTCAATGATATAGGTATTCCACTGCTTTTTCGTTAAACCCTTGCAAAACCTGCAAACTAGTCAATCTGTCAAACTAAAAAAGAACATTTATGTATATTTTTCATGACTTTATTAGTTCAAACTACATTTTTGAATTTTGTTTGCTGGGCAGGTAATAACTATGATTTTAAAAAGTACACATTTATTATTATAATCAGCAACTAGCAGTTAAAAACCCGCTCCACAGGTTTTTGCTGCTGGTTGGGCTTTGCCCAAAGCAGTTTGAGTGCTAATGACCATTTTATTTTAAAATAGACGGTTCCTCGGATCGACTGGGATCCAGTGACAGCTAGTCACCGGGACAAAGAAACCGCAACAGGCAATGACGTCATACAGACGCGTGGTATTATTATTCACAACTGTCAGTTACAATAATAATAATTTTATCGTCAATCTCTCCATTTCCGGAGAGACACGCGAAATTACAAATCCAGTAGTACCTACTTACGCCTGCCAGGAAATGCTCCTCACGCCAGCTGTTAACGTGGTGCCATCTTTTTGGTTCGGTTCTATTACAAAAGTAGATTTGAATACATATCTTAGCCAGATTCTTAAATTTCAACCGTACAGTTAGGCTGTTATTGCTGTTAATACTGTTTGATTTTAAAAAGTACATATTTATTATAATAATCAGTAATAGAGCTGTTAGAAAAACCTGCTGACACATATTAAAAACCCATAGATTATGCAAATTACTTACATCAGATGTTTGTGTTCTGATGTTATACTAATAGATATGCTCACGCATAGATGATAAAATAGGTGAAATTACCAAAAACATTTTTTAATCAGCAATTTTTTTTTCTTCATATTTTTTCAAATACTAAATGAGCTTATAAAGCGGCCAATTTATCCAGCGTATCACGGTTACCGGCGTTATAAATGTAAAATTACAAAATAATTAATGACACGGCATGTTGTGGTGACCGCCATCTTGCAAAATGGCCTCTGCCGAGGTCGATACCTCTACGCGGCGATTCTTGGTACTAGAAGAAAAATTAAAAGAAACCGATTTCAGAACGAGTTTCAAACTTGAAGATGGAGTTCAAGAAGTTATTAGAAACTGCTCAGACTATCTAATGAGATAGTTTTTTTTACTGATAGAGGTGGAATATACAGGGTGAATATAAGGGACGTACTTGACTTACTTGAACCAGTGATTCGTGACATTTTTGGTGTTAAAAAATGAAAATTAAATTTCTGTCTCCGGTGACATTTTTGATGTTTTTTGAAGTGAAACTTCTATATCCACGCTGTTGGATTTCGGATGAAACAGATATGACGATTACTGCACCTGCGACGCACCAACTGCGCTCATTGACCGCTTTGATTATGATGTCACTTTTAAAGGCTCCTACTGGTTGAGAAATGAAACGGAAATTACGATAGGTCTGCGCTTGGTCGCTTTGATTACGACCTCACTTTTCAAGTATTGGTTGAGATTGTTTTGATAAAGTTTCGCTTCTACCGTGCGTAAACTGCACTCGAATTTTTTTAACTAAAAACATTTAAAAAAATCGTTACTGGATAGTTTTTTTTTACAAAGGAAAAAAAATCCCTCAGGACCTATGTCATCTTTGGGGATGCTGTGTGTAGGGTATTTTTAAGGAAACGAAGGAGTGGAAGTTCTGGGAAAGGAAAAAGGTATGAGATATGGGTAGGAATCTGTGAGTCAATGTGTCCAGGAGTAGACGAATGAATCCACCCCTTCCACTGCGGTGCAAGGCGATGGATCGAGAGAGACCGGTTGTAGAGGTCTAGATTATGTCTGCCTCAAACAGTCACTCCCGTTCCGGACCGCCACGCAGTAGGCGAGTACACGCATTCGCCACCAAGACCTAGAAAAACCTCATTCCCCTGCCAAATCACCAAACCAAATCAAAACCACTTGTGATGACCTATGGCAGGAGTGTTGGTTATCCAATAAATGGTTCCCGGGCGGCGGTACCCATAATCCTCTCAGAAATTGAAGTTAGGATCATGATAAGGGGTCGAGCGGTTATTTGGCTAAGAAATAAATATCGACGTGTGATATAAAGTTGATTTTAAATCATAAAAAAGACACCAGTATCAAAATTTCATTTACATTTTTTTATCGCAAATAATATCTGCAATCAATACCTACGTCCATTAACATTGTCAAGAGTTTACCATAAACATAATACAAGATTCACTCAAAATGAAGGATTGGTGGTTCCGAAATGTACCAATAAATACGGTGAAAGAACCCAAAACTATATTGTACCCAAAATATTCAATAAACTACCAATGACAATAAAAAATAATAACGTTTTTAATGGTAAAGTCAAATATAAACTAAGGAAATGGCTATTAGATAGGGATGATTTATATTGATGCCCTACCGAAGTCCTTGTATTCTTTATTGAAACTCATATTGAAGGAATTGGTAAATTCATTACAATTTTTGTAATACCTAATGTATATGAAACTTTTAATTTACTTGTGATTATATTTCATTTGTTCATACTAAATCCATCTGTACTTTTTTATTATATCATAACATACTAATTTTTTATTATATCATATCATACTAAATCCATTTGTACTTTTTTATTATTTAAGGCTTCTAGTACTACTTACATGTATATACTATTTCGGTAATTTAAATAATCTATTTAATTGATATTTAGCATCAAAATTATAAAATGATATGTATACAATGTTTGAAAATGTACCAATGTTGTCATTATGTACCTGCTGACAAACTACATATAAGTAGTTTAGCGGTTTTAAATGTAAATAAATAAAAAAATTAAAAAAAAACATATTCAATTGATACAGTTTTGGCTTAAAGTTTTACTAGTTATTCTACTCTTCTTCTTCTTTATAATAGAGAAATGTTACTTGTGCAATGATGGTGTGCTTAGCTGGCTTAAGGTTGAACCCGCGACGTGTGGGTGCGAACTCGACGCTTTTTGACGACTGGGCTACTAACTCGAAGGTTAATAAATGTGACAATTAATGCGTTATCATGGTCACCCCTTGATCATGATATGATTAACATAGTTCCGGTATAAGATTGTCACGATTAACTGAAGAAAATGTTTACGGAAATGCAAAAGTTTTCCGTTGTAAATTACTTGCATAGGTACCTACCAATAAAAACAATCACGGAAGATATAAATCGGTTGGAGTTAGTTGTGTGGCGTGTCCGTGTGGCCGAGGAAAGCACAATGTTCCCTTACTTGTATCTAAACTTTCTTCACTAGAGTTGTATCTCTTAATTTCTATTAATAAGACAACTTAAGATGTGTTACGGGTTTGTGTGATTACTAGTTGATTTATTAAGTTACAATGAATAGTACACTGGACAGACGTCAGAAGTAGGAAACTTTAGGCTCTAAGTAGTTCTGATGCTGCGGTGAGGGGATTGGAGGAGCCCGCCAAATCACGCCGATGTCTTCGGCAATCATCGTGAGCGTTCGTACCTAAGACACGAGCGATGATAGACGATACTCTGCTGATATCATACTCAACTGTCATCTTTTGGAGTACAGCAGAACTATGCACTGACATCTGTCTAAGTCAAATTAATTCGCATTCAAAACGAAATCTTTAGCTGTAGCTATCAGCGTTGCCAGACGTATGAAGCGATTTTTGTGGGACTTTTACGCAAACATTGACGCTTTTTAAGCAAACATTGAGTGTCCTAGACGGGATGGTTAAATATACGTCTTTGCAAATAAGATAAAGTTAAGACAAAAGAACGCGATGGATGCATTTTTGCATAAACCATTTTTTAATGCATGAACCAATTTTGAATGCATGAACCATTTATGAATGTGTGAACTATTTTTGAATGTGTGAACCATTTTTTAATGCATGAACCATTTTTGGATGCATAAACCATTTTTAAATTCATGAACCATTTTTGAATGCAGGAACCATTTTTTTTTAAATTTATGAATCATTTTAGAGACCCTTACAAGGGTATTGGTGTATCTACTCTTAGAAGTCTGTGGGTGTACCGGATGGATTAGAAAATAATTTAAATTGATAATAATTTTACTTTTATAAGAAAGCTGAAAAATTAAACAAAAAAAAATTGTCGAATTAAATCGCGAATCAACCTTGCAACGCACCCAGGATGTATCTTTAAGATTTGAGGGTAAAAGGGGTAAACATCCTCCATTGTCGAGGGACAAGGCTCTTGACTAGCAATCCGAAGGTCGCGAGATCGAATCGAAATGGCTTTAGCCGTGTTTGGTGACCAGATCTGAATAGCCAGGTACTTCCCACCTTCCTCCTCCCCATCTCCTTCCCCACCCCATTGCCTTCAGCCTTACAACATACCACAATTAGTGATGCCATAATCTCTCTAGCTCCAGACGTGAGCAGCTAGGACTCTTGTGAGGTATTCACATACAAAATAAAAAAGGTGAACCAAACTAGTTCTAAAAGCTATCAGGTGCACAAATACATTAAAACGTGTCCTCTTTAACCCTAGAAGCCCAATCATATTTTGTTATCTAAAAAGCGCAATCATAGGTCAAATTTACCTACATGAATAAATACACTCGTAACATAGTTCATTCTGCATAATTTATTATTTTTTATCATTATTTATTCGTATTAACTATTTAGGAAATGAAAAAACACATAATTAGAATAATATTTATTTATTTGACGTTGAAAAAACAACTATTACTAATTAATACAAAAAATTGGTACAAAATGAGATTCTTTCGGTTGGCTTCTTTTAAACTAAAAATATTTAAAAAAAAAAATAAACAAAATACTATTTTTTCTACTTACCAAGAAATGTTTTATGACAATTAAACAGTTGTATATAATTATTTTTTCCTTTGTAAACTTTTTCACAAAAAAACCTAAACGTAGGTCAAATTGACCTACGTTTAAAACAGTACGATAACTCCAATATGAAGGGACTTACCAAGGTAACACCGCCGCGCGCCGTCTTCTGTGGGCTCTTGGCGGGTACTAAGTTGGTTCGATCAATCAGGGCAATCGAAAGAAGTGTGCGAAAGAGAAAGATATTTGTTTACGTATAGGTTAAAATGACCTAGATTGGGCTCTTAGGGTTAAATTATTTGCCTGTACCTGCATAGGTGTCATAATAAATTACATTTCACAATCTAGTAGGTTCCTGCAACTTTTATTGGTTTGAAAGCATTTTGCGGTTTCAAAAATTTAATAACTTTCTTGGCAGAGCGGAAAGAACCTTGGCTCTGTGCCCAGAGGCCGCGGGTTCAAAACAAGGCGTTCCTAGCGCAAAAAAGCGTAACAAACGAATGGGTTTTTAGGTTGGTACAATATGTATAATAGGCGTGGTTACTGTAAAACACAAGCAAACTTTTTATTACAACACATTTATTTTTTATTGATCTACTTTTTATTAGTTTTCTACTATTTAAGTACTGGTATCCAATACAACCAATTTTGTCAATTATCTAATAAATATCTAATAAATATGAAAAATATAATTTCTCCAACGGTCATTATCAAAATTACCAAGTTCGAACGAAGTACAAATTACACCCCGACAATCACTAGTGACCAATGGGCGCTTTACACGGTGCTTTCATTCGTCTAGTTTTCAAATGGGTTGTCATTTTATTTTATAATACGGATTCGGGATGATAAAAAGGACACGTTCTATTTTGGTACCGATTTTTGTACCAACAGTTTAAGACGGAGGACATTATTTGACATCTGTCGCGTATTAGGCTGGGCATACGCTGGTATATCAGAGTATACATCTGTCGTCTATTACGCTGGTATAGCGCTGAGTAGAACATAGTAGATGATGTAATAATATATATACGTGTATGAAACGATCTACGCTGCGGAGCAGGCACGTGCCGCGCAGAAACGCGTCTGCTTTGCTCTGTTGAGTTATTGCCGGGGAGCAGATTCTGCGTGATACGTGTGCAGTACTGTGTAGGCGATAATCTCACCTTTTCAGGTATTTGTCCTTTGAAATACTATAAATCAAGAGTAAATTATTAATTTCAAAGTCTGAATCGGACTCGGAACTCGACATTCCCACAAACGACCAGCAGCGCCCAAGCACACACAAAGTGAACTAAGCTGAATTGCCTGTATCGCAGTACATACTGATCAGCGATTTAGAATGTTTACCTTTTCGTTTTATATCTATTTATGTATAAGGATAGAGAAGAGCATCTAATTGAGTGAAGAAGTTTTCTAGAGTTTTATTCCGAGACTGATGAAATTTTCCACATTTGACCTTCAAAACAAGAGAAAGATAACTGTCTACATTGAACGCCGGGGACTTCAATATTGATCAAAAATCTAGAACATGTAATCGAAGAAAGCGTTTACTTTGTGGCTTGTAATAATTACAATATAAACACGTGAATTTGTTTGAAACCACTTAATTTAATAATAAATTGTAACCGGTTCCGGCAGGGATCTCCCTTCATTAGAAGTATGAATATTCCTTAAGGTACTAAAGTGATTTTAAACAAATTAATGTGTAAGTATGTGCTTTCTTCGATTACATGTTCTAATATTTTTATCAATATTTTAAATTAACTAAAGTCCCCAGAGGTACCCGGGCTTTGCACAAAGTTTTTCGAAAACTAAAATGTAGAGAGTTATCTTAACCTAACCTAACCCAAACTTAAACTATTTTTTATTGATTGATTGTAAGCGAATACCACTGTTCGGTAGGATCACCTGTAAGGTGAACGTAAATCACCGTATTTCGCTTCTATTTTTAATGATTCGTTGACGGCAAGGGTAAAGACAAATGACAGATGTTTTCATAATATGATCTATGGTTATGTTCAAGGTGTTCCCATTTTGATTACTACCATCCCAAAATATTATATTTTCTCTGAACCATATGAAATCGTGACTATGAAAATTATGCTGGCGTAAATCAAAGATTTTCTAGAATAGGTTCCGATTAGATTAGAGGTATGAAAAAAGCATCGTGTAAAGCCCCCATAAGACTTCATTACGAATTTAAGAAACCTTATTCCTCGTAGTAGTTCCGCCAAGGTCAGGGTCGGGTTTAAGTAGGTCATCCTCACCACTCGGTGACCTCTGAGGGTCTGTAGAACTTTACATGACACTTGGGCAAGGTAAAAAGTCACGATAATTCGATTTAAGGCTTCGACGGCATGTTGTACTAATTTATTTATGTGGTTTGAATATTTTATCAGGTAAACAGATAGGGAATACGAATAAGAAACTTACTAACTAACCAACTAACTAATAAAGGGGAATATTTAATACAATTCTGAAAGTTCTAGTTAGAAGTAGGTACTACAGACGAAATATTTGAAAACTTAAGTTTTCAACGTACAAAAACTTTATTAAAAAAATGTTTCATTTAAACTTTAAAAAAACTTTTTTTTTTCTATATATACGAGTACAAAAATTAATGTAGGTATATTTGATTACATGCATGTATGCATGCTTGTTCTTTATGAGATGCTAAACCATTCAACCGATTGCGATGAAAGTTTGGGGATTTGATGTACGCATGGCCGTGATGGTTACTATATATAATAGTGAGCTCTGGCGTCATGAAATTATGCGTTGCTAAACCATTCATCCGATTGTGATGAAACTTTTGGGATTTAATGTGTGCATGCCCACGATGGTTTATATATAGAATAGTGAGCTCTCGCGTCATGAAATTATTTCCCAAACTATTCATCCGATTGCGATGAATCTTTCGTGAGTTGTTGTGCGCACGCCCGCGAAGGTTTCTATATATACTGGTGAACTCTGGTGGCATAATGAAATTTGTACAATAAAAAGCAATAGGTGGCATGCGAGCTGTATGAAGTGGGGGGGGGGGAGAGGAACTCAGGAGGGGGTTTCGCGGGACGGGAGAAGCGGGAGAGGGGAGTAGGGAACGGAAGGGGACGCGGGAGAGGAAGAAGAGGCGGAAGAAGAAGGGACGAATGGGAAAGGACACGCAGGAAGAAACAATTTCTTTATTAAACGGCTTTGCAACGCATGCCGGGAACTCGCTGGTATCTCCATAAATGTTTGCAACATAATAATATTGTTTGACATAGTATTTCATACGTTCTGCGTAGCTATGTAGCTCTGGCATTATGAAATTTGTGTGAAAAATTGCAATAGTAATAAAATTACGAGCTGTTTGAAAACTGAATGTACCGGGATTGAATGTATGGAAAGCGGGAGGGGAGAGAGAACGCGGGACAGGGGAAGCGGGTGAGGGGAGTGGGGAGACGGAAGGCGGAGTGGGAACACGTGAAGGGAAGGGGACGCGGAAGAGGAAGGGGAGGCGGAAGGCAAACGGGAAAGGACACGAAGGGAGAAACTATTTCTTTATTAAGTGACATTGCAACGCATGCCGGGAACTTGCTAGTATCTCCATAAATATGTTTACAACGTAATAATATTGTTTAACATAATATTTCATACATTCCCCTAATAAAACAGATGCTTGTGCTTAGGAGAGGACAACTTATATAAATATTATTACAACTATTTGAAAAGATACAGAGTGAAGAAAAATATTTATTATTCATTTCCATTGCGGATTTCTAACGTAAAATTACATTTCATGGCAATAAAGAAAACAACATATTCATGAGAGATATAGTCATTTTGTAAGATTAATATTTAAAAACAATATACTTAGATGAGTAATGAGAAGCATAATATATGTACCGAAGATAAGTAAAAATTATATGGTTACTTCTTTTCTACTTTTTTTGTCGTACTTTTTTCTATACGTATATCAAACGGTAATTGATTGAATAATTTTATTCCCATACACTATTGCAGTTCGTACGATAGGGACAGTTAGCCACTAACAGAACTATTTATTTTTAATTAAATTCAGACTCGACGACCTCCGTAGTCCAGTGGGTAAGACTCTTGACTCACAATCCGGAGGTCGCGGGTTCGAACCCGGCATGCGCAAATAAATTTTATTTGATTAATTTGTGTTATTTCACAATTAATTCATTAAAAATAATATATAGTATATTTGCGGCATGTTCCAGAGTGGAAGATACTATCAGTATCGTTGGGACGGAGATCCACCAGCTGAGCTAATGTGTCCCTATTTGATTCGGTCATATTTGACCATATCATACTTAACTAAGAACTAACAACACTGTATTCATTTTATTAACGCATATTTTTATTGGCTGCTACCTTTATGTGTGATTGCAAGATTCAAATCCGAACTAAATGCTATCTATTTGGGAGGCGGGTATAATACCGCCGCCCCGGTAAACGCTTATTGGCTAACCAACACCTCTGCCGTAGGTCACCCTAAGTGGTTCGCTACGTGACTTAGCAGGTGTGCCCGGGTTCTCAGGATGAGGTTTGTCCTGGTCTTAGCAGCGGATGCGTCTGCCTACCTGTTGCGTGGCGGGCCGGATCGGGAGAGAATGGTTGAGGGAGTCCATTTGGCTTCTCCAGCCATACTTTCTCGGAACATCGCCTTGTACCTCAGTGGAAGGTATGGATTCATACGTTCGTCACTCCTGGACATACTGACCCCAGATTCCTACCAACCCCTAATATCCTTTTCCTTCCCAGAACTTCCTCTCTTTCTTTTCCTAAAAAGACCTTCCACACAGCATACCCGAAGATGATATAGGCCCTGAGGGGAATTATTTTCCTTAGGGTCTCCTGTGTGGAGCCAATGTAAAAAAAAAAAGTTTTATTTTCAAATTTTATTCGGGATTTTCTGAGAGTTGGCGTGCCAAATTTAGTGTTGAATAATTCCTTCTATTCAATTACCGTCTATTACACGGCTAGACAACTAGACAACTAAATACTAGACACGACAGACATGAGATGGAATTGGAAAGATTAATGGATGGCCATTTATTTCACTAAACACTGAGACTAGCCAGATATTAAACACTGACGGGTGCACCAACCTCTCCAAATTGACGTTTTAATGTCAGCAAATAGATTTCCATTTTATGTATTTTAGCTGCCAATAATTAAGTGTAAACTTTATCACTATTTGTCCGAATTGAAAGAGCCAATATTAAATAACCACAATAAGGAAGTTGAGTGAAAAATATTTTGGCTTATAAAAAATATGCTCATGATTTTGTAATATCGAATTATGACACTTCTCTGGTACAGAGAGACTCAATTACACGTTTTAGCATGAACAGGAAATACAAGAAAAACCAATTAACCAATAAATGATTAATTAGTTACTCGATAAATGCTGGCGTCTCACAGGGATCGGTTCTGTCTCCGACTTTGTTTTTGTTGCACATCAACGACCTTTTGTCATGTGCACCAATTCACTGTTATGCGGATGACAGTACAGTTCATGATAGCTTTTAGTTTGACAAGCCCCCAAAGGGCTCACAAACTCCAACAGCTCGTAGGGCTTTGAAGCAAAGAATGGACGGTTACCTCGAGAGTATTTTCTCTTGGGGTAAAAATTATCTCGTTGAATGTAATGTTTCAAAGACCCAATCTTGTCTGATTACGTCTAAAAGAGATCGAAATGAAAATCTAGTCTCTTTCAACGGAAGCAATATTCCGAACAGGCCCTCCATTGATATGCTTGGTGTAACCCTAAGTGACCAGCTCAGGTATGGGGGCTTCATCGAAGCCAGAGTAAATTTAGCCTCCCAAAAACTGGGCGTACTGTACAGGGCCCGCAGATACTTTAATAGTACACAACTGCTAACCCTGTACAAATCACAAGTGCGCCCCACGGTTGAATTTGGCAGCCATCTCTGGTCTGGAGCTCCAAAATACCTGAAAAATACCCTCGACTCTGTGCAGAAACGGGCGGTCCGTTTGATAGATTCTCCCATCTTAACATACGGATCTGATTAATGATTAATCTTTAGAGCACAGGCGTCGGGTGGGAATGCTATCCTTGTTCTACCGGCATTACAATGGAAGATGCTCCGAGGAACTAGCATCATTGATCCCTTCGGCACCGGTGCATAGTCGGGAAACACGCCAAACGCGTGCCCAACATTTGTACACAGTTGACATTTTCACGTGAGAACGGGTCGTTTCTTCGACTCGTTCTTGTGTTCAACAGCTCGGCTGTGGAATGATTTGCCGGCCTCTGTGTTTCCTCCTTCCTACAACATGGGTCTCTTCAAGACCAATGTTCATTCCTTCCCCTCCTCAAAAAGACTCTCCACACAGCATCCCAAATGACATAGGCCCTGAGGGAAATTATTTTCCTCAGGGCCTCCTGTGTGGAGTTAATATAAACAAAAAAAAACCAACACGCCGTTTCCTCGCAGGGGTAGGCAGATCGGACGGCTAAACAACTCGGTCTCGGCAGACACTCTTTGCCTCATTCACATTCACACATCGACTCATACATCTGGCCCGACGTTTCACTTGATCGTGTCAGGTCTTCCTCCGGCGTCCCCGACTTCATACATTCTACTTACATTCCAAGCTTCGTTCATTCGCTTTACATGCCCAAACCACTTGAGGGACCCTTTCTCAATCTTACTCATTACGCTTACATCAGCCTTGCATTCTTTGCGGATCTCCATATTTCTCGCACAATCATAATAAAAATAATAATATTTAAAGATTTGTATAGCGCAATTTTTGTAAAAAAATCACCTCAAAGGCGCTGTGCACAAACTCTTAATATATATCTACAATCTTACTTCCAACTATAAAGTAGACAAACCATTATAAAAACTTATGGCTACCGGTTACACAGTAATACCTTCCACTTTCCGCTTATAATGATGATAGTATGAGAAATTAGTATTATTACTACAAACGTCGTTTCTGAATTTCTATACACGGTATCCGGAAACTTGTAGTTCAAGATGGAAATCAATGGTTAATCTAAATCACATAGAAAACCCAAAAATAACTTTTTCCTAATCGCAGTATTTATTTTTATTTTTAACCCATGAGGCTAATTTGTTCGCTTTTCTGAAAAATTCAGAAGTCTCGTAGAAATCGTTGTGTCTCCCTTACTATCATAATGAGATATATGATCATCTGAACGGCATTAGAAAGAAAAAACACCAATCTGTGTATTAAAATCTAAAAGTTAACCACAAAAGAATTAAAATGGACACCTATATGAAACCAAAGATGCCGACCGAAATTTGTTAAAAATTATGAAACTTTGTGATTTTTTAAAATTAATTATTTTTACATTAAACGACAAAAAAGTGAGGGGATGATAACGTTTATAATACATATTGTCTAATGAAATATTTTTGTAATATTTAATTAAATGAAGACAATATAAGCGAAACTCAATTGCAAATCTGGAAACAGAAAAATCAGAAAAAGATATTGGCACGTCTGGGACTCGGACCCAGGACCTCTCGCTTTCCGGGCAAACGCACTGGCGCTAACCACCTCACCAAGGTGTCGATATCAAATTCGGTAACCTAACCTAACGCAACCTAATTAATCAAGGTTTTTGATTAAAAAAAAATGTCATCAATTTAACAACTTTTAAACGGAGTGATGAAGTTGCATATTGTTGAGTTGTCCAGAAAACATATGGACCTAGCAAATCAACAAATCTAGAAATAAGTCACCCCGGACAGGATCTTATATGTATAAATTTTGTATTATTTATAACGGTCATCAGATATTCTTAGTACGTAACTAAGCCACCTCAGTTGAGATTTTTCTATGAAGAGTAACAGTGGTTCAATGTTTAGATCGTCTCGGATCGTCCAGTTTCTTATATGATCCCATTTCGTAACCCCTGCCACTCCTCTCAAGTACCTCATTTCGGCAGCTTGGACTAGTTTCAGTTCATTTCGGAGCTTGTTCGTTCTTTTAGCATCCATATCTGGTGGCGAAGAAAATACTGAAAATTCATATTTCAGAGGAAAGTACTGAGTGCGATACCAGAGATTTATTCTTATAGACGTCCAGTGGGCCACCCCAGACACAGTTGAGCGAGGCAACTCCAGAAACTGTGTGAGGAGAGGATGGGACTGCCATGGACGGAGGCCGAACAATCAGCACAAGACAGGGACGTATAGAGGAGCCTGGTCGATGCAGTTTATCCCCGACCCGAATAGGATAAGGTGAAGAAGAAGATGATGATGATATTTATAAGGCTAGCATATTATTTTGTCGTAAATTACCTACCGAAAAATGGTGTAATTTGAACATCTACCTCATCCTGTTCGAATTTTATGACCATTGTGTGCGTTTTACGAAAAAAAAATTATTTTTTTGTTATTTTTTTATTTTTATTTTTTTATTTTTTTTTTTTTTTTAGCATATAAAATATAATGTTAAATGTACATTATGTAATAATTTGTGTACATTCATGTTCAAATATCTTAATTAATACCACTCTTCCATGGAAGCATTAGCTTGTGTCTGGAAGAGTAGTGTACATTTTTTAAATGCTTTATTATATCTTAAGTTCTTAAATTACAATGTGAATGTAAAAAAAAAAACAATAAGTTGTAAGTTCGGTTTAATGTAATTGTAATTATAAGTATTTATCAACTATCAAACAATTCTATTATTTGGATAATGTATCTAGAATTGGAGTATCACTAGGAAACTGAGTTATAAGTTATTTTTGAGATTAGATTAGTTGGAAACTTTTATTTTTATTTTTTTGAGATTATCTTTAAAATATTTTTTAACAGTGTTTATTAATTTGATTTTATCATTAATTTTTCTAATTTCATCCGGTAGTCGGTTGAAAATAAGTCTTCCTTGATAAGTATAAAAATTTTGTGCGAAGGAAGTGTTTAATTTTGGGCATGAAAAAATATATTTATGTCTTGTACGGTTTTCAGTTATAAATTGATACTTTTCTTTTTCTTTTATAATTTGAATCAATGCATTTTTATTGTACAGATCTTTGAATGAAGGTACTTGGAATTCCTTAAATAATTGATCCGTTGGGTAGTCAGAAGGTTTTTTTAATATAATTTTAATTATTAGCCTCTGCACAACTTCAATCGGGGAAAGAGTAGTTTTGTATGCGGATCCCCAGCTAATGATAGCATATTGTAAAGTTGATTGAACCAAAGCGTAATATATTAGATATAAGTTTTTTACAGATAAAAAATTTCTGATTCTTAAAAATATATAAATCAATTTTCTAATTTTTTTTACAACTTGACAAATTTGTTCCTTCCATTTCAAATTTTTATC
This sequence comes from Limnephilus rhombicus, assembly GCA_929108145.2. Classification (NCBI taxonomy): domain Eukaryota; kingdom Metazoa; phylum Arthropoda; class Insecta; order Trichoptera; family Limnephilidae; genus Limnephilus; species Limnephilus rhombicus. The sequence continues at coordinate 23,286,781 of OV815293.1, forward strand.
GATAATAACTCCTAAATATTTGATTGTGTTTGTTGTTTTTAATATTGTGCAGTTTGGGATACAATAGTTTTTACTATGTGTTTTGGAATTATCATGGATGATGATGTCAATGTTTTTAGGGGTATCATTTTTGTGTATTGCAAATGGAATTACAAATGTTTTATCACTATTTAGTGATAGTAAATTTACGTCGAAGAAATTTTTTAAAATATTTATGTCTTCGGTGGCTTTAAATGTTACTTTTTCCCAAGTTTTATCGCTAACTATTAGTACCGTATCATCGGCATATGAAGTAATTTGGCCATGTAGTGGTTGAAAAAAAATGTCATTAACATATATGGTGAAAAGGATTGGTCCGATTACTGTACCTTGCGGGATTCCAAAGTCTGATATTTCTTTATCGCTATTAATTTGATTTATTTTTACGACTTGCGGTCGATTTTTTAGGTAGTTCGAAATCCATTTAATCGCATTGTCTTTTATACCTACATTGTTCAGTTTTTTTAGTAGAATCTCATGGGATATACTATCAAAGGCTTTTCTGAGATCAATAAATATACCGGCACATTTTTCACCTTTATCCAATGATTCGTTGATGTATGAGGTTACATTAGCAATAGCATCTTGTGTGCAGAGTGACTTTATAAAACCAAACTGGTTTTTGTGAAGAATTTTATTACTTTCTAGGAAAGTGACCAATTGGTTTTTAACAATTTTTTCAAAAATCTTTCCAATGTTTGAGATTAGACAAATTGGACGATAGTTAGTTACTTGTTGTGAATCTCCAGATTTATAAATAGGTGAAATAATTGTGTTTTTATAGTTTGTCGGAAATATTCCTTCCGTTAAACTTAAGTTTATCAAATGAGTAATTGGTTTTACCAAATGAATTTTCATGGATTTTAGAAAATGTACTGTAATAAGGTCAAATCCGGGAGATGAACCTCCTTTCATGCCTTCTATTATTTTTAAAATTTCACTTTCTGAGGTTTTTTCAAATTTTGATAAATTATTTTGATTGTGTACATTTTCAATCGATTGTGTTTGTTTTTATAACTGGCAATATCATAATATATAGACTGTACAATTCGAAATATACATAAGTCCGCGAAATGTGTTTAGGAATACGAGATATTCGACATTCTGTGTATCTTCTGTCTTTTTCGTTTTCATGTAAGACGTGTGAGAAAGGTGGTTTTTATGAGCTTCTTTCAGGATGTTGGTCGGTGACGTGCGTACTGAATTTCCTGATGTTAGGATTACCATATAAATAATAAGAAGTTTGTATCAAAGTTGAAAACAAACAAAATCCCATTATTTTCCTTTGTGATATTTAAATGTGTTTCATTTTTGTTAGCATACGTATTAAACAAAAGGAAATGAGTTGCTTTGGTGAATTCATTATTTAGGAGAAAACAGACGTTTTGAAGGGAAATTAGCAGAGAACAGAACAAAAGGGCGGGGGAAGGTTGAGATGGGTTCAAGGTTGAAGTAATGCCTTGTGGTGATGATGTAAAATAAGTCTCATTCGAGGATAGTCAGAGGGAACGGGCAGCGTTTTGTCCACACAGACGTATTCCGCGATTTCCTTTCTGGATTTTGACACTACTGCAATTGATTTTCAATGAATTGTAGATATCGATCGCTCTGGTGTGGCGGTACGTTTTTCTTTTTAATAAAAGTCACTTCTTACATTAGTAAGGACCCTTCGAATTTGATAAAATTGCCTGGTTCGAACGCTATCAACATACTACGTATTTTTTTAAAGAGCAAAACGTAGAAACATAGAGTATTTTTTTCTTATACAGTTAGTAAAAATATCTTAGAAATTGGTTCAGTTTTGGAGGAGAAAAATGGGGAAAACAAAACCTTGATTTTGATAACCCTACCATTTCAAAAAAGGTTTCAAATGTTCCAGAATAATGTTCCAGAACATTCCACAACATTCGGGAGTGTTCTGGAAAGTTCCACAATTTTCTGGGCCTACCCGAACGTTCCAGCCTATTTCCGAACATTCCACATCATTCCAGAATGTTCCAGGATGTTCAGGAATGTGGTGGAATGCACAAAAATACTCTGGAATGTTCTGAACTGTTCTAGAAATTTCAAGGGGGCGAACCTCCCAGCCCTTATATCTTCAAAAGAACGAGGTAAAAACGGGAACCATCTTCATGGATGGGGGATAGAGGGCTACCACACAATATAACTTCCTGGATCGTATCGGGACTCGTCTCTGAGTTTTAGCTCATTGTATACTTTAGTGTATATTGAAGATCAAGATTATCAAACCTTCTAGAACTTTCCAGAACCTTCAAGACTCACCGACACACTCCGCCACCCAATTCCGAAGCTTTCTAGAACTTTATCCTTCCTTAACTTTCCAGAGCAAAAGCAAACCACTTAGAACGTTCTGGAACTTTCTAGGCTCACCTACATACTTTGCCACTCCTTTCAGAACTTTATAAAGCTTTATCGAACCTGCACACTCTGCCACTCATTTCTGAAAGCTTCTAGAACTTTCCGGAACCATCTAGAACTTTATGAAACATTTTAGACTCACCGGCACACTCCGCAACTTTGGCAATTATTCGCGAGTTAACGACAAGTATTAAAAAAATCATTTATTTTTTGTTTGGTGTTTTGATATTAAATCAAAAAAATCGAGTGCAGTTTACACGCGGTAGAAGCGAAACTTTACCAAAACGATCTCAACCAGTACTTGAAAAGTGAGGTCATAATCAATGCGACCAATGAGCGCAGACCAGCGTAATTTCCGTTTCATTTCTCAACCAATAGGCGCCTTTAAAAGTGACATCATAATCAAAGCGGTCAAAGAGCGCAGTTGATGCGTCGCAGGTGCAGTAATCACCATTTCCGTTTCATCCGAAATCCACAAATCATGGCGGGGTTATAGAAGTGTCATTTAAAAAAAATAATAAAAATGGTCGCACAGTTGAAACTTCGCGCGTGTTTTTGAAAGTATATACTAAAAAGTTTACTAATTTTAAAATTTATTTTTTGTGTAGGTTCACGAAATGTACCTAAATGGAATGCACGCCTCTGCTTGCAAATATCCTGCCGTTGTATAACGCAAATAATAAAATCGTTGTGCGCGTCATGACTGAGGAAATCAGTACGCGTTCATTTCAGGAAGTCAAAATGGCACTGGAGCACTGGAAGATTAACCTAAAAAGCGCATCTAAAGAGGTCATCTTCAATACCAAAGAAATTATTCTTTTGTATCATATTAGAAGACAAAATTATTTTGCTTTTGCCTTCCGCATTCAAAATAGAAGTTGTGTTTATCTGTTTCTCTGTTTAAAGTTTCAAGAGTTAAAAATCAAAATAAAATTAAAGTATTTTGGTAGCTTTTTGTGTTTTGACAAGATTTAAATGATAAGGTTAAACTTGAAGAATTCATAATTTTCTCTTTCATAGATGACTTAATTATTTTAGAAAAAAACCCTTTTATCAAGTTATACTTTAAGGTGGTATACAAACCTAATAATTTTTGTTTGCTCAAAGCTTACAATTTAATCATTTATGGCGAATTCGTAACTATAATAACTTTTTTATTTCCATGTCGCACAAGGGATGCGAGTTATTTATATTTTAGATTAATAAAAACAGTACGTTACCAGTATGTATTTTACGTACAATGATTTTAAAACTTTATAACCTGTTTTCGAACTGTGAAGTTAGCGGTAAGCACCAGATTTTATTTTTCTAGACGATGAATTAATAACTTCGGGAGGACAACATGGAGACACATTTTAAATATTTGTACCACGTTCTTCAGAATGAATTAAAATGAACGCGGCAGAAAGGTCAAATCTCCAGGCATGCTAGGGTGAATTCGACCGTACGTTCGTACAATACGCCGTGCTGCGGCGTATATTTGTTCACACGATTTCTTCACTTACGTCGTTTTAAGATTCCCGCATTATTTTTCTTCTTCTTCTTTTCTTTGATACGGCAAATTAGACAGTAGGTCCGTCCAATACACGGGTCGCGAGTCGCAATTTGTATACACGGCCTCTTTACTTACGTCGTTAAGATTCTGAATATATTTTAAGGTATATTGTCGTTTTAACATTAAGAGGAACGTTCGATTGGCCCGTTTCGGCCCCCTTTCAAAACTTAATTTTGGATTTGAGATCAAAATACCCAACCAAATTGAAAAAAAAAAATTATCAAAAGGAATATCAAATATTTAGTACGGAAATGAGCTACTTTATTTTTTATAATTGCTTTTAATTATAGGATATAGGTCAATAAAATTTTTATTGTTTCATGATTTTACATGCAATTATTTGTGAGTAAATTAAAAACATAATTAATTTTTATTTTAGTACGTTTATTTTAAAAATACTATTATTTTAATATATCAACGACAAATTTTTGTTCCGACGAAAATTGGTAAATAGTAATTTTAATTTACATCCGTCAAAATCATTTCTTTCATTAATTTTTATTTTATATTTCATCATATTTTTATAATAAATACAGTAAAATAATTTTTTTAAACGTTTTTCATTTACACACGAATAAATGCCCATAAAATCATGAAACATTAAAATCTTTAATGGCCTATATCTTATAATTTGAAGCAAAAGTAAATAATCCTCAGACTATTTTGTTCATTTTTGGAACAACTCATTTAGGTCTCATTGTTAGAAATATAAAAAGAGAAAATACTATGCTTTCTATTCAAATCCTAATGAAAATATTTAAATTGTACACCTTTATAAAAGCAAAGTTTTGTAAAACAATTTGAAAAAAAAAATGAAACCTTGGGAATTTTTGTAAAACATGTACGTTTTTTACTATCGGTAATTTTTGTTTGAAAAACTTGAGTGTAAAAGGAACCCATTTTTAAAACTTTTTTTTGTTTGCATTAAAAAAATTAATATTACAAAAATTATATGTTAATTTCGAATTATAAAATTTGAAAGCGTATTTCAACATGTTTCATTACCTATTTTTCATATATTAATTTTAGTGCGGTGCAAGTCGGTAGTATGTATTTTTGTTTAAAATCAACTTCGCTATGTATTCAACACATAAATTGCACATATATTAAAAACTCACCATTATTATTATTTGTTATATACGTATATACATATAAAACTGATTTTTTTCTCTTTATTGTATAATGCTATACTTTTTACTTACCAGCTTTATTTATATGTACCATGTGTAAAAACTATTCATGTTTTCTTTGTATTCTAAACACACCTGTATGCACTAACACATAAAAATGTAAATGTGTGTAAAAGCCCATAAGGGAGTTAATGATTAATAAATAAATAAATATGCGTTCAGAAATATGTTAATTAGATTTCGTACATATCATCATACATTTAATTAGATTTCATTGCGAGGTGGAAATATTTCGACCTTCCGACAAAATAGGTCCGAGGCCTGAGCGGTAGATGTAAATATTGGGGACATTGTGCTGTACATATTTATTTATTTATGTCTGGGTATGACAAGCCCATCATTTGCAGTTTCCAAGTGTCCAGTCCAAAGTTTTAAAAAACTGATTAAATTGGAAAGAAATAACGTTTTCGGAAGATATTTTGTTCGTTTGTGGTCTGGCAATGTCTTAGGGCGGGCTAACCTTTAGAATTTATTTTAATATTTTAGTTATTCATAAGCAAATTTCCCTCCTCACCTGTCAGATAAATGCTCTATGGAACGCAAAAACAAACGCGTAATAACTTCAAATATAAAGGTCAAAGCGTTTTCCAACAATAAAATACAAATTCACAAAGGTTTTATTATAATATACCTAGAACAGTGAAAATAACTGGATATTATATTATTAAAATTTCGAAAAAGACAAATTAAAATAAAGATGTTTAAATCGAGGGTACCGAAGAAAAATGTCGGATGAGGATTTCGTAGTTTTGCAGTAGAGCAAAAAAGGAAAGGATCCTTTCCGCATTTTTACTGTTTTTGAAACAAAGAAACATGGTGTTGTTTTGATATTTTGCATTTGGTTTCAGTCAAAATTCCAAAAAATCGGAGTTTTAAATAATTAGGGATGTCGTAGTCTCACTGGACCCCAATAATTATAGATGTTAAAGATTCACTGAACCCCTCAAAGTTAAGAATGTCTATTTCTCACTGAACCACTATAATAAGGGATGTCGTAGTCTCACTGGACCCTAAAAATTATGGATGTTGTAGTTTCACTGGACCCCAATGTTTAGGGATGTCGTAGTCTCACTGGACCCCAATAATTAGGTTGGTTGTAGTCTCACTGGACCCCAATAATTAGGGTGTCGTAGTTTCATTGGACCCCAATAATTGGGGATGTCGTAGTCCCACTAGACCCCAATAATTAAGGATGTCTTAGTGTCACTGGACCCCAATGTTTAGGGATGTCGTAGTCTTACTGGACCCCAATAATTAGGCTGGTTGAAGTCTCACTGGACCCCAATAATTAGGGATGTCGTAGTTTCATTGGACCCCAATAATTGGGGATGTCGTAGTCCCACTAGACCCCAATAATTAAGGATGTCTTAGTGTCACTGGACCCCAAAAATTAGGTATGTCGTAGTCTCACTTTACCCCAATAATTAGGGATGTCGTACCTAGTCTCACCGGACCCCAATAATTAGGGATGTCGTATTCTCACTGGACCCCAAAAATTAGGAATGTCGTAGTCTCACTGGATTCTGATACTTAGAGATGTCGTAGTCTCACTTGACCCCAATAATTAGGGATGTCGTAGTCTCACCGGTTTCAAACAATTGGGGGCAGTTGGGACCCTTGGACGGGCCTCTCGCCTGCCCGAAGCCCATTGAGATTTAACGGCGGGTGGTTTGGTTGAGTTTTGAGCGTTGCCCGGGCTTTACGCAAAGTTTTTCGAAATCAGGTGGATTTCGAAATCAGGTAGGTATCATGCGGATATAAATAACATATAAGATTAAAAAAAAATCATTTAAAAAATTAAAATCGCATTTATTTTATTGTTGTGTTTTACAGGTTTATCACTTGTTGAATTTACATTAGTATTATTATTTTTTTTCTTAAAGGTTCTAGTTTACATTTAGTCAGTTTTATGTTACTAAATACCTTTCTGTAAACATTAATAATTAATTGGTCTGTTTTTGCCAAACTCTATGTATATTTATTTACCAAGGCTGTTTATGTTCCTTAAATAAATAAATAAATTTGTCGTCATTGCCTGTCACGGTTACTTTATCCCGGTGACTATCTATCACTGGATCGCAGGGGATCCGAGGAACCGGCTATTTTTGGAACCAGTTCCTTTTGGATTTGTAAAGTGGTCACCAACACTCAAACTGGGCGAAGCCAAAACAAAAGCAGCCCGCAGGGCCTAGCAGCAAAAATCGGCGGAGCGGGTTTTTAACTACTAGTTTTGATTATTTAGTTTGATGGTTCACACAATAAACATTTCGCAGTAATTTTTTGCAACTTTATGCCAATTTTAAATAATGAGAAAAAAACTAAAAGAGGTCGGCACGCGGGTTTTTTCAAATTTTATTCGGTCCGGCTATTTTTCGTTCACTAAATAATAATATTGTAATTTTGTCTTCGGTTCTGCATTGTATTTCCCGTAATCAGAATTGGAATAATTGGAACCGTTTTTTTATTCTGGTAAATTCAGAAAAATACAACAAGGAAAAAAATAAATAAAAGGTTATCAGAGACGTGCCGTGAATTGATTCCGGTATATTTGCGATTTTCATTTTTAAGTCTTTACAATTTCTTCATAGAATTCTGTATTTTTCTTTAGACAAAACCGAAAAGAATGAAATAATAGAAAGAAAAATTTGAAATGGTACCGCGTGCAACGACGACTTAATTTTTTTTGAGATTTTTGCAATGAAAAACTTCAGTGAGGAGACAAACGTTTTCAATTTCTTCAATAAAAACAATCCGAGAAAAAAAAACATTTTCATTTATAAAAAATCGAGTGCAGTTCACACGCGGTAGAAGTGAAACCATCACCAACACAATCTTAACCAATTGAAAAGTGACCAATGCGCGGAGCTTGACTGAGCGCGAAGCTTCATAAGGTTTCATTTTATCTCATTCTCTCGCAGGCTAAATCCTATAGATGTATGTGTTTGTCTCCTTTTAGTGTCACTCGTTTCCGTTTCATCGAGTTTCAAATCACAACGGTGTTAAAGAAGTTTCACTTCAAAAACATCATTATATTATAAATAAAGTGTACAAAAGTGTGCATCCCGCTATAACTCAGAAACGAGTCTTGGTACGATCAAATAAGTTATATGGTGTCGTAGCCCTCTATCCCCATCCATGAAGAAGGTTTTTGTTTTTAACAGAAGAGCGTGGTTTTGAAGATATAAGGACTGGAAGTTTGGCCCTCTAGAAATTTCTAAAATAGTCCAGAGAGTATTCGAGAACATTTCACAACATTCAAAAACATACGGGAACATTCTGGAATGCTGTGGAATGTTCGGGAATAGTCTGGAATGTTCAAGAACATCACGGAATATTACAAATCATTGAGGAAAATTCCAGAACACTCTCGAATGTTGTGGAATGTTCGGGAATATTGTGGAGCATTCGAGGCCTTTTTTGTATGGGTGGGGCTACCCATTGGTAGGGGTATTAAAGCAAGATCCGCCGTGGGTTGGAACGTCAGTTCAATCTCATATCAACTCCATGAGCGAACCCGGGTACCCCAGATAGTTTACAATATATAAATGTGACTGGGTTTTGAGGCATTATCAAAAATATAAATTTCTCTTGTTCGTCTGTCTGTGATTGTGATTCTGGTTCTGCAATAGCACGTGTTTTTAATTGTTATTGGAGTGTCTTTTTAAAAACTGGTGTGGCAGTTAAAACCCCCATTCATTACGCATCTCGGCTGCGCTTTTTGCTTTGAAAAACACACAGCTGAGATGTATAAAGAATGGGGCCTTTTACGAGTTGCACCCAACGGAGATGACACATTTTATTATTATTCCCAAATATCAAACCAACCAAACCCAACCGACCCGTCCTGACCCGACCCGTTCGACTCAACCCACGACATGACCCGAACAAACCCAATCCATCCCAACCGAACCCGACCAAAACCAACTTCACCAAATCGAAACAAATCAACTTAAATCGAATCAAATCGTCTCAAAATTACTCAAAGCGACTCAAATCGAAAAGATTTGGTTCGATTTAAATCGAAAAATCAATCGAAGATTGCCAGGTGAATGAAATTCATGACGTAATAGACCTTATTGCACAGCGAGATGCTAAATTTCTGCAGATTTTTTCATCTACTTACTATTTATTAATCGGTATTTTTCAATTTGGTAGGTAGGTATGGGTACCACCGCCCTGGGAAGTATTTATTGGATAACCAACACCTGTGTTATAGGTCACCCCAAGTGGTTCGCTACGTTTGGTGATTTAGCAGGGGTGACCGGGTTCATGGAGTGAGGTTTGTCCGGGTCTTGGCGGTGGATGCGCCTGCTCACCAGCTGCAAGGCAGGCCGCATCGGGGAGAGTGGTTGAGGGAGTCCCTTTGATTTCTCCAGCCGTACTCTCTCGGAAAATCGCCATTCACCGCGGTGGGAAGGATAGATTCATATGTCCGTCATTCTTGGACACACTGACCCCCAGATTCCTACCCACCCCTAATACGCTTTTCCTTCCCAGTACTTCATCTCTTTTATTTCCTAAAAAAACCCTCCACACAGAATCCCCAAAGATTTCCTCAGGGCTTAAAGATGATAATGGAATGGGGTCTTTGCAAATATACCTACTTCCTGAAGTAAAGTTTTGATAGTCATAAACCTTTTCAAATTTTAAATTTAAACTTGTTGTATAAAACCTTAAACTCGAGAAAACAAATAAAAGTCTACAGTAAAACGATTTGCAACTATTCACAACGAGACAACTTAATCCTTCACATTTTTACAACGTAATCTTACTTTATATTTAACTAGCAGACCCGGCCACACGTTGCTGTGGCTACCGAAACACAAAGCCATTACCCAACCTTTATAAAATCCACCCCCCCCCGCTTGCCAGCTGCCCGCTGCACGCTGCCTGAATTGAATATTTGAATTTCTCGGCTTTTCTCTACTATAATAAGCATGTATTATACATATAAACCTTCCTCTTGAATCACTCTATCTACTTGTGAAAACCGTATGAAAATCCGTTGCGTATTTCAAAAGATCTATGCGCACATACATTTTGAGCGACTTCATTTTATACTACGTAATGATGATTTTTTTTTTTTTACAGTGAATACCGCACAAGAATCTCAACTGCTCCCGTCTGGAGCCAGTGAGACTATGGCATCCCCAATTGGGGTATGTTGTGAGGCTGAAGGTAGTGGGGAGGGGAAGGAGGTGGGGAAGAGGAAGGTTGGGAAGTACCTGGCTATTCAGATCTGGTCACTAAACACGGCTAAAGCCATTTTCAAGCAACGTTTCAATTCTGAATGGTCTTACACCAGGGCGATACTGATAGTATCTTCCACTCTGGAACATGCCGCAAATATACTATATATTATTTTAAATGAATTAATTGTGAAATAACACAAATTAATCAAATAAAATTTATTTGCGCATGCCGGGTTCGAACCCGCGACCTCCGGTTTGTGAGTCAAGAGTCTTACCCACTGGACTACAGAGGTCGTCTATGATCGTCGGATGATGCTAATGTAGATTTAATCGTTACATTTAAACACGTTATATGTATATAATGCATCTTTAAACTCGAAAAAACTCATATAATACAAATAAACCGCTTTCAATCAAGTTTTCTCAGATCGGAATGCTAGATGTCCATGTTAATAAGTATATTTGCGGCACGTTCCAGAATGGAAGAAACTCTCAGTGTCGCCCCGGTGTCAGACCACCATTCAGAGTTGAAACGTTGCTTGAAAAGACTTTATTCGTGTTTGGTGACCAGATCTGAATAGCCAGATACTTCCCCACCTTCCTCTTCCCCATCTCCTTCCCCTCCCCACTACCTTCAGCCTCACAACATACCAAAAATGCCATAGTCTCACTGGCTTCAGACGGAGAGACTTGTGAGGTATTCAGATTTAAAAATGAAAATAAAAGATGTTATACATTATGCAATTTTAAACTCGAAAAACTCATATAATACGATTAAAAAAATCGTATTCACTCAAGTTTTCTCAGCTTGGTATGCTAGAAATGTCTACATTATAATTTGAACAATTTAATTAATAAAAAAAAAACGGTTATTAAAAAAAAAAGAAAAAAATCATCAAATCTTTGAAGCTAATTTAAACGCTCTGTGTATGTTCTATCAAAGTTCTGTTATTATATCATTATATACCAGTTGCTTCGTATAACTCAAATAATCCTAGAACTTTCACAGAATGTGAAAATTAACTTATGATGAATTTTCCAATTTTTTTGCTAAGCAGAACTCCTTTATTAATCGTGTAACACATATTTTCAATGTACACATACTTTCAACACATACATTCAACAATCCATGCGCTTGATAGCTGCAAGACGAGTGGTTATCTAGCCCCCTACATAGTTAAGTAATCATCAAATACGTACATATGAAAAGATATTTTATTTAATTTATCGGGGGGCTAGAATTCCAATAATCCATGCGCTTGATAGCTGCAAGACGAGGTGTTATCTAGCCTCCTAAGTTAAGTAAATTCTAATGTAAAATACATGCTAATTTGTACAGCGCTCTTGAGGCGATTTTTCGCAAAAACAGCGCTATATAAGTTGTCCAAATTTATTTTATTTATTTATTATAAAGTAGTCAATAATAAACCACTGTAATCCAGGACAAATCAACAATTAAATATTTATAACGCTTTACCGTAATTATTTATTAGTCGAATAAGCCTAAAATTAACAAAATCAATCATAACATGATCTTTCTTACTTACCAACTTACCAAGAATTCTGTAATGAAGTGAATTTGTTTTAGTGTCTTATTATGGTTACCAATTACCGATAAAAGACAACTGTGAATTCAGGTAAACGGACACGGAAAAAAATGTTTTTCTGAAAATTATTACTATCATGGTAGTGTTTTTCTTGTTTGTGTATCCGTATTGTTTCCATGTGAATGTAAGTATACACCTACCTTGTCTTATTTTAATAATATGATATTGTCTTAATTACACGAGAACACATATTTTTTTTTTTTTAAAGGAAGACAAACATTCCCGGGTTACGAATAACCCGACAATATTTGAAAATCTCCTACTACCACCACAGTAAGCCGAAAATGTTGCTTGAGTCGTGATGGAGGACTTAGCCAGCCGAGGAATCGAACACGGAACGTCTGGGTGGGACCCAAACGTGATGCCCACTCAACCACTGACCGGTCTACTTCATAAAAAAAAGTTTTCTTACAGTTCTCGAGCAATTTTTTTGTTTTACATAATTTTCCGCTAAATTTAATTATTTTTATATCTTATTTATTTATTGTTATCAAGTTTATTTTGTAGAACACCATTTTAATTTTAATTTCTTTATCATGTTCAATAATATAATTATTTAATCTATAAGAAAAGTTTATTATGAACAAGTTCTGATTTGCAATTATTATTACGCGTGACAGCTATTTCGCCCTCTGAACACGTGAGCTGTCACGCGTATTAATAAATTACAAAGCAGAACTTGTTCTTAAAAAACTGTTTTTATAAGAAATAAAAATGTATATATTATGTTGTCTTATTTTAGGTAAATTCATTAGGAGGAAATTCATTTGGTTTTATTTTGGCTTCATACTACATGTACAAACTGTTAATATTAAAACTGTCGATTTTCGAAAAAATAATAAATATATCACCAGAGTTAAAGTTACTCTCAGCCTCGCGCTTTTGAAATACCGGCTTTCAGAAACATTGAAGAAAAATAAGGCGCTAACTATTCTTAGTAATTAGATCTGAACAGCCAGGTACTTCCAAACCTTCCTCTTCTCATCTCCTTCCTTTTTTAGGGAAGTAATAGTCGCACTGGTTAGGTATGCATCATATACTTAATATTATTGTGACTGATATAATAAAACTGACGACCTATATCTAGCAACCAAAACGTACCTAAAAACATATATACACACATATCAATTAACTTGGTTATCGCAATAAATCAAATAATAACTTACCTATGTACATTTGTTTAAAATGTAGAAAAGCTCCCGATGCAAACGTGAACCAAAAAACTTTTTACAAAGTTGTAATTCACAGCACAAATTCACTTACAATAAAATATTATTATTTAAACCACAAACATTAACACTCAGAATTTTCACAATTTATTTATGTAATTTTACACTTGACGACTTTTACAAACACAAAAATATTATGTCTAATACTGTTATAAATGATTTATTACTACAACACCTTAAAATTTAACACTAAACTAATGTAAACATTAATTTAATAGTGTACTTTATAATTCAATCAACACACGAATCGCAATATTTGAATAATTATTAATTCTTTCAATTAATTCTTAATGTATACTGAATAACTTTAAATAGTAATTTGAACTCGAATGTCATTATACTGATAATTATTATTTAAATTTCGAACGATATTTATTTATTCATCGGACTGTATTTGTTTATAATATGTCGAGGTGTATTTGTTCGAATTTGACTGTATTAATGGTTTAAATTTTGAACTGTATTAGTTAGAATATTGAACAGTATCAATTTGTTTTAAATTTGGAACTGAATTCGTTTAAATATCGCACTGTGTTGTTTGGTTAAATATCGTACGGTATCATTTGTTTAATTTTCGAACTGCATTTGTTCCAATTTTGAACAGTATTTATTTGTTTTAAAATTGGAACTGTATTCGTTTAAATGTCGCACTGTAAAATTTGTTTAAATATCGAAGTGTATTATTTGTTTGAATATCGAACGAAAGGCAAGCTGTTTTATTCGAAAACGCTACCTGTCGGCACGGATAGCAGAAACGAACTAACTGAGAAAACGTACAACGTAAATGGGAGGGGATAACATCAAACTGTTGCTTACGCTAGAATCAAAATGAAAATGCCGAACACAATATCAATAATTACCTTGATAGTTTTATTGTGTACATTATATACCTGCTTATTTGTTTATCTTTCTAATTTTTTATTTATGAAACGTGATATTGTATATTTTGATTGGTGGATTTATCGGGACTTAAGCCCACGCATTCGGAATTTCTACAGTTTTACAACATATTTCTCTCGGTTATGTTGTTCTGTGTATTTTAAGACGGGTCCATTGCGCGGGCAAACTCCAGACTATGGCCAGACGCAGTGTTGCCAACTCGAAATCTCTGTTCCCGCTAAATCGTGACGGATCAACGGTCAGAAATCCGTCAGATACACAAATTTTCGTCAATTCTGGGGGGGGGGGTGGCTAGAGAATTTCAGGGATCAAAATTTCTCCATAAATCCATAAATATAGGCGACTTTCGCCTATAAAAGTATGTAATTTGTCACTTTTTTCGAATCCGCCAGAAAATCCGTCATACTGTAAATTCCGTTATACACAAAATTTTCCCGTTTCGGGACACTCCAATCCGCCAGATATGACGGGAAATCCGTTAAGTTGGCAACACTGGCCAGACGTTTGCTTTGACAGTCCCATAACACACATTCAAGGTCATAAATTTTTGTAGTGTTTGAGTTTCCAGTGTTCGGCGTTTGAAGGTCATTTCGGCGCTTGGAGGACTTTCAAACAATTAATTAGGGTGAAGTTCGCGCAGTTCACACAATTTGACAACTGGTCTGGAATACGGACGTCCACGCGTACGCAATACTTTACGTTTGGCGTTTATTGCATGTCCTAAGTTACTATTGAATTTGAGATGCACAGATATTTTAATAGATATTTATTTATTAGGAAATATTTCCAACTAATATCGATTACTATTGAATTTAGAGTGCGTGAATAATTACGTAGCATCAAAAATAGAATAAATTTAAATTGGTCAATTTCTTTCGTGTCTCTGAAACCGATTTATAAATTAATAGATTTATTTACAAGTGAGTTCACGAAAGAAATAATCATCCATTACGACAGTGTGTTTATTTAAAATCATAAATAAAAATTTTAGGTCCGCGCAGTTGATAACCAAAAAACTTGACGTTTGACGTTTATCGTTTACGTAAATGTTAAAATGCGTTCGATGTGGAAAAGATGCTACACCAGGAAGAAAACACAGACATTTATTTATCAGGAAAGATTTCCGACAAATATCGATTAGGTTTTGCACCAATAACATTATATAATAACGTCATTGTATTGCACGCCCTAAAGTTACTAGAATTTAGAGTGCGTAAACATTTACGTCAAAAACAGAATAATTAAAAATATTTGATATTATATTATAATTTTATTAACAAATATTTTGATTATTATATTATATTTAGGTTTAATAATATTTTAAACTCGTGATTATGCTCGCTCATGGCACATAACCATAAAAGGCCATTCCGTTTTCCCCATACACGACCGCATCGCGTATCTTCTGTCAAAAATGAATTCTCCCCCCCCCCCCCCCCGCCGCGGGCCCCCACCTGCCTTCCCGCTTCACCCGAGATGGGATGTTTAAGTTTTGTTTTTGTTTTGTTTTCCGCAGAACACGGGAAGTTCAAACACTACAAAAATTGTCAAACATTTATGACCTTCAATGTTTTGACCTTGACTATCAAAGCAAAAGTCTGACGTTTTCACGCCCAATGGACCCGACTTTACACGTACGTAAAGTACATGCCAAACTTTAATACCGGCCTGACGTTGATAATAATAGGGAGTTTAAGCCGCGGCATTACGAACGGTATGACCGTTTTATAACATACTAGCTGGTACCCGGCATACGTTGCTATACCATTTAATAAAGAAATTGTTTCACCCTGCGTGGCCTTTCCCTTTCGTCCCGTTCCTCCACCTTCCTTCTCCCCGCTCCACTCCCCCCTTTCCCCGTCCCACGAACCGTCCTCTCGAGTTCCCCTCCCCCTCCCAGGTACTGCTCCCCCCTCCCGCGAACCCTACCCGAGTTCCCCTCCCCCCTCCCGCATTCCATAGATTCAGTCCCGGTATACTCAGTTTTCTAACACCTCGTGTGCCACCTATTGCAATTTTCATGATGCCAGAGCTCACCAGTAGTTTTATACAAACCTTGTTCTGAAAATTAAAAATTCAAAAAAAATCCGATTTGGTGCAGTCGTTCGGAAGTTTTGCAAGTACATACATTTCGGCGATCCATTTTTATTTATATAGAAGATAGATAGATTTCTTTTGAACACTTGAAGTTTTTAAGTTTCTAAAAATGTATATGTTATAAATATTTTAAGATAATATCTACTTATTTTATTTGATTAATTGTGTTGTTTCACAAATTATTAATTTAAAATAATATATAGTATATTTGCGGCACGTTCCGGAGTGGAAGATACTCTCAGTATCGCCCTGGTGTAAGACCACCATTCAGAATTGAAAAGTTATATGAAAAAATCCGAAAATTAGATATTAAAACCACATTTTGTTGTGTTATTTAACATGTTATGGATATGAAAAAATTCACAGTATTTCTTTAAATGCAACATTAGCATTCGTTGAGAGATTTATGCTATATTTTATTACTTACGTGTTTTATTAAACATTTTCACAATTTTCACGTGATTATTATGGTTTTTGAAGTGAAAACTTCTTTAGCACCGTTGTGATTTGAAACTCGATAAAACGAAAAAAGCGAAGTTAAAAAGAGACAAATACATACATCTATAGGGTTTAGCCTGCTAGAGAATGATAAAGTATAATAGGTCTCCTATTTGTGCGATGCTTCGTAGCCTCTGTTTTTAATATTAACGCGCTCCCATTTTGTATTTGCGTATCTCCCTTCTTATTTTTGAACATACCTATGTAAAGTTGTATACAGGGTACGTACATATGCATTAGTATTGTGTTTTTTAGAGGCCCTGAGGAAAACAATTCCGTTAAAGACCAGTTTTCACGTGATGTCAACCGTGTAGAAATATTGAGCTTACGTTTGGTGTGTTTCCCGACTAGAGCATGCAATACCGTTATATTGTTACCGCAATTTCACACTGTTTTTCAGTACCGCAAAAGCGAGATTAGAAATGCGAATTTCGCGGTATTAAAAACGAACCGTGATAGGGAAATCCCCGCTACGAATAGTGTGTCGGGGAATTCCCGAATTCCCTACAGCGAACTTACATTGTTTGTTGTATTGCTCAGTCTCACTCCCAACTAC
Source organism: Limnephilus rhombicus (assembly GCA_929108145.2). Lineage (NCBI taxonomy): Eukaryota > Metazoa > Arthropoda > Insecta > Trichoptera > Limnephilidae > Limnephilus > Limnephilus rhombicus. Next base: position 23,304,023 of record OV815293.1, read on the forward strand.
TCGCAAGTCGGACAAGTGAGTGACCAATCTGTCCTATTTTATTTATTACTACGTGGAAGCGTAAAAAATAATTATTTTAACAAATATTTTAACGTATTTTACTCGTATCCGTGTATCAAACTTTTTTTGTAAAAAATGAATAATAATGGTATTGAATTCAAAGACTTCAAAAGTTCTAATATAGATCTATAGATCGTCGATCAGCGAAGTGTAAACTCTGTTCAGTTATTATTAAAACTAGTGGACGATGAACAAGCGGACCATATACTTATTTACGCACTAAGCACGGGATTGGAGCTAAAAATGTTAACTCCGACGAGATATCAGAAGAGGTTGATTGTCCTAGAGCAACACCAACCACGAGCCGCAGCCAATCTACCTAGGTAGCAGCTACAGCCTCAACCTTAATTGACGAAGATGACCACATCAAAAAACTGCAATCACCGGCAAAAAAAAAGCAAGACATCACACTATTTCGAAAAAACTGATTCTTTTTCTGTGTAAGTGCCCCGTATGGTGGCAAAAGACGGATTACCATTTTTAAAGTTTTCGTAAGTTCAGAAGATATCCGATCTTTGTTACCAATTTCGCAATATCGCAAATTTTGCGGTATTACATGTCCGATACCGCAATATCGCGGTATTGAATATATACTGCGGTATTGCATGCTCTATTCCCGACTACGCGCTACGCACAGGTGTCGAAGTAGGGATGTCGAAAGTGAAAAAAAATATCGTCATGTGGATGTATCGATATTTATTAAAATATAAATATCGACGTCGATATACCGAGGAAAAAATATCGATGTATCGATATATCGGTCAAATTATCAAAAGATTTTGCGTTTTTAAAATAATAGTGAATTCAGCTCAATATTATCAATAGTAATTATTATTGTGCATTATTTTAATGTACAAAAATCTCAATAAAAATGAAGGTATTTTTATCAGTATTCATTTTTATTAGGTAATAATTACAAAATATCAAAAATTAAAAAGCTGTCTTCTAACTTATATGTAAACTGAGACGCATACAAAGTTTGTATGCGTCTCAGTAACATTCTATTGGCGTATTAATCTGACAAAAAGTACTTCGTGTTTGGAACAAGACATAGTCAATAATCATAGACAATTGGGAACCAACACATAGGAGTGGCTTAGAAATAAATGGCAAAAATAGCATACATTTCTATGTATGTACCTACACATATGAGATAGTATTAGTGATCACAAATACTAATGCAAAGACAATAGATTTGTAAGCTATTAATAGTTAAAATTTCAACCAACAGATGTCATGAACCAATACAGTTACTTTTTTCCATTCGTTCCTATACGGTTTTGGTTACATAAATAAATAAAAATATCGTATTTGATACAATTTTCGATATTGGATATTTTGTATCGATATATCGGATCAAAATATATCGGCTAAAAATATCGATGTATTGAATTAAAAATATCGATACATCGATTTATCGATACTTTTTCAACAAGCCTACGCCGAAGGGATCAATGATGCTAGTTCCTCGGAGTGTCTTCCATCCCACCTGACACCTGATACCTGACACCTGTGCTCTAAAGATTGCAATCCGTTTGGATAGGAGAATCTATCTATCAAATGGACCGCCCGTTTCTACACAGTCAAGGTCATTGATGCAACGTTTTATGATTTTTATTACGATTACTTTGATTAAATTACCGTTACGATTAAAATTACGGTAATCATTGGGCTCGGAATGGATGCAAAGTTGAAGAAAGCGTAGTAAACAAGATTAAGAAAGGGATGCCGTTTGAGCCGAAGAATGAAAAACAATTATTATTGAATGGATCGCGTTAAGAGTCAAAGTAACAGAAGAGTGAGTAATATGAGACGATGTATGATTTTATTTTAATTTTATTGTAGTCTAGTAAATTTTATTTGATTGTTTTGTGTTTTCACAATTTAATCATTTAAAATAATATAAGATATATGGCACGATCAAGTAAATCAGATACTTGAGACGGGCCATGTCAAAAGTCAGAATAATAGAAGAGTATGTATGAGACGATGTATGAATGTGAGTGAGGCAAAGAGTGTGTGCCAAGACCGAGTTGTTTGGCGGTCCGTTCTCTCTGCCTACCCCTGCGGGGAAACGGCGTGATGGTTAGTTAGTTAGTTTTATATTTGCGGTCCCAGAGTGAGAGATATTCTCAGTATTGCTCTGGTGTAAGACCACCATTCAAAAGTGAAACGTTGCGATGGCTTTAGCCGTGTTTGGTGACAAGATATGAATATCCAGGTACTCCCCCACCTTCCTCTTCCCCATCAATTTGGGAGGCGGGAATGGGTACCGCCGCCCCGGGAACCTTTATTGGATAACCAACACCTGTGCCATAGGTCACCCCAAGTGGTTCGCTACGTTTGGTGATTCGGCAGGGGTGCCCGTGTTCATGGGATGAGGTGTGTTTAGGTCTGATGACCAGGACACACTGAACCCCAGATTCCTACCCACCCCTTAAACCATTTTCCTTCCCAGAACCCTCCTTTCCTTCCTTTCCCTAAAAAACCCTCCACTCAGCATCCCCAAAGATGACATATGCCCTCTAGGAAATTATTTTCCTCAGGGCCTCCTGTGTGCAGCTCATGTAAAATAAAACTCCTTTCCCTCTCCACTTATCTTCAGCCTCACAACTCACAACATCCCCCAATTTGGGATGCCTTGGTTTTACTGGCTCCAGGCGGTTGGGAGCCGTTGGGACTTTAAACTTTATTGGGTAAAAAAACAGTTATAAGATTCATTTATGCAAAAAAAAAATTACACCATTAAATAAAAACAAAGTGAGAACAAAGAAAACAACGTGAAATTACACCACATAAAAATAATATCTACATACCAAGGCAGATGTAGGTATTACTATCGGTTGTTTTTTCTAAATTATTTTGTTGAAATGAAACTTCTTTAGCACCGTTGTGATTTGAAAAGCGATGAAACGGAAACGAGCGACACTATAAGAAATAAACACATATACATCAATAGGATTTACCCTGTGAGAGAATGAGACAGCAATAAAATATTTATTTAATTCACGGGTACTCGGTTCCAATATAATACGACAAATCCACAAGTCTCCTTTGGTGTTGTAGTGTAATCCAAAAGAAAGCGACGTCTAGCGAATCCGAAAAAGAAAACACAAATACTAATAAGATGACAAAATGTATAGGAAAAGGTGCACTGGAATTCGACGACAAAAATATGTAAAAATCATCCTTCACATCGATAAAAAAGTGCTTCGTTGTCTCCCACCTCTTGGCCACTTTAGTTTTCTGATGGTTTCTCTTCTACTGCGTGTGCATTGCACACTTTTTTTAAAAATACATTTTTTAATGTGTTTGATCGTGTTTCGAACTTGTCGGTGGAAATTAATGTTTTCTAGAAGGTGGTCATTATCAACTAGTACTGGGCGTTGACGATAATTCTATCCAACGCCAACGTCGTTATCGTTGGCAATTTTCAACTGTTGAAAATAGCTGTTGAAAATAACGTCGACGTTGACGCAACTATAATAGGAGATCGACACGATACTAACAAAAAATATATCAAAATCGTATTAAGGATTCCCTTTTAACGGGTGGTTCCCCGAATCATTGATGTATTATTAATTATTATTATCTCTATGCCCCACGCGACACACACGTAATAATAATCCTATAATAATGTTGAAAGTTGAAACTGTTGGAAGACGTTGGTGGTTGTTGAAAATATTATCCTGTTGAAGATATATTTTGCTTGTCACTGATAAATTCGCTTGTTGCTTGGCGCTACGTATCGGCCGTATTGGACGGGAAAATAAAAAAAAACGTGCAGTAGGTATGTACATTACCAAAAGACCTTGTGTAATTGGGTATAATATCGTTCACGAAGTGTGATCTCTTGACCTTTTTGACTTAATCATTCTAACACCGTTGAAAACAATAGGTACAAAACATTGACATTTATCAATAGGTTATTTTTTTGCTTGTCGTTGATAAATTTGATTGTTCAATGGCGCTACGTATCGGCCGTATTGGATGGGAAAATAAAATAAAACGTGCAGTAGGTATGTACATTACCAAAAGACCTTGTGTAATTGGGTATAATATCGTTCACGAAGTGTGATCTCTTGACCCTTTTGACTTAATCATTCTAACACCGTTGAAAACAATAGGTACAAAACATTGAAAATTATCAATAGGTTATTTTTTTGCTTGTCGTTGATAAATTTGTTTGTTCCATGGCGCTGAGTATCGGCCGTATTGGATGGGAAAATAAAAAAAAAACGTGCAGTAGGTACGTACATAACCAAAAGACCATTTAAAATATCGAGTAATGTTGTTCACGAAGTACAAACTCTTAACCCTTTTTATTTATTAGGCAGTTGAATCGTTGACTGCGTTGAATAATATTCGCATGTAGGTATTATATTTCAACTGTTGGCGCTAATTATTTTCAACAGCGTTGGACGTTGAAATAATATAACTATTGTTTCCAACGGCTAGTTATATTTTAATACAGTACTATTATCAATATCAACAGCGTTGTTGATGATGATGACTTTGATAAAAAAAATATTGGTCTGTTATAACGTTTCTTACATCCTCTTATGTTAATAATTTATGGAATGCTAATGATTAATGAGTCTTGCTTGATCATGTATTCGAATCGGATATGTCGCGAGCATGTGCCAAAGCAAAGTTATGTAGAGATCCACCTTCACTGCTTACTACTGCGGGGAACGGCGTGATGATTGTTTAGTTTTGTTTAGTTTGTCTCTCTTATAGTAATAATAATAAAAACATCAACACAAGATAAAAATAAACGCTGGCAATTACGTCCGGTGTACAATATTTGGTATAGGTACTTCTCAATTGTTACTCGAATGATATAAAACACGAATCAATTTCATGAACAGCTCTCCGCGTCTTTTGAACCCTCGACCTCTGGGCCCAGAGCCAAGGATTTTACATCTTCACAAGGGAGGTCGTCAGAGATATAAATCGGTAAGTAATGCATTTATAATTGCGATCAATATGATCCGCTTGACATCTAAAAGCGATTAAATTGGTACCTACTAATTTGATCAGATCACGCTTAGATGTATTTTTTACCTGCTGAACTCTTTTATTATTACCGTGACGGAAAATAAAGACAATAAAAATACGTTCCTTATATATATGCTATAATGCTGTAGCTCTTTTTCACTCATTAAATAAAGCTGAGACAAAATATGAAACACACAAAATACTTGTGACTGTTTCCTCCAAGCACTACTTTTTCCTTGCGTTTTATTTTATTTATACGTGTGAGGGAGATGTTTGATAATGATTTGGGGGGGTGCAGACATACGTTCACCGTTTGTCTCATTTTTGACTGTTGTTATTTAGTGTGTAAGAAAGAACTGCAGCATTATATATTTAAATTACATTAAATTAGTTCGGAAATAAAAGTCAAAGTTTTGAGGTACGCACGATATTGTATACGAGATTCTAATCTAAGCTGTTGAAAATATATTATTGTTATTCAAGTAAAGTTAAATGTTTGAACTAAATTCGCCTCTTGGCATAGGCCTCCTCTAACATTTTCCATTGGGACCTTTCACGCGCTACTCTTCTCCATTGACGTCCAGCCGTGAGTTTTAGGTCGTATTCCCATCTTATGTGTTGACGTCCTCTACTTCTCTTGCTATCTCTGGGATACCAGTCAGTGACATTTTTGCATCATTTTTCTTGTGGAGGCAAACTGAGCTTCGGGATATATTATAACAAACAAGAACGATGTCTAGTTACCTAACAGAACTTCAGAATAAAGAGGCTTACTATTATTATTAAATGTTTGAGCTGGTTTTAAGTAAGTATTTAAAACGTACAGATTTATTGAAGTCTATTATAACACTATCCACTAAACCACTAGCCCAAGGCATGTTGACTTGACCGGTTGGTGTTGGTAAGCGTAAACAGCTCAACAGTCCCGTAGACAGCGGTAGACAGTGCTATAAAATACCGGTGGTCTAGTTCCAGATACTTGTCGAATACCATTTAATGCCGACAGGCCCTTGTGAATACCAAACGAAGTATTTCAGAATTCTGAATAAAGAGTTGGGCTTTTAGGTGTATTGTAAGGTTGAGTCGTAAATATACAAATCGATTATACTTAATTAGAAATGTCTAACCTTTTTTATTACTAGTTTTTATAATACAAACCATTGTTACTGTGTATTATTTTATTTTCATCTTCTTTGTACCCACATTATTTCTTTGCTTATTTTATTAACATTTACTCACATAATGTGATGTTTTTTTTTTAAATAAATGTACCTCGTTAACGTAAATGCATGTAGGTGTTACAAACAATTGGTACAATGGTATTCTTCTGATTTGATGTAAAAGTCAACTTGTTTAATGTGTGCACGCAATAATATTGGTTAGTAATTTGTTTTGTGTATGCAGACAACACAAGAGTCCCAACTGCTCCCATTTGTCCTGCGCCAGTGGGACTTTATCATCCCTAATAGAGAACTCCAGTCCAATTTTTTTTTTTTTTTTAATGAATAAAGACCTTCAAACTTAAATAACTGCATTTTTATTTTTATAGTTAGTTTTAATAGTTAAAATAATTGTCAAAGTTTTAATTTTTAAAGACTCCCAGAAACGCACCGTATCTATGGTGGTCTTCACCCACCGAAAGTTTTTTTACTTTTTAAGTTGTCATTTTGAATCAGTGATGTTATGTTGAGGGAAATTTCCCTAGATCTAGGGGAGAAAAATATTTTTTAGGGATAAGGGAAATCAGGACAAAATCTAGGGAAATTTCGAACTCTGGCAAAATTTTTATTACATATGACAATATTACTGGTATTATTTATATATATAAATATATTATATATTTTAATATATTATATATTTTTATTATTTTATATATATATATTTTTTGGAATTCCTATGAATCTTAATTATTGTTCATGTACTTACATGCAATGTTATTTTTAACACTGACAACTCAAAATGATATTAGGGAACGTACCCAGACTACGGGACACATTCGGGGGGGGGGGTCTTCAAAATACCACGCTTGGTACAAATGAGCGGCGGGTTGCTTATGATTTTTATTTTGCAAAGTGTTTTTTTTTATTATTTGGAATTCAGTTTCTAATTCAGTGGTGAGTGTATTCGTACTTTTAAATTATTACTTCACGTAGCAAAAAGTGTTTTATTTGGAAAATCACGGTATTATTAGTATATTTACCAAGTTCCGATATCTTTCCAATTAATTATCATATTAATTAACATATAAGAGGATTAGTGTTACACGATCAAGTGGCTACGTAGATAATTGCGTAAATGTGAAATTCTAGGGAAATTTCACTTCGAAATCTAGGGAAATAATTTTTTTGGGCAGAACATCCCTGTTTGAATGAAGAATCCAGAAGAATCATGGCGGAAGGCGGAATGCTTTGTAATGACTTTTAACTTTTAGGTGTGAGGTGTGTTTTTTAATCATGATTAACTGCTTTTAACATAGAAAAACATTGGTAAAATGTCCACATTTCACCGCTACTGTTATTGTATTTAATCAAAGTGCAATATAAAAACAATAAATCATCTCTTTCATTGCAAATACATGTGACATCGTGTTTTGTGTCAGGCGTTACGTTGTAGGTACATTGTTTTATGTATAACACATACAGAAACACTGGTATTTATAATACACTGATCATGACGAGTATGTAACAACTTGTATAAAAAGCCCTATACTAAAAACAATTTGAAAATACATAAACCAAATCTCAAAATATGACACGACTTTAACCTCAAATAACAAAATTTATTGCAGATTTTTCGCAAATATAGCCCTTTTCGTAAATTGTTGAGGGCCTAAATTATGTTTCAATAAACACAATAACTATTATTTATCTAAATCTCTATAAACAGTATGAAAATAAACCAAAAACACGAAATGTTGAATTGCATAGGTACGTGTGCACTTCAAGTCATTTCAAATGTCAATACAATACAATACACACTATCACCAGGTGACAGGTTAACAGTGACGTCACCGTTAACCATTTCAGTAATGCCAACTTAACGCTGTGTTTTGAGAAGAGGTTTAAAAATGCACTTTTTAATAATTTTTTAAGAACTCTGCGTTTAATATTATGAAATAAAACTTATATATTCAGAATCAGCGTTTCTTGGTCTATATGAACATATTTTTTTAAAGCCATAATATTTTTCACTGGAGTTCCTTATTGGTGTGTCGTCAGGTTGAAGAAAGTGGAAAGAGGAATTACACCACGGAGAAGAAGGTTGGGAACTACCTTGCTATTCTGTCACCAAACACGTAAAAAGACATTTCATGCAACATTTCGATTCTGAAATGTGAATGATCTTTTACCTGGGCGATACTGAGAGTACGTATCTACCCTGTGAGACAATAAGGATTTCCAGTGAAAATATTGCGGTTTTAAAAATATGTTTATATAGACTAATAAACACTGATTCTGAATATATAAGTTTTATTTAATAATATTAAACGTAGTTTTTAAAAAATTATTAAAAAGTCTATTTTTAATAGGGTCATAGAAACAAGCCGTCAAGTTGGTATTATTGAAATGTTTAGTGGTGACGTCACTGAACACCGTAAAGTCATTGTATGGGAATGTAGGTATGACACAAGCCATCGTATTAACAACGTTTCATCTTATTCGTTTATTTACGTACTGTATATAGAGATTTAGTTGTTGTGTTTATTGAAACATTATTTAGGCCTAAATAATTCAGTTTAAAAAATAAAGGTATCTCTTATTAGTTTATCTCTATTATTGAAAAAACTACTGCACAAAAAAAATAGTATTGCTACTCTAGGGAGAATACTTCAAACTCTGAATTTCACAATGGCGCCAGTTGAACAGCTGATTTCACGATCTTCCAGTAACTTTTCGGGAGTGATTACGTCACACGATTCACTACACATACGGTGGTTTTCGGGGATCTTGAAAAATTAAAACTTTGACTATTATTTTACCTATTAAAACTAACTCTAAAAATAGAAATAAATATGCAGTTATTTAAGTTAGAAGGTCATTATTCACAAAAGAAAATTAAAAAATTGAACTGGAGTTCCTTATTCGAAATTCGAATCTAAGAATTTCGATGTTTGATAAAATTCAATCAAATTCATCCGCAGTCAGTGAAAATTGAGCCTAAACACAATTCCATAGAATCGACCTGCATTATACATTTTTAATTAACGTTTTGCAAACATAATCACAATTCTATTACGTCGGCCAAGTGGATCCATTGTTTCCAGGTTATTATGGCCACATTTCAATAACGCCTTTCTCCCGGGAATTAGTTTTTGCGCAGTTAATCCTGTGATTGATCGTGTGGCCATTTTGCCCGTTTCCCTTCCCCTCCCCAATTTTCCCCAGCCCGCTTAGGAAGTAAAACCCATCACGTTTTTTTCAAATAACTCCATACAACACCGGCCGAAATAAATATACGTCCGTAGCTAACAGGTGTTGAATACAGAGTGTGGCTTTTAATGAGTAATTGAAAATTACTTAAATTTATTAAAAAAACCGTAAGATTCAAACGAATTGATTTAAATGAATTGGTTCAAATGGATTGTTTCAAATGAATTGATCTAGAATAATTGATTCAAGTGAATTGCTTGAAATGAATTGATTCAAATAGAATCATTCAAAAGAATTGGTTTAAATGAATTTGTCCAAATGAATTGATTCAAATGGATTGATTCAAATTAATTAATTCAAATTAATTGATTAATATAGTAACTAACTATAATATTCTCCCTTCTGAATTACGCTGTATCATCAACCAACCAGAACAGATAAATAAAATTAAACAACTTTAAAAAAAAAAAGCTAACAGTAAATAGAAAATATTTTATACAAAACATATTATAACTTACAACCTAAGTAAGAATCGTGGCTCCCTTCTCAGGCACAAGAGCTCCTCTTTTCTGATAGGTAAACATGACCAAAAACGACATTTAATATAATATTTTGTAAAATACTCGTATATATATATGTATTTATGTAAGTCATTTTTTTATATTAAAAAAATAAATAAAAATAATACAAAATAAAAAAAGAACTGATCCAAAATAATTGATTCAAATGAATTGATTCAAATTAATTGATCCAAATGCATTGATTTTAATGAACTGATCCAAAATAATTGCATCAAAATAATTGTATCAAAATATTGGCTCAAAATAATTGATTCAAGTGAATTGCGTTGAAATGAATTGATTCACAGCATTGTTTCCAAAGGAATTCATTCAATGACTTGATTAAATGAGGTTATTAATTAAGTGATTTTTTCTGATAATTTAATGATTTGATTCAATGAATTAGTACATACGTCATAAGCCAAACAAGTTTTATTCTAAGACCACAACAGTGTGTTTATTTTAACTATAAAATGAAGAAAAATAACTTTAATTTGTTCAAATAAATGCATCGATTTTAATTAATTGATTCAATGAATTTGTTTTATGATCCGATTCAATGAATTAGTACCTACAAAAGTAATAAGCATATTTTTTTTGTTCCAATCGGTGATTTACAACCTATTTAGCAGAGGGCGCATTACCTATTTTTTATTCCAAGACCCTTAATCGGTGATTTACAACCTATACATATTTAGCAGAGGGGTTGCAATACCTATTTTTAAAACCTTCGCGGCCGCAAGAAGTGCAAGTTGGCGTCGTACAAAATTGGCGTCACGATATTGCCGCGCGTTGTGCATCACTGCTTTGAATGTACGCGATTTTCAATAACAAAACATTAGAATTTATACTAAATATGTACTTTTTTCAAAACAACTGAATCTTTTAGATGCTCTACATGTATTGAATGTACCCATACTACGAGACCCACTTTTTGCAATTTTTAACCCCCCCTCCCCTTCGGTGACCACGTGTAGTATATTCCAAGACTCCCCCCCTCCCCTTACAGTTTTCACGTAGTAATTCATAAATATGGTTTTGAATTATTTCTTAACTAACTAACTAACTAACCATCACGCCGTTTCCCCGCAGGGGTAGGCAGAGAGGACGGACCGCCAAACATCCCGGTCTTGGCACACATTCCCTGCCTCGTTTACATTCATACAACGTCTCATACATTCTCTTCTATTATTCTGACTCTTGACATGGCCATATGGCATATTTTGTCTGCAAAAGTGCATGCATACCTATAATTACAAGTGGAAAAAATAAAGGAGTGTAAGGAGAATATTTGACGCAAATGTGAATGGTACAAGAAGTCGGGGACGCCCGAGGAAGACATGGCACAACCAAGTGAATCAGATACTTGAGTCGGGGCCATGTGAAGAGTCGGAATAATAGAAGAGCATGTATGAGACGATGTATGAATGTGAATGAGGCAAGGAGTGTGTGTCAAGATCGAGTTTTTGGCGGTCCGTCCTCTCTGCCTACCCCTGCGAAAGCGGCGTGATGGTTAGTTAGTTAGTTTAGGGTTTGTGTGTGGAGCTAAAGTAAAAAATATATGTATATTTTTAATTTTTACCGAGTTATTTAACCACATCCTGTACTTTGAATCCAGCTAGGGTGATGTTTATCCGCCTGATGTATTTTCGCTGTAAATCATATTTTGCACAAAATAATACGAACAACGCATTAATCACGGCGTAATTCGATAGGTGCAATGTGTCACGTGTCACAATAACTATACATATACATTTAGGTTACGAAAACACGTTTTTTGAATCACAGGTACCTAAATAGGTCGTTTTGAATACTTTCTAAAGCGTCGATAACATTGAGCGAGTTTATCTGGGAAATTCACTGTTAGTTAACTCGCTCAGTGTCATCGTGTTACTTGCTAACTAGCAGATTGTGGACAATCTACGAAAAAAGTTGAAAGGTCGTCAACTTTACTTGCCACTCGCTTACTCGTGATTGGTTTATTTATGCGCTCAAAATGGCGGCGAAGAAACAGCTGATTTCGACTGTCAAACATCTGACAGAATTAGTTCACGCAGGCGTCGTTATTCTGGCTACTGGGTAGCTGTGGCGCTAGCAACGACCTACGAGCTCAGTTTCCTACGCTACTGGCGAGTGAACAGTTTTGTGTGTCATCATGATAATCTCAATCGCCGATTCACCAGCTTTTAAACTTGTAAACTCGCTCAATAGGTCACTTGCATGGACTTCATAACAACGTGAAAAAAATCGTGTGGATAGAATTTTTTTACTAAGATTACGAAAATGTTAGTAAATTTTTTTAGAAATGTATAGTTTTTTTATTTTTAAATAAATAAATCCATTATTTGGGCTCGTGACGTCAATACATGAAAAAATTCCACACTGATTTTTTTATTTTTATATGGCATCACTTTGATTTCAGGCGAAGTTTTGAATTTGACATATAACGTTTACTAGATTTATTGTTTGTTCTCTGCGAACGTATCATTTGGTTTACCCGTACATTTTACGTTATCCGTACGTGTTTTAGAGGTATAATGAAAATGGTGCGGATTTTAACAAAATCAAATTTTATAGTATTTATGCACATTATTTATTTTTTTACGCATTAGATTTAAATGTCCGGGTTTAATTTTCCCCACAGGAAAAACTAAACCCTTTCACACACTTCCCAAATGATCATCTGGTCAATCCAAGTTATGTAATTGCACTATATAAGTATTATTACATAACAATACAAAAACAACGTGTCAACCTACCAGAGACCAGATGGGAAAATAATTCACCGACTCCAGATATTTTCATATCAGAGGGTTCGGCTCTGTGGAATTCCTAATTGAACCTATAAATCCTACTGATCCCTCAATATAAATATTTAAAAAATCTTTTGTTATTCTACATGTATTTAAAATTACCGATTTTTGCATTTTTATATATAAATTCTTTGACAAATCTAATACGCCTAAATTTTGAATCAGAGACCTAGGTATAATGCCAGTAGCCGAAATAACAAATGGTAATATTTTTATAGTCCGAGAATGCCAAATTCTTTTAATCTCATTTCCTAAATCTGTGTATTTTCTATTTTTTTCAGAAACAGTTTTTTGAATATTACATGAATTTGGAATAGCTACATCAATGACATAAGTTATTTTTTTTTAATTTTGTCATGTAAAACTATATCAGGTCTATTATGACATGACTAATTGTTCCGTCTGTTAGTATAGTTTTATCATAATATATTTTATAATATTCATTTTCTAAAAATGAATTTGGTTCATATTCATAATATGGTACTATATTACGGCAGTCAATCAAGTTATGTTTAATTACCAAACTTTGGTGGATTATTTTTAAAACCTGATTGTGCCTAAATGTATACTCGGACGGCGCTAATATAGAACATCCCGATATAATATGTTCTGTAGTTTCCGGAAAAGCCAAACATTTTCTACATAAATCACCAATTTGATTTATATCTTTGATTATATGCTTCTTATAATTTTTATTATATTATTATAATTTACAAGAACAAATATATTACATTTGATTTAGTAATATAGACGTTGAACATTGTAATGATTTATGATCAATAAGATGGATCAATGAAAAAATTATTTATGAGATTTAATATTTTTGGTATGCTTAGTTGTTCTCCTGTGTCATTCATGTGGAAAACGTTCAAAAATGATTTTCGGCTATGTAATTATCGTTTATTCGCACCTATAAAATTATATCCCGTCTTTCCGGTTTATAAAAAATGGTCTGATTTTTCGGATTGAAATTTTCAAAAAATCGCCAGGGTTTCAAAAATACGATTAAAAAAAAATACAGAATGTCTTAGAATATTTGCCTAAACCGGAATTTTTTTTTAGAAAAATGTGATGCAAGTGGCCTATTGAGGCTTAACATAGATATTTTGTTTAACTCGATACTTTCTAAAGATAATTTCTCTACAATTTTATTTTTTAACTTACGCTAACTAAAGCCTGCTTTCCCCTCAGACCTCAACCGTGTTTTGTCAGAGGGTCAAAATATTTCCGTTTTGCAAAAAAATTCAAATAAATGGAATATTTCTAAATGTATCCAAAAACTAAAAATGGTTTTGGAAAGGTGATGAAATACTCTTTCACATTTTGCAACTAGAATTAAACATAATTTTTTAACTATAAAATTTTTGCATACAAACATAAAAAAGTTTTAAAAATGGCTCACCTTAGGTTTTTAAAGTAAAACTTCTTTACGCACGCTCGACTTGGGGGGCAAGCTGGTGAATGCGTTACGAAAAGTGGTGATGTGTTACGAAAAGTGTGATGTTACGACAATTGTGATGTTACGATAAGTGTGATGTTACGAAAAGTGTGATGCGAACGGTAATCGATGCGAACGGTGATCGATGGCGAGGCGAACGGTCGGACCTTTACGCACGCTTGACTTGGGGAGTGATAAGGATAAGGATGGTCACTCCAAGGTCGAAGGTCACCCCAAGATGGCAGGTCACCCCAAAGTGGTAGATCTCCCCAAGTTCGTAGATCACCCCAAGTTTGTAGGTCACATCAAGGTCGTAGGTCACCCAAGGTCATAGGTTACCCCAAGGACGTAGGTCACCCCAAGGTCATAGGTCACCCCAATGTCATATGTCACCCCAATGGCAATGTCATATGTTTTTTTATAAGTTAGTAGTGAAGTTTTACTTCAGTCGTGTGGTCTAGCGCACACTCGGTTTTTTTTTTTATTTTTTACGAAATTATTGACAACGAAAGAAAATAAAATCACACACTTAACTAACTAGGCAAATCTACAAATAATAATAAATAATAAATATAAATAAAAATGAATCGCCTAAATGTATATATGCGCATTCAAACTTTGGGGATATGATGTGTGCATGACCGCGAAGGTTTCTATGTATACTGGTGAGCTCTGGAACTATAAAATTTGTATAAAAATAATGCAATACGAGCTGTTTGAAAACTGAATGTACCGGGACTGAATGAATGGAATTCGGGAGGGGGGAGGGAACTCGGGTAAAACAATTTGCTAAAAGATGGCGTCCATATCTCAATATGTGAAAAATAGTCTTTAGAAATAGACTTACATACATCAGAGAAAAATCGTCATGAAATTTGCACAGCTTTTTGTATCTAGGATTATAGGTCAACACAACTGTATTCAGCTCTCAAAGTCTTCTATCATGAGCCATGGAGCTTTGAATGTTTAATTTAAAATTTAAAATGGAAGGGCCAATAAAGATCACGTTGTGCACTTATAAAAAAAAATTATCAACCTTTTTTAAAACCATTTTTTCTGATTTCTGTGATGGTTTTTCTCTGGTACTTATGGACTTTCCTACCTTTTGTGCCTAAAATTATGTCCCAATACTTTAATTTTTGAGGAATGTAATTGTTTTGCGGAACTGACCATTTTTTTACTTTGTTTTGTCTACCCAGAGTAGCCCCTTGCAGGTTGTCCATTGCTATATGTGTACACTGTGTTCTGTTAAGTTATAAGGGAACTAATTAATCTACATTATATTTGGGGTCGATTTTTTAGTATAAATTTTATTGATTTCACCTTTGTTTTCGAGAAACTTAAGTCTAAAGTTAGAATTTTTTAAGTCAAAATTGAAATAAATTCAGTCTCAACTGTTTAATGTATTTTAGTCTTTACTAAAGTTTTTTTGAACACGAAAATTTTTTTTAAAAATAATCAATTTGCACAAAAAAAAGGAAGAAAAAAGGACTTTTTTGCTTCACTATGTGATGTAGATTCACTAGTTTCCCACTTGTACTACGTGTTTCCGGATACCATGGAAAGTGTTTATTATTTTGTTATGTAGGGTAAAAAATTGTTTAAAAAAATATCATGTCATATAATCAAATTACCTATACAATAGAAAAAAAAAACTTGCGATTTAGTGTTTCATTTCCATCCACCTTTATTTCTTTCCCCTCCCCATGCCTTACCCAATTGCACTTGCAGATACCACGTTAGATAGATGAGTTAGTTAAAACTTCCTTGATTCGCACATAGAGGGCAATACTAAGAGCTTTCCCGAAAGTCTGCAAGATGGCGGCTAGATTAGTTATGTGGTATTAGTTCATTTATGAGTTATGTGTTAGTGCTCCAGGGGGCCGAAGGCCGAGGTGAAGGAGCTCCCACAAAACACGGTGGAATCAGATCTATTTCATTCATTTTATCAGGGCATACATTATTTACGTGAGCTCAAAAGGGGGGGGGGGGTCCAGCAAAATCTCACATTACTTGAAAAGAATATAATACGAAGTGGCCCAAATTTATCTCACCAAGGGGGGGGGAGGGGTCTAGATTGGGAGAAAATTAATGTATGCCCCCTTAGGTTGACTCGCAAGTTGTAAAATGCAAAGTATTAAGAAATCCAGATTAACATAAAGAACTCTATTATATTTCCCAAAGAAGTAATCTCCTTCCAAGGCGAGTTGGAGAACTATGTGAAAACAACAAAGGACCTCCCCCAACCAATCTCTTTCGATCCGACTCACCAAGCAGCAGGTGGGCAGACGCATCGGCTGCCGAGATCTGCTGAACCTGAAACTTCATTCCATGAATCCCTGCTAAGTCACCGAATGTTACGAATTACTTGGAGTGACCTATGGCAGAGGTTTTGGTTATTCAATGAATGGTTAGGGCAGCGGTACCCGTACCCGCCTCCCAAAATGGTGTGTGTTTCTAATTTTCGATTATTTAATAAATCGAAACCAAAAATTTCCTCTGAAACAACAAGATTTGTAAGTAGGCATTTAAATACATACGTCCTTGAACAAGAATTATTCTGATTCAGCTTGTGGAAGGAATAACGATAAATGGTAGCTTTTGATTTAGGGTAGGGCAAAAAAATATAAATCTACATTATGATCCGAAAAAAAGAAGGCTTCTGCAACATATTCGTGCTTTAGGCTCTATGAATATAAACGGGAGAAGGAAAAACCATCCTCAGTCATGCATCGGTCAGCCAGGGTGGGGTAAACGCTCCACCGTGCCTAGGCCCATGATAGGTACAATACGGCAACCATCGTGAAGCGGAACCGAAACGTAACAAACAATTTTACAGACAGTTGAATAAGGAACTCCAGTGAAAAATATTATGGCTTTAAAATATATGTTCTTATAGACCAGAGGTTTCCAAACTTTTTTTCCTATCAACCACTTTCAAAATTTTACTGGTTTCGGTGGACCCCCTGCCGCTACATTTCTTCATTTTTAATTTGGTGGGCGGGTACGGGTACCGCCGCCCTGGGAATCATTTATTTGATGACCAACACCTCTGCCACAGGTCACCCCAAGTGGTTCTCTACGTTTGGTGACTTAGCAGGGGTGCCCGGCTTCTTGGGGGTTACGTTTGTCCAGGTCTTGATAGTGGGTGCGTCGGCCCACCTTCTGTGTGGCGGGCCGGATTGGAAGATGCTGGTTGAGGGAGACCCTTTACAACCGGTTACCGCTGTCCGGGCCGCTAGGTAGTACAGGGGCCCGACCCTCAGGCTCACGACTGGGGGTGGGCTGCCCCATCAACGAGTGTAAAAACCCCGCCGTTGCTGTTGTGCCGGTTCGTGACCGGAGGGGTCCCAGCAGCAGCGTTTGGGGCGCATTGGGCGACCTCTCCAGCCGGACTCTCCCTGCCCATCGCCTTGCACCGCAGTGGGTGAATTGGATTCATTCGTTCATCACTCTTGGGACACTCTGATCCCCAGTTTCCTGCCCACCCCTCATACCTTTTCCTTCCCAGACCTTCCTTCCCCCACATCCTATCATAAAAATAAAAAATCAATCAATAAAATCATGACAACACAACCAACATAAATTAACTTCATTACAGCGACGAGAAGTAGGAGACTCCGGTGCAGGCCAAAAATGTTGGGGAATTACACCAACATTCGCGGCCTGCATACCAATTTAAACTCTGTTCACCACCACCTTTAACGCCCTAACCTACTATTCCTGTCTGAAACGCAGATAGCTGAGCCTGTAGACGCCTCCTATCTGGACTGCCCGGGCTTCACCCTCGCAAGCAAGTTCAGACCTAAAGGAGGTGTCTGTCTCTATAGTCGAGCTGACATCAACTGTGTGCGACTGTTGAATCTGGAAAACTCCCGATTCGACGTAATGTGGGTACGCGTCAATCTTGCCAGTACGGTAAGATTCTACGCATGTTTATACCGCTCACCGAACCTTAGCGAATCAGACACGTCCGAGCTCTTCAAACACCTAAGCGACACTATTGATGACCTCTTGCCCCGCTACCCTACGGCAGAGTTTGTGGTCCTGGGGGACTTCAATGTTCATAACGAACCTTGGTTGAAGTTCTCAGGATCAACAGACTCGGCTGGAAACCAAGCGGAATCCTTTGCCCTTTGCTACGGATTGGAGCAATTGGTTCAGGAACCTACAAGGGTTCCTGATGTCCAGACTCACCGTTCCAATCTGTTAGACCTATTCTTAACTACTGTGCCACACGGTTACAAGATTGAAGTCACAGCACCTTTAGGATCGTCCGACCACTGCCCGGTGACGACGTCAATCCCTGAGAAAAGTGTGGCACTATAGGTAAGCAGATTGGTTCGGTCTGCGGGCACATTTTAATGCTTTCCCGTGGTCAGCTGTCTGTATTCGGACTTCGGATCCCTCAAGATGTGTCCAGGAAATTGGTGAAGTCATCACATCCGCGATGGATGGCTTAATTCAATCTACTGTTAAGGATACTGGTGTAGGCTCAAAACTGTGGTTCAGTCGACAATGCGCTGATGCAGTGCGATGAAAAAACGCGGCTTACCGAGCCTACAACACATCCAGAACATCCGAAGACAGAACAGTTTACAACAAAATGGCAAAGGAAACCAAGAGAATCATAAATAGGTCAAAATTCGAGCACGACCAGCAGATCAGCAGAAAGCTGGCTGCATGCCCGCATGGCAGCAGGCAATTTTGGTCGCTTGCGGGCTCAATAGGTCGCAATTTCTGCAAATCCAGTCTGCCACCTCTTACCAGACCTGACGGCTCACTAGCAAACACCGCCACCGAAAAGGCTAACTTATTAGGTAAAATGTTTGTGGATAACTCAACCCTCGATGACCAAGGTGCTGTCCCGACGTCGGTTCCTCACTGCAGTTTTTGTATGAAAAAGCTGAGGATCCGGCATCGGGAAGTACTCCATGTTTTACGAGGGCTTGATGTTAATAAAGCTAGTGGGCCTGCCGGAATACCTGCCCTGGTACTGCAGAGGTGCGCTGCAGAAATAGCTAGAATTTTGACGAAGCTTTTTAAAATGTCTCTGAAGACTGGCTCTGTGCCCTCTGGTTGGAAAAAAGCAATTATCCATCCTATTCCAAAGAAGGGTGACCGCTCCAACCTGGCCAACTACCGCCCCATAGCGATCACATCAGTTCTGTCAAAGGTGATGGAACATGTGATCAACGACAAACTGCTCACATACCTCGAGAAGAACAAAATTATTAACGACCGTCAATATGGATTCCGGCGGAACCGCTCGTGCGGTGATCTTCTCGCGTATGTGACGCATGTTTGGGGGCGATGCCTGGAACGTTTCGGTGAGACCCAAACGGTTGCACTGGACATTTCCAAGGCCTTTGACCGGGTTTGGCACCGAGGACTTGTCAACAAACTGCCTTCTTACGGACTTCCCGCATCCTTGTGTACGTGGATTGCCGACTTTTTGAGGGAGAGGTCGATTAAGATAGTAGCCGATGGTTTCACCTCTTCCTCACACTCGATAAATGCTGGCGTCCCACAGGGATCGGTTCTGTCTCCGACTTTGTTCTTGTTGCACATCAACGACCTTTTGTCATGTGCACCAATTCACTGTTACGCGGATGACAGTACAGTCCATGATAGCTTTTTGTTTGACAAGCCCCCAAAGGGCTCACAAACTCCAACTGCTTGGAGGGCTTTGAAGCAAAGAATGGACGGTTACCTCGAGAGTGTTTTCTCTTGGGGTAAAAATAATCTCGTTGAATTTAATGTTTCAAAGACCCAATCTTGTCTGATTACGTCTAAAAGGGATCGAAATGAAAATCTAGTATCTTTCAACGGAAGCAATCTTTCGAACAGGCCCCCCCATTGAAATGCTTGGTGTAACCCTAAGTGACCAGCTCAGGTATGGGGGCTCCATCGAAGCCAGAGTAAAGTTAGCCTCCCAAAAACTAGGCGTACTGTACAGAGCCCGCAGATACTTTAATAGTACACAACTGCTAACCTTGTACAAATCACAAGTGCGCCCCAAGGTTGAATTGGCAGTCACCTCTGGTCTGGAGCTCCAAAATACCTGAAAAATACCCTGGACTCTATCATAGATTCTCCCATCTTAACAGACGGATTGCAATCTTTAGAGCACAGGCGTCGGGTGGGAATGCTATCCTTGTTCTACCGGTATTACAATGGAAGATGCTCCGAGGAAATAGCATCATTGATCCCTTCGGCACCGGTGCATAGTCGGGAAACACGCCAAACGCGTGCCCAACATTTGTACACGGTTGATATTTGTCACATGAGAACGGGTCGTTTCTTCGACTCGTTCTTGTGTTCAACAGCTCGGCTGTGGAATGATTTGCCGGCCTCTGTGTTTCCTCCTTCCTACAACATGGGTCTCTTTAAGACCAACGTTTATTCCTTCCTCTCCTCAAAAAGACCCCCTAGACAGCATCCCAGATGACATAGGCCCTGGGGGAATTTTTTTTCCTCAGGGCCTCCTGTGTGGAGTTAATGTAAAAAAATATATATATTATTTGACAGATTGGTTCAAAAAATTTACTGACGTTAACTTGCAGTTACAAGGGGGCAGCCTAAATGTAATAAAAACTAAGGGTCTAATTTCGGCTTTTCTTATAGGAAAATTTACTATTTTTATTTTTATTTTACCACCCCTAATTTAGGGTTGGAACTCAACCACGACGCAAATTTCCATCGTTAGATCTAATCTTCACATTTTTTGACGAGTTTTGGGAATATAGTCAGTGGTTGAGTGGGCATCGCGTTCGGGTCCCAACCCTGGCATTCCGTGTTCGATTTCCAAGTTGGCTAAGTCCTCCGTCACGACTCAAGCAACATTTTCGGCTTTTATTTTGGGTTATTCGCAACCCGGGAATGTTTCTTTCTTTTTAAAAAAAAATGGTAGAAATGTAGCAGCAGGGGTCCACCGAAACCAGTAAAATTTTGAAAGTGGTCTATAGAAAAAAAAGGTTTGGGAACCTCTGGTCTATAAGAACATATTTTTTTAAAGCTATAATATTTTTCACTGGAGTTCCTTATTCAGCTGTCTGTAAAATTGTTTGTTACGTTTCAGTTCCGCTTCGAGATGGTTGCCGTATTGTACCTATCATGGGCCTAAGCACGGTGGAGCGTTTCCCCCACCCTGGCTGACCGATGCATGACTGAGGATGGTTTTTCCTTCTCCCGTTTATATTCGTAGAGCCTAAAGCACGAATATGTCGCAGAAGTCTTCTTTTTTTCGGTTCATACTCTAAATTTATATTTTTTTGCCCTACCCTAAATCAAAAGCTACCATTTATCCGGCCAGAGTTTGTATGAATATGTCGCAGAAGTCTTCTTTTTTTCGGTTCATACTCTAAATTTATATTTTTTTGCCCTACCCTAAATCAAAAGCTACCATTTATCCGGCCAGAGTTTGTATGATCGTTATTCCTTCTACGAGCTGTTAAATCGGAATAATTCTTGTTTAAGGACGTATGTATTTAAGTGCCTACTTACAAATCTTATGGTTTCAGAGGAAATTTTTGGTTTTTGGCTATAATTTTTTTAAATAATCGAAAATTAGAAAAAACCAACAAAGGGAACCATTCATTGGATAATCAAAACCTCTGCCATAGGTCACCCCAAGTAGTTCGTAACATTCGGTGACTTAGCAGGGATTCATGGAATGAAGTTTCAGGTTCAGCAGATCTTGGCAGCCGATGCGTCTGGCCACCTGCTGCTTGGTGAGCCGGATCGAAAGAGATTGGTTGGGGGAAGTCTTTGGACCTCTTCAGCCAGAATCCCTCGACCCATAGCCTTGCACCACAGTTGGACGGATGAATTTATACGTCTGTCACTTCTGGACACACTGACCCCAGATTCTTACCCACCCCTCATACCTATTTCCTTACCAGAACATCCTCTCCTTCCTTTCCTTAAAAAACCCTCCACCCAGCATTCCCTAAGATGACATAGGGAAATTGTTTTCCTCGGGACCTCTTGTGGGGAGCTAATGTAAAAAGACTCCTGATACTAATATCTACAGCCTGTATGTCGGATGAATACCTACAGCTCATATGTAGAACTAATATCTACGAACTTCAGAGTGTTGACTAATATCTACAGAGCGTAGGTTGGATTAATCAGCTAAATATGTCCAATAGTCCGATATTGGGGATTTTTACATACATACTTTCATAAATTAAGTTTTTTAAACTGCATACGCAATATTACGTTATTCCAATATGCTATACATAATTGCAAATCCAACCTCTGCCAGTGCTGTAGATATTCGTCAACACTTTGGTTCTCATAGATATTCGTCAACAGTTTGAGCTGTAGATATTCATCAACACTTTCCTTCTCATAGATATTAGTTCGATTTTTTCAGTTTTTGGAATTCCTGTAGATATTAGTAGACGCCTCCATGTAAAAACAAATACTTTTATGGACACATGGTCTATTTATGTGAGAGGGTGAGGAAAGAGGGAGGGATTTCAAAGGAAACATAGTAGCAGTAAGGGATAGCCGGGGGTAAATTTGGAAAACCCATGGTTCTCATACAGACAGCCGTATATAGCCTGCTGATATGTCGGAAAACCTTCTAATTTATTTGTGTACACACCAGATGGAAAAACAAAAAATATTGTGTACCCAAAAGCATTTCAATACACAGAATTAAACACACACACTTTCTTCTTTTTGGCATTGCAATGCATGCCGAATATTTGCTAGTAATTGTTGTGTTCACATAGTTCTCCAACTCGCCTTGGAATGAGATTACTTCTTCGGGAAATATAACAGAGTTCTTTATGTTAATCTGGATTTATTAATACTTTGCATTTTACAACTTGTGACTGCGAGTAGTCAACCTAAGGGGGCATACATTTATTATGCGAGCAGCTTTTCTTCCAATCTAGACCCCTCCTCTCCCCTTGGTTAGATAAATATGGGCCACTTGGTATATTCTTTTCAAGAAATGTGAGATTTTGCTGGACCCCCCCCCCCCCCTTTTGGCTCAGGTAAATAATGTATGCCCTGATAAAATGAATGAAATAGATCTGATTCCACCGTGTTTTGCGGGAGCTCCTTCACCTCGGCCTTCGGACCCCTGGAGCATTAACACATAACTAATCTAGCTGCCATCTTGCAGACTTTCGGGAAAGTTCTTAAATCGCCCTTTATGTGCGAATCAAGGAAACTTTTAACTAACTCATCTATCTAACGTGTATCTGCAAGGGCAAGTGGGTAAGGCATGGGGAGGGGAAAGAAATAAAGGTGGATGGAAATGAAACACTAAATCGCAAGTTTTTTTTTCTATTGTATAGGTAATTTGATTATATGACATGATATTTTTTTAAACAATTTTTTACATACCTACATAACAAAATAATAAACACTTTCCATGGTATCTGCAAACAAGTAGTACAAGCTGGAAACTAGTGAATCTACATCACATAGTGAAAACCCAAAAAGTCCTTTTTTCTTCCCTTTTTTGGAGCAAATCGATTATTTTTTTTTTTTTAACCCTTATATTTTATGTAACCTTTATTTTGTTTTTAACAAATATTATGTTACTTGTATTGTGTATTGTATTTTGTAAACCCATTCTTTTCACTGTAATTAAAAAAAAAATGTACTGCATTCTATGTAAAAGCCCTATGGGCGTTTAAATAAATAAATAAATTTAAAAAAAAAAATTCTATTTTTTATTCGGGTTTAAAAAAACTTTTGTAAAGACTACGCTTTGAAGCGTTTTAAAATACATTAAACAATAGAGACTGAATTTTTTTCAATTTTGACCTGAAAAAAATTCCAACTTTAGACATGAGTTTCTCGAAAACAAAGGTGAAATCAATAAAATTTATACTAAAAAATCGACCCCAAATGTGATGTAGATTCATCAGTTTCCCTTATAGCTTATACTACAAGTTTCCAAACACAGTGTACACATATAGCAATGGACAACCTGCAAGGGGCTACTGTGGGTAGACGATACAAAGTAAAAATTAATTTAAAAATGGTCAGTTCTGCAAAACAATTACATTCCTCAAAAATTAAAGTATTGGGACATAATTTTAGGCAAAAAAAGGAAAACAAAAAGGTAAGAAAGTCCAAAGAGAAAAACCATCACTGCTAACCCTGTAAAAATCACAAGTGCACCCCACGGTTGAATTTAGCAGCCACCTCTGGTCTGGAGCTCCAAAATACCTGAAAAATACCCTCGTCTCTGTGCAGAAACGGGCGGTCCGTTTAATAGATTCTCCCATCTTAACAGACGGATTGCAATCTTTAGAGCACAGGCGTCGGGTGGGAATGCTATCCTTGTTCTACCGGTATTACAATGGAAGATGCTCCGAGGAACTAGCATCATTGATCCCTTCGGCACCGGTGCATAGTCGGGAAACACGCCAAACGCGTGCCCAACATTTGTACACGGTTGACATTTGTCATATAACGGGTCGTTTCTTCGACTCGTTCTAGTGTTCAACAGCTCGGCTGTGGAATGATTTGCCGGCCTCTGTGTTTCCCCCTTCCTATAACATGGGTCTCTTCAAGACCAATGTTCATTCCTTCCTCTCCTCAAAAAATTATTCTCCTCGGGAAATTATTTTCCTCAGGGCCTCCTGTGTGGAGTTAATGTAAAAAAAAAAAAAAAAATCTCAGAAATCAGAAAAAAATGGTTTAAAAAAAATATTGTAAATTTTTTTTTTAAAGTAACACGGTCTTAAGGATATTCTATTTTGAATTCAAAGATCCATGGGTTACATGTAGAAGACGTTGAGAGCTGAGTACAGTTGTGTTAACTTATAAATTCTAGGCACAAAAAGCTGAGCAAATTTCATGATGATTTTTCTTTGATGTACCTAAGACTATTTTTCACATATTGAGATATGAACGCCATCTTTTAGCAATTGTTTTATATAATATTATTACCAAAACCTCACAATAAGTTACGATACTATTGTACTACCCCAGCCAGGAGCACTCCTGTCCCGGTGAGACTGGTACACCAGGGGGCACTGATTTGTTAGGACTTGGAACACATGCTCTGAGGATAGGAAGGAGGTTGGAGTTTAATCGACCGGTATACATGGCAACCTAATAAGCCAATATTGGAATTTAGGATGGTCAGGAATAAAGGAATGGATTGAGCGTTATAATTTTTTTCTTTGTTTTAGTCTTCGTTCCTCTTGCCTCTTCTCGGCTCTTCTTGGATCTTGCCTCTTGTCTCTTCTAGGATCTTTTTGTCTCTTCATGGCTCTTCTAGTCTCTTCTTGCCTCTTCTTGTTTCTTCTTTCGCCTTTTCTTGGATCTTCTGGACTCTTCTTGGCTCCGCTTGATCCTGCTTGGCTCTTCCTATCTCTTCTTTGCTTCCCTTGTCCCTTCTTGTCTCTTCTTGCTTCTTCTTGTTTCTTGTGATCTTCTCGTCTCTTCTCGGCTCTTCTGGACTTTCCTTGCATCTTATTATCTCTTCTTTTCTATTATTGTCTCTTCTTGGCTCTTCTTGCTTCTTCTTGGATGTTCTCGTCTCTTCTTATCTCTTCTTGTCTCTTCTTATCTCTTTTTGTCTCAGCTTGTCTTGTGTCTGATTATCTCTTCTCGAATATTCTTATCTCTTCTTGTTTTTTTCTTGAATGTTCTCGTCTCTTTTTTGATCTTATTGGATCTTCTCGTCTCTTTTTGGTTCTGCTTGCTACTTCTCGTCTCTTATCGTCTAATATTGACTCTTCTTAACTCACCTTTGCTTTTAATGCACCTACTTTCCAATTTTCACCCGTTGTTGGCTCGTCTGGATTCCTCCTGCCTTTTCTTGTAAGTTATTGTTTCTTCGAGTCTTTTTTTGTCGCTTCTTGCTTCTTATCTCTTGGTGTTCCTTGCGACTTCTTGCGGTGTTTAATTCATCTTTATACATGGCAACCTAATATGCTAATACTCAAACTAGGTTGGGCAAGAATAAAGATTTTGATTGTGTGTTGTTTTCTAAGTTCTGTCATTTTCTTGATTCTTCTTGCCTATTCTTGCTTCCTTTTGCCTCTTTTTTGTCAATTTCAGTCTACCCTAGTATCTGCTTAGAAGTTCTTGCTTCTACTAGCCCCTTCGTGGTTCTTCTGGCTTCAACTTGCTTCGTCTCACTTCATTTCGCTTGAAGTGAAATATCCCAAAACTGCGCTATACAAATGTTATGTTATGTTATTATTATTTTTTTTGTCTCTCCTAATTTTTCTTGCATCTTATTTGTCCTTCTAGTCTCTGCAGGTGTCTTCTTACATCATCTTGACCTTTCTCGACTTGTAGTGGCATTTTTTCTCTCTTTGTGAATCTTTTGCCTCTTTTGATTTTGCTCTTCTTATATCGTCTATCCTCTTCTCGAATATTCAAATAAGATAATCCCAAAGAGAACAGAGGAACTCATCCAAAGAGTAGAGTAATAAGAGTAATAATTCAGAGTAATAACCCGACTGAATTAACGATAACATTTGAGATAAAGATAAAAGGTGTAGGTACTTGAAAAGCACTTCTTTCAGATTTTCACTAAACCTGTAAAAAATCTAAAAACCAAAAACCTGTTAACCATTAAGAAAACGGAAAAAAATATTTATTTATATTGTGCACGACAGAGGGGAAAATATAATATTAAATATAAATATGAAATAGTTATTTGGTATGTGTGATATTCTATTATGCCCTGAAAGATGCTGAAAACCATCAATTGAACTTTGACAGATGCGCGCCTAGTCGTAAATTCAGAACTCAAAAGGTTCCAGCTGAGTATCCAGCTGAAATTTAAACCCTTGTAATATTAGATTTAAAATAGTAATTGAAACGATTTTATCTCGATTTATGGCCTTCGTGGTCCTGTGACTCCAGTTGATGAACAGTTCAAAGCATTTTTAACACTATGCACTTGAAGTTTTTTGTTATCACAGTGAGACAAGCTCGTTCACTCAAACCGTGTCAGGACGTAGGCTAATTTATTGTCGATCTTTCACACTAAAAACCACTTGAGATTGCAACGCACTTCATTCCAAAACCGTGAACAAAGAACTGAGATATTGAAATCATTTACTTAAAATTGAATTGAACATAACTATTGTTCCAAAACAGCTAAAATTATTTTGCGAAGTGTGGCAGGTTAAGCAAATAGATATGTGTATGTGTGACAATTTTCGGTAGTGTAACCAAAAAATCGTATTAGGTTAAAAAATAAAGAGAAATAAATAATCAAATAAATTAATAAGCTATTAAAAATAAATGAACATAGCTATTAAAACATAATCAACTCAGATAAATTAATAGAAATAATGTATGAAATGAAATGATTAGCTGTCTAGCAATGCTGTACATATATTCGATTAATTTGCGATTTATAACTAATACTTTCGATTTATACAAAATCAGTCCAAAATTGTAATACAACTTTTTTATTTTATTAGAAAACATACATTTTATTGCATAGAAATTCTAAAATTCATACTAGTTTAAAAAACAAACTGTTTTTTGTTTCTCAAGTACAGTTAATAATGGATTTTTTTACTGAATTCTTTAAAATCAAAAATACATGAAATAATAAAAAAAGAAACAATAACAACAGAAAAAATGAGTATCCATAGAATTCGAAAAAAATAGAATAAATAAAAAAAATTTCACGTAACCATTTTTCAGCACGCATCTCCTGAAAATTAGTTAACCCCTAAGGTTAATAAATTGTTCGCTTTCGTGAACACCTCATATAGGTCTCGTAGAAATCGCTGTATCTCCCTTAATGTAATGGTGAAAAATATAATCTAAACGGTGTTAGAAAGAAAAACACCACATTTCATTTTCAAATCAAAAAGTTAAACAAAGAAAAATTAAAATGTACACCTCTGGGAAACCAAAGATTTTGAAACTTTTGAAAAAATTTAAATTAATTATTTTTACATGAAACAACAAAAAAGTGAGGTGACAATAACGTTTATAATACATTTGTCCAATAAAATATGTATTTATTTTGTTTTTTTTCATTTACAGTAATTTAAGTTAGAAAAAACGTAGGTTGAGTCATTTTTTAAACTTTTTTATATTTAAAAAAAATGTGGTTATTTCTAATAATAAAATATGAAGGAGTATTTTATCAACTTTCAAAAACAGTTTTTAACTTTTTGGATACTTTCAGAAATATTCAATTTATTCAGATTTTATTACAAAGTGGAAATAAGCTGAACATCTGATTGAATATGGCCGAGACCTGAGGGGTTAAAACAAAAATGAATGCATTTACCGGTGGAGCAAAAGGTGTAAAACTTAAAACACTTTCCGTTCAAACCAATAAAGTCCGATAACGGTAAAAATCAAATGACAAGGCTCATTCGCAACCTTTAATCAATCGATTATATGTATATTTATTAATAAAACAATAATTTTTTTTCACAAATAATAAAAAACAATCAAAATATTAACGTACAATATGAAATGTAAATAAATATAAAAATGTTATTAAAATCCTGATTTTTGGTTACAATCACCGTGTAACTGCATAAAAATAAAATTAATACATATATCACATGTGCAATTTTGTTTGTAAAAATTCACTCTTCTCGAAGGCCAACTTCTAAATTTCTATAAAAATATTTTTTTTGTTTTAAAACTATATTTTCATTGGCATTAGTTTTAACTTTTTTTAAATTCTCTTTCAAATCTATTTTCACATCTCTATTAACTGTTTTTCGTCTTTCTTTTGAAGCAATTTTTTCTATAACAATCTTTTCAAGATCACACAGTTCCTTGTACAGATCAAAAGGTGTTATCTCTGCTATGGAAGCACATTCTCTGAGCAACCAGCTGAAACAAGCAGGAAAATTAATATCTAATTCATTCTCAAAACTGGTCGATATAAATTTATTTTTTATAAACGGATAGTGGCGAATCCAGTAATTTTCAAAACATGTGTGTAGTTCTACCGTTTCTTGTTCGAGTTTAATTTTCTTGGCATTCTTCGCAATTTGTCCGTCAAATCGTTTCATATGGCTTACAGTAATGAGACGAGATGACGAATCATCGCTTTTAAATTCCGACGTGTGTGCAAAATTCATGATTTTTTCCCCCCATATTTCTCGGTTCCATTCAGAAATACCGCAGTCGATTATTAGCGCCGTTTTATGTAGTTGGTTTGTCGACAATTTGGCTTTGTGTCGATTGAACTTCAAATAATCTCTCAAACCCAGGTCGACTTTCAAATTGCAGTTTGCCGCATACTTGTAAACGTAAAGTTGACATTTGTAAGTGCGTAGTGTTCTTTGAAGCTTCTCAGGGTTTACAAGATACGATAAGTTGTATTGTGAAAAGCTTTCTCCTAATATTTGTCTATTTATTTGGATGTCGGAGTAAGGTGTGTCTATGTATTGCCAATTTAATAGTTCTTCTACGTACGAAGCTGACGGAGTTAGAGAAAATTGGAAATTTGGAAACTGTTTCTCGACGTCGCCGATATTGTCTTCAACCGTTTGTAAAAGTGATTTTATAATCGAATTCGTATTATTTTTAACCAAACCGTCGAGCGGAGTTTTTCTTGTCTTGGTTTTGTGATGTAAAAATAACTCAGGGTAATCATCATCTTTGGGATCTAAGCGTATACGAGTCGGATAATGACATTGCTTCAAACAAACCTTGCGATATTCTATATACTTCGTCCAATCTTTCCACACAAACAACCGTTTAACCTTTAAGTCTTCTTTACCGTCAGAAAACTGCTTAATATCCTTACTAACATTTAGAATCTTGTTAATTTTTACCGCACTTGCTGAAATGCGATTTTCCGAAACGCCATCCAAACCAAAAAGCATTTTAAGAGATATAATAATGTAAGAAAGAGCGATAGCTTCATAGTTAGGAAACTGTTTATCTTCTAAATGATAATCTTGAGCGAGTTTACTTTCCGTAGCATAAACAACAATCCTTAAAATCAAATCGAATAACTCATGCGGCAATTCCAACTCTTCCGTATACCGTTTGATCAAGTTCGATAAGTTCGGGCTTCTGATGCCGTCTAAGTGAAAAGTCTTAGCGAAGCTACGCGCCGTGTTCAAGATGGAGCTATGAGAGAAGAAAGCCGCAGAGCTTAGCTTGAATCTGTCTTGTTTATTGAAGTGCATGTCTTCGGGGAAGAGATGTTTGTAAGTTCCGAACGTCAGATGGCCTTCTCGACACCAACGTAAGATATCACCGAGTTGAATATCATCATTGTTGATCCTTAGCCCGAGAAACAGTAAAACGTACAAATTAAAGATTGACGTTACATTCTTTCGATTGAAAAATTCGCTTTTAACCTTGCTTAGACACTTGCAGTTGGGTCCGCAGAATCCTTCCTTGATGTGGAGGTCCATAGCTTCTTTGTTCAAGTTCTTCTTGTAGTGCTTCTTCGCGAAAGCGTTGAAGTCAATGGTTTTGAGTTCCTTCGCTTGGAGTTTGACTTGGTCCAATGTCTGAGAGGCCAGGTGGGTTGTCTGCGTGTTTTGAGTAAGAAATTCTTCATGTTCTAACCTCACCAGAGCAGCCTAAGGAAGAAAAAAAAATTATTAACACACTGTCACACGTTCAGTAACTCATCAGCATAAAAATAAAGCAGCCAAAAAGTGATCAAAATGCTTTGATTTGTTTATTTACAGCCTTACTAAAAAAAAACCACAGCGCGACCGATTAACTGTGTTATTGCAATAACATAAATAGAGCTCGTATACACTAAAAGACGTTTTATTACCAATAACGTTTCTTTCGTGGTCACGCTGTTAAAACGCATTGAAGATGTGACAACGTTGTATATGGTTTTAATTTACTAGGAAACAATGTTGTTTTAATTCTTCTCCGCTAGGGGCATTATTGGTGCACCTGTGCATATCGGCCCGCGATGACAAAACAGTTCGGTGTGTTTATGGCGGGATATGGAAAATTTTGTTAGTGCCTAAATGTTGTGATTTTACTAAATAATTTCTATTGCAGTGACGAATTTACTCTTCTGTTCACATAATTGATATATTTACCATATTATTTGTGTGGTTTACATCAGTTTAATCAAGTTATTGTACAAACGCCGTACTTTCAAAGTTGAACTGTCAGAATATTGTTTTTTATAGGTTACTTAAGATAAAATTTTCATTTTAAGATCTTTATTTTAAGAGAATTTGTTAAAAGTGATAATTTTTTATAATATTAAAATCTAATACATGTGTTCGTAAACGTATCAAAAAAATTAACGTCTTTAGAGATGCAAGAAATCTGTTTTAAATTTCGGTATTATTTCTAAGTTATTTTTTTGGCAATAAAAAAAACTTTGAAATTTTTTATTATTTTTTTATTGTATACACGATAAAAAAGTGAGGTGATAGTTTCCTTCCAAATTTATTACATAAAAGGACTGTGTTTTTTAAATTTTGATTTTATTTAAATTTCTCTACATTTTGGTCAAAAATGTTGTGGGAGGAAATTTTTTTCCATGTTTTTCCGAGTTTGAATCATGAAATATGGCAGGTTTTGAAAGCTAAAGTGTATTTCAAATACTCAAATCTAAAAGGTAATTTTATCTAGTTTTCATAAATGGTATTTGTTTTTACGACACCTTCAAAAATAAGAAATATATAGAACATTCAAAATACTATGGAAAAATTACAAATATCGTTCGGACATCAATGGTTAAAACAGAGATAAACTACCCTCTCAGGCCGTGGAAACCATGTGTATTTCTTTCAAAGAACAAATTTTTAATTAGTAATGTTTTCACATCCGCGGCCGTTTGTCAATTGAATAAAATTTTCACTGGGTTTTTTAGTAAGGCTGTTATTATTTAACTGTCTGCTTGTTTAGGAATGTAGCAGCCAGCCTCTGCTACCTCATGCTTTGGAATGTTTTCAAAAAGTAGCTATCTTTCCAGAAGCATATTAAAATAATATTAAAATGTTTGAATTCAGAACCATTGACAGTTAAACGACGTTCGTTTGGTTTTTCTAGAGACGCCAGGAGTTGTGTAAATCTGTAACGCTGTCCATACATAAATTCATTTTTTGCTAATTATATTTTTTAAAGTAGAACTCAATAAATTTCTTACAACACGCAACCATAGTTCAACAGGAATAAATACATCCCAAAACACGTAATCGCATTATACTTTCATAAGACCAAAAACGTCCCGAGAAACCTTACATTTTAAAAGCTATATATCTCTCTTCCTCTCATGCAAACATATGTATTTTTCTTTTGTCCAGAAAGAGAACGAAATAATGCTTCTTATTGTCTTTGAAATATGAACGCTATCTTGCATAGATATTTTACAATCTCGATCCAAAGTGACGGTTTCAGAATTTACGAGCGAAATCAAGGCTTCCGGATTGTGAGATGCGAATATATTGAACCAAGCAGACGGGTTAATGTGTATCAAATTAAAAACATTGTAGATTTACCAAGCAACTAATTTATCCCGTGTTGCTTGTTATTACAAAGTGTATGTTAACCACTAGAGCCGGGTCCCGTACACCGGTAGGGGAATCTTGACCACGACGTAAGATCGGCACCCGCACAGGTTTGAGATTTCATAATCGGGCTTCTGACAATTAGGTGGTTTATATCGTTTAGGATCGTGAGAAGGAATGCAACTCCCAGAGGCGGCTCTAGGGGTCCAGAAGTGGAAGGTCATTTAAAAAATGATATTATGGTACAATATCAAATTAAATACGATAATATTCATTTGTACCTCACGAGTTTGAGAGTCAAATAATGCAGCAAATTATTTCATGAACAAGCAGACAATATGCAAAATTATTTATGAATTATATGCAATCTAAAGCCGCGTGGCACTATTTATTCTTTACAACTGCCAGTTACAATAAGAATAATATATTACCGTCAATCTCTCCAAATCCGGAGAGATACACAAAATTTTCAAATCCGTAGTACTTGTACCTGCCAGAGGCAACGTTCGCATGCGATCTTTCAACGTAAGTGGCGCCATCCTTTGGCATTATTAGCTACTTGCTTAAATTCGGTTCAATTAAAAAAGTAGCTTATTAACAAACTTGAAGTATGAAGATGGCTTGGCATAAGGCGCAGCGTCAGATTAGCCAGATTCTTATAATAATAATTATATAATAATAACGTCCTATTCTTTTTGCTTTCAACATTATATGCAATAGGCCACTTGCATCACATTTTTTTTTTTAAATTTCCGGTTTAGGCAAATATTCTAAGACATTCTGTATTTTTTTTTTTAATCGTATTTTTGAAACCCTGGAGATTTTTTGAAAATTTCAATCCGAAAAATCAGACCATTTTTTATAAACCGGAAAGACGGGATATAATTTTATAGGTGCGAAAAAACGATAATTACATAGCCGAAAATCATTTTTAAAAAAAAGAACGTTTTCCACACGAATGACACAGGAGAATAACGAGGCATACCAAAAATATTAAATTTCATAAATATTTTTTTCCTTGATCCATCTTATTGATCATTAATCATTATAATGTTCAACGTCTATATTACTAAATCAAATATAATATATTTGTACTTGGAAATTATAATAATAATAAGAATATTATATAATTTGATTTTGTTAAAATTCGCACCATTTTCATTATACCTCTAAAACACGTACGGACAATGTAAAATATACAGGGTTCTCTTCATAACATCTGTCAAAAAATCAAACAAAATGATACGTTCGCAGAGAACAAACAATAAATCTAGTGAACGTTAAATGTCAAATTCAAAAATTTGCCTGAAATCAAAGTGATGCCATATAAAAAAAATAAATCAGTGTGGAATTTTATAAAATTATTAAGAACATTTTCGGAGATGGGACATTTTCATGTAGTGATGTCACGAGCCCAAATAATGGATTTATTTATTTTAAAATAAAATAAACTGTCCATTTCTAAAAAAATTTACTAATATTTTCGTAATCTTAGTAAAAAAATCTATCCACACGATTTTTTCCAAGTCGTTATGAAGTCCATGCAAGTGGCCTATTGAAAATTATTAAATTTGGAACACAAAGATACAAAACGAGTCTATCTCAGTTGGTTCTGAAAAAGGAATAAATTGACTATTGCTATCTATGTATGGAATAAAAGGAACAAAGCAACGTTAGGGGTTAGAAATTGTCTAAATATGACATGGATTTGAAGGACGGGTGAGAAACTACCTTATTTCTGCTTGCTTGTATCTTCCGCCTCGTTAAGTCGTCTTTTCCCAAAGTAGTCATCGTCACGCGCACCGCTCGCTTTTGCTTCTTCTTTATGTTATACAGGAGTCGCAAATCTCTGCAAACAAACAATGTTTTATTTGAAGGATAAGCCGTGAGGATGAAGGAAGTGGGGAAGGGAAGGTTATGGGTACGACAAAGATTGGGAAGAACATGGCTAATCATCACTAAAAACAGGTGAAGCGATTTCAAGCAACATTTCGATTCTGAATGGTGGTCTTTTACCTGGGCGATATTGAGAGTATCTTTTGAAGTGAAACTTCTTTAGCCCCGTTAGTGATTTGAAATTCAGATGAAATAGAAATGCATCACTAAAATTTATTATTTAACGGGTCGTCGGTTCTAATATAATGCCGTAAATTGGCGCCTCGACGCGAGCCTCCCGTAGCGCAGTGGGCAAGGCGCTTGATAAGTCTCAGTGGCCAGAGAGACAGATATCCAGCGAATGGAGGTTCTAATCGTACGAAATCCAAAAGAAATAAAAAAATTTATTCACAATCTTCAAACCACTTTAAAATAAACATTCAAAAGAAAAAAATCTAGTGACTTTTTAGTAAAAAAAAAAAATCAGAGTGTGCGATTCACACGCGTTAGAAGTGAAACCTTCAGAAAAACTAAAGTATACAAGAGTGGGGAGACTACGAAGCACTTTTTTTTATCAATGCGAAGAATGATTTTTTCAATATTTTTCAAATTCCAGTGCACCTTTTTGGTCAACTTATTAATATTTGTGTTTTCTTCTTCGGAGTCACTACACTCGCTATATTTTGTGTTTTCTTTGCCTGTTCATTTTGGACTTGTTTGAAGATTGGATATTGATTTTACAAAAATAAAAATATTTTTTTTTTTTATTTCATAGGATTCGACCCCTGGTTGGCTGAATGTCTGCAAAGATTCGTCAAGTGCTTTATAACTAACTAAAGGGGACCTGCGTGGGACCGTGGATTTATCGTATTATATTGGAACCGAGTACCCGTGAAATAAATAAATATTTTATTGCTATCTCATTCTCTCGTAGGCTAAATCCTATAGATGTATGCGTTTGTATCTTTTTAGTGTCACTTTCGTTTCATCGAGTTTCAAGTCACAACGGTGCTAAAGAAGTTTCCACTTAAAAAAAATGGTAATTTTAGAAAAAAACTTGGGAGGTTATCCGCCACTTGGTATAAGTAACAGATGGTTGCCTTCAAGGCTCTGCATTTTTTTGAAAGAAAGAAGCTACATTTAGTTTAGAACGAATTTAGACCTTCCAATGTCCCTGCATATGTTGTTACTAAGCAGTATGCAAGTGCTAGTGTAGAAAAAAAAATCAGTTCAGTATTACCTGGGATTGAATCCGAGTGTGATCTTGGGCGGAAGCTGGGCCTTGGAGAAAAAGGCCACTCGGTTATGTCGGAGCCAGCGCGCCCACAGCCTCAGCACGGTGGAGGCGAGACCTGCACGCGCCCCGCAGCCGCACACCTCCTCCACCAGACCCAGCAGGATCATGTTATGGGCGTGCCACGTGCTCCACATGTTGGATACTGGAAAAATTAAGCCATCTTCAGGTGTGTGCATTTTGTCTGTCTGTAAATTTGTCTGTGTTTTCCATTTCTGTTTTCGAAAATTTACTGCATCTTTTTTTTTTTTACATGAGCTCCACACAGGAGGCCGTGAGGAAAATAATTACCCTGAGGGCCTATGCCATCTTTGGGGATTTTGTGTGGAGGGTTTTTTAGGGAAAGGAAGGAGAGGAGAGTTCTGGGAAGGAAAAGGGTTTAAGGGGTGGGTAGGAATCTGGGGTTCAGTGTGTCCTGGTCATCAGACCTAAACACACCTCATCCCATGAAGACGGGCACCCCTGCCAAATCACCAAACGTAGCGAACCACTTGGGGTGACCTATGGCAGAGGTGTTGGTTATCTAATAAAGGTTCCCGGGGCGGCGGTACCCATTCCTGCCTCCCAAATTGAATGTATTAATCAATCTGACAGTATTAATACACTAGAGACTGTATGGTTGCAATTTAAGAACTCTGACACTGCGCCATATGGAAATCATCTGTGAACGTAAACTTTGTGACTAAGCTACTATCATAATAGAACCGAATTAAAGCAACTAGCTGGTAATGTCAAAAGATGGCGCCACTTACGTTAACAGCTAGCATGAGGAACGTCGGCTGGCACGCGAGAGTACTCTTGGATTTGCATTTTCATGAATCTCAACTGGGCGAAGCCGAAGCAAAATCCTTATTTTGACTAGCCTTTTAACCTTGGGTGACTATCTTTGAACAAATCATAAAATTATTTAATTCGCAACGTAAAGCGCTGTCTATCTCAGTTAGCTCAGTTGCTGAGCAGAACTCGCGCGGGGTGGCTCTGTCACCACGGTAAGTACAATAATTATGGAGAAATACACACACCATTCGTCCAAAAGACGTATGATTACTGTTTGTGTAACTGTCAGACTTGTTCGTATAAATGTGATTTAGCGAAATAAAAAAATATATTCTGAATGATTAGCATTTAAACTTTCATAGCATATAAAAAAAATACAATTTAGACATAAAATGAAACATTATTTTTCATTTAAAAAAAGACTTAATATTTTGTAGCTCATTTGTAAGAAGTTTACAGAATTTTGTTATTTTTTTAAATACAATATATTTATGATAATTATGTTAGTTTTATTTAAATTAAAAAACCCTAAGCTAATTATTCAACTATCTTAAGATGAAGCCATAGTAAATAATGCAAAATCATACAAAATCATATGTTTTTGTTTTGAAAATTTGATCGCTTAGAAGTATTATAGATTCTTCAATTAAATACTGGGTGTAGAACATACCTTGGCCCTTAAAAATGTTGGTCATTTTTTTATAAGTCTTTTAATAAGCCTATAAAAAAATAAAGTATAAGATCTAAAAAACACACTTTCAAGTCCAAATTCTTCTATTTATAAACCCTTTTTCGGATATGGTTTTATTGTATAATGTGGCAAATTCAGTTTATTTTATAATAATCGCAAAAACAGTTGATATTTACACCCGATCTTCCCAAAATAAAATAAAATATGCATTTTCGCATTGTTATTTTACAATACGGCCGCTAGTCGACGAATTCGGTTTTTCAAAGTGAACCCTATGGCGTCCACCAAAGAATTACTGTCCACGCCACAGTCGCCATACCTCAGTCACGCCCCGAATGGAGCGAAAGATGGACGCGTGCCTCCGCGTCGCTTGATTTCGTGAAATCAATTTTAAATTTCCGTTTTTTACAATAAACAATGCGTAAAAAGGGAGTTAACGTTTTTCACAGGTTTTTACGAAATCAACCTGTAAAAAAAATTTCTTAAATACCTTTTCCAACGTTTCCAAAAGCTTTTTCTTAAGTATTTTCAAACTCCTCCCATAAAAGGGCGTGAATTCCGATTTCGATTTTTTCCTGAACTATTGGATCACCTTAACCCATATATGCCCAGTGATTCGTTTTTGTCCTGAAAAACAGGCTCGAGAAAAGTAGCGAATTGTTGAACGCAACCATTTGTTTTCGACATCTAGTACCATCTTTCGATGGATGAAAGTACTATCTACTAAAACTAATAGACAGTTTTGCTTAACGGTCAAAGTTGTAATTTCTGGTGACTGTTCAATTCATGACTCAGTTGAAGTTGGCGAAAACATCCGGTTTGGCTGAGAATAATGTAAGTTGTGTATTTTTCTTTGGAAATATACCAATTATTTTGATTTTATTGGAAAATAAGATAGTTTATTTATCTAATGCAAAAGAATGAATCCAAAATAAATATTTTATTTTATTTTATTTGGAGGAGGGGGGGGGGGGCATTGGAGTGGGGATAGGGAAGATGGAGGAGGCGCTGTGGGTATCCCCTAATACGAAGCCAAGGGCGAAAGCTAGTAAAATTATATAATTCTAATGAATTTACGATTCGCTTCTGCGTGTTTTAAATTAGTTGTCAAAACTTGTATGGGTTGCTAAATACCCCTTGGGCAAAAGTATACTCAATTGCTATTTTTTATTTCTAGTAATAGAAGACCCCTTTGTACGAACGACATTATAGAGGTGAAGGAAAGTTTAGACGTTGACGATGAGATACGAGGTGGGGATGTTTTTAATAACCCACCTGGTGATGGCGATGGTCTCGGACGGTGATTCCGACGATGAAGAAGGTCCATTTTTCATCATTTATCCTGTCAACAGTTACTCGCACCTGCCAGTCTTACTTTGAGGCGTCCATTTGCTTAGGAAACCACGTTCAGCGAAGATGAAGAATCTGACAATACATCACCATTGTCACCGAAACAAGACAGGCGCGGTAGGGCACGTGGAAGGGCACGGAAGGCTTACGGAAGGAGGCTTGGAAGGAGACGTCAAGCGGATGGGGAGCGCACTTGAGTGAAGAGAGACCTTCATAGGAACAACTGTGAGTGGATCGAGCCCCTACCTAGGTCTATGACAACTCTATCCGAAAATTGTATAAAAAAGTGTTTTTCACGGGTACGGCGCTTTATAATCGTATTGAAAACTGCCCTGCCCTGAAGAATGTAAAAGAATGCCAAAAAGAAGCGAGAGGATATTACAATTACCAATCGGATAGAACAAATGGGATGTGTGCTGTTAGATGGAATGTGATAATAACGTTGTGACACTCTTATCGGTTGAACACGGGATACACCCGATCCAAAAAGCGAAAAGATTTCCAGGACTGCGCTAAAATCAAGGATTGAGGTACCACAACCTTATCTCATTTCTGAATATAATCGTAATATGGGGGGTGTGCACAGATTAGACGCCAATGTAGGCGTGTATAGAATATCAATGAGAGGAAAGAAATGGTACACTCCTATTCTTTTTTGGATCATCGATGTCACGGTGAATAATGCTTCACTTTTAGCTCGCCAGTACCTACCGTTCCGACACCAACACATTGGGGTTTTGACGAAGCATTGCCCTCATTTTGTTGCAAAATAATGGAACTGAAAAAACTAAATCTGGACCCAATCGAAAGATTCAAACAAGTGTACCTTATACGGTGAAAGCACAATGCGGAGCACATCGAAAAAGCTCTGTCAAGACTTTTTATTCAACATGAATTCAAGGTAACGCATTTGACCATGGGGTCGTTTTCGACCCATTAAAAAACAACACTTTCTCCACTCCCACCTCAAAACTTCAGTGAGAATCTTTAAAACAATCCTTCAGAGACCCACATATCCTAAAGTGAAAAAGATCGGAAACCAAAAATAGTTCTGGGCATATATGGGTTAAAAGTTAAAAGTGTGTATATATGTCAAATATACACTTTTAAACTTCAGTACATCTCTAAGACGTATCAAAAAGGTAGGTAAAAATAAGATTATCTTTCTAGGGTTTATTAAGTAGACATGTATGTAAGTACCTACATACAAATCTAACGAGGAAATTTAGACTTTGATTTTTTTAAATAAGAGAAAACTAAAAACATATTTTTTTGACACAAAGGTACTAGTTAGTTAGTAGTTAGTACTGTAGATAACTTACAAGCCTCTGTATCATTCTTCTTCTTGCGCAAGTTGTGTCTGCCCGTCAGCCGCAGCCCTCCGAAGTTGTCCCGGCTGAAGTCTATGACAGGCTGCGAGTGCGGCGCGCCGATCCCGCACTCCGCACAGTACATGAACCCCGCGCGAAGCACCGCGCGACGGGTTCCGCATTCCCTACAGCTCTCCGACGTCTCCATGAACTCGCCCTCCTCCATAGCTGGCTGGAATGATATGTTTATTTTAAGTACAACACAATTAAAACATATTTTCAGTGGGGGGGGGGCGGTATGGGAAGGCCGCCCCGGGAACCATTTATTGTATAACCAACACCCTATAGGTCACCCAAAGTTGTTCACTACGTTTGGTGACATAGCAGGGGTGCCCGGGGTGAGGTTTGTCTAGGTCTTGGCAGCCAATGCATTTGACCACTTACTGCGTGAACCGGGAGAGACGGGTTGAGGGAAGCCTAACCTAAACGTCTCCAGATGGACTCTCTCGACTCATAGTCTTGCACCGCAGTGGGAGGGATGGATTCATACGTCCGTCACTCCTAGACACCTTGACCCCCAGATTCCTACCCACTCCTCATACCTTTTCCTTCCCAGTATCTATCTCCTCCCCTTCCCTAAAAAAACCCTCCACGCAGCATACCTAAAGATGACAGGCCCTGAAGGATGTTTTTTCGGTAATTATCGGTTCGGACTGGCCACGCTTATTACGAATAATTTTTAGAAAAAAACTTTAGATTCGCCTTAATTACTATAAAAGGAAACTTTTTGGCTTTGGGGCGGCGGAAAATAATGCATTTTAATTTTCAATTGCATAAAACCAAAATTCGCTTCGCGACTGACACAGCGAAAATCCGCGGCCGTACATGTCACTGTGATGTTGGTATCCTTGATAAATTAACAAGAGCTAATACGACTGTAGCGAACTTCGTGGGATAAGGCGCGTAATTATGAAATTTGTCTAGCGGGCTTGTTTGTGTAACATGGTTTGTGATACAAAAGAAAGTGCCCCTTTATAACGCCTACTCGCGTCAAGGCAAGAAAAACATCCCAGTTTTCAAGTGGCTTAGCGGCTACGCTAGGTTTGTGTAACATGGTTTGTGATTCGCGGTATTTCATGTAGGTATCCCACGAAGTCAGCTACAGTCCATAACAGTGACAGCAAGTGACAGCTACGGCCGCGGATTTTCGCTGCGCCGGTTCGCGAAGTGAATTTTGGTTTTATGCAATTGAAAATTAAAATGCATTATTTTCCGCCGCCCCAAAGCCAAAAAGTTTCCTTTTATAGTAATTAAGGCGAATCTAAAGTTTTTTTCTAAAAATTATTCGTAATAAGCGTGGCCAGTCCGAACCGATAATTACCCAAAAGAAAGTGCCCCTTTATAACGCCTACTCGCGTCAAGGCAAGAAAAACATCCCAGTTTTCAAGTGGCTTAGCGGCTACGCTAGGTTTGTGTAACATGGTTTGTGATTCGCGGTATTTCATGTAGGTATCCGACGAAGTCAGCTACAGTCCATAACAGTGACAGCTACGGCCGCGGATTTTCGCTGCGTCGGTTCACGAAGTGAATTTTGGTTTTATGCAATTGAAAATTAAAATGCATTATTTTCCGCTGCCCCAAAGCCAAAAAGTTTCCTTTTATAGTAATTAAGGCGAATCTAAAGTTTTTTTCTAAAAATTATTCGTAATAAGCGTGGCCAGTCCGAACCGATAATTACCCCGATATTTACCGTTTTTTCCTCCAAAATTAATCTGATGTATTATCTGCGAAGCATTGAACAAAACCTGATTGGGTATCCTAACCTCAACATGAAAACATTGGTTTCTCCATAGTGAGCACTCAAATCAAGGCTTGATATTACGAATTAGAGGTTTGCTTTTAATCTCAGAGTACCCAAAAATTCTTTTTACTGAAAATTTACATTACGTGAGTTACTTACACGTGGGATTGAGGTAAACCAGAACAAAACTTAATATTTATTATCTTGATTTTTAGTTATAAATGCATTGGGTTTGTTTAATTAACCCGCGTGCCTGCTTAACGCCATCGCAACGCGTTGAAATATAAACTAATCCTCATAAATAAACTAATACCCTAATCCTCGCTGAAAGTTAAAACGTCAAACTGCGTCAAACGTCAAACGCATAAATAAACCAATCCCTATATCGATATCTTCGGGCCTTCTCCATACTAGAAGTTTTGTCATCACTGTCACCAACTTAACCAAAAATTAAATGGTCCACCAAAGACAATAACATAGAGGAAGTTCAAGGCCATTTGCCACCATGTAGATTAATTCATTAGCCAAATAAATTATTTAAAAATAAAAATGCTTGACAGCAGAAAAATGTTTTAGTTTCCCCAAGAAAACAACGTTCCATATGACAAAGCCTGAGGGAATTAACTTAACATAATTTTTAAAGCTCATTTTCTCAGCAAGGAGCTTTGTTAGATGGAAACCTGTTATCCTGAGGAAATCAAAAATTCAAGCGTTAGTAAAAAACCTAAAATACTTGAAATATGAACATTATAAAAACATTTTCAAATAATGATTATGGTTTTCTACGACTAATTTACATTTTCTGCTTGAAAAATGATAACTCGGGGGTACATGTTCAAATTCTTTTTATTTTCAGAAAGACAATCGATAATAGCACATGATGGTCAAACGAAACAAACCACGAAACCACTCACCACTCAGTGTTGCCACTTGCAACTTGCCACCTCGCCACTGCTGCCAGT
This sequence comes from Limnephilus rhombicus, assembly GCA_929108145.2. NCBI lineage: Eukaryota > Metazoa > Arthropoda > Insecta > Trichoptera > Limnephilidae > Limnephilus > Limnephilus rhombicus. The sequence continues at coordinate 23,346,756 of OV815293.1, forward strand.
TGCCAGTGCTTATATTCTTAAATACCGGCAATAGATGTTCAAATTCCCCAAACTGGGAAGATCCAAATAACAAATTCCCCGCTATTTCCCCATTATAATTTTAAATTCTACCTGCAAAATAATACGGTTCCATGCCCGGTGGTAATATGGGAACTCACCATCTGAGTTTTGGGAATAAATTTTCTCGGAAAAGACACTTTCTCAAATCATAATTCATAGCATCATAACTTACCGTAAGGGGGCGTTCAAGTATTACTTAACGCAATTTTTGAAGATTTTGGTCCCCCCCCCTGTAACGCGCCATAAAATTTTCCTTTTACCCCCCCCCCCCCCCCCCCATAAACGTTACGTATAGGGAATACAATCCTGGTATACCAGGATCCAGAAATACCGAGATCCGCAGACATTTTGCGGGACTAATCTCGGTCGAAAATTTTGCGGGATCCCGCTGGACTGGCGGGATTACAGAGAAGCGTACTTCATACGTGTTACTCTGCGCGCGGCGGATCTGGAAGGAATATTGCAGCCGGTGAAATTAGCAGTCGATGTTTTATGTAGGTGAGAGTCAAACTTGATTACTGCGGAAACCACTTTAAAATTTGTTATTAGCAAACTGAAAAATATTAATAAACCATTAGCCCAAAAATTTGTTGATTTGTTGAGGAAACGGATTTCATAGCGGCGAACTAACTTGACAGCGGTTTTATTATACTTACATGATCCACATAAGGACAAAGAAGACAGAAGTGAAATTATTTATGTTGATAACACATTTAGTCTACCTTCAAAAAGTGTAATACGCAAGGCAATCAAAACTATAGTCGAAAGGCTAGAGTACACGGACATGGGTAACAACGCAGTAGCCACTGCTCCTGCTAACGCTGATGATACTTACGAGACGACACTTCTCTCGCTAATCTGGAGACATACACAGCAGCAGCAGCAGCACCAATGTCACTTCAAGACGAACTCGAACTTACTTTGATTAGGATGAAGAGTTCGAGATCAACAGCCCAACAACCTAGATCTGGCAATATGAGCAACCTTTAGGTTATGGTAAAGAAGGAAATGAATTACTTCGAGTCTGGTGGATTAAAAGGCACATACCTTCAATTCACTTACAATGCGCTAATGACTATTGTGCCAACCAGCGTGGAAGCTCAACGAGCTTTTTCAGCCGCTGGCTACCTTGTGTCCAATATCAGAAGCCGTTTATCAGACGACAAAATTAATACTTTAACTTTTTTACGAAGCTATTTTTAAAATAATGTTTAAACTTATATGATGCTTACTGTACAAGAATATTGTTTATTGTGTGAACGTTATTATTTAAATTTAAGTTGTTGAATACATTTATGTCTTATCTTATTATTTGCCATTTTATGACTTTAACTTTACCTATGTCTAACTAAAGGTATATTAATAAAACATTTAAAATGTCCCAAAGAACTTGTTTGATTAGGTATAAATTTAAAACTTTTTGTATTTAAAAAAAATACATACATATACAGATTAATAGAAAAAACACATGGTTCTTAAAACTAATTACAAAATATAAATTTCTTTTTAACGAAACTACCCAATTCAAAAGAGAAAACATTTCTCGTGCTTGAATTTTGGAGAGTGCCATTGTAAAATGCGAATAGGTACAGAGAGTACTAAAATTTAAAAAAAAAAAAAAAAAAAAAAATATATATATATATATATACAGGGTGTAACAGGACGTACCCGAGGGATTTTAACCAGCGGTTCCTGAGCATATTTGGAGTAAAAAATGTAGATTTCATTTTGCTCTCCGGTGATATTTTTTTTCTATTAAAAACAAAAATTATGTTTTTAAATCACGCGTCGCCAATGGCATGATCATTGGTCTACTCGGGAGACAACGTCGCAATTTCACACGTGCACACAGTGGAAGGGAGGCGACAACGACCAGCGCGCTTCAAGGCAGGACCATATTATATGCTCCAATACCAAACAAGTAATATTTAATATTGCGTAAATAATTATTATGCTTATTTTACTCAGATATTATTGCTAGCTTTAAGTAAAGACTTTAAGTACCGAAAATTCCTGATGGAATTCTAATTTAAATAATTTGTGGTTAGAAGACGGGTGGGTTTCTTCATTTACCGAGAATGCTAAATGGAATGCTAATTGTAAAAGTAAACGATCGAAATTTAAAAATGTCTATGCATTTGACCGTTTACTTTTACAATTAGCATTGCATTTAGCATTCTCGGTAAATGAAGAAACCCACCATTAAATAACTTTTAAACAAAAAAAAATGTAGTTCTACGAATTAAACACAAAAACAGTAATTAAATAACTTATTTGTTGACAATAATTGAGAATAATTTCCAATGGTCCTTTTATCATAAATATTAAGAAATAAGATAAGATAAATATTTAACCACCTTTAAAAACACAATCTCCCTTGCACTTGCTTAATTAGGTATCCAGAATCACCAAAACGAAACGCGCATTATAATCGCGAAATTATTGTCAATAAAATCAATGCTCATATAAAACGAACTTGTCAACAGCTGCAAATGCGTAACCGTGACCTTGACCCACAGAATTTAAAATAATATGAAATACATACATGTATAGGTAGAATACGATGTTATTTTAAAATTAGAATGCTGCCAGGTGCTGAATTATTTGAATAAGAAAAATATTTAATTTTATAAATGAATTTAAAAATAAATCAATTACATATTGGAACAATTTTAAAACCGTGTGAAATATTTTGTTCAAAAGATTTATTAAACATCACGCGGTAGGTAGAGAGGATGAACTGCCAAACAACTCGGTCTTAGCATACTCCTCGCAATTCCACGTAGTAGGTAATTGTGTATTCTTGGAAGTACCTAGTCATGATTCAAATTCCAATTCAAATTCCCCATTTATTTTTACCTAACTACACAATGTAGGTACTAATATTTTTCAGTTATGTAGGTACTCAGAATAAGGGTTACAATCAATAAACTATTGGTTTTACCGATCTATTAATACGTATTATGAAGAACAGGATACCTAACACAATTCTTAGAAAGTTCTCGACTTATAATGTGGCCTAACCAGTGTTTTGAAACAATAAACTATTGGTTTTACCAACCCATCAATAAGTATGTTGACAAAGTTCTTAGAAAATAAGTTGATCTAGCAATGTTTTGAATGTAATAGCATACATTTGGATTACAAGGAACTATCCAGAATAAGGATTGCAATAATAACCTGTTTTACCGATACAAATAATATTATCATTTTACAGAAGGGAACGTACCCATACTACGTGACCATTTTTTTTTGCAATTTTTAACCCCCCCCCCCCCCCTCCCCCTCCCGGTGACCAAAATCCTAAGCAAATCGCCGCTCATTTGTACCAAGCGTGACATTTTGAAGACCCCCCCCCCCCCCCCGAAGAGGTTACGTAGTATGAGTACGTTCCCTAAGGTAATGGTGCCGATTTAAAGAAAAAAAAAATCAAGTCAATAAGTTGACTGTATTCAGCCTTACCAATAAAATACAAACTAACCACAAACAGTCCGATTATGAAGGATTGGAATGTTTCATAATTTTGACACAAAATGTGAGTTCTTATAGAAGTTTCAAATAAATTAATCGTGGTGGTTCGATCATAAGCTTTGAAAACATTTTAGTATCTACTGTTTAAGTGTAATGTTGACTGAACTTACAATACTTAAAAATACTATTTGCGAAAGTTATAATTAAATAATACCTCTAAAAATAATTTAAAAACCCACCCGGCAATGTTTTGTTCGCGTTTGTGTCTGTCATCTGTCACAGATACGAACATAATATTATGAATGACATGTAAGAATAAAAATGCTGACATTTGGTTATAATATTTTTTTTATTATTATTATAAAAGTTGCTCGAAGTGGCCGCCATCGGCTTCAATGCATGCATGCAATCTTAACACATTATGGATGCTTAAATTAGCAGGATTCGCCTTCAGTTCGTCTGCTGCCTCCATGATCAGTTGGATCAATTGCTCTCTCGTCGCTATCGGCTTCGAATCACCTTTTCCTTCAGAGTTCCCCAGAGGTAGTAATCCAACGGTGTTAGGTCGGGTGATCTCGGTGGCCATGCAATGTTAGGACTACCTCGGCCTATCCACCGTCCAGGAAACTCTACATTCAGGTAGTTCCGCACGGCAACGGAATAATGGGGTGGAGCTCCATCGTGCTGGAACCACATCCTTCGCAGTGCTTGTAAGTTTACTTCGTCCAGAATGTCGCCCAGCTGCCCTTGCAGGAACTCCAGATACATCGGTCCATTTAACCTGGGAGGCAACTCGATCGGACCAATTATTTTGTTACCCAAAATACCCGCCCACATATTTACTGAGAATCTCTCTTGGCTCGACGATTCCCGGACAAGCTTAGGATTTTCTTCGGCCCAATGATGCAGGTTGTGGATATTTAATATTCCTGTTTTCGTAAATTGGGCTTCGTCTGTGAATAGAATATTTTTCATGAAATCTCCATTTCTCAACACATTTCGTAGCATCCGTCTACAGTAAATTAGTCTTGAGAAATGGTCGTTCTCCAGTAGACCTTGGCAGCGCCTGTAGTGGAAAGGTTTCAGGCGATGTTTTTTTAGGATTCTCCATACCGTCGTGTGTGTTATGTCTCCAACGATCATGGCGACGCGACGCACGGAAAGCGTCGGGTCTTCTGTCATCATGTTGAGGATCCTCTCTTCAACACGAACTGGAACATCATTATTTCCTCCGCCCTGAACCCGTACGATTCCATGGTCGCGCAGGCGTTGATACATCTGCAAACAAAAATACAATTGCTAACATTATTCTGTTATAAAATATCAGTAAAAATGAATGACGGGTGCGTTTTATATCAGTTTATTTCTGAGAACATAGAAATATTTGATTAACATAGAAAACGTTCCGTAAGTACGAATTAATTTATTTTGTGAGTGAAACTATTTAAAACAAGCTTTCTTGGAACCGATTTTGATTAGCAACTATTTACGTTGGGGGACAAGCACAAAATATGATTATTTAGTTCTTAATTTGGGTTATAAATAAGTGTTAATAACAATTTCAAAATGACGCGACGGCTTGATATTTTTTTCACAAGAATTTCGAACTTTAATTGTAATGAAAATGGAACTTTAAAGCATCTTTTACCAATTAACCTACGTAAATTATTCTTGTTTCTGTTGTATTATTATTCATTTTTTACATCAACTCCACACATTTTCGGGGATGCTGTGAGGAGGATATTAAGTTAAATGAAGTGTTATTTAAATAATTTGAGCTTAAAGAATTAGCCAAGTTGGGAAACATTACCCTATTTTTTTTACTTGGCACGTTTGATAGGTATTATCTTGGATTTCCGAGAGTGAAACATAAAATTTTGGAAAGTTTTGTAAATAAACATACGTAGTGATAACCTTTTTCCGTAACATTACAAGACACAATTAGGCGGATTTTTGGGAGCCTTTACAATGAGATGGCGGCATTAAATGTGTGTCTAGCTCTACGATAATAAATAGGTAGTTAGGTACAAACCTGTACGAAAGTTGTATGGTGTGGTAGACGTCGTTCTGGATATATTCTGCGATACTCTCTTACAGCTTCCACTGAATTTCCTCGGCAAATTCCATAAACAAACACTATATCTGCTTCATGGGCAGGTGGATAATTTTGAGGCATCTTTTAGAATAAACACTAATAATAACAGTAAAACAAAAACAAATTTCAAAGCAACTACGCACGACCCCGTTCACCGTCAAACTCCAAACACAACTGACCGAGCGGTATTCGGAAAGGGGTAGCTTCGCCGCGGTATGGGAGTGAGGGAGCGTGCTGCCGATAACTGTAGGGTTGGCTAGCGGATAGGGGGAGGGGTTATCGCGAGGTTGCCATATCCTTTACTCGAAATATGAGATCAGTGAAGGTGTGTAGAAAAAACAAAAAAAAATGTTTTTAATTGAAAAAAAATGTCACCGTACAGCAAAATGATATACAATTTTTTTTCTCCAAATAAGCTCAGGAATCGCTGGTTAAAATCCCTCGGGTACGTCCTGTTACACTATTTAAAAATACTGTATGCGAAAGTTATGTTAAATATTATCTCCAAAAAAATATCTATTTAAAAAACCACCTGGCAATATGTTTATTCGCGTTACGAGGAGGCGCGCAGTAGAGAGTGAAAGAGTACGCTGCCAACAACGGGGTTCGGGTTGGCTAGCGGATATGGGGGAGGGGTTTGCGCGGAGTTGCCGTATCCTTTACTCGAAATATGAGATCAGTGACGGCGTGTGGAAAAAAACCAAAAAAATGATTTTATTTGAAATAAAAATTTCACCGGAGACGAAAATTTCATTTACATTTTTTACTCCAAATATGCTCAGGAATCACTGGTTAAAATCCCTCGGGTACGTCCTGTTACACCCTGTATATATATGTGTATACATGAAGACAATATATATATATATATATATATATATAGAACAGTTTTCTCGGTTTACCCGCGTAACGTAGTCCTTAAAAGGACTTTTTAACTCCTGACGTTTCGGACAGATCACACTGTCCATCTTCAGAGGCCTTATGTCTTGAGTTTTTGTCTCAAACTGATAGCTTTCGCATGTCTGTTCGGTCCAAAAGCTAAAACTTAAGTGAGTGCAAGTCACTTCTTATTTCTAGAACGAAGTACCCGGGTTGCAGGTGATTGATGGTGGAGGGGGTGGGGGGCGGGGCTGACAGTAGAGACCTGATTGGTAAAGCTAATTGGAGACACTACTGGTAATTTTGGAAATGCCGTTTTTGGGGTATTTTCATCGATTAAGACTTTCCAGGTGTTGGGAATTCTGATTGCGTCATTTCTAGTATTCATATTATTTTTATGTTTATAAATAATATGAATACTAGAAATGACGCAATCAGAATTCCCAACACCTGGAAAGTCTTAATCGATGAAAATACCCCAAAAACGGCATTTCCAAAATTACCAGTAGTGTCTCCAATTAGCTTTACCAATCAGGTATCTACTGTCAGCCCCGCCCCCCACCCCCTCCACCATCAATCACCTGCAACCCGGGTACTTCGTTCTAGACATAAGAAGTGACTTGCACTCAATTAAGTTTTAGCTTTTGGACCGAACAGACATGCGAAAGCTATCAGTTTGAGACAAAAACTCAAGACATAAGGCCTCTGAAGATGGACAGTGTGATCTGTCCGAAACGTCAGGAGTTAAAAAGTCCTTTTAAGGACTACGTTACGCGGGTAAACCGAGAAAACTGTTCTACATCTTACACCCGTGAAAACCTTAATCATAACATATATATATATATATATATATATATATATATATATATATATATATATATATATATATATGTGTGTATACATGAAGACAAGTCGACATAATGAACTTGAAAAACTAAAAAAAACTCTAGAAAACAAGGTTGGTAGATCGAGGTATTAGGTCTTTAATATACGATTGATTAGATATCTAAGTCCACCCTACTGGATCCCGCAAATACCTGGATCCAGCGGGACTAAGATTGTTCAGCCCCGCAAATACCTGGATTGACATCGTCTTGCGGGATTGCATTCCCTAGTTACGTAACACCCAAGTAACAATTTTTACCTGAAAGTCACAATTAAGTAGCGCAACGTACTGAAATGTCACTTAAATACCCAAATTCTTGATTTAATCGCGTTTGCGGAAACTCGCGATACATGCGTAGGTATATTGTTCATTTTATTTATTCAAATTGTTATTTATAAAAAAAAAAGAAAATTATTATAATTTTTATCGGCCTTGTATTCCTTCCGGATTTCCACAATTTAATACTGTCCTATTATATACCTACATGGTTTTACATCACGTAGTTTTTTTTACATTAGCTGCACTGAGGAGGCACTAAGAAAGTAATTTTCCTATTGTTTCCCTGTGGAGCAACACTTAACTCCACTATGATTACAAGCTGACTCATAGTGGAATAAAACCTTTTTCATGTTCCGAATGAAGTTATATAAGTTCTCAAAGGGGAAGAAAACCTATATCATATCCTGACTGCAACTATTCGTGTCCTCAAAATGGATATCTAAGAAGTCACTTGCTGACTCATAGTGGAGAAAAACCTTTTTCGTGTTCCGACTGCAACTATTTATGTACTACGAAGAGAAATCTAAACAAATCACATGTTTACCAACAGCGGAGAAAGACCTTTTTCATGTCCTGACTGCAACTATTTCTCTTCTCTAAAAAAGTAACTAAAACGGCACTTGCTAACTCACGGTGACGAAAAACCTTTTTCTTGTCCCGACTGCGACTATTCACGCGCTACACAACGGTATCCAAAAATTTACATGCTTACCCACACCGGACAAAAACCTTTTTCATGTCCCGACTGCAATTATTCATGTTGTACAAAGGAACTTCCTAGAAATCATTTGCTTACTCCATGTGACATAAAACCTTTAACATTTTTCCACTGTGACTATCCATGTTCTACAAGGAGGCGCCAAAAAATCACATGTTTACGCACAGCAGACATAAACCATTTTCCTGTCCGGAATGGAGTTACACAGGTTCTCAAAAGGACAATTTAAAAATCTACCGTATGATTCACATAAGAGACAACCTTTTTCATGTCCTGACTGCAATTATTTGTGTTCTGAAAAGGGATATTTTAGAAGTCACTTGCTGACTCGACTCATAGTGGAGAAAAACCTTTTTCATGTTCCGACTGCAACTATTCAAGTACATCGAAGAGAAATCTAAAAATCACATGTTTACCCACTGTGGAGAAAAGCCCATTTCATGTCCTGACTGCAACTATTCTTCTTCTCGAAAAAAAATAACTTAAACGGTACATGCTAACTCACACTGATGAAAAACCTTTTTCATGTCCCTACTGCAATTATTTATGTTGTACAAAGGAACTTCTTAGAAATCATTTGCTGATTTACAGTGATATAAAACCTCTTACATGTTTCTACTGCGGCCATTCATGTTCTAAGAAGAGGCACCAAAAAATCACGCATTTACCTACAGCAGACAAAACCATCTTCTTGTCCCGAATGCAGTTATTCAAGTTCTCGAAAGGAGATTCAAAAATGCACAGCGCGATTCACAATGGAGAAAAACCTTTTTCATGTTCTGAGTGTGACTAGGCATGTACTACGAAAAATATCTATATGTAATGTCAAGACGTTTTTACTCCTGCAGCCCCAAAGTAAAAAGAATACTGTTCAACGCTTTCTGTACCTCGCTGTACACATCAGAACTGTGGGTTGACTACACTGTAACCCAATGGCATAAGTTAAAGGTTGCTTACAATAACGCCTATCGCCAACTTTTCCGCCTACCGAGATACTGCAGTGCTACGGAAATGTTCCTGGAGGGACGAGTACATACTTTCCGTGCACTTCTCCGCCACCGCATGGGAAGTTTATGGCGCAGACTGCGCCATTCGAAGAATGCGATCATCACCGCCATGACTGCCTGGATGGAATCTCCCCTGATGACCCTCTGGAGACGGGAGACGATGAAATACCCTCCGTAAACGGCTATTTAAAAATCATTTTAGTGTTTGATATTTATATCATTTTTTCTTTTCAGTTTCATTTTTAATGCTTATTCGTTTATTTAATTTAATTTATGTGTTGTTATTTACTTTTTACCTTAACTTATCATTTATCTCTTTTTGTTATTTTAAAATATGGAATGTATTGCATTGCACTCCCCTGCATACATTCTGGAATAAACTTATATTATTATTATTATTATTATTAAGCAGTAAACTAACCTGAGTGTAATAACTAAAAAGCATTGTTCTAACTAGAAACTCTCGTATAACATCATTCATATGTTATGTACCATAAATTTTTCATTATTTATTTATTTATTTTTTCTTTTGCTGTTTTCCAAATTTCATTGTCATTTTTTTGGTTGCGCTGCGCTGGCAAGTCAGCATGAGAACCTGTATAGGCCAATAACAGCTGATGATGTAAATCTCCCGCTTTTTCACTTTAACAACACTGACTACAGAAATTTGTGTTTATGTGTATTTCGTGTTTAGAACACTAACGACTACTGACAACGAAAATAAAATAAAAATGACGCACAAAACAGTCGAGGAATTAATTCCCCGTACAACATAAACGAAAAGGGTTTTTAATTACCGTTTTTTTTTATTTAAATAAAGAAAAACATGTTACGTAACCCTTTGTTCGAACCCCCCTCCCCCCCCCAGTAACGCACCGTAACGTTTCACAAGACCCCCCCCCCCCCCCCCAAGTGCGTTACGTAATACTTGAACGGCCCCTAAGGGCTAGCGACACTATCAAGCGGCTTGGCTCAATCACGTAGTTTTTTGTCTATGGCTAGAGTTTTGGCCGCATTTTGACCGTCTCCAAAGGAAGCTTGACGCTTGAGCCAAGCATTGCGCAATAATCTACGTTATTGCGCAATGCTTGAAGCGAATTTATATTTTTTGGGCGTAGTCAACAAATCATAGACAAATAAGTATCTGAGTGGTGATTTTAGATATTACGGGGATTGGTATATTTATGATATTACGTATCACGTAAAACTTTTATAAAAATTAGATTTAATTATTACAAAATATATATATTAATTGTTTTTGTGTTTAATTTGTGGAAATCCTTCTGATTTTTCTTTTAAATTAATGTAAATATAATTTGATAATGTTGACCGTGAAATATTCCGACCAGGAATTTGCGCAAGTTCCACTGTGCACAAAATTTCACAACAAAGAACTCTCGCGACTCTACCTGTGCAATAACAAGTGGAAAAAATAGAACTTAAGTTTAATCTGCCTAGTGACTGGGTGCTTACGCGGAGACTCCATCATCAGCAATCAAAGGGAAGTGACTGAACATTTTATTTAATTTAACCACCGAAGTGATTAGATTCTGAACAATCACATAAAGACTTTTCAGTAGAATTAAGTAAACAGACTTTCTAATTTTAAGACTAATTAACTAAGTATCTAGTATAAGACTAACCCTAGATTAATAATTAACACCTGCCTTTTGTGTCCTACTAGAATAAATGTATCGTTTCTTAAATCAGTAGCTTTTTTAATTGTTTCCTCCTTCATTTTGTTTATAGTTAAGTTTGAACCATGGCGGGTTCAAACTTAACTATAAACAAAATTATTAATTCTACGGAAAAGTCTTTATGTAATAGGGTACAATCACTTTTTTTGTTTTTTTTACCAAAAAATACAGAAAAAAATTACAAAATGGAATATACAAAAAATATTTTTTTTACGATAGGAATAGTCCTTCAACAACGTTTTGAAAATTCACATTTCAAATTCGGGCTAAAACGCCTTCTTCGCGCGGTTTTGTCTTGTGACGTCACTTCGCACTTCTTGACAGCTGACATTTGTCATAATCCAGTAACCAGTCTTAGTTGATCATTTGTTTTTCGAAGAAAATGTCCGTAAATACCGTTTATAAATACTGTATTGTACTAAAGTGTACAAATACAACATCTTAAACACCAAACAAACTTTTATACCGCGGGTGTATTGATACACCCGAGCCTTACGGCGGGCTCAAATTAAAACTATAACTTAATATTAAGGAGGAACATTTAAAAAGCTACTGGTTTACGAAACGACACATTTATTACATTAGGACACAAAAGGCAGGTGTTAATTATTAATCTAGGGTTAGTCTTATACTAGGTACTTAGTTAATTAGTCTTAAAATTAGAAAGTCTGTTTGCTTAATTCTACGGAAAAGTCTTTATGTAATTGTTCAGAATCTAATCACTTCGGTGGTTAAATTAAATAAAATGTTCAGTCACTTCCCTTTGATTGCTGATGATGGAGTCTCCGCGTAAGCACACAGTAACTAGGCAGTTTAAACTTAAGTTCTATTTTTTCCACTTGTTATTGCACAGGTAGAGTCGCGAGAGTTCTTTATTGTGAAATTTTGTGCACAGTGGAACTTGCGCAAATTCCTGATCGGAATATTTCACGGTCACTTGGTTGGACTTTCTGGCGGAAGTTCACGAACGTATCGGCGGTTCCTGGTCGAAATCCGCGAGCGTGTCTGTTAATTTCCCTGGTCGGGAAATTGCGCGCGGTCGCGTGTAGTTTGGAGAGCGTTTGCAGAGCCCTGGCTGGGTTGCAAAAAACACTATTAATTTTTAATCCCTGGTCGGGACACTCCGTTGGCGAAGTGGAGTACCAACCCCTAGGCCGGGCAAATGGTGACTGACTTCGTGTTGAGAATTCTCTCGTCGCCTCAAGGATTGAACCTAATTCACAGCCTTGAAACACTCCCATCGGCCGCAGAGGCTTCGTGGGCCAAAGGAAAAGGTTTATTGCCTTCGCCCGACGCGGCGATATTGGGTTTATTTTATTGTTTTGTGTGTTCCTGCCGACAATATCCTGGCTTTCCAATTTTTATTGCGGTCCCGCTTTGTTTTCGCCGCTCTGTGTTCGCCGCTAGGTACAAATGTTATTATTATATTATCCTGCGTTCGTAAAAATGATTTTATCTCATCCTTCGTTGCTTTCTAAAACTATATGACTATTTCCGGTACTTTGACTGACTAAGCTCTTTGTGTTTACCGCCTACTCCCATGCTGGCGACCTTATTGTAGATGGTGCACATTTGTTCAGTTCCGTGAATTTTTGACATTAAAATACCTAAAGGTATATCAGTGCTCAATAGGGAAATTTTTACCATAAATATTTATGTCTCCGTTTTTTACAGTACCTAACCAAAAACCATAGATATATAAAGTTTGGTTGAGCACACATTTATTTATGGTTGAGCAACCAAAAAGCAGCGGCACGTTTCGCGCCAAATCCGGTCCGTTGTCAAGTTTCTTCGCTTCTACAATTTTTGTTCCTGTTGAGTGTGTTGTTTTCGTTGTTGTTCGTGTTATAATAATTTAAATCAAGATGGATGTGGCCGATGCTCATATTGGACAGATCCGCGTCAAAGATGAAGTCGGTGTGCGGTGTCAAAAACTTTTCCAAGATTTTCTCGAAGAGTGAGTACCAAACACATTGTTAAAAGTTTGACACATTCCCCATACACAATGTGCTTGCTTTTTGTGTTTTTCGTTTGTGAAATAATGTATTTTGACAGAATTAGCAATGGTTTTAATTTATTATTCGAATAACAAATTAACCAGCCGTTAAAAATACAATGAAATGAGTTGTAAAGTAGAATTTTGTACTTATTGCTTTGAATAGTTGTGCCTTTATTTGCTCAAAATCAAATGCAAACATGCTTTTTTTACAACCATGGTTCCACGGAGGGCTTATGTATCAATATAGAGTATTTGAAGTATATAAAATAACATCCCCAGTTTAAATTATTATGTTTCAAAATGTAAACAAACAAACAATTTTTTTGATGTAAGATTTTGATTTCAAGAAGTATCGGACATAGTATTCTAATAATGTTTTGGGTAAAATATCGGTTCGGACTGGCCACGCTTATTACGAATAATTTTTAGAAAAAAACTTTAGATTCGCCAAAGGAAACTTTTTGGCTTTGGGGCGGCGGAAAATAATGCATTTTAATTTTCAATTGCATAAAACCAAAATTCGCTTCGCGACCGACACAGCGAAAATCCGCGGCCGTACCTGTCACTGTGATGTTGGTATCCTTGATAAATTAACAAGAGCTAATACGTCTGTAGCTGACTTCGTGGGATAAGGTGCGTGATTATGAAATTTGTCTAGCGGGCTTGTTTGTGTAACATGGTTTGTGATTCAAAAGAAAGTGCCCCTTTATAACGCCTACTCGCGTCAAGGCAAGAAAAACATCCCAGTTTTCAAGTGGTTTAGCGGCTACGCTAGGTTTGTGTAACATGGTTTGTGATTCGCGGTATTTCATGTAGGTATCCCGCGAAGTCGGCTACAGTCGTATTAGCTCTTGTTAATTTATAAAGGATACCAACATCACAGTGACAGGTACGGCCGCGGATTTTCGCTGTGTCGGATCTCGAAGAGAATTTTGGTTTTATGCAATTGAAAATTAAAATGCATTATTTTCCGCCGCCCCAAAGCCAAAAAGTTTCCTTTTATAGTAATTAAGGTGAATCTAAAGTTTTTTTCTAAAAATTATTCGTAATAAGCGTGGCCAGTCCGAACCGATAATTACCATGTTTTGAAATGGTGATAATGTCTCCACTTTATTTTTAGCCATTATTTATTGTTCTAATAATGTCTGAGATGGTTTCATTGAAAAAATAACATCTTAACCACCCGACTCCTAAGCTTGTGTACAAGACATATAACAATAGCAGTCAAGTACAACAAACTTGTTTTCAAGATAACGCGTGTGTTCTCACAGAAATCGTTATAACTCCGTTATTGTTCTAGTGACAACCCTAAAACGAAAAGTAAAAGATCCATATTAAATCAAGCTTCACATCTCTATTCAAAGTTGGCCGTAGGAATACTTACAAAAAACTTATTTTGTAGAAACGTTTTCACCCGCCAAATCGCCTATGCGCCGTTAGACATTGTTAATTTTTTATTAAATATTCTTGTATGAAATGGTAAAAGAGCGAGGTGACAAAATTGTTTATTATACATTTATGCGATAGAATACCGAAGCATTTTTTTTTTACATAATCCATGGTTTTAGTACCGTTTTGACACAAAAACATCATGTGAGTCATTTTTACAATTTTTTTATGTTTGCATTCTAAATTTTAATATTTACAAATGTTAATATTTACAAATGTTAATATTTATTTGTAATAAATATGTACAATTTCAGTTTTTAGTATTCGGCTACGTTCAGAAATATTTCAATTATAGAGTTTTAATTGCGAAGCGGAAATAACACAAAAGTTTTTATGAATCTGAAAGTTCGTTGACAAAAAACTTGCACAATGGCAAAATACCTGAGTGGTTAAACCTATGTTTGTGATTGTTGTTTGTTTTTAGGGTAAATATGCAGTTAGTCCACCTCACGGATAACACGGAACGTTCGTGTTGTCGAAGTTTGATGCACGGATAATACGGAATGTTCCTTTTTTAACTAATAGACAATCAAATATGACATTTGTCGGAAGTACCAATCTTATAAAATAAATTCTCTAAAATAAACTCGCTTTTCATCATGCTTTTAAAAAACATCCCAGGTTTTGAATGGTTTGTTTGGCTACGCAGGGTTTGTCTAGCGGGTTTGTGTAATTATTTTAATACATTTATTTCCATTTTCTACTGTTATAAATACTGGTACAAACTTGTCAATGATGCATTCACTTTGTTTTATGCAAAAATAATTTTTCTATGATTGGCAGCATTGATGAAATGTTAAAATAAAAACGATGAATAAACATGTTAAATGCATATTTTTTGCATGTTTTTTGGTCTCCCCCGACATAAACACTCACTTTTCGTAATAATAAAGCTAAATCTAACTGTTTGGATAAAAAGTTTTTCGTATTAACGAGTAAGCGGTTTAATGCATAAATAATGTTTTTAGAATCTACCAACCTAATAACCTCAAATGTTTTTATTTTCATACAGTGGGCAAAATACTTTTAGATTGCTCATTATTGCGCCCAAGCCCACACCATATACTTTTGATATTACGATTTGGACTAATTAAAAGCATCAATAAATTCCAGATTCAAAGAAGACCACGTTGTAAAATATCACGGCCCTGCCCAGGAACTGGCCAAGGCAGAGCTGAGCACCCTGGAGGTTAGCTTCGATGACGTGGAGCGCTACAACCAGCACCTTAGCACCACCGTCATCGAGGAGTACTTCCGCGTCTTCCCCTTCCTCTGCCAGGCGGTGGCCAACTACGTGCTGGGAATCACCGAGCAGAGCAAGGACACGCAGAAGAAGGAGTTCTACGTGTCTTTCACGGACGTACCTACCAGACATAAGGTGATTTTATGAAAATATAAACAGAAAACTGGTGAATCTACGTCTGATTTGGGGGACGAGTACGATTTCCGTGGCGCTGCAATTTGACGATGTATTCAGGTAGAACAGCCCAAAACAAGAAGAAAATGAAGAATAACATTTTTCGATATCTCACTTAGATTTCGAGATAACTTAAAGATTCAGATTCAAATTGATTAATTTTATAAAAAGTACTTTTTTTACCCTAACCTAACCTACCCTAATCTGTATTAGAGACGTAGCATTGAGCGCAATCTATGGTATTAGTATATATAGAATTAAAAATGATGGATATCTCGAAAACTAAGCTAGATATCAAAAAAAAAATTCTTCATTTTCGTCTTATTGAGCTGTTCTACCTCAATACATCGTCAAATCGCGGCACAACAGAAACCGTACTCTCCCCACATTTGGAGTTGATTTTGTGGTAGGTATAACTTTTTTTATTTGGTCCTTCGTTTTTGTTTTCTTTGAATCGAGTCCAAAGTTGTGAATTTGTAAAAAAAAATTCCATCACACGTCGCAAATGAGTACAGGTATTGGGAGTATTGGGTACAGCCTAGCGGGTCACAAGAAACGCACCCGGTCTCGTTCCAAGAGCATCGTAATAGACAAGACAGAGCAGTGCCTATCATGTAGAAGAGTGATCAGTGGTGAGGTGTGATAAAAGATTTTTTTTTGGTTTAATTGAAAAAATATCAAACAAAAAAATGTAAAAAAAGTGCTGTGAAATGACATGAAAATACAACCTATATATTAGCGATGTGTAGGTTCAGCTGGAGGGGGCTCTTAAACTCGGGTTCTTCGCACAAAGCGGATCCTACTTCTACTTCCTTTTCAAATCGACTACTCCCAAAGAACCCAGTCCAGTACTTATATCCGGAACTCGGCGGTCCGAGCCACTCGCGAGTCGGCTGCGCGGGCTTTTATCCAAGAACTCGAGTACTTTTAAAAGGAAGCATATCTCCTATATAAAATGCAGAATTTTTTTAATGTTATACCGTATAAAAGTCCCAACTGTTCCCAACTATCTGGAGAATCTGAACTCAGACAGAATTCCATAATGAGGACATTTCCAGAGTTGTTAACTGGTTCTTATAAGGTTCTTATAAATCCAGAAACTTGCCTCTTGGTAAACATTGAGGCACCGCAGTACCTGGGGAGTCCAAACATCATGCAGTATACGTTGTTGCACTGCGTCCAAAGCCTTTCCATGTAATAATAAAAGCTTTTTTATTAAATCAGGTCCGAGAGCTAACCACAGCGCGCATTGGCACCCTGATCAGGATATCAGGTCAGGTGGTGCGCACCCACCCGGTACACCCTGAGCTGGTCTCTGGGACCTTCACCTGCATGGACTGCCAGACTGTTGTGAAGGATGTCGAGCAGCAATTCAAGGTCAGACTGTTTTACTGCTTTTTCTACAGAATCTGCTGAGATATTCAATGAATTCAACAAAAAATAAAGTGACGGAATTCAAAAAGATCTTGGTTGCTAAATTGGTGGAGACATTAGAGGTCTCGGATACAACCTAATGCTTTTTATTTTCTGTATCTTCTTCTGCTACATATGTATTTTCGTTGAGTAATTAGACTTGTTTTGGAGGACCAGAGTTTATGGAGAAGTGAGAACCCAGGCTGTCTCTCAGTGGGGTCATGAAAGAGATGGGCATTTTGTCATATTAAAAATATGACTTAAACATCTGCCAGCTTTATTTTTAAAAGGGGCGCCACTGGTTTATTAACCAGGCTAGCAGTTAGTAAAACAATAATCCTCTCTCAGGGTCTTTGGTATGAAAACTATACGATTAAATTAGAAGGATTTTTAAAATAAAATAGACAGTATTATTAAGAAATATGAATAAAAAGATTTATTATCACATAATAAAATAAAACTGGAACCAATAAACATATTAACAGAACTTAAGACTCACCTTCCTTGAATCGACCAAAAATTTACATGATTCTAACTATCTATCTAAATTACGATCTTGAGCTTCTGGTTTTTCTCCTGAAGTATGGTCGGACAAAATACCTGGAACTGATTTCAGCCGAAAACAGTATCTGCTCCCAAAATCAAAAGCCAGCCATGAAAATCTTGTATTATCAGGCGAGAATAATTATTCCTTCGTTATTTAACAGATTAAATTTCTTGTATTTTAAATCTTCCATGTTTTAAAATAAATTGCTTGTTACTTGGCAAGTAAATTCAAAATTAACCATCAGTTATATTCGGTGAAAATTACGAAGACAGAAATGTGTGTTTACAACACTTATCGGCACCACGATTACAATAGTCGCGGCCTAGTTAATTATGATCCAGTTCGGATAAAATAATAATCGTTTTACTTTATAAAATTATTAACGTAATCAATAAGAATCACGCCCGACTTGTCAGTAAAACCCTCCACCACCATAGAAAGATTACTCAGAAGTGGGCTCTAAACAAAATATTCGATTTTTATACCCTATTCAAAAAAGAAAAAATGAATGATGTTACTTCCAAAATTTAAAAAAATAAATTTATGTAGAAGCTTATTTAATATTATTTAATCACCTCTTGAAATGAGGTACCTGCTTGCCTAAATCTATGATAAAATAAACTTCGAGATATATTGACAAATATTTTATCATAACAATTTCTCATTCATTTTCGCCGATTTTCACTCAAGTTTCCACCTATCTTCAGGTGTTCTGTTTTGAAATGATGATATGCATAGTTCCTACTGGGATGTCATTTATCCAGCACCTACCCTGCCTAACCATATCACCTTGCTGGAAAAGCATTTGAAAATGGAACTATAACAAGAGTTCATTCAAATGCTTTTGCTTCTGAAAAAAACGAGAAGATTTTGGGCTACATTGGAAGCATTTTGTTGGTTGTTCGGTTTCATATAAATATATTCATTTATGAATTAAAAGAAGGTGTTTTAACCGTATCAAGATCGTTTTATACTTATTTGTGTGGTTGTGGCGATAAATACCTCGAGGTACCGCGGCGGTAAAATATACGGCGGTAAATATAAATAAAGTATATTTGTAATTGTGTTATTCGCCTATGCAGAGGTAAGTGATTGGTTGTCCTTCTTCCTTGTAATCCATTATTTTTCAAACACCGTTTCGTATTCACAGTCCACTTTCAAGTGCATCTGAAGCAGTAATTCGGAAACAGTTTAGGATGCAACGTAAGGAGTGAGTACTATTCGGAGGAGCCTCTCTTCTTAATCTTAATCCAGAAGGGTTTAGGGTCTTTAGGTGGCAAGCAGGGTGAGAGACGATGTAATTGTGCAAAGATATCGTACTATTTAGCAATCAATAATTATAAGTACTGTATGATTAATTTCAGTACACTATCCCCACCATCTGCCGGAATCCCGTTTGCTCCAACCGTCGCCGCTTCCTGCTGGACACGGACCGGAGTGTCTTCGTGGACTTCCAGAAGGCCAGGATTCAAGAGACACAAGCTGAACTTCCCCGAGGATGCATCCCTCGCTCCGTGGAAGTAATCCTGAGAGCGGAGACCGTGGAAACTGTTCAGGTACGATTTATAACTCTACTAGCTGGGGTACCCGGCTTCACTCGGGGAGTTGATATGAGATTGAACTGACGTTCCAATCAACAACGGATCTTGCTTTATATACCCCTACCAATGGGTAGCCCCACTCATACAAAAAACGCTTCGAATGGTCTGCAATGATCCAGAACATTCCACAACATTCGAGAGTGTTCTGGAATATTCTACAATGATCTGGGATGTTCTGGAATGCTCTCGAATACTCTCAAATGTTCTGCACTGTTCTAGAAATTTCTAGAGGGTGAAACTTCCAGTCCTGATATCTTATGCCCTTCAGGTAAAACAGGAACCTTCTTCATGCATGGGGGATAGAGGGCTACCACAACATATAACTTCCTTGATCGTACCGGGACTCGTTTCTGAGTTTTAGCAGCACACACATTGTACGCTTTCTTTTATAACCTTTTTTTAGAATCTAAGGACTTTATTACCACAAAACTTTTGAATTACAAACACTTTTTATTATTTTATGATTAACCGTATCTAGTGTTTGGAATGTGTAATTATTAAAATTGTTTTAAGTTTTACTTACTGTGGATGCGGCATCTAACGTATTCATTAATTCCAGGCCGGCGATCGCTACGACTTCACAGGTACCCTGATCGTGGTGCCCAACACTGGCGCTCTGGCGCTGCCCGGCACAAAGGCAGAAATCACGTCGCGCCGGGCGGGCGGCGAGGGACAGGCAGAGGGCGTGCGCGGGTTAAAAGCGCTCGGCGTTCGGGAGCTGCATTACAAGTGAGTCCCCAAGATCTGGCTGTCTTCGTCCCCATGTCAAGTGGCATTGTGTTAACTAATTCCAGGCAATATATTATCATAGGTTTCTCTGTGGCCAAGAAATTAAAACGTCTTAACTATCCGGTATCCGTCCTATCCGGCCTAAATTTACTATCGGGCCGGATACCGGATAGTAACTCAATATCCGGCCGGATACCGGATATTAAAAAACTCCGACAATTTCCTATAATAAAGTGCAATACATTAATCTTTGTGAGGTAAATATCAATAAAATGGCTTATAATTATGACGGCTTTTATTTAAAGTCGAAAAAGTTACAAAAAAGCCATAAGGCCTTCCAAAAAACTAAAATTTTCTTCTGAAATATTCACTCTAATGATAAATACATAAATAGTAAATATCTTAACTAAAAACTTTTAGTAAAAACTTACAAAAACCTCGCAGAGTAGCGAAAACTTAAATTAACATGATTAACTAATCACAATCACCTTTATACATGAACTAAAACATCGTAACAAAACACAGAGATTATTAAAAGGATTAAATACTGACATTGAAGCACCATAGTATACCTCTTGTTCTTCTCTTATCAAAGAGAATATTTTGAATTAATACTCAAAATTAACGAGACAATGGGCCAAATATCCGGCCGCCGGATATCCGGTATCCGGCCAAACAACTATCCGTTTCATCTCTAGTCTTAACTCGTCTAATCACAGGAGACCCAAGTTGTCCCAAAACATCATATTATGCTGTTATTATAACAGGAGACCCAGATTGTCCCAGAGTGACCGTGCATTATTAAAAGTTAGATATATCTCTTCCTGTCATGCGAACATCTACGCCTGTCTCAACACAGGTATACCCTAGTGAGACAGGCATCGAATAATGTAATGCAAACATACCTTATATAGATAAATAAATAAAAATAAATTAGAGTTTTTTTTTATGTATGTTAGAAAGCGAAAGAAATAATGCTTCTTATTGCCTTAGGAGTATTGGAGCTACGTTGTTCAGATATTTTACAAACCTGATCATAAGTGACAGATTTATTTTGCGCCAATTTGTGACGTAATACACATTTAATTTTAAAATAAAATTGTATGATTGTGTGATAAAAAGTGAAGTCACAGTTTTATTACAAATTTTCTTTAGAAAAGGAATCTGGATTAATAATTTTAAGTTTATTCTATTTTAAGTCAAATATTCGTAGGTTTGTATTTGCCAATTTACATTTCCAATATCAAAATTTTAATATTTAGAAACAAAAATGTTGATTTCTAATAAACACATCGGAAAGATTATTATTTTTAGATAGTTAGTTTAATGTATTTATTATTTCAGAACTGCCTTCTTAGCCTGCAGTGTTCAATCTACTTCTGGCAGATTTGGAACCTCAGACCTTCCAGCAGATGACTTGACTTCTGAAGATATGAAGAAGCAGATGACAGACCAGGAATGGGACAAGGTAACTAAACAGATCTGTCTAATAATAATCCCTAATAAATGACCGGTTAGTGGCTGAGTGGGCATCGCATTTGAGCACAGAAAAAGTATGGATTGTAAGCAGTGACGGTTCGTGGTCTTTTTAACAGGGGGTTCAGAAATTCAAGAGAAGATACATCTAATCAAAATTTACTTATATTGAGCTTCATCAAGCCGTCGAATACAGCGTCTCTCACACAACATAAGTGGGAGAGGTACCTACATACTATTGTTTTCAAATCACTTGACACTCAACACAATTATTAATAATAACGAGAAAAATTGGCAGAGGAACTGGCAGAGGAAGGATGAAAGTAAACTGAATGCTGTTGAAATGAGATCCCTGAGACGTATGTGTGGTAAAACAATGTATGATCGTGTGAGAAATGTGGATATCCGCAAAGAATGTAAGGCTGATGTAAGCATAATGAGTAAGATTAAGAAAGGGACCCTCAGATGGTTTGGGCATGTAGAGCGAATGAACGAAGGAAGTAGTGTAAGAAGAATATACGACGCGAATGTGAATGGTAGAAGAAGTCGGGGACGCCCGAGGAAGACATGGCACGATCAAGTGAATCAGATACTTGAGTCGGGTTATGTCAAAAGTCAGAATAATAGAAGAGAATGTATGAGACGATGTATGAATGTGAGTGAGGCAAAGAGTGTGTGCCAAGACCGAGTTGTTTGGCGGTCCGTCCTCTCTGCCTACCCCTGCGGGGAAACGGCGTGATGGTTAGTTAAAATTAAATTGTTTAATTTTTTTTTTCAATATATGTTGCCAATTATTATTGTTTTTTCAACAAGAATAATTACGTAGAATATATATTTGATTTTTAAAACATTAAATAAAAACAAATAAAGGTGGCACGAAATAAAATTATTTTTTTCATTTAGGTATACAAAAAATGCATGCGCCGACTTTTGCATTTGAAAATCAATTATGCGGGTATTAAAATCAGGAATAGAGGTTATCAGTGGTTCCTTCTCTAATCTATACTAATCATCGTAAATGTAGAAACAGAAGGATATATCGTATTATCTAAAAATAATTAATATGAAAACTCAAATCAAAAATCTACGGTTTAAAGGTCAACGGTCAGTCTGCGCTCCTGCAGGTTCTCGGGCATCGCGACACTCGTCTCATCGAACATCGTGTTTGGACAATGTTCGGACATCATGATCTGGATTGTCGCACAACAGTGTATGAATTTTGCATACCGAAGGCCTAGTTTTCTTAAAATCACTGTCAGAGCGGTTTGCAGGAGTAGCATTTTTTTGTGCGGAGCATTTGGTGCGCGTTTTGAAACACACCAAATGGGAATAATGTATTTGATGGCGCGCTACCTGTAGTAGTGTTTATAATATTATTATATTATATATATTTATTTTTACGTTACGTTTTTTACACATTTATAATATTATTATAAAACAAGCTTATTTCATTTTCTCATCTTTTTAATGATGGTTCGCCGCACAAACGCACTTTAGAGAAAACCGCCACTGATTGTAAGTGGTCCAGTTATTGTAATATGTTGCTTATGTAGAGTACTTCGACCCAGTGTGCTCTTACTTTTAATGTGTGTAGACACGGATACATTGATTGTGAAAATCCATAGAGTGAAATAAAAAAATTATGAGTTTTCAAAATGATAACCATTGGAATAGCTTGATGAACAGTGGACACCGGGAAGGAAATAAACTTACCATAATGTCACGGCACTATGATATTACGGCCATTCAACGGTGGAGCACTGCATCGGTGATATCACGATGGAGCAAGTTTCCGTAAGAATCGATGTTAAAGTGACTGAGGTAGATACAAGGTGATAATTGCCCGGGGTTACTTCTATAGACTAAAATTAAACACACTGAGACATCACTATGTTGGTACAGTGGTTGCACAGTGATTTCTTTAACCACTGGAGCGACCATGCGAAATAAATAAATTTTCCTCAATTGCTCGAGATTTCCAGAAGATCATTTTTTAAATTTTTCGCCAACATTAAAAAAATCGTACCTTCGAATTTTAACATCGAGACATAAAAACTTATTATAGTGCTCTATATAGCCAGTGAATTAACCTGCATTTTACCATTTATCTCATATTTGTAGGATTTATAAAAAAAATATAAAAAAATCGTAACCTTTATAACCGCGCGAATTCTGCGAGTTTGTTACTTTGAAACTGCCGTGAGAGGTACTTATTGGAGTCAACATAGAATATTTTCGATTTCTGTATGTTGTCTGCGGTATACTTGATAATGAAAGGTGCATATCTAGGGAAAAAGGACTTAATTTTAACTGTAAACAGCTGGTAAGAAAATCTGCACAAAAAAAAAATTTAAAATTATTTTTAACATCGTTCTAAAATAGTTTACGAAGTTATATTTGCGACGTCTATGGTCATAATAGATAAAGCATTTCAATAGCTTCTTTTTAAGTCCAAAATAATAAACGTGGGAGCTACAAATATACTTTTTTTTTAATTTACCGAATCAAGAGGTAATGTGATTTATCCGAAAAGCAATCGGAGGCATTTAAAATGGGGCCAATATATGGCAAAAATCGCTCCAGTTGTTAACATAGTCAATATCAAAGCACTGAGAGATCAGTTGATCATTGCACTGATTATTTCAATAGACTGGACTAGTTCCTCTGAGTTATTGCTCCAAAATGTCACATGTATATAATGTCATTGGCATATAATGTCAGTTAGGATCTATGACGTTATATAAATAGACTCGCCATAGTCTCACATACTCGCAAAATAATGTGGCAAGTAAGCAATACTTTTTTGTTTTCAGCGGTTTTCAGTAATTTCTTAATTCAAAAGTTATTCATGTATTAAAAAGATACGCTACGTCCACACTGAAGCCAAACTTCCCACGCAAGAACTACCCTTCTACACAATAGTCCGAAAGTTTGAAGTTGGAAGTTGACCTCAGTGTGGCCGTACCATAAGACTATCAAAGAATGTGTGTTTTTTCTCTAATGACACACAAAATTGTCGGACGGGGAACATGAAAATTAATTGTATTGCTTATTATAATAAGTAATTTGTGCGTACATATATTTGAAATGTTATTTCTTCACTTTTAATACACTGTTTGCCGTGTTTGGAAACATTTTCTCATCACACAGAAGGGCATTTTGGCGTTTTTTAAATGCAATTTTCCTATCGGTAAGACACGACCTTACTCGACGAGTGACAGTTTAGAACTAAAGTACTAGAAATCGAGACCAGTGCAATTGTCTTGCTATTGACTTCCCACTTTGAGATTTCTACCCCGCGTCTATAGTATATAACGTCTTCGGTTAGGATAGGTACGGAAAGTAGGTTGGATGGAGGAAAGCAGATGTACATAGTCAACAATGTGTAATGTAATGTTTTCCAGGTTTACGAGATGTCGAGAGACAGGAATCTGTACCAGAACCTCATCACCAGCCTGTTCCCCAGTATCCACGGCAACAACGAAGTTAAGCGTGGCATTCTTCTAATGCTGTTTGGAGGGGTTGCCAAGACAACCATGGAAGGTATGATTTCATTCATTCATTGTATTATTTTGCAAGCTGAATTTTTAGAAGTCGAATAAATAGTGGATGTTGTGTTAATTTTTTATAGTGGAACATTTTTATTTATTTTATATGTTAATGAACTCCGAAACTATTAGGAGTCAGTGGGACTATGGCTTCCCCAATCTGGGTATGTTGTGAGTCTGAAGGAAGTTGGGAAGGGCAGGAGATGAATAAGAGGAAGGTTGGTAAGTGCCAGGCTATTCAAATCTAGTCAGCAACAATTGAAGCCATTTCAAGCAATGTTTTGATTCTGAACTGTGACCTTTCACCAGGGCCATACTAGATCTACGACTCAAAATATCGAAAAATAAAATAAATTTTATGAGTCTTTTGCAAACTTAGGCTTGGTTTTATGAACTATTTCTTCTAGCATAAAACATTGCGTAAATTTCATTTTGCCAGAGTTTAAGAACGAATTAATAAAATAAATAAATATCTTTAGGCACAACCCTGCGGGGAGACCTCAACTGCTGCATAGTGGGAGATCCCAGTACGGCCAAGTCTCAGTTCCTGAAGCAAGTCAGCGAAATCACACCCAGGGCTGTCTACACCAGTGGAAAGGCTTCTTCAGCCGCTGGTCTCACCGCTGCCGTAGTAAAGGTAATTACATTCATCACTGGATCAGGCCTTCTTTACAAATGTTGTAATCGTACTGTGGTAATGTGGCGGAAGGATAATTACGATTTGCTTTGTGTTATCTACATTCATACTCTAATATCACACAGTGATGCCCATTATGTGTTTTTATAAACATACTCGCGCATAGATTCCTTATTAAATTAAAACTGGTTTTGTGTTCGGAATGCAAAAAAATAATTCAATTGATGTCTTAAGAGCCGCAGACGCCCATGCGAAGAGCCGTAAATTCCGACCCCTGCACTAACCTTATCTTCAATATTCTAATCTAAATTATGTCATTGTTTTCAGGATGAAGAGTCATTTGACTTTGTCATAGAGGCAGGGGCGCTCATGTTGGCAGATAACGGAGTGTGCTGCATCGACGAGTTCGACAAGATGGACCCTCAGGACCAGGTGGCCATTCACGAGGCTATGGAGCAGCAGACCATCTCGTTGGCCAAGGTGAGTTGACCACCCCTGGCTTTAAACTGTAATCGGCCGGAGACGCGCGGATGGGCGCAGTTTGTGCGCATGCGCGTGGAAAAAATTTCGAAAAAAAAATGTTTATCTGCCATTTTGACCCTTCTATATACAGAATTTGTATGAAGGACAAGGTCAGAATCGCATGCGCCAACATTTCCCCATAAGATGGGTAAAAATTTCATTCACTTTGCAACCCCAGAATATTTTTAACCGGTCAAAGGCCAGGCCATTTCGCGGAAATTCGCGAAAATTCACAAAAAAACACTAAAAAAGCACCATTTTGAACTTTGAATTGAATGTTTTGTTGATTAATTTTGAGTTATTGTATATTTTATTGACTGAAACACGTTCACAACACAATAAACTATCTACCAAAACAACATTACTTGCATTTACTACGTAAATTAATAGGTTTTACGATGTTTTATTCACGATACACGCATTTATTGCGACGGTTAAATTCGCGGCAATGACAGCGCATTGTTATGGATGAAATCGTTTTAAAAATATTCCAGGGTGACAAGGTGAATGAAACTTTTAGCACCACCTAGAGGAATGATGGCGCAAGCGATTCTGACACTGTTCTTCATACAAATTCTGTACATAGAAGGGTCAAAATCGTAGACCAAAAGTTTTTTGTCGGAAGTATTATTCAAATATTTGAATTATTTTCTCGCGCATGCGCATATGACGCGCGCGCAGGCGCGTCTCCGGCCTGTCACCAGTTAAATGATTTTATCTATGGCATCAAAATGTCAAATTTGCCGCGATTCTTTCTGTCAAAGTCGAGGCGTGTTCCTTGATGAAAACATCGTAAAACCTATCAATTTACGTAATTAACGCAAGTAATGTTGTTTTGGTACATAGTTTATTGTTCTAGGAATGTGTTATTGTTTTAGGAATTAATCCACAAAACATTCAATTCAAAATTCAAAGTCGTGCTTTGTCAGGGAATTTCCGTGTTTTTCCTGGCTTGTCACAGGTTAAACTTTGTTGGTGTACAGTCTGTCAATTAAAAATAGAAAATATTAAAAATAGAACTACAAAATTTGTAGGCCGGCAACTCCAATTTAACTGTCAAATATTCTTTTAGTGCAATGACACTGAATATATATATATATATTCAGTGTCATTGCACTTTAAAAGAATATTTGACAGTTAAATTGGAGTTGCCGGCCTACTATAGTTGAGGCCCTACATATTGTGTAGGGCCTCGCTATTCGGATAGGGAAAAACAAGACCCCTTCCGAATTATCGAGGTGTCCGGATTATAGTATGCAATATTTTAATAGGAATAAAACAAAATTTTTAACTTGGGTTTCATTTATTAAAGTAAAAATTTAAAGTCAAATTTAGACAAGAAGGCGCTTCTTAAATTTATCTAACCATCCCCTGCTTGCAATAAATCCGATTTTGGAGTTGGAGATCTGGCGATGAAAATAACAAGCTTTTAACCTGTAATCGGCCGGACACGCTCATATGCGCGCAGCTTGTGCGCATGCGCGAAAAAAATATTTTGGAATAAATATGTTTGTCTGCGATTTTGACCCTTCTATGTACAGAATTTGTATGAAGAACAAGGTCAGAATCGCTTGCGCCAACATTTCCCCATAAGATGGGTAAAAATTTCATTCACCTTGCAACCCCAGAATATTTTTAAACGATTTTATCTGTGACATGAAAATGTCAGATTTGCCGCAAATTTTAGCTGTCAAAGTTGATGCGTGTTCCCCGACTAAAACATCGTAAAACCTATTAATTTACCTAATTAACGCAAGTAATGTTGTTTTGGTACATAGTTTATTGTTCTAGGAATGTGTTTCGGTCAATAAAATATACGATAACTCAAAATTAATCCACTAAACATTCAATTCAAAATTCAATGTCATGCTTTGTTAGGGAATTTCCATGTTTTTTACGGCTTGTGACAGTTTAACCAATTACTGGAACATGCCTTTGCTGCAAAAACCATGTAAACAAAGCATCTTCTAAAACAGGATTTTCTGACTTCTTTAGTGTTTTTCGTGCACCGGGACCACTTTCTGTTTGGCTAACAAACAAAAAAAGATTTTATCTTTGTTCTTCTCACCTACAGTTGATCTAACGCATGTTAAGTGAACTAACACTGCAAGGTGATAAATGAAAGACTAACGAGTGACGGCAAATGATTGAATATTGACACTTGTGAACCGCACGTACCTACCGCTTCCCCCCCGCCCTCAAACATTTTTTTTTTCTTAAACTTGTTTCGTTTGTAGAAATGTAGTTTGTAATATTTATAAATTTTTTCCAATTTTTCAGGCTGGAGTGAGGGCAACTCTGAATGCACGAACGTCCATTCTGGCAGCCGCCAACCCCATCGGCGGAAGGTACGACCGTGCAAAGTCACTGCAGCAGAACGTCAACCTCAGTGCACCTATCATGTCACGCTTCGACCTGTTCTTCATCCTCATCGATGAGAGTTCTGAGGTATACTGTCTTGCTTGTTATTAGTATCATTGTTCCAATTGACTACTTTAGCTCCACATAGGAGGCCCCGAGGAAAATAAATCCCCCAGGGCCTATGGCATCTTTAGGGATGCTGTGCCTTTTGAGGTAAAGGAAGTAGAAGAAGTTCTGGGTAGGAAAAAGGTAAGAGGGGTGGGTTTCGCTACTTTTGGTGACTTAGGAGGAGTGCCTGGGATCATGGGGTGAGGTTTGTCTAGGTCTTTGTGGCGAATGCATTTGCCCACCTATTATGTGACGGGCCGGATCCGGAGAGACTGGTTGAGGGAGACCTAACCTAGACCTCTCCAGCCGGATTCTCAACCCATCGCCTTGCATCCCCGGTGGGAGGGATGGTTTCATATGTCCATCACTCCTGGATTCCCAGATTCCCAGGACCCCATATTCCTACCCACCGCTCACACACTAAAAAGACTCTTCATACAGCATCCCCAAAGATAATATAGTGTACTCCTGTGTGCAGCTAGTGTAAGAAATAAATAAAATACAAATAGAGATGCTAAATATGTACCTGAATTCTAAAATAGTTACGGGTACCATTACGATTCCAGTTACCGGACACTAATATGGAAGCGCTTCTTTTACCAAATACTTTGGAACCAGTTCCCAATGGCAGGGATAAGTAATTTCTTTGTAATAAATTCCATGTTCAGTAATAAATTCCATGTATAAATCTCCGGTAACTGATACACAGTCTGATATAAGATAACGCCACCTTACATGGGTTAGAGTGGAGCGAAATGTCCACTCTATGCGAGCTATGCCTGTGAGATCTCGATTTGGTATGTTTTCCGGAATCAAAATAGCAAAGGTAATCCCGTATGGGTACTTACGGTAGGTTGATGATCTTGACTGAATTGGGATCCCTCGTGGTTGATTGATGAATCACAGGCAGTTACTAGATGAACTTATTACGATTTAGACTTGGTAATGGTGATATTTTCAGGTTTTTATATGGTAATATGCGAATTTGACCAATAAGTTTGAATTCTGGCCTTGCCATGTGAAACGGAATAAACCTACCGAGATCCAATACAGCATTACGAAAACAGTCCATTACGGTTTCAGATTAATTATTCCTATTTTTGTGTCGTGAAAGAGACTCAAAACGGCCAGTCTACACAACCCACCCCTAAGTCAAATAATGGGTATTCGGGTCTCTAGGAATGATGGGTACTTTCGACTTTTGGCAGACGGTGCATCGCGATCTCTCTTCTCTATGACATTTTTTCTATGCGCAAAAGTACCCAATCAAGTGAGCGAGTGAGCATTTTGGACTGTCTCATTATTTGAAATATCTGTTTTTCTCTTTTTTAGACCATAGACTATGCCATTGCCAGAAAGATAGTGGACCTCCATTGCAACAAAGAGGACACCTACGATTGCTTCTATACCCGAGAGGACCTCCTGCGTTATATTGCTTTTGCTCGATCCTTCAAGCCTATTCTTACAGAGGTAAGTCCATTTATCTTTTATGTATCTGGTAGATTCATTAGTCTAAGGGGGCTCCATTGCAACAAAGAGGTCACCTGTGATTGCTTCTATACCCGAGAGGACTTCCTGCGTTATATTGCTTTTGCTCGATCCTTCAAGCCTATACTTAAAGAGGTGAGTTTGTTTATCTTTTATGTATCTGGTGGATTCATTGGTCTAAGGGGGCATACGTTAATTACGTGAGCAGTTTTTATTTAATTAAATTTTTTTTATTTTTTATTATTTATTTTTATTGTACAACAGAATAATTCCAATTACAGTACAATTTAGTTACCCTATCAGCATTTAGGCAAGTGACTCTTCAATAATATTTTTAAGGCATTCAAAGAAAGTCACTTACATCCAAATGGTTTGCAATGTCATTTAATAGCACCACTCCCCTTGTCACGCTATGCTTTGCCAGACGTCTGTTCTGCCGTTCGGTACTTTAAATAAGTCATGATGTCGACTTTGGCTGTAGTGGTCTGGTACATATAAAAATGGGCTATCGATGAAATTGTTCCAAATTTTGAAAGACAGAATAGCAAGACTTGCCTAGTTTTTAGACTCACAGATTCAGTTTCCTCAAGTAAATCAATTTGGTGCATGAATCTTGGATCAGTTCCGTGCTTTCGCATATAAACATACATGAGGAATTTCTTCTGGATTTGCTCTAACATATCAATGTACTTCTGGTGGTACGGTGCCCAAACATCGCTCGCGTACTCCAGCTTGCTTCTCAGTATGCCATCGAATAACGCTAGCATAGCTTCTTGGTTATCAAACTGCTTACAAGTCCTGATGATGAACCCAAGAAGTTCTGGGTTCATCATCAGGACTTTTTCTTCCAATCTAGACCCCTCCCCTCCCCTTGGTGAGATAAATTTGGGCCACTTCGTATATTCTTTTCAAGTAACGTGAGATTTTGCTGGACCCCCCCCCCCCCTTTTTTGAGCTCAAGTAATCAATGTATGCCCCCTTATGTATATATTTCACAAAACACACCAATTGAGTATGCCACAGTTCCCTGGCTCTGAACAGTTAAGAACATCTCAAGGGCTTAAAGTCAAACAACACTATCTGCAAAAAAAATTGAAATAATCTTTTACAAATTTATGTACCTGCTAAGTCTGTTTCGACGCAGGTATATCCTAGTGAGACAGGCATTGAAAAAACACCTATAATCAAACTTTATACACGGTGTCCGGAAACTCGTGGTACAAGCGGGAAACTGGTTAATCTACATCACATTCGGAGTCGATTTGTGATATAACTTTTTTGATTTGGGCTTTCGTTTTCGAGTAAATCGGGTCCGAAGTTGGAATTTTTTTGGTTAAATTTAAAAAAAAATTGTTCACTAGGGGGTTGATTTCAGCTCTGTAATGTCTTATAAAATGTCTTGTAAACCGGGCTCAAAAGTTTTTTTAACCCTTTAGTTGCCGAAAAAATGGAAAAATAGAAAAAAATAAAATTAAAATCGAAATGTTCAGATCGAAAAAAATAAGTTTTTTGGGTTCTCTACTTGATGTAGATTCACCAGTTTCCCGCTTGTACTACGAGTTTCCGGACACGTTTTATAGATAAATATCTGACTTCAGCTCTTGGTGATGTTACATTTTCACCATTTTATTTTCATAATAACTCATTAACGAGCGGCTGAAGAGAAAAGTGTGGCACTATAGATTAGCAGATTGGTTTGGTCTGCGGGCACATTTGAATGCTTTCCCGTGGTCAGCTGTCTGTTTTCGGACCTCGGATCCCTCAAGATGTGCCCAGGAAATTGGTGAAGTCATCACATCCGCGATGGATGGCTTCATCCAATCCACTGTTAAAGAAACTGGTGTGGGCTCAAAGCCGTGGTTCAGTTGACAATGCTCTGAAGCAGTGCGACGAAAAAACGCGGCTTACCGAGCCTACAACACATCTCGAACCTCCGAAAATAGAATAGTATATAACAAAATGGCAAAGGAAAGCAAGAGGATCTTAACCCTTCAAAAATTTGGCTTTTTTTTCGGATGGTCAAAATATTTTCGCTTTACAATAAAATGCAAATATTTGGAATGTTTCTGAACACATTCAAAAACAAAACACTGTTTTAGAATGGTGATGATATACGCTTTCAAATTATAGAATTCGAAAAATATATATATTTTTTAAATTATAAAATTTTTGCATACAAACATGAAAAAAGTTTTCAAAATGGGTCACCTTATGTTTTTTTCTAACTAAAGTTACTGATAATAAAAAAAAATAAAAACAGATGCACATTTTATTAGACAAATGTATAACAAACACATTATTATAACCTCAATTTTTTGTCGCTCTATGAAATTATTTTTAAAAAAATTCCCGAAGTTTCAAATTCTTTTTTCAATTTGCGATTCAAAACTTTGTGTACATAAAAGTGTACATTTTATTTTTTTGGTAGCTATTTTTTAGATTGGAATATAAAGCATGATGTTTTTCCTTTCATATTTCTAACTATGATAGTAAGGGAGTTACGGCGTCTTATGTGAGACCTATGTGCGTTGGGACAAATCTGGTCTCCTGTGATTAAACGGGTTAAACAGGTCAAAATTCGAGCACGACCTGCAGATCAGCAGAAAGCTGGCTGCCTGCCCGCACGGCAGCAGAGCGTTCTGGTCGCATGCGGGCTCAATAAGCGGGTCTGCCACCTCTTACCAGACCTGACAGCTCTCTAGCAAATACCGCCGCCGAAAAGGCTAACTTATTAGGCAAAATGTTCGCGGAAAACTCGACCCTCGATGATCAAGTCGGTTCCTCATTGCGGTTTTCATATGAAAAAGCTGAGGATCCGGCATCGGGATGTACTCCAAGTCTTACGAGGGCTTGATATTAATAAAGCTAGTGGGCCTGACGGAATACCTGCCCTGGTATTACAGAGGTGCGCTGCAGAAATAGCTCCATTTTTGACAAAGCTTTTCAAAATGTCCCTGAAGTCTGGCTCTGTGCCCTCTGGTTGGAAAAAAGCGATCATTCACCCTATTCCAAAGAAGGGTGACCGCTCCAACCCAGCCAACTACCGCCCCATAGCGATCACATCAGTTCTGTCTAAGGTGATGGAACGTGTGATCAACGACAAACTGCTCACATACCTCGAGAAGAACAAAATTATTAACGACCGTCAATACGGATTCCGGCGGAACCGCTCGACGCATGTGACGCATGTTTGGGGGCGGTGCCTGGAACGTTTCGGTGAGACCTAAACGGTTGCACTGGATATTTCCAAGGCCTTTGACCGGGTTTGGCACCGAGGGCTTGTCAACAAACTGTCTTCTTACGGACTTCCCGCATCCTTGTGTACGTGGATTGCCGACTTTTTGAGGGAGAGGTCGATTCAGGCGGTTGCTGACGGTTTCACCTCTTCCTCGCATTCGATAAATGCTGGCGTCCCACAGGGATCGGTTCTGTCACCGACTTTGTTTCTGTTGCACATCAATGACCTCTTGTCATGTGCACCGATTCATTGTTAGGCGGATGACAGTACAGTCCATGATAGCTTTTTGTTTGATAAGCCCCTAAAGGGCACACAAACTCCAATAGCTCGGAGGGCTTTGAAGCAAAGAATGGACGGTTACCTCGAGAGTGTTTTCTCTTGGGGTAAGAATAACCTCGTCGAATTTAATGTTTCAAAGACCCAATCATGTTTGATAACGTCTAAAAGGGATCGAAATGAAAATCTAGTCTCCTTCAACGGAAGCAATCTTCCGAACAGGACCTCCATCGATATGCTTGGTGTAACTCTAAGTGACCAGCTCAGGTACGGGGGCTCCATCGAAACCAGAGTTAAGTTAGCCTCTCAGAAACTGGCGTACTGTACAGGGCCCACAGATACTTTCATAGTACACAACTGCTAACCCTGTACAAATCGCAAGTGCGCCCCACGGTTGAATTTGGCAGCCACCTTTGGTCTGGAGCTCCAAAATACCTAAAAAAAACCCTTGACTGTGCAGAAACGGGCGGTCCGTTTGATAGATTCTCCCATCTTAACAGACGGACTGCAATCTATAGAGCACAGGCGTCAGGTGGGAATGCTGTCCTTGTTCTACCGGTATTACAATGGAAGATGCTCCGAGGAACTAGCGCCATTGATCCCCTCGGCACCGGTGCATAGTCGGGAAACACGCCAAACACGCGCCCAACATTTGTACACGGTTGACATTAGTCACATGAGATCAGGTCGTTTCTATGACTCGTTCTTGAGTTCAACGGCTCGGCTGTGGAACGATTTGCCGGCCTCTGTGTTTCCTCCCTCCTACAACATGGATCTCTTCAAGACCCGTGTTCACTCCTTCCTTTCCTCAAAAAGACCCTCCATACAGCATCTTCAAAGATGACATAGGCCCTGAGGGAAGTTATTTTCCTCAGGGCCTCCTGTGTTGAGTTAATGTAAAAAAAAAAAGAGTTTTTTTGCAAAATGATATTTTTCGCAGAGATTTATAGTATTTATTTTGCAGAGTTTATAATATATATTGTAATATGTATATATATATATTTTTTTTTTTAAAAATCTGAACACAAGAGCCCCAGCTGCTCCCGTCTGGAGTCAGTGGGACTATGGCATTCCCACTTAGGGTATGTTGTGAGGCTAAAGATAGTAGGTAGGGGAAGGAAATGGCTAGGAGAAAGTTGGGGAAGTATCTGGTTATTCAGATCTGGTCACCAAACACGGCTAAAGCCATTTCAAGCAACGTTTCAACTCTGAATGGTGGTCTCACACCGGGGCGATACTGAGATTATCATCCACTCTGGAACGTGCCGCAAATATACTATATATTTTAAATGAATTAATTGTGAAATAATACAAATTAATCAAATAACATTTATTTGCACGTGCCAGGATTCGATTCCGCGACCTTCGGATTGCGAGTCAAAAGCCTTAACCCTCGACCACGGAGGCCGTCTATACAATTTATCATAAGTAGTTTCCCTAGAGTAGCTCTAACCGACATCTCAAACTACCGTCCCATATCTATTGTATCAAACGTAGCAAAAATATTTGAAAACGTCGTAAAGTCACAATTAACTAAGCACATCACTTCAAATAAAATTATTAATGATAACCAATTCGGCTTCAGAGAAAATTTAGGCACGCAAGATGCAATCGCAAAAATAACCTCAATAATATATAATGCTCTTGACTCGGGAAATAAATGTTTAAGTATATTCATTGATCTAAGAAAAGCTTTTGACAGTATATGCCACAAAAAACTAATCAAGAAATTAGAAAATATTGGAATTCAAGGAACAGTTATAGAATGGTTCAAAAGTTATCTACATGAAAGACACCAACACGTGAAAATTAACAATACATTGAGTGAACCCACCTATTCAGAATTTGGAATTCCTCAAGGGACAGTGTTAGGTCCAATATTGTTTATCATTTACGTGAATGAAATGCTTACAATACCGAAAATTGGAAAAATCATATCTTTCGCTGACGACACAGTCTTAATCATAGAAAAAAAAACGTGGGATGAAGCCTACCGAACCGCAAATGTAGAAATAAACAACTTAAAACAATGGCTGGATGACAACTATCTTTCCTTAAACTCTGACAAAACTTACTTCATGACATTTGCACTATCAGACAAATTCCTTCCAATTATAAATTCCAATATAACTATTCATAGCTCTTGTAAAAATTATACTGACAACTGCAACTCATCTAAATGCACAAAAATTTCAAAAAAGAACAACATTAAATATTTAGGCATAATAATAGATCAACATATTAAATGGACAGAACATATTGCACAAACTATAAACAGAATACGTAAACTTTTTTACGTATTCCTCAAACTAAGAAATATACTTCATAAATCTATACTACTGAAGGTTTACTATGCATTAGCCCAATCAGTTCTGCAATACGGAATAATAGGTTGGGGAGGAGCGTATAAAACCAACTTAGCCCCACTTGAAATAGTACATAGAAGACTCATCAAAATTATTCTAAAAAAACCTTTAGACTATTCAACTCAAAAAATATTCGATGAATTCAAAGTTTTACAAATAAACAGAATCTATCAAAAAAATGCATTACTTCAAATCCATAAAGACAAACTAACAATAAAGTCATTTAGCACAAGGCCGAGAACAACAGGACAAATAATAATCCCTAAACTTAATACTACAATGGCCCAACACCATTACACATACTCAGCCATAAAATGCTTTAACGAACTCCCTAAAGATATTCAATCCGAAAAAAATTATAAAATTTTTAAGAAAAAAATTAAAACTCATTTCACCACAAGTAATTTCATGTTTGTGTTATATTACGCCCACCTATATTTTCGATGTGTACACAGGTTTTATATTTTATAATTTAAAAAAAAACTTTCTTCCTAAAATAGTGCACAGGTATATAATTTTACATACATGTTGTTTTTATTTTATTTTTTTCATAAATACTCTCTTGGTAGCATCAATTCAACATATATCAAAATATCAATTGTGTTAGTACTCCCTCCCTAAACACGAGAAATTCTCAATTAGAGAGGTATTATTACCACCATTAAAAAATATTTGCATTACATGTACATAATTAAAAAAATAATTGTACTTATACCTAACTTTGTAAAATTGTAAAAATGGAATAAATAAATAAAAAAAAAAAAAAAAAAAAAAAATGATTGTTTTGATAGTGCCTGTTGGATACGGCGGCACACAAGAAGTTAAGCCTTAGATTTGGGACTCATTTGCGGTATTTGCAATCACTCACGTGCGGTATTCACATAAAAAACCATTTACAAAGATGTGGGAGGTTTTCCATGTGTAGTTGATTGATTATTGCTGATGCCATCGGATTTCCTAATTCGTTGCATCGTACATTTAACCTCAAGTTCCAATACCTAAACTGTGCTTCATTGTTGTTAAACATATCTATATTCAAAATGATTCTCTTTAACAACAAGATAGCTCTCCCGACTGGCATGACCATTGGCAAGTTAGTTCTGCAAGCCGGGAGATAAAACAGCATATGCTGTCGGTGACGGAGATAACCATCGGGAACATAGAAACTAATGCTCTCCATGATGGTTGAGTTTTCAAACCATCCACGAATCAGTCTGAAGAAATGTGTTACAATGAGCACATTCCTTCTAACCCGTAGATGGTTCATACCGAGCATGCCCAAGAGATCACTAGGGTAGAGCCACCGGTAGTAGCCATACCCTCTTAAGGTAGAGAAATCTCAGAAATTTCTTCTGATCCTTCTCCAACATGAGGGAATACTTCACTTGGTGCGGGCTCCAAACCACCGATTCACTCTCGTATACCATTCAGAAGGATGTGGGAGGTTTGTCATGTGCAATTGATTACTGCTAATTCCATCAGATTTCCTGTTATTGTGAATTTAACTTCAAATATAAACTAACTAACCATCACGCCGTTTCCTCGCAGGGGTAGGCAGAGAGGACGGACCGCCAAACAACTCGGTCTTGGCACACACTCTTTGCCTCACCCACATTCATACATCGTCTCATACATACTCTTCTATTATTCTGACTTTTGACATGGCCCGACTCAAGTATCTTGATCGTGCCATGTCTTCCTCGGGCATCCCCGACTCCTCCTACCATTCACATTTGCGTCAATTACACTACTTGCTTCGTCCATTCGCTCTACATGCCCAAACCATCTGAGGGTCCCTTTCTTAATCTTACCCATTATGCTTAGATCAGCCTTACATTCTTTGCGGATATCCACATTTCTCACACAATCATTTGTGGTTTTACCACAAATATTTGAAATACATGGTATTAACTTCAAATATCTGAAATTTTTTCTCCGTCAGGATTCGGCCAAACTCCTGGTGGATCTGTACGGGCAGCTTCGGCAGCGGGATAACACGGGCGGCAGCACCAAGTCCACGTGGCGCATCACGGTGCGACAGCTGGAGTCCATGATCCGGCTCTCCGAAGCCATGGCCAAGATGCACTGCAGCTCGCACGTCACGCCGGTCTATGTGCAGGAGGCTTACAGGTGAGATTTGGAAGGAAAAATTGAAATACATCATCATCGATTTTAACACTAGTGCAAGTAATTTTTAACCCATCTGCTTGGTCCAATATATTCGCACCTCACAATTCGGAAGCCTCAGTTTCTTGCGAAAATTCTGAACCTGTCACTTTGGATCGAGATTGTAAAATATCTATGCAAGATAGCTTTCATAGATATTTTATATATAGTTTTATATAGCTTTCACCCCCCATACACACAAGCCTTGCTTAATTATGGGGGTACATCAAATATATCTACTATGTAATTAATTACTGTATAAAATTTATTTGTAATTTATGTACCTTTTATAAATAATAAAAAAAAATATATATATTTCAAAGGCAATAAGAAGCATTATTTTGTTCTCTTTCTGGTTAACAGAAAAAATACATATTTTTGCATGAGAGGAAAAGAGATATATAGCTTTTAAAATGTAAGGTCGCTCGGGACGTTTTTGGTCTTATGAAAGAATAACGCGATTACGTGTTTTGGGATGTATTTAATCCTAAACAAGCAGACAGGTTAATATAATATAGATACCGACCATTAGCGTGTGAGTACATTATGCTTTTTGTGATAAGGTACTTCTTGTAGGATTGAGGACCCTCCAAAAATTGTTAAAATTGCCTGGTTTGAATGTCATCAACAGGCGTTCAGTATACAAACTTATATATTTAAAAAAAAACATGCAACAATAATTTAATCTTGTGGACTCTTATGCAGAATCACCGTTAAGTTTAAACCTTAAACCAGCCTTGTGTTACGAAAGTTCCGAAACCATTCTCATACTTCAGAAGACTCGTTCAATAAATCAAGCGTTCCATGAGCTGAGTTGGTAACACTGATCGAGTCAAAGTTGGTTCGGCGGCTCCATCTCATAAGGCTGGTTGAATAGAGGTGAAATTGCAGTTGATGTCTGAAGAGCTAGGGGAATCAAATGGATCACCCGTTTCTGCACAGTTTTATTTAGTAAATAGTATAACTAGCTATCACTAAACATTACTGCCTTTCCACACAGTTTTTCGACACTCTTCGTTAATGTATTACGGGTCGTCCAACAAAAATATTTCTTAAATTCCAGATTGTTGAACAAGTCCATCATACGCGTAGAGCAGCCTGACATACATCTAGATGAAGATGAACCACAGTTTGAACCTTCCATGGATGTTGACACTGATCAACCCGCCACCAATGGACATGGAGGTAATAAATAATATCACCTTGTTTTTTCTTTGTCCACCCGAGCGATAGCTACTCAAATTTGGGTAGCACTGCTAATGACCTTGCCATAGCTACTCAAATTAGTGTAGCACCACTAATGACCTTGAGTGATAACTACCCAAATTTGGTTAGCACCGCTAGTGACCTTGAGCGATAGCTACCCAAATTAGAGTAGCATAGCTAATGACCTTGAGCGATAGCTACCCAAATTAGAGTAGCACCGCTAATGACCTTGAGCGATAGCTACCCAAATTTGGGTAGCTTCGCTAATGACCTTGAGCGATAGCTACCCAAATTAAAGGAGCACCGCTAATGACCTTGAGCGATAGCTACCCAAATTTGAGTAGCTCCGTTAATGACCTTGAGCGATAGCTACCCAAATTTTAGTAGCATCGTTAAGGTGTGGCGATCACTATAGAAAAAAATTCATTCAAATGCAATGACGTTATATACTGTAGATGCGGGGTAGAAATCTCAAAGTGGGAAGCCAAAAGCAAGGCAATTGCACTGGTCTCGATTTCTAGTACTTTAGTACTAAACTGTCCCTCGTCGAGTACTATTATAAGTAATACAATTAATTTTCATGTTTCCCATCCAACAATTTTATGCGTCATTAGAGAAAAACACACATTCTTTGATTGTCTTATGGTATGGCCACACTGAGGCCAACTTAAAACTTTCGGATGATTGTGTAGAAGGGTAGTTCGTGCGTTGGAAGTCCGAGTTGGAAGTTTGGCTTCGGTGTGGAAGTAGCACATCTTTTTAATACGTGAATAATTTTTTAATTAAGAAATTACTGAAAACCGCTGAAAACACTGTTGCTTACTTGCCACATTATTTTGCGAGTATGTGAGACTATGGCGAGTCTATTTATGTAACGTCATTGTTCAAATGTACATTTTATTTTTGAAGATATATCGATTTAAAACAAATTCCTTTTTCTCCAACGGGTTCCTTGTTTTCGTCCTCCTGAAGTGTGTTAACTTATTGTACATTTGTTATTTTTTATGTGTTTGGTAAATGGATGAAGTCACCACCAAACAAATGCTAATGCTCTTTAGTATTGAATCGCTTGAATATAATTTACAATGTTAAATATGTTTAGACACCAACGGAACACCAAATGGTACGGACGTAGAAGCAGTCAGTGGTGACTCAGCGCCGAAGAAGAAGCTCACGCTGTCCTTTGAGGAGTACAAATCTCTCAGTAATATGCTCATCATCTACATGAGGAATGCTGAATTGACCATGGAAGAAAGCGGTAAGAAATGATCTTGTGTTCAATGTTCCAATGGTCATTATGTTATTAGTAACGTTGAAGAAACACCTTTAACTTGTGTTTTTTATTAGTAAGCCCATTTCAGATTATTGATTTATTACAATCAATTGAATTAGTTAATCGGAACAACTCATACAGGCCTCATAGAAATCGTTGTCTCCATTACTATCATGGTTAGAAACATAATTTAAACAGTGTTAGAAAGAGAAAACCCCACTTTTATATTCAAATCTAAAAGTTAACCACAAAACAATTAAAATGTATACTTTTATGAAACCAAAGTTTCCAGCCACAATTTGAAAAAAAAATTAAGAAACCTTGTGAATTTTTTATTAATTATTTTTGGAAAAAAGTGAGTTCACAATAACTTTTATCATACATTTGTGTCTTTATTTTTTTTATTATCAGTAATTTTAGGCAGAAAAAACTCAAGGTGAGCCATTTTTAAAACTTTTTTATTTTTGAAAATGGGGAAGGGAAGAAGATGGGGGAGAGATAGGTTGGGAAGTAGAGTCAATGCATGATTTTAAGACAACACTAACACTATTACGAAGCCCTTGTCTTTATCTTAGTTAATTTAAAACATCCCGATGAAGACAGCACGATTAACCTGTCAAAAACACCACTTTGAATTTTAAATTGAATGTTTTGTGGATTAATTTTGAGCTATCGTATATTTTATTGACCGAAACACATTCCTAAAACAATATATGTACCAAAAAAACATTACTTGCGTTAATTACGTAAATTGATAGGTTTTACGATGTTTGCGTCAAGCAACACGCATCGGACTTTGACAGAAAGAATTGCGGCAAATTTGACATTTCGATGCCACAGATAAAAACATTTAAAAATATTCTGGGGTT
Source organism: Limnephilus rhombicus (assembly GCA_929108145.2). NCBI lineage: Eukaryota > Metazoa > Arthropoda > Insecta > Trichoptera > Limnephilidae > Limnephilus > Limnephilus rhombicus. The sequence goes on from OV815293.1 coordinate 23,388,534, forward strand.
GCCAGGTGAATGAAATTTTTGCCTAAATCATAGGCAAATGTTAGCGCAAGTGATTATGACCTTGTCCTTCATACAAATTCTGTACATAGAAGGGTCAAAATCGCATACAAAAATATTTTTTTCGAAATTTTTTCCGCGCGCATGGGCACAAACCACGCGTGGATTCGCGTCTCCGGCAAATAACAGGTTAAGTCAATGAAATACTTAGTCGGGCTATGTGGGGGTCAGAATAATAGAAGAGTGTGTATGAATGTGAATGAAGCAAGGAGTGTGTCTGTCTCTGCAAGGTGTGCAGAGACAGTTGTGTTGCAGTCCATCTTCCCTGCCTACCCTGAAGAGAAACAGGTATGATAGTTAGAGAAATTGGCATCTGAAAATAAATTCTATTAGTTACATAGTAGGTATATTTATTGGGCGGGGAAAATTTGAATCATCTCTTACCCAAGGATCTTATAAACATTCTTTGACTGTAACTGGCTATTTAAGTCAGGTCTCCCAACACGGCTAAAGGCATTTCGAGCGACTTTAGAATTAGAAAAATCATCCAAAAATCAGCCAGCGAGTGCCGAGCATATTGTCAAAAAATGCTGCTCACATGTGAACGAAAACCAGTTGACTGGTTAATTGTGGTATTTCTCCAGGGCGACACTGAGAGTATCTACCGCTCTGCAAATCCCATTACAGAATTTTGTGAACAAGTGCTTCCCTCAACCTTTTGTTTGAAGTGGAAATATCTGAAATTCGTTTTGTTTTCCAGAAGATGAATCTGACAGCTCCGGCATTCGAAGAAGTAATGTCATCAACTGGTACTTGGAGCAGATAGCGGAACAAATAGAAGATGAGGAAGAGTTAATAGAGAAGAAGGCTCTGGTAGAGAAGGTTCTAGATCGGCTCATGTATCACGTAAGTTGCTCTCCATTCTATCCACGCATAATAGAAACAAGTGAGATGAACCATGAAACACCATTAGTTTGAAACCTCGAGCACAAATTACTACCATACTAAAAATATAAAGAATGATGTCATTTTGCTGTGAAAAGTTTTTTTTCAATTAAAATCAAAAAACATATTTTTCTGTCATGCCTGATCTACTCATCCTTCAAACCCTGATCTATTCATAGCAGCGTCCCGCATTTCCGTCAATATTTGTCAAATGTCATAATATTTTTTGAACGTTTAGGCTAGCGCATTGATGAATCACAATAATTATGTAGTGTGTATATAATATCGTGATAACTATTGATGCGCAGGCTACTGGTTCAATATTTATCATGATTTGGAATTCTGAATTCAAATAAATCGTTATTTGAGTCTAGAAATCCTGTGATTTGTCAATATGCTAGCCTACAGTTCAACAAATATCACATTTGATAAATAAGATGGATCACAATAAATATTGAACACGATCAATCGATATGGATTGTTATAAATATTGAAAATGTAGCCCACATCATAGTATTAACTATATTATTTATTTATCGATACAATTTCTCGAAGAATTGTATAGTTTTGAGACTTTTTTTTTAGATGAGCTCCACACAGGAAAGCCCCGAGGAAAATAATTTCCCTTGTTGCCTTTGTCATCTTTGGGGATAGTGAGTGGAAGGTCTTGGGGGAGGAAGATACGAGGGGGTAGAGGAAGGATAAAGGTATGAGGGGTGAGTAGGAATCTGGGAGCCAGGAGTGACGGACGTATGAATCCTATTCCTCCCATTGCGGTACCAGGCGATGGGTCGAAAGAGTCTGGCTTGGAAAGTCAAAAGGTCTCCCTCAATCAGTCTCTCTCTATCAGGCCCGCCACGCTAGGTGGGCAAATGCATCTGCCACCAAGACCTAGACAAATCTCACCTCATGAACCCGGGCATCCCTGGTAAGTCGCCTAACTGCTTGGGGTGACCTATGACAGGTTATACAATAAATAGTTCCCAGGGTGGCCTTAGTTCACGTGGGAGTTTATTCAAAGTTTTAATATATTATTTCTTTGTACCAATTTGACTTAACATGTTTCTTTTTTTAATCTTTTTCAGGACCAAGTAATCATTCCCCTCTCCACCACCGGTCTCAAAAGTGCCAAATCCCAGACAGAAGAGACGGAAGATGACCCTCTACTGGTTGTCCACCCCAACTACGTTGTGGACGTTTAACTTCAACATCAGATACCACTTCATATTCCTAAGAGTTCAAATAATTAAAGACAATCAACAATTTACTGCGATGCTTAGCAGGGATGTGATTGAACTCAGTCTACAACCCTAATATGAGTCATGTAAATTCTATATCTGCTACATCAACTTTCATTGATTTGGAGAAAACTGAAAAAAAACTCACCTCTAGCGTAAAAAATATATTGCATTTTTTTTTTTTTTTTTTTTCTATAATGGATTGGAGTAATATAATTTCGAAAAGTGTTCAATTTTTTGTGTATGTCTAGCAAAATTTAAGTCATTAGTGGATGATGTTGCATCCGAAACTGTTTACAAATTACAGCTTCAAATGCAACAGGAAAATGGAATGTAAAACAAAACGAAATGAAAATTACAAGGTGTTTATTGGAATTGGGTGATAATATGTGTATGGAAAGATTACAAGGGAAGCAAGGAATAACCAATCACTTACTTCTGAGAAGCTGCTCACAACACTAACACAAATGTACATTATATTAGTCCACCGCGGTAACTCGAGGTATTAAGCTCAAAAAACCTTCTTTTATGGTCACAAAACGAAAATATGTATGTCATAAAATGAACAACACAAACCAGTTGCTTCCAATATTCCAAATCTTCTGTTTTTTTTTCACAAACCAAATGCACTTCGATTCAGTCTTGTAATTTTCTATTTTAAATGCTTTCTTCAGCAGGGTGATTATGGTTAGGGAGGGTAGAAACTGGATAAATGACATCCCAGTATCTATGCACTATGCATATTATCACTTTAACCTGTTAAATTCCAGGCCCTTTCATGAAAATTCACTAAAAAAGCACCACAAATTGAATGTTTTGTGGATTAATTTTGGATTAATTAATTTTTATTGACCGAAACACATTCCTAGAACAATAAACTATGTACCAAAACAACATTACTTGTGTTAATTACGTAAATTAATAGGTTTTACGATGTTTTAGTTGAGGAACACGCATTGACTTTGACAAATAAAATTTGCGGCACATTTGACATTTTGATGCCACAGATAAAATCATTTAAAAATATTCTGGAGTTGCAAGGTGAATTAAATTTTTACCCATCTTATAGGGTAATGTTAGCGCAAGCGATTCTGACCTTGTTCTTCATACAAATTCTATAAATAGAAGGGTCAAAATCGCAGACAAACATTTTTTTTTTGAAATATTTTTTTTGCGCATGCGCGCACAAGCTGCGCGCATCCGCTCGTCTCCGGCTGATTACAGGTTAAAACCAAACAGTGGTTTTTGATACACACTTCGTGATATAGAGGCTTTTGAAACTCAACTGACCTGACATGGTGGTCTTAGAAAAAGCTCGCTTGTAGATAATTTGACATACGATTGGCAAAATAACTTCTAGTGATTGGGTTGAATCTGATATAGCAGTTTTGATTATAACTTCCTGTATGATATAGCAGATTTCGTTTCTCACTCACAGTTTTAACATGTTTTTTGATCATGATAAGTGAAGTTATGAAACTCAATTTTAGGTTCCTCTCATTTCTCGCAACAATGTGAAAAAAATGTCATACTCAGAGATTATTTTGTCAAAAAATCGGATGTAGCGGATATAGAAATTGTAGGATTCATATCTCTTGTGTTGTATGCAAACAATTTGTTGGTAGAAGTTGATTTGAAATGTTTCATGTAGCTAAGGGGGTGTTTCACCACCCTTGATTAAAATGTTGAGTAACTACTCGTCAAGTAATTTTAATCATAGAATTAGCGTGGCGTTAAAAACAGACATTTTCTAGCTTGAAAGTGTTACCCAGCTATGGTGAAACAGATTTACACAGCAGTACTCAACTAGTGCTTAGTTACTCTTAGCTGGTGAAATACCTCCTAAGGATGCCGGAATTAGCCATAATCATTAGGTTTACACAATAATCAAAACATTCAAAATCTCATTTGTATATTTGTTTACCTTCTGTCTGTATGTGTGTAGTATCATGTTGAAATCGCAGCCAGTATTAATTAAATGCATTTAAATCTTCAAATTCATATTAAAAAACTGAATCTCCTCACCTATTAAAAAAATAAAGCTATCAAATGATGGCTATCTTTACCCACTAGGATTTATGTACAAAACAATTATGTAAGAGACTAAATGATAATATTTTTAGTTTTGTGATTTTCCTATTATGTATTATTTTTTTTTTAAATGAAAGACATGAAAAATATAAGTTTATTTTGGGCCGGTATATCAGTCGCTCTTATCCTCAATTGGTTGTTATGAAGAGCTTAGTTAGCTTAACGTCATAGCATAGATATCAGCAATATTAGATGTTTTGTCTATGATTTACTTTGAGCAAGGATTCCCGTATTTAGCGAGCAACTGATATACCGGCCCTATGTTCAATATATCGTCACTTCATTTGGATAGGGTTCTAACTGACATTTTTTTCAAAAATGACCTTTGAATGCCAAACCATTTCTTTTGCTTATTTCTATAACCAAAATAATTTTCAAAACCATCTGTGTTGTATTTTCGTAGATATAAGTATGACAAAGTTCTAACTTCAAGCTTTTTCAATAATAATTCATTTCACAAGGTTCTAACATCACTTACACTCTCTATTTTGTTTGTATCTGACAGTTGATCTTAAATACGAGGCACATTATGGTCCGTCATTTCATTTGGATAGGGTTCTAACTACGTCTTACCATTTTCTAAGGTTTCTAAGTTTCCAAAGACGAATTTTCGAAATCTATGTAAGAATTTTAATTTATGTATTTTAATGGAAAATATTTTAATAGGGCTTGGCCCTAGCTAGGAATAGCATTAGGGTAATGTAATTAGAACCTTGTGCAATGAATTATTATGCTCTAGCTGGTTGCACAGGGTTCTATTTGTATGTTTAGGTATGTTCTAAAAGGGTAAGTTTACGTCCTCTTTAAATGCTTTCATTTAAAATATGTTCAATTAAAATACTTTACACAAGGTTCAACATCAAAATCGGAAATTTGTAAACAGATTATGAGAAATCATCTTTGCAAACTTTGACACCTCATATCTCAGAACAAGGTGAAGCAAAGTTAGAACCCTATCCAAATGAAGTGACGATATATATTTATCTATTCAATAAATGTGTTTTTTTATACCAAAATCATTGTTTTTGTTGTTGTTGTAAACATGAATGACTGACCCCAAGTTATGTATTAAAAGATGTATGAATGGATGGAAGGGGGATGGGGGGAGTGGAGTGGGGAGAGGGAAGGTGGAGGAGGCGGAGTGGGAATCACCCTAAAACCATGCGAGCGAAGCCGCGGAAAAAAGCTAGCGTTTTGTGGGTAATCAAGATGCGGTAGTTGAAAGGCGTTGTGCTCGTAATCCAACAGTGAAACGAGCCGTTGTCCAAGAACTGCAAACGTTTCTTCATCAGAACAATGATTTAGTAAAAATGTTCAAAATGGCATTAGATCATATGCCATCGAACAGCACAGCCATAACATTAAACGAAACACGGATCTATGTGTGTTTGTTACTCTTTCACGCAAAAACTACTGAATGGATTTTAATGAAACTTTACGATAATATAGCTCATACATCAGAATAACATATAAGAGTTCTGGCATCATGAAATTTGGAACCGCTGGGTTGATCGATCGTTTTACACGACCCGGGTCGCTCACGACACACTGGCGTCACGAGCGGGTCGCGAAGACCCGCTCTTTTCGCGACACAAAATACGAAACTCAGTAATCGAGTTTCTCGCGCCGGTCGCCGCCCGGACCGGTCAAGTCATACGCGACACGAAACCCAGGTTATAATTGTATGAACGTTCGCTCACAGCTCACACCTGTAACTAGTAATGTCATGTCCCAGAAATAAATTTAAAAAAAGACATGCTTAAGGGGGTAAATAAAACAATGTTTTATCATGTTTTGAAGAATATAAAAACGTGTGTTATGAAGCTTTGATTGAGAATTTAAATAAGTAAATTGGTTGTAAGCTGTAATAAACTATTATTTTATAATTTTTCTTTGTGTAATAGGACAAAAAATAAAATAAATGTGCCCATGAATTATTATGATTGCTATACTTTTTGATAGTGGGATAGTTAGGTTAGGAGTACAAGTTACAAGAGGAGGGGGTGTACAAAATAAATAATATTTGCAATGTTTGCACGATTTTTATTAGAATTTTAATAATAATATAAAAATTCTTATCCGTGTATGTACATAGATTTATGTTTAATGTTATATTTTTAAACCTAATGAATATTGAACAATTGTCTAAAGATGACCATAATAGGCTGAGCGTAGACCGGTAACCAAATAGAAATTTGGAAATCATGAAAGGTGGTACGCGAGCTGTTTGAAAACTGAATGTATAGGGAATGAATGTATGAAATGCAGGAGGTGGGAGGGGTACCCGTGAGGGCGGGGAACCCGGGAGGGGGGAGGGGAACTCGGGAGGGGGGAGGCGAATACGGGAGTGGGGGTTCGCAGGACACGGGAAGGGGGGGAGTAGAGTGAGAAGAGGGAAGGTGGAGGAGGAGTGGGAACGCGAGAGGGGAAGGGGTCGCGGGGGAGGAAGGGGAGGAGGAAGGTGAACGGGACGAATGGGAAAGGACGCGCAGGGAGAAACAGTTTTCTTTATTACATGGCAAAGCAACGCATGCCGGGTACCAGCTAGTAGAATATAAAAGTCAGATTATGGATAACAGTATTTAAAAGAAATTAGGAATTAATAATAAATACAATAATTAACTCTTTAAAATTAATTTAACATGGAAAATTTTTACTTTGATGCCATTTTATTGTCTATGAGAGTGGGCCCCCACATAAGATAATCAACAATAAAATATTTGGGAACGCGAATGAAGCATTACCCTGCAAAATGCTTACAAAACGTTTAGCTGATCGCAGATTCAGATCGGTCCGTCGAAAAGTTAGATTACTTCCTCGAAATTCATTATCCTCAACAATATTATTTGCACAATATATTTTATAAATGTGAAGTAAATAATAAGTTATGCTTATTAGAGGTCCCAAAAAACTTTCTGATAAATTTTCAAACCTCGCCCTTCTTTCTCCCTTGCCACTCCTCCCAAGATCAAGCCCTCCTTAGAGTCGAACTCCCCCCATGCAAATACCATAGCGACGCTCTTGGTTACCGACATCTTGGAAAGTATAAATAAGCATCCAATTTGGTAAAAAGAAAAACATTTATTATATTAAAGTTGCACAAAATACATGAAATTATAAAATTTATATGTATATCAAAGTTGTCTATAAAATGCTACAAATAGTTGGCATAAAAACAATATTAATTTTCTTAAAGAACATATTATATGAAATATGTACGAAGATCGGTATGATATAGTATGACACGTTTTTAATTTAGATGCAGATTGTTTTCAGGCTTTGAAGTCTTAGAAATATTTGGAGAAAGCCTATAACCCCCTCCAAAGAATTTGCTCACATGCTGCTGGGGAGGACGTTCTGTCATGGTTTCCTCATTAATTACTTGAATCTTAGGCATTATTTCAGCCGAGCCATTTTCCTTCTTGTCCCTCTCGAGATTGTAAAGCTTCTCTTTGAGTTCTTTGATTTCTGATTTGGCGGCTCCCACATCTAGTTTATACTCGCAAAGTTGGCATTCTCTCATACTGAGCTCTGGAGGAAGACAAAAATAATAATTTTGAAAGTGTGAAATAAATTAAGTGAATTAATGTGTGAGGGGATTTGACATTAAAGTTATTTCATGGTAGGTACCAAAATGCTAGATAATAAATAGACAGGAAGAAAGTAAAATTTTGGTACCTACCTAACGTATTATTATTTTTATAATGTTCCAATTTTGAAAATATAAAAAAAATAATGTCCAGAAAGCTGCATTATCAGTTTACTACTGTAAAATGCACAAAAATCAGCATAAAAGAAATTCATAGCAACCATTAAAAAATGAAGTCTTTATTGTTATTTTTGTCTTTATTCCGAAACCGGTCGGCTTTACAAATATACAAGTGGTTCAAATAAAGTAACGTTGTTTCATTTATCTTTATTGTTGCTTCTTCAAGTGTTCTCCCAAGTTTTTAATAACTTTTTTTATTTGCTAAAAGTTTTGCTGAATGGACTTTCACATCCATAACAATGGCCGCTATGCGTACAATCGACTTTAATTTTAACAAATTAACTATTAAAATGCATATTTTTCCATGTCCTGGTGCTAAAATAGTGGTTTCTTATTGTAGTCCAACTGATACAAAGTGTTTTTAAAATAAAATATGCCTATTAACCGTATCCCTCCTTTCTGTATATCTATCCTCAAAGAAAGTTTTCATTACAAACCTCCAATTAATCCTTTGATGTGCTCAGTTTGAGTGAAGTTGATTTTCTTTAACTTGACAATCTCAGCCTGAAAGAAAAAGTTTTTCATTGACTTTAGCCATTTTCCTCAAATTCTGGCAGGAATCAGGTAAGTACTTTACAGTTTCTAACCTTCAAATCTGGGGCAGGTCCCACTGGCATGTTTTCTTTGAGTGTTTTACACAGTGTTTGATACTCTGCAACCTTTTGTGATTTATCTAATAATTTCCTGTAATCAACATTTTAAACATTATTTAAAATATTTTAACTCGACCATTTTGCAATTCGTCTGTCTATTTGTTTGTGGTTCCCGTTTCAAGATGGTGGCCGTTTTAATGATTCAGTAAAGATTCTTTTTTTCACATGTAAAATAGTTTTGTTTATTTGGACTAAGGGTGGACCGAGACAGGTTTTTCGTTCTCGGCTGAGACCGAGACCGAGAATAAATTAAAATCTCGGCCGAGACCGAGAATAGATAAATTGAGAAAAAAAAATGAAAATGCGCTATTTTTGCATAATATAGTATATTTAAGAATGTAATAATATTTTTCTTAAATAGTTTTAATGATCAAAATTGAACAACATGATGTTGTAGCACATAAAAAGCATTTTTTTTTGCGTTTTCACCCTTCAAAGAGTGTCGCCTCATGTCGTATAATTGACCAGCTCTGCTAAAGAGCTGTTCACTTGCTACACTAGTAGGTGGTGCTGATAAAAACTGTTTTGCTGCAGGTCTAAGTACTTGATATGAATCCCACTATCCTATTCCGTACCTACTTACAACGGTCTCGGTTATGGCCCAGAATCTCGGCGACTTTTCGCCGAGAACTGAGACAGAGTTCTCGGTAGAATGTGTAGCCGAGACCGAGATCTCGGTCGACCCTTAATTTGGACTTTTTTAATATTATGGTATGTATTTACGAGTCTGAAGAAAGTTTTTAAAAATAATATTGTCATTGAGATAGTGATTATGCGATAAAATACCTAACATAGAGTCTGTCAAATAAGAGTAGAAAATATAAAAAAGTGTACTACAAAATTTGTAGGCTGGCAACACCAATTTAACTGTCAAATATTCTTTTAAAGTGCAATGTCACTGAACGTATAGAATACAGTAAACCACATTTTAAAAAACATTTTTTGTTCATGACATAAATTTGATTAAAATGTGTTTTATAAAGCGATTTGCTTTCATTTAATTTAACATAAATTTGAATTTAACAGTAGATGGAAAGGAAGAATCACTAACGGTGAGTTTAGTTACACTACTTTTAGATCTGAATGAGTTAAATACAGGGTGTCCGGGGGTAAAGTGCATTACCTTCGGGAGGTGATTCTACATGATGGTAGGATTAAAAAAGATTAACAACTTTTTTCGAAATTCTAACATTTTTTTTCCCATACAAAAAGATCTACCTACTAAAAATTCTTAGTGTGAGGTACGATCTTACTTGCCGGGAGCCTGCCGGGCATGGTCGTGGCAACATTGTATGGTGGTGATTGGCCCGTATCAAAATGGCGGAAAATAATAAAGCTGGTTGCGCACGCCGGTCTAATTTTATCTTTTTACCATAAAACTACCCATAAAAGTTAGAATTTCTAAAAAAGTTATTTATCTTTTTTACTTATACTATCATGCAGAATAACCTCCCGAAGTTAATGCACTTTATCCCCCAGACACCCTGTATATTCAGATCTAAAATTAGAGTTACGTACATTATCGTTTTTCGTCATTATGTTAACACAAAATTGCGAAGGTATAATAATAATATACCTGTACGCAATAGAGAACTCCAGTCCAATTTTTTTAATTTTTTTTAATGAATAAAGACCTTCAAACTTAAATAACTGCATTTTTATTTTTATTTTTATAGTTAGTTTTAATAGTTAAAATAATTGTCAAAGTTTTAATTTTTAAAGACTCCCAGAAACGCACCGTATCTATGGTGGTCTTCATCCACCGATAGTTTTTTTACTTTTTAAGTTGTCATTTTGAATCAGTGATGTTATGTCGAGGGAAATTTCCCTAGATCTAGGGGAGAAAAATATTTTTTAGGGATAGGGGAAATCAGGACAAAATCTAGGGAAATTTCGAACTCTGGCAAAATTTTTATTACATATGACAATATTACTGGTATTATTTATATATATATATATATATTTTTTTTTTTTTTTTTGGAATTCCTATGAATCTTAATTATTGTTCATGTACTTACATGCAATGTTATTTTTAACACTGACAACTCAAAATGATATTAGGGAACGTACCCATACTACGTGACACGTTCGGGGGGTGGGGGGGTAGTCTTCAAAATACCACGCTTGGTACAAATGAGCGGCGGGTTGCTTATGATTTTTATTTTGCAAAGTGTTTTTTTTTAAATTTGGAATTCAGTTTCTAATTCAGTGGTGAGTGTATTCGTACTTTTAAATTATTACTTCACGTTTTATTTGGAAAATCACGGTATTATTAGTATATTTACCAAGTTCCGATATCTTTCCAATTAATTATCATATTAATTAACATATAACAGGATTAGTGTTACACAATCGGGTGGCTACGTAGGTAATTGCGTAAATGTGAAATTCTAGGGAAATTTCACTTCGAAATCTAGGGAAATAATTTTTTGGGGCAGAACATCCCTGTTTGAATGAAGAATCCAGAAGAATAATGGCGGTCATGGCGGAATGCTTTGTAATGACTTTTAGGTGTGAGGTGTGTTTTTTATTCAAGATCAACTGCTTTTAATATAGAAAAACATTGGTAAAATGTCCACATTTCACCGCTACTGTTATTGTATTTAATCAAAGTGCAATATAAAAACAATAAATCATCTCTTTCATTGCAAATACATGTGACATCGTGTTTTGTGTCAGGCGTTACTTTGTAGGTACATTGTTTTATGTATAATACATACAGAAACACTGGTATTTATAATACACTGATCATGACGAGTGTGTAACAACTTGTATAAAAAGCCCTATACTAAAAACAATTTGAAAATACATAACCAAATGTCAAAATAGGACACGACTTTAACCTCAAATAGACAAAATTTATTGCAGATTGTCCGCAAATATAGCCCTTTTCGTAAATTGTTGAGGGCCTAAATTATGTTTCAATAAACACAATAACTATTATTTATCTAAATCTCTATAAACAGTATGAAAATAAACCAAAAACACGAAATGTTGAATTGCATAGGTAAGTGTGCACTTCAAGTCATTTCAAATGTCAATACAATACAATACACACTATCACCAGGTGACAGGTTAACAGTGACGTCACCGTTAACCATTTCAGTAATGCCAACTTAACGCTGTATTTTGAGAAGAGGTTTAAAAATGCACTTTTTAATAATTTTTTAAAAACTGCGTTTAATATTATGAAATAAAACTTATATATTCAGAATCAGCGTTTCTTGGTCTATATGAACATATTTTTTTAAAGCCATAATATTTTTCACTGGAGTTCCTTATTCTAATTTTGAGATCAGTGGGTAATCATAAATATTGTAATGAAATTATTTTTTTCACTTTTACGCCTTTTTAATTTCTTATAAAAAAGTAGGTTACACAGCTTTACATCAACACCATGAGTTATATGTTTAGTATTAGCATTTGAACTACAGTGGCGCCTTCATATGTTTTCTACTCTTATTTGACAGACTGTACCAGAATTTATTTTAATTCTACTTTTATATATTTTTTCTTGTTTATTCTAGATATCTATAATTGAAATAGATATTTGAAATGTGTATGTCTTTTGCCTCAATTTCTTAGGGTTAATCTTTACAAGTAAAGTCAGATTTTGTGATTTTTCATGAATCTTTTTTTTTTACTGACATTACTTATATTTTTAATTACATTAACTCCACACAGGATGCCCTAAGGAAAATAATTTCCCTCAGGGCCTATGTCATCTGAGATGATGTGTGGAGGGTCTTTTTGAGGAGAGGAAGGAATAAAAATTGGTCTGAAGAGACCCATGTTGTAGGAAGGAGGAAACACAGAGGCCGGCAAATCGTTCCGCAGCCAAGCTGTTGAACTCAAGAACAAGTTGAAGAAGCAATCCGTTCTCATGTGACAAATTTCAACTGTGTACATAAATATGTTGGGCGCGCGTTTGGCATGTTTCCCGACTACGCAGCGGTGCCGAAGCGATCAATGATGCTAGTTCCTCGGAGCATCTTCCATTGAAATACCGGTAGAACAAGGATGGCATTCCCACCCGACGCCTGTGCTCGAAAGATTGCAATCCGTTTGTTAAGGTGGGAGAATCTATCAAACGGACCGCCCGTTTCTGGACATAGTCAAGGGTTTTTTTTCAGGTATTTTGGAGCTCAGACCAGAGGTGGCTGCCAAATTAAACCGTGGGGCGCACTTGCATTGTACAGGGTTAGCAGTTGTGTTCTGTTAAAGTATCTGCGGGTCATGTACAGTAGGCATCGTTTTTGAGAGGCTAACTTGCTCTGGCTTCGATGGGGTCCCCATATCTGAGCTGGTCACTTAGATTTACACCAAGCATATCAATGGAGGGCCTGTTCGGAAGATTGCTTCCGTTGAAAGAGAGTAGATTTTGATTTCGATCTCTTTTAAACACAATCAGACATGATTAGGTCTTTGAAACATTAAATTCAACGAGATTACTTTTACCCCAATAGGTCTGCGCTAATAATAAATTAACCCGTCTGCTTGTTTAGGAATAAATACATCCCAAAACATGTAATTGCATTATACTTTCATAAGACCAAAAACGTCCCGAGCGACCTTATATTTTAAAAGCTATATATCTCTCTTATCATACAAACATATGTATTTTTTCTTTTAGCCAGAAAGAGAACAAAATAATGCTTCTTATTGTCTTTGAAATATGAAAGCTAGCTTGCATAGATATTTTACAATCTCGATTCAAAGTGTTAATCCTCATAAGTTTTAGATTTATCCAGTAGAATTCTCGCACAGCCTCTGCGACTGTTTGTGCTGTGCAGATTCCATGGTTCACTAGTTAAGTTTATTGATCTCAGTGATACATACTTTTGCATTATCTTCACCTTATCGAGGAGCTCCAGAGTGGTGGGGTCGGTTCCCTGCAACTTCCTCCACCTGTGGATGTTGAGCGGAGTGGCCAATGACTCCTCCAAAGCTCTGACCCGCTGGCGCTCTCTATTCAGATTCCTCTCCAGGTTGAATACCTATTGATAGACCCATTCAAATATGGCAAGAGATTACTTCCATGACATTAATGCAATATCTGATTGCCCTAGTGATAATCATCAACCTCCCGATGGGAGAGAGAGTCAGAGAATGTCTTCAACGGTACATGATATTACTACTCATGAAATCTTTAAAAAATATTCAAATTTTTTATTTCATTAGTCATCTTTAACGTTTAAACGCCCGTGCGGCGTGTGCAAAAAAGGTAGCCCACTGCCCAAACATTTTTTGTGAAATAATCGTACCGTAATCACCAGTCCCGTACGGGACCGTTGCCGAATATTCGGATAGGCTCTCGGCCGAATACCGAATATTCGGTGACAGGTTCCGATCTGCATCATTGAAGTGCATGCGGTAAATACGTGTCTGACATTAAAATTGTATTACTTGTAGTGTGTATATCAAAAATATCACTGTTTGTTCACGAAAAGCTTAAAAAAATGGCACCATTTAATGAAATAAATCACCTATATGGGAATATTATGAAATTTGTAGTGAAGACAATAAACTGGCAGTTTGTTTTTCTTTCATTATTTGGTATTCGGTATTCGACCGAATATCGCGAACCATTCGGCCGAATATAAAAATAGTAAAAAAGTAGTTGAATGTAAAAATAGTAAAAAAAGTAGCCGAATAGGCCGAATACCGAATGGTAGCCAAATATTCGTGGCATCTCTAGTTAATAATAACCCAATTTTTTTTTAACAATAGCTCCACACAGGAGGCCGATCTTTGGGGATGCTGTGTGGAGGGTCTTTTTAGGGAAAGGAAAGAGAGGAAGTTCTGGGAAGGAAAAAGGTATGAGGGGTGGGTAGGAATCTGGGGGTGAGTGTGTCCAGAAGTGACAGACGTATAAATCCAATCCTCCCACTGCGGTGAGAAATCAAAAGGTCTCACTCAATCAGTCTCACCCGATCTGACCCGTCATGCATTAGGTGGGCAAGACCTAGACAAACCTCTCCCCAAGAACCCAGGCATCCCTGCTAAGTCATCAAACGTGGTGAACCATTTCGAGTGATCTAAGGCAGGGGTGTTGGTTATCCAATAAATGGTTTCCGGGGCGGCGGTACCCGTACCCAAATTATAAAATCTATCAAATTATGTAATATATTTGACGACCTCCGTAGTCCAGTGGATAAGACTCTTGACTCATGATCCGGAGGTCGCGGGTTCGAACCCGGCATGCGCAAATAAATTTTATATGATTAATTTGTGTTATTTCACAATTAATTCATTTAAAATAATATATAGCATATTTGCGGCATGTTCCAGAGTGGAAGATACTATTAGTATCGCCCTGGTGTAAGACCACCATTCAGAATTGAAACGTTGCTTGAAAATGGCTTTAGCCGTGTTTGGTGACCAGATCTGAATAGCCAGGTACTTCCCAACCTTCCTCTTCCCCACCTCCTTCCCCTCACCACTACCTTCAGCCTCACAACATACCCCAATTGGGGATGCCATAGTCTCACTGGCTCCAGACGGGAGCAGTTGAGATTCTTGTGCGGTATTTACTGTAAAAAAAAAAAAAAAAAAAATATATATATATATATACTATGTTTTACCTCAAGACGCATGTCCGTCATATTTTGAATGCCCTTTGCCAGAAGGTTCTTCTCTCGTCGCAACCTTTTTATTTCTAATCTCAAAAGTTTAATGTCATCCAACCGCTGGGCGTAGGCCTTGTCTCCTAATAATGATAAAAACAGATTAAATTACTTCGTAAAGGAACCTTCCTTGTGATATTGCTTGACTTTAATTTAATTTTTATAAAGTTCTTGTTGGAAGTCGATTGCCATGAAATTATGTAAAAAAGTAGTTAAACAACCTCAAAAATGTTGGGAACTGCCTTAGTACATTAATTATGTCCACATACTGCCCTCCTAGCGTTTGCAAGCTTTGGCGTTCCGTTGGTAATACTATGACCAGGGCACAATTCAATATACCACTAAACAGAATCCAACACTTGGGCAATATGTATTCGCACATAGATGTATGGAATATGTCACTGACACAATTTAAAAATGAAATAATGAAATCATTTATCCGTGATACAAGTACTCACTAAGGAATTCTTTGGTAAATTTAATAAACTACTCGTTCATTGACAAATTTGCTTAACTATCTCCACCTATCCTATGAATTTTTTTTTTTTTTTTTTTTTTTTTTTATTGAAATAATAGATAATACATAATATAATCAACAAACAAGTCCTGCTAAGCCAATTGAATCGGCTTGTCAACAGGTGCTTATATTTTAGTTACATATTTATACATATTTAAAATTTACATCTTATATCTACAGATACAACATTTTTTCATACATATCAAAATCAATATAAATCTTTTTTTTCCGATAGCCAATTTTTCACCATATATTTAACCTTATTCATAGAATTACATTGCTTTATAGTGTCAGGTAATAAATTAAATATCTTCGGTATGATATATTCAAACGTTCTCTGTCCGTACTTATTGTTAAATTTCGGAACTATTAACCCGTCGTTACGCGTGAATCTAGTGCTGTATTTATGTTCTAATTTCTCTTTATGCTGTAATTAAATGTAATGTCTTAGTAAAATCATTGTAATATATGTATTATAAACCATCATAACCTGTAGTATTATTTAGTTATATTAAAAACAAAAAAAAATATTTAATTTTCTTAACTAAAATATTAAAATCCAAATTGGAGTTCCGAACTCCTGCAACTTGCAGAGGTACTGGAGGTACCATCGATGTAGCGGTTTGCCACTTTGCAAAACTAATACTTAGGTTTTATTAGACAATTTTGTAAACCTCTGATCACCTTACTTTAAATTTTTTGTTGTTTGTATTTTTATATCATGTATGTATTTTTTTATCGTAACTTATCGTTGTTATATCTTACTGTAATTAAAATTTTTGTTGCTTATATTTTTATTTAACTAATGTACTTTTTTATTTCTATTGTAATTTTATTTATATTATTTCCTTCTCATGTTAAAGTTGTACTGCCTTTATTTATTTATGTAAAAGCCCTCTGGGCGTATAATAAAACAAATAAATAATAATATTTTTCACTGGAGTTCCTTATGGTGACCGTAATAATATTTCGGACCTTTGAATTAATGTTCAACTGTTGCGTGATTCTTTCCTGTACTTGTTTAGATCATGCTTTGCAGTGTCATGACGTGAGTGGTATATCTACGGTCACGATAGAGCCATTCAGATTCAGATGATCATGATTTCAGATTGATCTGTGAGACATAATATGTTACAGCTTTTGGTAAAGATATAAACCCGTGGTCGTCAAACTGGGGCCGGGGGGCGATATTTGTGCGTCCCGCCACATAGCAAACAATTTTATTAGACAATGACTACCAAAACTGATTTTGCATATAAATTTAACTAAACAGAAATACGCGGGACGGTAAAAAGGAAGGGATATTAAGAGCTGTTTTATTCTTGTGGAAAATCCTTGGTATTTTGAAAACGTAGACATGAAATCATTCAGCCACTTTGGTTTCCTAAAACACAATTTTTTTTTTAATTGAGCTCCACACAGGAGGCCCTGAGGAAAATAATTTATTTATCTATGTCATCTTTGGGGATGCGGTGTGGAGGGTTTTTTTAAGGAAACGAAGAAGAGGAGAGTTCTGGGAAGGAAAAACGTTTAAGGGGTGGGTAGGAATCTGGGGTTCAGTGTGTCCTGGTCATCCGCCTCCAAGACCTAGACAAACCTCGGCCCATGAAGTTGAGGAACTAAGTCATTGGATTAAAATATGACACAACTCAAAGCGAACATTGTAAAAAGCAGGATTACATTGAGTTTTGAAGAAATGTGCCTGGCAACTATAATAGTTGAAGAGACTGCGCACATTTTATTTTGACGATATTTGCTTCGACATATCTCTTAGAGGCTTCATTTTCGAAATTGAGCTTCTTGAAAAACAAATACCGCAACCCCTTTCCACTCATTTAGAAGACGCAACGAGGATTGCACGTAGTTTCAAAGGCGCGGACACAAGAAATAATAAAAAAAAGTACAACAACATAATACCTGAATTACATAATAGGATAAAATTACTTAAATAATATGTTTGTAGTTCTAATAAAAATCTTGAATATGCTTTTTTTTACAATTTACATACATATGTTTCCACACCCTTTCACGTGAAGGTAGGCCTGCATTACCAATACACATTATTTCCAATTCATAAGTGTGCGGCCCGCAGTGATATCTCACATAGTCCTATGTGGCCCCTGAACAGAAAAGTGTGACGACCACTGATATAAACTAACCTGTGGAGAGTGTGACCAAGAGCATTTTAATTTTCTCATCTTGAAGACAGAGTTCATCGTTCTTCTTCACCAGCTGTGTTCCAATAATATCCCTTTCAGCGGTCAGTTGCTCGTACTTCTTATCCATTTTCAATAATTTGGCTTTTTACCGTACTGTAAAAAACCCAATTTTACCCAACTAATAATAGTATTTTTGCAGATGTTTTGACAGGTGGTTCACTTGTAAATGCAAAATATAAATGAAATATTTTTTTTGTTGCTGAAACTTACCTATTGAGAAGTATTTCATATGAACATAATAATTACTAATCTACGGATATCTATAAAGGAGCAAGGTGGTTTTTTAAAATGTACCAATTTGCTAATTTATACATTGAAAACTTATAATTTCAAAAAATAAATGACCTTTAGTGTGTTTATTTGTTACCGTGGAAACAAATGAATGAAAATGCATTCGCTACCAACATGGAAACAATTTTATATATTGAAGTACCTACTTATGAAAATTATTGATCAAACAGTGTCAATATTTCAGGGGTACAGTTTGTCAAATAAGAGTAGAAAACATAAGAGGGCGCCACTGTTGTTCAAATGGCAATACTAAAAATATAATCATGGTGATAATCTATAGCGATATCGATATTTTCCACTGCTCTCTTAAAACGTTTAAAACTAAATTAACCTTACAATGTACTTAAACCAAAACGATTATTTCTTTGTTATTTCTTCATTGTTTATTTTTTCTTTTGACTCACTTTTTACTAATACTATATTATAATATTATTACTATCTACTTGCTTCCTAATCAGTAACCATTTCCTTTCTTTTTTTTTTAAATCATAAATGGAACTTCACTGGTTTATACTATATTCAATATAAAATGTAAAATGAATGTATTTACAACTGTATGTTTCCTAAATAAACTTAAATAAAAAAAAAATAGCTGTGTAACCTACATTTAAAAAAAAATTAAAAGGCATAAAAAAGATTTTTTTTTTTTCATTGCAATATAGGTACATAGATACCCACTGATCTCAAAATTAGAATTGCATATATGTAGGTATATTATTATTATACATTTGCAATTTTGTGTTAACATAAGGAAGAATAACGATATTGTAATAAAATATAAAGCACAGTTTAGAAATCGCTCACATTTATTTAATATTAGCTTAAAAAAATATGTTACTTTTGAAGATAATAATATCTAGACCAATAATCTAGACGCGTTCCATGCCGAAATGCAAATTATATGAAATTCCCTCGATAGAAAAAATCGCAAAGTATGCTCCGAAAATTATTATAAACATCTTTGTTTCAGTTATTTTATAAGTTATAGTTGTGAAAAAATTCACAATGTTTCTTTAAATGATACTTAAGACGCTTTCAACGAGTTTTTGCTCTATTTTAAACGAGTTGTGTTGTATTAAACATTTTCACAATTTTCGCATCGATTTTATCACTTTAAATATTAGCGCGCTCCTCTAACATTCACAATTACATATATCTCCATCTTCTTCTTTTTGAGCGCGGAAGCGGCGCCTTAAGACCAAATTTTAAGACTAAAAAAATATAGAAGAAAAATAAAAAACCAGCACATTTTATTATCATTTTAAATTTATTTCCATAAAATTATTACACTTACAGTAGCTAAATAAAAATAAATATAGTTTTCTTAATTAACTTATTATGCTAGATGCATGGATATAAATAGACATATTTACAAAATACGATACATAAAATATATTTATTATATTACAAAACTATGTATTTATTCACTATACTTATTCACAAACTAAGTTATATTACATACAGTCTATTTAATACACGTCAAAGTTGCAGCTTGATTTCTTGCTTCTAAATTATTAGTAAACTAAACTAGGAAAAAAAAGATATGGGATATTATTAGAAACAAATATTTTTTGAATAACTAATACCAATGCTTATTGGGTCGACCGAGACAAGTTTTTCGTTCTCGGCCGAGACCGAGACCGGGAATAGATAAATGAAAAAAGTGCTATTTTTGCAGTAAAGCAACAATAAAACATTATACCTACTTAGTAAACACATTAAATCGAAATAACACACCCTAACAAACCCTATCTGTGAATCAATTGCCACATTCATCAAAACACATCGATTAGTTGATTTTTATGATCATTGCTGTTTTTGGCAGTTTATCAGTGTTGCCAACTCGAAATCTCTGTTCCCGCTAAATCGTGACGGAACAACGGTCAGAAATCCGTCAGATACACAAATTTTCGTCCATTCTGGGGGGGGGGGGTGCCTAGAGAATTTCAGGGATCAAAATTTCTCCATAAATCCACAAATATAGGCGACTTTCGCCTATAAAAGTATGTAATTTGTCACTTTTTTCGAATCCGCCAGAAAATCCGTCATACTGTAAATTCCGTTAAACACAAAATTTTCCCGTTTCGGGACACTCCAATCCGCCAGATATGACGGGAAATCCGTTAAGTTGGCAACACTGCAGTTTATTATGAACTAAGTTCTAAGAAAAACAGCAACGAACATACAACTCAGCGAATCTATGTGTTCTGATGAATGTGGCCACTGAATCTAAAAAATCTTTGTACGCTTACCAGCTTTTCCAACATACGTATAAAATAATACATAATGATCTTGATATTTACTTAACTAGTTTATGTAGTTATTCCGGCTAGTAATTATAATTAATCACAACAACACATAAAATAACTTATGTATCCTGAACCGTCATTTAAAACCTATATTGAGAGAAGCATTCTCAAATCCCCTTTCGCGTGGCCTTCCCCGATCTTTTTTAGTACCTTGTGGCTGTCAAGTGGTCACCAGATGCTAAACAAAAGTATCTACATACATCTAACTTTTGTTTATGGCATTTTTTTCTCATTAGCGTATTAAATTCCGTCGCTGGCATTTTCGTTTTGTAGTAGCTCCGAATTTATAACGATTTTTCCCCAAAAAGCAAGAATTATTTCAAAATCATACTTTATGTTATAACAGCGAGGCTGTTCGAAGTATTTTAAAATTAAAAACAGAGTTTAAGACCGATAAATGACAATATATGTGGTGAACACAACAAAGCTTATTTTTTTCTACTATGAACAAAATTCAAACAAACTTCCTTTAACTACAATTATTGTTTGTTTACACCAAGTGATGAATGTGGACGCACGCGGTAGATTTGAATCCCATTATCATATACCATACCTACTTACAATGGTCTCGGTTATGGCCCATCTCGGCGATTTTTCACCGAGAACCGAGACAGAGTTCTTGGTAGAATTTGTAGCCGAGAATGCCGAGGCCGAGACCGAGACCGAGATCTCGATCGACCCTTAATGCTTATTACAATAATTATTATGTATTATAAAAATAAAATAGAAATACAGTGTTATGTTTGTAATAAAGCCAATAGCCATTTGAATATAATATTTTTTAGATCATCACACATATTAAACCACAGCGGCATTCAAAATAAATATTAATTTTCTGAAAAATACAGTAAATAATTTAATTCTGGCAATTCTTGAGGGCAACACAGGCAAATAATAATTTATAATTAGTAATGTATCAATATTCATTGACTACCGGCAAATTCAATTAAAGATTAAAATTGATATTTAACGACAAAATATGACTAATACCAATGTAAACATAATAAAAAAAGGTAGTAGTACTTAACCTAAAAAACAATTATTTTATAAAACTTGTAGTGTAAGTTACTACATACTTGTCAGAACTTGTTTAAAATTAGCATAAAACTATGTACAAAAGCACATAACACCCTTGATACTTATCTACATAAAATAAAAAAAATAATGCATCCTTTTATTAAAATTACTTTTTTTCACATACTGGAAAATTCAGATATCCTGATTTACTATAGCTTAATTTATCTATGAACTAATACAAATTCAACATCTATTGTCTTCACATGTCGACACAAGTTAATCCTCAAACATAGTCAAAGAGAATCACAAAATGTTGCCATTACGACACAAAATGTTGCCATTGTGACACAAAATATTGTCATTGGTTAACCGCTAAAAACTATGATGTTGTTGTAAATTGGCTAATATTTATATTAATCTAATGATATGTTAAAAAGAACACAGAAAAAAAGTAGCATCCGGCATCTCCAAAATTAGCCAAAATTAATGTTGGTGAAATGAGATATTTATTTTTACTCTCGCCATGAGCGGTGCAAGAGTCTAATGCATTGGTTTCCAACTGACCGAGACCGAGATCTCGATCGACCCTTAATGCTTATTACAATAATTATTATGTATTATAAAAATAAAATAGAAATACAGTGTTATGTTTGTAATAAAGCCAATAGCCATTTGAATATAATATTTTTTAGATCATCACACATATTAAACCACAGCGGCATTCAAAATAAATATTAATTTTCTGAAAAATACAGTAAATAATTTAATTCTGGCAATTCTTGAGGGCAACACAGGCAAATAATAATTTATAATTAGTAATGTATCAATATTCATTGACTACCGGCAAATTCAATTAAAGATTAAAATTGATATTTAACGACAAAATATGACTAATACCAATGTAAACATAATAAAAAAAGGTAGTAGTACTTAACCTAAAAAACAATTATTTTATAAAACTTGTAGTGTAAGTTACTACATACTTGCCAGAACTTGTTTAAAATTAGCATAAAACTATGTACAAAAGCACATAACACCCTTGATACTTATCTACATAAAATAAAAAAAATAATGCATCCTTTTATTAAAATTACTTTTTTTCACATACTGGAAAATTCAGATATCCTGATTTACTATAGCTTAATTTATCTATGAACTAATACAAATTCAACATCTATTGTCTTCACATGTCGACACAAGTTAATCCTCAAACATAGTCAAAGAGAATCACAAAATGTTGCCATTACGACACAAAATGTTGCCATTGTGACACAAAATATTGTCATTGGTTAACCGCTAAAAACTATGATGTTGTTGTAAATTGGCTAATATTTATATTAATCTAATGATATGTTAAAAAGAACACAGAAAAAAAGTAGCATCCGGCATCTCCAAAATTAGCCAAAATTAATGTTGGTGAAATGAGATATTTATTTTTACTCTCGCCATGAGCGGTGCAAGAGTCTAATGCATTGGTTTCCAACTGACGATAGCGGTTTGCGAGTCCGGGGCCTGGGCGAAGGGAGCTTTACCCGCGGCGTTCACAAATTTGTTCACCTGGTAGACGCACATCGCCTCGTAGCCCATGAACTCTGCCAGTTGCTAGAATTAAAAATACACATGACTACAATCAGACAGAAAACCAAACAAATTGCTTGCGTCCTGTACAAATAATGTGAATTCTCCTCCTCAATCAGAAACTATTAACCTTTTCACCACGTTCATGATTCATATAGTGTGGCACTTTGTGGCATTCAAACATTTTGTATTAAAATGAAAACGTACAAGGGTACGCTTGGCGCTGGGGACATGGTTTATTAGCGCATGCATGTAACGGTGTAGAGATAAACTAATAAGAGAAACCTTTGTTTTTGAAACATTATTTAGGCCTAAATAATGTTTCAATAAACACAACAACGAAATCTCTATAAACAGTATGTAAATAAAAGATGGCTTGTGTCATACCTACATTCCCATACAATGACTTTACGGTGACGTCACGACACGACGAACGGTGACCTCACCACTAAACATTTCAATAACGCTAACACGCTTCAATCACTATCCACAGGAATGGAAATTGTGAATTTCGTTGGCGGTTCGCACACAGGCAACTTGTTAAAGACCAGTTGTCAAGGGCTACGCGGTGAGTAGCAATGCTGGTTGTTTCGCTCGTAGCGGCTCACAACCTTTCAAATTTTTGAGTAATTTGCGATATGTCAGATCAGAAAAATATTGACTTTGTTCAGCAGGTTGATAAATTGAGATATGCCGTGAATTGAGTAGCCAACCAGTTTTCGGTTTCTCCATGGGCGAAGGCCCTTAATCATCCATAATTTGTAATTGCATTCTGACGATAAAAACGTTTCCCCTCATGTAGGGCTTTTATTGTGTGAAACCAATGCACCCAGATGATTCTTTGAGCAGTAAGAAAAAATGTATTGAAACTCAGGCGAATCTGTGTAGGAACTTCGGATACAAGGATTGTATTGGGTATTTGGCAATATCTATTGGTCCCGCAATGTATATATTACCAGGTATCTAAGTCTTCTGCTGGCATCATAGTGGAGTAGGAGTTTCTTCATCGTCTTCACTGTTTTTTTCTACAGTTATTGGATCTGCAGCAAATCCTAACGTGACTGCATCACAATAATGGTCCTGGTTACCTTAGTGAGTTTTTATCCATACTGAGTTGTTACCTGGTTCATTTGGGGTTAAGGGCTTAGTAACTAATAAAAAGTTTTCTTTATAAAAACATTGACATGTTACCTGTGTCAAGGGGCTGGTGTTAGTGGTGAAGATACCAGCAAATCCCCTCTGTTTGGCCAGCTTCACCAGTTCCTCTTCCATGTTCTTTATGACGGAGACATTCTCCTGGGCAGACAGCGTTGGGTGGGTCGCCATCATGAAGGAGTGGAGGATCTGGCCTACTCCAGATGGAAGACGTTCCTCTCTAAATTACATATCAAACAAATCTCTAATTTATTTATGGTACCTATAATACGGTGGTGATCTTCTCAATTGAGTCTAGGTTAGAAGAGTATCTTCTCTATATGTATATATAAAAATCAAAATATGTATGTTTCTGGGTTTGTATGAGATCTAAGCGTTCATCTGATTGTGATGAAACTTTGGGGATTTGATGTGTGCATGCCCGCGATGGTTTCTATATATAATAGTGAGTTCTGGCATCAGGAAATTATGCGTTGCTAATCGTTCATCCAATTGCGATGAAACTTTGGGGATTTGATGTGCGTGTGCCTGCGATGGTTTCTATATATAATAGTGAGTTCTGGCATCAGGAAATTATGCATTGCTAATCGTTCATCCAATTGCGATGAAACTTTGGGGATTTGATGTGCGCGTGCCTGCGATGGTTTCAATACAATAGTGAGCTCCGGCATCATGAAATTATGCATTGCTAAACCGTTCATCTGATTGCAATGAAACTTTGGTGAGTTGTTGTGTCTATATATAATGAATGTGTTATTAAAGTTGTGTAAAAAAATTGTAATAGGTGGCATGCAAGCTGTTTGAAAACTTAATGTACCGGGACTGAATGTATGGAATGTGGGAGGGGGGTGGGGAACTCGGGAGTGGGGTTAGTGGGATGGGGGAAGTGGGAGAGGGGAGTGGGGAGAAGGAAGGCGGAGAAGGCACAGTGGGAATGCATGAGGGGAAGGGGAGGCAGAAGGGGAACAGGACAAATGGGAAAGGACATGCAGGGAGAAACAATATCTTTTTTATGCAGCATAGCAACGCACGCCGGAAGCTCGCTAGATAATTATAAAACGAACCATTTACTAATAAACCTGTTAAACAACATTTTAAACAACTGGCAACATTTTAAACAACTGGATAAACAAGCCTGTACCCTACATTTAATGGTTGCTTATAAGTTGTGTGAAATTTTAAGCATGCTTATTAGTAAGACCCTTAACGTACAACGCTACAAGGTCCAGATTTGGGTTAAACGTGTTTTATATTGCGAAGCTTTGTGGATCTTGCAAAATTCGTTCAAAGAACGCTCCTAAGAGAAAAATTATTTGGTATAAGTGTCCATTTTCTTTGAAAGACGAATTGCATTGTTGTTTTCTGCAAATCAGTTGTTATTTTAGCTGTAGTAGCTGGTGATGTGGGCTCAAATGATATCAGAAGTTGTGCAGTCATAGAAAGGGTTTTTGAATCGTAACGTTTTTCACTAGAATTCTTTACTCCATACGAAGATTTAGGAGACTTTAGAGTGTTAGAAAGATTCTCACCTCACTGGCTCCTCCAAAAATTCCAAGAACTCGAATACAGTGACAAGTTCATTGTTCAGCTCTGGTGAAGGTTCATCTCGGGCATCAAAGTTCAGAGAGACTCCGAGAAGCAGTCCATCTGATTCCCTCTTGATCACAAAACTGAGGTCCTTCTGCAAAAGGTCCTGCCAACCACCTTCAATCATCTCGCCGTAATGTTCCCTTTTAATGGCGGGCTTCAGCCACATTTCCAGATCAGCCTTTTCGTAAAAGCTTGACACAATCGCGCTGAAAAAAGTCAATAATTTTGTTAACTTATAGTATCAATACGCTAACGTCTGTTGTAAACACTCGCTTCATGTGTTCTCTATGAACTGAAGTGCTGCCATCTATAATTTTCAAAGATAATTGTTGAAGTTTCATGAAAAATCTGTGTTTGTAGTGGTTTTCCTCTTCAATTCTGAATATTTTCGTTTTGTTTGAAAATAGGTAATTATTTTACGGGACAATATAAACGAAGAGGATAAGAATACGTTATCAAAAATCAACTTTTAATAATGTGAACCATTTAGTCTCAAAGAAAGCATTTTTATTTACTTGAACTAGATCATGGAATTAATCATGTATTAGGACCGCCGCAAATTTAACCCAGCCCACGCACAGCATACGTGTGGATTATTTTGTAGAACATGGTTCCTGTCACAGTGGCACATATTAAACCCATTCCACGGCCAGTCCAGTCCCAACCTGTGTCACGCGTCGACGTGTTGTGCTTGCAACACAGTTTCGTGGAGTTTTGTCTGTGTGAATATTGTTTTTGTTACTAGAACATGGAAAAATTAATTGAAATGGTTAGAGGCATATAACAATATGATACGACTCATGAAGATTACGTTAGAGCAAAACTGAAAGATGATTTGTTCGAGAGGATAGCCAAAGAATTGAATTACATTATATATAGTATAATGTATAAATTGATATCAGTATAAAATATATAGTAAATTATACTGATATCACACAATCTATATATTTATATTTGGGAGGTGGGATGGGTACCGCCGCCCCGGGAAACTTTATTGGATAACCAATAAATACCTCTGCCGTAGGTCACCCCAAGTGGTTCGTTACGTTGGTTTGGCATGAGTGCCCGGATTCATAGAGTGAGGTTTGTCTAGGTTATGGAGACGGATGACCGGAACACTCTGAACCCCAGATTCCTACCCATCCCTTAAATCCCTTTCCTTCCCAGAACTCTCCTCTCCTTCTTTTCATCCCCAAAGGTGACATAGGCCCTGAGGGAAATTATTTTTCCCAAGGCCTCCTGTGTGAAACTCGAGTAAAAAAAAAAATCTGGAATTTCACTGATAACTTGAACTCTCCATGTTTCACTTCTTTTACTTTTACTTTTAACATGATAAATTTTTCTTCATCCTCAGATTCAGATTCTAAATCGACAAGAAGTTGCTGCCTTGCATACTGTGAGAAGTGAGAGTGGGTATGGCGTGGGTGTGGGCTGTGTTAAATATGCGTTACCATTAAAAAAACATGTACGTGTGCTGTGCGTGGGCTGGGTTAAATTTGCAGCGGGCCTTACACACAATAATCCTTGACATTCAAATTAATAGATGAGCCAATCAGGGAAAGGAGAATAAACAAAGTTGTCGAGAGGAGGGGTGACTGTCCCCTTTTCTGTCTTTGGCAATGCCAACAAGAATACCCAGATCTTAGAATGTTAGGGCAAATCTATCACTTTGGATGTCTGTGGAAAATGGTAACGATAATGAGACTGATGTCTAAAGGGACAGCGTGGGAGAACAAGAAGACAGTACTATAAAAGAGTGTGAATGATTGTCCAATGTCTCTTCTTCGTGACCTAATATTCCAGATAATACATTGTGTTGATTAGAGTCTATTGACCGTTATTCCGCTATCCCAATTCATAGCATAATAATGTTATAAAGACATCAACCATTTTACTACTTACTATTCAACTTCTTGTTTATGTTTATCATTGAGGGGTTCCACGATGAAATGTTCAGTCTTTCTGTGACTGGTGATCAGCTTCGGATCGGAGGTAATCTTATCGAGGACTTCACCGAGATTCTCAGCCATGATGAAGTCAGTGATGCCAATCTCGTATCCCTGCTCTTTGAGTTTGGTGATAGTGTAGATGGAATTGAGGCTGTTCCCCCCGAGGTCGTAGTAGTTGGAGGAGATGGACACTGCGGTTCTGGCGGACCTGCCAATGATGGATCCGATGGTCTGAAACAGGATTTCGGCAGCCTCCTTCTTGCTAGCGGGGATACCGGTGTAGTCGATGTCCAGAGCGATGGCGGCGTCATCTGAAATAAAATCACATTTTTTATTTACTTTCGAGCTAACAGTCATCCATAGACCAAAGAAACACTAGAAATGCAAATTTTAAGGGTAAGGGGAAGAAACTAAGATGAGCCGGTAGAGGGGGTGGATAAAGGCATTTACTTTTCAATGATGTAGGAAAACTGTGGCATTGCACTTATTTTAGTCTTCGATAACTAAATATGATTATAAACAGCTGTCCCTTTTTACAAATGTGTGCAAATTCCTCGCCATCTACCTAAAACATCCCAGATCTTGTGAAAAAGGTTAGCTTATTTTGTAAAAGTAAATGGTTTCCCTTTCACATTTGTCGCTTAATTAAGTGCCTCTGCTCATGGAGAAACTGAAAAGAAATCAGTTCTCAACGCAATTGCGATCAACCTCCTTAACAAAATTGATATTTTTCTGATCTCACATGTCAAAACTTGACAGTTCGTAAGTCGCTACCATGGCAACCTGTCAACAATGCAACTGAAAAACCAGCAGTGGAGTTTCAGTTGCTTTGTTGACAAGTTGCCATGGTAGCGGCTCACGAACTGTCAAGTTTTGACATGTCAGATCAGAAAAATATTGATTTTCTTATGGAGGTTGATTGCAATTGCAATGAAAACTGGTTGCTTTACAGTTTCTCCATGAGCGCAGGCCCTTACTCACTGCATTAATATGGGTGTCACACACGCCATTTTAAAATATGTTCAAATTAAACTGAATAAGCTAGATTAAGACATGATTGTTGTCTTTACCATAATTTGAAGCAATAAATATGCATAACAGGAAGCCATAATTGTTGAGATATTCCCTAAATTATTCTGAACACTTGAGTCGGGAGTCAAAATAAAAATGATGGCTTGTTCCATTCAGTAAACGCACGTACCCTGCTGATGTCAATTTAGGTTATCATGTGGTTGCCTCCAGGCAGTCAAAGTGGTAGGCAAATTTGGCTTTAGGGCATATCATGTTTTTGAACGTCAGTGGTCAATTCTGTTTTTATACAATTTTGATATAACATGGTCAACTACGAATAATAATAATTCCGCTTTAATGAGATTTAATTTGGGATGCGGGTCTGGGGACCGCCGCCCCGGAAACCATATATCAGATAACCAACACCTCTGCCATAGGTCACCCCAAGTGGTTTGCTACCTTTGGTGACTTAGCAGGGGTGCCCGTGTTCATGGGGTGGGATTTGTCCGGGTCTGGCGGATGCATCTGCCCACCAGAGACCAGATCGGGAGAGAGTGGTTGAGAGAGTCCCTTTGACTTCTCTAGTAGGAAATCTCTCGGAACATCGCCTTGCACCGCAGTGGGAGGGATGGATTCATACGTCCGTCACTCCTGGACACACTGACCCCCAGATTCTAACCCACCCCAAATACCCTTTTCCTTCCAAGAACTTCCTCTTCTTCCTTTCCTAAAAAGACCCTCCATACAGCATCCCCAAAGATGACATAGGCCCTAAGGGGAATTACTTTCCTCAGGACTTCCTGGTTGGAGCTATGTTAAAAAAAAAAATAGAACATATCTCCCATATTCCCGTAATATACGTATTATAATAACACACTGAATATTTTTAGTTGGTTTTTTTTTTAAACACAGAATTAAACCTTTCAGATCTGAATTAAAACTTGCAGTGCTAAAACATATTTGGTGCTTGACAACAATCGGTACAGTTATCGTTAAAAAAAAACTTTTTTATTTTCAATAATTAAAAGTCATTGCTACTTTCGTTTGAAAGACCATTATGTCTGAGAGGGTTTGTTTCACAAACGATGACAAATACCTCATATATAAGGTTTTATTACATTAAAAAAAAACATAAAAATTAATCATTGAAAAATACCTTTAAAACTTACATCGGTGACAAAATTTTGTTGAGATTAAACACAAAAATCACCTTTCAAAATATAAAAATGACTACAGCACGAACAAGTAGCTATAATCCATTAGAAAATAGCATGCAAAGTCAAGTTATATCAGAAATGGAAAAGTAGAAAAAAATAATTAAATCTATGTATTTTCAATTACATATACACATGGCCTGGAAGAGTTAAACCATAAGTACTTTGAACTTGTCCAGAGTTAGGACAGTGGTATCTACCTGTAATGAACTATGGGAAAAATGGGATAGATACTTTTTTATGGGGAATGCTGCATAATTCTTCTGCCGACAGTCCTAAGATTGGGCGCCATCTTTTGGGAGTGTTGTGAGGTAGAATTAAATGGGAAGGACGGGTATCTGACTGTTTGGATGTCACGCTTAAGGTTAAACGTCACAAACGTTATAATCTACGCTTTCACAGATGGCGCCACTTAAATTATTTTAGGTTTTTAATACTTTTTGCACGTTACGCTATAAAATATTAATGTAAATTACTTGTTTGCGCCCGTACATATCTAATATGAATATAAATAAATAGTTTTGTCCATAAACAAACCCAAATCTTTCAAGAAAGGTTGAAAAATTCTATTTTGTATCGGTGACTCAATCATATTATATATGTACGGACGCAAACAATTAATTTACATTAATATTTTATAGCATGACGTGCAAAAAGTATTAAAAATCTAAAATAATTTAATTGGCGCCATCTGTGAAAGCGTAGATTATAACGTATGTGATATTTAACCTTAATGTAATGAATTTAGTCTGTATCCATGGGGATATTATAAGTCGCCATAAATAAATTGAGAGAGACATGCGACAGGGATGTAATCTTTCACCTGTGCAGTTCAACTTATATTCAGAAGAAATATTCAATGAAACTCTCCAAAAAGCTTTTGAAGGACTTGTTATAAATGGGAAGATTCTGAACAACCTGCATTATGCAGATGATACTGTACTTCTAACAAGTAATATTGAGGATCTAAAACTTCTGCTGAATCAAGTAGTGAAGACTTGTGAGAATTTTGGGTTAAAACTAAATACAACTAAAACAAAATAAATACTCATAATCCAAAATAATGCAGCTGACTTGAATGAAAATCTTTGTATTGCTGGAACGAAACTAGAAAAAGTACAGATTATTGTATACTTGGGCTGCGATATAAATGAAAGATGGGATCCTTCGGTTGAAATCAAATGCCGCATTGAGCAAGTTTGTGTAAATATGTTCTGCAGTCATGACCTTAAGGTTAAAAGTCACGTACGTTATAATCTACGCATTCACAGATGGCGCCAATCAAATTATTTTAGGTTTTTAATTCTTTTTGCACGTTACATTTTAAAATATTATGGTAAATTAATTGTTTGGGCCCGTGCATATTTAATATGAATATAAATAAATAGTTTTGTCCATAAACAAACCCAAATCTTTCAAGAAAGGCTGAAAAATACAATATTCGATTAAGTCACCAATACAAAATTGAATTTTTCAGCCTCTCTTGAAAGACTTTGGTTTTTTTATGGACAAAACTATTTATTTATATTCATGATAAATATGTATGGGCGCAAACAATTAATTCACCTCATTATTTTAAAGCAAAACGTACAAAAAGTATTAAAAATCAAAAATAATTTAATTGGCGCCATCTGTGAATGCGTAGATTATAACTTACGTTTGTGACGTTTAACCTTAACCTTGGATTACGAATGCGAATGGTTAGATGCTACGTGTTTTCGGTATTACTTTATGGAATGGAAGCATGGACGTTTACTGAAGAACTGATAAGGCGACTTGAAGCATCCGAGATGTGAATCTACAGAAGAATACTAAAAATAAGCTGGGTGGACAGAGTTATGAATGAAGATGTTATGGTTCGGACGAATAAAGAAAAAGAAGTTATTAAAACAATAAAAATCTGTTAACTTCAATTTCTAGGACATGCAATGAGACATGCAGAGAAGTTCGAGATCTTGCATCTCATAATGCAGGGAAAGATTGCCGGAAGTCGAGACCCTGGAAGAAGGAGAACATCATGGCTGAAAAACCTGAGACAGTGGTTTGGCCAGTCTACTGTAGAGTTGTTCGGACAGGGCACGAGAAGAAGAGGATAAATAAATTACTCGATGAAAGCAGTGAAGGAAAACATTGAAAAGCGCATTAATTATTCTTACCATTGTTATTAGTGTTTTCATACATCTTGAGAAGGCTTTGTCGGTCATTCTTGCCATTTACGAGAAGAGGTATGCTATCTAAGATTATCACCTGAAACATAAAATCAACAATTATTATTTTTCAATGGCTAAAAAAATGAAAATGGCAAAATTATTATTGAAGTGAAAACCTCTTTAGCACAGTCATTAGTTGTGATTTGAAATTCGATGAATGAAAAATGGTGACACTACAAAGAGACAAACACAAACATCTATAGGATTTAGCCTGCGAGAGAATGAGTTAGTATAATCGGTCTCTTCTTTGTGCGGTGCTTTGTAGCCTTCTCACTTTTATCTATATTTTTCTGAAGGTTTCACTTCTACCACGTGTGAATTGCACTCTGATTTTTTTTGGTGATTTATTTTTGGGTTATTATGCCGTGGATGCACTTCATCCTTCTTTAGTCAAAGTTTTGGACAGAGTTACAGTGTCCATCACAGAAGTATGTGTTTACGTCAATCCTCTTAGGGCCGGTATTTCAGTATAATAATTACTTAAATTACTGTGGTTTTCGGTGTTCTGTTTTGAAGTAGCCATGAAGTACCAGACACCAAGAACTATTTATGCACGTCGTCTCTATTAACGTTGATGGGGCTTTTTTGGATTTCAATTGCCTCAGTAATTAGGCATGCTTGATACGTTTTGGGTCTTCCCAGGATTTCAGACCAAATTCAAATCTTCTTTCAAAATGATTTGAGCAATTCCAGACAGAGTACCAAAAGTAGAAGAAAAATATTTATTCAGCTGAACATGGATAAAATAATGGTTTTATAAATCTGAAGGGTTCCGGAATAATTTATCTCTCTCTCATTATTCCTTTTTATCGAATGGGAAATGTGTGAATATTTTACCTGGGGAATCATGTAGGCAGCCAATTTATCTTGGAGCTTGCTCTCCACATTCAGTCCAGTCAGCTTGGAGTCAGGAGTGCAAGTCACAAAGGCGAGGAGGGCCTGGTCCATTTCTCCAGGCTTGTAGCAGAGCACAACACCTATAAATAATATATTGAATATTATAAACACAACAGTTTAATCGGTAATAAATTAAGATTTTCACTGACCACTTTTATTATTACTGTGACGTTCCACGATTACTGTACTGTGATGGCAAAAAGGCAATAAACATATGCTCCTTAAACAAAATGCTGCAGCATACAGTGTGTGGCGCTCACAGGCCACATCACTTCTGATTTATTCGTGTATGCCCCAGACGGAAAAAACAAAAAATTTTATGTATTCAAAAGGACTTCAATAGAATTAAAACAGTATGAGAAGCATGGATTTTCCAATTTTACCCCTGCTTTCCCCTATCGTTACTATGTCTCCTTTGCAATCCCTCTCTGTCTCTTCCTCCTCCCCACCCCTCCGTCACCCCTCCCCAGCATGTCCTTTTCCATGCACTCCCACGGCCCCTTCCTGTTTCGCGATCCCCTTCCTCGCTTTCCCCCCTGCCCGAGACGTCCTTTCCCGCGACTACACCTCCCGTGTTTCCTTCCCACTCGTTCGTTACCCTTCCACCTTCCCCCTCCCTTGTCCCCCCTCCTGCTACCCCCACATCGTTTCTTTTTCCCCTCCCGAATTTACCCTCCTCCTACCTCCTTCCCTACCTGGCGCTAAATTATATGAAATACATACATTTTTAAAACAACTCATGCACCACTTAGGGGCCATCCATAAACTACGTCACATGAATTTAATGATTTTTTGACCCCCCCCCCCCCCGTCCTTGTCACACATCGTCACATTTGTGTGACCCCTCCTCCCTAGTGTGACGTCACATAATTTGCAATTTTATATCTAAAAATAATCAAAACAGTAGTTCAAAATATTTTTACATATGATGTCACAGAGCTGATGACCCCCCCATACCCGTAATTTATGGATGGCCCCTTTTGTAAAATTTTTATGCAAATTTCATAAAGCCAGAGTTTTATTGAAACTATTCTAAACTATTTATAGAAACATTCACAGACATGTGCATAAGAACTTACCAAGGTTTTATCGCAATCGTATATGGTATATCGTAATGGTATAGGAAATAATTTCTTTAAGCTAGAGCTGACCATTACAAATAGAAAACTTTGCAGGCATGCGCACGACAAATCACAAATGTTTCATCGCAATCAGATTAATGGTTTAGGTACCGCATAAGGGACAAACAAAGAAACATTCATTGAAGAAGAATGAAATATTTAAGAAGAAACATTCAATTTTATATATAACTAGCAGACCCGGCCACACGTTGCTGCGGCTAACGAAATACAACGCCATTACCCAACGTTTATAAAATCCACACCACCCGCTTGCCAGCTGCCCGCTGCCTAAATTGAATATTTGAATTTCTCGGCTTTTCTCTACTATAATAAGCGTGTATTATACATATAAACCTTCCTCTTGAATGACTCTATTTATTGGTGAAAACCGCATGAAAATCAGTTGCGTAGTTTAAAAGATCTATGCGCCCATACATTTTGAGCGATTTCATTTTATACTATGTAATGATAAAATTTTGTATGAAAGCGTAGTGTACCTTTGTCGATTCCGTCAATGGTGACGACAGCCTTTTCCACTTCAGTGAGATCAACTCTGTGTCCTCGGATCTTGATTTGTGAATCAGTCCTGCCCTCGAACACCATGGTTCCCTTTGTGATTCTGGCAAAGTCTCCAGTGCGATAGAGTCTTGAGAATTCTGTTGACAAAAAATTATCATTGGGAAAGTTATCTATAAAGTAGCTTCAACAACCCTCAAAATGTCCTGGCAGTCTCCAAAGCGCCCCCCTACCGCCAGTTCCCTCTTGTCTCTCTCCAGTTTTAAGGAACTCATACATATATGGCCAACTTTCTATAGCGCTGTTTACTGATACAATCACCTCAAGCTCAAGGGCATTTTACACTAACTCGTTATTGTTAATAGCCTTTTATAATGTTGCATATGAACAAGACGAAAAAAGCGTGAGCCGGGTTAAGAATTGTGGGAAAGAAATGAAGCAACCGTAGACAGCACCAAACGTGGCTTGCAGTTGCTTCGTTCCTTTCCCATAATTAAAAGCTAAGCTCTCGCTTTTTGTGCCTTGGAACATGAAAAAATGATTGATGAAATTTAAATAAAAAAAATATTTTTGTAATGGGAGGTACGACGAAAATTTCCGAAACCGTTTTTTTCATATCGAAGGCAATAAGTTGACAGCTCGCAACTGACATTTTTCCAGAAATAGAGTTATGCACATCATTTTTTAAAATTTTGTAAGTTCTATTTAAATAGCGTCGCCATTATATCATTATCATTTTTTTTTTAAATAAAATTAAAATTAATAAAAGAAAGACAAACATTCCCGGGATACGAATAACCCAACAACGTTTGAAAATCTCCTACTACCACCACAGAAAGCTGAAAATTTTGCTTGTGTTGTGATGGAGGACTTAGCCAGCCAGATTATATATCATTACTTTTTTTAATCGTATCACTTATTTTTTTAAATATGGCCATCGAAGTTCTTAAAAACATAATTAAATAAAAATAATAAAAAAAATATAAGAAAAAAATTTTAAAAACATATCGAAAAAATTTAAAAAGAATTAAAAAATTGTACACCAAAAATGTCCAGGCTGGTGGCCGGCCGATCAAAGAACTCTTCAATGGAGTGTGATCTAGACTACAGTAATTCGATGGTTTCATTCATGTATTTGATTTAGTCGTTGCTAGCGGGGCACGCGAAAGCACTGTGGAACGGATGGGTTTCGGAAGATTCCGTCGTTTTCCAGGCTGCCGGTCGGCAGACCTGCTTTTTTCTCATTTACTAATCGACCCCTATCGTATGAGACCATTCTCAATGACCATGAGCACAAATATTCACCCACGAATTTACGTCTTCACGTTCACCCTGCATCGGTCGGATGCGCACTGAAAGCCAAAGCAGGATGCAATAACACGATGTTTGAGCGTGACTCATTTTCGATTAAAACAGTGTAACGTTCTCCACAAAATAAAAGTCTTCAAATCTGTGGTAGTATTCAACTTATAATAAAGTTTTTAAACTACAAAATGATGTTACTAAAAACTTTCGATGCGGCACAACTTATAGGATTAATGTAACCAAATAAAATTTAAAACTTTAGTCAGCCGTTTACCGTAATCGAAAATGTTTCCTAAAACACGGAAAGGCTATTTGACGTAACCATATAATTTTTCGTACTAAATAAAAACTAAAACATTGGATACGCCCGGGTTAAAGGGAGTAACCCGCATTTTATTAAAAAAACGTCGGATTTTCCATCACTTACTTCAATTTTTGGTCGGACTTCCGGGAAAAACAGTAGGTATTTTAAGGGGGTAAACTTTCAAATTTTCATAATATATAAACTTCGAGTATACAGATCGACGCAGTTTTTTTTTCAAGTAATATGGCATCAAAAAGTGAAAATCGACAAAATGTTGGTTACGTTAATTAGCCTTTCTGCTGTCGATATGATTATTTCACTTTATTGCACTGCATCATAATCATCATCTTCTTCCCCTTGTTCTATTCGGATCAGGGACCCATTGCATCGACAAGGCGCCTCTATTCGTCCCTGTCTTGCGCTGATTGTTCGGTCTTCGTCCATGGCAGTTCCATCCTCTCCTCACACAGTTTCTGGAGTTGTCTCGCACAACTGTGTCTGGGGCGGCCCTCTGGAATCGCACTCAGTATTTTCCTAGGAATTCGGTCATCAGACACTCAAGCCACCTCTGTTGCGATTTTTCTACTGCACTGCCATTTTTTATTGTTGAATAGGGTAGGCCTTGGAGCGTTGTCATTACATATTAGAAATACACATGAAATAAAATAGGAAAACTTAAAACGAAGAGAAATACTTTGTTATTAAGCTTCTTATAAAAGAACCCTCCAATGAAAAAGAGTATAAAATGCTGTTTTTACCTTGACATTGGGCAAATGGATTAGCGATGAATCTGTCCACAGATCTTCCATTGACATACCCAGCAGCCAAGTTGCAGCCAGACACCCATAATTCTCCCATTTCTCCAATTGCCACAGGGTGCATGTCAGCATCCAAGAGATACACGGTGGTGTTGAATACAGGGTTGCCTGGAATAAAATAGTGTTATGAATTTAACACAGAAAAAATATTTAAAAAAAACAGCTGTCATGGAATACGAAGAAACGTACTAAACATAGATTAAATGATAAACATTCCTTAAGAGATAATATGATTTCATACAATAATGCCGACGTAGACGAGAACACATTTTTTTTTTAATAATTAACGAACCAAATAGTATTAGTGAATTCAACGTGACAGATTTTCAACTTTTGTTTATAACGAAAAGAACTTGGTTGATTCGGCGACAGCTTCATATTATTTGCCACTGGTATAGGAAAATTCACAAAGATATCTAGTAGGAAGGTGCATAACCAAATGATCAATCCAAATCAAGCATAATATCGTTGACAAAGAACACTTTTACACCTTTCTATTTATTTGGTGCCAAGATTGTTAGAACAATAGTTGATTGAGTTTATTGAACAATATTCAAGAGCAGTTACTGATATTTTTAATTACATTTGACTCTTGGTGCAAATTTTCATCAATGGCATTGGACGCTTTTATGTTTACCGTGACGATTCATGATAACGGTACCGTGAAGGCAAAAAAGACATTAAATGCTCTTTCGTAAACATTAAATAATGGTGAGGCACACAAAATACGTGTGACTTTTTCCTCCAAAGTATTACTTTTTTTGCAATGGGAATTGTGTTTCTTTATACGTGAGGGAGATATATGAAAATGATTGTATGTTTCCTTTGGGGGGGTGCAGACATACATTCACCGTTTGTCTCATTTTCGACTGTTGTCATTTAGTGAGTAAGAAACAGCGGCAACATTATATCTTTAAGAACAAAAGCAAAACCATCAGCTTATTGACATTTGACATTTTTGAGTTTTTGGAATTCACTCACATTTCAATACTATCCTTGTAACTTTATTCCATACTTTCAAAATTATCATCAGCCGAACGATTCTCTATTTTTTGTGGGAACGAGATTGATATCGGACGAGATCTCCTGTCAGATTTGTGTGATTTTCAAGGGCTGTTATTTGCTTTTTCTACGGGCCGATGTCAGAATTTCAGCTGTGAGCTGTCACGTATTTTAGTTTAGGTCGTAATAAGCATGAATTCTTGCAAGTATGAATGCTTAT
The DNA here is from genome assembly GCA_929108145.2 of Limnephilus rhombicus. Taxonomy (NCBI): domain Eukaryota; kingdom Metazoa; phylum Arthropoda; class Insecta; order Trichoptera; family Limnephilidae; genus Limnephilus; species Limnephilus rhombicus. The sequence continues at coordinate 23,427,096 of OV815293.1, forward strand.
TTATTCATTTAACAGCGATATAAAATCACACAAATCTGACAAGAGATCTCGCTCGATATCTATGTCGATCGAGATAGATTTCGGGTGAGAACTCTTGTCAGATTTGTGTGATTTTATATCGCTGTTAAATGAATAAGTAAGCATTCATACTTGCAGGAATTTGTGTTTCAAACGACCTAAACTAAATTACGTAACAGCCATTGAAAGTCACACACATCTGACAGGAGATCTCGCCCGATATCAACCTCATTCCCACAAAAATTAGAGAATCGTTCGGCAGGGCAAGTAATATTACCATCAGGGCAAGGGGTCTTCGGAGACGTCACCACCCGGTGTGTGAATAAGATGCAAGAAAATGATGACCTTTTCCTTGGGAGGGAACAGACCTACATACATTGTGTATCTCATCTTTTGAAAGAGCCGCAGCAATATTGTGATAAGGAATGTGTGTTTATTTCCACTTTTATGTCGTCACGATACCGTTACCGTAAATCGTCTCAGTAAATATAATAGCTTCCATTGAGTGTTGACAGCATTTAGATGTTATATTTTGTGGCCACTATTAACTCACTAAACCCTATTCTTTTTACATTTCGAGGAAGCGGTACTTATATTAGAAATAAGCCATTGATGAACTGCTGTACCTATGGGCACGTGATCCATATCATTTAACTCCTCAGCACAGGTCACGCTGAAGTACGTCACATCAGCCATGATCTCTGTGCTACCGTAGAAGTTGCACAACTGCCGGCCGGAGCCAAAGTGCTTGAAGAACTCTCGGGCCAGGGTGGCCGAGAGGGCCTCTCCGGAGCTGATCCACAGGCGAAGAGACGAAAGCAGTCGGCTCTCCGGTGCTTGAAGGGAGAGATACAACAGCATCGAACGGAGGAGGGACGGAACCAGAGATAAACGTTCAATCTAAAATAAAATAAATAATGTTTTAAAATACAACGGTACCTAAACTTTATACGACTACCATTTTTGATAATATCTTTTAAACAACGATTTGATTCAACGATGACAATGAGAAACGACTATTTCAGCTGTCGGAGATCAGAAATAGTGCAATTTAACATCAATTTTGTTAAAATCAAAATTAATATTTTACATCTTTAGTACTACCACGGTCTGACTTTTCAGTTTTAATTGATCAATTTTTATTGAATGACAAAATTTTTATTTTTACATATATATAAGAAACGTATTTACCTTATAATCTGTGAGCATCTTCACCAATCTCTCTGGATCCCTCGTGATGTTCTTGGGAACCACCAGAATGGTCAGCCCGTGCAATAGGGGGGCCCAAATCTCGCAGATAGAGTCCACAAAGGTCAGGGCGGTCTTGAAGACACAAACCTTTTCGGTCGCTGAAAACGGGAAGGTAACGTACTGCCATTGTAAACGGTTCTGGATGATGTCGTGCGGTAGCCTCACCCCTAAAAAGAAAAAAAAAGATAAATCATTATTGAATTGAAATGATGGAGGACTTAGTTTGCAATGAATTTTTAGTGTGGACTCTTTTAACCCATGGAATGACAGGTGTAAAATGCCAATTGACTATCGCCGTGGTCGAGATACTTCTCTAAATTCACAATCCGAAGGTCGCGGGATCGAATCCCGGCGTGCACAAATAAATTTTATTTGATTAAAATGTGATATTCATCATCATCTCATCATCTTCTTCCCCTTGTCCTATTCGGGTCGGGGACCCTTTGCATCGACAAGGCTCCTCCATATGTCCCTGTCTTGTGCTGATTGTTCGGCCTGTGTCCATGGTAGACCCATCCTCTCCTCACACAGTTTCTGGAGTTGCCTCGCCCAACTGTGTCTGGGGCGGCCCACTGAACGTCTACCCTCTGGAATCGCACTCAGTATCTTCCTCGGAATTCGGTCATCAGACATTCTTAGTACATGCCCAATAGGGTGTGTCAATTATTTCAACTTTTGAATTCAGTAATGCCCGGGGTCTCAAAAGTTGCGTCTTACAAAGAAAATGAATTTTAATTTATTTAAAAAAAATGGTTATTAGCCTGCTAAAATGAATTGAAAATCAGAAAACAAACCTAAAACCATTTTGTTTTTTAAATTTTAATAATATATTTTTTTCAGTTATTTAACATTTTAACGTTTGTTTATTATTAAAAAATGCGTACAACAGATAAAAATGAAAAAAAGTTCAAGTTTATGAATACAAGTAAGTCAACAAGAATTCTGATTTTATCCAGAAAAAGTGTTATTTTCACCTTTTACATTTTTAACCAACCACATGTTTAAAATTTTTTTTTTTTGTGTTCTTTGTACTGCAGTTATGGAATGAAAAATAAGTTTGGTACAAAATATAAAACATGAATCCGTCGTTTTATTTTTTTTCCAAATAACGAAATCTGTTTTTTTCAAAACTTCCGGCCATTTTAGCGGGCTAATAATCAACAATAATTTCATATATTTTTACGTTTTCGAATAGCTACAGATCATATGAAACTTTTGAGACCCCGGGCGTTTAAATATAAGGCCATTTTTTTTCTCTCTATGGAGAGAGACACAGGCTAATGCCCAAGCCACCTCAGTTGCGATTTTTCTATGAAGAGTAGCAGTGGTTCAATGTTTAGATCATCTCGGATCGTCAAGTTTCTTATATGATCTCATTTCGTAATCTCTGCCACTCCTCTCAAGCACCTCATTTCAGCTGCTTGGCTCTAGAGCGTGTTCGTTCATTTAGCATCCATGTCTGGTGGCCGTACGTGAGCGTCGGGCGGTATACCGTTTTAAACACTGCCATCTTTATCTTGATGCTGAGCTCGGCTTTTCTTATCACTGAGCTGTAGAGAGGACACAATATTGCTTGCCGCACTTATTCTTTTATCAATTTCTCCGTCTTGCCGACCATCGCTGGGGAATTCGACCCCAAGGTATTTGAACCTGTCCACCTGTTTCAGCTGAGTCCCCTTAGCGAGTATGTTGCACTGAGTTTGGTCCCTTCCTATAACCATCACCTCAATTAATTAAAAAAAAAACAATTGTGTCATTTCACAATTAATTCTTTAAAAAACAATATATAGTATATTTGCGGCACATTCGAGAGTGAATGTATCACCCTGGTGTAAGACCACCATTTAGAATTGAAACGTTGCTTTAACCATATTTGGTGACCAGATCTAAATAGCCAGGTACTTCCCCACCTTCCTCTTCCCCTTCTTCTTCCCCTCTCCACTACCTTTAGCCTCACAACATACCCTAATTGGGGATGCCATAGTCTCACTGGCTCCAGACGGGAGCAGCTGGGACTCTTATGAGGTATTCACATAAAAAAAGGTGATAACTTAATTGTTTTTTATAAAAAAAATTCGAAGGTAGCAAATACTTTGGCGTGTGACATTTAATAAAATTAAATGAAAAAATCCACTTTGTGATACACCACTTTTTATTTGAATTAGTATTTAACAGCCAACCAGGTTTCGCTTAGCACAAGCTTTGTCAGGGCTTATTAAATTAACTAAAGATAATTACATACAGACACACAAAGAGGAGACCGATTATTCTGTCTCATTCTCTCGCAGGTTAAATCCTGTAGATGAATGTCTTTGTCTCTTTTTAGAGTAGCTTTTTCGTTTCATCGAGTTTCAAATCACAACGGTGCTAAAGAAGTTTTCACTTCAACAAAATATATTGAAGACGTATGAAAATATTGAATAAGAAATTATGTAGTTAGTTGGTATTTGTGGTGAATTTTGGATTTTTGGTTTGTGCAAATTTCTGATGGCTGATATGCTGCTGATGAGAGTTGACTGCTGATTTTGATGATCAGATCTGAATAGCCAGGTAATTCACCACCTTCCTCCCCCCCATTTATTTCCCCTCCCAACTTCCTTCAGCCGCACAGCGTACCCCAATTTCGGATGTCAAAGTCTGACTGGCTCCAGAATGGAACAGTTCGGACACTTGTGCGGTATACACATAAGTAAGCTGGAACCAGTCGGTCAATAACAAAAAATAATATGGAATGACCATCAGCCAATGTAAATGTCAAAAGTTATAGTAAATGATTTGTTACATGCTGTTTCCTGTTATACATTGAATCAGAATTAATAAATAACTAATATTGGTTTTATTATTGATTGATTACATTTTCCGCGATAAAAATAACATTTTATTTTATTTGTACACAAGGTTCTTAAGGTCTGTAGAATTTATTAATGTAAATACATTGCAAATACCCACGTAAATAATTGCAATAACTTAATAATTCACTATGTTGAGAAGTTATTTATTGTTTACTGTAATTATCATGAATATCTCTCAACTTACCGTAAGGTTGATGAACAACGATCAACATAATTACTATATGACCTTAAAGGGAGTAATAGTTGCTTTGAAGCCTTGTGAATTCTTTTGTCATCCCCATACAAGAAAATGATGCAATAAGTAAGAAACATGCATCAGAGGCATCTTTAAACCATTCTTTTGAACGAATTGTGGCGGCCACTTGTGCCGCATTAATTGCGCCGCCACTGGACTCCGACCGAACACGCTGGAAACCACAAAATACCTACAGTCAGTTTCTACGGCCGCGCCGCCTCGTAAATAATAATTCCGCCACTTACGCGAAAGGCCTAGAACGTGTGACTGTACCATACAAGTGCCCACAGAAGGTTCGAGCGATTTCTCAGCTTTGCGTGAATTCACCCTGCATTGCCTACCGTGAGATTAATTACTCGCCGCGAGTATATAAGCAAGCGCTCGCTCGCTGAGTACCAGTTCAGTCTTCATTCATGGTTCGACATTTACACATCGGGCAGTGATACAACTAAGTACTGTGTAGTAACTCTTTACCTGCCCTCGCGGGGCAACAGCCCGCGCAGTCAACCGCAAGTGAACAACATTTGTCCAGTGTGACACCAGGAACATTTCCAGCACCTTAGAGGAACTTCACCAACCAACAACCGGCAACGAGCCAGCAACCGGCAACAAACCAGCAACCACAACCAGCAACCAGCAACCGGCAACGAGCCAGCAACCGGCAACAAGCCAGCAACCACAACCAGCAACCACAACCGGCAACGAGCCAGCAACCAGCATCCTCATCGCCTCTCAAGGTTCCTTCCTGCGTCACGTGTGTGTGTCGACACAAAGGCCACACAGCCGCCATACCTCGTCAACACGACGACGGTCGACCGCCTGGACCAAGGTCACTTCTACACCGCCATGGTGTAGAGTAACACGCCGGCTCCCTGAAGACCAGTGATCTTCACCGCCGTAGTCTCCAGATCTTCATCATGCAGCAGCATAACTATCGGCACCACTGCCACTCCGCTCAGCTTCGACCTCGCTACGTAGCAACAATAAAGACTGACTCATCACTTCACTGACTGACGCCTTTTATTTCACGCCCCGTCTCTGCCGATACGGCCCGCTCCCTCAGAATTATACACATTGTTGAATAAATTACATTACATACATTGATTGATGTTAAGAGGATATAATCAGAGAAAACCAGAAATATGTAATTTTTAAATCAGATTTTAGACATATTGACTCTTTTCCACAAAAAATTATAAATTGATTTCAAAATGCATGTTTTAAATTTGAAAAAAAAAAGTTTATTTTTAGTATATTGAGGTTATACCATAGGTCAGGGATGGCGAACCACTGGCACGCGTGCCGTTAATGGCACGCAACACAATATTTTAGGCACTTCACCGATCACAAAATTTATTATACACTTCGAAAAAAAGTGTGAAGTGTATAGTAGGTGAACGAGCAAACCCGAGTTTATCCCTACGCTACAGAATGTTCGGGTGCGGTGCGCGGGCTGCGATAAGCGGGTTTTTGTAGTAAATAAAGAGTTTTTAATTGATAGTAAGTATTTATTATTATTATTTTCCAAATAATCACAAAATCAAATTATTTGATGGCACGTCTATGACCTCATTAAACATTTCTTAAGAAAAATGGCACTTTGATACTTAAAGGTTCGCCATCCCTGCCATAGTTCGTTGGCACATTTGTTAAATTTTCAAAAAAGATTTTCTATTAAACAACACCCGTTTCAAATCATGTAATCATGCAGTAAAATAAATCAATATCTGGTAAACGCATGTTTCAGAATTTTAATTTTAGTTTAAATAAAATCATTAAAAAATATATACGTACATGTGTTTCTTGACAAAAATTGGTCCGTTTGTGTATTTATTTGTGCACTTACAAACTAATATATTTTTACATTCTTATTTTGCTTAGACATTTTTGAAAAGTGATAAATACTTATGATCAAAAAATAATTACAAAAAGGACATAATTGTATTAGTTTTATCATCAAGCCTTTCAGCATTTTTGGATGTAGGTATAAATTAAAGCAAATTTGGAATGAAATAAAATCGATATTGAGTTAAAATTTTAAAAAGCTGGTACGGAGAAAAATTAAACTTTCTCACTGGAACCGCCCTGTACAATAGTCAGAACATCTTTTGACCAAATGTGAATTTTCGGCCGCTGGCTAGTTAAAAGCCTTTAACGGTAGTGGCGCCCTCTGTTATTTTCAAAAAGAACCGTTGAAGTTTCCCAGATTAGAATGTAAAAAAACATAGAGTGCAATTCACACACGATAGAAGTGAAAACTTCAGAAAACTAAAGTAGAAAAGAGTGGGGATACTACAAAGCACCACACAAAGAGGAGACCGATTATACTATCTCATTCTTTCGCAGGCTAAATCCTATAGATTTATGTGTTTGTTTCTTCTTAGTGTTGCTATTTTTCGTTTCATTGAGTTTCAAATCTCCACGGTGCTAAAAATTTTTAATAAAATTAACAAAACTAGGGCGTAGCAGCAAATAAACACGCGGAAGCAGGTTTTTAATTGCTAGTTGCTATTGTTATAGCAAAGTCCTCCTCCACGTCTGTCTGTTTGCTTGCGATAAATTCAAAAACTACAGAACGGATTTTCATGCGATTTTCACCAAGAGATAGAGTGATTCATGAGGAAGGTTTAAGTTTATAATTTGTCAAGGTTTTGTGTAAATTGGTTGAAATATATAATATATAAAGGAAAATATCTGTATGTGGTGGACGAGCGGGCTGGCAAGTGGGCGGTGTGGATTTGATTTGTATGCAAATCTACATTTTTATGCCGAGGTTGATGAAATTTTGCACACGTGACCTTCAAAACAAGAGGAAGGTTTTGATTTGATATCGAAAACTCTGTGTAAAGCCCAGGCATCGCCGGGGACTTCAGCTGGTAATTTATATTGTTTTATTTTTGTGTAGATATTGTTTAATTTTATGGATAAGCAATACCATTCTGATGATCGAAAGTTTTCAACAATAATACTTCTGTTCATTGAGATAACGAGTCTCGTTTATTATCGTACGGAATTTATAATAAAAATCTAACTGGACTTGACGTCCGTTTTAAAGGATACTCTCTATTAATCTGAAGTGCAGACAGCCGTCAAGTGAGGTGCCGGCTGCAGATCGAATATCTTCGTAATCGTTCGGGTTTTATGACCTGCGATTTTTCACATGTCAATTTATAAAATTAAATATTTATTACCTTTGGGGATGCCTGTACTGCCAGACGTATAAAGTACTATGGCAAGATTTTCTGTGGTTTGCTTCAGGCAAAACTTCTCTGGAACGTTTTCTGAGGATTCTTCCGCAGTGTCTTTGCAGAGGGAGGAGTAGGACACAGCTTCTGTACCAGCATAGGCGTCTGTTTCAGCTGCAATCAACATAAAGGAAATGATTAGATGTGGTTTTAGAAAGACGCTAAGATGGTTTACGAGACCTTTTATGTTTATCAACCTATTACTATATCAAGTTTCTACGTCGGAATGTGACTATTGAAAATTTCCAGCTGCCTTTTTGCTTATGACAGCAATAGATGAGTCTTTATATATTGTAGCGCGTTCTCGCTCATCCTCATCGTCCGAGCTAAATGAAAGTTTTTTTTTAATGTGGTACACAACAGACGTTGTATTAACCTTTCCCTTACCATGGTAAAAAGTACCTCCAGCTTGCAGTCCTGTAACGCATCGTTAACCTATGAGTTTCGAATATTACTAAGCGTTTTTTGTCAAAATATTGTTGTGAATGGAGGTGGGTATGGGTACCGCCGCGCCATGAAGCATTTATTGGATAACCAACACCTCTATCATAGGTCACCCCAAGTGGTTCGAAACGTTTGGTGACTTAGCAGGGGTGCCCATCGATTCCAAAGTTTGAAATTTCCGGTCAAATTTGAAAAAAAAATGGGAGCTACGAAGGCGATGCACCACATCATATAAAATTCGGGATTAGGCCACTAACTATATCACTTTTTATGTATATGACAATAAGGTTAAACTTAGCAGCCACCTGTTTTGATTTATTCAAGAAACAAACATAAATTTATTCAAGAAAGACACAAATATTTAATTGTTTTACTATCAGTTTCTAAAGAATTTAATTTTCACATTATCCAATAAAACCATTACCGTAACGGGATAAGTAAGGGGGAGATTTTGAACTATAAAGTAGTTTATATATGCCTGAAATTTTATTTTTTCTGGGACTGTAAAAAGACAAAATACTGGATTATTTCAATGAAGTTATGAGTTATATTATTTATTATGAATTTTACTCGCAGTTTTTCATTAAATCATTTAAAATACTTTTAAGCGATCTAATTTTCAAACCAAAATCACATGATTTTGCATTGCTTAGAAGTGCATTCAGTGGCGTAGATAGCATCCGGGGTGGATAACGTGGTGTCACCCCCCCCCCCAATTTCGTCTTCGTAAAAAATGTTCAATATTTTTGGGACCCTTCGTATTTTTTTTCCACGGTCGGGTGTCACCCTCCCATTGGGTGTAATCAGGGGCGGACCGCCCCCCCCCAGTCATCACCTTAATATCAGCTGTTATAAGAAAGTAAAAATGGCAGAGGGGGTTAAAAAAATTGTCGTGTTAGTTATTTATTCATAGGATTGTTTATTAAAAATAATACTGACCAGTATCATCATGAATGACGAGGATGGGCTTGGATTCCTTGAGGATGTGTTTGACCCTCTGCTCCGGGAATGTGGGATCCAGAGGCAAGTAGGCCGTTCCTGACTTCCAAATGGCCAACAGGGTTATCAGCAACCTAAATTCATAATGCATCATATTTAAATTATCGAAGCTTTATTTGTTTATTTTCTATTATTAAGATATACACAGTAGGTACGTTATTATACAAGTTGTAAGGTAAATTAAATAAAATTATTACATGGTTGTAGTGCCTTTTACGTAAGTCCGTAGAATATCATTAGGTAATTTAGCCTAGGATTTATATGGTTCTTAAAACTTAACTAATGAATGAATGAGAAGAGTAATAAAAAGGAAGATTGAGTATGGAGATAATGAGACATTTTTAGATCAAGAATTACATGCTCACGAATTGTAATTAGTTTAATGAAAAGATAAGTGTAAGAAGTTTTAAAATAAGTTATATCACGCCAAGAAATTCAGTAAATTAGTTTTGTATGTTTGCAAAGAATCGTGAAAATGTACAAGTGTAGTAATTTTTCATAGTGGGTATAAATTGTGATTGCGTGAGTAATTGGTGAGTTTTTTTGCTGCGTTAGTGTTATTGGCTTCTACTGTATAATATGAAAAAGCGAAGTTCTGGTACGCCTCATTGAAACATTTAATCCAATGACGGATAGCAATTCGGGACTATCTTTTTTATTATTATTCACTGTTGAAATAATACCAATAATTTATTAAAAATTTAAAAATAATTTATTGAAAAAATACTAGCCAACAATAAATAATTAGAGCCCCCCTATTATATTCTACCCATTTTCTGTTACAATTTGATTTTTACAAAGTTATAAATTTTATATTCCCAGTAGACGTCCACCATTTCATAAATTCTAAGCATTCTACTTAATTTATGACTGACAATAATTAATTTGCCAGTACTTACTTGCACTAAGCATTAAATTAAAACAGAGCAAGTACCGGTTTATTTCATAACACCGTGTTGGGGATGTGATGGCGAACAACGCAGCAATTCCCATTGACTCCTTGCATGCCAATAGCGATCATTGGCTTTTTCATCATTTAGTTTACCGACTGCCGGCATCGAACGAAAAAGAGGAATCATTCTGTTTCCGATTGCCGCCGATTCAACAGCTCGAAAATCGCTTCGCGTTCGTAACCCACTGTTCCGATAAACGATTATTGTTCAAATATAAATTATGGTATGAATACGGATGTAGATAATTGTTTAAATAAACTTGTAAATAAAGTATTAATGTTTATTTGATTTATACAATATCATGCACCTTGTCCACCATAGGGAAATAACTCTGTCTCCTTTGACTGGATTAAAACAAGAATTCTGATGCAATTACAATAACAATTCGTTAATTTTATTTATTTATTATAAGAACGTTGTACATTGTATAGATTTTTATGTTACTTCATCCGCCATGCTAAGGATGTCCCTGTGTTATAACGGGTGAAGTTAACATATTGAAAATCATGCATATTATGGTTAATAAATTAAATTAATCAATGCAAAAATCAATCATTTTAAATAAATGTAGGATTATAAAAGATTTTTAAAATATTTATATTGAGGGATCAGGATTTATAGGTCCAATTAGGAGTTCCACCGAGCCGAACCCTCTGATATGAAAATATCTGGAGTCGGTGAATTATTTTCCCATTTGATCTCTGGTAGGTTGTTGTTCTTGTATTGTTTTGTATTTATAATACTTATATAGTATAGTGCAATTGCATAGCGTGAATTGACTAGATGATCATTTGTGGAAAAGTGTGTGAAAGGGTTTAGTTTTTCCTGTGGGGAAGATTTAATCCGGGCATAAAGTCATAAAAAATGGTAGTTAATAAAATTATGCATTCAATTTAAGTAACAAATTTTATATACTGGGTGTCCCAAATAGGGTTGCCATCTTCTAAAATAAAAAAGCCTGACTCTGTGCTGTATTAGGCCGGACATTTTGCCCTAAAAGCCGGACATACGAGTACGTACGTAATTTTGGACATAACTTTCATACATAATGATAAAAAATCTGTAACAAGTTACAGTTGTTTATTAATCACAAATTAACCAGTTTAATAACAACAATCATTAATTAGTCTTATTCTTGTCATCATTTGGCGTTTATATAGATTATGTCAATAACAAAATAAATAATATTGATTCTTCTGTCCGTAGACATAACAAAATAAACTTATAAAACAAACAAACAAAACGTAACTTTTTTTTTGGTTAAGCAGTTAACTAAAAATTTTCACTAAACAAATATACGAGTACAATGAAACAAATCTACCTTTGTGGACAAAAACGAAAAAACTAAAATAAAATCTCGACTTCTCCAAATTATTCAAAAATTAGAAAAATCTACAATTTTGCATATTTGGCCTTTTCACCTACTTTATCCAAAACATCGTTTTCTTTGGAAATCATTTCATAAAATTCTTGACATGTCATTTTTAAATTACACAATGTGTGCATCATCTTAGCAATTGTTTCTGACAGACAGAATGTCTATCGTTTCTGCTACATGCTCCCAGCTTGGTACCTCAGCTCAAGTCATCCATCCACTTAAAGTATTTCAATTCAGCACCAAATGTATGAAAATAATGAAATAAAATAAATAAATAAATAAATAAATTCACTTCTCCAAGAGTTTAAGTAGTCTTTGGCAATTTTGAAGATATTATTCATGTTTTCTTTGAATTCTTCCACGCGATCTGGGTGAGCCTCCGATAAATGTCGTAAAATTGCGGTAACTTGATTGGGCAGAAATTTTGTTCCAGTCTATCATTTTTTTATATTGTCCATTATTTGTGAACACTGGTCAATTACTTCGTTGACTGAAATATCTGAAGTTTTCGTACATATGATTCGACTTTGATATATTGACATAAAAGAGTCACTAACGAGCCGACTAAAGACAAAACCCTCTCGAACCAAGAATAGCCACTGTCGCCTACCCCCGCCTCGTCCGTAATACGTTGCGCCTTGCGTAGCTTGCGTTGCGTTCGTTCTGCAGGCGCTGCGTGCACCGCGTTACATTAACAAAAAGCCTAACAAAAGTCGTACAGGCCGGACATATAAATATTTAGCCCGACACGACCTAAAAATGCCTAACATGTCCGGCTAAAACCGGACAGATGGCAACCCTAGTCCCAAAAGAAAGTTTATATTTGTTTTACTTTATGTGTGAATGCAACTTTTCCAAGGGGTGCGGGGGGTATGTCAGGCTCTTGTGAATTTAGTCGCTATGAAGCATTTCTCGGGAGCGACCGCGCGTTGTGCGTGCGTTTTAGAAAAACGGTGATTCGGCGACTGTAGCGCGTAGAAGATTCTGCAATATTTGAGGTTTTCGTCAATTCAATGATGCGCCAAGCATTCCTCTCATTCGAAAATGGGTCAAAAAGTTTGAAGAGATCTGTACAACGCTGGCAAAACCAAAATCCGGGCGACCAAGGTCATCGAGAACGGTAGAACACGTAGAGAGTGTTTATCAGTCTTTTCGTGACGACTCGAACTTTTCGATTCGAAAGCGGGCAATTGCTTTAGATGTGCATAGATCATCGTTACACAGCATTTTGCACAAAGACCTAATGCTGCACCCCTACAAACTTACTGGCTGTAACCAAAGAACATGGTTCCAGCAAGACAGAGCAACATCACACACGTCCAATACATCTCTGCCATGAGTTCGTGAAATTTTCCCTGGCAAATTCATCTCCAGGACAGGTGATATACCTAAATAGGCCTCCTCGTGGTCCTGACTTAACCCCCATGGACTTTTTCCTGTGGGGTTATCTCAAATCTAAAGTGTACGCCAAAGATCCGACTTCCCTGATGCAATTAAAAGAAAATATCCGTCTCGAAATGGCAGCCATTATGAAGCCTACCTGCCGAGCCGTTATAAGAAATTTTACTCTTCGATTAAATGAATGCCGCGAACGCGAGGGTTAACATTATTTTATTATTTTATTTTTAAGAAAATTCCAAAAATTGTTTATTTTAGTATTTAATAAATATTTTTTCGATAGAACCCTTCCTTTTTTAAAATCGATCCACTAAATATAAACTTTCTTTTGGGACACCATGTATCATATTTCTAAATGCAAGGATCAATTGTATTTAAGGATAATTGTTTTTTAAAGGTGTGGGGTTGGGTTTCGGCTTTTAAGTTCCAATTGCTATGTGTAAATTATTTAGTTAAGAATGATGGAGTACCTGTCTGATGGCTGCATGCACACAGCAACGATGAAGTCTCCATCGGTGTTGGGTTGCAAGGACTGCTCGGAGGCTCTTTGCAATATGCCCCTGGCCAGCCTGTTGGCTGAAGTGTTGACCTGGCTGTAGGTTGTCTCATTGATGGCCCCATTTTCTGCAAAATTAATAAGATTAATCGGTGACCCGACAGTTGGTCCCCCGGTTGTTGGGGTTCTGCGACTTTTTATCCCGTGACAAAATATACTCCGATAAAATATCTTCTGACAAAATATCCTCCGACAAAATATCCTCCGACAAGATATCCCCTAACAAAATATCCTCCGACAAAATATCCTATGACAAAATATCCCCTAACAAAATATACTCCGACAAAATATCCTCCGACAAAATATCCTACGACAAAATATCCCCTAACAAAATATCCTCCGACAAAATATCCTACGACAAAATATCCCCTAACAAAATATCCTCCGACAAAATATCCTCCGACAAAATATTCTACGACAAAATATCCCCTAACAAAATATCCTCCGACAAAATATCCTTCGACAAAATAATAATAATAATAATAATAATTGGATAATTTATAAAGCGCCGTTTTTGTGAAAAATCACCTCAAGGGCGCAGTACAATTTATTAGGAATGCTAATTAACTAACTAAAAGTTCTAACTAAGTTTACTATTTACAAATGGATACAGAAACATACTTACCTGGCAGGTCACTTCCAATAAACACACTTTAATTAGAAAGATTATGCTTGGAGAAGATACGGCTTTGCACACGGAGGAAATTACAGTTAACACACTGGACATTGCATGATTTTACATTATTTGCTACCCTCATCTCTGTTAGTAATACATTGATGAATAGATTAGTGGCAAAACTAGAGTTGGTATTTATTTTAAAATACTGGAGAATTTAAAACTATTGGAGATTTGTGGCAAAAGTATAGTTGATATTTATTTTAAAATACTGGAGAATTTAGGACTCTTTAGGGCTGGAGAATGTTCATGAAATGACCTTCACAAACGCTTACTTTTTTATTTTTATTTATTTTTTTAAATTTTTTTAAATTTTTTTTTTTTTTTTTTTTTAATTTTTTTTTTGATTTTTTTTCTTTTCTCTACGTTTTTACAGGTTAGTTATTGACGGTGTCGCGGGTATTGAATGTGAAGGTGAAAGATTTTGAGTTTATGGATACGACTGTCTGAAAAGGTGAGTTTTAAGTCTAGCTCTAAATTCCGCCGCGTCTGTGATCATTCTTTAAGTCATGTGGCAGTCCATTCCAGGCTTTAGGTCCTGACACTCCGAAAGCGCGCTCACCGAACTTAGTATCTGGTGTGCGCCTTGGTTACTTTAACCTTCCGATAGCTGATGACGTTGCTGATCTTAGGGTTGACTGTCGAGAATTGGAGTTTTCTGAAATACACAATTCCGATAAGTAATCCGAAGCCATTCCGTTAAGGGACTTAAATACCATCCAGCAGAGCTTAAGCTTCAGCTTATCAGTGAAGATTTTTGAGATGCTCTGAAATATGGGAATATTTAGATACGCCGGTGATAAGTCTTGCCGCAGCGTTGAAAACGAATTGTAATTTGTTGATTTGATATTTTGGAAGACTTGCATATATTCCGTTGCAATAATCTAAGCGTGAAACCACATACGAATTGACTAGTAATTTAGTCGCCTCTGTTGGCAGGTTTCTCCTTACTGCTTTAATTTTCCTTAATTGAAAAAATCTCGTGCTTACGGTTCTGTTCACTTGAGTTTTAAGGGAAAAATCAGCGTCCAGATTGACACCCAGTAGTTTTATGCAAGTCTTTGGAGTGATGTCGCTTCCTGAAATGGTTATCGGGGAGTTATCAATGTTATGCTGACGTCTGCTTGTGGCGGTCCAAAGAAACTCAGTCTTTGACGGATTATGTTTTAATCTATTTGAGGTCATCCAGCTGGTAATAGAGGGCAAATATCCCCTAACAAAATATCCTCCGACAAAATATCCCACGACAAAATATCCTACGACAAAACATCCCCTAACAAAATATCCTCCGACAAAATATCCTCCGACAAAATATCCTACGACAAAATATCCCCTAACAAAATATCCCCTAACAAAATATCCTCCGACAATATATCCCCCGACAAAATATCCTCCGACAAAATATCTCCCGACAAAATATCCTACGGACAAAACATCTCCCAACAAAATATCTACTAAAACTTTACCTAACCTAACCTAACCTAACAAAAAATGGTACAAAAATAATACAGTCATCCTGTGAAGACAATAAATTATTGTTATCTGTATTATTTTTGTCCTATTTTACTATTCTAATACGATGACTGCATTATTTTTTTCCATTTTTTTGTTAGGTTAGCTGATAAGGTTAGATTAGATTAAGTTTTGGTAGATATTTTGTTGGGGGATGTTTTGTCCGTAGGATATTTTGTCGGATGATATTTTGTCGCGGGATGAAAAGGGCGCATTACCGATAGTTGGTTCCCCGAAATTATAATTTTTTTGTATTATTTACTAATTTCGAAACTAAAAATAAGAAAGAAACCAAAAAGACTTAAAAATACCTCTAATAATAAGTTGGTGTGGTATTAAACGATTTAATTTTCAGTGCAACTTTTTGTACTTGTATACAACAGAGTATATTAGTACAATAGTTAATATAGACAATTTAAAATGATAAGACAAAACATCCCCCAACAAAATATCTACTAATAATAATAATAATAAAATAATAATGGTGAATTATTTTCCCATTTGGTCTCTGGTAGGTTGACATGTTGTTCTTGTATTGTTTTGTAATTATAATACTTATTAGTGCAATTGCATAACGTGGATTGACCAGATGATCATTTGGGAAGTGTGTGAAAGGGTTTAGTTTTTCCTGTGGGGAAAATTTAAATAGAAGTTTATTCCAGAACGTATGCAGGGGAAGTTCAATGCAATACATTCCATATTTTAAAACAACAAAAAAGATAAGTAACAAGTTATAGGGAACGTACCCATACCGGGGGGGGGGGGGGGTTAAAAATTGCAAAAAGTTGGTCACGTAGTATAGGTACGTTCCCTAAGATGAAAAGTAAATAGCAACATATAAATTTAAAAAAAACGTATCCGCATGAGAAATGAAACTGAAAAAAATGATGTATATATCAAACACTAAAATGAACGTAAATAGCCGCCTACGGAGGGTATTTCATCGTCTCCCGTCTCCAGAGGGCCATCAGGGGAGATTTCATCCAGGCAGTCATGGCGGTGATGATCGCATCCTTCGAATGGCGCAGTCTGCGCCATAAACTTTCCATGCGGTGGCGGAGAAGTCCACGGAAAGTATGTACTCGTCCCTCCAGGAACATTTCCGTAGCACTGCAGTATCCCGGCAGGCGGAAAAGTTGGCGATAAGCGTTATTGTAAGCAGCCTTTAACTTATGCCATTGGGTTGCAGTGTAGTCAACCCACAGTTCTGATGTGTACAGCGAGTCACAGAAAGCGTTGAACAGAATTCTTTTTACTTTGGGGCTGCAGGAGTAAAAACGTCTTGACAGCATACCCGCTCTAACTGATATTGCTCTTCTCTGCCTTTCCATGTCCTCGATATCCTCAAGGTCGTCTGTGATGACATGTCCCAGTTATTTAACGCTGTAATTAACATTCATTTTCCTTTCATCTAGCCATACTAAGGGTGTTTAGACGATTTCGTTTTTCGGTTTAAAAACCTCAACTATTGTCTTGGTGGTATTATACAAAAGGTTATGGTTTTTTGCAAAGTCTTCACAAATTTTTAGTAATTTCTCTAATGCGCTTAGTGACGGTGCAAGAAGAACCATGTCCTCTGCGTAATTAATGTTATTTACACACACTCCATTTAAATAACAGCCTATTTTCGTGGCATTAAGTATTTCAATAAGCTCATCGGTGTATAGGTTGAACAGAACCGGAGACATGCTTCCTCCTTGCCTTACGCCACTTTTCAAAAATAATGGGTTGGAAAATTCCCCAGCCCATTTCACAATATTTTCTTTTTGCGTGTGCCAAATTGAAAGAATAGCTATTACATCTTCTGAAACTGCTCTTTTCCTTAGTTTTTTCCCACAGTTTATTATGGCATACACGGTCAAATGCTTTGCTTAAATCTAGAAAGCAGGTATAGATTGGCGTTTTTCTTAGTTTATAATAACTGATGGTTTCTTTTAGGGAATATATTGAACCTAACCTTACACCTAACCTAACTAAAACCTAACCTGAGAAAAAATGGGACTAAAATAATACATCCTGAGAAGACAATAAATTGTTGTTCAAAAATAGTAAATGGCACAAAAATAACACAGATAATAATAATTTATTGTCTTTACAGAAGTGTATGTATTAATTTTGTCTCATTTTTTTGTTAGGTTTATTAGGTTAGATTAGGTTAGGTTAGGTTATGTTTTAGTAGATATTTGGTTGGGGGATGTTTTGTCCGTAAGTTATTTTGTCGAAGGAAGGAACCATTTAAAGTACCTCTGATGCATTTCGAAATTACATTAGAAATTTCACCAAAGGAACTTGTTGGTGAAAATATTGAATAGCCTGAAGGGAGCTTCTTTTCATCATGGATAAGAGTACGGTAAGAGTAAAGGTAATTAATTGGTTCTTTGTAGATTTACCTTGGAAGATAATAGCCGCAGAGTCCTTGAAGGCTTTGGATTTCAGCCTCTCCTCGAACTCCTGGTTTAGCCTCTTCCTGTTCACATGCCTCCGCTCTCCCTTCACTATGGACAGATCTGGTATGGACCCCATCTGGGAAAGAACAAGAAAACATTTATTAAAATCAAAGAAGTTCACAGAAATCTCTTATCGAACAAAATTGAGAATGTATGAAACCCGTTGTTACAAAACGTCCTAAACAAATAGATAAATGCTTAATTTAATTTAAATTTAATGAGTCAAACCTCAAAATATAATTTTTATTCACTGAAGACAATGTTAACGATTTTCAATCAGAAATTTGGATCAGAAAATACAGAAAAAGACACATCTAGGAATTGAAACCAGGACCCAGGGCGCTGCTAACGGTGTCCTATCCTCTTCTGTCGTATTTAACTACTAAGAACTACCAACATTATCTTCATTTTATTTTTATTGGCTGCTTTTTATTTTTTGCTTCTGACCCTTTTTTTACGTAAACTCCATTACCTCCTGTCTTACAAAACACCCCGATTAGAGATACCATAGTCTCCCTGGCACCCGACGTTGCGAGCAGGTTTGTAGGTTTATTTCACACAAAAAAATCTATCATTCAAACATTATAGATGATAAAGATACTCGAATATCTCTACCATCCCTGAATAGATAATTATAACAAATTTTGTTGTTGTTTTGAATACTAGCTAAAAGTTTTCAAATTACAAAATCTTGTTCAATATATCCGGTGGATGTTCGCATGAAAAAATTATAATATTGGATCGAATTACATAATCAAAAACAACATTGGATGCATTCAAGGGCGTTCACATAGAGGGGGGGTTTAAACGCAAGGGGTGTAGATCTTGTGACGGAGGGAGGGTGGAGGGGCAAGGGAGAAAGGGGGAAGGGGGGTTGCGAAATTTATTAGAAAGTTTTACATATTACTCAATAATCACACTAAAAATTAGCTAACATTAACATCAAGATACTTTACAATCAAGAGATCCATACTCATAATACTCGAATATTAATAAAATCCGCGTTCCTTAAAACACTCACTACAAAATAAGGGGAAAATCTTTGAACTATATTGCCTGTAATTCGATTCCAGATATATACAAGGGAATACAAATAATAAAAAAAATTCAGAGTAATGCTAAGAATTTTTTTGTTTAAGGATGACGCTGTGCGATCTTCTTGTCATGTTCTGTTCTCTCTTATTTATTTTTCTCTCATTTTCTTTTCCATTTGTAAACATCTTGTTCTTTTTCCTTTTTTTGTTTTCTATTGTTATTTGTTGGAACAACCTGTCTTTTATTTTTCATCTATACTGTATGTGAAAATTATATTTTTAATATCAAAATATACATGTGAAATTGTAACTCTTTCCTCCCACTTTTGAATTTTAAGTTTCTCCCGTCCTAAAATGAGTTTTGTAATTCATCGGGATAGCCCTAACAATAAAAAAAAATTGCATTTTACAGGTGTTATGTACGATTTCTATTATCTTTTTTTCTTCGTAATACTGTGTCACGTAGGGGGAAGAGGTCGAATCCCCTGACACCCTCACCCCCCGCCTTCCATCCTTATATACACCCTTTTAATCATTCAGTCTAGACTAGACCGATCCGGAAATTACTTACAACATTTGTTGCTTCCGTAATTACAAATTACAATCTATTCTAATTCAACAATAAAGAAGATTTTAGATAATAGACGCATTTAACATCTGTTTCCGATGAATAAATCAAATGTTGCCAGATGGTTATCTAAAACATTTATTCCTTCCGGATTTTATTACAGGATGCACTTTAAAACATTGATATAATCATTAAAAATAGCGAAGCGTATTCGTGTTTTACAATAATTGACCAAGTGCCAACTTTGTTGCAAAACGTCCGCTCAATTATAGTGAATTAAGAATCGATTTCTTATAACAGAAATTGCAGCAAGCTTCCTGCAAAACCGACGCATCTAACGCTTATAAAATATGATAGACAATTTGATAAAACCAAAGCAAAATTCCAGTGATGAATTTTGAAATATTTAATTTATTCTGTGGCATTTGAATAAAATTTTGTTTATTAGCACCGATTTCAATCTCGGAAACTGAAAATTTCCTTTGAAAAGTTGTAGTGTCTTACCCAGGGCCGAACCTAGCGGGTGGATTCATTTGATTTTAAAACGCCCAGTTGGTTTATGAATCCTAAGTTGATTTATGAACGCATCATATGTCGATTTTGAACGCGTGCATAATGTACTCATACGTCATAGGTTCTCAACGTGGGCGTTTGAGATTTTCAGGGGGGCATTGGAGGTTATCCACATCCACTACTTACCCACCCTGGTATAAGTAACAGATGGTTACTCCCTCAAGGCTCTCGCAAGATTCTATTTTTTTTGTTAAACGAAGCTGCATTTATTTATTTTGAACGAATCTAGACCTCCAGTGTCCCCGCGTACGTTGTTGTGGAAAAAATAATACAATAAATCAGGTGAGTAATACAAGCAAAAGTAGTTAAAGAAAAATAAAACTCGTACAAGAAGCTCACGAGGCAGCATTGCATCATGTAAAAAACCCTGTAAGCACCTGTATAAATAGATAGAGAACATTAGATAAACAATTAAGTCTCAAATTATTTGGCAAGTACCAATATAAAATGTAAATTGCATTCAGTCTGATATAAACCACACTCAGCATCCGTGTCCCTTAACCAACCCCCCAGCGAAGCCTCAAAGAAAGTGTGAATAATAGAGGTAAAATACCTGAATACTTAATGAAAAAAAAATTGCGTTGAGTAGTCGGAGGTGTCAAGCTTCAAGTCTTCGCATTATTGGGGGTGGCCCAAATAAATTTGAGATAGATATTTCGCCTTTTCAGGGGGGGGCAGTAGAAGACCCAGAGAAAATTAGGGGAAGTTGAGATAGCACAGTGAGGTAAAAGAAATAGGTCTAAAAAGACAAAAAAAACACGCTAATCAAGTACTAATAAAGCAAAGTAACACTTTAATATTGGTTAATTTTTGTCATTATAAGTTTTGTAATCATTTTTATTACGTGTGCGAAAATTAATAAATTTCAGTAGTTCCGGAAGTGGATGAAAATTGAACTGATAGCTTCCATTACATTCAAAATAAAAAAAAAAAATGAGGCTTTTTTTTTTTTTACATTAACTCCACACAGGAGGCCCTGAGGAAAATAACTTCCCTCAGGGCCTATGTCATCTTTGAAGATGCTGTGTGGAGGGTCTTTTTGAGGAAAGGAAGGAGTGAACACGGGTCTTGAAGAGACCCATGTTGTAGGAGGGAGGAAACACAGAGGCCGGCAAATCGTTCCACAGCCGAGCCGTTGAACTCAAGAATGAGTCATAGAAACGACCCGTTCTCATGTGACTAATGTCAACCGTGTACAAATGTTGGCGCGTGTTTGGCGTGTTTCCCGACTATGCACCGGTGCCGAGGGGATCAATGACGCTAGTTCCTCGGAGCATCTTCCATTGTAATACCGGTAGAACAAGGACACCATTCCCACCTGACGCCTGTGCTCTAAAGATTTCAGTCCGTCTGTTAAGATGGGAGAATCTATCAAACGGACCGCCCGTTTCTGCACAGAGTCGAGACCTCAAATAGATTAAAACTTAATCCGTCAAAGACTGAGTTTCTTTGGACCGCCACAAGCAGACGTCAGCATAACATTGATAACTCCCCGATAACCATTTCAGGAAGCGACATCACTCCAAAGACTTGCATAAAACTAATGGGTGTCAATCTGGACGCTGATTTTTCCCTTAAAACTCAAATGAACAGAACCGTAAGCACGAGATTTTTTCAATTAAGGCAAATTAAAGCAGTAAGGAGAAACCTGCCAACAGAGGCGACTAAATTACTAGTCAATTCGTATGTGGTTTCACGCTTAGATTATTGCAACGGAATATATGCAAGTCTTCCAAAATATCAAATCAACAAATTACAATCCGTTTTCAACGCTGCTATTTTTTATTGTACTTTAACAATACCAAATATGAGGTTAAAATACCCGGAGCAAGTGGGACTTTTTTTTTTTTTACATTAACTCCACACAGGAGGCCCTGAGGAAAATAATTTCCCTCAGGGTCTATGTCATCTGGGATGCTGTGTGGAGGGTCTTTTTGAGGAGAGGAAGGAATGAACATTGGTCTTGAAGAGACCCATATTGTAGGAAGGAGGAAACACAGAGGCCGGCAAATCATTCCACAGCCGAGCTGTTGAACATAAGAACGAGTCGAAGAAACGACCCGTTCTCATGTGACAAATGTCAACTGTGTACAAATGTTGGGCACGCGTTTGGCGTGTTTCCCGACTATGCACCGGTGCCGAATGCTAGTTCCTCGGAGCATCTTCCATTGTAATACCGGTAGAACAAGGATAGCATTCCCACCCGACGCCTGTGCTCTAAAGATTGCAATCCGTCTGTTAAGATGGGAGAATCTATCAAACGGACCGCCCGTTTCTGCACAGAGTCAAGGGTTTTTTTTAGGTATTTTGGAGCTCCAGACCAGAGGTGGCTGCCAAATTCAAACGTGGGGCGCACTTGCGATTTGTACAGGGTTAGCAGTTGTGTACTATTAAAGTATCTGCGGGCCCTGTACAGTACGCCCAGTTTCTGAGAGGCTAACTTAACTCTGGTTTCGATGGAGCCCCCGTACCTGAGCTGGTCACTTAGAGTTACACCAAGCATATCGATGGGCAGCATGGGCTGGTTTTACTACGAACTTTTTGTGTTAACCTAAACTATTAATTGCTTGGATTAAATTGATTTACTCAAGTTTATGTCAAGATTATAGAAGTGACATTTTGCTTGCAAGGTATTAATTACTGTTATTTTTATAATTTCCTTTGAGATGTAGTTCGCGGTCTGTCTGTCCCAACTAGACGGTAGGTACCCAGTTGGCCAGCTATATTACGATTGCAATCTGCATTTAATTAATTTTAATTGACATTATTTATTTATAAAACGGTATTTATGAGTAAGATTGCTTACCATAATGAGGAAATATTATTAATTTATAGGTACTTTTCAATAAACCATGATTTATGCGAGGCGAGCTCGGCTATCTTGAATAGAAGATTTTTTCTGTCTGCAATATCTGGGTCGACTTTAGAACTTGAATTACCTTCAACCAGCCTTAAAACTTCAATTATATATACTTTAAATAGTGTTTGTTTTATATTTTTCAATTATTATTAAAAAATTATATTATTGTTTAGAGTTAAATATTTATAACATATTTTCTCGTATCCGACCGAAACAGGACTTTCTACCGAAACCGAATCTTCGATATCTGTCTCAGTTTCGGCCGAAACCGACATGTTAAAAAGCTATTGTTTACTGAAATTTGGATTATTTTTACACTTATATTGACAGTTAACACGTGTTAAATGAAATAAAAAACAATAATGGAAGTATGTGAAAAAATAATTCTTTATTCTTTTATATATTACTGCTATAAAACAAATAAAAATTAACAACATGTTAACTATTCTTTGAACAAAAAATTGTCAATAATCAACACATACAAAATAAAGGAATTTACTGATGATGGCGGGTGACACACGAGCCACGAACTCACCCTAAATCAGCCGTACAACGCGCGATAATTCACGAACGCTGAATTTTGGTGCCGGCTAGGCAGATTTTCTGCCGAAACCGAAACTGATGCCAAAACTAGATTTTTTTTGCTGAAACTTACCGAAACCGAAACCGAACCTTCGGTCGGTCACTAATATTTCCATTTAACACTTTATGTTTTTAATTTAAGTTTTTACAAAAGTACCTATGTATTATTTTTTAAGCTAATGTCTATACATTTGCTGAGTCGAAACGATAATTATATTAAATTCCCTCGATAGAAAAAAATAGCAAAATCTGCTCCAAAAATTAACAGTTTATTCTGTTATTTAACTCGTCATGGGTATGAAAAAGTTCACAGAGCTTATCTATAAACTACTTAAGACATTTGCCGAGAGATTTTAGCTCTATTTTAAACGAGTCGTATTTTATTAAATATTTCACAATTTTCGCACAATTATTATAGTTTTATATTATTAGCGCTCTCTCTCTTAAATTCGTATTAAAAAATCTCCCTCTTACTATGGAGCCTTAAAACTAAAGCGAAACCTACTAGTAATATTTATCTATTGAATCAAAAACAACTTTGCGCTTTTAGTCGCCTGTGCCACTGTGCCTAGTGATTCCAACCTTATTTCACGAATGTATAAATATTGCCTGAAAACAGGCGCCATCTAGACTCTTATTTAAAAAATTCCAATGTATTATTATTATAAATCAATTTCAAGTACATACCTTTATTTAAAGATCTGTACTTTATGAATGAAAATGTATTTTTTCAATCCTGAAATTAAATACTTTCCTTATTTAACTCCAAAATGATTACATTTACCAGGAAAGAACTATTTGCAATCGACTTTTTTAACAGTGAATACCGCACAAGAATCTCAACTGCTCCCGTCTGGAGCCAGTGAGACTATGGCATCCCCAATTGGGGTATGTTGTGAGGCTGAAGGTAGCGGGGGGGAAGGAGAAACTACTAGAATAAATTAAAATACAAACATTGAACTCCGTCAAAAAATAGATTCTTATAAAAAAAACTGTTTTCAATTGAATTAATCTTAAAAATATCCGGTAACCCATTTATTTTCCTTGTGTGACAATTTCTTCTCTAAATACATACATGAAATTACGTTTTATGTATTACTAATAATTACATTAATTTAGAACAGTTTATTTTAAGTTCTTTAGGCGGTATTCCCATTAAATTAAAATCACAGATTTATATAAAAGTAAAGTAGGTACCTATTTTTATCCCTTCACCGAACATTCGCGATCTAATTCCAAAATCTCGGTAAATTTTTACCCAATAGAGAACTCCAGTCGAATTTTTTTTTTTTTTTTTAATGAACCTTCTAACTTAAATAACTGCATTTTTTAGTTAGTTTTAATAGTTAAAATAATTGTCAAAGTTTTAATTTTTCAAGATCCCCCGAAAACCACCGTATGTATGGTGAATCGTGTGAAGTCATCACTCCTGAAAAATACTATAGGATCGGCCAATCAGCTGATCAACTGCCGCCATTTTGAATTCCGTTGTTCGAAGTATTCTCCATGGAAATAGCATAACTTTTTTTTTTGTGCAGTAGTTTTTGAATATTTTCAATAACAGAGATAAACTAATAAGAGATACCTTTATTTTTGAAACATTATTTAGGCCTAAATAAAGTTTCAATAAACACAACAACTAAATCTCTATAAACACTATGTAAATAAACAAATAAATTAATACGATGGCTTGTGTCAAATCATACATTCCCATACAATGACTTTACGGTGACGTTACGACACGTCGAACAGTGACGTCACCACTGAAATTTCGATAATGCCAACTTGACGGCGTTTTTTTACGACCCGATTAAAAATGGACTTATTAATATTTTTTCAAAAAATCTGCGTTTAATATTATTAAATAAAACTTATATATTCAGAATCAGCGTTTATTGGTCTATGTCTATATGAACATATTTTTTTAAAGCCATAATATTTTACTTGGTGTAATGTTTTTTGACTAATTGGGTATTTTACCATCCTTCTCATGTATTATCCATACGATAACGAACATTTGCGATTAATTAAACGTGATTTATTTATTTAAAAAGTCTGAGTTTACTATTCGGTACTTGAACCTATGAATTGTGGATGGATACAGGATGAGCTAGGCGAGTTTTTACCTCATTTGTTTATTTATTAATATTCGTTATCGTATGGACAATCTATGAGGAGGATGGTGAAAGACCCCATTAATCTAGGAATTCAAATATTTTATTTTTTTATTCATTACATTCACAGATATGACAGAACTTTAACTGTCCAACTATAAAGGATCAAAGTATAAGGACGGTCAAATTTACATACCAAGAAGACGTAAGATTACATTAAAATAAATAAAAAAAGCACAATGTTATTTAAATTATAATATCTTGCTGGTATTATAAAGGTGAAAGTTTGTATGGATGTATGTTTGTTACTCTCTCACGCGAAAACTACCGAATGGATTTTAATTAAACTTTACATTAATGTAGCTCATAAATCAGAATAACATATACGAGCTCTGGCATTATGAAATTGGTTTAAAAAAATTGAAATAGGTGGAACGCGAGCTGTTTGAAAACTGAATGTACCGGGAATGAACGCATGGAATGCGGTAGGGGGAGGGGAACCCGGGAGGGGGAGGGGAATATATTTATTAATCAACATCAGAACTCCCAAGGATTCCGACATTTAATTTTATTTTATTATCTGAAACATTTATCGTTTTCAGTAGAGTACTGAGAGATATTTTACAGTAAATAACAACAATAGACACAGTGTATTTTTATACTAATAAAAAAAACGAGAACTTTTAATTTTATTTTTCTATGTTAGGTTTTATGCTTTAAATTTACTATAAATGGGACTGTTTTTTTTTAGTTCTAGAAAAATTATTACGATGGTATTTTAATTTCATTTTTATTTAAAAAAATAAAAACGCTGGATTTTGATTTTATTATTATTTTTTTAAGCGCACGTTTTGGATTTTATTTGATTTACACCCAGCTGGGCTTTGAATTCTAATTTTTGATATTAATAAAATAACAAATTGTAATTCTCTTGCTTTATTAAATTTCGGTTTCAATACGTTATTTAGAGAAATACAAAAAAAAGAAAAAACTAAAAAATATAAGAGCCTGTTCTCTCACTGATCTATTTCATAGAATCTATGAAATATATATATCTTTATAATAATAGATCAGGCGGGACGGCGCGTAGATAGGTACCTACCCGTATAAATCAATGACCTTCATAGGGCAATATAATCTAAATGTATTAATAACATTTTAAGACAACACGTATGGGTTCCGTATTGTTGTTTTTATTATGATTTGGAATGCAAGGAAATGCGTGTTTTAAAGGGTGCAAGTTTTTTCACGAACTGGTTCCAAGTCCTTGATAATGAGTGCGTGTTTTTTTTTATCGGGGTTTTCTAATTTCGATTTAAATCAAGGTCTTAAATTGTTGCAGGTAAATTTTAAAATGTGTTTTTTGAGCCAAGTTTTTATAATAATACCAGTGGAATAAGAAAAAAGAAGTTGTATCAACACCGAGGTATGAATATTTAAGAGTCGTTACGCAGAAAGAAGCCTAACAAGATTATTATGAGGCTAAGCTAAATATCATTAACATTGTTTGTGAATGTATGAGTAATTTGTTTAAGTATTACATCACATGGTTTTTTTGCTGTACAATAAAATGACGCCACATTATATATTTTTTTATTTATACATTTTTTACTACACTAATTACATTCCATTTTTTTCGATATAGGTGATAGTACCGACGAATAGCAAGGTTCATAATAATTAATCACAACATAAAAAAATAAATAAAAATAAAAACACATAGACATAAACACCATTGCAATACTCACTAATATATAAAACCTTTCAATTTCACTATCGGTTTATATGAATCTATCCTATTTATATAGTTTTATTCTATTGTTTTATTTTAGTGTTATTTTACTCTATTTTGTTTTGCTCTATTTTCTTTCTTTCAATTCTCATATGTTATTGTTGAGTCTCTTTTTTCTTTAGTTTTTATTTTATATGTATCTTAAAAAAAAAAAAAAAAAATCATATCAAACTGTAAAATGAGGTCCTCAGCACGGGTAAAGCACCCAGTGAGGCCCACATTAGTCAAATATGTAACACACATGTATAAATCAGGTGAATCAAATAAAAAAAAAAAAAAAAAATTATGTATAAGAAAAAAAAACTTGTCAGATAATAATTATCGCTGATTTTTATTTTCAATAATGAAAATCGGATATTAAATCACATTTTGGCATTCGATGGAATCATTTATTGGATAGCCAACACCTCTGCCATAGGTCACCCGTGATTCGCTACGTTTAGTAACTTAGCAGGGGTGCCCGGGTTCATTGGGCGGATGTGTCTGCCCATCAAGTGCATTGCAGGCCGAATCGTGAGACTGGTTGAGGGAGATCTTTTGAAGATCCAGCATGACTCATTCAGATTTATCTCCCAGATTCATACCCAATTCTCATACCTTTTTCCTTCCAAGAACTTCCCTTCCTTAAAGGACCCTCCACAACGCATCTCCTATTATGACATAAACTCTGAGAATTATTTTCCTCAGGGTCTCTTGTGTGGAGCTGATGTAAATAAATATAATTTTTTAACTGTATCATACTTCGACTAAGAACTACCAACATTATATTCATTTTCTTATCGCACATATCTTCTATCTTTTCTAAGATTCAAACCCGAACTAAATGCTATCTAGATAGTGTCTGGGATGTGTCTGTGTCTAGGATGAATATATTTTTTTTTTAACTTTATGAGTAAAATCTCTAATTTTAATTAAATGAACACAATATTAGCGAAACTCAATCGAAAATCTGGAGACAGGACCTTCTGCTTACATAATAATATTGTCTTAATTTTTGAAGTTGGAAATTGATTATTTGTAAATTGAATACTTTTGAATCTTTGAATTTTTTTTCATTATAAACTTTTTAGATTTTATAATTTTTTTGAAAATCGGAAAATTAATTTAAATTTTTAACTTTTTGAATATTTAATATGGAACGATTCAGAGACTCGTGAATCGTTTCGCGAAAAGATGAAAGATTTACCTCCGCTAGTTGACAGACCGCAAAATAAATAATTTCCAATTGTAAAGCCGGGTACAGATTGCTGTAACGTAACATGCAATGTAACATGAAAGGAACATTTCATAAGTGTGGACGCAGCGCGCGCACGAACCGAGCATGTACCTACTCGCATCTGTTTCCGGTAGTGTCCGACCGAAACTAATTTTTACGGCCGAAACCGAAACCGAAACCGAAACTTCCATATAAGGTCATGTTTTCGTGGAAAAAAAATAGTCAATCTTCCTTTCAATCAGCTTTTATTTAGCATATTAATCATTCAGTCTCTGATATTTGAACTAAAAATAAACATAACATAATTATCACTCCGTATTTCAAATAAATTATTTATGCTTTTTGAAATCATAAGCGTAAATCGCTTCGTATATAATATAAAAAAAGAAGTAGTAGGTATTACCTATTTGAACATTATTAATAAATAACATAAAATAAAAGGCAGAAAACTAAATTGCTTTTTTTAAACCTAATTTGTTTAGGTACACTAAACAAAAAAAAACGAATGTGCTTTAGACCAAACGACTGAAGTAAAACTTCACTAACTTATAAAATAACATATGGAATTGGGGTGACATATGACCATGGGGTGACCTATGACCCTGGGGTGACCTACGACCTTGGGGTGACGTACGACCATGGGGTGGTCTATGACCTTGGGGTGACCTATGACATTGGGATGACGTGACATTGACATTGGGGTGACATATGCCAATGGGGTGACATATGACCCTGGGGTGACCTACGACCTTGGGGTGACCGTTCGCCTCGCCCGATCACCATTCGCATCGATCGACGTTCGCATCGATTACCGTTCGCATAACACTTTCGTTACGCATTCACCAGCTTACTCCCCAAGTCAGGCGTGCGTAAAAACCCAACCGTTCGCCTCGCCTTATCACCGTTTGCGACGTTTACCGTTCGCATAATACTTTCGTAACACATTCACCAGCTTACTCCCCAAGTCAAGCGTGCGTAAAGACCCGACCGTTCGACTCGCCCGATCACCATTCGCATCGATCGCCGTTCGCATCGATTATCGTTCGCATCACACTTTTTCGTAACGCATTCACCAGCTTACCACCCAAGTCGAGCGTGCGTAATGAAGTTTTACTTCAAAAATATTTTTAATGCAAATAATACTTAATGTATGAAATAAATAAGCGTTTTCTCTCAAACTAAATGAAGAGCTTTCATCTTAAGAACAAAATAATTTCTTCTAAACTATGGTCGTATTGCGCACCGAACATGTCCGATCGCAGAACGAAACCTCCCGAATTCAGTTTCGGTTTCGGCCGTAGTTTCGGCTGGATGGCGGCCGAAACCGAAACTAAGCCGAAACTCGTTTTTTGGCCGAAACTAGTCCGAAACCGAAACCGAAACCGAAACCAAAAGTTCGGTCGGACACTAGTTTCCGGCATGCGCGCGGTGAACATAGCTCAGTCTGCCGAGAACAAGTCCTCCATTGTTCGCGCGCGTTCTGCAGTATAGACATAAACAAGCCGTCCACACTGATGCTCCGTGCAAACTGCGCGCCCCTTTGTGTTCGTCGAAAATCCGACACTTTGTGGATTGCGGCGCGCATGAGTTGAAATGCTCTGTTCGTGCGCGTAGTGTGCACTGTTCGTCCGCGCAAGGCGTCCACACTATGGGAATTCTGTTACATTGCATGATGCATTGCGACAATGTGGACGGAAAATTCTTTCATTGCGTGTTACATTGCATGTTACGTTATAGCAATCTGTATCCGGCTTTACATTTGACCATAAAGTACCTGGCAAACAGCAAAACATCAATGGCTATATACATCGAAATAGTTTTTCTTAAAGTCAAATGGTGCATTGCTCAGCTGCAAAGTAACCATGGCGTTAAGTATCAGCTCTATACGATTTGTGCTGGTCTTATAAGACTGTTCCTAGGAAGTGATACGGTGTAATACAGATAATCACTTAATGAGTGCAAGAGTTTGCAACGCCGGATAGGCAATTACTCGCACACTAGCGTATTAAAATGCACTTCCATCACTTTCGTCTGCAGTCTTCCACCACCTGCTACCTAGTTATGTATATATTGTATATTTATACAGAAAGACATACAGCGCAAGCATGCAATCAGTATGCTGAACCACAAGGCATTGCTCCATCGCAAGATAAACCAGTTTTTCAAGTACGACGCACTGCTTCGGGTTCATAGCCTCCCATGCATTATTTCAAGCCTATTCATTCCAATGTGCAATGTGCATACTCTCCAATGCAAATTGGCAAAAAAAAAAATTTCATTTATAGTCAACAATGCATTATCTTTTCGCAACCGAAACCGCACACAAATGTAGGCAATTATCACTCCAAGGTTTTTTATAGACAACATTGTGTTTATCTTATCTTTCAATCGAATCTCGATAGGTTTTTAATAACCAATTGATTTAATTGCTTCCTTTTATTGATTAATAATTATTGTAAATGGTAAAAAAATGTTTCATTGCTTTTTATTGCTAAAGATGAAATTCTAAGATAAACGTCTCGCTACCTTGATATCGGATTTTTGTAGCGTTGTGATACAAGGAATCACAGAATAAATCATTCTGAAATATTTATTTTTTGGTATTTTTATCAGATTATTTAGAAAAACAAATCATACAACTTTAATAATAATGGTTGGATAGTTTCTAGAGCGCCGTTTTTGTGAAAAATCACCCCAAGGGCGCTGTTCAATTTATTTAGTTTCAATTGTCTAATTTTACTATTTACAAATGGATACAGAAACATACTTAACTTGGCAGGTTCTGATAAACACTTTAATTAGAAAGTTTATGCTTGGAGAAGAAACGACTTTGCACGCGGAGGACATTATATTTAAAACACTAGACATTGCATGATTTTACAATAGCTACCCCCATCACTATCATTATTACATTTATAAGAATAATATTTATTTCGAAAGACTCGCGAAATTCAGGAATCTTTAGGACTTTCATGAAATGAATTTTACAAAGCTTACAAATAGGAATTTGCTTAAATTTTTACACAATTAGTTATTTAAAATGTCGCGGGCAGTGAAGGCGAAGGTGAAAGATTTTTTACTTGTGGATCTGACAGTCTGAAAAAGTGAGTTTTAAGTTTAGCTCTATATTATAAACTACATTGTGTTTGCGCTTGTTGTTATTTTCTGTTGTTGTTGTAGATTAATGTTATATTATATTATACAGAAATAATTCACATTATAATTCAGGTAGGTACCAACGTACCCACTCCCAATGAGAGAAATAAATTTATTACAGTAAGAGTAAAGTGTAAAACAAATAAAGAGTAAAAAAAAATTAAGAAAAGTTTATTTTTTGGAATAACTTTATGAATAAAACTTCAAATTATAATATTAAAACAATGAAGACAATATTAGCGACATTCAAACGAAAGTTTGAAATCAAATCAGAAAAAGAATTGCACCCAGGACCTTAGCTTTGCTGGAGTTCTGCTATAACCCCTCTAAAAACTGTCAATAAAACTGAAAATAATGCTGTGGTTCTTAAGTTAAATATGATCGATAAGTTAAATTCGACCGAAGTGAATAGGGTCGAATCAGCTAAGTGATTAGGGGCCGTTCAAGTATTACCTAACGTACTTGGGGCGGGGGGGGGGGGGGGGGGGGGGTCTCGTGAAATGTTACTGTGCGTTACGAGGGGAGTTCGAACAACGCGTTACGTAAAATGTTTTTCTTTATTTAGATAAAACAAACTAGGGAATTAAAATCTTCCAAGTTGGCAATCCTTTTCGTTCTCGAAATCTCTTGTTTTATTTACTACCGCAAACGAGATTAAAACAAGAAAAAAAGGTATTTATGCGACTATCCAGTACTTTGCGCAACTTAATTGTTACTTTCAGGTAAAAATTGTCACAAAACGGAAAAACGTTACGGCGCGTTACATGGGGGGGGAGGGGGGGGTCAAAAATCTTCAAAATTTGCGTTACGTAATACTTGAACGCCCCCCTAGGGCAGAGTCTCGGCAAGGCCAAAATTCCTAGATGCGACCGAAACTTTTTCTGATTTTTCTGTATTAAATTTTCGTTTGAAAGTTCGTTTTTCGTTTCACCCGCCGGCGGGTACAAAAAAAAGTTTTCTTTTTTTTAAAACGCGATTCTAACCCTTTTGTATAAAGAAACTGTATGAAGGACAATAACAGAATCGCTTGCCTCAACTGTTACGTAAAGAAAGACTTTACGTAACACTTTATTCTAGCTTGTCAGAATGATTTTAAATGAATTTTCTAAGATTTTGTGGGTCACTTTCAGCAGCTGTCATTGGCGAACGTATCGATATTTTACGTTTTCAAATTAGTTTTGTTTAGTTCTGAAACAGCTCATGAACTGAAACCCATTTTCCCAAATTCCTTTATTTTCTCCCTCTGTCCTTCTCCTTCCTTGAAAGGCCCTACTTACTTACTAGAAGAAGAGGAAGATGATGTAAACCTACTTGGCACACATGCCCAGTATTATTGCACAAAATCTAAAATTACCCACATTTAATTCAGTCGAAAAATTGGCGTGAAATTGATCACAGCTCTCTCTTGAAATCTAGCTTAAAAATCGTAAAATACTAATTGATTCAAAAAGTAACGGCAAATTGTAACCACCCTTTGTACTATCATCGTGGAAGACCAGCCACCACCAATATTGGAGCATATGACCATAGTACAGGTACGGCTTTCTCCTTTCAAATTTCCAAATCCTGTGATTGATTTTATAAACGCCGTCAATTGTCTTACATCATACAAATAAAGATTTACAGTCCATCTCCTCTCGTATCACGATATCGTTCGTTGACAAGTAACAGGTCAATATTTCTTTGAAAACTCATTTGAATTATTTTTTTCTTATTGAGTACGTATTCAGGTTTGTGTAGAAATAATAAAATCAGTTTACATTTGTATAAATATATATATATATATTTAAATTTTTTGTCCAAAATGTGATTTTTTTTAGTTAGTTAGCTAATCTGAGAAAAATTCTTACGATATTATCATGTTAATATACGTGAATAATAAGAATTGACCTGGTACATCTAAATAATAAGACATTTTATCTGGTAAATACAAAATAATCGCAAAAAAGGATTATTGCTTTATTTTTATACCCAATATTTGAACATCAAGGTAATTTCCGCGCGGTTTTCTAAATATCATACACGTTCAACAGGCCAACGATTAAAAAAAATATATAATTAAAAATAAGATTAAATTAATATTTATTCAAATAAGTAGCATCCACTCATGTTTATCTGGTTTTTAAATTTTATTCAAGCACGTGTTACGTTTATTTATTATTAGCTAATAAGTAAGTAATTAACTAGGTAGGTAATGAATTAATGAGCTACTTTGAGTATAAGCTGTATGTCTTAATTATTTGATTCCTTATTTGGTTAATAACATTACATAAGATAGAATTAACCAACATACATTCTATTTTGCGGGTTTTTTTACTTTTGCACTTGTGATTTATACAGGGTCAGCTGAGAGTTGACTACTTTAAAAGTGTACAGTATGTAAGCTCAGCTTTTGAAAGGCTAACTTAACTCTGGCTTCAATGGAACCTTCACACCTGAGCTGGTCACTTAGAGTTACATCAAACATACCAATATATCAATAGAAGGCATATTGGGAACATTGCTTTTGTTGAAGGAGACTAAATTATCATTTCGATCCATTTAGACGTAATCAGACACGATTGGGTCTTTGCAACATTTAATTCATATGGGGGCATACATTAATTACGTGAGCAGTTTTTCTTCCGATCTAGACCCCTCCCCCCCCTTAGTAAGATAAATTTGGGCCAATTCGTATATTCTTTTCAAGTAACATGAGATTGTGCTGGATCCCCCTCCCCTTTTTTGAGCTCACGTAATTAATGTATGTCCCCTATAGGTAATGCATCAGTCACATGCAAAGATAAAAGCGCGAGCACTTATCTGTTGAACCGCGAGCGCTTATGTGTTGTACCGTCACAGTACGCCATCAAATATTTCTTTATATGTTAGGGGGTAAGATGAATTAGAGAGCTGCCACGAAATGCCATTTATTTGTACTGAACCTGTCAACTTGACAGCTGTCATCCGCCCGTTTAGGCAGTTCCATAATTAAAATGACTCCCTCTCCTGTTTACGGCGGAGAGGGGGTCGTATAACTTTTCGCATATCGCCTCATGAGCGGTTACGGCGCAAGATCTGTATTGTCTATGGTTTATTTGCGCATCCTCTTGACAGGTGACATGTCTGTATGGGATTGTATGGAGAGCATTATTGTGCGTGCGATGATTTTTTAACTTTTATCTTTGCGTGTGACACCCGTCTTATTCACCCAAGATGGAACCCTCTTGAGGTAACCGTCCATTCTCTTTCAAAAGCCTCCGAGCTGTTGGAGTTTGTATATCTTCTGATGGAATAGGCAAACAAAAAACATCAAGTATTGTACTGTCATCTTCGTGGCAATTAATTGTAGGAACTTGGTAACTTGTTCAGACAGGGGAGTAATTATTTGAGAGAAATGAACCCGATCCGTCAGACTACTTGTCACGTACGCCAACGTCCTACCACGTTTATACACACCAGTTGACCCGTCCTTGATAGAAAATATATATCGTTAATTTTTTCCGTAACCAACGATACAAATAAGTTTGAGCTGAACATGGTTGTTGCGTTGATCTATTAATTCCAAACAGAAAAAATCTGTGCAAATTTCATGATGCTGGAAGGTAGATGCTAAAATATAACTTTGGTAGACATCTAGAATCACTGGACATGTTGAAAGGAAACCCGGTTGCCGAGAAATTTGAACAGTAGGTGTTTTACCAAATTGTTATCACTGTCTCTCTTACTCACCCGAATACCAGCTGATAATAAAACCATCAAAATCAAGGTTTTGTATTACAATTTTTTCTGCTCTAAAACTGAAAGATTTTTTTACTAACTATATTAGAAGAAAATATTTGTTTAGTTATTTTTTTTCAGGTTCTCCATAAAATAGTTTTACACCAAATTATTACGGAGAAGGTTACACAATTAAAGGAAGAAAATAAAAGAAAAGTCTATGGGGGCAGTTTCACTATGTTGTGACGTATGTCGAAAGATAGTTACTGAACTCTCTATAGGTAACATTGAAGATGTCGATGCTCAATGCGGAATCGTTAAGCAGTTGAATTGCTCTGTTTAATGGCGCATTCTACAAAGAAGTTCTCGCTTTCGGAGCATAAAAAAGTGCGTGGGATCTCCCACGAGTATACGCGTTAGGGACATATAGGTTAATCTCCTTCAACATAGGTGAATTCAGTACAGTACCGGAGATCTGCTTAAAAAAAATGTTTCCCAAAAATATTTTTCTGCGGGCTTCTAACCTTCTAAGGAAGGTATTAAGATCGAGCATTCCTGTTAAGAACAACGATGGATACAGGAATGGGAAGTATGTATATTCCTTCATATACAGGTAACGCATAAACCTTTTTTATACTCTATAATATTATATGTGTGTAATTTTGCTTTTTTAAATTATCTAGTGATGTATATAGATATTAAACATTTGAGGGAGCGGACTGCGGATCGGCAGAGACGGGTTGCGAAATAAAAGGCGTCAGTCGATGTAGTGAGTCAGTCGTTTATTGGGCTAAGTAGCGAGGGTCGGTGTAGCGGTAACAAGATGTATGCGGAGTGCCGTACATGAGATGCTGCAGGTGCACGGAGGTGGTGAGGATGGTGTGGTGAAGGTCACCGTGTTGCTCGACACCATGGCGGTGGAGATGACCTATCTTCCAGGCCGTTGCTCGACGCTTTGAGTCGCGGAGATGAACGGTGAGTGGCTCTGTGAGCTGAGCCACCAGCAGGTAGTCCTGGCGAGGCGGAGCGTGTTTTCATGGCAGCGAAGCACGGTGGGCTTCGGAGTGCCATGAAACGGTTAGCTGATCCCTGGGCTGAAGGTGGCGTCAAACCTTGTAAGTCGCGGGATGTAGCTGTTCTGCGTGAGCTGAAGACACAGTGGGCCTTAGAGCTGAGACGTGGTGATGGACCTCGAGGAAGCTGCCCTCTCGTGTGCGTGCTGTTACATGATGAGCTGTTGACCGACTGTTAGATTGAGACTGACTGACTGGTCCCGGCGAGCAAATCTGCTGCTTATATAGCCGAAGCGAGCGGTAGGGTAATTACCCTCGCAGTAGGTAATACGTACCACTTGGCAGTTGTCGAGAAGGTTCGGCGCTGTACAGATATTGTACGGTGCTAGCCTCGAGACCTTTCTAGGCGGTGGCGATATTATTATTCATCGAGACGGCGCGGTAGGTGGCCGGAGTACATCGTGGCTGGCGTAGGTAGGTAGGTTCATAGGTAAGTACTCTGCGGCGCCTCTCTAACAATAGTATTTAACGGCTTAGATGTTTCTCGTGCGTTCTCAGTGATGGCAAAAAATAATGCGTCGCCACACATTTGTTGATGGCGTTAAAACCTGGAAATTTTTATGATTTTGGAGGGTCCTAACTCCCCTAAGAAGCAAGTTATCAAAAAAGCAAAACGTACCGACACGTTAGTGGTTGATATCTATATTATATTAAAACATATTTGCAATAGTGTCGACAAAGATATTCAATACCTTTGAGTGTCGAGATCCAGAGAGGAAGTTGGGGAATACGTTTGTACGGACAAAACGCCGCCGGGTTTCCTCTTAACGATGTTAAGAGGAAACCCGGCGGAAACCCTTTGCTGTTCTGCAAATTTACCCAACTTTTAACATGCAACTGCATAAAATGCGTTTGCTCTGCATACTGCAAATGAACATGAAACTTACATCACAATGCCGATCTCTTTGTACGATCTAAAAATCATATATTATGCCAAGAATTCAAAGCGATTCACTTTGAAACCAGATGAAGAAAAAAAGGCGATTTCTCAAGGATTTTTGTACTTCGTGAGCACGATGATATTTTAAAAGCCTTTGTTGTCCGTGGGTAACAATACTAAATAGTACACGGAGCCGATACCGCGCACGTAACACGACAAAAAACTCTTGTCAATATAAAATATATTGTTATTATGCAGCAAAATTATTACCTTAATTTGTTTCCAACTTTATTTGAATATGTTGGTGAACTTTAACTAAGTACTAGTGACCGACCGAAGGTTTGGTTTCGGTTTCGGCAAGTTTCGGCAAAAAAATCTAGTTTCGGCATCAGTTTCGGTTTCGGCAGCAGATTTTCTGCCGAAACCGAAATGGAAACTTTTTTAGACATGTTAAAAATAGATTGTTTACCGTTGTTTGGATTATTTTTTACACTTATTCAGACAGTTAACACATGATAAATTAAATAAACAAAAAAACAATAATTGAAGTAGGTATGGGAAAAATAATATTTTTTTTATAATACTTCTATAAAACAAACAAAATTTATAAAAAAATAACAAAACATGTTAACTACTTCTTGGCATTAACTTCTCATTCGGCTGACTTCGGCTGACTTCGCCATCATCAGCAAAATACTCAATTAATGAGGTCCTTCCTTTATAATGTACGTGTTGATTATTGACAAATTTTTGTTCCCAGAAGTAGTTAATTTGTTTTGTTATTTTTTATAAATTTTCTTTGTTTTGTAGAAGTAATATAAAAATTATTATTTTTTCACATACCTCAATTATTTTTATTTATTTATTTAA
This sequence comes from Limnephilus rhombicus, assembly GCA_929108145.2. NCBI lineage: Eukaryota > Metazoa > Arthropoda > Insecta > Trichoptera > Limnephilidae > Limnephilus > Limnephilus rhombicus. The sequence goes on from OV815293.1 coordinate 23,465,477, forward strand.
TTTTATACGTATTAACTGTCTGAATAAGTGTAAAAAATACGCCAAATAACAGTAAACAATCGATTTTTAATATGTCAAAAAAGTTTCGGTTTCGGCCGAAACTGAGACAGACACCGAAGATTCGGTTTCGGTGGAAAGTCCTGTTTCGGTCGGACTCTACTAAGTACCCGTCCATCATCAGGACAATATTTAAACTAACACGATAAAAAGATACGGAAAATGATACCGAAGGTTCCGAACAACAATGTCGGATGTGTGATCTCGATTCCCCCTCCCCACTTACATACCCCAATTGGGGGTGCCGTAATCTCAGTGGCTCCAGACGGGAAAGTTGGGACTCTTGTGAGGAATTCACATTAAAAAAAAATAGATCATAACTTCAAAATTTGTTGACACGAATTCTTTCCTGAAGTCCATTTGTTTAATATTCATCGTCGACAACTGCTTTCGTGCATAAAAAGGAGTGTCTGTTAATCATTTTTGATAGCCCCTAAATATACATTGAAAATATTTGAAAAAAAAACATCGATGTAAATAGTTTTTTTTTTGTTTAGTCGTATCATTTAGTTATTTTATCTTACACACATATTAAGTTTACACTGCGTACGTGACGATATTTGGTGCACCGGTTTTAGCTCCTGTGGAATGTGCTTTGTATCTAGTAATACAACACACATTTCATTTTTTTAATAATATTATACGATAAGAGCTTATAAGTGAGCCATTAAACTTGTAAAAAAATGTAGAGCTTTGCATATATTATTTAATATCGATTTATCCATCTATCTATAGGCCGAAAACCATTTATTGACGAGTGAAGTCCTGTTTTAACTCGACCACTTGGCATTTCATCAAAAACATAAGCATTATGAAGATTTTTATAAAAAAACTTTTTTATCACCGTTGCGATTTGAAAATCAACGAAAAGAAAAAGCAACACTATTAAGAGAAAAACACATAGATAGGAGAGAATGAGATAGAATAATCGGTCTCTTCTTTGTGCGGTGCTTCGTAGCCTCCCCACTCTTGTCTACTACACTTTTCTGAAGGTTTATTATGCTTCTACCGCTACCGCTACCTACTTCTACCGCTTGTGAACTGCACGCTTGTTATTTTATATTATTTTTTTTTACATTAACTCCACACAGGAGGCCCTGAGGAAAATGATTTCCCTCAGGGCCTATGTCATCTGGGATGCTGTGTGGAGGGTCTTTTTGAGGAGAGGAAGGAATGAACATTGGTCTTGAAGAAACCCATGTTGTAGGAAGGAGGAAACACAGAGGCCGGCAAATCATTCCACAGCCGAGCTGTTGAACACAAGAACGAGTCAAAAAACGACCCGTTCTCATGTGACAAATGTCAACCGTGTACAAATGTTGGGCACGCGTTTAGCGTGTTTCCCTACTATGCACCGGTGCCGAAGGGATCAATGATGCTAGTTCCTTGGAGCATCTTCCATTGTAATACCGGTAGAACCGGTATAAATTCATTAGAATGACTTTTATAAGGTTATACGTTACATACCGATCGTCAAGTTGTTTAGTCAGACATCTTCAATTACTAAGTTTAGAGATAACGAGGAAAGCAATATTCGAATGCTCACCGTAAATCAAATATTATTTACATCTCTGTGTTGGGGGGCATCACCGTTTGGTACATTAGTATTTACATAGACCTTTTTAAATATCCTACTAGTGGCCCAGACAACATGAATATTGAATTCACTGCAAGTTTTTCTGCATTATAATTGATTTGTTGGTGTTTATGAGTAATCCGAATATCTCAACCTGATAGAGGCTACACTTTTACATAGGTAATATAACTGCGAACTCAACTCAGTTTTGATTTTTCGGAGTTGTCTGACTAATCCACTGGACGATCGATATGAGAAGGTAATTCTCACAACAAAGGAATATCATCGATACAAAACAATAATACTTTTTCGAATTCGTGTAAAGCATTTCCGTTGTCGTTATATTACAGAATCCTGAAAGCTTAATATTATTATTTCATTTGTTTTTCCTTTTACTACTATTAGCTTATTATCTTTTTTTTGTTTCGTGTACATTCATATCCACCTTCTTTTTCTTTTTTTTCTTTTCAAATACTTTGTACATGTATGTGTATATTACCCTTATGGAATGTGTGGGATTGCACTCTCCTCCCCACATACTGGAATAAACACTTATTTATTTATTTATTTATTTATATTAAACATACTCTAACTTCTGATTTCCGAAATTATTTTGAGTAAAAATGTAAATGAAATTTTGGTCTCCGGTGACATTTTTCACGTTAATTATAAATCTGGGTAACTAAATATTATTCTCAACCTTATTTTTCCCGTATCATTTCGTCAACCTTATCCACTTGGGGTAATTATAGTCCCACTTGCTCCGGGTATTTTAACCTCATATTTGGTATTGTTAAAATACAATAAAAAATAATGCTTGTTATTTTTCTGGTGCCCTCACTTATCGAATGTTGACTTTCATCCGATCTGGTAAATCTGCGTCCTACTAAAATATACAAATAAAAATCTCGTCCTAATAAATATATACTACCAGGATTGCCCAACAATTAAAGACCTTTCCTCATTTTCGGCGACGTGGACATTATATCTCAAAATATGGTGGCACTAGCGTGTAGCTCAGACCTTCTGATCCGGTTTGGTAGCTGCTTCAGTGCGATCTTTGCGTCCGTTTGAGATGGATGCTCCGCTGTCTAATCCCACCGCCTGCGAGGTGCGCTCGATTATTCGCTTTCTCAAATAAGAGGGAGTTCGTTCGTAAGTTCGTAATTTTGATGCCAGACGTCAGTAAGTCTACCACACAAACGATTTTGATGGTAAAATGGCGTATGCAAATTGCGTGCTCGTTTGATTCCCAACGTCTAGAAGAGTAAAATCGTGTGGAAAGCGCTCGAGTCTTCGAACCGTTTTTCCAAGGTCTGGCTTTTCAGGGTTGGAACATGAGGTCATCACCTAAACCAGGAATCGAAAAGGCAATCAATGACATGATTTGCATCTTTTTATTCACCTAAAGTAACATGTGTCTGGAAAACTTATGGAGACCGACTAGGATGCGGAGGACGAGGTGATAGCATTTTTGGCGGCGGAGTTCTACAGTAAGGGAATCAAGGACCTCGTGCCACGGCTCACCGAGTGCATCGATCGTAACGGGGGTTATGTCGAAAAATGGTGGGGATAAGTAGTACCCAAAATGCTATATGATTTTTTGGAAACATAATTTTTTAAATTAGAACGGTCTGTTAAAAACAGTATTATAAAAACATTATTAAAAATAATATTAGCATGATCTGTCGGCGACAGTATTTTATTCAAAGAAATAGCAACAGCACACAGATAAAGATAATAAATCACACAAAATCTCAGTGAAAAAATTATATCAATTAGATCATTACTCCCACTAATAACAACAAAATCGTGCACCGCCAACATTCTTATTTTGATTGTATGAATAATTTATTACGCGGAAGAACCAGGCATCTAAAAATAAAATGAAACAAAACCAGTTTGGCAAGAATTGCGGAAGCTGCAGATTTAGGATACATAATTGACTCCACACGTGTTTTTTAGCATTAATGCATAAATAATGAAAAAAACTATTCGTAAACAATCAGAGGATGCGTATCTTGAAAAATTATAGGGAAGCCTAAACTTAATAGTTGTTGATATTCACCAAAACCCGCATTCTGAATTTCTAGCGACAGACGAGTATAACTTTTTTTTATTTTTTATTTATTTAGTAAAAATTTATACATTATTTATGATATGTTTTGATTGCCTAACTTGGCGGATTCCCGTTTTAAGACAGTTCAATTAAACTAGGTATACCTATATCTTATTTTTTACATTAGGGAACGTGCCCATACTATGTGACCCGTTTAGGGGGGGGGGGGGGGATCTTCAAAATACCACGCTTGGGTCACAATGGGGGCGTGGGGCTTAAGTTTTTATCACGTAGTCAATATAGAAATCTTTTTATATTTTTTCCACTAACTTTTTAATATTTTTTCCACTTGTAATTATAGGTATGCGTGCACTCTTGCCGTTACTCAGAAAGCGCCATATTAATTAATTGTCTTTAGAGAAATATAAGCCAGATAATCCATTCTCTCACCAGCCCTCTTCAATATCTACCTAAGCGATATCCCCCGTCCCAGCACCCAAAACCATCGCACAAAAATAGGCAAATTTGCAGACGACACCGAAATCATGTCAACCTCAATGAGCCCAAAAACCGCCACCCGTAGAGTTCAATCCCACGCCACAAAATGTGAAGTCTTCTTCAAAGAATGGCGCATAAGCATAAACCCCTCCAAAAGCGCAGCCTGCATCTTTTCAAGAAAAAAACTCCATCCGAAGGCCTCCCAACATCCAGCTTTTCGGAGAAAACGTCCCCTGGGTAAAACACATTAAATACCTCGGCGTCACCCTAGACAGTAGACTCACCTGGAAAAAACACATTAGCGAAACTCTAGCCGCAACATCAAAAACTTTTGCAGCCCTCTACCCCATGCTATGCAAAAGAAATAAACATCTATCAGTTAAAAATAAACTCCTCATCTACAAAACAACAATAAGACCCAAACTCACTTACGCAGGCCCCATCTGGGCAAACGCCGCAGATTGCCATATGAAAAAACTCCAAATCTTCCAAAACAAAGTAATTCGTACAGCCCTGGGCGCTCCCAAGTGGTTGAGAGTTTCCCAACTCCACAAGGACTCAGAAGTCCCGTTACTGAAAAACCACATCGTAAGTCTCGCGGAATCTTTCTATGCGGGAATTCCCACCCATGTAAACCCGTCTATCAACTGCCTCACCCGATACGACGTAAATGAAATATCCAAGCACAAAAAACCCAAGCAAATCCTCCGTAAAGATCCTCCTCCCCTATTGCAGCCATGTATCCCCCTTGCAAATAATTATTAACAAACACCTAAATTCCACTTTTTTCTATAAACATAATTTTTAATTATAACTTCATGATGAAAGAGAAAGGGGCCTTTTTGGCCCGGAGCTCTGTATGCCAGTATATCAAAAGTCAAAACCAGATAATTTTTTTTTAAGCTTTTTGTTAGCGAGAAATGATTCAAAACCATATTTATGATTTACTACGTGAAAACTGTAGGGAAAAGGGGTTCTTGGAATATACTACACGTGAGCACCGGGGGGGGGGGGGGGGGAGGGGGGGTTAAAAATTGCAAAAAGTGGGTCACGTAGTATGGGTACGTTCCCTTAACTCCACATGGCAGGTCCCGAGGAAAATATTTTCCCCCAAGGCCTATGTCATCTTAAACGATTCTGTGCGTCTTTTTGAGGAGAGGAAGGAGTGAACATAAATCTTGAAGAGATCCATGATAAAGGAGGGAGGAAATGCAGGCCGTTGCACGACCGAAGTGCTGTTAAACTCAAGAACGAGTCGTAGAAAAGACAAAAAATGTCAACCACGTACACATGTTTGGCGGGTTACCCGACTATGCACCGGTGCCAAAGGGATCAATGACGCTAGTTTCTTGGGGCGTCTTCCATTGAAATAACGGTAGAACAAGGACAGCTTTCCCAACTGACGCCTGAGCCTTAAAGATTAAAATCCTGTGGCTGCCAAATTCAATCATGGGGCGCATTTGTGATTTGTACAGGGTTAGCAGTTGTGCACTATTAAGGTATCTGTGGGTTCTGCACAGTACGCCCAGTTACTCAGAGGCAAACTTAACTCTGGCTAAAAAGTACCATAAAAGCTATGCTATGGGGGTGGAAAGCGTTATTTATTTAGTTATATGTTATTACTGTTATTGTGTTATTTTTATTTAGAGTTTTAATTTTTTTTTTTTTTTTTACTTGAAGTTTTCAGTTTATATTTTTAATTGGGTTTTGAAATCTTTGACGCTTTTATCAAAGGATATTTTCTGACAATTTATTCCAATGTATTTGTAGTTCTATTGATCCGAATTTTGTTTTACATATGGAAATTGGTAACATGTATTTTTGCCTGATATTTAGTGTTTTTTCTGAATGGAAAAATTCTTTCTTTGTTAAAAGATCTTAAAATATATGCTAGTTTTAAGAAAATTTCCGTACATTGATCGAGTTAATAATAATAATATTATATAATAATATTTCACATAAAATTATACAATGAAACATATATGAAAACTTTGACTAGCCAACTAGGAATGGATCCTGTTTTAGGCCAGTCAAATTGACAAATTTAGTTCATATCATAATTTCATATTACATTGATTAATTATATAAACATATTATTTATTGAATGAAACAAGTGTTACGATTGAATTCCTCATAGAAGCTTTAGTTAATAACTACAATTTTGAACCAATAAAAAAAAGAATAAGCGAAGAGAAAAAACAATGTCTTAAAGTACAAATTTAGTATCGAATGCTTGTTTAACAATAGATAAATGTTTGGTCATTTAAATCGCTTGCAAAAATTGAGAATCGGGACATTCTTCAAGCGTGATGACAAAATCCATATTATAATTAACGTGGATGTTTAAACATGATTACAAAAAATAATTATAATTATAATTAACGTGAGTGACGTATCCCTTAACATAAAAAAATAAATAAATCATAAATCCTTGAAAAGTAATTACATGAAATTCCCTCTATAGAAACCAAATCTAAAAGTTTGCTCAGAAATAAAAAAAAAACACCTCTGGTTTTGTTTTTTAACATGTTTAAGGTATGAAAAAATTCACAATAATAACATCTTAACTTTGAACACATCAAAAACAAAATATGTAACTTTTACCATATCGTCAAAAAGTCAGCCTTCCGACACTCGTAATCTAATTATACACAATTGTCTGCAAAATTGTAATTGCCACCCTTTAGAAAGAGTAGACTGTATTAGGTACCTAGGTGTAAATATTGATAAATTTTTGAGATGGAACGACCATATTGATATGTTAACAAAAAATATCAGGATACTTACCTATATTTTTAAAGAACTTCGTCATATACTGGATAAAGATAAATTAAAATCTGTCTATTATGCCTCAGTACAATCTCGACTTTCTTACAATATTGTATGCTGGGGATCCTAAATGGAATCCTATGCTGGGGAGTCTAAAGTCCAAAGTAGAGCCACTAAATATTGCTCACAAATTAATTCTTAAAGTCATGTACAAAAAAAAATTTCGTTATCCATCGAAACTTCTTTACAAGGAATCTGACGTTATGAGTATAAAACATCTCTAAAATAATTTGTAAATTTTTTATCAATACTTATTCTGCAGAAAGAACCCAACAAATCCATACCACTAGAATTGGCTCAAGAATGAACTTTGTCGCAATAAGTACTAAAACATCTTTTGGCCAAAGAAACTTTTTATATCAGGCTCCACTTCTGTTTAATATTCTGCCAGATTACATAAAGTCTTCCAATTCATTAGCTAAATTTAAAAAATGTTAAGATTTTTGTGTTGTCAGAGGATTGGCATACTATTTTTTCATCCTTGGCCTTTTTTAAATAAAAAAATTAAAATAATAAGATATATATTTTTTTAATAATATTTGTTTTTTAAATAAAAAAGGTATATACATATATATTTTAAATAACTAGATTTTATTTGAGTTCCATTTGTCAAAATCGGAGTGTCACCCTAGTTGTTTTGAACTACCTTTGTTTCTTGGTGGGTATAGTAATTAAGGATTTGTTTTATGGTCTATATTGTTACAAATTACCCATCTGGTCACCAATATAATATTGTTATTTCTTACTTTCCGCATATAATATTTTGGTGTTTTGGATGTAGTGTTTTGTATTTTAGTGATTTTTTTGTATTTTAGTGATTTGTGTGTAAATGCATCACTCTAATTTATGAATTTAACCTCAATACAGGCTGCTAGTCCTAGTGAGGTTAATATTTTTGTATGTAAAAAAAAGTAAGAACACATGTATGGTGAGAAATTGTAAATAAATAAATAAAAAAATGTTTCTTTATTATGTTAATTAACAAAGTTTTTTGCTCTATTTTAGGGGTTTTATCAAATATTTTCACGACAGCCTATTAATTATAATTTAATAGGCGTTTTTTTAATATCAATCTCCATCCTTATGTTATGTTGTGAGGCTGGAGGTAGGGGGAGGGGAAGGATATAGGGAAGAGGGAGGTGGGGAAGTACCTGGCTATTCATATCTGGCCACCAAACACAACTAAAGGCATTTTAAGCAACGTTTCAATTCTGAATAGTGGTCATACACCAGGGCGATACTGAGAGCATTTCCGCTGTGCCGCAAATATACTATAAATAATTTTATATGAATTAATTATGAAATAACACAAATCAATCAAATAACATTTATTTGTATTTTTGAATGTAGCTATTACTTTGTGGTTATCCATTATAGAAAAATGAAACAATACAACTTTGTATAAACCACTTATATAATGTGCAAATCCGACCGGTTTCGGAACAAACGTTCCTTCGTCAGGGAAAGCTTATACTAATTTGACAGTTTAGAACAATGTTTTATTATGGTAGGGGTGGAGCCGTTGTTAGTTAATAATGTAGATTGGGTGGGTAGGTATTAGTGTAGAGTGGGTGGGTAGGGGAACAAATCCATGATTGGGCCATATGACAATATTTTTTGTTTGTTGATAATAGATTCATTATTTTTAAGGGATTTTTTAATTTCCAAAGCTTCTAAGTTATCTAAACGTTTTCCTTAAATAAAAGAAAAACGTTTAGATAACTTAGAAGCTTTGGAAATTAAAAAATCCCTTAAAAATAATGAATCTATTATCAACAAACAAAAAATATTGTCATATGGCCCAATCATGGATTTGTTCCCCTACCCACCCACTCTACACTAATACATACCCACCCAATCTACATTATTAACTAACAACGGCTCCACCCCTACCATAATAAAACATTGTTCTAAACTGTCAAATTAGTATAAGCTTTCCCTGACGAAGGAAAGTTTGTTCCGAAACCGGTCGGATTTGCACATTATATAAGTGGTTTATACAAAGTTGTATTGTTCCATTTTTCTAACATTTATTTGACCTGGATTGCGCGTCAAGACCCTTACCCCGAGACGAGAGGTTTTGGGTTCGAGTCCCAGTTGCGACCATTATCTTTTTTTGCTTTACTGTGTCTTATTATCTTTCATATTTTCGTTTAGATTATTATTATTATCTTCTTCAAAAAAATATTAATTTTAAATATTATATTTCACATCTATGAACACAAAAAGACGGGCAATAATTAGGTACACACATATTTTAATCGAAAAATGGTAGAAAATCTAAGGGCTGAGGGTGTCTCCGTTGTCGTTGGAGTCTAAATCATCACAAAAATTTCCAGAACCGTTGGACGAATTTTTAGTAGGCTTAAAACTTCAGGAGGTAAACAGAACCTTTTTTTTAGGAAGTGGTCGCAATATGCAAATTTATTTCTTATTATCTCGGGAGTTTCTTTTTTAAATTGTAATCTGATTGGTCTGCAGTACCTTGTAGATAAAGATCGTGGGTTTTGCCATATAGTAGTCCTGCTTCTTGAGTTTCCTTAGCTGTAGAGCTGAAGTGGCACCTACGACGTTGTAGGGAGATTAGAGTCATCATGATATTCTCCATCACTATACCTTTGTTTGTAGTGACTGTGACTACCTAACCATCGCAGCCCCATTTTACATTTGTGCTAACTCACATCTGCTGCTAACTGGAGTTCATCAAGAGTGCGTGACTCTAATAGATCATGCACTTTTTTCTTTCTTGATCTCGAACCACTTTCTTGAAATAGTTTTATTAGTCTACCCAAAAATTTGGAGACAACTATCATTTCTTGCAACCACTCTAAATTATGTTTTTCAAACCTCAAAATAATAACAACGGCTTTTACTCCATTTCTGCGTCGATTGTAGTGAAAAATACTATACAGTTTTGCAAAATGTAGGGCTTAAAATGTTCGAACCTGCCGCCATGTGGTATTTTTGTGTTAGATAATTAATTGAAAACTTCTTTCATTTCACAGAAGTGGCATTTAATATACCCCGTGCATTTAATACCTCGAATAATTCTCTCCGGGGAATGCATATGTATAGGCCGTCCTGAAAATAAAAAAAATTGTTCAACGGAGGACAAAAGATGATCACAATTTATATATGAAATAAAAGGTGAAACTTCAGTATACAATATGTATATGTATATAAAAAAATATAAAAATAGTGGAAAATTAGATGTTAGTTCAAATCTCACACACATGTGGTAATGATATATAATTTAGTAAATTAAATAGAGAATACCTTGAAGAATGTCAGACAAAATAAACTTTTGTATATATATCTAAACGTCACTTAATACACAACCGTTTGTGCTCACGCGTAGGAGAAAACGGAAAAACGCGATGTCGAGTATCAAATTTACGACACACTTTGCGGCCTTGCCAAACTTCCGTCAAGCGCTATTGACATTTTTAAATAATCATATAAAGTGCAGAAATTATCGTGCTACACTAAAAAAAAAAATTTAAAACAATAACGTTTGCAAAAACCACTTAATTGGGGTTTTTTCTCCATTTCGTCCACTGTGCGCCGGCCGCTTTGCATAATTTTACTGTATCTTCTACAGTTCAGTAATTAATCGTGTAAATCATAGATTCTACCGCAAATGATATATTTTTTACCAAATTGAAGGCCGTTATTCCAATTCTAATGGAATAAATGAATGTATGATTAAAACCTGACCACAACCAACAGAACAAGATAGTTAATTAAGTGGAAAAGTAATATTACATTATTAGGTAATGGGAATGATGTAATATTACATAATTATCAAGACCTAAGTAGAACGCGGAGTTTGCGCTGTAATAGCATGCCTGAAGTTTAATGTCAAGATTACACATGCAACAATCAAGACATGTTATTATTTTTAATTTTGTTTACAACTCGAACTCTTCGTTTTGTCGGTTATTCTGTTATTCAATTGATTAATATTATTGGTAAGTAGTAAGTACATCTCATTATATAAAAATGAATGTTTCTTTGTTCCTAGTGCTTTTTTAAACTGTGGTAGCGAACGAAGCAGCTATTTTTTAATCGTGAAAGCATTCCTATTGGTTCTTCACACACCAATAGCGATCCCTCAACATTTCCACGTAGTCACTGTCTGCAGGGACAAACTAAAAAAAACCATTCTGTTCCAGATTGCCGAAGACTTATACCAGCAACCCCATAAAATAATTCAACTGATTGAATGAAACCAGAATGAAACCATCCAATTATTGCGATGAAACTTTAGTGAGTTGTTGTGCGCACACTCGCGAAGGTTTCTATATATTCTGGTGAGGTCTATCGTTAGAAATTTGTACAAAAAAATTGCAATGCAGGGTTTAGCAGAGCAGGAAGGGAAGGACGGAGGAGGAGGCGAATTCGGGAGGGGGGAGGAAACGAACGAGCGGGGTTCGCTGGTGGGGGGACGAGGGAGGAGGGAAGCAAAAGAAGGTGGAAGAAGAACGCAGGAGGGAAACGCGGGATGGGGGAGACGCGGGAAGGTGGAGTGGAAGACGGGGAAGGTGGAAGGGGAACGTGGAAGGAAAATGAGATCCAGGAGGGAAACGGGGGCCGGAACGGAATCGCGCAGGGAGAAACAATTTCTCTCATTCATAAATTTTCTACAATGGTCTTTACTTATCAAGTCATCACAAAATAATATTATGATTGCGGCGTTATCTTACAAATATTTATTTTTCATAGAAAAATTGATTATTTTTTCGGTGTTACTGAAAAATTAAAGTTGAATAAACGACTATCTTTTCTTAGACCGGGTTTTTTATTCTAAAGTAATGGTTTAGCCAATTTAGCGAAAAAAACTAGAAACAACCCGGCATTATTTGCTAAACTTTCACACAGATGCATGTGCTTCCCCATCGTTCTCTCCCCATCTCCTTCCCCTCCCCACTACCTTCAGCCTTACAACAAACGCCGATTAGGTTGACGTAGTTTCACTATAAGTATAAATGGTGGCCTCCATGTTCTAGGGGCAAGGCTCGCGACCAGCGATCCGAAGGTTGCGAGTTCAAATCCCGGCGTGCGCAGATAAATTTTATTTGATTGATTTGTGTTTTTGCAATTTAATCATTTAAAATAATATAAGGTATGTTTGCGGCACGTTCTAGACTCGAAGTATCGATCTGATGTAATACCACCTTTCGGAATTGATACGTTACTTTAGCTGTGTTTGGTGACCAGATCTGAATATCCAGGTGTTTCTCCACCATTCGGAATTGAAACGTTATTTTAGCCGTGTTTGGTGACCAGATCTGTCAGACCAGTTTGGTCACCTTCCTCATCTCCTTCCACTTTTTACTGCCTTCAGCCTCACAACCTACCCCAATTGGGGTAGGTTGTGAGGCTATCTCATAGGCTCCAGAAGGGAGCAGTTGAGACTATGGCATCGCTCAATAGGACTTCATAAATATGTTCATGAGTCCCAAATGCTCCCGATTGTTTAGAGCCCGTGGGACTACGGCATCCCCAATTATAGTACGTAACGCTGAAGCTAGTGGAGAATGGAAGTTGATGAGGAGAGGGAAGTTTGGGTTCCTGGCTATTTAAATCTGATAAAAAATTACAACTAAAGCCATTTCAAGCAACTTATCGATTCTGAATTACGAGCAATACTGAAAATAGAGCTCATGGGGCGACTTTTCGCGAAAGCAGCGCTTTACAAGTTGTCCAAATTTATTATTTATTATTATTATAATAATCACCTAACTTAAGACTATTATTTAAAAACTGTCCCCTGTGAATGCAAATTGATCCTGAATGAGTGAGATTTCAAACAGTAGCCAGTTATTTATGCCCAACTCAAATTTACAATGTTGCTCAAGCTGACCACTTTGTTATTGTTCAACTTTTTTACTACATGTATGCAACACAATACAATGATGAAATACTATTAATTTTTTCATGCGTAACCTTTGTTGTTTTTTTATAAAACTGGTAATGGTTATTTCATACCCATTCATAATTTGATAGAAAAATATCGGCATTGAAGAAAATTCTTTTATTCTCGCAAGGCGCAGTGCGTTCTCTAAAATTTACCGCAGCAGGGTGCAGTTCAATAACTGGTGATACACATAAGCATAGACAAAAATCTGAGAAACCTTCAGAAAACTAAAGTAGACAAGAGTGGGGAGACTACGAAGCAGTTTTTTTTTTATCAATGTTGAGGATGATTTTTTCATATTTTTGTCGTCGAATTCCAGTGCACCTTTTCCTATACATTTGGTCATCTTATTAGTACTTGTGTTTTCTTCTTTGGAGTCACTAAATGTCGCTTTCTTTTATGTTTTCTTTTGACTGTTCATTTCGGAGTGGTTTGAAGATTGGATTTTGACTTTATAAATTTTTTGTTTTGTTTGATTTCATAGGATTTGAGCCTTGGTACGCTGAATGTCTTGGCCGCTTAGGTTCGTAAGGCACTTCATACCACTAGACCAAAGGAGACTGTGGGACTGTGGATTTATCATATTATATTGGAACTGAGAACCTACCCGTGAATTCAATAAATATTTAGTTGCTATCTCATTCTCTCGCAGGCTAAATCCTGTAGATGTACGTGTTTGTCTCTTTTCAGTATCGCTATTTTTCGTTTCACTGAGTTTTAAATCACAACGGTGCTAAAGAAGTTTTCACTTCAAAAAGTTTCGATGATAGACGAATTTTGAAGTAAAAACTTCTTTAGCACCGTTGTGATATGAAACTCGATGAAACGGAAACGAGCGACATTAAAAAGAGACAAACACATACATCTATATAGAATTCATAATGATGAGAATTCACGGGTACTCCTTTCCAATATATATATAAATATATATTTCTGTATAAAATTCTAAATGATTTAGTTGACAGTCTGGTATCGCTCGAATTGATAAGCTTCCGGATTCCACTACGTAATACTAGAAGTCAGGATTTATTTCAGTGCAGTAATTCTGGAACTAACTACCATATGTATTCCTCTTTACCCAGAATACTAATGGAGGGAAACAATTATACCAAGTCAGTGGACATCTTCAATTTATCTTTAAACTAATATAAAATATTGTTACGAAGGCAGTTCAGTTATGTACAATAAATACTGTATATTTCTTACTATTCATATGTAAAAGCCCCGATAAAGGGCGTTAATAAATAAATAAATACATATATGCACAGTAAATATAAATCCACAGTCCCACGCAAGTCTCCTTTGGTGTAGTGGTATAAAGCGCCTGACGAATCTCTGCAGACATTTAGCGGACCAAGAATCAAATCCGACAAAAACTTCGGAAAGAATTCGGCGATAAAAATATGGAAAAAATCATCCTTCACATTGATAAAAAAAAGTGCTTCGTAGTTTCCCCACTCTTGTCTATTTTAGTTTTCTGAAGGTGAATTGCACACTTCGATTTTTTAAAATTATTATTGTAGTGGGGGGGGGGGGGGGGATGGCGTGATGACGCTGGGGCTTAGCACAAAACCCTCAATTATAATATAATTCATGCTTGAAGGGTGTTCGAGGTCATTATTTCAAACAATGGAGAGAGGGGAGAAAGACTCAAACTAAAAAAAACTTTAAACCTCTTTCCTCAACAATAAGGAACTCTAGTGAAAAATATTATGGCTTTAAAAAAATATGTTCATATAGAATATAGACCAATAAACGCTGATTCTGAATATATAAGTTTTAATTAATAATATTAAACGTAGTTTTAAAATAATTATTAAAAAGTGCATCTTTAAACGTCTCGTTAAAACACACTGTAAAGTTGGTATTATTGAATGTTTAGTTCTGACGTCACTCGTCACTCGTATATATTGAAGTGTAGGTATCACACAAGCCATCGGTATTAACAACATTTCATGTTATTCGTTATTTCATTATGTTTATAGAGATTTAGTTGTTGTGTCTATTGAAGCATTATTCAGGCCTAAATAATTCAGCATCAATAATAGAGGTATCTCTATTAGTTAACCTCTAATATTAAAAATATTCAAAAACTTTAAACTGTATAAAAAATCGTATAATCTATATCATAGTGCTACCTACTCCACGCCAACTCTGCGAATTTCGAAATCCAAAATGGCCGTCATCGATCATTTGCTAACAATTGTGCAGGTGATGCTACGTTTTCGATAATATTGATTTTAACTAACTTAAAACTAACTCTAAAAAAATGCAGTTATTTAAGTTAGAAGGTAATTATTTATTAAAAAAATAAAAACATTGGACTGGATTTCTCTATTATAAATAAGAAATGTGATTTCCAGCCTATCGGCTTTGGTACAGAAACAAACGAGGGAATCAAGTAAACAGACATATGACAGTAGTGTGGGATGGAAATAGTTAATATTTTATTCATTTTGATTCTCTTGGTGCTACTCATTTCCTCATGTTGTAAAGGCTGACCATGATTTTAATACGGTTGTGTCACCGAAAGCTGTTTCATGTCGAATGAAATATTGTAGACGAAGATAATTATTATTAACGAATTAGTAACAACAGTCTACTTTTATTGTGTCATTAATCTGTTAGGTTTTCATGACGCGAAGAAATTCACAATTTCGTCATATGCAATAATAATAATGGTGTTACAATTTACAACGTGCATAGTTTCGTCAATAAATTAAATGTTATTGATTTATCAGGGGAGTTAGAAATGACTAAGATTTATCTTTGTTTATTTCCATGAAGGTTTTGTTTCCTCGTTGCTTCAATGTTATTTAGCCCATTGAATGACGAATTACCTATAATACACCAGCTGACCCGACCACGCGTTGCTGTGGCTAACTAAACACAACGCCATCTACTGGATGGTTATCCAACCTTTATAACACCGTAATCTTTGATATATCTTCATATAATTGATATATTTACCGTGTTTTTTGTGGTTTTTCATAAGTTTTAGTCAAGTTATAATAACAATAATCGTACTTTGAAAATTGAAATGACAAAAAGTATTTTATATGATACATGAAAATTCAAATTTACATTTAAAGGATTTTATTTTATGAGAATTTCACAAAAGTTGTGTTTTTTAATATATTAATATCTAATACATGTTGTCCTAAACGTATCAAAGAAATTAACGACTTTAGAGATGCAAGAAATCTGTTATAAATGTCGGCATTATTTTTATAGCAATAAAAAAAACTTTGAAATTTTTTTATTATTTTTTTTATTGTATGCACGAGGAAAAAGTGAGGTGACAGTTTCATTCCAAATTCAGTATATAAAAGGACTGTATTTTTTAAATTTTGTTTTTTTATAAATTTCTCTACACTTTCATCAAAAATGTTTTGGTAAGAAATTTTTTTCCATTTTTTCCGCGTTTGAATCTTAAAATATGGCAGTTTTTAAAAATCAAAGTGTATTTCAAATAGTATTTCAAATACACAAATCTAAAAGCTAATTTTATCTAGTTTTCATAAAGGGTATTTGTTTTTACGACACCTTCAAAAATAAGAAATATATAGAACATTCAAAATACTTTGGAAAAATTCCAAATTTCGTTCAGACATCATAAATAAAACAGAGATAAACTAACCTCTCAGGCTGTGTAAACAATGTGTATTTTTTTCCATGAACAATTTTTTAATTAGTAATGTTTTCACATCCGCGGCCGTTTGTCAATTGAATAAAATTTTCACTGGGTTTTTTAGTAAGGCTGTAAATGTATAAATAATACGTGTAAGTGGGCTCTGCTCTGACCATTGAGCTAATGAGAACCTATCCCCTTCGTTTGTATTTAATACGTCGACGAAGAACCACAAACTTATATTCATTTTCTTAGCGCATGTTTTAATTGGCTACAATCTTATATATAAGAGCAAGATTCTTACCGGCGAGGCTAAGGTTTTGGATAAAATTCCTAGATGTGATTAAATCTTTTTCTGATTTTACGTTTCAAATTTTCGTTTGAACTTCGCTAACATCGTCTTCACTGATTAAATGTTACAATTTGAAGTTTTACTCATTAAGTTATTAAAAAAAAAACAATTCTTTTATATCAATTCTTCTTCTCAAGTCGGTTCCTCATTGATGAAGATCGTGATCCCTACTCCAATTTCCATAGTGAACAAGGATCCTCCACTACTCGCGGTCCTGCTCTATGTGAAGAGCTGCGGACACCGACATACCAGACACCAGTGATACTTGGTAACTCCAGCGCATTGGTCACCTTCTTTATTTCTACTGCCTTCCACTTTCCCACTGACTCGTTTCTCCTAGTTGGTGTCCTCAGTTTAGCGAGCAACGTGTCCGAAGTATCTTAAGATATCGGCAGAAAGATGATATCCTATTGTGGACTGCTAGCTCTTCCAGGATGGACAAATTTGTGGGTCTGGCTTTAAATCGATGGAATCCTGAGCATTTTTATCCAGCACCACATCTCCATTTTTTATTTATTAATTTTTATTTTAGTAATTTGTACATTTAGTTTACAAATTGCTAATTAATTATAATATTTCATATTGCAAACTATATTTTATCTAGTTTTATGTAACAATAATAATAATTAATAATAATAATAATGCGTTATGTCATTCTCGAATTGAATATGGAATCATAGGATGGGGATCTGCTGCAAATACGTACCTACACAGCCTGAATACGATTCAAAAAGGAATCATAAAGACCATATTGAAAGTACCAATTAGAACGCCTTCAACTGAAATTTTCAATAACTTTGACGTACCAAATGTACAACAAATATATTCCAAAAATATATTATTGAAGCTCTTCAAAAATAATGAATCCTCTACTAGACCGTGTATGCATAACACTAGATCGAATAAAAATGATATAAAAAATATTCCAAGTTATAAAACCACATTTGGACAAAGAAACTATACATACTTTGCAACAAAACTCCATAACATCCTCCCCCAAGACATAAAACTAATAAAAAATCCAATTGAATACAAATCAAGAATAAAAATATGGCTTAAAGAGGTCAATGAGAAAACCCTAGCGAAGACGCTAAAAACGACATAGAAGACAAATGAACTATATTTAAATAACTTTAGTCCGCCTCGGCACAGGACCCCCTAGTGAGGAGGACTAAGAAATACAATATTTTGTACTTAATTTCACATTGCATTTTGTATGTAAATTTTTTTTATATAGTCGCTATAATAAAAAAAAAATAAAAAAAATAAAAATAAAAATTGGATAATTTGTATAGCGCCGTTTTTATGAAAAATCACCTCAAGGGCGCTGTACAATTTATTAAGAATTCTTAGTTTCTATCTAATTTTACTATTTACAAATACATACAGAAACATACTTCCGATATACACACTTTTTAGAATGTTTATGCTAGGAGAAGATACGGCTTTGCACGCGGAGGACATTCTATTTAAAACATTAGACATTGCACGATTTTACATTGGCTACCCCCATCATTATTACATTTATTAAAAGATTAGTGACAAAAGTAGAGTTGATATTTATTTTGAAAGACTGAAGAATTTAGGACTATTTAGGGTTGAAGAATCTTCATGAAATGACCTTTAAAAACGCTTACAATGAAGATTTTTTAATTTAATTTATTATCATTATTTTTATTATTATGTAGCTCATACAATACATCTTGAACTTTCCAATTGGTGCGGACTTTAGATTTTCTGGTAGCGTGTTACATAACTTCACCCCTTTGTTTAGTAAACTGTTCTGCTTATTCGCTTTGTCCTCTTTTGAAGCCTGATTTCCTTGCACGCCCTTGTGTTATGTCTGTGAATGTCCAGCGTCACACTCCTCACATATTCACTTTGCCACTGACTATAAATTTCTCAAGTTGGAGTCCTCAGTTTAGCGAGCAACGTGTCCAAAGTATTTTAAGATATTGGCAGATAGATGTAGCCTATTGTGGATGGCTGGCTCTTCCAGGATGGACATATTTGTGCATCTGGCTGTCCATGGATGTAATCCTTAGCTTTTCCCCTCAGCACCGCATTTCGAGGGTGTCTGTCCGTTTTCTTTCGCTAATTCTAAGTATCCATGTTTCCACATCGTAGAGAAATAAGGGGAAATCAATGCCCGTACGAGTTTCATCTTGGTATTCCTTTATTTCAATTGCTACTCCTTAATCACAATTTTGAATTGGATAAAATATGTACTTATTTGAACCATTTGCTCTAGTTTTGTATGTACGTTCATCAATGAAGTCGCCGTATAAAATACCCCTTCCTTAAACGGACACCGATGAACAAGGACACCATGCGGTAATAGATGCATTACTTTAGTTCCATCACCTATATCTGCTTGGTATAAGCTAGCCGGTTTACCTTAGACGCTTTAGAACTGTAGACCAACGCAATCTCACTAATAGCTAAATTAAGTATCTAGATCAGCGATGCCCAACTTTTTCTGGCTCATCGCCAACTTTCCAAGAATATTTTTCTTCAACGCCCCCCCCCCCGTTTAATGAAAGTATGAAAGTACAAAGCGAAATAACGCCGCAGTCGAAAATTTTAAATATGAAAGTTACGTGAAGTTACATGACGTTGTCTCCCGTTGCAAAATGATGGGTTGGATTATTAATAGCAGAGAATAGCAAAGGTTTAATGACACCATAATAGATTTAATGGTTGGATATATTATAAATTGCTTCGTCCATTAATTTGTCTCCCGTTGCAGCACGATGACATTACGTACATTACTGTTTTGGTACATCCGACGGTAAGCGTTCCAACGTTGCAGCACGATGACATTACGTACATTACTGTTTTGGTACATCCGACGGGAAGCGTTCCAACGTTGCAGCACGATGACATTACGTACATTACTGTTTTGGTACATCCGACGGTAAGAGGTATTTTGCGATGAAGGAACGGTGATAAATAAAAGAACAGAAGCAAGCTAAAAGCAAGGGGAAGCTCACCACGTCGCGTTTTGCAGTATCACGACCAACCGATTAGTAAAGTGGTAGTTATGGCTTTCCACGCCGGCGTTGCGGGTTCGATCTTCTATCAGTTTTCTCCTCCATTGCGGAAGCCACATTTTCTGCTTATAATGGAGGAAGTTGTGAATTTTCTATACTCTGAGATTATTTGTAACCAGGGATGCTGTCCTTCTAAATTATTAAAAAAATCTTCTCTGGTAATTTATTCGTTATTTTAAGGATTTTTGAAAAAAATATAACCAAGACCAAAAAAATACTATTTCCATGAAAATTGCCTAATCGCTAAAGGAACGGTTCATATGTAAGATTCTTGTAATGATGTGCTTGCGACTTATTTAAGAAAATGTATTTTTTACATTTCTCTGACCCCCAAATCAGCCCTTCACCCTTGATGCATCTCAACACCCACCATTTCCCCACCGCCCCCTGCTTCTCATCAACGCCCCCACTGACCAAACACTGTTCTAAAAGATAAAAATACATACATTTGCTAAAACCTACATTTTTATGAATCAATTAGCGTGGTATTTTAATTCGCGGATAAAGAGGAAAAGCGGTCGACGAGAAATTTGAATTACAGGTAAATTACAAAATTTTTGCTGTCACCGTCTCTATTACCCCTCACTAAAACTGAACGAAAGAAACAATAACAATAATAAGGAAGGTTCAGGTTGAACCGAAACCGGTTGGATAAAGAAATAATAAAGTGGAATTGAAACAAAGTTATATTATTGTGTTTATTATAAAAACAATAATAATAATAAAAACGTTGATTCATAGATTGTTTACAATATTACTCATATTGTTCATTTATCATTATTTCTATTGATGAAAGGGTCACTTCTCAGCTACGATTCGGTTCATGATTTCTCCTGGAATTTCTGCTGGTTTCTGCAGTACCTTCACCACTACACCTCGGCCTGATTTACATAAATAAAATCATCAAAACCGAGGTTGACATTCCCCTGTTTTCTCACAAATTTCGTCCAAAACAGGAATGATTTTAAAGATTTTGTCACCAACTGTATTATATATATAAGAAAACAATATTTATCTGTATGTTTTGCTTTTTTTAAAACCGTTTGAAAATTTTGCATAGGTACTGAACGTCTGTTGATAACGTTCAAACTAAGCAATTTCAAAGTTTTTTTGGAGGGTAACTAATCAAAAAAAGCAAAACGAGGATATTTTAATTTATTATTTTAATTTTATTTATATATGTTTATTTAGAAAGCATACAGTTGTGTATTAAAGTAATTGTACTTTAAATAGTGAATATTATAATTTAAACCAGTAAAGTTCCATTTATAATATTCAGTTGTGGTATGATTATGTGATTATGAATCAAGTGGTTATTAAACAATAATAGTAGGTATATGATGTAAGCACGTTGTAAAAAATTATCAGAAAGGTTATAATAATCAATACAGAAATAATAGTTTCAAGTAGTTGTTTAAAATAATAGTACATAGTGTTAAGGAAAAAGTTACTAAAAAGAAAATAATACACAAGAAATAATAGTTTTCATTTAAGTACGTTGTATGGTTAGTTTTATTTCAAACATTTAAGGGCACAATGGAAATGTCAATATCTCTTAGGGCATTAAAAGTTTTGCAGATACGCCGAGGAGCAAGCAAGGAGTATTGTGCGTATTTCGATTTAAAATGTTGTATATGAAATAAGATATTCGATCTAGTATTGCGTTCAGGGCAAGGAAATGCAATCCTTTCTAATAAGGCTATATCTATACAATGTTTGTACCTACTAATGCCTAAATCCAGATAGCGAATAGGGGGATACATTTGTACGGAAAAATCACTACCCGCGTTTCCTCTTAACAGAGTTTCAATGATTGCGTTTTACTGCACACAGGTAAATTAATTGTGAAATTAACTGTTAACTATGTAATAACATTCAGTTAAATGATATTACGGGTGTAAAACCACATAAAGCTTTAAAGTTACGCTAAAATTCAGGTTAATGGCCCGTGGCCTGGTGTTTACTGTAGGAGTAGTTACAACACTCCTCAATATCGTTTTCCAATTCAAATTTTGTTGTATTTCACAAACTGGCCCCGTTTATTTTCTCATATTTCTATATAAAGTGTAAATCATAGGTTCCCAAACTTATTTTTCGGGGGGGGGGGGGGGGGGGAGTTCAATGGTCACGTAAATAATAATTCGATTAAAAATATATTAAATTATTGGTTATACGTTTTTGTTTAGCAAGTTAAAAAAGCAATTCTTTTGTATTTTAAGTACCTTAGTGTGCTTAAAATACTAAAGAATTGCTTTAAGGGTTGCTACCTCCTTCCTTCCTTGTCGTGTCAATTCTTAATAATAATAATACCCGTAAGATGATAATATTATAATATAAAAAAATAAATATAATATCATAGCATACAATTTAATGTAGATCAGAATGTAATGGAATCATTCTGTTCAATTTTCATCCACTTCCCGAACTGCGAAATATGTGAATTTTCGTACAAGTGATAAAAATGTTAACATACACACCTACAATAACAAAAATGAACCAATATTAAAGTTTACTTTGCTTTTTAGTACGTGATCAGCGTGTTTTTTGCCTTTTTAGACCATTTTTTTACCAGCCCACGCCTTCACTGTGCCATCTCAACGCCCCCTATTTGTTTCTGAGTCTTCTACTGCCTCCTTGAATGTTTCAAACGCCACAAAAGGGGCGTTACCGCCCACGTTTAGAACCTGTGGTATAAATAAATTCGTTTTGAAAAGTTCTTTAATTAAGAGCACCCATTGTATTATAGGTACCTAGCCTAACGGCTATTCGTAAAATCAATAAAACTTTTTGAAAATTAAAAAAAAAACACAACTAACCACCTTTTTTTTGGTTGTTTAAGAGGAATATAAACGCTAAAAATATTTCGAATCTCATGCCTGCAAAATTTTAAAATCAAGCGTCTTTTTGCACGAGGCAAGTGAGCGAAAAAGTGTTTTTTTTTAATTTATTTTGTGCATAATTTTATAAGAACAAAAAAAGTTAGAACATGGAAAACCTCAAAAATTAAAGGGGTATTTAAAAAAAATTGGTTCTTGTATTACTTCATAGTTAAGTCATGAAAACACATTTTTTTTGTGGTTTACGATTATATTTTTTGTTACGTAAATAATAATTTTAATGTAATTCCAATACGTAGAAAAGCTAGTAAAAGCTTCGATTTATTCGAAGCATATTTTTTTATGTTCATACTGTAAGCCGATTCGTCGTAAAGATTAATCAAAATGGTATCTAAATAGGATTTCACGTGTATATTCATCTTGGCAATTCACCCTAAAAAGAGTGCAATGTGAACTAATAACCTTCTAACTCGCCTCTGACGCTGACGACATCCGATGCTAGCCGGCATGCCAGCGTGGAGAGATTGACAACTGCATGACGTCATCTGATACGATCATCCTTACGAGTCTACTAAATAAACAAACTAAAAATTGAAAGTTAATAATAAATGCTGGCATTTAAGAGGAAACCCGGTCGCCAAGATATTTGAACAATTTATATTTTACCAAACTGTTTTAATATTTGTTTGTTCGTATTTTATGCGCTGCCATGCCGTTCATCCGATTGTGATGAAACTTTGGTGATTTATTTTGCGCACTCCCGCGAAGGTTTTTAAAGATAATTATTTTTATTAGTATTTTTTTTATTGTTTCAAGTGGAAGTAGGGATGATTTAAACGCACGCCCCAAAGCCTCGGTTCCAAATTGTAAAATTGTAGCACAGAATGCGCGAGTTCAAAATAAATATCGTTGAATACATTTAATTTTACAGTGTTAAGTCTAAAATATATAAAAATCAGTTTCCTCATTCTGTATACTGTGGAGTTTATTTGACAAAATAGCTGCATTGTGGTAACGAATTTTGAATCGCGGAATTATTTCTATTGGCTTCTCACACGCTAATAGCGATCCTTCAACATTTCGGCATAGTCACCGACTGCCGGGACAAATTAAGAGGAACTATTCTGTTCCAGATTGTCAATGACCTAACAGCTTTATAAATCGCTACTTGTTCGATAATTATTCAATATATTTTATTTTATCTTTATTACTTACGTGTATACAATTTGATATTTAATTAATAACAAATGATCTTGTCACAAATATATTTCTAAATAAGTCTGGATGTTATTTTTATAGTTTCCTGCAATACCTCCTACTTTGTAACTACAAGGCTTACAGAAACTCGTAAATCGCACAGTTATGGATTCGTGCTCATTTATAATAATATCATCGATTTACTCAAATGGATCACACGATGAAATGAGATCTGTTCTAATTTCCTTCATGTTTATGGTTATTTTATTACCTTGGTGCATAAATAATGGTTATAAATATTATGAAGAATTCAAAAGGAATAATGTCATGTAGCTCAGTGCGCGTGTCGATTAATTATAATCTGTGACTCCGATCTTTAACATTGATAATTTAATGACACCACCGAGAGATTGATCACACCCGAAGCAGGAGCTATAAACGTAAACGTATTCTATACATTTTTTTTGGAAAAACTTAGCATCCAAGCTAGAAAATCCGAACAGAAATAGTACCCAAATTCTCGCGTGTAAAGACATCGCTCTTCTGCGTCGGTGCACGAGCATTATTTCGTTATCTGGTTATTATGGATGTGCACGTGCGAGCCTGTTCAGTAAGTGCGCTTGTGACTGCCCATCTGATCGCCCGTCGTCATCGTACTTCGTATCGTAGCTAGCAGCATTGTATAGCACAGAGGTTCCCAACCTTATCTGAAATATATTTTTCATCAAAGTTGGTAGCGTGGTAGTTATTTGTTCTCTGGCGATGCTGGTACGATCCTTTACTAGTTCATTGTTCCATCATTGCAGAAGTCACATTTTCCAGTTATAATGATGGAAGTGGGTGGATTTTCAACATTCTGAGATTATTTGTATGTAAAAGTATGATGGCAAGGAAAAAAGAGAAAAAAAATTAAGTGGTCATTACATGTTTTCAAATATCACGATCAACCAGTTATTTGCGTGGTAGTTATTGAATCTGGTAGTCCTTGAAAAATTATGATGTTTTCTTCACAAGAACTAGACATGAAAAGAAAAATTATCGTGGCCGATGGTGCACCAAGTATGAAAGGAATAATTTTCCCATGAGAGACTCTCCGTTATAAATAATTAAATAATCTTAATATATAAAACAAAGTCTGGTTAGTTACAGCATGTATAACTCAAGAACGGCTAGACTGATTTTTATGGTCTTAGATTTGTTGTATTTATCTCCGCCCTGAATAGCAGAATACCTATTAAAAAATCGGAAAAATTCACGAAAAATAATTATGAATCAAATTCTTTTTCTCATACATTTTGTATGGAACGAATAGAGAACTCCAGTCCAATTTTTTTATTTTTTTTAATGAATAAAGACCTTCAAACTTAAATAACTGCATTTTTATTTTTATTTTTATAGTTAGTTTTAATAGTTAAAATAATTGTCAAAGTTTTAATTTTTAAAGACTCCCAGAAACGCACCGTATCTATGGTGGTCTAATTTTTTTTACTTTTTAAGTTGTCATTTTGAATCAGTGATGTTATGTCGAGGGAAATTTCCCTAGATCTAGGGGAGAAAAATATTTTTTAGGGATAAGGGAAATCAGGACAAAATCTAGGGAAATTTCGAACTCTGTCAAAAATTTTATTACATATGATAGTATTACTGGTATTATTTATATATATATATACGTATATATATTTTTTGGAATTCCTATGAATCTTAATTATTTTTCATGTACTTACATGCCATGTTATTTTTAACACTGACAACTCAAAATGATATTAGGGAACGTACCCATACTACGTGACACGTTCGGGGGGGGGGGGGGGGTCTTCAAAATACCACGCTTGGTACAAATGAGCGGCGGGTTGCTTATGATTTTTATTTTGCAAAGTGTTTTTTTTAAATTTGGAATTCAGTTTCTAATTCAGTGGTGAGTGTATTCGTACTTTTAAATTATTACTTCACGTAGCAAAAAGTGTTTTATTTGGAAAATCACGGTATTATTAGTATATTTACCAAGTTCCGATATCTTTCCAATTAATTATCATATTAATTAACATATAACAGGATTAGTGTTACACAATCAGGTGGCTACGTAGGTAATTGCGTAAATGTGAAATTCTAGGGAAATTTCACTTCTAACTGTTGGCAACACTGTGAAGAACCCAGAATAATCATGGCGGATAATGACTTTTAGGTGTGAGGTGTGTTTTTTATTCAAGATTAACTGCTTTTAATATAGAAAAACATTGGTAAAATGTCCACATTTCACCGCTACTGTTATTGTATTTAATCAAAGTGCAATATAAAAACAATAAATCATCTCTTTCATTGCAAATACATGTGACATCGTGTTTTGTGTCAGGTGTTACTTTGTAGGTACATTGTTTTATGTATAATACATACAGAAACACTGGTATTTATAATACACTGATCATGACGAGTGTGTAACAACTTGTATAAAAAGCCCTATACTAAAAACAATTTGAAAATACATAAAAACAAACGTCAAAATATGACACGACTTTAACCTCAAATAGACAACATTTATTGCAGATTGTCCGCAAATATAGCCCTTTTCGTAAATTGTTGAGGGCCTAAATTATGTTTCAATAAACACAATAACTATTATTTATCTAAATCTCTATAAACAGTATGAAAATAAACCAAAAACACGAAATGTTGAATTGCATAGGTACGTGTGCACTTCAAGTCATTTCAAATGTCAATACAATACAATACACAGGTGACAGGTTAACTGTCGTCACGGTTAACCATTTCAGTAATGCCAACTTAACGCTGTGTTTTCCGAAGAGGTTTAAAAATGCACTTTTTAATAATTTATTAAAAACTCTGCATTTAATATTATGAAATAAAACTTATATATTCAGAATCAGCGTTTCTTGGTCTATATGAACATATTTTTTTAAAGCCATAATATTTTTCACTGGAGTTCCTTATTCTCACATTTTAAAACAGCTGCAGCAATATTGTGATGAGTATAATATTGAATAGTGAGCGAATTCAAAAAATTCAAAAACGTCAAATGTCAATGCGCTGATTGTTTTGCTTATGATATTAAACATATAATGCTGTCCCTCTTTCTTACACACTAAATATCAATAGTCGAAAAGTATGTCTGCACCCTTCCAAAGGAAAAATACAATAATTATAATAAACCTCCCTCACACGTGTAAAGAAAATGAAACGCAATTACCGTATGTGGAAAAGTAAGAAAATCACAAAAAATTAAATCCGTACATAACGCCCTTCTCTGATACTGACAAAAACAAAATACGGACAGTGGGGCATTAATAATTGCTTTATTGCGAAATTTTTAACTTAATAAAAAAACTGAATTTAATTCAGCTAAGAAGTTAACATAAGAGTTATTGATTCTGGAGCAGTACGAAATTCGCCAGGTCGAATTGAGACAATTTACGTAAATTTCGGTGAGACAAAAGTATCCAACTATTTAAGCAACGTCAAATTGACATGACGTGGCGTCGACTTCTAAAAGGAACTACTTTGCGGCTTACCAAGGATTGAGAGGCCGATTTAGCTCGCTTAAATCTGAACAAAGAATGTCGTCCTTAGAAAGGATACGGTGCAACCGTATTTTCCGGGCCTGTACTAATTTTTAATCTGTGGAAATATTGATATTTATCTGAAATTTTGAAATAAACTAATTTTTAAACTTATCTTGATAAATCAATCAGATACATCAACTACATTTTAAATGTTTTATTTTGGATTGTTTTACCTTGATACACTATCACAACTAAATCAAAACAATTATACAATAATTATTATCGTATTAAATTATTTATAAATGGTACGATGGCGAGACCATTCATCTTCTGTACCAGTAAAATACCGAAAAATCATGGTAATGGAATCAGAATAATAATTACCACAGTCAGTGGCGTAGCGTAATGGGGGCGGCAAAATTTCACAATAAATAATAATAATATCTTGTAAAAATTTGAACTATCTCATTTCTTATTTTTGTCGCACCTACGATTCGAACCGATTGAAATGAGCACGGAATTTTTAATTCTGTCTCGAAACCGGGGATTCCTCTTTCGTTAAAGGAATGTATAATAATGACATCTTACTCATTGTAGCGACTGGCAACGCCGTCTGTACTGAATTGCAGGAATTCCCCTATTTTATTTTGCGCTTGGATTGTCTAGGACTAAAATTCAGATAGGATTACTTCCGGGAAGTCGGTGAGTGATGCTTTGAAAATTCTAATAAAGTTTCATTCATCGATGGATCGTCCGTCAGTGTTCCAATTCAGTTTTTTTTATTTTTATTTATGTTTATTTAGGAAGCATACAGTTGTGTATAAAGTAGTTGTACATAAAACAGTGAACATAATTTAAACCAGTTAAGTTCTGTTTATATAATAATATTTAGTTGTTAATGGTTAGTGATTATGTGATTATGAATCAAGTGGTAATTAAACAATTATAGTAGGTATATGGTGTGAGCACCAAATACCTACTTAAATGTAAAAAAATATCAAAAAGGTAATAATAATCAATACAGAAATAATAGTTTCCAGTAGTTGTTTAAAATAATAGTACATAGTGTTAAGTAAAAAGTTATTAAAAAGAAAATAATAAACAAGAAATAATAGTTTTCATTTAAGTACATTGTACGGTTAGTTTGATTTTAAATGATTTAAGGGTAAGTTATTTTATTTTATTTATTTTAGTTTATCGTAATCATTACGTCTACGCTTTCCAAACTGTAATTTTAGTGCTTATAAATAATATTGTCATGGTTTAATCACAAGTTTTCCATACCAGTTGTATCAAAAGTAAGTGGTATACGATTTTTTTTTGTGATAAATGTGATTATTATATTGTAAAACATATACAATACTACTTACATGACTTTCTTCTCTTTTGTAACCTTTACGATACGGTTCCGCGACTTTCATCCTGCGACAAAATATCCTCGACAAAACATCCCCTAACAAATTGTCTACTAAAACCTAACCTAACACAAAAATGGAATAAAAATAATGCAGACATCCTGTAAAGACAATAATTTTTTGTTATCTGTATTATTTTTGTCGCATTTGATTATTTTTGAACAATAATTTATTTTTTAATTTTTAATTTTAACTTTATGAGTAAAACCTCAAATTGAAATATTTAAATAAATGAAGACAATATAAGCGAAACTCAATCGAAAATCTGGAAACAGAAAAATCAGAAAAACATATTGACACCTCTGGGACTCGAACCCAGGACCTCTTGCTTTCGGGGCAAATTTATTATATAATTTATTACCTTTACAGGATGTGTGTATTATTTTTGTCCCATGTTTTTGTAAGGTTAGGTTAGGTTGGGTTAAGTTTTAGTAGCTTTTTTGTTGGGGGATGTTTTGTCCGTACGATATTTTGTCGGAGGGTATATTGTCGCGGGTTTAAAACGAGCATTACCGTACAATTCACAATAATAATGATTGTTCTTGCCGAAAAATTCTATAGAATTACTATAAGGGGGTGGCGAAATTTTCCTCCGCCCGGGCGGTGATATGCACGCTACGACACTGACCACAGTTTTTTTATAAATCGAATTGCAGACGTCTACCGTAGAAGTTTGAAAGGTGTCTGTCTAGCTCTAAAATTAAACTTACCGGGTACACCCAATTCATCGGTCTGACCTTGTACGCAACACGTTACGTTATAATTTAAATATCTCAATATCTGTGTCATTACCGCCGGCCATCGATTTCGTACCGTGACCAATGAAACGAATCACTCTATTGCGTTTTTTGTGCCTACGGCTGAGTGACTGGCCGTTTGTCGAAATAATTGATTTGATATTTTGGAGAAGACGTTTTAAGAATTGAAACTGATTTAATTTAACGTTTTTTCTTTCAGAATTTCGAAGTAAAACTTCTGTACGCACGCTTGACTTGGGGAGTAAGCTGGTGAATGCGTGACGAGAGCGTTACGAAAAGTGTGATCGGGCGAGGCGAACCGAAGTTGAGAGGGAGATATAAGTTAGTGAAGTTTACCTTCAGTCGTGTGGTCTAAAGCACACTCGTTTTTGAAGTCACACTTCTTTACGCACGCTTGACTTGGGGAGTAAGCTGGTGAATGCGTGACGAGAGCTTTACGAAAAGCGAGGCGAACGATAGTTGAGAGGGAAATATAAGTTAGTGAAGATAATAAGAGAGAGAGTTATGTTTCATATATTACTGTAGGGGCAAGAGAGAGAGGTGCGAGCACACATTTCACTCTTTCTCTCACCGCCAGTTACGTTTCGTACATCAAAGATACAGTGCGGGCCTATTGTCTGTATCAAACTGTAGGATCATTTTCTTTCTCTCTTCCTATCATATAGATGGAGCCATCGATGTATTAACTATAGATAAGCCCTCCCATACCCAATTCCAATCCCAGAGTGACACCACCTACGAGTAATTTCATAATACAACTACCCATCGAATTCCTTGCATCTCTTGCCTGACGTTGTTGTTTTACTAGGAAGAAATTTTTTTTTTGTCAATTGTTACTTTTCTCGATACGCTGCTTCGAATTCATATGTTATGTACATATTTTTTTAGATATTTATATAACTACTTAAATTGTTAATAATGAAGTCCGCGATAGCCGATACCTAAAATATTTGTAACTGCCTGAAATGTGTGTTTTAAAAATGATCTTCGCAAAGCTAGTAATTCCGTTACCGGGAACTTGCTGGAAAACAAATTAGCTCCACGCAGACCAACTAAAGGTACAAACCAAAGCTTCTTGCGATCTTTTGACTGTGAGATAATGGACTTTCTTTTTGATAAATGTTTTCGTAAACCAATATTTTTGGTTTCGGTGTCATTTTTGAGACCCACACGCCCTGTCTAGATATACTTGGTCGAAGGATGGAGCTAAAGAAGTTTTACTTCAGTCGTGTAGTCTAAAGCATACTCATTTTTTTATTTACTATGTGCATTTATTTATTGTTTAATTTTATTTATTTGTTCTCATTTGTTGATGACACAGCGAAATTCAAGGGGAGGTTTTTTATGACTTGGCAAATATAATGGTTATGCATTTCAGTTGTTTTAAAATTAGGTGTAATAAATTGGTTTCCATTTCTCATTTGTTTGTAAAATTCTTGATATTCTTTGTTATTTTTTCTTGACACATTTTTGATGATGGAAGCTTGCTTGAATATGTCAACAACATTTGGTATAAATTAAAAAGTAATTTTGTTGAGAAGGTAGTTTTTTTAAATTAAAATTACTTTAATGATGATTCTTTGCGAAACTTTTACTGAGTTTAGTGTGTTTTGTAAGATCCTCCCCAACCTATAAAGATATTAAAAGATAATAAAGATAATATTCCATCGATCTCAGAATAAAACTGTAGATTTGTATTAAAATCAAATCCACGCCGACCGCCCACAACATACGCTATAATAATATAATAATTAATTTGGGCGATGGCTAAAAAGTTTGCATCGCGCAAAAAGGACCAGTTAAGAGCGTTTAACCAGCCAACGGACGAAAATCCACATTTCGTCGAAAGTTGTTCTTACGATCGTGCAGGGCGGTTACAATGAGAAAGATAAATTATTCTCCGTACCAGCTTTTTAAAATTATAACTCAATATCGAATTTATTTCAATTCAAATTAGCTTTAATTTATACCTTCATCCAAAAATGCTGAAAGGCGTGATGATAAAACTATTAAAATAATGTACTTTTTGTAGTTATTTTTTGATTATAAGTATTTATCATTTTTCAATAATGTCTAAATTTAATAAGAATGTTAAAAAAATCTGAAATATATTAGTTTGTAAGTGCGCAAATAAATACACAAATGGACCAATTTTCGTCAAGAAACACATGTACGTACATGTTTTTAAATGTTTTTATTGAAACTAAAATTAAAATTCTAAAAAATGCGTTTGCTAGAAAATGTATTGATTTGTTTTACTGCATGATTATATTATTTGAAATGGGTGTGGCAAAATACAAAATCTTTTTTGAAAATTTAACAAAGCTGCCGACGACCTATGAAATTTATTATACTAAAAATTATAAAAATTTCACAAAATTTATTGAATGCTAGATAAAAGAACAATCTTTCGAAATCCATTTACAATTTTTTGTGGAAAAGAGTCAATACGTCTAAAATCTGATTTGAAAATGACATATTTCTGGTTTTCTCTGGTAATGCCCTCTTAAAGGTTTTTATTAATTTATTGCCAAACTTTTGCTTCCGAGAATCGATAAGGAAAACTTATATTAATTTCGGGATGACTAACGGGTTCGTTACTCGAAAACTGGTTTAGTTAAAGGTTTTTTTTATTAATTTACTGCCTAATGTTTTGCTTTGCAGAAACGATGTGGAAAAACCCTCACATGATTAATCACAATGGCATGATTAATTCTGGAAAACGGCCTTGAGACAATAAAGTTTTTCTTAGGACAAATGCAGCGCAATTGGAATCCCCGATTCGACAAAAAGTGGTAAAAAGTCTTGAATTCAAAGCGATGAAACGGAATTTAATCGAAGGTCGTTTACTTCAAGACCGTATCGATACAGTTCAGTTACGTTTCTTTGGTTGACACTAGATTGCACGTAGTACGGAATATGAATCATAAATACATTTAATGACGTAAATTGAAAAGGTTGTTTCATTTGTGTGATCAAAATTCGGAAAAAAACAACGGAAAATAATTATTCGCTCAGCTAACTGTTATAAGTTGATAGTGTCCTTGAAAACCGTTCGAATTGCTGCACTTTTATTTGAGAATTAAAAAAAAAATCAGGAAGGGATTGCATTTTGTTTAACGGTATATGCATTTTCTTATATACAAAATAAAATAATACACACTAAATTCAGGCAAGATTGTTTTGGGAAGGGGTGTGATCTTAATGATATTATTGCTGTTGATTTAGGATCTGAATTTCGTTCGTCTTATTTTGTTGCAATTAAAAACATACCTGTGAAGATTGACCGATAACGTGGACTGGGAATACTCTGCTTACCTGAAACAAAAACAAAAAACCAAATTAATATCTTTCTTCTTTTATCTAATTTATTTATATTTTATTTTTATGGCATGCATTAGAATATGCTATTTAAATTATGAGAACCCACGCTAACATTGATTATTATTATTGAGGTATGTTATTATAGCCTTCTTGTAAATGTATTCCGTACAGTTGAACACATCTACTATTTCTGCGAAAGTATTGCCTACTGCATGTAATCTAGGTACAAGCGAGTATCTAAATGACTCAGTTCTGATATTGTTGTCGCAATTAAAAATAATTTTAGATGGAGTAGTTCTTGGTGCTTGGTATATGGAAGGTAATTAGACTTAGTAAATCAGGGGTGTCTATAACACCGTTAACAATTTAAAAAATAAAGGCAATTCGTAAACAAGTCTTCCATCCGAGAGGTTTAATAACTTTAATTATTTCATCAAGTAGAAATTTTTTGCTGAATTTTTTCAACGGACTCGGAGCAGATTTTAAAGTGAGGGGACCAAATAGATGAGTTATATTCGACTCGACTTCGAACTAGAGAAACACATAAGATTTTTAATGTAAAGATCTTATTTCTCTGCGATTACGGAGAATGAAGCCAAGTATTTGAATCTTTTGTTAGTAATAATTGTATTATTGTGTGACAGAAAGAGAAATTTGGAATCGAAAATAAAAGCAAGATTATTAATTTAATCTAATCTATATACTATCTAATTTATGAACAAAATCCGCAGTAAACGTCACTATAAGTCATGTATGGTGATAAATTAAATGTAAGGACAAAAAATAATCAATCAGAAAAGAAAAAAATTATACTGTGTAACATTATTTCAATGTAACCTTTAAAAATATGTTTCTTTTGAGGTATCCAACCACATATGAATTATTTTTATTCGAGATTCTTTTTAATACATCTAAACGAAACATAAAACAGAATAAGACAAAGAAAATAAAAAAAAGGTAACGGTTGCAACTGATAATTGAATCCAGGGTCGATCGACAAAGATCATGTCACAATGGCCGAGTAGTTAGAGGCGTTACATTTTTTTCCTCGCTTTTGTAATGTTTCGTTTAGTTTTATTGGAATAAACTTCTTCAATGTTTACATATAAATATATTTAATTTACAGATAATAAGTTTTGGCTGGATCCTGTATTTTTGGTAACAATTTAAAGTTGGAGGTCAAATAGTAACGAGACCTTTAATTGTCTGCACGATTGTTGCTTTAAACGTGAGACACTGCCAATTCTCACTAATGATAGTTAATTTATTTCGCAGAATGATAGATTATTATTATTTTAAATAAATATACATATAATGACTTTGTGTAACAAATCTTTACAAACATTTCTTTCTACATTTCTATCATAATATGGGATAATCAAGGGATATTATAAATGTCGGATTTTTAAAGCTGTAAGTACTTCAGTGGAAGAAATTGCGATATCTGTCAAATAGGTACCATTATAAAAATACAAGACATGCTGTATTCATACTAATCGAACCAAAAAAATTAGCAACGCCCACGAAAGGGATAGCCATATGTATGCTAAAGTAGGTATGTCCACTGGACCTAGTTCAGTGAAGCCACGCGCATTGTCTCAGTAACTTATCTTCACTATATTAAATCATGTAAGCATTTGTCTAGTGTCTGAATAAAAGAAATAGATATTTCGAATAAAGAATTAACATTATTGAACTGAAAGCACCGTTGTGATTGGAAACTTAATGAAACGAAAAATTGCGACACTAAAAAAAGACAAACACGTGCATCTATAGGATTTATCCTTATAGGAGAGAGAATGAGATAGTATAATCAGTCTCCTCTTTGTGCGGTGCTTCGTAGCCTGTTGGTCTCATCACTATGCGGTGCTTCGTAGCGTCCCCAGTCTTGTCTACTTTGGTTTTCTAAAGGCTTCACTTCTACCGCGTGTGAATTGCACACCCTGATTTTTTAAGTGAAAACTTCTTTATCACCGTTGTGATTTGAAACTCGATGAAATGAAAAATAGTAACAGTAAAAAGAGACAAACACATATATCTATAGGATTTAGCCTGCGAGAGAATGAGATAGTATAATCGGTCTCCTCTTTGTGCGCTGCTTATTAACCTCCCTAAACTTGTCCACTTTAGTTTTTTGAAGGTTTCAATTCTACCGCGTGTGATTTGCACGTTTATTGGTATCTACTTTATCGTTTGTCTGATAAGATTAGAGTTGCCAAATATGAAAATTAAAAGTTAACCCATTACACAGATCATCATTACGTCGCCGACTTCCTAAATTATTATGTTTAATATAATAATAAAAAGAAAAGCAAATAACAACAGGAGTTTACAAAGATAAGAATTGAATTGAAGTAAATGCTTCCTGTTCTGTTCACAATAGACGTGGGCAAAATTGAATGACTGAATTAAATGAATAAATTCAATCTTGTAACACACTCGATCTGATTCTCATTTTCAAAAGGAATTAAATCTTTATTCCTTACCCTTGGCCTTGCATCTTACGATTTTTTAACAGCACCATATTTATTTTTATTTCGATTAATTTATTTTACAGTTAAATATTTCATGTTATATTGAGGTAAGAAAATAATAATGTACTCTATAAATATTGTAGTGTTTCGTAGGGATTAAATTAAATATTATTCTGGATATTTGTTGCGCGGATAGGTACACCTACTACAGGCGATGCGCGCCGCGAAATTGCCTATCACATGTGATGAGTAGTATCCCGCGCAGTAAATCTTATACCTACAAAAAACCCCGTAGGCCAGAGTCCCCGTCCCCAATCCAAATGACAAAACCGCCAACAGACAAGCGAGTCAGCCAAGATCCAAATAATTCTGAGCTCCGAGAGTCGCGTCTGTTTCACAGTTGTCCCGCCAGTCCCGTCAGTCATAGTCACGGAGGAATCGTTCCTCCGTGGTCATAGTCCTACAAGCTGTTCGGTCTGTGCGAACTCAATCCGCAACCCCAATCTCTGTTTCACTTATTCAAGGAATCAAAACATTTATTTCTTATTCATTTGTGACGTAGTAGTCCCACGGGTCCCGGGTCCCACGTATCGAGTCGATCCGGCCGGTCCGCGGAATGCAAGTTATTCAAGTCACAGCAAGACAAAAGACACTTATTAGTCAGAAGTTCCTAATTCATTTCTTGATGCCCGCCGAGAATCGGTTCGTCGTTAGTCCCCGCGCGGCCAAGCCGTCATCTTAGGGTGAAACTTCCCACTTCGGACCCTGAACGTTAATAAAAATCTAAAAGCGAAAGTTAATCCTATGTTTTTTCTCCCTCACACGTGCGTAAATTGTGATACAATGCTTGTAGAAACAAAACGATGTTTATCTATATTATTATTATTTTTTTATGGTATCTGTCTCTGTCTACTCTAGCCGTAAACAATACATCAGTCGCTATCGAACCGTGATACTGATAAATGATAATCGAGCGGTTTGTTCCTTTATATTTTGGTAACAAATTATATGACGCGTGTCGCCAGGGCTTTTAATTAGATTTTATTCGGCGCGTGGTATTAACTTCACCATTGAGGTAGGTGCATTTAAAATATATATATATATTTGAGTGAAGCTTATTCCAGGTGACCGGTCCGGATATACCTATGAAAGCGCGATAATAGTATGGCTTTTATGTGAATTCCGCCCAAGTCCCGTCTGGAGCTAATGAAACTATGGAATCCCCAATTGGGATATTTTGCGAGGCTAAAGGTAGTGGGAAGTTTAGATCACGTGAAGTGAAACAATTTTAAGATTAATAAATAAATAAAAATTAGTAAAACCTTAGGGGTTTACCACAAAAACTGTTTAATTTTAAGATTTAATTGATAGCCTAATATAAACACATTTTTCTTGTCAAAAATTTGTCTTTTGGGCAAAATAATATCTAAGTACACTTTGAAATATTTCATTAACCTCGTCGCGCGTCGTTTTTAGTACCTACGATTTTTCAGAACAACATAATTTACCCTAAGAAGAGTGCTTTGCGTAGTGAAAACTTCTTTATCACCGTTGTGATTTGAAACTCGATGAAACGAAAAATAACGACACTAAAAAGAGCAAACACATGCATCTAAAGGAGAACTAAGAAATAAAGTAGTCTGCGAGAGAATGAGGTAGCATTATTGTTCTCCTCTTTGGCTTCGTAGCCTCATAAAATATAAGCGAGGGTTTTTTTTTTTTTTTTTTTTTTGTTTTTTTTTTTTTTTTTGGAATTAAAGGAATGAATAAAATGAATCAATTCAAAAGGCCGAGGGAATCACAATGAATCGATTCACTCCTGGGAATGAGTCTGCCCATGTCTAGTTCACAAGGCGAAATCATAAAATAATTAAAGAGAGTGGATGCTGTTAGATCGCTTCCGTGATACATTTGAAAAACATCAACCCAACGCGTTTTAATATAAAGACTCGTGTTATGGCTAACGGACAGATCTTTTGAATAATTATTTTACAACAACGCATATTAGGCAAAATACAAAATAAGAAATGTATTATGTTGTCATTATGACGTTCTTTTTATTATTTCGTTTGTATTTCCGTTAGATTTAAAGTTATTGAAAGCTGTCTATTCATTGTTTTCAATAATCATTATAGAAAATAAACAAAATTATTTGTATACTAGCTTTTTCCCGCGGCTTCGCTCGCATGGTATTAGGGGATTTTCACTCAGCCTCCTCCACCTTTCCTCTCCCCACTCCACTTCCCTCATCAATCCCCCTCCCCCTCCACCCACCCCTCCCCACACCACTCATCCATCAACCCCCCACCCCACACCCTCCCCACTCCACATCCCACCACCTTCTTCCACCCCTCCCCCTTCCCTTCTTTCCCTCCCCTCTCTCCCTCCCCTAAGCCCCTCCCCCACCCTCCTCCCCTCCCCTTCCGCCCTCCACCAACACCCTCCCAACACTCCCTCCCCCCTCCCCCCTCTCACCCCTCGCATTCCACACATTCATTCCCGATACATTCAGTTTTCAAACTGCTCGCGTGCCACCTATTATAATTGCTTACACAAATTTCATAATGTCAGAACTCAACGGTAGTTTTATACAAAAAAACGAACAAAAAAAGAGAATTATCCAATTTGGTTCAGTCGTTTGGGTTTATGCGCATACATACATTTCGGTGATTCATATTTAGAGATAGTTATTAAGAACGAATTATTATTCTTCTATTTATATTCTACCAAAAAATCCTGTACGGCAGTTTTATACTTAAAAATTGCGATACCTGTCTATCTTAAAACAATAATTGTTGTGTGATGTCAAAATTTGAGAATGACATTTTGCAAAACAAAGATTCTGGAATAAAAATTCTATTTTAGAAAATATTTAAATTAGTGAATTTATTTGAAGTACCTACTTCCCTAATAGTTTGAACCGATTAAAGAATTATAGATATCTTACTAATCGTGCCACCTATTGCAATTTTTTCATACAAATTTCCTATATGTTTATATTATTGTAAAGTTTCATTAAAATCCATTCAGTAAAGTAGGAATTAGTATTTTATACATGTTTGAATTTTATCATCAAAGGGACGTCCATAGTAACCTAATTAAAAAAAAGTTTCCAAGGTGATAATTGGCGTTCTCAATAAATCGATTTTGTTAGTGACAGAAAACGTATGATAAATAATTTCATAACGCCAGAGCTTACCTATATATATATATATATATATATAACCTATAGATCTCGCAAATAATGTAGCTTTCTATTAGTGAAAGAATTTTTAAAATCTATTCAGTAATTTTTGCGTGAAAGAGTAACAAACATACATCCATACAAACTTTCACATTTATAATATTAGTAGGAAGTAGGATTCCATAAATAAACATCAATAAATAACCTAAGAACATCAAACGAATTCGTCTCTTGGACTTTTTTGTAGACATTAGTGAAAAAATACAACCGATCAAAAGAAGATTGTTTAAGATGGTTTGAAAAGGAAATATGTTAAGGCGCCGCATCCGCGCTCAAAAAGAAGAAGATGTAATGACAAATGTTCGAGGAGCGCGCTAATATTTAAAGCGATAAAATCGATGCGAAAATTGCGAAAATGTTTAATAAAACACGTCTCGTTTAAAATAGAGCAAAAATCTCGTGGAACATTGTGAATTTTTTCACAACCATAACTTGTAAAATAACTGAAACAAACGTGTTTATAATAATTTTCCGAGCATACTTTGCGATTTGTTTCTATCGAGGAAATTTTTTTAAGAGCTTAAAACTTCAAAGGTTTAAGAGATATATGTAAGAAATCGGTAGAAATTCGGTAGCGGTGCCTAAAGGGAGCGCGCTAATATATTCATTATAGCCCGGTAGTAAGCGCTCAAAAAGAAGAAGTAGGGAAGATACGTAAATACGAATGTTAGAGGGAGTGCCCTAATAGTAAAACGATAATTTTTAAGCGAAAGTTTTGAAACATTTAATAAAACACGATTTGTTTAAAATACAGCAAAAATCTCGTGGGAAACGTCTTAAATACTGTTTAAAGAAACACTGTGATTTTTTTTCGTATGTAACTTATAAAATAACAGAATAATCGTGTTTATAATATATTTTTGAATGTAGCTATTACTTTGTGGTTATCCATTATAATAAAATGAAACAATGCAACTTTGTATAAACCACTTATAAAATGTGCAAATCCGACCGGTTTCGGAACAAACGTTCCTTCGTCAGGGAATGCTTATACTAATTTGACAGTTTAGAACAATGTTTTATTAGGGTAGGGGTGGAGCCGTTGTTATTTAATAATGTAGATTGGGTGGGTAGGTATTAGTGTAGAGTGGGAGGGTAGGGGAACAAATCCATGATTGGGCTATATGACAATATTTTTTGTTTGTTGATAATAGATTCATTATTTTTAAGGGATTTTTTAATTTCCAAAGCTTCTAAGTTATCTAAACGTTTTCCTTTATGATTAATATGAAGAATATTTATCCCTGTGTTTTTTTCAAAACTATGGTTATTTTCAATGATATGGTTAGCGAACTCAGAAAAATTATTATTATTAAGACACCTTAAATGTTTTTTGATTCTGATTTCAAAATTACGAGTTGTTTTTCCAATATAAAATGAGGGACAATCATTGCATTTGAGTTTATATATTCCGGAATTAGTCAATTTATGGTCTTTATCTTTAGTATTTCTCAAAAAATTACCGATATTATTTGTGTTTATAATAATTTTCGGAGCATAGTTTGCGATTTTTTTAAAATACTTAACTAGAAAACCTACCAGGGAAAATGATGTGGGGTAACGGATCTTCGGCAATGAAGAACTTACTCAAGAAGAAGAAACATGAAAAATGAGGTCAATTCAAAGAGAAAACCAATCAGGTTTTTTTTTATACTTGAAAATATTTATGTGCATATTCGTATTTTTCGCAATAAAAATTCAAATGTTTATTGGCATGCATGTGGTTTAAAGAGGCCCATAATTTATTTTTATTTTTATGTTTAGTCGTATTTTATTGGTAGGTGTAGGTGTGCAAAATTATTTAAAAGTATTATAATTGTCATTAACTAACAAAAAGTAATTGCCAAAGTCGCCTCTCAAGGCATGAAAAATATAATTTTGGCATTGATTAATAATAGCACATAAAAATGGCAGATATTTTTATAATTTGAAGCTTAAGAGAAGAAAATAGTTAAACTCCATACTGAACATTTGCCATGCCTTATGATTATAAATAAACGTATTCAGTTTTGTTCCGCATTTTAAATACCAGTTTTGATTTTTTTTACGTTAGCTCCACACAGGAGGCCCTGAGGAAAATAATTTCCCACAGGGCCTGTGTCGTCTTTGGGGATGCTGTGTGGAGGTTTTTTCTTAAGGAAAGGAAGGATAGGAGAGTTCTGGGAAGGAAAAGGGTTTAAGAGGTGGGTACGAATCTGGGGTTCAGTGTGTCTTGGTCACCTGCCTGCAAGACCTAGACAAACATCACCCCATGAACCCGGGTACCCCTGCTAAATCACCAAACGTAGCGAACCACTTGGGGTGACCTATGGCAGAGGTGTTGGTTATCCAACAAAGGTTCCCGGGGTGGCGTTACCCATTCCCGCATATGTATAAAACGGGCTGCGCAGCCGCTCCTCTTAAGAGGGCATTACCAGAGAAAGCCTGAAATACGTCATTTTCAAAAAAGTTTTTAGACGTATTGACTCTTTTCCACAAAAAATTATAAATGGATTTCGAAAGATTGTTCTTTTATCTAGCATTCGTATGTAATAAATTTTTAGAATTTTTTAAAATTTTTAGTATAATAAGGTTATTCCATAGGTCGTTGGCAGATTTGTTAAATTTTCAAAAAAAGTTTTTGTATTATACCACACCCATTTCAAATAATGTAATCATGCAGTAAAATAAATCAATGCATTATCTAGCAAAGTTATGTATTAGAATTTTAATTTTAGTTTCAATAAAATCATTAAAAAATATGTACGTACATGTGTTTCTTGACGAAAATTGGTCCATTTGTGTATTTATTTGCGCACTTACAAACTAATATATTTCAGATTTTTTTAACATTCTTATTAAATTTAGACATTATTGAAAAATGATAAATACTTGTAATCAAAAAATAACTACAAAAAGTACACTATTTTAATAGTTTTATCATCACGCCTTTCAGCATTTTTGGATGAAGGTATAAATTAAAGCTAATTTGGATTGAAATAAATTCGATATTGAGTTATAATTTAAAAAAGCTGGTAAAGAGAATAATTAATCTTTCTCATTGTAACCGCCCTGCATGATCGGAAGAACAACTTTCGACGAAATGTGGATTTTGTCCGCTGGCTGGTTAAACGCTCTTAAGGCATCGTCGTGTGTGAAATACGGAATCCGGCCGCTAACAATAACACTCCATATGTAGATGGCGTTAAGGTTTAAATTCCCGTTTAACACCAGATGCCAAAAAGCGTGTTTTATTTTATATTGCGAAGCTCAGGCACAATTATTTAAATGTTTTACGAATACTTTATAATAAAAATAAGTTAAGATTCGGATAGGCTGTATTATGGTGTATGAGGTGAGGTTAGTTAGGCTCTTCAGATATATATCATCTATTCAGTATTCGAAAATAAAATCTGCTTACAAATTACTAGTCCTAGTGGAACACAAATTTCTGGCTACAAATCTCAAATCTCAAATCGAGTGAACAGGTTCGGGCTTGCTTCCAAACTTAAATATTTTGTTACACTTTTTAATTAGACATTTTCACAAATGCGTTTTAATTTACCCACCTCACTCAATATTACCGTCGTTACGCTAGGCTAGGCGGTTCGAATCCCTGGGGACCGGAGCCCTTCAATTGCGTATTAAGAATCACACCCATATATGGTGCGAAGCACTGCAATTGCAGTGTCGACCTTATATATTCATTTGTCTTCAGATATTACCTCTACTAGGTTAGTTAAATCTCACTTTATAAAAATGCACTTTATCAAGTATGGTATTGTCTACTTGTTGGCTTTAATAAGTGTGTTAAGGGTACCTATGTTTTATTATTTTATGTTAATGAAATTTTGGTAATATTGTCTTTTTTGTTCTTTAATCCATTTTGTAATTTTATGTCTGAATTTATTTTTGTTTTCCTTAATTTTATTTTCAAGTGTTAGACTGTCGAATTCTTTTATAGCATGATATTTATAGTGTTTCTGTCCAAAGCTTGTATTTACCGTCGGAGTTTTTATGTTTTTTTTACGCTTGTATAACTGGTATGTTAGTGATATTTTGTGTTTAAAATAAATTGTTTTTTACAAACAAAAAAACAAAAAAGGGTTCTTCGGTAAAATCGAACAGGGTTCTTCAAGAGGTTCTTCGGTAAAATCGAAAAAGGTTCTTCAAAAGGTTCTTCGATAAAACACAAAAGGGGTTCTTCAAGAGGTTCTTCGGTACAACCGAAAAGGGGTTCTTAAAGAGATTTTCAACTTGAAATTTTTATAAGCCTGATCTTTTAATTTTAGTCTGTGCCTACAAAAAGACTAATCAAAAAATTAGTCTTGTTTTACTCGCAGTATTAAATTAAAACAGTAATTGAGAAAACTTTAAAAGAATAATAACCATTAATATTTTCAGTCCTTTTACTCGGAAATCAATAAGGGCGTAGGTAATAAAAATGAAAGCAATAATTTTTTTTTTCATCACAAGTACCTGTCTAGAAATGATATAAATATATCGTTTGTAAGTGGTATGACCCACGGTTTGATAATGCCTTCAGAGGGCGAAACAGCTGTAACGCGTAATTATATAGCACAACTTGTTTTGATGGATTAAATAATAATATTATTGAATAAATAAAAGAAATTAAAACGGAGTTCTGCGAAATCAACTTGATAACAATATATAAATTAAATTATCTAAAATATTTCCAAGTGATTTAATTTTCATATCAAAATGACACGATTTCGCATTATTTTGTAGTGCAAAGCCTTAAGTGAAACATTCTAATTACAGTAGTTAAGGTGGGATTAATTCTACCATTCAAGCAATAAACAATACTTTGTTTACTAAATTAACCTTTCTTGTATTGCGTCACAGCTATTAACCACTTGACCGCGATAGCTTCTTGTAATCAAAGAATATCATTTGACACTCGAAGAAATCGGGTATGAATTTCAATGGCGATAGAAGGTGAGAAACTTATTATTTTCAGAGAAAATAACTTTTATTTTGCTTTTCTTGGGCATTAACTATGCATTAATTTCTATGCATTTTGTTTTGAAGAGTTTCACACGTACATTTGTTACTTAATTTTTATTTATTTGCTACCGGTTTCGACACATCCATGTGATTCACTAGCAATCTTAAAACTAAATTAAAAATTACAAGTACAGAAATTATTAGATTTTATTAGTGGGGGGATTTTATGATTTTATTTTGTTACTAATTTATTTTTTGGTTTATTTCTAAGGTTTCTAAAGCGCACCAAGTAAAGTAAATGTGAAATAAAGCTCTCCAAAAGAAAATGATACAAACTACGAACGATATTGAACGACCACTGAACTGCTTAATGTTATTAACAGATTATATTTCTTCAGCTTTCTAGACTAATTCTAAATTAAAAGTTTTAATCAAGCCGCCACTACTCGAATTTCTACCGATTTCTTACATATCTCTCTTAAACACGTTCAGCCTTACTAAAAAACCCAGTGAAAATTTTATTCAATTGACAAACGGCCGCGGCTGTGAAAACATTACTAATTTAAAAATTGTTCATGAAAAAAAATACACTTGGTTTACACGGCCTGAGAGGGTAGTTTATCTCTGTTTTATTAATGATGTCGAACGAAATTTGGAGTTTTTCCTAAGTATTTTGAATGTTATATATATTTCTTATTTTTGAAGGTGTCGTAAAAACAAATACCATTTATGAAAACTAGGTAAAATTACATTTTAGATTTGTGTATTTAAAATACACTTTAGTTTTCAAAAACTGCCATATTTTAAG
The DNA here is from genome assembly GCA_929108145.2 of Limnephilus rhombicus. Taxonomy (NCBI): domain Eukaryota; kingdom Metazoa; phylum Arthropoda; class Insecta; order Trichoptera; family Limnephilidae; genus Limnephilus; species Limnephilus rhombicus. The sequence goes on from OV815293.1 coordinate 23,509,971, forward strand.
ATCCAAACTCGGAAAAAAAATGGAAAAAAATTTCTTACCCAAACATTTTTAACCAAAATGTAGAGAAATTAAAAAAAAATCTAAATTTAAAAAACACAGTCCTTTTATGTAATAAATTTGGAAGGAAACTATTACCTCACTTTTTCCTCGTGCATACAATAAAAAAATAATAAAAAATTTCAAAGTTTTTTTTATTGTCAAAAAAATAACTTAGAAATAATAACGACATTTCCAACAGATTTCTTGCATCTCTAAAGACGTTTCTTTCTTTGATAGGTTTACGAACACTTGTATTAGATATTAATATTATAAAAAAATATCACTTTTTAGAAATTCTCTTAAAATAAAGATCTTAAAATGTAAATTGTATCTTTTAAGTAACCTATAAAATAATATTCTGACAGTTCAACTTTGAAAGTACGGCGTTTGTACAATAACTTGATTAAACTGATGTAAACCACATAAATAACATGGTAAATATATCAATTATGTGAATAGAAGAGTAAATTCGTCACTACAATAGAAATTATTAAGTAAAATCACAACATTTAGGTACTAAAAATTTTTTTGACATCCCGCAATAAACAAACCGGGCTGTCTTTTCATCGCGGGCCGTTGAGAATTATGCACAAGCGCGCCAATAATGCCCCTGGCGGAGAAGAATTTAAACAACATCCTTTCCTAGTAAATTAAATCCATATACAACGTTGTCAGATCTTCAATGCATTTTAACGGCGTGACCACGTAGGAAAGGTTATTGGTAATAAAACGTGTTTTAGTGTACATGGGGTTTATTTATGTTATTGCAATAACACGGGTTTTCGGGTGTGCTGTGGTTTTTTTTAGTAAGGCTGGTTAAGTTTTAAAGCTCTTAAAAAATACATGTTTTTCTTGAAGATAATATCTTGAAATTGCCGGTGCCGAAACGTAAATTATATAAAATTCCCTTGATAGAAAAAAATCGCAAAGCATGCTCCAAAAATTATTATAAACACGTTTGTTTCAGTCATTTTACAAGTTATATGAATGAAAAAAATCACAGTGTTTTTTTAAATGCTGTTTAAGACAACCGCCGCGACATTTTTACTATATTTTAAACGAGTCGTGTTTTATTAAATATTTTCACAATTTTCGCATCGATTTTGCGCTTTAAATACTAGCGCGCTCCTCTAATATTCGTAATTTCATATCTCCCCATCTTCTTCTTTTTGAGCCCTTAATTGAGCCTTAATAATAAGGACGTTTCTAAAAAATTTAATTAATCTAATGACTTTAGAATGTAATTATAGTGACGTACAGTATGTAGGTATGACTACTAGAAATTTTATAACTAGAATTAGGGAACATGAACTCTGTTTACGAAATAATAACTAATTCTGAGTTTGCTAATCATTTAACAGAGACAGTACATATAAGCAACAAAGAAAAAAACAAGTTTGAACATTCATTAATTTGTGAGCGTTAGAAACCTTAGAAATAAATAAAAGAATTAAATAAAAAATTAATTTAGTTAACAAAATAATAGCACTCCGTAAATCACCATTACTGACTTTGTTCCCCGTTATGTTGTCTCCTCTCACTGTTCTTCCCGTCCCCAAAATCACCTCTCCCACTGCCCCCATCTAATAAAATCTAATCATTTCTGTACCGTTAATTTTTACATTAGTTTTAAGATTGCTAGTGAATGACACGGATGTATCGAAACCAGTAGCAGATAAATAAAAATGTATGTGTGAAATAAAACTCTTCAAAACCAAATGAGTACACATTCTTTTAGAACCCAGCATAAATAAAAGTCGAACAAGATTCGGATTGGCTGTATTATGGTGTATGAGGTGAGTTTTGTTTGGCTCTTCACGTATATATCCATTCAGTATTCGAAAATAAAATTTGTAAACTTCTCACAGTAGTGCGCAAATTTCTGGCTGCGTAAAAAAAACTTAACTAACTACAAATCCAAAATCGGGTAAACCGGTTCGGGCTTGCTTCCAAATTTGAATAACTTGTTACACCATTTAGTTAGACACTTTTACAAATGTGTTTTAATTTACCCACCTCACTCAATTTTAGTATCGTTGCGCTAGGCGGTTCGAACCCCTAGAGACCGGAGCCCTGCAATTGCGTATTAAGAAACATGCCCATACACGGTGCGAAGCAATGCAATTGCATCGTCGACCTTATATATTAATTTTGTCTTCAGATTACGATTAGATTAGATTAGATTATTATTCTACTACGTTAGTTAAATTTTATTTTATAAACATCTCACTTTATTGATTGGGCTTAAAAGAAACCTGTTAATTTATTGAAGTTTCTTGCATATATAACATTCAGGTCCTGCGCAGAACACAACGTAATTGACTATGCTGCAAATCTTTGTCTTATTTAGCTAACTTAACTTTTCTGCGCAGGGTTTTTTTTATTTCAATGTGTGCTCTTTGGTGGTCAAACATAATGTACGACTGATGTTTTAGTTTATTCAAAGCATTCTGGAATCCTCTTGGTGCCAAAATATGGTGGATTGCCTCCAGGTTACAAGATTGTAACCTGGAGGTTGTTAGTCATCAATTTTAATGTCTACGGGTATGAATCTATTCTCGGGTTACTATTTTGAAAATTAATTTCAAAAATTGTTTTTTGTAGATCATCCTTGCCGGTTGAAAATCTACGAATACAAATATTTTTAGTTCATAACATGGTTCGCTGGTCAAGAAATTGTAATGGTAAAGAAATGTGTCCGTTGGTCATTGCCCACATCAAGGACACAAGAGGATACAAGGTCACAAGGAAAAGAAGACTGTTAAAATGGAGGTCAGAGAATGTCGAAAAAACCCTGACAGATAAAATACTTGTTAATCTAACGATAAGTAGACAATCAAGGTGTAAACCAGGAAACAACAGCGATACAGAGGGAGGGTTATATCCAAAACTGGATCAAAAGTGGTTGACTATAATGACCCAGATTCACTGAACTCCCTAAAAAACCGGAATTTGTACAAAGAGCGAAGGAATAGCTCCGGTAGAAAATGAAAGTAAACAACATTGTGCTAGGCCTATTGCTTAACTCGAGGATAACAGGTGCATAATACGAGATCAAAGACCCGTTAGACATCAAAGAAGCAGTGCAAGGTAAATCAAGTCAGGAAGAAGTGGCGAACAAAAGAGCAGGGCTATGCAACCAAAAAGTGGCCGACAATGACCAAGATTTGGGTATTTAGATCCCTAAAAGAACTGCTATTCATTTATATCTTTACGGGATTGCAGAACAGACATATTTTTGGATCGCACTTTTGATCGACATTGCAGAATCAATACCGATGACATTAAATAAATTTAACATTCTCACCATTATTATTATTATTTTATAGCTACTTCAGAAAACGTGTTTTACAGTTTGAAAATTGTCCATGTTAAGAAATATTGGTTAAACTCAGTTATTAAAGAAATCGATTACGGTCAGAATTTAATGTTTTCCACAGAAATGGCAAGAACATTCATACGTTATTATTGGTCATTGCTTAATATTTCATCAGCAAACGGAATTCTTAAAGGTTATTCAGTTAGCAATTTTCAGTTTATGAAAGACCACAAGGTGCATAGTTTACAATATTATGATTTAGTTTGCTGTGTAATATTACAAAACCCTGTAGAACATTTTAAAACCATTAATTATTAGTAATTTAGATTTTACATTCAAGATACGCCTATAAAACAATCTCCTCAAACACAAGTCAACACTTTCAGGAATATTGAAACTTAAAACATCCTCGATCCCAGAAAATTTCCACTTCCAAAATTGAAATCAAAATGTATATATATACTAGGCGGGGTACCCGGCTTTGCACAGGGAGTTGATATGAGATTGAACTAAGGTTCGAACCCACGACGGATCTTGCTTTATATATACCTGCCCATGGGTAGCCCCACCTATACAAAAAGGCTTCAAATCGTCCACAATGTTCCAGAATATTCCACAACATTCGAGAGCGTTCTGGAATGTTTCACAATGATCTCGGATGTTCCAGACTATTCCCGAACATTCCACAAAATTTCAGAATGCTCCTGGATGTTCTTTAATATTGTGGAACGCTCTAGAATGTTCTGGACTGTTCTAGAATTTTTTTTAGGACAAAACTTCTAGCTCTTCCCCTTCAAAAGCACGCCCTTCAGGTAAAAACTGGAACCTTCTTCATGGATAGGGACAGAGGGCTACAACACCACATAGCTCCCTTGATCGTACCGGGACTCGTTTCTGGGTTTTAACAGCACGCAAATTGTAGTACACTTTCTTCTACAATACACATTGATTAAGTATGAGTTTTACATAAGAACCTCAAGGATTATGGGATTAAAGGATGGTCCGATGCTCTGTAGGGTACCTACTTGCACAGCGAGGTTAAGAGCGTTTAACCAGCCAGCGGACGAAAATCCACATTTCGTCGAAAGTTATTCTTCCGATCGTGCAGGACGGTTACAATGAGAAAGATTAATTATTCTCCGTACCAGCTTTTTTAAATTATAACTCAATATCGAATTTATTTCAATCCAAATTAGCTTTAATTTATACCTTCATCCAAAAATGCTGAAAGGCGTGATGATAAAACTATTAAAATAGTGTACTTTTTGTAGTTATTTTTTGATTATAAGTATTTATCATTTTTCAATAATGTCTAAATTTAATATGAATGTTAAAAAAATCTGAAATATATTAGTTTGTAAGTGCGCAAATAAATACACAAATGGACCAATTTTCGTCAAGAAACACATGTACGTACATATTTTTTAATTATTTTATTGAAACTAAAATTAAAATTCTAATACATAACTTTGCTAGATGATGTATTGATTTATTTTACTGCATGATTACATTATTTGAAATGGGTGTGGTATAATACAAAAACTTTTTTGAAAATTTAACAAATCTGCCAACGACCTATGGAATAACCTTATTATACTAAAAATTAAACAAAATTCTAAAAATTTATTACATACGAATGCTAGATAAAAGAACAATCTTTCGAAATCCATTTATAATTTTTTGTGGAAAAGAGTCAATACGTCTAAAAACTTTTTTGAAAATGATGTATTTCAGGCTTTCTCTGGTAATGCCCTCTTAAGTTTAGACTTACGGAATTCAATACTTCGTTTGAAAGCACTATGAAACAATACACGATTATGTTTCATGTCTCCGTGTATTTGTAATGTGCACTCATCTGGTAGGTTTTTACCCGAATGCACGGAAAATGGCAGTTGTCTATTTTTGGATGTAAAAATACTTCAAAATAGGAATTTTTCTCTTAATTTATTTAATAAAATAAAATACTTTTTTGTTTAAAACCACGAGATTTATTAATTTATGAACCGACAGGTTTCGCTTTATTAAAGCGAAACCGGTCGGTTCATAAATTAATAATTCTCGTGGTTTTAAACAAAAAAGTATTTTATTTTATTAAATATGTCAAACCACAAAGTGATTGCTTTCTACAATAATACTAAATTTATTTATTTGACATAATAAATTTAGAGAAAAATTCCTATTTTGAAGTATTTTTACATCCAGCTGTTCTACCTGTTTATCGGTGTTTTAATTATCATTTTTTCATTTTATTGATTAACGGAAAGATTCGAGTTGAAAAATTTTTCTTTCACAACATAATTAATTCATTAAATGTGCCGCCGGTGCAGCGGCGGAAAAATTAATCTGCCTTCCCATTCTATACGGCCAGACGAGACCTATAATATTGTAAAAGGGAATCTCCTTCAGGTCAATGCTTGTTTTCATTATACGTTTAGGCAATTCTTGACTATAATCTTTGAGGTGAGAACGTCGCGTAGGTACATAATTAATTTACTTGTTTTATTTTTTATATGCTCCCCCAATTTACATCCTATTAATTTCCCGGAAAAACACAATTTTGCACGTGCACGAACTTATTCCTAGATCAAATGATTATCAAAGAGCTGAAAAATCTCAAACTTTCCATGAACGTACCTAACCACCGGCGGTCCAATAATATAGAAAATAAAGTAAATTTTTCTACAAATCTGCTTACTTTATTATAGATTCATTTTCTCACTTTTCATTATTGATTTCTCACTCCATTTGCATAATATCAAAATACAGTTTTTTTACCAGTTACATTGTTTCAAGAGATTTTTTTAAACTGCGTTGTTTCACAGCGAAAATTTTCCCACTGCATTCAATAAATAATATCTACTATTGCTTTCTCCAATTATATTTATCATTGACCTTCGTAGACTTCACTCGCATTAGAAAAAAAAACAATAATATTGTTCAAGTGCATTTTAATATTTAATCATTAATAGTTCTCACTTACCACGATGTCTATTTCTTTGAAATCTATCAATTTGTATACGTATATAAAAACCAAAAAAGTTGGTCATGTAGTATAGATACCTTCCCTTATTACTTATGATCCTCTCACGCTAGCTATTAACGTAAGTGGCGATACATAAATATTTTCGCGTTGCTTTCATTCGGTTCAATTATAAAACTAAATTTATAAACAAACTTCACGTACGAAAAGGGTTTTGCTTAAGGCATGAAGTCAGAGTTGTATTCTTAGCCGGATTCTTAAATGTCAACCATACAATCTCGAGGGTCATATAAATGTTTGATGGGAATTATTAATAAACGTATGTATGGTAAAAGTATGTATGGTAAACCTATGTACGGTAAACATATACGTACGGTAAAGTACGTAGATAAACACATTTTCGGTAAACGTGTGTACGGTAAACGTATGTACGGTAAACTAATGTACGGTAAACGTATGTACGGTAGACATATGTATTTTTTTTTATTTTTTTTTTTTTTTTTTATTGAAATAATAGATAATACATAATATAATCAACAAACAAGTCCTGCTAAGCCAATTGAATCGGCTTGTCAACAGGTGCTTATATTTTAGTTACATATTTATACATTTTTAAAATTTAAAATTTACATCTTATATCTACAGATTCAACATTTTTTCATACATATCAAAATCAATATAAATCTTTTTTTTCCGATAGCCAATTTTTCACCATATATTTAACCTTATTCATAGAATTACATTGCTTTATAGTGTCAGGTAATAAATTAAATATCTTCGGTATGATATATTCAAACGTTCTCTGTCCGTACTTATTGTTAAATTTCGGAACTATTAACCCGTCGTTACGCGTGAATCTAGTGCTGTATTTATGTTCTAATTTCTCTTTATGCTGCGGGGTAAATATATGTTGAACTATAATTTTGTGCCAAAGTATTGCCTTAACAGGTAAAATTTTGGCACTCTGAAACAGCAACGGTTTATTTTGTCTCTGTTTGAAAATATTAGGGACGACCAATAATTTTACAATTGCGTTTTGTACAACTTGCACTTGTTTCAGATTGGTTATAGAAGTATTTCCCCATATTGTTAATCCATATCTTATAATAGATTCTGCTAGTGACATATAAATTATTTTAAGTGTTTCAATTGATAGGAAAAAATTTAATGTGTACATTCTGCCAGCAATCTTTTACAGGTTTTTTTTATATGTTTGTCCCATTTAAAAAAACAATCTACAGTAACACCAAGATACACGTATTCCGAAACTAATTCTAAGCTTTCACATTTACAATTAGTTGGAATATTTTTATGAATGCAATTAAAATTATGAGATATAATATTAGGATTAAATGGTAAACGTATGTATGGTAAACGTATATATGGTAAACGTAAACGGTAACCGACGAGTTCATCGAAAATCAATTCATCGAAAGCCAATTCATTGAAAACGAGTTCATCGAAAATCAATTCATCGAAAGCAAATTCATCGAAAACGAGTTCATCGAAAATCAATTCATCGAAAATCAATTCATCGAATGATCAATTCATCGAATCGCCAATTCATCGAAAAACATTTTTTTGTAGATATTGGAGCTGTGAAAATTAAATACCCAAAAAGGTCTGTTTAACTGAGTTAAATGTGTTTAGCAACTGTCAGTTTCGTAGTGACAATGTAATTATTATAAGTTATCTCTTCGATTTCCGATTGTCTGATACTGCAAAAAGGGATATCTAAGGAACGATGACCAGACGACTCATAATGAAACCAACTCATAAACAACTCAGAAAGGTCATTAAGAGTGAAAATAAAAAAAGAATTAAAAATTGGTTAAATAGGTTAAGTTAGGTTAGGTTAGGTTAGGTTAGGTTAGGTTAGGTTAGGTTAGGTTAGGTTAGGTTAGGTTAGGTTAGGTTAGGTTAGGTTAGGTTAGGTTAGGTTAGGTCAGGTTAGGTTAGGTTAGGTCAGGTTAGGTTAGGTTAAGTTAGGTTAGGTTAGTTTTGGTTGACCAATGTTTTTTTAACTTCTCGGTCCGCTCGGCATTTCTCTCAAATATCAACAAAATATATTTTTTCGATAAATTGGTGATTCGATGAATAGATCATTCGATGAATTGGTTTTAGATGAATTGATTTTCGATGAATTGGTTTTCGATGAACTCGATTTCGATGAACTCGTCGTGAACCGTGGTAAACATATGTGTGGTAAACGTAAGTACGGCAAACGTAAGTACGGTAAACGTATGTATGGTAAACGTATGTCCGGTATGTATGGTAAACGTATGAATGGTAAACGCCTGTGTGGTAAACGTATGTACCTATGGTAAAGGTATGTATGGTAGACGTTCAGTATACGCAAAACGTACACAAAGAATATTTTCTTCTAATACAGTTGTTTAAAAAAATTTTATATTGGTCCAGTTTTGTATGAGAAAAACGGAGAAAATAAACCTCAACTTTGATGATTTTATTAAGGTCGTCGGGGGAATTACTGTATAAAGAATTTTCCCATGGAAATGAAATGTTTTTTCCGAGATAAAAAGTAGCCTATGTCATTTCCCAGTCCTCCAATTATCTGCCCGCTTGCCAGCCCGCTCCCTTTATATAGTAAATTTTAACCAATTTATACAAAATCTTGACAAATTATAAACCTTTCTCATAAATCACTCTATCTATTGGTGAAAACCGCATGAAAATCCGTTGAGTAATTTAAAGAATATAGCGAGTTCCCAGTATGCGTTGCTACGCCACTTAATAAATAAATTGTTTCTCCCTGCGTGTCCTTTCCCATTCGTCCCGTTCCTCTTCCGCCTTACCTTCCTCTTTACTCCCCCTTTACTCCGCTTTCCCTCTCCCCACTGCCCTCGCCCGCTTCTCCCGTCCCGCGAACCCCCCTCACGAGTTCCCCTACCCCCTCTCGAGTTCCCCTCCCCCCTCCCGGTTTCCTCACCCCCCTCCCGCGAACCCCCCCTCACGAGTTCCCCTACCTCCTCTCGAGTTCCCCTCCCCCTCCCGGGTTCCCCTACCCACTCCCGCATTCCATTCATTCAGTCCCGGTACATTCAGTTTTCAAACTGCTCGCGTGCCACCTATTGCAATTTTATTATACAAATTTCATAGTGCCAGAGCTCACCAGTATATATAGAAACCTTCGCGGGCATGCTCGCAATAACTCATCAAAGTTTCCTCGCAATCTGATGTACGGTTTAATTGCAATAGGTGGCACGCGAACTGTTTGAAAACTGAATGTATCGGGACTGATTGTATGGAATGCGGGAGGGGGGAGGGGAACTCGGGAGTGGGGTTCGCGGGACGAGGGAAACGGGAAAGGGTAGTGGGGAGAGGGAAGGCGGAGTGGGAACGAGACGAATGGGAAAGGACACGCAGGGAGAAACCATTTCTTTATTAAGTGGCATGGCCACGCATGTCGGGAACTCGCAAGTAGTTTATAATATAAAAAACTTTATTTGAATCAATGCGGTCAGTGCCGTAATTACGAAAAGTGACGATAATTAAAAGGCGTGCAAGACGATCAATAAGGTATTCGTGAGGTTTCTAAGCGCTGTTGATGTTTGACGGTCGAATCAATTGATTTCTAAAGATAATTTAAAAGAAGGGGCGTTTTTAGAATTAATCGCACTGAAAGGCCGCCTTCAATAAATACCTGATTAATTGATGGCAAATGTTATTACTGACATTTTTGTAGTCAGTAGTAAGTACTGCGTTCCTGCAATTCAAATATTATTTTCTATACTTTATAGCAGCTATATATAGCGATGTGTTAAACGGAACCTGTCTACTACTAACCATAAAGGTATCACTGAATTGCCATGACATTGTGGAGATACTGAGGTCATTATTGTAAGCATTGTAAGATTGACGAGGACTCGTTCAACCAGCACGATAAACATATTTGTTACTTATTTAAGTGTTAATAGGCTTGCGTCTGCGTGGTTGAATTTCAGATCCCGGCTTCGAGTGCATGTCTGACGCCACGCCATACGCGCCGCGCCACAAACAACATCTGTGTACGTTAAGGTGGTCCAGGCCTATATAGTAAATTATTATTTTTTCAAATATAGATGTAGCCACCCATTTAATTTGTTACACCTACCATTTCTATTATGTGTAAAAAATTTCAGCCCCCTGTCTTATATACAAGGGGGTGCTCATCGAATTAGAAGTTTCTGACAAAAGTTCTGCATTTTAAGTAAAACACGTAGTTTAAGGTTTATTAATATTACAAGTATTTTTGTCAAATAAGTATAAAACGTATTTAAATTTGAACAACATTTGGTAACAAAGCAATAATTAACATAATATTAGTCGCAATCTTTCAAAACTATGTTTGTTAACTCCGATTTTTCTGTTTTGTTCAACGATGTGAAGTAAAAATTGTTTTTCTTCCTCATTCTTAGTGAGTATCGTGTTGTAATCGTCAAATAGTTTAACACCTCTCTCCGCTGTATCATTAACGACACGCAAATTTTTGACTCAGATTTTGCCTTGAAGGTAATCAACATTGTTATTCCAAGTCTCAGGAGGTAATTGCAAGAAAGAGTCCTTGATATCAAGAACTAAGAGCGTTTTCAACGTTATTTGTGTTGCAAAAGCTTCTAATGTAACCTCTGAGGCAAGCTTAGCAGAATCACCTCGTACTGAACGATTACCGCCATCAGAATTTATTTTCTGAACAAGGCCTGTTTCTCAGCATCAGACAGCTTCTCAGAAAACGAGACAAATACCATAGGTGACGCTCTAAGACACCCCTAGCTGCTATACTGATTTCGGAATCAATGGCTTCGTACAATTTTAAGCTATTCCAAAGAGTCATTTACTGGTGCATCTGCTGCCAAAGGCGTTTCGATTTAAACTTTGGTGTAGATGATAACTAACAAATCGAACAATTTTTTTTTCTTCTCTCTTGATTAGTTTAAATCTTGTTACGATCAAGCGCACTGGTAACGTATTGTGTAAATATGTCACTTGTAGATAGCTCAACGCACTACAAACTCATCTTTGGATTTATCCTCTAATATGCTAGCATTACACTCAAGTTCTAACTCTTGTCTCGACACCACCGAAGATGAAGCATTACTTTTAGCTGCCATTTCTTTCAATTCTTCAGATCTTTGTTTCCGTTTTAGAGAACTTTCTTTAACCTTTTCTAGTTTCTTGTCGATTGAGGTCATAATCATCTTACGTTCTCATCTTTGATCGATGAGAAACGCTCTGTCTTCCGTAATTTTTATCAAATTCAGAGCGCTTGCATGGGCAACATCAAAAAGTTTGTCTAGTTCTTTTTTAAATAAATACTCTCCTTTTCTTTGTGCTTCAGAATTACTTCCTCTATTTTTCTTCAATAGCAGCCATTTCTTAAGAAACTTAATCAGTTTTTCAATGCAGTGATTTTGTTGTCTGGTCGGAATACTATATTTACTCCATACTTTTATAAGTTCTTGAATAAGTACATGCGCGGAATCTTTCACATTTTTGAAATCATTTAATATATAACGGAATAAAATTTGCTGAAGAGTAGGATGTTGGTTAAGCCTCATCAATGGCTCAATATCTCGAACCCCAAGTAGAAATATTTCGTATTTTTTTCGAGTAGATGAACACATTTTACTACACTGATTCACTTCACAGTCTACTAAATAAGTATCAAATACTGTTCAAATTTGTCTATAAAACTCTTCAGTAGTTTATTTTAATATTTATTTAATAGTTTAACACACGAAACTGGCCTGTAGCGAAAAGTAAAAATTAAGCTTTTTTTAATTTTTTTATTTTAACTTTATGAGTAAAACCTCAAATTGTAATATTTAAATAAATGAAGACAATATAAGCGAAACTCAATCGAAAATCTGGAAACAGAAAAATCAGAAAAACATATTGACACCTCTGGGACTCGAACCCAGGACCTCTTGCTTATTTAAAAATTAAGCATTTTACACAAAAAATTCAAAACAACACTCGATTGAGAACCCCTTTCTACTTGAGCTATCTCGCCGAAATTTTACTATGTTATTTCTATGAATATATGTAACAAATTCATAGGGTGGCCAAATAAAAAAAATTTAAAAAAATCACCTTAGTGTACGTGGAATTTCAAACAAAGCTACCGTTGTAATTCAGTTAGGAATTCAACCATTCGTCATCTCCCCGTGTCCCCTCTAAGTATAACTGCTACGAATTTGTGAATATGTAGTATCTCTCAGGATATGGAAAGATTGATGGTAATACTTAGTTGCATCAAGCGGCTATATATTACATATGACGTCATTGCCTATCTTGGTTAATTACTTTGTCGGTGACTAGCTACACTGGATGTCAGTGAATCCGAGGAACGGGCTATTTTGAAACCAGTTCCGATTGGATTTATAAAATGGTCACCAAAAGCCGTCCGCAGGGCCTAGCAGTAAAAACCTGCGGAGTGGGCTTTTAATTGCTGGCTTATTTATTTAATATCCTACACCATAAACAATAAATGCGTGTCACAGATAAAAGACTAAGAATATAGACTTAGATTAAATTAACATTGTTTGAAAAGTTTTGATAGCAAAGCCTTCTTATACGTAACTTCCGTGCAGTTAAATAGATTAGCCACATCTGCATATCTATTACTAACTTCATGTAACCTAGATACAAGTGAAGTACTCAGTTTAGGTATTGATACATTTTAGGCGATGCACTAGCCCTTGAACCATTCGGAATCGGATGGAATGAGCTTTTTTTAGGCGTTGAACAATAAAAACATAACCACAATTGAACCAACAAAAATGCAGCGTTCGAAAAGTGTAGTTTGCCATTTATTCGACGACTTTTATCTAAGGACGAGAAACGAGTATGCACGTCTGTATATACGCATTCATTCTTAGAATACTAAAATGTTTTCCGATCTTTATGTAAGAAACTTAATTAGCCACATTATTTAATAAAACTATATCCCAAAAAGGGGAGATTTTGCACTTCAAACCATTTTTTATAGGCCAGACATTTTATTTTTTTCTATTCTTATAAAAGGCCGATGAAAAAATATGTTCGTGTTCTAATCGCAGTATTTAATTAAAGCATCTAAGATGCTTCTAAGCTATATAATTTTCAAACCGAAACCACATGATTTTGCATTTTATGCATGACAATACAGTAACAATTCAATTACAATAGCCAAGATTGCATTCATTTTAACATTCACGCAATAAACACTATTTTGTTTACTTAATTAACTTTTCTTATATTGCGTGTCACAACAACTATTAACCGCTTGACCACAATATCTTACCAATTATTTCAAAGGCCATGGTGTATGCTATTCGCAGTATTTATTTAAAGCATCTCTAATTTTTAAATGTATGCATTAATTTTCATTGCACCACCTTAAAGGGGATTTTGGAACGAATAGCTCTGGTAGGTAGGTATATGAAATTCAATGAGGTTAATTAAATCCAGGCTGTTTATGCCGCCATTTATAATTTTGAACATAAATACTAAGTTGGACATAATTCACCGACTGAGAGGTAATAAATTTATTATTTTATCAAGTAATTATAGTTTATGTTTTCAATGGTAATACCGGGTCCTAGGAATTTATGTTGAATTTTTTCGATAGAATCTTAATGTATTTTAAAAGAAGGGGACCAGATCGAGGAGTTATATTCGACCTGACTACGAACTAATTTTTTTAAGTTTGGAACATTTCAAAGCCTCTGGATTTTAGAAGAATGAAGCCTAGAAATTTCATTCCTTTATTATTGATTAGCGAGTACCCGGAACGCGTTGCAATGCCAATCAAAGAAAGAAAGTTTTTGTCATAATTCTATTTTTTGAAGATGTTTTGTTATAATTAGTGAGGTTATAATTATCTCTACTTGTAAAAAAAAAGGAAGATAATAAATCAGAACGTTTCCGACGGGTGAGCAGGCCACAAACAGCTGTCCTAAAGGAAACATGGATTTTTCAAATTTACCTCCTGCTTTCCCCTACCGTTACTATATCTCCTTTGTGATCGCTCCCTCTACCCCTCCCTGCAAGTCCTTTCTCTTACGTCCCTGTTTCCGCCCCCGTTGTGCTCCCACGTCCCGTTCTCATCCCGCGTTCCCGTCCCCCTCCCATTTTACCCTTTCATCTTCCCGACTTCTCCTTCCTCGTTCCCTCTCTCGCGACACCCCTTCATTCATTCCCCTCATTCACCTTCTCCCTTCCGCTAAACTAAATGAAATTCACACACTTCTTACAGTCATGCGTGTGAGAAACGTAGATTTTCCAAATTTACCCCCTGCTATCACTACCGCTACCATGTCTCCTTTACAATCCCTCGTTCTGCCCCTCCCTCGTCCCCCAAGTCTCATCTCTATCAACCCTCCCTGCGTGTCCTTTCCCATGCGTCACTGTTCCCACCCCCATCCCCACTTACCCCGCTTTGCTCCCTCCTGCACCCCACCGTCTCCGAAACACTCCCCCTCTCTCGTTCTCATTTCCCATCCCGCATTCTCCTTCCCCCTCCCACATTATGTTTAAACCTTTCCCGCCTTCACCATTATACTCGGCTGTAAATAAATTCGCGGGCGTGCGCACAACAACGCACCAAAATTTGATCGCAATCGGATTAATAGTATAGGAACGCAAACAGGATAAAAAAAGTAAAAAGAAGATTGCGTTTATATGGTAGGCATATAAAGTTTAATTTAGAGTCGAATGTGATGACCAGGTCATTAATTTCATCGACAGAGGCAAGGATTGAGTTATTAAGTTCATATGGATAAATAATTGGCTTACTTACTCCGTTAAATCTTGTTGAATGACACTTATTTATCTATGATAAAAGTTATTAAAAGAGCACCCGTTAATTATACAGTGAATCAATGTTTTTATTCCTTCAACAAACGAGAGTTTTTTTAAGTTGTCTGAAGCAAAAATTACAAACGAACGCGCAAGACAGAAATATACTGATCACACGATATTCTGTCACGTTCATCTGTATAAATCCTTCAGTGTTTTGAATTTGAGCAAAAAATTATATTATGTGGGTTAATTATTTTATTTTCGCATGATCTGTCAAAATGTCACCTTGAATGGGCAATTAAATTAATTTTGGAAGCACGCTGCGCTTGTCGTCAGTTATATTTTTTAATTTACCTTCTTTCAATGAACTTTGTTTTATAATAACAATAGCGAGTTCCCGGCATGCGTTGCTATGCCACTTTGTAAAGATTTTTTTTCTCCCTGC
Organism: Limnephilus rhombicus; assembly: GCA_929108145.2. Classification (NCBI taxonomy): domain Eukaryota; kingdom Metazoa; phylum Arthropoda; class Insecta; order Trichoptera; family Limnephilidae; genus Limnephilus; species Limnephilus rhombicus. The sequence continues at coordinate 23,525,538 of OV815293.1, forward strand.
GTGTCCGTTCCCCTTCCGCCTCCCCTTCCCCTCACCACTATATATTGCATTTTTTTACTATAAATTTCATAATGCCAGAGTTCACCAGTATGTGTAGAAACCATCGCGGGCAGACACCCATCAAATCCCTAAAATTTCATCACAATCGGATGTATGGTTAGCAACGCTTAATTTCATGATGCCAGAACTCACTATTATATATAGAAACCATTGCGGGCAGGCACACATCAAATCCCCAAAGTTTCATCGCAATCAGATGAATGGTTAGCAACGCAAAATTTCATGATGCCAGAAATCACCAGTATATATAGAAACAAACCATCGCGGGCAGGCACACATCAAATCCATAAACTTTCATCGCAATCGTATTTTTTTTTTTACAGCGAAAACCGCACAAGAATCTCAACTGCTCCCGTCTGGAGCCAGTGAGACTATGGCATTCCCAATTGGGGTATATTGTGAGGCTGATGGTAGTGGGGAGGGGAGGGAGGTGGGGAAGTGGAAGGTTGGGTTGTACCTGGCTATTCTGATCTGGTCACCAAACACGGCTAAAGCCATTTTCAAGCAACGTTTCAATTCTGAATGGTGGTTAGCAACGCAAAATTTCATGATCGGTCAGTGGTTGAGTGGGTATCGCGTTTGGGTCCCACCCAGGCGTTCCGTGTTCGATTTCTCGGCTGGCTAAATCCTCCATCACGACTCAAACAACATTTTCGGCTTACTGTGGTGGTAGTAGGAGATTTTCAAATATTGTCGGGTTATTCGTAACCCGGGAATATTTGTCTTTCTTTAAAAAAAGACTCACTTTTATATATAGAAACCATTGCGGTCATGAGCACACCAAATCCACAACGTTTTATCGCAATCGGATGAATATATGCACCCAAGCAAGCATATTTTGATTTATATATATATAGATTTGTTGTGTTATCAACAAGCGACCGCCAAGATACGCCTTCACTCGGCTGTTCACTGAATATAATGTCCTAAATATACGGCAAGTCCATCTAAAATTTACTTTAACGCATTTCATGTTCAAATATAAGAAAAAAACCCTCTTACATCATAACTACACGACCAGAACAATAACCAACCGACACTACATACCACGACAGCTCGAAGACATTTCATATACCTAGTTCCTAAAATATTTAACCTTCTCTCTGAGAACATAAAAACTGAAACCCAACCACTCACCTTTAAAAAACATTTATCACAATGGATCCTTACAAATAGAAATGATGATTAGAAACGATGTTCCTTAATTCCTTAATTAAACAATTATTAATTACTATTTCTTACGTGTTAATTTATTATTATTATTAACTTATTATAATTATTATTAATTATTATAAAATTTTGCAATTTAATTTAATCTGTACAACTTCACCCGCCATAACACAGGGATATCCCTAGCATGGCGGATGAAACACCACAAAAAAACTAAGCAATGTACAAATTCTTTTAATAAATAAATAAAAAATTTACTATTATAATATTTTCTATCCAAATTGTATTGTGCTGTCAGTAACCGTTTTGATAGAACTAATGATACACATTAATAAAATGAAAATGATATAAATGTAGGCTAGTCAAGTCAAGTCTGTAAAAATCGTTAATCCAGTTATATTTTTTGTTATTTTAATATTATTATGAAATTGCTCTAAGTCTGTAGAATTAGTTAAATTACTATAGGAAACCGGGTTTTGAAAGCGGCCTTCGCAAATGGAAATGAAAGAAATAATAATGTACCATTCCCTAGTCATTTAAAGTCGTTAGGATTGGTTAAATACTTAGAAAATTAAATCTTTATGTTTATCGTTGGTATATCTATAAACACAGAACATAAACTGCAGACGTTCTTAAAATTTATCAATGCCAACCGCTTGCAATGCAATAGCAAATGTAACACCGAAATACAACGTTTGTAAATCGGCTTAAACTTGATACACCTTGTGTTCATAATGACAATATTGACAAATCACGTTTCGTAATAGAGAACTAAAGTCCAATTTTTTTAATGAATAATTACCTTCTTTTTGTTTATTTTTTATTTTTAGAGTTAGTTTTAATAGTTAAATAATTGTCAAAGTTTTAATTTTTAAGACCCCCCTAAAACCACCGTATGTATGGTGAATCATGTGACGTCATCACTCCTGAAAAATTAGTATAGGATCGAGCAATCAGCTGATCTACTGCCGCCATTTTGAATTCCGTTGTTCGAAGTATTCTCTCTAGAAATAGCATTACTATTTTTTTTGCGCAGTAGTTTTTGAATATTTTCAATAATAGAGATAAACTAATAATAATTTTTTTAATTCAAATTTTCACTTTTCGTATATCACAAACGTTCATTTTTGTAATATTATAAGAACAATCAATCAAATTTGGTACCTAACATAGGTACCTATTTTGAATATCTATAATTTAAAAAATCCACAGACAGTCCTTTTGTTACAAAAAAAACAGCTGCCTGATAAATTCACTTTCATCAAACGCGCGAACTGTCAAACATGCGAAGTTAAAATAGTCGTTAAGTTTTCTGAAATTATCCAATTTTCTGCGGAATTTTCTTAATTTTTCTTACCGTAAGAGCCTTCTACAAAGTATTAGAAAACTTAAAAAAAAAATGAATGAAATAGGTAAAGTCGTTCTGAAGTTATGGCTTGACCAAGAGAAACAGGGATTCATTTTTATATATACAGATAATAGATATGTATATATAGATAAATCCATTTAAAAATAAATGTTTTTATTTTATTATTAGTTGTTACAGGAATATTATGAAGTGCATAATCTACGCAACTTGATTTTTAAATTTAAAAAAAAAACTGTATTACAATTGATTTCCGATTTAGTTTGTTATTAAAATAGTCGAGAGCTCTGATTATAGCGATTTATTTTAGGATTTTATGGCGGGTTGCACCACCTCCTTCTTCAGCCAAAGCTTCGGACAGCATTACAGTGTCCATCATCCAATTTTATTCAAATTCACATTGTCAAGTACAATTGACAATTCAAATTTACATGATGATGGACACTGTAATGCTAATCCGAAACGTTGGCCAAATAAGGAGGTTGCGCAATACGGCATTACATCCCAAAAATAAATCATTAATGCTTTTGGCGGTGAAAATCTCTCTCTCTCTCTATGAGAACTACACAGTACACATTCAAAGTGAATGCTTACATTTTTAACCCCCGACGCAAAAAGAGGGGATTGTGGAATCGTAGCTCCTATACGAATGGACCGATTATGATGTTTTTTTTGTTCGAAAGCTGACATGATCGAGATGGTCTTTGACTACAATTCATAGAAATCTGTTCAGGCGTTTCAAGGTCATCATTTCTTTTTTTTGTGGAAGGTTACTCAAAATTTTTTGTTTTTGTTAATTTCTTTTTTAATTTAAAGTCACTCGAATGTAATGGTTCCATGCCAACTGGGAATCAACTCAACTCAAATCCTCTTTGAAAAGTTATGAAAAAAAGTGAAAAATAACCTAACCTAAAATTACCTATTTAATCAATTTTTTTATATATTTTTTCATCTATTTTAAAGTTTTTCAAAGGAGATGTTGAGTTGAGTTCATTCTGAGTTGTCCGGTCACCAAATAATAATGTAATTATATTTTAGTTTATATTATATTGTGACAGCTGTTTCTGAGCTCAAAACTGTTATCAAACTGTTGGTAGGTCATATCGAGCGATTGATTTATTTGATTTTATTTAAAGAAACCTATTTTAATTTTTGTGATATAATATTTTTGGTAAAAATCGATTTTCTTAAAAAATCAATCACGATAATTGAAATTCTTTCTTCCACTGGGCACTTACTTACCATTAAAACCTGTTTTCCCCATAAAATAAATAAAAACACTTATTCTGAACTTCTTTTGGATAAAAACACCCCTACAATATGCCACCCCAAGTGATTTGCTAAGTTTGGTGGCTTAGCAGGGTTACCCGGATTGATGGGGGGGGGTGAGGTTTGTCTAGGTCTTGGGGGCCGATGCGTTTGCCCACTTACTGCGTGGCCACGCGAAAACCTTCAGTTTTATTTTAGATCAAGTGTTTTGCGTTTATTGAATGTACCTAACAAGAACTTTGAAGGCATGTCACAAGGTCTCAAAGATAGACCCCTCTTATTATAAAAAATAGAACCATTGTGAACAAAAGTGAACGATATTATTTGTTTCATATAAGATGGGCGGTTAGTTACTAAAATAATTCTTTATCAACAAGATCCGTACCGCAGTCTACAACCTATTAACTCAACACACCTACACATAAATAGTAATGTAATCCAAATACTATTTTAATATTTAAATTGTACATTTTGAGAATAATTATAAAGTGATTACATTATAATATCGTGTCTAACAACCTGAGATTGTGCGTTGTGCAATGTTTGGAATTGCACTTATCCGTTGCACAACTGCGGGTGCCGTGAATGCCCGATGCAGATGGATGAATGCATTGCAAAAGGAACTATTGAGGTTCAAAAATGCAATTGCAAATCGTTTTATGAACCCAGTCACATTACAATACTTCGTTTTAGCAAGAGTTCGATGCAGTAGTAAATATATAATTGTGAAGGTTAGAAACCATCTGCATACATCAACAATCTTGTTATACTGAATACATCAACAAGTAAGGGACTTTCAATATAAACAAAACCGACTATGGTTTGGTTATGTTGGTGATTGAATATTGTATGTATATCATGACAAAACGTGAAACAAAGATTGGTAAGAAATCCATGAATCCAAAATAAATAGAATTTTTAGTTTTAATCACGTTTGATTTAATATATAAAACAGAGTCGGGTTATTACACTATTTATAACTCGAGAACGGCTGGACCGATTTCGATGAGCTTTGATTTGTTGGATTTGTCTCTGCTACGGATAGCAGAATAACTATTAAAACATCGAAAAAATTCACGAAAAAATATGTTCATTGAATACGTTTATGCTGCCCCTTTTTCTTACACACTAAAAGTAAACAGTCGAAAATGGGACAAACGGTGAACGTACGCCTGCACCCCTCCAAAGGAAAAATACAATAATTATGACAAATCTCTGTCACACGTATAAAGAAAATAAGACACAATTCCTGTAAGTAACTGGAAACGTAAGAAAATCACAAAAAAATATAAATCGGTACACAACGCCATCTCTGATACTGACAAAAACAAAGCATGGCCAGTTGCGCATCGACAATTGCTTAATTGTGTAATTTTTAACTTAATAAAAAACTGAATTTAATTCAGCTAATAAGTTAACACAACAGTTATTGATTCTGAGGCTGTACGAAGTTCGCCGGGTCAGCTAGTTGTTTATAAAATCAGATATGTTTGCGGGCGATGCTCACTTCCTCAGGACTTACTTAAAACTAATTACAACTATTGACTTAAAGGTGTCAATTGAAAAGTGGGAGTGGGAAGGAGGTTGATAGGACATAATTTATAAAGCGAACAAGTTTAATAATGGGTCATTTAAAAATATTTTCTAATTATTTGTAATATTTATTATAAATAATCAGAAAATGTTTTTAAATGACCCACTATTAAACTTGCTTCCTTTGTAAATTATGCTCTATTACCCCCCCCCCCTCCCCCTATCCCCTTCCCGCTCAATCACCTTTCCGTAGTTAGGGAACGTGCCCATTCTACGTGACACGTTTAGGAGGGGGGGGGGGTCTTCAAAATGTCACGCTTGGTACAAACGAGCGGCGGCGGACTTAGGTTTTTGGTCACCGGGGGGGGTTAAAAATTGCAAAAAGTTGGTCACGAAGTATGGGTACGTTCCCTTACCGTTAATTCTATTGTTGCAATTGGTTTTAAGTAATCCCTGAGCATGGTTTGGCATATTTATGACCATGAGGAAGTGAGCATCGCTCATGAAACTTGTCGGTTTTTTATAAACAAAAAACGTGGTTAAAACTAAGAAATTTATTAATTTTGAATTAAAATGGCGCCGCAATATAAGTTTTCTGTGTTTGAAGAAGAAAACCCATAGATATTTTGTTTAATACTTTCAAGATTTTAAAACAAAAAGCCCGTCAAAACCAAAGCATTTCGTAAATGAAAATACAATAAAACTATTTCTCAAATTGATATTGAGAGGCAACAAGTTTCATAATTAAAAAATATGTATACTAGTACAATGAGAATCAGAGATAATTCATGTACAAATATTAGATTGAATATTTCAAAAATGTAATAATAAAAACTTTTATTTGTTAGTAGAATTTAAAAATGTATACCTACACTTATTTAACACTTATTTTACACCTATACTTTATTTAACATTGCTTCTATTGACCAATGGGTCAATGCTAAGTTATGCTTTCAGGATTTCTCCCGGAATAAAGCTGGCTTTCAGTAGTCTCTAGTTTCAAACAAACGAACTATTTTAAAATATTACTACCCGATTATCCTAGACCTCTCTAATGGCTACAAAACAAATAACTCACAAAAAACAGTACGGACGTTTGATCGAATGTTTCTTTGTTTATTGTAATTAAAACAAATAGCAGAAATAAACCTTCAACGATGAACGGTTAAGGTCTATTATTGTTTTACAGAACTTGGATAATTTATCAAATTTCAAAGATATTCAAGTGAAAGTTTTATTTCGTGTATTTATTAATTCATTTTCAGGTAATCGGTAGTTTACATTTTCAGTTTACATTACAATTCAGAATCAACTCAACTCGATCTCAAACCTCTTTGAAAAGTCATCAAAAACTATGAAAAAAAAATAATTTAAAAATAGCCCACTACCTAACTTTACGTATCTTATTTAACCATTTTTTTGTATACTTTTTTCATCACCTTTAATGATTTTTCAAAGGAAGTGTTGAGTTGAATTAAATCTTAGTTGTATGTTACTTACAGCTCCGTGTTATTTATAGCAAAAATACAATCGTTCATGGACTTTATGTAGCTTTCCTCTAATATGACCACACATACAAATATTACGTGTTTCCTGTATTTATAATAAATATATTCTTTTTTATAATTTTTTTTTTTTTTTACATGAATACCGCACAAGAGTTCCAACTGCTCCCGTCTGGAGCCAGTGAGACTATGGCATCCCCAATTGGGGTATGTTGTGAGGCTGAAGGTAGTGGGGAGGGAAGGAGATAGGGAAGAGGAAGGTGGGGAAGTAGCTGATCAGATCTGATCACCAAACACGGCAAAAGCCACTTCAGGCAACGATTCAATTCTGAATGGTGGTCTTAAACCAGGGCGATACTGAGAGTATCTTCCACTATAATAAAAAAATAAAAAATAATATAAAAAAATACAATAAAATTTATGTTTACATTGTTTACCAACGAAATTTAGTTATGTTATTATTCCATTATGAATCGGACAACAGAACTTGAATACAAACATTGAAATTTGTTGAAATAATCAAGATCTGTAAAACAACTAACCCTTAATAACTTAGCCTTGACCACACGTAAAACAAATTAAAAGATACCTGAAAACTACCTTAGATATATACGTGATTTTGAATTTACGCAGGTTCTACTTCATTTAGTCAGAAGTGAAGACTGAACACCAGTGACATTGTCTGTCAAAGATCTAGAGCTGTCCGCAGGGTCGAGTAATAATTACTCTATTGTACGTTTACAAATCTCTATAAAATACCTTCCTCAATACAACCTCCAAATAATTTCAAAATGACGTACTACTTTTACAAAAATCACCAACTGTTAATTAATTATTGGCGATTATTTTGGGTAAAAAACGTGCAAAAGGCATGGAAGAAGTTGATAGAAGAAGTATTTGAAGCTCTCAAGGATTTGAAATTTATAAATGAGCTGAATGTTTCCTCAACGATTTTTTGTGCAACGGCCGCATATATTATTTTGTCCGGAAGAACAGCCATGTTATTTGTTTAGTGTTTTACGTCAAAATTCATCTAAACACCAATGTTAAATGTTTATAGATACCTTATTCTTGATTCCTAAAATATGTAAAATATTGTTGCGAATGTATTTTTATTAATTTAGTGGATGTCGGATGTACCTACTATAACGTACAGGGTCGAAATTGATTCTGGAATACGCTTCTAGACACGTAATATCCGAGTCTCAACGCGCTCAATCTACCCACCAAATGCACAGTAAACACAAGGCACTTACGTTTCTTCTTCACGATGTTTCTTGTGATGACTCAGGGACCCTCTTGTCAGCGTTGCAGTACGTATCTAACCACATGCATTTATTATAAGATTTCGTATGACACACTACACACATGTTTCTATCGTAATTCCATTACTGAGCAAGCACACTGGACAGCGATTTAATAATAATAGTTTATTTCAGAATAAACAAACGATAATGGGCGATCCTTCTCAGGATCCGATCCTTCAATTGATCCGTCTCAAATTTCAACTGACGTTGATTGTTGTCTCAGTTTCGGCAGTCGTAGGTACATATGTGCGTGCGTGCGTTTCCAACGAAACCGTTGGATACCATCCGACATTCGGCAATATAAAGAACGCATCAAGCTGAGTTGGCGTCACGATACATCGGAATCAAGTGAAAGATAAAAAAACTAGAATTTTTAGTGCGTTACGCCAGAGCTGATTCATGTTCATACCGGTTCATGGACTGAGGTTTGTCTAGGTCTTGGTGGCAATGCGTTTGCCCACTCGCACTGCGTTGCAGGCCATATTGGGAGACTTTTTGAGGTAGACCTAACCTAGACCTCTCCAGTCGGAATCGCTCGGCCCATCGCTTTACATCGTTTTCGCTTTGGTAATGTATTCATTGGATGTATTCATTGGATACATTGACCCACAAATTCATATCCACCCTTCTTACCCTTTTCCTTCACAGAACTTCATCTTCTTCCCTTCTCAATAAATTTCCTCCATCCATCATACCAAAAGATGACGTACACCCTGAGGGATTTTTTTCCTCAGGTCCTTCTGTGTGGGGCTAAAGTAAATAAAGAGCTGAAAGCCTTTAGGTACATCCAAAATAATTAATTTATCTCCCGTCCTCCAATTCAATCAGGCTGTACAGCATTCCTCAAAGGAGGAAGCCTAAGCTCGTTAAGCCTTGAACAGTTTAGACTATTGTAGAAGAATGCATAAATAAACTAGAATTTCAGGTTCTATACAACCTGAAAACATAAAAAAATAAGCTACTCTCGATTTCGCTTTAAAAAAAGATGTTCCGATATTATCATATTGAAAAACTATTAGTTTTTCAGGTAGTAGAGGTTGTTAATTTTTAATAGATGATTAACTGTCGGGAAAATATGCGTATTAAATTTATTCAACTGACATATGTCAATAATACAAAAATATGCACAAATTAAATTCTATAGCAGTAGTTCTAATAATCGCTATTACTTTCTGAATTGATCGATTAATAATATATTAAACAACGGCATGAAAGCCTTGAAAAGAGTTGAACCAAATACCAATCATTTCAGCGATGGATATTTAATATTATTTCTCAACAAAATGCGGAAAAAATGCGATTGCCACAGGCTGTGCAGCATGCAACATGCAACCCCAATCACCATTCAAGGAGCCTGGCCTATTAACTGGTACAAATAGGATATTTATGAGTGGGTACGTTTTCTGAAGGATCGCCTCGTTACTTGCACAATGTACAATGTATTTAAAGAAATCTTCAGTTAACCCCTCAGGTGCTACGTGTTTTCGGTATTATTTTATGGAATGGAAGCATGGAGCTTACTGAAGAACTGATAAGGCGACTTGAAGCATTCGGGATGTGGATCTACAGAAGAGTTACGAAGGAAGTTGTTATGGTTGGGATGAATAAAGAAAGATAAGTTATTAAAACAATAAAAATCCGAAAACTTCAATATCTAGTACATGTGACGAGACGTCCAGAGAAGTACGAGATCTTGCATCTCATAATACAGGGAGAACCGGAGACAGTGGTTTTGGCTAGTCTACTGTAAAGCTATTCCGGGCCGGCAGTAAACAAAGTCCGCATAGCCAATATTATAGCCAACGTCCGTTGAACGGATAGGGCACGAGAAGAAGAAGAAAAACCCCTGAGGCTAATTTGTTCGGTTTTTGGAACAACTCATATAGGTATCATAGAAATCGTTGTCTCCCTTACTATCTGCTTCTTTGTGTGCCGTATCAGGTCCCCCCGACGTTGGCGATCACTCTTGAGAATGTCTCTCTGTCTTGCGCTGCCCGTAATAGCTCCTCCACACTTCTAATGCCGGTCCACTCTCATATATTACGCAGCCAAGACATTTGTTTCCTACCAGGCCCTCGGCGACCCTCTATCTTGCCTTTCAATATTAAATGGAACAAGTGATACTTCTCCCCTCGAAGTATATGACCCAGATATGAAATTTTCCTGATTTTGATTAATGTATGCAGTTCTCTATCTGCTCTAGCCCACCTGAGAATTTCTGTGTTGGTGATCATGTCGGTCCATGGGACCTTGAGAATTCTCCGGTGAAGCCACATTTCAAAAGCCTCTAACCTGTTCATGGTATTTACTTTCAAGGTCCATGTTTCACATCCATAGAGCAAGACCGACCACATATAACATTTTAGCATTCTCTGCCTTAGTTTTAAGCTGATATTGTCATTGCAGAAGAGGAATTTCATTTTAATGAACGCAGTTCTTGCTGCTTCAATTCTGCATCTAACCTCTACATCTGGGTCAAGAGTCTCCGTGAGAATACCGCCGAGGTATCTAAATCTTCCCACCTTTTCGACATTGCAACCATTTAACTGTATCACTGATTCAGAGTGATCTAGTCGTCCAAATGTCATCCATTTAGTTTTATTGACGTTGATTGTTAGGCCCAGTTGCTCACTAGCATTATTAACAAGGTCTTGGAGGTCATCGATACAGTCAGCTAGTAATACAGTATCATCTGCGTATCTTATGTTATTAATGACAACTCCGTGGATCTTCAGACCCTTCTCAGTATTACTTAGGGCTCTTTTAAAGACCTTACTATAATGGTTAGAAATGTGATCTGGACGGTGTTAGAAAGAGAAAACAACACGACTTATATTCAAATCTAAAAATTAACCACAAAATAATTAAAATGTACACCTTTATAAATGCAAAGTTTCCGGCGCAATTAAAAAAAAAAAATATTAAGCTTTAGGATTTTTTATTATTTTTTTTTACATGAAACGATACAAAAAGTGTAAAAAATATAGTGTATAAAATAAAGTTATAAGTATAACATTTGTCTAATAAAATATATGGGCGTTTTTATTTTTTTTAATTACAAGCAATTTTTAACATTCAATAATTTTTGTTAGAAAAAACGTAAGGTGAGCCATCAAAACTTTTTTAGGTTCTCATCTACTTAATAATACTTCTTACTTAATAATGAAAATACTTCAGTTTGTTTATTTATTTACGGTCTTGCAAAATAATATTATTGAGATATTTTTTACACACTTATTTTACATAGATATTATTGAAAACTTATAAATAGTATTGACTAAAAAATGATAAGAAAAAGTACATAATTTTAATGTTTTTATCTTCACGCGTGTGATCATTTTTATTGCTGACATGAATATAGGTGTACATAAAAGGAAATTTTGAGTGACATAAAATCAATATTGAGTTATTAGTTTAAAATGCTGGTACGGAGAATATTTAATCTTTCTCATCGGAACCGCCCTGTACAGCTGCAAAAGGGTACGATCGCAAAACTATCTTTAGATGAAATTTGAATTCTCGGCCGCTGTTTAACGAGCCTTAAACCTCACTGTGATCTTAAGTACATCTAAAATTTTGCTGTAATATTATATTTTGCTTTGAGAGTTGTATTCACAATGTACATTTGTTAATTATTTTGATTTATTTGCTACCGGTTTCGAAACATCCCCGTCATCCACTAGCGTTCTTAAAACTAATCTAAAAATTAATGGTAGCAGATAAATAAAACTTAAGGTTAAACGTCACGTTTGTTATAATCTATGCATTCACAGATGGCGCCAATAAGATTATTTTAGGTTTTTAATACTTTTTGCAAGTTACTCTTCAAAATATTAATGTAAATTAATTGTTCGCGCTCGTACATATTTAATATGAATACAAATAAATAGTTTTGCCCGTAAAAAAACCCTAATCTTTCAAGAAAGGCTGAAAAATACAATATTGGATTGAGAACTGCTACAAAATTGAATTTTTCAGCCTTTCTTTGAAGATTTGGGTTTGTGTATGGACAAAACTATTTATTTATATTCATATTAAATATGTGCGGGCACAAACAATTAATTTACCATAATATTTTAAAACGGAACGTGCAAAAAGTATTAAAAACCTAAAATAATTTAATTGGCGCCATCTGTGAATGCGTAAATTATCACGTACGTGACGTTTAACCTTAAGTAACAAAGCTAAAAACATCTGCTTCATACATCGCGTCTCGTCGTTCTGTAATTTTCACACAGAAATAGCAGTGTACAATTCACAAGGACAAAAACCACTGTTCGGAATTTTTACTAAATCAAATAATTAAGCTTTGTATTGTAATGTAATTGCAATTAAATAGGTTTTGTGTTTTGTATTCGGAGTTAAGATATTGAGAGACCTCTGACTCATAGTACCCTTATCTAAAATCTAATAATGAAACAGTGTAAAAATATGACAAAACGTTTCAGCATATATATCCCATAGCTAAATAAATGTCGAAAGCAACCACTCAGTAAATAGGTAATAAATATAACATTCGTTTTGTGTAATCAACTAATTTGGCTAAACAACTTCATGGCCTTATCAACTGAAACATGTTTAATAAAAAGCTAGATTAAATGATGATTTGAGGAAGGTTAATTTAGCTTGTATATTATTTATATGATTATTTCGCAGGAAACTCACAATAATCATCTTCATTTTCATTCCCATGGCACGCACCTAAGAAATTAAAAATTGTATAATTTTCGGAACTTAATCTTAACTAATACAATAAGAGGTCAGGTATAGCAAAAAATTCTAAAATGATGAGCTCTGGCATCATTAAATTAGCCAAATACGGTAAGGGCCGTCTGTTTTAACAGAAAGCTAAATCGTGAACTAAATTTGAAATTTAACTGTCAGTTAAAGTAACAAGGATGTTAAATAGGACCACGCGCTGTTTCAAGTGCACTTTCGCTAAAGTAATAATTTAGTGTGGTATTTGTACGAATATGAATATTTAAAAATAAATGACAATCCATTACAAATACTTATAAATACTTTCGAGTAGTTGTAATATCTCCTTGAATTACATAGATGTTTCACAAATTTAACGACATCTTTCGACCTGCGATACCGAGCCAAATATCGGGATCGCCTCTTATAACCATATTATTAACACTGGGTCAAAATGTTTTGGTTGTCGCTGCAAAACATATTGTATGGTGAATTCATCGCCACGATCATCATCTTCTTATAATATTAATCATGATTAATAATCAATGTTAAAGCGCGCAATTTCATATCTAATCTCCAATATGACTGCCAAATACGTCAAAATAGCGGTATAACTCTAGAGTAACTATCGGTTTTCGGAAAGTAAAAGCAAAGTCAAAAGTGACGTAAAGCAGGCGGTTAAATTGATTGAAAAAACACATTTTTGTGATATTTAACTGTGTAGTCATTTATTTTTCTCTTACTTTTACTATAGCAACCGTTGAAATGGATGACCCTAAAGGAGTTAATTAAATTAACTTTGTTTCTTCATGTGGAAACCAACAATACAAATGCATCAAATAATTCACAATATATATCCACTACCAAAAATTACTACACATTTTCGGGTTTCTTTGCAAACATAAACCCTTTTAGCGTGATATAAATTATTTTAATATTTAAATGATTGTGAATCACTTTGTACGCACCACTTTTTTTCATTTTATTCTGACGAAGAAGTCGTGGGTTTCTAACCAACGCACGAATTGATAATTTTTATTAAATAAGTGGTGTTTATAAACTGTTTTTTTTTTCATTTAATTAAAATGATACCACAAAGAGAATTTATGATTATAAAGAGGTATTTTAATATAACTTATATTTATTTTTTCATTAAACTTTTATTAACAGTCGATTACGATTCGTGAGCATTTATAATTCCTAATTTGAAAATTTCTCTATCTCTCCACGCACTTTCTTCCTTTTTATTGAATTTTATTATTACTCATCAAGAACCACTCTCATCAAAGGCATAAGATATTGTATAGTCATTCCGTGAGATATTCCTCACCAATTGACATTTCTGACTTGACAATACTATAAGTAAAGTTGATTAAAGTGTGAATCAGCAAGTGAATGTGATTTGTCAAGCAAATTGTCAAGTGTGATTCAGCAAGTGAATTTTCCAACAGGCCACTTCCATGGATTTCATAACGACTTGGAAAAAATCGTGCGGATAGATCTTTTTATTAAGATTACGAAAATGTTAGTAAATTTTTTTAGAAATGTACAGTTTTTTTAATTTTTAAATAAATAAATCCATTATTTGGGCTCAATGAAAATGCCCCGTCTCCAAAAATGTTCCTATTAATTTTGGAAAATTCCACACTGATTTATTTTTTTTATATGGCATCACTTTGATTTCAGGTGAATTTTTGAATTTGACATTTAACGTTCACCAGACTTATTGTTTGTTTTCTGCGAACTTATCATTTGGTTTGTCTTTTTGACAGATGTTATGAAGAGAACCCCGTACATTTTAGATGTCGGTACGTGTTTTAGAGGTATAATGGTTATGGTGCTGATTTTAACAAAACAAAATTTTATAATATTCTTATTATTATTATAATTTACAAGTACAAGTATATTACATTGGATTTAGTAATATAGACGTTGTACATTATAATGATTTATGATCAATAAGATGGATCAAGGAAAAAAATATTTATGAGATGTAATATTTTTGGAATGCCTCGTTATTCTCCTGTTTTTCGGCTATGTAATTATCGTTTTTTCGCACCTATAAAATTATGCCCCGTCTTTTCGGTTTATAAAAAATGGTCTGATTTTTCGGATTGAAATTTTCAAAAAATCCCCAGGGTTTCAAAAATACGATTAAAAAAAAAACAGAATGTCTTAGAATACTTGCCTAAACCGGAAAAACATTAACAAATGTGATGCAAGTGGCCTATTATTGTTTTATAAATATACTCTTTTTAATTTCTGTTTCTTTGTTTTCCCCTTAATAATAAAAAAAGATAATAAACACTTTAACTACTTACATGTGTATAATTTAATATACCTTTTTCTTGTAACTGTAATTAATTGGATAATCAACCATCCTGCCATAGGTCACCCCAAGTGGGTCGCTCGGGGTGATCTTTCGCTACTTTCGATAACTTAGCAGGGGTGACCGGGGTCATGGAGTGAGGTTTGTATCATTGCGGCGAAGGCGTTTGCCCACCTAATGCATGGCGGGTCGGATAGGGAGACACTGGTTGAGGAAAACCTATCCTAGACCTCTCCAGCCGGACTCTCAACCCATCGCCATGCACCGCAGTGGGAGGGATGGCTTTAAAAGTCCGTCACCCCTCATACCCTTTTCCTTCTCGGAACTTTCTCTTCTTCCTTTCCCTAAAAACACCCTACACACGGCATCCCCAAATATGCCAAAGATTTTTTTCCTTCATTCCTTCCTGTGTAGAGCTAAAGTAAAAAAAAACCCCGACGGTGGTGGTTCGTGACTTTTGGGTGTGATAGAGTGCTAATATTAAGAAAAATGGCATTATTGATGTTGCCGTGGGCGAATTTTTTTTTTTTGAAAATTGATATTTTGTATGAAGATTTATCAGGGAATCCGTGCGGCACACGGTCAAACTGAAACTTTCTGAAATTTTTCATACAAAAAATGATTTTCAGAAAAAATTTAAAAAATTTCGCCTACAATAACATCAATTATGCCATTTTTTTAATATTAGCACTCTAGCACACCCAAAAGTCACGAGCCGCCACTGATGTAAAGGCGTTGAAGATTTTCAAAATATTTATTAAACGTTTCCACCCTTCAAATCATTAAAAAACCCAAATCTTTGAAGAAAGAAAAACAAATTCAATTATGTATCGATGATTCAATCTAATATTGTATTTGTTAGCCTTTCTTGGAAGATTTAAGAATGTTTATGAACAAACTATTTATTCATATTAATATTGAATGAACAATTAATTCACCCTAATATTTTAAAGCAAAGTGTGTTTTAACGTGAAATAATTAAATTGGCGCCATCCGTGTACGCGAAGATTATAACGTACGTTCCGTTTAACCTTAACACTGACATGTTAAAATTACTTAACTATAATGAAATAACACGATCGTAGCATTGTGATTAGAAATGTCACATTGAGAAATGCACATACATAAATTTATGTATCATGTATTAACTATTTATCTACTAAGGCTATCAACTTTTCACACCGTGTGACAATTTTGAAATATTGAACCAATATTATTAATAAATTGTTCTGACAACTTTCGAATTACCACAACCGAAATGATATTTCAATTTAACATTAGTTGTCTTCTTTTTCGCAATATTTTGATGTTTTTTTAACGAGGGTAAGTAAATGTGTAATATTGTATTTCTCTGCATAAATTGTTATATCCGTGGTATTTTGTTAAATCGTGAAATATTTCGTTTCAAAATGATTAAAGCGATGATTCCAATTATACAGCGTGTCCTACATAATATTATAAGTAAAAAATATAAATAACTAATTTCGAAATTCCAACTTTTATGGGTTATTTTGTGGTAAAAAGTTAAAAATAGACCGGCGTGTGCCGCCAGCTTTATTATTTTCCCCTGCTACTTACAATGTTGCCACAATCGTGCCCGGCGGGCGCTCAGCAAGTAAGATAGTCCCTCACAATAAGGAATTTTAGTAGGTACGTCTTTTTGTATGGGAAAAAAATGTTGGCATTTCGGAAAAAGTTGTTAATCTTTTTTACTTCTTCCGTCATTTAGAATCACCCCCAAGTCGCCTATTTATTACACTCATATACTCTCTTTATACTTACTCATGTTACATTTAGTTGGTACTTAAAGAAACCTTATTTTTCTTTCTTTTTATAATACTGCATACCAAAAAAAGAAAAAAAATTCATAATGAATAATATTAATTTATAATTTATTTTTATTTTTAGTATTTTACTTAGATATGTTTACACTTACGAGTACTAGACTCCAATTCAAACAACTATCCTCCGTTGGTCACCATGATACAGGCAGCTGCCTAGTATGATGACCTAATGTATCTCCTGAAGTAAATTTATTATGTATGTAACATGTACTTATAAATAAATAAAATAAATAAATGCACTTCACCCCCGGATACCCTGTATATTATGTGAGCACACCATTGATCACTCTGATTTCTGACTCTGACTACTCCATGTTTGAAATTTTGTAAGCAGATTATTACAGTTTATATTGTGTTATTATATCTTTTTTTTAAAATAATTTTCAGGGTTATATTTTTGTTAAGTTTTTACGGGTACAGATGTTTTTTGTTTCACTTTTTAATTATAATTTTAATTACGTGAAAATCTGTCATTGGATATTATGTATATTAGTAATGTTAGTATTATAAGTGTAAAATATCTGTTGATTTTCCATAATAAATAAAATGAAATAAAATCACATTTCTATTTGTGAAACGATAAGTTTAAATTACAAACAAAGAGGGCCAAAATCAAAAATACATGCATGCTCATTGACGTATACATATTATTTAATTTTTTTTATGTGAATGCTTCACAAGAGTCCCAATTGCTCTTGTCTGGAGCCAGTAAGTGAGGGTATGTTGTGAGGCTGAAGGTAAGTGGGGAGAGGAAGGAGATGCGGAAGTACCTGGCTATTCAGATCTAGGCGCGAAACACTCTGCTTCTAGACCACGGAGGCCATCATACATTCATACACATTGTACATATACACATCGATAGCGGATATTTAAAATGCTGTAAGTGACAATAAATCCAAAAATGAGTAAATATGTCATTTTCCTCCGTTTTTTTTTATCTTTCGATCTGCGGAGTCTAACGAATTAACATTTTGTCCTTTACAGCATTTCAAATTTCCATGATCGACATGTATATATGTACACACACACATGCACATACTTACATATAAACTGCAGTAGCGGTCCTTGGGTTTTTAGTCTGCTAAGAAGTGCTAAGATTGAAAAATACGACATAACTGATGTTGTTGTAGCTGAAAATGAATTTTATTTTTTTTCAAAATTTCAACTTTTTGTATTAAGATCATTCAGTATGTGGATGCGGCGCATCCCTTGACTGAAAGAATCCTGAAGATCTTCATAAAAAAGTTGAAATTTTGAAAAAATTAAAATTCATTTTCAGCTACAACAACGTCAATAACGTCATATTTTTCAATCTTAGCGCTCACTGAAAACTCACGGACCCCTACTGATATACACTATTATAGAGCCAATGCATAAGTAAGTGAATGATACAATAATTACAAAATGGCTCTAAGTGAGGATTAAGTGGCTCAAAGTGGCTCTAAGTATATGCAAGTATAAATTTCTTCTGAGGTTAGTGATTGAAATCAAAAACATATCCAAGTCTTCACGATCGAATTTTTTATTATATATCAAGTCATTCTTGAATTTTGTTCGAAAAAACTTGAAGTACTACGTCAAGTATCGATCCAAAAGTTTTTAGGGTGTCTCGTAAATTTCGGCCTTATATTAAGGCTCCTTATTAAGCGTTCAAAAAGAAGAAGAAAATGGTTTGAAACGGAGAAAAGTAAAAACGAGTATTATAGCGAGCGCACAATATAAAAAAAAACAGTAATAATTAAGCGAAAATTGTGAAAATATTTAATTAAACACGACTCGCTTAAAAAAGAGAAAAAATCTCTGGACAAATTTGTAAATTAGCTTTTAAAGATATACTGTGATTTTTTTTTCATACCTTTAACAAAACAAATCCAAGCGCAATCTGGAATTCCTCAAGGGTCTAACCTCGGACCTATGTTGTTTCTAATACTAATAGATGACATCCAAAACTGTGTTAGGAACGGCAAATGTCTACTTTTTGCTGATGACCTTAAAATTATGATGGAAATAAGCTGCCAACAAGATTGCTTTAAAAAGCAAAACTGATCTCGATACACTATCTGAATGGTCGTTGGCAAACAAATTAGATTTTAACACAAAAAATGTGTCACAATGTCTTTCACTCATTGTAAAAACATTATAGTTTACGATTATAAAATAAAGGGCGAAACGTTATCACGTGTAAAATCCGTGAAGGATCTCGGTGTCGTCTTTGATCCTGAACTGACATTCTCTTGCCATATATCGCAGCTCACTCAGTCTGGCTACAAACTTCTTGGGTTCATCATCAGGACTTGTAAGCAGTTTGATAACCAAGAAGCTATGCTAGCGTTATTCGATGGCATTCTGAGAAGCAAGCTGGAGTACGCGAGCGATGTTTGGGCACCGTACCACCAGAAGTACATAGATATGTTAGAGCAAATCCAGAAGAAATTCCTCAGACATGTTTATATACGGAAGCACGGAACCTCTCCAAGGTTCATGCACCATATTGACTTACTTGAGGAAACTGATTCTGTGAGTCTAGAAACTAGGCGGAAAGCAAGTCTTGCTATTATGTATTTCAAAATTTGGAACAATTTCATCGATAGCCCATTGCTCTTGGGATGCTATGATTTATATGTACCAGACCACTAAAGCCGAAGTCGACATCATGACTTATTTAAAGTACCGAACGGCAGAACAGACGTCTTGGCAAAGCATAGCATGACGAGGGGAGTGGTGCTAATAAATGGACTTGCAAACCATTTGGATGTAAGTGAATATTATTTATATGCCTTAAAAATATTATTGAAGAGTCACTTGCCTAAATGCTGATAGGGTAAAACCCCTAGGATACGACACACTACAATAGCAGTGCAGTTAAATCATGACGACATCTACAAATGAACTGCAATATGTGGGTGTAGAGCTAGGTTTTAGAGGTTTTTAATGAATTTTGTTCCTGTCCATGAAATTTCGAATGCAAAAAAGTTGATATTGAAGAAACTTGTCAATCATTTCGAATATAATTTTCAATATTATGTTTGGTTTTCAGATATTTACAAAATACTACCCGTCTTCTAAGGGCTAAATTGTAGTGTAATTGGAATTATTCTGTTGTCCAATAATAAAAATAATAATAATAAATAAAAATAAACACAATATAATAGAATAAAATGTGTTTTAATAATTTCGGACCATAATTGCAATTTTTTGTATAGAGGTAATTTCATATAATTACCGTTTTGGGTCGGCAAATGGAATTATGTTATAAATCTGTTATAAATCTGTTATAAATCTACTAGGGAATTATGTTATAAATCTGTAGAAATTTGGAATGTGGGAAACATTTTCTCTATTTTAAAAACGCGACGTTTGCACGGCGGAAGGTTTTATGACCATTGTTGTTTTATAACCTAATCGTGATTGATTCGTTCTACATTGCGTCTTTTTTATAACGTCTCATTGGTGTAGCGCTAATAGGCAATTATTTGTACACCCTCCACACAGGATACCCAAAGACAGTGAGGTAAATAATTTCCTCCTCTGCGGAGTTCATGTTATTTTCAAAATGTAATTATACATTTTAAAGAGAACAAACTTCAATGAACGTGTAGGTGACAGGTGTATTTATGTATATATTATTAAATGTGTACTTAAAAGAATACACAATCTGCTCTTTTTTATATATAGATGGCGCTAATTTAAATATTTTGGGAAAAAATACATTTTGCAAATTATGCTTTAAAATATTATGATCAATTGTTTGTTTGCGCCTGTACATTCTGTGAATATGAATAAATACTTTTGTTTGTATACATACTCCATTCATTCAAGTAAGACATACGAGTATATAACAATCAGTGGCGGCTCGTGACTTTTGGGTGTGCTAGGGTGCTAATATAAAAAAATGGCATCATGGATGTTGTCGTATGCGAAAAATAATATTTTTTTTCAAAAATCTGTGTTTTGTGTGAAGATTTTTCAGGAAATCGTTGCGGCACACCGCCAGACTGAAACTTTCTGAAATTTTTCATACAAAAAACTGATTTCCAAAAAAAAAAATTTTTTTTCGGCTACAACAACATCAACAATGCAATTTTTTTTTAAATATCAGCTCTCTAGCACACCCAAAAGTCACGAGCCTCCACTGATAACAATACTGGATTTAATCACTGATTCAATTCAATATTGTATTTTGGATGAAAACGTTTTTAAACAGAGAAAGTTAGTGAGCAAATTTAACTGGAAAAAAAAAAAAAGTTATTTAACTGGAAGAGAACAAATTGTACAAATTGGTAAAAGAAAGAGCAAATCTCTCCCAATTAAATTCGGGGTCCCCCAGGGAAGCGTATTAGGACCTATACTATTTCTGATATATATAAATGACCTTATGAATCTTCCCATTAATGGAAACATAATGAGCTTTGCAGATGACACTGTTATTATATTCCACGAACAAGATTGGACAAGAACCTACAAGGAGGCGGAACATGGCCTGGCTGTACTTCAAAACTGGCTAAAAGTAAACTCCCTTACATTAAATGTTAGTAAAACTAAATATCTAACTTTCTCCAAAAACAAAAGAGGACAACCAATGAATGTGCATACCCTCAAATTACATGAATGTCAAAATACTTTTCCACAATGTTCCTGCCCGTCTATAACCCAAACCAAAAGTATTAAATATCTTGGGATTGAAATTGATGAAAATCTACAGTGGAATTCACACATTGATCTTACCTCAAAAAAGCTAACAAAACTCATCTACTTCTTCAAAAAATTAAGAAACATCTTGTCAATGAGGGATCTAAAGAGAGTATATTATGCTTTATGCCACTCTCGATTGGAATATGGAGTAATAGGATGGGGCTCAGCAGCATCTAATCACTTAAAACAACTTAAGATAACTCAGAATTGCATTATAAAGACCATTCTAAAGCTCCCCATAAGGACGTCAACGGCAGAAATTTTTAAACAGTTTGATGTTCCAAGCATACAGAAAATCTATGCCAAAAACATTCTAGTACATCACCACAAAAATGATTCAGAGGCAGACACCTCCCACGCTCATAAAACCAGAGCCAAACAAACAGACATACTTAATATACCAAAGTGTAACTCTTCATTTGGTCAAAGAAGTTCTGCATTTTTAGCAGTAAAGTTATATAACAAGCTCCCACTTAGTATCAAACAAATAAAAATAAAAAATAGCTACATTAAGGACATTAAATGTTGGCTGAAGAATCTATCGGAAAATGAACTTACTAGTATACTTAAAACATCATAGAAGTTTCTGGAAAACCTTATCCAATCAATGAAGTTAAACCATAGAAGTCGCTGAAAAACTTATCCAAAGCATAGTCCCCCTCAGCACAGGATCTCCTAGTGAGGAGGACTACGAATATATTTTATATATACATCTAACTAACATGTTTCATATAAAAATGTAAAAAATATTATATAGTTACTAAATAAAAAAAAAAAAAAAAAAAAAAAAAATGCGTAGGGTTTTTTACGTGGGTACCGCAGAGTCCCAACAGCTCTCAACCGCAATTTTGAATTGAGACAATGGTTTTTATTATCCCCAATTAGGGTACGTTGTGAGGCTGAAGGTAGTGGGGAGGAGAAGGAGAGTGGGAGAGGAAGGCGGGGAAGTACCTGGTTATTTCAAACAATTTTTCGATGCTGATTGGTGGTTTTTCACCAGGGCAATACTGAGAATATCGACCACCCTGGAATGTTTAATAAAAAATTAAATTTAATTAAATTTAATAAACCTTCTTATTTCTGTGCAAAGGAGGGCGGTATGTCTGATTGACAATCCGTTGTTAGCAGACCGATTGCCATCTTTAATGCACAGACGTAATTCAGGCATGCAGAGTTCGTTTTACAGGTATTATAATGGAGCATTCTGCATTGATCCCCGTTGCACAGGTGCACGTCGGTGAAACTCGACGGACGCCAGCGAATCACCCGTTCGCAGTTGACTTTATGAGAACGGGTCGTTTCTTCGAGCCGTTTTTATATAAGTCTGCACGTATGTGGAACGACCTACCTGCATTTGTTTTTCCTCCTTCGTATTATAATCTGAGCCTCTTCAAGACCCGCATTAATAAATCCCTCCATACAGCCCCTACCATAACCCGCCTTACAACGCTGCCCAAACGGTTGTGCAAAATAGTTCCCCTGTCTTTAGAATGTATAGAGATAGGGGTGATCTTGTGGGGTGACACATGAAAAATGTGAAGTAACACATGAAAGCAATTAAAATAAATAATATATTTCGTATCGGCTGACACCGACTCCAAAAATAACAATCGTACCTACATATTGATGAGTAGAAAAGGAAAGTTGATTAATAAGTTGTAGAAGAATACGAAATTATTTATTTACTTTTTAGTACATTTTTTGAAGTAGTTTTTTTGTTTTGTTAAAATTTTTGTTTATTTTTTGATTTTTTGTGAATCTGAATTACACTAACTAATTTGTCTGAATATGGATAGACCTATTCAGAGTACTCCCAATAGTGCTGTTCATGAGATAGACATTACTTGACCATAATGACGTTACGGATTAAAAGATTCGGTCGAGAATCGTTAATTTGCTCCTAAGAATTGAATCCCATCCAATATCATGGATCCCATAATCATAACCTAACCAAACTCTCATCAAACTACTCTTGAAGAACATCCTTTCCAATAAAAAAAGAATCATCGAAATCGGTTAGCGTGATATTGAGTTATTTGTCCATTTGTCGCGCACATACTTAGTGCAAATGTAAACTTATATGGTTTTCTCATGGATGCCGTTGTCAGAACTAGACCAAATTGAAATGGGACCACACAGGAAGCACCAGCTTTCAAATAAAAAAAGAATCATCAATATCGGTTCACGCAATCGAAAGTTCTGAGGTAACAAACATAAAATAAAATTAAAATACCGTCGAATTGAGAACCTCCTCCTTTTAGTCGATTAATAAAACAACGCGCGACATTCACCAACATGGCCGTCGTTGTATTCAAAATAACATCAAAAAACCTTTACCAATTGTACACAAATGTATACAATATGATATGTAATATTTATTTACACTTCCTTCTGCACAAAGTTGAGTGTTTTTGAAATCGATTGGAGGCCTTCCTCCAAGATAATAATCTTACATACTCTCGATTGTGAAAATGGTCCACTTGAGATTCTTGTAGGTGGCCTTGCATACAGAATACAAGACAAAGCCCTCTCTTTCAAGATCACGCCAACTTTTAATATTTACGATGAAGCAAAAAACTGTTTGAGGCGTTCAGCACTGAGGCGACTTTGAATGTACGCGTCCAAAAATAAGGCCCGACTTCCCGCATTTCTATCGATTTATTACATATTTTCCTTAAATACTTTAAGTTTTTAAGTTCTACAAAAAATATATATTCTTCTTTAAGATAATGTCTATACATTCCCCAAGCCGAAACGCCAATTATATGAAATTTCCTCGAAAGAAAAAAATCGTAAAGTGTGTTCGAAAATTATGATACAGACGTTTTTTCAGTTATTTTACAAGTTATATGCGTGAAAAAATTCGCAGTGATCCCCGCGAGATTTCCGCTTGATTTTAAACGAGTCATGTTTTATTACAATATTATAAACATATTCACAATTTTCGCTTAAATATTATCGTTTTTGATATTAGCGCGCTCTTTTTAGCATCCGTATTTATATATCTTTCTCGTCTTCTTATTTTTGGGCGGGTACACCGCGCCAAGGTGAAGCACCTTGTTCTGTAAAAATCGGGATCAAGCCGCTAACAATAACACCCCTTATGTGCGTGGCGATAAGGTATAAGTTCCCATCTAACGCCTGTTTTGATTTATTCACGAAAAAATAGCGCCAAAATTGGTGTTTTATTTTATTTAAATTCAACGCTGCTCCCGGCATGCTTGCAATTCCACTTAGTAAAGAAATTGTTTCTCCCTGCGTGTCCTTTCCCATTCGTCACGTTACCCTTCCGCCTTCCCTTCCTCTCCCGCGTTCTCTACCTCTCATGCGTTCCCACTTCGCCTTCTCATCCACTCCCCTCTCTCGCTTTCCCCATCCCGCGAAGCTCCCACCCGATTTCCCCCTTCCGCATTCCATACATTCTATCCATAAATTCAGTTTTCAAACAACTCGCGTGCCACGTATTGCAATTTTTTTATACAAATTTCATAATGCCAGAGCTCCCCAGTATATATAGAAACGTTCACGGGCGTGTTCACAACAACTCACCAAAGTTTCACAGCAATATTATGAACGGTTTAGAAACGAATAATTTCATGACGCCAGAGCTCACTATTATATATAGAAGTCATCGCGGGCTTGCAAACAACAAATCCCCAAAGTTTCATCACAATCGGATGAATGGTTTAGCATCGCACAGACAACCCACATATATACAAATTCTCCAAAACAGGGCAATGAGAATAATTCTTCGACGAAACAGATTTTCAAAAATTATTAAAATGTTAAAGGAACTAAATTGGTTGACCGTGAAACAGATGCTGACCTTGAACACTATGGTATTTATTCACAAAATATTGAACAACACGTTACCAAAATACTTCTCAAATAAAATTTTATACAATAAAGACATTCACAGATATAACACAAGGACGTGCAAGGAAATTAGGCTACAAAAAAAGGACACAGCGAATACGCAGAACAGTCTACTGCACAAGGGAATGAAGTTGTATAACACACTACCAGAAACTTTAAAGTCCACACCAATTGCAAAGTTCAAGATGTATTGTAGGAGCTACATAAAACTTGAAAAAATATAGTGAACATGAAATATTATTATCAATTAGAAATTTGTAAACTTAAATGTGCAAATTACTAAAATAAAATTATTATTATTATACATATATAACCAAGATTGTTATTGTGGATTTTACGATCATTTTCTAAAGAATTAAATTTTCCACATTATATTGAAATATTTCTAGGCGATCTAATTTTTAAATTATTTTGCATGGCTTAGTGGGGTTACTAAATTTAGTGTTGGATTCATTAAAAAAATCCCAACAATATTATTCGCAAGTATTTGTTTCTTCAAACATGTTACGATAAAATTATTTTGAAAGTTACAATTTTTTTTAATTTCATTTCAAAGGGTAAATATGCAAAGCGATACTAAAAAAAAAAACTAACTAACCATCACGCCGTTTCCCCGCAGGGATAGGCAGAGAGGACGGACCGCCAAACAACTCGGTCTTGGCACACACTCTTTGCCTCACTCACATTCATACATCGTCTCATACATACTCTTCTATTATTCTGCCTTTTGAAATGGCCCGTCTCGAGTATCTGATTCACTTGATCGTGCCATGTCTTCAAAGCGATACAAAAATTGATAAAACCTACTTCTTTATAACGGGTAGTCCTGTGAACAGTAGACCATGCGTCCAAAAATATGTTTCTAATTTTCTCTTATTTAATAAAGCAAAACAAAAATTTCTTCTGAGAGTGTAAAATTTATGAGCACATACTTAAATACCTACCCTCTTAATTATAAACAATGTTTTACGTGACATTTTTTTAAATTTCATATGAGGAATTATTAAATTTTTCATAAGAAACGTCACTGTCTCAACGATTTTTTTTTTCAAACTTTCAACAGGCAGGTAGAATAATATTGAAAAAAAAGTTCAAATAAACACATCTCACGTTTGAAAAAATAATCTATAGAATAATTAAAATGCCTACCATCTTGAAACGGAGACGTAAGTATAAATAAATTTACAGGTATATGAAATGAAAAACGGTCGAGTTAAAATAGAACTCTGCTATGCTCAGCCAAAAAAATATATTTTAAGTACCCTGAAATTAATGTGCTGATCCTGCAGTGGGAAACACAAGATTTTTCTGAATAATATGGCAAAACGCATTTAATATATTTTTTAACTAGATAAAAAAATGTATTTGCTTATGTACATAGCTTTATTTAATTTAATTTGTGGAAAGTTGGGCTAACCGTTTATCTTTAAGAAGATGTAAACATCTGAACACCTAGCTCTAAAACAATAAATTATCACTTCTTCAAACACACTAACTTTATTTCGTGGCACCATTTTAATTCAAAATGAATAGATAGATAGATGTCTTTGTTTTAACCACGTCTATTGTTCATGTAACATGTTCCGAGAGCGATGCTCACTTCCTCAGGGTTTACTTAAAACTTCTAAGTAAACCCTGAGAAAGTGAGCTTCGCTCTCAAAACATGTCGGTTTTTTATAAAGATTAAACATGGCTGAAACAAAAAAAAAAACTATTAATTTTGATGTAGGTAAATTGTTAGATCTGTTAAAATATACCTGCGTTTTATTGTTTTCAGTTATTTATTTATTATGCTTGTCCTAGTGAGGTTAAAAATTGAAGGAAAAATTGAATTGATTTCAGGTTAAAAAAATCCACGTAAACAAACAATAATTTATGATCTTTTTAAATAGGTTTAAAATATCGAGCAAAAATTCACCTTTGGAAACTTTAAACCTAAACTCGTCATAAATTTCTCCCATGTTAATAAAACAAGTGAAAAACGAATCAATTCATTTTAGTAATAAATATTAACGGTTTAAGGTGCCAGCTCTGAATGGGCGATAACGTAAATCTGTTTGTTATAATAAATATTACAGTTATACCCGTATGAACGTGTAAACGTTTTTTGCTTACGTTGAAATATAATATAATGTATTTGTTAAATTCCAGATTACATTTTCTAGATTTTCCCTAACCATGTATTTTACTTACCAAAATAATTTAAAAACTTCACACATAAATAAATTTTTCGATTGATCAAACGGTTTATTAATTTATTTAGTTTTAACTGAGGTCACTAGGAATTTTTCTTGTTATTTGCAAATAAATAATTTGAAGTTTTTACTATCTTTATTTATGACCCATTTAAAAATAATTTTATCAATTTTCTAAGATAGAAAAATAAATCTTTAAAAAATTATTATTTGTTGTTATAAATTAAAAAATTAAATTAATATTAATGTTAATCAATTAAAATTAAATTAATTGTAGTTATATGCGCTAAATAATATTGGTTACATTAAAAAATATATTAAAATTATTTTAGCCTACCTCTTTACTGTCGATGTTGTTGTCTATTCACTGTCGAAAGAAGTTGTCGATAACAAACACTCAATTTTTTTTAACACAAATTGCCCGATTAGCACAATATTTGGTGTTGAATTTTAAAATAATCACCAGTAATAAATTACGAATGTTTCTACTGCACGAGGACGCGAACTTTTTAAAACTGAATCGATTGCTAGGAGAACCAGTGGTTAAATAGATGCCATAACAAGGAAACTATTTTAATATTTTTTACTCCTTCAGAGCGCTTTGATAAACCTAAGGTTCGTTGAGCGACTGGCGTGTTTCGGTGTTTTGTCGATTGTTGTGACTGCGTTAATTGCATGCACTGCTCGAATTGTTTGCTTGTATCGGCGAATATATTTCAAAATCCTACCGGTAACTCTCGCGCTATTCGTTAGGCGACTAGTGCGCTGCCCGACAGATGTACCAACAATTTATACACTTCGCAGTAATTGTTAATCTACCACATATTAGGCTCGCAATTGCAAGGACACCGCGGACCGCCTCGCAAAGCAAAGAGTACTCAACAAAAATGCACGACTACATCCCGATATCCTTCGATCACACAGAGCGTGTAATTCATCCCTTTTTCTGATGCGACAATTTTGCATTCACCGCGGACGCAAATTTTTAAACCTTGGTTTGACTCGACTAACTGCATGTGCCTCCTTCAGTGAAAGATTAATCTCGGCAACCAATTAAATGCATCGATTTTTAGGAGTTTAACTGGGGTTTGTGTTTAAACCTCGGTTCAAACGATTTTACTGAAAGGATTTTAAGTGTGTTCGCGTGTAGAAATGTTCCTCTTGGTTTTCAGGATGATTAATGAGCAGGAATACATCCTTTGTATTTTTTACGTGAGGCGCAACTTCAGACAGGGGCATGCGTTATATTTCCCGAAAAAATCACATTAAATATTATGAATGATTTTTTGAGTAATTTCATAGAAGTTGTGTTTTTATTCAATTCAGTTTAAATTTTAGGAACATGAATTGATTGGTGACCGCACAATTATTCGCAAAAATAACAACGTTATTTTTAAAACACTTAAATATGATTATTTTGAATCAAGTTATACAATAACCCAACAGCAGGTCCTAACAATGTTCAAGTATTATATCTTGCTAGGGGACGGCTTTCGTGCGTTGTGTGGATTGTCTGGAGTCAAATATTCCAATAATTTTTCAATACCTTACTTGACACAGCCTCGAGGAACTTGAAGAATAATATACCTGAAAGAATCCAGTTCAAGCTCTGCTGGATGGTATTTAATCCCTTAACGGAATGGCTCCGGCTTACTTATCCAGAAAATTCCAATTCTCGACAGTCAACCCTGAGGTCAGTAGCCTCATCAGTTATCAGAAGGTTAAAGGAAGCAAAGCGCACACCAGATACTAAGTTCGGTGAGCGCGCTTTCGGAGTGTCAGGACCTAAAGCCTGGAATGGATTACCACATTACTTAAGAATGATCACAGACTCGGCGGAATTTAAGCTAAACTTAAAACTCACCTTTTAAGACAGACGTATCCATAAACTCGAAAACCTTTCATCTTCAACTTCAACGCCCGCGACACTGTAAATAACTTATTTGTATAAAAAACAAAGAAATCCTATTTGTAAGCGTTTGTAAAGGTCATTTCATGAACATTCTCCAGCCCTAAAGAGTCCCATATTCTCCCATCTTTCAAAATAAATATCAACTCTGCTTTTGCCACTAATCTTTCCATAAATGTAATACTAATAGTGATGGGGGTAGCAAATGTAAAATCGTGCAATGTCCAGGGTTTTAAATATAAAGTCCCACGCATGCAAAGCCGTATCTTCTCCAAGCATAAACTATCTAATTAACGTGTGTTTTTCGGAAGTGACCTGCAAATAAGTAGATACGTTTCTGTATCTATTTGTAAATAGTAAAAAATTAGATAGAATATAAACCTCCAGACTTCCCCACTGAACGCATATTCGAAGAGTTCAAAGTTCCAACATTTAAAAACTTATTTGAGAAAAATTCAATCATACAAATTATAAAAGAAAAAGATAAATGCTCATTCATAACTGAAAATCGTACAAGACTTACACATGTATTTGTATGCCCCAAACTAAACACGTCTTTTGCCCTACACCATTATACACACCGAGGAAAATACTTCTTTAATGGTTATTATCTACCCTTCCAGAAGAAATCAGAAGCATTAATGACAAAGTACAATTGTTGAACTCCATCAAAAAACATTTTAGAGAAATCACCAACGGGAAAATTGCTGCTTCCCTCATCACCACATGAATGTCACACTAAAAATTATACCTATTTTACTTATTACTGAATACATTTGGATGATTTTATCTTTTAGTTAAAGGATCTTGATTGCGATATGATTAAACTGTGTTTTAACGGTGTATGTATATTAACTGTGAATCTGTGCATATATTATGTGAAACACCTGACTGTATAAATTGTAAATATTTAAAATGTATCCACAAGCTCCTCCATCCACAAGTAAATGCTTTTAATGGAGGAAAAGTAACACTGTAACATGTTCCATTTTTTAAGATAAATAAAATTATAAATTATAAATTATAAAATTATAAGATTTAATATTTGGGAGGTGGGAATGGGTACCGCTGCCCCGGGAACCTTTATTGGATAACCAACACCTCTGCCATAGGCCATCCCAAGTGGTTCGCTACGTTTGGTGATTTAGCAGGGGTGCCCGGGTTCATGGTGGTGAGGTTTGTCTAGGTCTTGGAGGCGGATGACCAGGACACACTGAACCCCAGATTCCTACCAACCCCTTAAACCCTTTTCCTTCCCAGAACTCTCCTCTCCTTCCTTTCCTTAAAAAATACCCCCCACACAGCATCCCCAAAGATGACATATTCCGCGAGGGAAATTATTTTCCTCAGGGCCTCCTGTGTGGAGCTCATGTAAAAAAAAAGAATTCTTAATAAATTGTACAGTGCCCTTGAGGTGATTTTTCGCAAAAACGGCGCTCTCCAATTTATCCAATTATTATTATGTTATTATCATGTGACACGTACCCAAAGCGATGGTATTTTTTAGGGACAAAACTGAATCGTTTATTTATTTATATATGCATATATATTACAATACATTACAAAATTATACTTTGACTACCAAATGGAAAGGATACCCGTTTCAGGACAGCCAAATTGTATATTTAGTTCATAATATTCTTCATATAACAAAGGAATGGTTTCGTTCAAGATATCACAGGAATTTGCTTGAAGACAACTTTTGAAAACTTTAAAAATTGTATTCTGAACGAAGGGATGGTTTCTTTATGTCTTTGAAAGAATCGCAAAGATGTGATTTTTTTCAATGTCATTTTGGAGAACATTAATAATTGCATTCAGAGTGAATGAGTGGTTTCTTTAGTGAGATCACAAGTAGGAGATTCTTTTCAGGCCATTTTAGAGAACATTTACAGTTGCAAAATTAGAATTCACACATTTATAAACCAATATTTGACATGAATTCCCAATATATTTATGACTATTTAATTTTAATAATACTATAATTTTTATGATTTCTTAAATAGTAGAAATTACACAATTATAAACCAAATATATGACAAATGATTTTGTTCAAGCTCGTTTTGGAGAACATTAATTTATTTAGTTGCTTATTTATTTCTTTTATTTTACGCCCAGAGGGCTTTACATAAATAATAAAGGCAGTACCTAAATCTTTAACATGAGAAAACAAATAGTTTAGATAAAGTTACGATGGATACGACAAAATCATCATTTTTGATTCGTCCAAAATAATTCGGACAATGATAAATATTCTTTAATAAAATATCACCATTAGAAAAGAGTTTTCTATTCCTAAATCTGTAAAAATGTTGTGAAGTTTCAGATATCCAGTTTTCTGATATCAAGTTTAGTTATTTATAATCTAGATTCTAGTAGCAAATTTAGTTTGATCGGAAAACAATTCAATGTTTGGGCGTTACTATTTGGAGAATATTCTGAGGTTGAACGGGGAGAAGAGAAGAGGAAAAATCAAACTGAAAATCACGTGACTAACACGAGGAAAAAATTAGGTACACAAAGTAAAACTTTTGGTTGTTGTTTTTTTTTTCAAAAAAATTTTTTTTTCACATATCGTGACTGGTCACTTATTCGAGTAGTCGTCCAAAATCCACCACAATTTTTAAAGTTTTTAGTTGAAAAAAATGTCATCGGAGATCATAATATCATTTATATTTTATACTACAAATATCCGCAGGAATTACTCTTTAAAGTAAGTCAGGTACGTTACTTCACCTGTGTGTATGGTAAAATATTTAATTTTTTCACGCGAATTTTGAACCCGCGACCACTCGGTTCAAAGCCAAATGATCGCCACAGAGGTCGCCTTATTGTATGGATCTGTGTAAATAAAGTCATGAAACCTACTAACATTGATTGTTTGTGCATGGGTAAGTTGTTAAGCAATGTGAAATATTTCTGCGTTATTCAAGTTTAACCATATTAATTTAAATATTTGAGCCTGAACTTCTCAAAATAAAATAAAGCATGCTGTTTGGCGATGTCTTTTTTCTTTAATACTTAAATAAAAAAGGCGACTGGTGTTAAACGGAAATTTAAACTTTAAAGCCATCTATGTAAGAAGTGATATTATTAGCGGCCTGATCCCGGATTTTACACGCCTTCAATAAAATAAACATTTTCCCCAATACTTATTCTTAGAAAATACTTTTTTATTATTGGTGCAAACCATGTTTTAACCAGAACTACTACTGATAATACAGTAGTAACGAAAGGGGGATACCCCCAGTCTTCAATGAATCACATATGGCCACTCGCTCATTCAATAGTCTAATTCCGATTAGCTGATTTGCATACTCCACCGAGTTGAAAGTAGTAGAGATACTAGCGTATCAAAACACTGACTACGTCACGATCTGGCGAAAATAAAGAGATGGGAGTCAAACGCGCCTATAGTTGCCGTGTTGTATCTTTACACTTTACCGTATTGTTGTTTTGGGATTTCCTAAATAGCTTACACCGAGAGAAATATAAAAATTCGAAGTGGAAATTCAATAAGACTTGAAATATGGATAGAAAATAAATAATGATTCGTGGTATTTTGCGCGGGCGGCCCCGGCCGACACGTTGGGTATTTTCGCAAGAATTGTATGTCAAATGAACAAGTTTTTGAAGCAGCATTTTGAGTAAGTTGGTGGTGATAGTGAAAACTTCTTTGACACCGTTGTGATTTGAAACTTGATACGCCTTACCGCTGCACTACGCCTTACCGCTGCACTTCGGCCGGCGTAGTGCAACGGTAAGGCGCTTGACTCGCATTCAGAAGGTCGCGGGATCGAATCCCGGCGTGGCAAATAAATTTTATTTGATTAATTTGTGTATTTCACAATTTAATCATTTAAAATAATATGTAGTATATTTGCGGCACGTTCCAGAGTGGAAGATACTCTCAGTATCGCCCTGGTGTAAGACCACCATTCAGAATTGAAACGTTGCTTGAAATGGCTTCTGCCGTATTTGGTGACCAGATCTGAATAGCCGGGTACTTCCCCACTTTATTCTTCCCTATCTCCTTCCCCTCCCCACTGCCTTCAGCCTCACAACATACCTCAATTGGGGATGCCATAGTCAAACTGGCTCCAGACGGGAGCAGTTGGGAATCTTGTGCGGTATTCATAAAACAAAAAATAAAAACGAAAAATCGGCAATAAAAAGGGACAAACACAAACATTTACAGGATTTAGCCTGCAAGATAATGAGATAAAATAATAGGTTTCACATCTACCGTGTGTGAACTGCACACTTGTATTATTTTAACTATGCAATTGTTATTGTTGCATCCAAAACTGATTACGAATTACAACTTCAGACGCCCTTGAAAATACTAGAAACGAAATGAGACGAAATGATGTTTGCTGGAATTGGCTGATAACATGTGTAGGAAAAACAAGGTACGCAAGGAAAAGGATGACCAATCACTTGCCACTGTATCTCTACGAAGGAGCACACAACACAATCACAATGTAGTTATACAATACTTGCACTTATTGCCACGACAAACCGAATGAGTAAAAAGCGATATTATGCACATCCAAGATGGTCCAATTTCTTATTTTTTATTAGAAATAAGATTATGTACACGAAAAACACCAGCAACTTGCTTCCAAAGTTGTTCCAAATCTTCTTCTGTTCAAGCCCTCGAATTTGTACCATTTTTCTTAGCATAGCTCCCAATTTCAAATACTTTTCCAGCAGTAACGGAGAGGTGGATAAATGACATCCCTTTTAGAAATAAGCATATTCTCATTTCAAAACCACACAATTACTGTTTTTTCAGGTGAATTTAAAAAAAAATAATTCTTTGTTTTACAGTTTTTTAGAGAAAAATATGTCCTTACTGGGATACCCCGTTCTAAGGTTACATTGTACATGTTTTCATGTTTGAAATATAAGTAAATACCTATGTTAAAATATTACAAGAGGAAAATTATAAAGTCACATCTAAAAGAAAGTACAATACAAGCATTAATCTTTGTTAGGTTGCAAAATTGTTTCTATATTCTTCCTTCCCATGTCCATAATCCAATAATCTTTATGCTTCTTTTGAAGTCGGTTATTTTTTTAATGGCTTTTATTGCAAGAGGGAGTGAATTAAATAATTTTATAGAGAAGTATTGCATATTTCTTTGTCCAAACATTTTAGTTGTCGGTTGGTGGAAGGTATGTTGTAATGTAGAAACATAGTATACAGGCAGCTGCTTAGTATAGTGACCTAATGTATCTTCTCAAGTAAATGTATTAATCATGTAACATGTACTTATAAATAAATAAATAGTCTGTAGGAGTTCTGATAGGGACTCTAAGTATAATTTTCGAAATTGCCAATGGAAAAATTGCTTTTCGTTAGAAACTTGGTATCTCAAATGAAGTGTTATCAGTTACCAATCCCAAAGAGAGGTCGTACGTGACGTCACCGTTCTACTATCTTCAATTTTTTCGTTTTTACACAAGACCTGTGAAAAGGAAAATGACCGTCGTTGATAACGTGCGTACGAGCTCTCTCTCTCTCTCTCTGGGACTAGTAGGTGTATAATTAAGACAGATTTTAAAGATCAATCCTGCAATCCAGATGAATTTTTCAATTTGGGAGGAGGGTCTGGGTACCACCGCCCTGGGGAACCATTTATTGGATAACCAACACCTCTGCCATAGGTCACCCCAAGAGGTTCGCTACGTTTGGAGTCTTAGCAGGGGTGCCCTGGATCATGGGATGAGGTTTGTCCAGGTCTTGGCGGCGGATGCATCTGCCCACCAGCTGCATGGCAGGCCGGATCGGGAGAGAATGGTTGAGGGAGTCTCTTTGACGTCTCCAGCTGTACTCTCTCGGAGCAGTGGGAGAGACGGATTCATACGTTCGTGATACATTGACCCCCGGATTCTTACCCACCCCTTCCTTCCCAGAACTTCCTCTCCTTCTTTTGCTAAAAAGACCCTCCACACAGCACCCCCAAAGATGACATAGGCGTTGAGGGGAATTATTTTCCGCAGGGCCTCCTGTGTGAAGCGAATGTAAAAACAAACATATTTTTATACATTTATTCAACACAGCATTTAAAATTAATTTACCATTATTTCCCCACTTCGAAGAAAAATGTGGATTCGCAAATTAGAAATCTTTATACTTATATTTGTTGGCAATGCGTTGGTATATGACGTCACCGCATAGCCGAGTGAAGTTTAACTGGTGAAAGTCTAAGGAAACCGCATTTACTTCATGGATGACGTATAAAATGATGTATTCAAAAATTCAGTTGACATAAGCACAGCTAACAAAAAATTAACATATCACAATATTGAATTTATTACCGAAATTATTTAATTTTCCACGCCAGGCCCCCCTAGCACGGTCGATCGATAAGGATTGTATCGATAACTTTATTGTATCGGTAACTTCTCGACAATTGCAGATCGTTAACGCACAAACAACATTTGACGTCGAATATATTAAGAACACTTGTGAACTCATTGTAAATTGTTATTTATTCGTTGTCGATCTGCAATCATGCTAGGAAATGATGAGAAGTTACCGAAAGTTATCGATACAATAATTATCGATCGATCGTGTTATGGAGCCTGGTTACATGGTTTACATGCTTTTACATGTGTGATACAAAAAAAATCACCAGCTTACTCCCCAAGTCAAGCGTGCGTAAAGGCCCGACCGTTCGCCTCACCCGATCACACTTTTCGTAACGCTCTAGTCACGCATTCACCAGCTTACTCCCCAAGTAAAGCATGCGTATTACTTCGAAAAAACAAAGTGTGCCATTTACACGTGGTAGAAGTGAAACCTTCAGAAAACTAATGTAGACACGAGTGGGAAGGCTATGAAGCACCCCACAAAGAGGAGACCGAATATACTATATCATTATCTCGCAGGCTAAATCCTGTAAATACATGGTTTTGTCTCTTTTTAGTGTTGCTATTTTTCGTTTCATCGAGTTTCAAATCACAACGATGCTAAAGAAGTTTTCACTTCAAAAACACCGAAAAAGAAAAGAAAACCGTGTTATATATAACATTTACACATCCATACCATTATTTACACAGAAAGGATCCATCCCTTTCCACTCCCTTCCACCATCCCATCCACATAACATAATTTAACTATTTTCTCGATTTTTCTCTATACCTAATCACTAAATAATTAACATACTTCAGCGAAAACCTATTATTGGTTAAATTTCTGTACATATTTCATCAAACATTATTTATAATTGTAACTGTTGGTTTTCCTAATAAAATAATAAAAAAAATATTCCAATTGTATACCACATGAAACCATTGTTTATGTTTATTATTAGGTACTAACAATGGCGGAGCGCGGTTCGGATCCGGACCGCGCCGTCCTATTTTGTGCGGACCTTGTGTTAACAATAGAAAATATTTTACAAGCTTGAGTAACGTAATTTGTTGGTTTTTCTCGCGCTTTTTCTTTGCTACCGTTGATTCGCCAATGGATGGAAATGATTGATTTCCAAGGAAAAAAGTTTTAAAACACCAAAAGCAGGAAGTTTCTTCTCAAGAGTTTTAGATAAAATTTGTTTGTGCTAATAAATACCCAGAATTAACAAAAATAGCCTCAAAACTTCTCACTTTGATTAGGTCAACATATTTATTTATTTATGTATTTATTAATTTACGGACAACAGTCCATTAAAAACATAATAATAACACGAAAAAAAAAAAAAAAAACAGAGATGACAGTAAAGGGAGAGTACATAAAAATTAATAGCAATGACAATATAAAATATAAAAAGTACATATAGAGACACTACAAGTCAAAGCATGAAGAAGCATTTAAATATTGCGTAACGACTGCCGAAAGTCATTTAGTTTTACACCAAAAAAATCAATGCTTTGACTTGCGTTGACAAGTCTCGACATTCTGGATAAGGGAGAATGGTATCCGTAATTAGTAGAATGTTGATTGAGGAACAGCAATTCATTATTTCGAAGCCTACGGGAAGGGATGTTAAACTGGATGAGTTGTAACAATGCAGGTGTATCTGTAATACTGTTGATAATTTTAAATATGCAAATTAGATCAGAGTCCTTTCTATGTTTTTCTAAAGAAGGCATGTTTAAAATGTGTTCAATTTCATCATATGAGTACTTGCCTCTTTCAAGACCCAACCTCCAAGCAATTCCTCTTAGGAAACGATGTTGTACGGATTCGATGTGACAAATGTGGACAGCGTAGAAAGGAGACCAAATGACACTAGCATATTCAAGGTGAGGGCGAACCAGCGAACAGTAAAGAGTTTTAAGTGTTTTATGTTTGTGAAGCAGCATTTTCTAAGATGAACTTCATTAAAAATAAATTCCGGAGCAGTCTTACCGATGAACATCTCCAATTCAATGACAATAGCCTGCACAAACTTCGGATAGTCCAAGGCAATAAATGTAATTTTTCTCATTAATATTGTAAAAAACCCTTAGTACTTCTTTTTATTCATAACATTTGTTAATTATTTGATAAAATAATGTTCCGGGACCTATTCGTTTTATTTGTTCATTGACATTGAATCTACACATATTTAAATATTACAGTTTATTATTTTAATTGTTAACACCGGGTACTGCTCCATACCTACAAAGACCACGACCGTCAATTTGACGGCTGATCATTTTTTTCAAATTGGGAGGCGGATATGGGTACTGCTGCCCCGGCAACCATTTATTGCATAACCAACACCTCTGCCATAGGACACTCCAAGTGGTTCGCTACGTTTAGTGACTTAGCAGAGGTGTCCGGGTTCGTTGGGTGAGGTTTGTCTGGTTGTAGGTGGCGAATTCGTTTGCCCACCTACTGCATAGCGGACCGGGTCGGGAGACTCTTGTTGAGGGAGAGACTTATCTTATCCTCTCCAGCAGGACCTTTCTCGTCCCGTCGCCTTGCACCGCATTGGGAGGGATGGATTCATTCGTCCGTCACTCCCGGATACATTTACGATTTTTTCCTATTCATCTCTCACACTTTTTTCCTTCCGAGAACTTCCTCTCCTTCCTTTCCCTAAAAACACCAATGCAAACAGCATCTCCAAAGATGACATAGGCCCTGAGAGTTTTTTTCCTTAGGGTTTCCTGGAAAAGACATGTGAGTGCAAAATGCTGTAATTTTAGTACAGGCATGTGTTATGTTTGTACAATATCGAATCGATACGTTTTTTTATAAAATCGAATACACTCTCCGCAAACGGGTTTCTTACAATTATCACACGTGTCATTTATTTAGTTTTTATTATATTTTTTATTAATTTGACACTGTCGTCTTTTTGAAGTTTTATTTTCCGGTTTCTTTTCTTTTTCGTTTACATTAGCTCCACAAAAAAGCTCTAAGGAAAATAATTCCCCTTAGGGCATTTGTCATCTTTTGGAATGCTGTGTGGAGGATTCCAATAGGGAAAGGAAAAAGAATAGGTTCTAGGAAGGAAATGAGGTGAGGGGTGGGTGGGAAACAGGGTTTCAGTGTGTTCAAGAGTGGCGGACGTATGCATCTGTCCCCACTACTGCGGTGCAAGACAATGTTCTGAGAGTCCTGCTGGCGAGGTCAAAAGATCTCCCTCAACTAGTCTCTCCCGATCTGGCCTGCCATGCAGTTATTTGGCAGACGCATCCGCTGCCAAGATTCGGACAAACCTAACCCCGTGAACCCGGGCACCCCTGCTAAGTCACAAAACATAGCAAACCTCTTGGGATGACCTATGGCAGACGTGTTGGTTATCCAATAAATGATTCGGTCAGTTCTTCATAAGCAAACGCAGCTGGATCAACTCTGGTATTTGGGTACATTATCCTTCTCCAACAGACCATAAAATAAATTTGGGCGAGAGATATATTTTTTGGGTATTTTTGTAAATTATGTGACAGTGACCAATCAACATACAGATCGAGTTCCAATAATCCGCGACACCCAAAGAAAGAGACAGACATAATAGTACTATCATATACGAGGAGGAATAGGTATGTTGTTAAGTTGGATAAAAAAGGTTGTAAACAGCATTATGGCCCAAACCGTCACATTGACGGCGGCGGTCTTTGTAGGTATAAGTCAATATATCTCAAAAAGTAATTAAGACACTTACCTGTTTTTTTCACCATAGTTGTTAAACCATAAATCATGAAATGTAAAAAAAGTCACACCAATACAATAATTATTAAGCATTATATCGTAACTTTACTTTGGGCTGCCGTCAAAATGAAGACTCTGGTCTTTCTAGTGTTAAGGCCCCGTTCTCCGCACCAAAAAAAAACATTTCAGACGAGTCGTGAAATTTACTTTTAACGCATTCGACAGGAGGTGTATCTGCAGCGTGCGGTTCTTATTAAAATTTACAATAGGAGATAAAGCGCGCGCATTATTATTACAAAAGTTCTGGTTTGGAACTTGGCTAATAATTCTCGACAAGTATCATTTCAAATATTCGTTTCCAGAGAAGTTGATAATATTGTGTAGGGCTGCCGCAATTTTAAAATACACATAATATTTATGAAAATATCTGTTATTTTCTCAATGTATTACGTTAGATTACCTATAAAGTGTAATGTACACTTGAGGTTACCGTTCACAAAACAAAGCTATATTATTTATTATAACGGAACTACTATTATCATTGTTTCTCTTTAATTTCTCTTATCAATTTGGGAGACGGGACGGGATGGGTACTGCCGCGCCGCCCCGGAAAACATTTTTTGGATAACCAACACCCCTGCCGTAAGTCACCCAAGTGGTTTGCTATGTTTGGTGACTTAGCAGGGGTTCCCGGGTTATGGGATGAAGTATCAATTTGGAAGGCGACCATTGTCGCCCGGCAACCATTCATTGGATAACCGAGGTGCCCGGGTTCATGGGGTGAGGCTTATCTATTTATTGGGTACTACTTTTTTTTTAAAGAAAAAGAGTCATAATTCGTATTCCCGGTTTACGAATAACCTGACAATTTGAAAATCTCCTACCAGCATCGTAATAAGCGGAAGATGTTGCTTTTGCATTGAAAGAGGAATTGAACCCGTGACATCTTGACCCAACCCATTTTTCAATTTTAAACTAAGTAAAGTGCACATTTTAATCATATTTGTTTATAGTCCAGTCAATTTTTATTTTGGGAGGTGGGAATGGGTACCGCCGCCCCGGGAACCTTTATTGGATAACCAATACCTCTGCCATAGGTCACCCCAAGTGGTTCGCTACATTTGGTGATTTAGCAGGGGTGCCCGGTTTCATGGAGTGAGGTTTGTCCAGGTCTTGGAGGCGGATGACCAGGACAAACTGAACCTGAGATTCCTACCCACCCCTTAAACCCTTTTCCTTCCCAGAACTCTCCTCTCCTTCCTTTCCTTAAAAAAACCCTCCACACAGCATCATAGGTGAGCATAAAGATGACATAGGCCCTGAGGGAAATTATGTTCCTCAGGGCCTCCTGTGTGGAGCTCATGTAAAAAAAAATGAATGGTCCAAAAGGAGGTGTAGAGTGCACCTAAGCGATTCCTTCAGAAACTTGGTCAGGGTGCTTAGGGTGTGAACATACTAAAAGTCCTGACGTCTAGGTGGTGAGCTAGGGGAGGGAGGGGGGGGGGGGGGGGGGAGAAGGTTCCGATTTTTGGATTTGCGCTTATATCTCGGAAACAGTGCATTTCAGAGGATTTTTTTTAGAATAAGTGAAAGCTCATAAAATTATCTAAAACTTTTATTCTATACGTAATTTTCGAAATCCCAGCCGTTTTTGACTTACACGCTCCACAAATGTAGATATTTTCAAATAAAAAAATCATTTTACCTCACATTTTTCATCAAACTTTCCTTCATATCGTCTAAAATATTTATCAAAGAAAGAAATTTGTTTGAAAGAAGTTGTAAAGAATTTAATTCCCTTTTAGATAATATGTATACATTTGCAAACTAATCTTCAACCAGTAAATATTTACAGGAATTTTAAGTTTTTTAGTAAATGTCGTCATTTTTTATCTTATTACTGACACACCACTTTTGTTTGTAACAGATTGTGGGACTTGGATTTCATTTATTATTTCATCATTTAGTTGCTAAAACAATTAGTTTAATGAATCTTCACCAACTTGAACAGCATCTTAGCAAGTTATTGTGGCATCTCCGACGACTCCACTCCACAAAAATTGACATTATTTCACTGGTTTGTGGGAAGGGAGGATGTGCATCAAACCACTGACTGAGTTTGGCACAACCTGTTTTTGCCTACATGCACCTTTTCGCTCTTTATTTATATCCGGGGGTAAAGTGCACAAACTTCGGGAGGTAATTCTGCACGACAGTACACGTAAAAAAAGATACTTTTTTCAAAACGTTCTAAGGTAGTTACGGGTAAAAAAGTTTTGTTGTTTGTATGAAAAAAATAATATTCTTCTGTGGAAAAATAATTTTGTATATGGAAAAAATTTAATTTAGAAAAAAGTTATTTGTCTTTTTTACATTCACCATCATGTACCTCCCGAAGTTTATGTAGAAATTTATGAAGTGGCAGCCCTAAAAGCTACGAGCGTAGAGGACGGGCGGGCGGGCGCGTGCACATCAGCAAACTACAGCTTTGCTAGGACTAGTTAACCGATGGAATCTAAATTATTAAACATTTATAAAAAGGTTAAAGTAATTACTTATAACAATGTAGTCGGTTTTAGTAAACAAGCGAAACTTTTATTTACTTATATTTACGTAACGCATTTTGGTTTTATTATCCAACGAACATTTAATAATAGGTAGTAATAATAGGTATGATGATAATTACAGATTTATTATCCAACGAACATCTAATAATAGGTAGTAATAAAATAATACGTATGATGATAATTACATATTTCCTTGTCCGTAACAATTTGGGACGCGGGTAAGGGTACCGCCGCCCCGGAAACTATTTATTGGATAACCCCAAGTTGTTCGCTACGTTTGGTGACTTAGCAGGGGTGCCCGGGTTTGGATCTTGGTGGCGGATGTGTCTGCCCACCAGCTGCGTGGTAGGCCAGATCGGGAGAGACTGGTTGAGGGAGATCTTGCGACCTTTCAGGCAGAACTCTTTTGGAACATCGCCTTGCACCGCATTGGTAGGGATAGATTCAAAAGTCCGTCACATCCAAACCCACTGACCCTCAAATTCCTACCCACCCCTATAACCTTATCCTTTCCAGAACTTCCTCTCCTTCCTTTCCATTAAAACACCCTCCACACAGCATATCCAAAGATGACATATGCCCTGAGGGAAAAAAATCCTCAGGGCCTGTGTGGAGTTACTGTAAAAAAACAAGGTAATTTTTGAAAGCAGATTTTTGTTAGCAGTTTGATCCGTAAAAATGTATTATTATTATGTCCTATAATTTTAATAAATGAGCAAAATAAAAGCTTTTGCATTCAATGGTCGTTTAAAAAAAAACGTAATTTAATTTAAAAAACTTGCCCGGGAATTTCAGTTTCCGAAGCATTTAAAATAAATTTATTTCCCAAAGTACGCATTCTGTAAAAAAATAAAACAATAACTGTCACCTTTGTTATACCATACACAAATAAATTGAAA
The DNA here is from genome assembly GCA_929108145.2 of Limnephilus rhombicus. Taxonomy (NCBI): domain Eukaryota; kingdom Metazoa; phylum Arthropoda; class Insecta; order Trichoptera; family Limnephilidae; genus Limnephilus; species Limnephilus rhombicus. The sequence goes on from OV815293.1 coordinate 23,568,853, forward strand.
ATTTATTTTTATAATAAATATTAAATAATAGTAAATAATACGAGTATGTATTAGGTACATTAATAAAATCAAAATTTTATTTTTTTCTTCTTACCTTCTACATTCCATCATACTTTCTTGATTTTGGAGATAATGTTTACGCTTAGAAATACGACTTTTTTGTTATTGTCTTACCATTTTCGCAAAACAATATTATTATTTATATTATATTAAATTAAATAAAATAAAATATTATTACGTGTATATTAAACAAATCATGAAACGTAGGACTACACGTCTGTGTAGCGAGCTGTCTGGATAGTGAATGACGAATATTTGAAAGGCACATAGGTTACACGCACGTTAGATATAGATGGCCTGTAAATATTATCTTTAGAACTAAAAAACGTAAGCGCCTGTTGTTAAAATATTAAATTAATCACGGTTTATTGAAAAAAGAGCAAAAATCTCGCGATAATTGTCTTTAGTTTTATTTAAAGAAACGCTGTGATTTTTTTCATACATATAACTTGTAAAATAACTGAAACAAACGTGTTAATAATAATTTTTGGAGCATACTTTGTGATATTTTCTATCGTGGGAATTTTCTATAATTTGCGTTTCGGCGCGATAAATGTCTAGATATTATCTTCAAAAATAACATATATTTTTTGAAGAGCTTAAAAACTTCAAATGTTTAAGGGAGATTTGTAAGAAATCGGTAGAAATTGGGAGAACCGAGGCTTAAGGCTCTGCAACCGGGATCGAAAAGAAGAAGATGGAGAGATACGAAATTACGAATGTTAAAGGAGACCGCTAACATTTACAGCGACAAAATCGATGCGAAAATTGAAAAAATGTTTAATAAAACACGACTCATTTAAAATAGAGCAAAATTCATGCGGGCATTATCTTAAACAGCAATTAAAGAAACATTGTGAATTTTTCATACATATAACTTGTAAAATAACTGAAACAAACGTGTTTATAATAATTTTTGGAGCATACTTTGCGATTTTTTTCTATCGAGGGAATTTTATATAATTTGAGTTTTGGCGCGGGCAAAGTCTAGATATTATCTTCAAGAAAAACATTTTTTTTAAGAGCTTTAAAACGTACCGTGTTTAAGGGAAATGTGTAATAAATCGGTAGAAATCCGGGTTGCGGGCCCTTAAGCCTTTTTTCTTTGTTAGGTTAGGTCTTTTCCCTTCGTTATTTTAAAAAACGGACCCCTAATGAAAGTAATTGGTGACCCCTGATGTAAGGTTATGAATTTTTTTTAAATAAAAGTAAAAACAGAATTTAAAATTGTGACGGTCGAGAATCGAACCCCGGTCAACTGCTTGGAAGGAAAATGCTGACCATAAATTGGCGGCGACATACTTAATATACCAAAGTGTAACTCTTCATTCGGTCAAAGAAGTTCTGAATTTTTAGCAGTTAAGTTATTTAACAAACTCCCACTTAGTATAAAACAAATAAAAATAAAAAATAGCTACATTAAGGACATTAAATGTTGGCTAAAGGAACTATCGGAAAATGAACTTACTAGTATACTTAAAACATCGTCATAGAAGTTTCTGGAAAACCTTATCCAAATCATAGTCCACTTCAGCACAGGATCTCCTAGTGAGGAGGATTACGAATATATTTTCTACTTTATATATACATCTAACTAACATGTTTCATAAAAAAAAGTAAATCAAGATTTCTTCTTTCGGCGAAAATGCGAAAATCTCCTCTCTGAGGATCAAAGGGAGCGTTCGCCTTCAAGCCTGCCACGAATTGAAAAATCAGCTTTTTCCAAGGTTATATGAGTGATGAGTCATGGCATTATGAGCACGATCCCGAAACCATGCAACAGTCAAGCCAATGGAAGAGTGCTCTCTCTCCTCTTCAGACAAAAATTCCTCTGTTGAAGAGAAACAAAAATCATTGGAGGGCATAAAGGACATTCCAATCAGTGCGTGTCAAAATTGTTTTGAACAGTGGAAAAAAAGTTGGACAAATGCATGCATTCTAAAGGTGAACACTTTAAAGGCCACCAAATTTTGGTGTAAAAATATTGAAAAATATATTTCTTTAAAGAAACTCTCATTACTTTTGGGTCCTCGTAGCGTTCCTTATCTGCAGCTAATGCTGCTGCTCTTTCAAAAAATGAGATACACGATTTACGTAGGTGTGTTTCCTCCAAAGGAAAAAAGTGATAATTTTCTTGCATCTCTCTCGTACACCGCACCGTGACGTCTCCGTAGACCACTACAATACTATTAGCCGGGATGATTATTTTGAGTATGTATCTATAGTTACAAGAATATATATATATATATAATGCCATGCATTTGTCCAACTTTTTTTCCACTAAAATATATAAAATACACATTTCCACATTTACAAACTCCAGAGCTTACCATTATAGCCTATGTTACTCGCTGATAATGTAGCTTTCTATTGGTACAAGAATTTTTAAAATCGGTTTAGTGATTTATGCGGGAAAGCGTAACAAACAAACAAACGCACTTTTGCATATAATATGTTACTCGCTGATAATACAGCTTTCTATTGGAGAAAGAATTTTTAAAATCGGTTTATTGGTTTTGGCGTGAAAGCGTAACAAACAAACACACGCACTTTCCGCATTTATAATAGTAGTGTAGATATTTGAATTTTAACTATCAAAGGGATATCCATAGTAACCTAAATTTAAATACAATATTACACACATTTTCATTTGTACAAATTTCATAACGCCAGAGCTTACCATTATACACAGCTTAAGTTACTTGCTGATAACGTAGCTTTCTATTGGTGAAAGAATTTTTAAAATCGGTTTAGTGGTTAAAGCGTAACAAACAAACACACGCACTTTCGTATTTATAATATTAGTGTAGATGTGTATTTTTTAAATTTTAGAATGTTACGTCCATCAAATCCGAAATTATATTTGTGTTCAAATGAATTAATAACCTTTGGAATTGAATCGATTCGTAATCGTCAATCATTTCTAAATGGTTTTCGCTATGTCCATCAAGAATGGCAATAGTCAGCGATCAAGGTGTATTTTAATTACGGGTTTAACTATCGTGCAATCCAAGGTATTTGTATAATAATAATAATAATAATAATTTTAAAATAAACTGATGCTTAGCACTATAATAAATTTAATATCAGACCATGCATTGACATTGTTGTGTTTTACACGAATCTCATGACATTTAAAAAAAATTACATTCGATCGAATATGCATAACAGAAAAAAAACAATTATTATTAAAGATACTTGCCGCCAACGGGACTTGAACCCGTGTCCTTCTGATTGCCGGTCAGCTGCTCTTGACCACTGAGCTATGGGGGCTTATCAAATACCCGCCAAATAATTCAATATATACAATATATAGCTCAGTGGTCAAGAGCAGCTGACCGGCAATCAGAAGGACACGGGTTCAAGTCCCGTTGGCGGCAAGTATCTTTTCTCGGAAGATTTTTCAATGTTGATGAGTGTTTCAGGCTGATAATTATTGCTTATAATAATTGTTACCCTTTATGCTATGCATAAAAATCTTGTCTAAACGTTAGTTTATAAATTAAAAATAATAAGAAAAAAAAAAATTCTTTCATTTTTTGGCTTCATATTTCCTTTTTTTGCAGCAGCAGTTTGAATTTGAAAAACATCACTTCCTCTTATTTTTATTATACACCAGCGAGTTCCCGGCATGCGTTGTAATGCCACTTATATAAAGAAATGGTTTCTCTCTGCGTGTCCTTTACCATTCGTCACCGTTCCTCTTTCGCCTCCCTTTCCCCTTTCTCTCCTGCACGGGTTCCCTCCACCTCCCCCGACTCCCCGAAGAAGGGAGGGACCCTTCTTCATCCGCCTCCGCCGTTCTCGGATTCCCCACTCCCTCCCGCCTTCCATACCTGCCACAAAACTACATGAAATACACACAATTCTTCAAACTATTCACGCGCCATCAAATATTATTTTTTTAAACAAATTTCATAAAAACAAAATCCACCATTGGAGATTATCCACTACTTACCCGCCCTGGTGTAAGTAACAGATGGTTACTCCTTCAAGGCTCTCGCAAGGACTCTTAACTTTTTTGAATGAACAAATCTAGATTTAATTTTGAACGAACCTAGACCTCCAGTATCCCTGCGTACGTTGTTAGCAAGCAGTATGCAAGTGATTAGCGGGAAATCAAGATACAATAAGTGTTAGCATGAACATAGACAAGACAACCGGACAAGTTGATGATAGTCCACGAGGAGGCAAGCGCTAGGTGATTGTATCCAGCGTATCCTGCAAGCACCTGTAGGGAGGAAGACACAGTACATAAATAATAAAGGTATAGCACTGGAAAATGGGTGGGATTCCTCTCCAATCGATTGACAGTCCCAGTAAGAATGCGCATGACATTCGATCTGGCGTAAACTACACTCCGCTTCCGTGCTCCTTTGCCGGTCATAGAAAAGTAAATGGGAGATTGGGGGGGAATGTCCGACGACCCTAATGTCTTTTTCCCCAAATGGATAAAAGGACATTACAAAACACAATCCATCAGTATATATAAAGAAACCTTCGCGGACGTGAGCACCTCAACTCACCAAAGTTTCACCATTGAATGGTGTAGGAAATATTTTTTTTTGCCAAAGCTCACTATTATATATAGAAATCATCGCGTGCATTCTCACACCAAACCAAAAAAAATCATGGCAACCGGATGAATGGTTTAGCATCACATAACGTGCAACATAGACAAAAATGGGTTTATCAAAAAGCATTTCAATAAACAGAATTATGGGTGGGCCATAAACACCTGCATTTTGAAATAATCATGAAAAAAAATATACAGATTGTATTTAAATAAATGATTATTGATAAGAACAAAAATATTGGGGAAAATCATTTTGTAAAAATAGTTTTGTCAAAATGGCCGCCATCGCGCCGCTGGAATTCATCAAAGCAGGCCCTTAGATTTTCGAAAACTTTTCGACACAAATCTGGTGGAAGTTGACCATTTCTTGATGGATTTTCTCCTTTAATAGTCACTAGTTTATTTACGTAGAATTCACTTATAAGATAAAATATATATATATGTGTACACAAATATATTCCATTAAAAAAGTCAACAGGGGTTTAATCCGGGCTGCGGGGAGGCCATGGAATATCTTGTATGCGCGAGATCAGTTTGTTAGGGAATTTTTTTTGATCAATTTCTTTTACTCCTTGGCCGCCTTGTTTGTTTTCCTGCCGGTTTTTTCGAAATTTTTAAACCACGATTTAATGAAATAAATACTTGGGCTTCGATTAATACTATGTAATTGGTGATGCGAACGAAATAGGCGGCGTGCATCATTGTTTTGCAAAACAGAACTGAATCATCGTTGAACAGAAAAGAACAAAATCATTGTTTTTGTAAAAATGTTTTACCCAGAAAGCGCGTTGCTCTCCCGTTAAGCGATCCATTGTGACTAAATTTCCAAGAAGCGAGAAACCACGCATAAGTCACCTCGCTCTTCTTCTCCGTTCGGATTCTCCGCTAACATGATTACAAAAGAGCATATGTTTATGGCCCACCCTATACATATATCTCAAACACTTTATTTTTTTAGTGGCATTGCAAATTGCAATACATGCCGGTTATTCGCTTGTGAATAATAAATAAATAAAATAAACTATTTCCAGTAAGAAATAGTTCGTGAATTCGTAGTTTTAGTACCTTTTTCGTTTTTAAAGACGCGTGAGATGGAAGATGACGAACGCACGAGCTATCGCTGGGACTAGTTCAGCACTTTTTGTGAGAAATCGCTTAAAATCTCGAATGGACCAAAAATTTAGGAATTAAAACCAAAATTTTATTTGTTTTGAAAGCCACTTTTTTATGTATTAACCAAGGTAGTAGTTGTCTATTCAGGCAATGTAAAAGTTAAAAGTAATGTAGACGTTTATTCTACAGTATTCAGAGTAATGTGTTTTTCTCTCTATTGATACAAAAAATATTGATGACTATATATTGATAAAAATATTCTTGAGTTTTATAGTATTTAGCAGTTAAATTTCCTGTAAATAAATACAGCATTATGAATTTTGAAACTTGGAACTATGAAATTTTTGATTATGAATTGGCGAAGCGCTTTTTCACAAATCAAAAAACAATGTTTATTTATTTATTTGAGACAAAAACAGGATATTTATTAAAAAAAAATTGTGGGTAATACATAATAAATTAAAATACAAATATAAATATCCCTAGACTAATGTGTCTGCAGTAATCACATTTGCATTGTCACAGAAGCAAACATGAAAAATGAAAAACAATGCAAGTATTATTTATACATAACTTGAAAACTTAAATACAAAATTGAAATTCATAATAAGTATACAATATTTATGAAGTATTTACTGAAAAGTAATATTTTTTTTAGGGACACAAATCGTGGAGATATTTTTTGAAACATGTTATATTATTTACAAACATATATGAAAGTGTGTATTTTAACAAGATCGTTGTATGATCGAGACATTCTAGACATGGATTAAAATATCCATTATTATTGGTAAAAATTTCAGTTCAAAATATGTTTTGGTTTCTGGTAGATTTGACTAAGTTGACTAAGTTACTGTCTGCACGATTATTAACAATTTTATAATATAGGAGGTCATTTATGTTTCGTCTTTTAACTAGACTCTCTAATTTGAAATGTGTAAGTCTATGTTAGTACCCGTCTAGAAGGTGATGGACACCTGGTCGGTAAGACAAAATCCATGTAAATTTTCTTTGGACTGATTGGAATCTAGATACCTGTGTAATTTCTGCCTTCCTATTCCTTCTTCCTTCTAATATACTTACATATTTTTTTTTGTTGTTGTTATTTTCATTTTCATTTAATGCTTTTTCCCAATAACAATATTATATTATATCATAATAACCAACATTAGCATAAGAAACTGTTTTGGCTTACCTCATGTTTAACCTCTTGTATAACTCATCCTGTATATAAATTGCTGTTTGTTTCTTACAATAAATAAATAAATAAATATAATGTGGATTTCATACTGTTGACACTACGGATTAAGGAATTGAATAGAATTATTGGGCTATTAGAATTCTTGAACAGCTTGGTTGATCTTACAATAAAACTAAGTAATTTATTTGATTTACTTTGCAAATGACGAAATGACAAGTTAAAATAATATGAAAAATACATTATTTTTTTGCCAACAAGCAAATAAAATATTTTCCAGAATGCAAGGAGCACTTTTTAAGGTTCAAAATACCATAAAATCAAGGCAAGTGCGGGAGTTACCAAATCCACGGTGGTTTCGCCGGGAACAAATGTAGGAAATCCACTTGGTTAATTAAAAACGAGTATCTATTGAACCACAATCAACGACTCATAAGTCTCATAATCTATCAATATATATTATAAAAGAAAGTCCAAAAAAACGTGCGGACCGCAAAAATTCAGAAACAAGTACCGGTACGATCAAGGGAATTATGTGGTGCGGTAGATCTCTTTCCCCCTTCCAGGTTGAGGGTACCCGTTTTTACCTAAAGAACGCGCTTTTGAAGATATAAGGGTGGAAGTTTCGCCTTCCAGAAATTTAAAGAACAGTCTTCCGGAAAGTTCTAGAAGGTTCGATAAAACTCTAGAAAGTTATGGAAGGAGTGGCGGAGCATGTCGGTAAGTCTAAAAGTTTCGAGAATATTCTGGATGGTTCGCTAATGCTCTTGAAGGAACATTCCAGAACCCTCTCGAATGTTATCCTGAAGGAAGCCGGGTACCCCAGCTAGTTGCTAATAACTAGTAAAAATACATTTGTTAACCCAAATCAAGTACCTGTTGGATGTTGTGTGTTGTGATTGTCCTATTTTATATTCAACTTCATTTAGCACTGAACACTTTAAATTCTAATTTATCTAATCTCGATGTGTAGAGCCTCTTACCTTAAACTTTCCTGTCTATGCCACCTCTTGCTTAAATATTGCTATGAATTGTCTGTCTATAATCTCTTTTGTCTGTGGCTACGACAGCTTTCTATTTTGTGTCTATAAAACAGCGTGTTGTGATTTCGCATGTTATTCTTTCTCCTAAATTCTGCTTGTTTTCTCTTAAACTCAGTTAGTTTTTCGTTTTTCCGCTAAACTTTAATTACTTTCAATTATTGTCGCCAGTCAAGTGCTCAGACCAGAACGAATCTCTGTAAATTATTCACCAGAATAATAAAGAACCAATATCCTAGGACAAACACAAGTGTTTTACTATACAAAGGATACCTCAAACCACATCAAAACTCTCATATCTCTACAATACCGTTCCTCGGTGTGGAACTGAAGGAAGCCATAAAGCAGCTCAATTTACACCCTGACTGCAGACTATCTGGAGAGACCACACCTGGAACCCGACGCAGTACCCACTTGGAGTTTCGTTGATTACGCTTGAGAGGTATCTTTAAACTTTTTCTATCAATTAGTTGACACATTACTTTTGTCTAACTACTAAATATTGATAAGTTACAAGCAAGTTCTAATTTTATAATATTAAATACAACATTATTACAACCTACAATTCCAACATTGAAATTACAATTATCATATTAAATACATTTACCTAGATCTCGAAGTTCAAATTAATGCAAACATTGTAAAATAGTTTAAATTGCGTAAATATATTAATAAATTTAACCTGTTGCTTATTTTATTTGTGTGCTCTATTTTATCTTAAACATAAATGAAATTGTCAAGACGAAGGAACCACCTTTTACAAGAAGACCTTCAACTAAAATAACTTTTTGAACCACTTTGGAAAATGAAACCGTTAGAATAATTATTTAATTAATTATTACTTTTCGGGAAATCGGTAGTATACATCATAGGTTCTCAACCTTCTTTTGCCCATCGCTCACTTTTTGTAAAGCAAGTTAAAAAAGCAATTCTTTTGTATTTTAAGTACCGGATTGCTACCTACTTCCTTCTTGTATTCATAATAAAGTACCAATTATTAATAATAATAATAAAATAATGTTGCTTAGCAACGCTAGCCTCGACGTTTGCTTGTATTTTTGCTCTCTGATTTTTTTATTGTATCAGATAGAAAAGAATTAGCTTTGATCCCAAAATATATAAATATTTGAAAATAAGTATATTAGATAACGTAATAAATAAACTGCCAGTGAACCGTAGGATATTTAGGTAAATAAATACGATATAATTTTTTTCCTTTTGTGAGGACTTCAGTAACCAAGGTAAACAACAATATTTTGAGATTACGTTGAAATATATTTTGTAGGTAAATTTAATTATATATTTTATTTTGATAACATTATTCTTAAATATAATGTATACTAGCTGACCCGACGAACTTCGTACCGCCTCAGAATCAATATCTGTTGAATTAAATTCAGTTTTTTTATTAAGTTAAAAATTACGCAATGAAGCAATTATCAATGCGCAACTGTCAGTGTTTTGTTTTTGTCAGTATCAGAGATGGCGTTGTGTACGAATTTATATTTTTGTGATTTTCTTACTTTTACAATTACTTACGGGAATTCGGGAGGCGGATACGGGTGCCGCCGCCCCGGGAACCATTTATTGAATAACCAACACCTCTGCCATAGATCACCCCAAGTGGTTCGCTACGTTTGGTGATTTAGCAGGGGTGACGGGTTCATGAGTTGACTTATGTCCGGGTCTTGGCAGTTGATGCGCATGCCCACCTGCTGCGTGGCGGGCCGGATCGAGAGAGACTGGTTGAGGGAGGCCTTTTGACCTTTCCAGCCGGACTCTCTCGACCCATTTCCTTGCACCACAGTTGGAGGGATGGATTCATACGTCCGTCACTCCCGGTCACACTGACCCCCAGATTCCTACCCACCCCACATACCTTTTCCCATCCCAGAACTTTCTATCCTCCCCATTCCTTAAAAAGATCCTCCACACAGCATCCCCTAAGATGACATAGGTCCTGAGAGAAATTATTTTCCTCAGGGCCTCCTGTGTGGAGCTTATGTAAAAAATGCGTTTCATTTCAGAGATTTATTATAATTATTGTATTTTTCCTCTGGAGGTGTGCAGACATACGTTCACCACTTGTCTCATTTTCGACTATTGACATTGAGTGTGTAAGAAAGAAGGGCAACATTATATGATTAAAAACAAATGCACAACAATCAACGCATTGACATTTGACGTTTTTGAATGTTTGGAATTCATGCACAGTTCAATATTATACCCCTCACAATATTGCTGCAGTTCTTTCAAAATAGGAGAATTCGTTCCATACAAACTGTATGGGTAAAATAATTTTCTTTATAACTATTTATTTTGTTAACTTTTGTGATATTTTAATAGTTATTATCCTATCCGGGGCGGAGACAAATCCAACAAATCAAAGATCATCAAAATCTGCCCAGCCGTTCTCGAGTTATAAATAGTGTAACTAACCCGACTTTGTTTTATATATTAAGATATTAAGATTATAGATTGTAGTATTGAAGGGTAGTTTACATTAAAATATTTAATTTGGACATATTGAAGACAGAACAATTAGTCATAATAGACCTGATATAGTTTTACATGACAAAATTAAAAAAAATAGCTTATATCATTGATGTAGCTATTCCAAATTCCTGTAATATTCAAAAATCTGTTTCTGAAAAAATAAGACAATAGGCAGATTTAGGAATTGAGATTAAAAGAATTTGGCATTCTCAGACTATAAAAATATTACCATTTGTCATTTCGGCTACTGGCATTATACCTAGGTCTCTCATTCAAAATTTAGGCATATTAGATTTGTCAAAGAATTTATATATAAAAATGCAAAAATCAGTAATTTTAAATACATGTAGGATAACAAAAGATTTTTTAATTATTTATATTGAGGGATCAGTAGGATTTATAGGTCAAATTAGGAATTCCACAGAGCCGAACCCTCTGATATGAAAATATCTGGAGTCGGTGAATTATTTTCCCATTTGGTCTCTGGTAGGTTGACATGTTGTTCTTGTATTGTTTTGTATTTATAATACTTATATAGTGCAATTGCATAGCGTGGTTTGACTAGATGATCATTTGGGGTTTAGTTTTTAGTTTTAATTTTATGTGTGAAAGGGTTTAGTTTTTCCTGTGGGGAAAATTTAACCCGGACATTTAAATCTGGTGCGTAATCAATAATAATTGAAGAACGGATCCAACATCTACTGGATCTGCCCTGATGATGGACACTGCAACGCTGTCCGAAACGTTGGCTAACAAAGGAGGTAGCGCAACGCGGCATAACACCCCAAAAACAAATAACGAAAATACTTTTGGCCGTGAAAATCTAAAAATATATCCGCATGAGGTTTATAAATATTTAGGATACCCGCAATCGAATAGATTAGATCATACTAGTATAAAAATGATATTAGGATTAAATTTCAAACAAGGATCAGAAAAATTTTAAAATGCAATCTATCTGCTAAAAATTTAGTAAAGGCAATAAATACTTGGGCAAAAACTCTATTAACATACTCATTTGGCATAGTTAAATTTTCCAATGCAGATTTAGTTAGCTTAGAACGATTAATTAGAACTACGTTAACAAAGTTTAATTGCCATCATCCAAATTCAGCTATAGAAAGAATTAATATACCTGTAAATTTAGGAGGTGGAGGTACAGTCAAAATAACTTCTTTGAAACACAATCAGGTAGAAATACTAAGAAATTTTTTCCATAGGAAAGCTAATAGCTCAGAAATGCACAAAATAATTTGCAAGGCAGATAGAAACATTATACCTTTGAATTTATACGACGAGAATCCCAACATTCTTATAAATACCAACCAGAAATTATTAGATTCCTACACACTTCAATTATCTCAACCAAACGTATATTGTCAAAATTTCGTAAAACAAATGGTTGAGTATTGGAGAATTGAGCGCAGAAACAGAAGGATTTATGCTTTCCATTCAATTCATTAATACTAAAAATTATAGGAAGCATATAACCAAATATACGAATCATATTGATGATTTAGGTAGAAAATGTTTGGCTTTTCCGGAAACTAAAGAACATATTATATCGGGATGTTCTATATTAGCGCCGTTCGAGTATACATTTAGGCCCAATCAGGTTTTAAAAATAATTCACCAAAGTTTTGTAATTAAATATAACTCGATTGACAGCCGTAATATAGTATAATATGGTTGGCATATTATGAATACGAACCAAATTCCTTTTTAGAAAATAAATTTTATAAAATAGATTATCATAAAACTATACTAACAGACAGAACAATTAGTCATAATAGACCCGATATAGTTTTACATGACGAAATTAAAAAAAAAAACTTATATCGTTGATGTCGCTATTCCAACTTCCTGTAATATTAAAAAGTCTGTTTCTAAAAAAATAAGAAAATACACAGATTTAGGAAATGAGATTAAAAGAATTTGGCATTCTCAGACTATAAATATATTAAAATTTGTTATTTCGGCTACTGGCATTATACCTAGCTCTCTCATTCAAAATTTAGGTTTAATAGATTTGTCAAAGAATTTATATATAAAAATGCAAAAATCGATCATTTTAAATACATGTAGGATTACGAAAGATTTTTTAAATATTTATATTGAGGGATCAGTAGGATTTATCGGTCCAGCTAGGAGTTCTACCGAGCCGAACCCTCTGATATGAAAATATCTGGAGCTGGTGAATTATTTTCCCATTTGGTCTCTGGTAGGTTGACATGTTGTTCTTGTATTATTTTGTATTTATTATACTTATATAGTCTTGCATAGCGTGGATTGACTAGATCATCAAGTCATAAATAAGTAAGATGATAACATAATGTACTAAAAATAAAAAATAAATCATATCATCCAATTTAATGTAGATTTAAATTTAATGGAATCTTAGTTCAATTTGCATCCACTTCCCGAACTACCGAAGTATGTGAATAAAAATGATTAAATACACACAATAACAAAAATTAACCGGTATTAAAATTTATTTTGCTTTATTAGTACGTGGTTGGCGTGTTTTTTTTGTCTTTTTAGACCATATTTTTATTACCCGCCCAAGCCCTCATTGTGCCATCTCAACGTCCCCTAATTTTCTCTGGGTCTTCTACTGCCCCCCTGAAAATATAAAACGCCCTCCAGGGGGCGTTATCGCCCACGTTGAGAACCTATGGTTTACTTTTTATCAGTTTGTATATGTGTTGTATATAATGGAAAATTGAACCAATTAAGGTATTTCCTCCTTGTGACCTTACCTCTAATAAGAAAACACTAAACCCAAGAACATTAACTATTTATGGTGAGATTAATTAATCAGTTAACTCTCACCCATAAGCGTGTTTTCCCAACAATACACCGTACTTTACTTATTAATTAAGTTCAATACAGAATAAGTTAAATAAAGCAATCATAATAATAATTATGTATCGAATATGTAGCACGGTCGATCGACAAAGGATTTATCAAAAATATCAATAACTCTTCATCGTTCCCGAGTACTTAGTCGTTTCGAACTGTTGTTAGTTCATTGCGATCTGCAGTCATGCTCGGGAACGATGAAAAGTTACCGAAATTATCGATTAAAACTCCTATCTATCGTCCGAGTAAAATTTATTTTTTATTTTTTTTGTTATGTGTTTTACAGATTGATATAATCCTATTACAAAAGACGTGACATATACATAACTTTAAATGAAAAAATTACAATAATACATATTTTAGGGTTCTTTCTTAAAGTGGTCGTGGTGACGAACCTACAGAGCAGGTCGTGGTGATGACCCTACATAGCAGGCCGTGGTGACGAACCTACAGAGCAGGTCGTGGTGGCGACCCTACAGAGCAGGTCGTGGTGACGACCCTACAGAGCAGGTCGTGGTGACGAACCTACAGAGCAGGTCGTGATGACGAACCTACAGAGCAGGTCATGGTGACGACCCTACAGAGCAGGTCGTGGTGACGAACCTACAGAGCAGGTCGTGGTGACGACCCTACAGAGCAGGTCGTGGTGACGAACCTACAAAGCAGGTCGTGGTGACGAACCTACAGAGCAGGTCGTGGTGACGACCCTACAGAGCAGTTCGTGGTGACGAACCTACAGATCAGGTCGTGGTGACGACCCTACAGAGCAGGTCGTGGTGACGACTTTGCAGAGCAGGTCGTGGTGAAGAACCTACAGAGCAGGTCGTGGTGACGACATTGCAGAGCAGGTCGTGGTGAAGAACCTACAGAGCAGGTCGTGGTGACGACATTGCAGAGCAGGTTGTGGTGAAGAACCTACAGAGCAGGTCGTGGTGACGAATATACAGAGCAGGCAGTTTTCAGATTTGGTCACCAAGCATGGCTAAAATCATTTCAAGTAACGTTTCCATTCCGTGCGGTGGTCTTTCACCATGGCTTTATTTATTTTTTTCTGTGAATACCCCACAAGAGTCCCAACTGCTACATCTGAAGCCAGTGAGACTACGACATCTCCAATTGCATATTTTTTTAGGCTGAATGGATATGCTGCAGATGAGGGTGGGGAAGTACCTGGCTATTCCGATCTGATCGAAGCCATTTCTGAATATACAGAGTATAATTCCACTCTGGAACGTGCTGAAAATATATTATATCATACTAACTGAAGTTCCCGGCGATGCCCGAGCTTTACACAGAGTTTTCGAAATCACGACTTTGACCTTCACCTTGTTTTGAAAGTCACATGCGCAAAATTTCATCAACCTCGGCATAAAACTGTAGATTTGCATACAAATCAAATCCACACCACCCGTTTGCCAGCCCACTCATCCACCACATACATACATTCCCCTTTATATATTATACATTTCAACCAATTTACATAAAACCTTGAAAAATTATACACCTAAACCTTCCTCATGAAACTCTACCTTTTGGTGAAAACCGCATGAAAATCTGTTCATTAGTTTTAAATTATAGCGAACAGACAGACAGACGCGGCGGAGGACTTTAATTTATAAAATGTAGAGATATTATTTTAACTACTTATTGTGAAATAACACAATTTAAAAACAATTAATTGAATATCAGAAGTCACCGAAAATCCTCACCAAAACGGGTATCCCAGTACCCAAGAAACGCAGAGGCAGATCATGATAAAAAAGATTCCATTCGATAAAACAACAAGCATGCGAAGATGCACAAATGGGGTGATTTTTCAAGAAAACGGCGGCGCTTTATAAATCAGCCAAGTATTATTATCATGATTTCAAAGTCTTTCCACCGTTGTTTCTTAAGGGTCGGGTATCAAACCGCGCTGACGCTGCAGTTAGGTATTTCTTGTACTTGTAGACAAACACGGCCGCAGCTGACCGCCTGCGTCTGACTAGAAGAGATGTGGGTATACTAGACACTACGGACTTAGGAAATATAAATACACTTGCCTTTTTTTTTTTTTTTTCAATTATTTCTGGCTTTCACCCTTCAAGGGTGTTCTAGGCCATCATTTATAATTACAGAGAAAGGAAAGGTGAATTTATATATTAATTTTATTTAAATGTGCAAATTTCAGAATTTTATGGCAGATTGGAGTAGAGTTCAGACTTAGAAGAGATGAGATGTTGAATGGAGGAGAGGCAATTTTTGATAACGCTTGATAGAAGAGAGGATATTTATTTAGAGAGGGACAATCAAAAAATATGTGATCTAAAGTTCCCACATCTAGACCACAGAACGTACAATCTGGGGAGTCAAGCACATGAATTTTATAAAGGTGAGAAGGAACGGAACAATGTCCGATTCTCATACGAATAAGTAAGGAAATTTCTTTTTTGGAAAAATGGGGGAATTTTTGAAACCACGGTTTTGATGGGATAGTCCTTTGTATTGAGGCGTAGCGGGCACCCTTGGATTGACTAGCAATGTTCCAATACTCTGTCCAAACATTGCGGGATCTATCCAAAGATCAAAATGATGGAAAAAATATCAGACAGGGGAATATGGTTTACGAGGGTAACGGTAGGGTTAGACGCTCCTTGTTTTGCCAAGGAATCAGCAATATCGTTACCCACTATGCCAACATGTCCAGGAATCCAAATCAGAGTGACAGTTTTTCCAGAGCTTTGAATGGAGGTTATCAATACTCGAATAAGACATACAAAGTGATCATCAGGATGAAGAAGAGGACTTGTTTTAAGTTTTTGGAGGGAACTGAGAGAGTCAGAGAGAACAAGAGAATGTTCAAAATTATTTTTTATTATATATTTGAGAGATTCAATAATCGCAATGCACTCGGCAGAAAATATTGAAAATTGGTTTGAAATTGAATAAAATATTCTTTCATTAGAATTATTGTGGTAAACGTTAATACCAATACCACAGTTAGGAGAGTCCGGAGATTTGGAGCCATCAGTAAATAAAAGAGAAGAGTTGGGCCATTTAGAAGAAATAATGTCATTGAACATATTATTGACAGTACGGGCTGGGAGATTGGAATGACTTTTAAGGATGCCGATCCCTTCTAATATCGTTGGGGATAGGGTGACGTGACTATATTTTAATTTGTACAAAGGAAGAAGATCATTTTTGATAATTTGAAGCTCTGAGAGAGAGCGAAAATTTTTACAGATGGCAGGGAGAGGTTTAGTTCGAGCTCTGATTGTAGATGAATGTGTTGAGTCGTTGAACAACGAGACTCTGGGAATAATCTGATGACTTTTAGAATTTAAACATTTAAGAACAAATTTGTCAGCAAATAATTGACGCCTTAAATAAAGAGGAGGATCAGAACATTCTACTTGAAGGGAATTGATGGGCGACGATTGCATCGCGCCAGTTATTATTCGCAATGACTTAGATTGAATTTTGTCTAATTTACTGAGTGCATTTTTGGATGCAGTACTAAAAAGTGGGCAGGCATAGTCGAGATGACTTCGAATAAGTGCATTGTAGAGCAACTTAATGCAGATAGGATGAGCACCCCACCAAACGCCAGTCAATGATCTGATAATATTTAAATTTTTTTCACATTTAGTAACTATATTATTAATGTGGGAAGACCATTTAAGTTTCCTATCAAATGTTACTCCCAAAAATTTTACTTCGGAAGCATTGGGGATTGGAGAGTTTTTAAATAAAATTTGAACAGGGGGGTTATTATGACGATTTGAGAAGGTAACACACTGACTCTTTTGTACTGAAAGTTCAAGACCATTTAAAGTAAGCCATGTGCAAAGGGCATCCATGGCTTCATTAAGATATTTGACGGCGGATGGAATGATTTTGGATGATAAGAAGAAAGCTATGTCATCTGCGAACTCAACAACTTTTACTTGAGGGGGAATGGTGACATGCATATCGTATGTGTATATATTATACAGTAAGGGGGATAATACATCGCCTTGGGGTAAACCCTTCCAAATTGACCTACTCTGAGGAGTAACATCTGGTAGCTCAATGAAAATTTTCCTATCGAGAAAAAGATTAATAATAGATTGGACAAACATGAAGGGTAAGCCAAGGCCTAAAAGTTTTTTTTTAAGAATTGGGATGGAAACATTGTCAAAGGCGCCTTCTATGTCTATAAAGACTGCAAGACATACTTCTTTGTTAGAAATGGATAAATTAATATCAGTGCTGATGATGGCAAGGTTATCTTGTGTAGATTTCTTTTTCCTAAATCCAAATTGGGATGGAGAGAGAAGATGATTACTCTCGACAAAAAATTCTAACCGGTTTTTAATTAATTTTTCATAAATTTTACTAAGGGTGGATGAAAGAGCAATTGGCCTATAGTTGGATCCAGAATTGGGTGATTTGTTTAATTTTAGAATGGGGATGATTATTTGAGAACTCCAGTCATCAGGTATTATGCCAGTCTGGAAGATTTTATTTAAGATGCTTAAAAAGTGATTTAGAACATTATCATTACTATTTTTGATAATGCTATAAGGTATACCATCTCTGCCTGGAGATGAGTCCTTGACTGTTGATAAACAATTTTTTAATTCAATTAAAGTGAATGGAGAGTCAAGCCAATGATCAGACATAGGAGTGTTGTGGATTGGAGTTATTTCATCTAAGTTAGGTACAGAAGGGGGGGCAATTTTGTCCAAGAACTCGTCTATCCATTTAGAATGAGAAGCTCGAGGAGATGTTGGACTGAAGGAGGATCGAAATCTTCGAATCATAGACCAAACTTCCGAAATTGGAGTGTTCGGAGATACTGAACTGCAGAAGTTGTACCACCCGGATTTTTTTTTTGACCTCAATACCCTTTTGGCATTGCCTTCGGCATTTTTGTATATGAGATAGTTCTCCATAGTCATATTGTGACGATAGGAAAGAGATTTAGCTTTCCGAATTCTCACTACTTTGGAACATTCCTCATCCCACCAGGGAGTTGGAGGGAGTTTTTTGAGAGATTTGGTTTTAGGGGGAGGATTTGATTTATTGATTGCAGTTACGAGCATTGATTTGAAGTTATCGTAGTCATCTTTGACAGATAATGTATCGGTATAGGATAAATTTTGTATAAACTTATCCATATGTGAGTTAAATTCGTCCCATTTGGTGTGTTTTGTTTTAATCTTTGTCGAAATATGGGACTTGTCTGAATGGAAAGAAGTTTGATAAGTGATGGTGATCGGGAAATGATCACTGGAGCAAGGGTCGGGGGACACCACCCACGAGGAGAGAGGTGCCAGATTAATAGAGCATATGGAGAGATCCACTGCACTGGGGTTTGTGTTGGGGCGAGAGATTCTAGTAGGAGATCCGTCATTCAAAAGAAAAAGGTTGGATTCATCTAGGAAATCCATCACACTTCGACCGTCTCGATCACAGAAAGCAGAACCCCAGACGGGGGAATGGGCATTAAAATCACCCAATAAAAAGAAAGGAGGGCTTAGTTGACGGACAATTTGCAACCACGCTTGTTTATTGAAGTGCGATGTTGGGGGAAGATAGATAGAAACAAAGGAAGTGTCCTTTATTTTAGCTGCAACCATTTGAAAGTCAGCATTGGGGGGTTTGATATTATTTATTGGGAAAAACGGAAGGGATTTTTTAATAAAAAGGGCAGCACCACCGCCCGTACCTTCCGGGCGATCATCGCGGAGACAGGAGTACCCTCCCACATTAAAGTGGGTGGATGGAGTAAACCATGTCTCCGAGACAGCAGCCACAGAAACAAGGTTTGAATTTAATAGGTTAAGAAGGTTTGATTTGTTAGAAATAGCACTGCGGCTATTCCACTGAAGAATTCTGACATCTTGAAGAGCCATTTTGAATAAATGATTTTAAAGTGGAAATAATAGAAGCAGCGTTGGACGGTAGATTAGTTTGAGAAGAAATTAGGTCAATTAGAAGTATAATAAGAGTTTGAATAAATGAAGAATTATCTTGGGAGAGTTGTTCAGAAAGCTTTTGATAGTTTGTTGAGGATGAATTATAATTGTTTGCGCACCCATTTGTGGCGTGTGAAAGAGGAGAACCATTGGGATTTAAGAGAAGTGAGTTGTGTTGTTGCTGATCGTATCCACGAGCCTGTTTAGAGATAGGGTTTTTGTATGTAAATTTTGTTGAACGGGAAGATGTTGAGGAGGAGGCGAGAGGGTTGGATGAAGAGTTACTGGATAAAACCTCGGAAAATGATTTTTTGACAGGCGGGAATAATTTAGAAGCCTGCAGAAAAGACAAGTTCTCAGAGGCCATAGAAATTTTTATATTTTTTTGGCGAGATTGTTCGGGGCAAGAAGAGTTAATGGCGGAATGAGCGCCTAAGCAGTTAAAACATTTAGGTGAAGAGAGAGAAGAACATTGGTCAGCCGAGTGGTTTTCTCCACATTTGAAACATCTGGGAGGGGATCTGCATGCAGCTTTGGTATGACCAAAACGGCAGCAGTTGTAACATTGAGTGGTGGGATAAGTGTACATTTCAACTGGTAAGGAGTTGAAAAATAAATAAATATGGGAGGGAAGAGATTGTCCTTCGAATGTGATGACGACAGATTGGGAGGGCTTCCAGGAAACGATGCCCTCAGAGGTGTCCTTATAATTTAGCCTCCTGGCTTTTATGGGATTGCCGATATGTTGGGGGGTTGAAAGTGAGGACAGGATTTCTGGAATGGACAGATCGGTCGAGATACCCCTGACCAGGCCCATTCGAGTGACATTGAAAGTTGGGATGTACGCCTTGAATTTAGAATTTGATGAAATAAATATATTTTTGATAAAGTTGTTGGCGGCTGAACCTGACAGGAATTCAACAGAGATTCGGAAGCGACCCTCGGCTTTAACACCTCCAGGTTTAATCGAAAGGTTCTTGGTATTTGAAAGAAATTTGCCAAATTCAAGAGGATGGATGGTTTTACCTTGTTCAGTTTTTTGCGCATATACAATGTAGGGGCCACGGGAATGAGTAGAGTAAAATATTGTTGGAGGAGGTTGAGGAAGAGCTGGAGGGGACTGAGGAGACAAAGGCGAATCATGTTTTTTTGGGGAAAGGGGACTAAATTTTCTTTTTTTAATTGAGGTTAGGATGACAGATTCATTGTCTGAAATGTTTGAATGTTCTGAAAAGTCTATTTTATCTGAAATGTCACCATCTGGAGGGTCAGGAGGTGGATCTGGGGGCTTTGTAAGGGGTACAGGAGGGAAATCCTCCTCCATTGTTCAAAGAATTACAGCTAATATAAAAAGTGACAGAAGTAAAAAAATTATATAAATATCTGAAAATGAGCAGCAAGAAGTGACTCCTGGAAGATCAGGGGGGAGAAGATTCCAACACACTAAACTTTTTACAGCCAAAACACAATAAAAAGATTGGTTTAAGAATATTTTTTGAAAGAGCAAAACAAAAGAACTGATGACAGCCAAATGTTATTGTTGCGACGATACACTTGCCTTATAAAATTAAAATTTAGTTCCTACTATAATAATGGATACAGCTTAACATACTAAGAATCATATTGTGGAATAGCGTGGATAGCTCATAGAGACATTTGCGCCTGGGTCAAACTGCCCATTCACTGCACTTACATTTTGGTAGTTGCAAACAAGCTCGGCCGCCGCGATCTACTGTGTATTTCGGTTAGATTCAGGCACGGCTGCTCAGCATTTTGATAAAATACGGAATAAAAATACACTTGCTTTGTAAAATTTTAATTTATTTCCAACATAATTGATACAGCTCGACAGACTATAAATCATGCAAGGGCAAGGATACATAGACTTTTTTTAGCCCCTGAACCTTTACAGACGTCTTAGTTTTTGACTTAATGTGACAGAATCTAATGGTGTTTTGATGTGGAAAAAAATTCTGGTTCATATATGGTTTGTATAATGTTATTAATTTTTTTATAATTTTACCAGAAAATAATGGGTGTGAATAAGTTACGACAACCAGTTTTTACTCTGTGTCTTAGAAATTAAAAAACAGGTAGTTTTGTTTTTGAAAGTTTATTTATATGCATACAGATTTTTTTTAATACCTAGTAAGAAAGAATATATTTTACAATTTATCTTTGATATACATAAAGTAGAACGAAGCACATTTAGAAAAAGACAGTCAAAAATATAAAGAAGTTCAGACAAATTTTTATAAAACAACTAAATGTTTTATTTTTAATTTTATGTACCTTACAAAGTCCCAACTGTTATCAATCGCCTGGGGCCAGTGATTGGGGTATGTTGTGAGGCTAGATAAGGTGGGAGGGAAATAATATAGGGGAAGTACCTGGCTATTTAGATTTGGTCACCACACACGGCTAAAGCCATTTCAAGCAACGTTTCAATTCTGAATAGTGGTCTTACACCAGGGCGATACATAAAGTATCTTCCACTCTGTTTTTTTATAGAAGGCTATTGAAAAGTTTTTTTTTCTTTGTATAAAACACGCTGTAACTCGTGTTGTGCGTGTTACAGGTAAAATTGCAAATGTTATATGTAAGTTCAAAATAAATTAATTATTACCCACAATTATTATAGTTATTTCACAGCATTATCCAAAAATAACAAAGTTACTATTACATACTTGTTTACTATTATATAATTTTACAATTGAAAAATGTCCTCCACAACACAGGTGAATTCCTAGCGTGGAGGACATTATAGTATACATTTGTAATGTAAACTTATTAATTAAAAAAAATACAAAACAATACAGAGTGATAAGTGTTAGCTCCTCATTTATTCATAAGACTGTCATTTTGTAATAACATCATCCTTTCTCCAGGTCTATTATCGATAATTCTAAACATTCACAAAAAGTGTGGTAGATCATTCATTATAGCAAAAAGTTTATATGGAAGGCCATTACTCAGGCCGCTTATGTTTATTTAAAAAAAACTTACATGTTCACTGATAGTTTCTGTTATAACAACGTCATTTATATTGCTTCTGCTGCTTTCCTAAAAAAACATATAAAATAAATTTATTTGTAATAATACAACCCAGAATTTACCCAACATCGAAATTCATTCGATTTATCAATAGATCTGACAGTCGTTGTTTTCAATAAAACTTAGTGACAATTTGAACGCAATCGGTAGAGAACTCAAAATGCTCGTCGAAATTATGCATTTTGACATTAAATTCGAGTTCGGTGAACCCCAAACTCCTTAAACCCGATTTTGAACCAAATCGTCAAAATACTTTATTTATTTATTTGTTTATTAGGACATACACAGAACATTATAATACAGATTATAAGGTATGTTAAATTAAATTATTACATGGTTGTGTACCTATTACGTAAGTCCATAGAATGTCATTTGGTAATTACGCCTGAGATATGAACCGGTCTTAAAACTTAATTATTGAATGAATGAGTAATAATAACAAAAAGGAAGAAAAAAGGGGGGGGGGGGGGGAGATAAGGCGAAATTTTAAAATCAAGAATTATATGCTCACTAATTGTAATTGACTGATTAAAGTTTAATGAAAAGTTAAGTGTAAGTAATTTAAAAAAAAATTATATCACGCCAAGAAATTTAATAAATTAGTTTTGTATGTTTGCAAGGAATCATGAAAAATGTCTAAGTGTAGTACTTTTACCCAACTTTTACTTAAGATATTCAAGATGGGTGCCGAAATTTTGCATTTTGACATTAGATCCGAGTTCAGTGCTCACCAATACTCCCATATACTGATTTTGAACCAGATCAGTAGAGAACACGATAAATTCAAGATGGATGCCGAAATGTTGCATTTTGACATTAGATCCGATTTCAGTGCACTTCCAAACGCCCTAATCCTGATTTTGAACCAAATCGGTAGATAACTAAAGAAATTCAAGATAGATGCCGAAATTTTGCATTTGGACATTAGATCCGAGTTCAGTGCTCACCAATACTCCCATATACTGATTTTGAACCAGATCAGTAGAGAACACGATAAATTCAAGATGGATGCTGAAATGTTGCATTTTGAAATTAGATCCGATTTCGGTGCACTTCCAAACGCCCGAATCCTGATATTGAACCAAATCGGTAGATAACTAGAGAAATTCAAGATGGATGCCGAAATGTTGCATTTTGACATTAGATCCGAGTTCAGTGCACGTCCAAACGCCCTAATCCTGATTTTGAACCAAATAGGTAGATAACTAGAGAAATTCAAGATGGATGCCGAAATGTTGCATTTGGACATTAGATCCGAGTTCAGTGCTCACCAATACTCCCATATACTGATTTTGAACCAGATCAGTAGAGAACACGATAAATTCAAGATGGATGCTGAAATGTTGCATTTTGACATTAGATCCGATTTCGGTGCACTTCCAAACGCCCGAATCCTGATATTGAACCAAATCGGTAGATAACTAGAGAAATTCAAGATGGATGCCGAAATGTTGCATTTTGACATTAGATCCGAGTTCAGTGCACGTCCAAACGCCCTAATCCTGATTTTGAACCAAATAGGTAGATAACTAGAGAAATTCAAGATGGATGCCGAAATGTTGCATTTTGACATTAGATCCGATTTCAGTGCACTTCCAAACGCCCTAATCCTGATTTTGAACCAAATCGGTAGATAACTAAAGAAATTCAAGATGGATGCCGAAATTTTGCATTTGGACATTAGATCCGAGTTCAGTGCTCACCAATACTCCCATATACTGATTTTGAACCAGATCAGTAGAGAACACGATAAATTCAAGATGGATGCTGAAATGTTGCATTTTGACATTAGATCCGATTTCGGTGCACTTCCAAACGCCCGAATCCTGATATTGAACCAAATCGGTAGATAACTAGAGAAATTCAAGATGGATGCCGAAATGTTGCATTTTGACATTAGATCCGAGTTCAGTGCACGTCCAAACGCCCTAATCCTGATTTTGAACCAAATAGGTAGATAACTAGAGAAATTCAAGATGGATGCCGAAATGTTGCATTTGGACATTAGATCCGAGTTCAGTGCTCACCAATACTCCCATATACTGATTTTGAACCAGATCAGTAGAGAACACGATAAATTCAAGATGGATGCTGAAATGTTGCATTTTGACATTAGATCCGATTTCGGTGCACTTCCAAACGCCCGAATCCTGATATTGAACCAAATCGGTAGATACCTAGAGAAATTCAAGATGGATGCCGAAATGTTGCATTTTGACATTAGATCCGAGTTCAGTGCACGTCCAAACGCCCTAATCCTGATTTTGAACCAAATAGGTAGATAACTAGAGAAATTCAAGATGGATGCCGAAATGTTGCATTTTGACATTAGATCCGATTTCAGTGCACTTCCAAACGCCCTAATCCTGATTTTGAACCAAATCGGTAGATAACTAAAGAAATTCAAGATGGATGCCGAAATTTTGCATTTGGACATTAGATCCGAGTTCAGTGCTCACCAATACTCCCATATACTGATTTTGAACCAGATCAGTAGAGAACACGATAAATTCAAGATGGATGCTGAAATGTTGCATTTTGACATTAGATCCGATTTCGGTGCACTTTCAAACGCCTGAATCCTGATATTGAACCAAATCGGTAGATAACTAGAGAAATTCAAGATGGATGCCGAAATGTTGCATTTTGACATTAGATCCGAGTTCAGTGCACGTCCAAACGCCCTAATCCTGATTTTGAACCAAATAGGTAGATAACTAGAGAAATTCAAGATGGATGCCGAAATGTTGCATTTGGACATTAGATCCGAGTTCAGTGCTCGCCAATACTCCCTAATACTGATTTTGAACCAGATCGGTAGAGAACACGAGAAATTCAAGATGGATGCCGAAATTTTGCATTTTGACATTAGATCCGAGTTCAGTGCACTTCTAAACGCCCGAATTCTGATATTGAACCAAATCGGTAGATAACTACAGAGAAATTCAAGATGGATGCCGAAATTTTTAGTTGTCAAAAAGCAAAATGACTTCAGTCCACCTTCAAACTACCTTTGATAGAAATCAGTAAAAAAATTAAATTTTGACATTATTACCTTATTCTCCTTTTCTTCCAGTGGGAGGGTCTATTTTTTATGGCACGGTAAGCAAGAATTTCTTTATTTTTACCCATTTTGAAGGTACCTGAAGTTTAAAAAAAAAATAATCTGTAAAACTGTAAATCAAGTTAAAAATAATTTATTAGATAATAATAAATATATTTTATTTCTACTTACCCGGTTACTGAAACACCTATCTCCTCAATGATTCCTTCAAAAATCGAATAAACAGCGAACAAAACTGCTGCGAAAAAAAAATGCGTGCTCTCGCCTTGACCGCTATCTCTCAACTGAATGAATTCTGTGAAATTCAACGGTTATATAAGACATCGCGCGGCGCATTATTTTGCCATACATTTTTGTATGGCGGAGAATAGTTGAAAAATTCAGAAAGTTTAGGTGAATTACAATAAAAATCTAGATACACTGAAGTGCTTTTAATTTAATAGCTTGTTTTAACATAATGTTTACTCTGAGATTACGGAAGGATTTTTGGTAAAAATGTTTACAACAGGTTCAGGAGAGATAATCGCGAAGGTCTTTTTCAACGTTTTAACTAAAGTTGCAGTAGGTATAACTTATAGAATTTGTAAGATTACAGTAAAAAAAATTTAATCACTAGTAACTTTACACATTTTTCTAACTACCCGTATATAATTTTCTAGTATTGCTGCTACGAGACGCGGATGCTACTGCTAATGCGGAGCGATGTTTTCCAAACCCGACCCTTAATCTCAAAGAAAGAAAAATAACGCGATGCATTTTAGTTAAAAAATTTGAACCAATGGAAACTAATTGCAGTTTGGATTTAATGTTTAACCTTGAGTCGATAGTCACAGATCTATTTAATACTACTTTCATTCGATTTCGCTTAAACCTGCCCACCAACTGCGTGGCAGGCCGGATCAGGAGAGACTGGTTGAGGGAGATCGTTTGACCTCTCCAGCAGGACAGGAACTTTGCCTTGCACTACAGTGGGAGGGATATTTTCATATTTACGTCTCTCCTGGACACGCTGACCCCAGATTCCTACCCACCCTCATACCTTTTTCCTTCCAAGAACTTCCTATCCTTCCTTTCCCTAAAAGACCTTCACACAGCATCCTCAAAGACCCTGAGTGGAATTATTTTCCTCGGGCCTACTGTGCGGAGCTAACGTAAAATAAAAAAAGTTGGGACTCACCGGCCCCAACCATTTTGTCCCGAATAAGCGGCCGTCCCAAATAAACGAAGTTTAAGGAAGGTAAAAATAATTATTGAGTTTTTTAATTTAAGTATATACATATTACATTTATTCGACTTCTCAGGAATGACTCGTTATAATTTTTTTTAAAAAATATGTTTGTTGCTGGGCGCGTATAACCTCTATGTGTTTTTTTTTTACAGAAGAGTGTAAAAACACATTTTTAATCAGGAAAATGAAGGGAGACCCCCATTATTTTTATTTAGTGTGCATATTTATAACCATTATTGATGTAAATAACTATTATTTGGAGTTCAACTGCATTTTCCTGCAAAAAATTGGGTTTTTCATTCTCAATTTTTTTATATCATTATAATAAGAGTAGATTAACCATTATAACATCCTCGGGTACGGGATGGTTCATATTGAACTCGCTCAAAAATATATTT
The DNA here is from genome assembly GCA_929108145.2 of Limnephilus rhombicus. Lineage (NCBI taxonomy): Eukaryota > Metazoa > Arthropoda > Insecta > Trichoptera > Limnephilidae > Limnephilus > Limnephilus rhombicus. The sequence goes on from OV815293.1 coordinate 23,595,887, forward strand.
ATTTATTTAAGGGTACGAATTTGAAACAATGTGTAAAGCCATAAACCAGTCCCAGTGAGATTTTTTGTTTGACAAACCCTCAAAGAGCTCACAAACTCCAACGGCTCGGAGGGCTTTGAAACAAAGAATGGACGGTTAACTCGAGAGTGTTTTCTCTTGGGCTAAAAATAATCTCGTTGAATTTAATGTTTCAAAGACCCAATCTTGACTGATTACGTCTAAAAGGGAATGAAATGAAAAATCTAGTATCTTTCAATGGTAGCAATCTTCCGAACAGGCCCTCCATTGACATGCTTGGTGTAATACGGGCATTTGCCTAGCTTGGTAGTCGAAATACCATGTAAAACAATCCTGAAATAAACAAAATGAATAAAGAAAATTAAAAAAAAAAAAACCCTAAGTGACCAGCTCAGGTATGGGGGCTCCATCGAAGCCAGAGTAAAGTTAGCCTCCCAAAAACTGGGCGTACTTAGATACTTTAATAGTACACAACTGCTAACCCTGTACAAATCACAAGTGCGCCCCACGGTTGAATTTGGCAGCCACCTCTGATCTGTAGCTCCAAAATACCTGAAAAGTACACTCGACTCTGTGCAAAAACGGACGGTCCGCTTAATAGATTCTCCCATCTTAACAGACGGATTGCAATCTTTAGAGCACAGGCGTCGGGTGAGAATGCTATCCTTGTTCTACCGGTATTACAATGGAAGATGCTCCGAGGAACTAGCGTTATTGATCCCTTCGGCACCGGTGCATAGTCGGGAAACACGCCAAACGTGTGCCCAACATTTGTACACGGTTGACATTTGTCACATGAGAATGGGTCGTTTTTTCGACTCGTTCTTGTATTCAACATCTCGGCTGTGGAATGATTTGCCGGCCTCTGTGTTTCCTCCTTCCTACAACATGGGCCTCTTCAAGGCCAATGTTCATTCCTTCATCTCCTCAAAAAAACCCTCCACACAGCATCCCAGATGACATAGGCCCGTAGGGAAATTATTTAAAAAAAAAAGGTGAGATCTCAAACGTACGTTATCGACATTCATTCTGTTCCTTCTCACGCGTCTTGTTAGAAAAGAAAACTACAGTAGTTAGGGAACGTACCCAAACTACGTGACCTGTTCAGGGAAGGGGTGTCTTCAAAATACCACGCTTGGTACAAATGAGCGGCGGGGGGCTTAGGTTTTTGGTCACCGGGGGGGGAGGGGGTTAAAAATTTCAAAAAGTTGGTCACGTAGTATGGGTACGTTCCCTTACTAGGACGATCATTTGGCATTGAATTTGATAAGCGAAATATATTAGTATTAGTTTCTTAAGTTTTGTCCCAAATAACCGGCTGTTCCTATAAACAGGTGTGCCAATTAAGTGAAATCGACCGTATTGTCATATTATTACCCGATAGTTGAGTCGCATTTCGTACGCTACCTTTTCTTCATATGTTAAATCGTTCTGATAAATGTAATAACCTGTGTCGGTTTTGTGAAGTTAATAAATGCAAGTCAAACGTTTATTACATTCTTTATTTAAATACACCGACCATCTTTTTGGTAACGTGTCTGGAGTCCACGTAAGTATCCTGGCAGGATCGCCAAATCACTTTCACCAAACTGGTGACACCCGACTTAGGGAGCAATGGCGTCAAATGCGACTCGACGATCGGGCCGTGAAAATAGAATGACAAGTTCGCCGTGTTTCTAGCGCGGGGTTTTTAGTGTTGCCCGTGCAATAAAATATTTAAAAGGATTTTCAATGCGTACGCTGCCTTCCGCTACAACTGTTACTTACAAATTGCATCGGAGTCCGATGAATATTTATATTTTGAGACCTTTTGATATATTAATACATATTGAGTAGGTTGCCGATTATAATTAACTTGTGTAAAGTCGACAGTACACGTTTTAAATTTTTACATAACTCGTATTCATCTATGTCGTCTTGGTATTTTTAAATCTAATTAAAGTCCAGGATGCGGCATTGCTCAGGTTTTACAAAGAGTTTTCGAAATCAGATGTAGACAGTAACTACTATTTTCCTTTTATTTTTAACGTGTTTTGTGCAAAATCTCATCAAATAATATCAAAATTCTGCTTTAAGGTGTGGGAAAGAGGGATGGGGTGGTTTATCGAAATCTCATGTAGATATTTGACTTTCTCTTGTTTTTATTTATTTATTTATTTATTTATTTACATATGCATAAATATTAACAATACATTACAATGTGAACATTTGTCTGTCCAACTGGGCAGAATACCCGTTTCAGGACAGCCAAATTGTATATTTAGTTCATAATATTCTTAACACAGGAATAGTTTCGTTCAAGATATCAAGGGAATTTGCTTCTGTCACGACAACTTTTGAGAACACTAAGAATTGTATATAATTAAGGGATGGTTTCTTTATGTCTTTAAAAGAATCGCAAAGATGTGATTTTTTTCAAGGTCAATTTGGAGAACGTAAATAAATGCATTCAGAGTGAATGCATTTATTAATGTTCTATGAGTGTTTTCTTTAGTGAGATCACAAGTAGGAGATTCTGTCCAGGCCATTTTAGAGAACATTTAAAATTGCATAATCAGAATTTACACATTTATAAACCAATATTTGACATATGAATTCACAATGTATTTATAACTGTTTAATTTTAAAGTACTATAATTTTTAGAATTTCTTAAATAGTAGAAATTACACAATTATAATCCAAATATATTTTATTTATTTATTTATTTATTTAAGTTTTTATTCCAGCAAGACTGGGAGGGTAGTGCAATCCCAGTCTGCCATATTACATAAACAACTATAAAAGAAAAGAAAAAAAAAATAGTTTAAATATTAGGTAGGTACCTAATTAAAGCATAAAATGATAACAAAATTCATCACACAAATAATAAAAAATAAGCATAAAATTAAAATAAATAATAAGTAGACAGAATTAAAAATAAAAAGATATTTTGGGATAGTCCATCATGGAGGTCGCCTCATCATCTGCATCAACCGCTCATTTAATGGGGAACTGAGCCACTCGGATGCAGCCACGACAATGATATTGGTTGAAGTCCGTATCCTGCTCCAGAAGCTGGCTAGTCGGTGGCGAAGTAGGGCTGGGAATGAGTGCACCCTCCCCTCGGTGAACATCGTGGAGGCACTGCAGAACCTCGGTAGTTGCATAAGTTGCCTGTATGCATTATTGTAGCACACCCTCAGTTTGTCCCATTGCGCTGCTGGGTATTGTGTCCACAGTTCTGACGTGTACAGGGCAGTACAGTATGTCTTGAATAATAATTTTCTGACATCTTCGCTACAGTGGTAGAACCGCCTTGAGAGCATTCCGGCCCGTATATTAATTGCTCTTCTTTGTCGTTCCATATCTTCTATATCCTTCATGTCTTCGGTTAGGATATGTCCCAGATACTTAACCTGTGAGGCCACAAGCAGTTCAATTCCTTCTAAATATATTGGAGGAATATGTGATGGCTCCTTATTGTGTTTGAAAGCGACGATGACTGACTTTTTAGAATTGTACAACAGGTTATGAGAGTTTGCGTACTCTTCGCATATTTGCACAAGTCAATGTATATGACAAATGATTTTTCAACCTCGTTTTGGAGAACATTAATTTATTTAGTTGTAGTAGTTTATTTATTTCTTTTATTTTACGCGCAGAGGGCTTTTACATAAATAAATTTAAAGGTCAAGTTTGCAAAATTTCATCAATCTCGGAATAAATCTATAGATTAGTATTTAAAAATATACTCTTCTTTATTATATATAAAGGGTGTTAAGCTGCCGCTACTCGAATTTCTTACATATCTCCCTTAAACATTTGAAGTTTTCAAACCCTTAAAAAAATATATGTTATTTTTGAAGATAATATCTAGACGAATTCAACGCCGAAACGCTAATTATATGAAATTCCCTCGATAGAAAAAAATCGTGAATTATGCTCCGAAAATTATTTAAAATACGTTTGTTTCTATTATTTTATAAGTTATATTTGTGGAAAAATTCTCAATGTTTCTTTTAATGATACTTAAGACGCCTTTCACGAGATTTTTGCTCTATTTTAAACGAGTCGTGTTTTATTAAACATTTTCACAATTTTCGCATCGTTTTTATCGCTTTAAATATTAGCGCGCTCTTCTAACATTCGTTATTAATATACCTCTCCATCTTCTTTTTGAGCGCAGATACGGCGCCTTAAGGGACGTACTTGACTTAATTTAACGGACGATTCCTGACAAAATGTAAACGAAATTTTAATCATTGATTTTGATTTTTTTCATTTTTTTTCTTCAAAATCAAAACAAATAAAATCTTCCAAATGTCGTCACTGGTGACTCATCCGAGGAATCGCATGCCCTGTTTATTACCTAGCGATTTTTTTTTAAAGTTTTTAATTGAAAAAATCAATATGTCACCGGAGATTAAAATTTCATTAACACTTTTAGTCCAAAATCAAATCAAGTCAAATCCAAAGTCAAGAATCACTGGTAAGGGCCACCAGTTCTGGAAAAAATCGAACTTGGAATTCACGCCCCTTTATGGGAGAAGTTTAAAAATACTTGACAAAAAGCTTTAGGAAATGTTTGAAAAGGTATTTGTGATTTTTTTTACCGGTTGATTTCGTAAAGGCCTGTAAAAAACATTTACTCCTTTTTTACGCATTGTTTATTGTAATAACAACGAACTTTGAAATTTATTTCACGGAACCAAGCGACGCGGAACCACACGTCTGTTCCCCGCTCCAGCCGGGGCTTAACTGATTCGAAATGGGTGTGCCAAGTGCATGGTTCTTGTGCCCATGGCATAAGCGTCACTTTAAGAGCACAAATTCGTAGAGTGCGGGCCGTATTGATTGATGTCAAAAATAACAATGAGAAAATGCATATTTTATCTTATTTTGTAAAGTTCGGGCGTAAAATAATATCAATTTTTTTACGATTATTTTAAAAGAAACCGAATTTGCCACATTAAACAATAAAACCATATCCGAAAAGAGGTTTATATGTAGGAGTGTTTGCACTTGAAAGTGATTTTTTATAGACCGAATACTTTATTTTTTTCTAGGCTTATTAAAAGACTTAAAGAAAATTATCGATATTTTTAAGGGCCAGGGTATGTTCTACAAGCAGTATTTAATTAAAGCATCTTTAATACTTCTAAGCGATCAAAGTTTTAAAACAAAAACATATGATTTTGCATTATTTAGTATGGCTTCATCAGTAAGTCATGTACGCCCCACCTTTTTTATACAGAGAATCTAGATAGATAGAAAAGTATATCATCTTTGCGAAGAAATCAAACGTTAGTCTAGCCGAAAAATAAATTCATTCGAGTACACGTGAATAATTTGATTAAGTAAAGGTGCTTGTCGTGGCAATATAAACAAATAATTTATTTTCTATCTATCTCGTCAATTCCAAGCTCCTAAACAAAAATCCCACGCTAGTAACCAGAAAACGAGAGCGGTATTACCGTTGGCATGGAATGCAGGAATTAATGCATCGACCGAATAAGTCATGATAAATAACGATTCCTTTGAAAAATAACTGAAAATATGGTCACAAGGACTACTGCATTCTGCAAATAGTACGATAGTATACATTACTAGCTGATCCGGAAAACGTTGTTCTACCATATAAATTATTTCTATGGGTGGATGAAAGTTCGATGAGGCGGCCGTAGCGCCATATGTCATTCAACAACATAAATAATTGCGTTCTATTTGAAATATGAACGACGGTTAAATTTGTTCATACGTAAATACTAAAATCGCGATAAAAAATGGGAGGGTGGGCGTAGGAGGCTGAAAATTTGGAGTTATAGATATTTTGTGATGTCAAAAAAAAAACGAACAAATTTTTTATTATTTTTTATTAAATAGGGACATCCCAATCACATATCGGTATGAAATACACACGAGACCTATTCTCATACCTATCAAATATACACAACAAATTTAATAAAAATCGGTCAAGCCGTTGCGGAGGAGTTCGACCACAAACATCGTGACACGAGATTTTTATATCTATATATATATTTTTATATCTATATATTATATGTATATATTACATTCGTTAAATTTACCATCCGATTGTAGATTTTTTTTAAAGAAAGACAAATATTCCTGGGTTACGGATAACCTGACAATATTTGAAAATCTCCTACTTCCATCACAGAATGCAGAAAATGTTGCTTGT